>OY747711.1:20836413-22078913 GCA_963556495.2 Valencia hispanica
TTGCTCAATCTAAAACAAAATAAAATGCAACAAACGGGACATGCCGGTCCAACCGGCGACCTGTCCAGGTTCTGCCCCGCTTTTCGCCTGATGACCGCTGGAGGAGAAAACCAAACCAGCCCCCCCTCCCTGCAAACATGCAGGAATATGGATGGATGAATACGGAACATTTTTGACTTTCTCTTACTTAATCAGTTTGTATAGGGATAGAACATCAGCTCATTAAAACACTGCGGAAGTATTACTTTTTTTAAATTATTATGTCATTTATTAAGAAAAACGCCTCTTTAAAATAATTCCGGTTGTTAAGAAAAACTGAGCTTTTTTTTCTTTTTTTTTCTTAACATATCTCTGCAATTCAGAAAAACAAAGCTTTTTATTTTTTATTTCTTTTAGTGAATGCAATATGTTTGTCTCAGTCCTGCTGTTTCTTTCTGTCCCAACTGTAATCAGGACAGTCAGTAGGTATAATTTCCTCTCCCGAACACACCAGCAGGACTTCTTCATTCAGTTTATATTATCAAGTTTATATTAACCGGGACCAAAGTGTCAATTACCAGAATAATGTATTGTTACATGTTTGACACATTAGTGTTAACCTATTTTCCACATTGTAGAATTACTTCAGCTGTCTTAATGGTTCTCTTTTCTGGGATTTCTTAATGATGGAAAGTCTTTTCAACAAAATGCATCATTGAATATTTTTCTTTATGTTTTAAGGTGGAGTTGATGAGAACTTAGAGATAATCCAGGAACTAGAGGAACTGATGCTGTTCCTTTCGTTCTCCAGCAGTAACAGAACATTTGTGCTTCTGGTATACATTTCCAACTTCATTCTTTGAATTCAAATATCCTTTTTTATGGCCTCCATGACTTCTGTTTAATATGTGACTCTCTTCAAAGTATTTTCAAAATGTTGTTAAGTGCCTAGAGATTACATTTTTTGTGAATAACTATTATATACATAAACTGAATTTAACTAAATACTTTGGTTTAGTAATTGTCATGAATGAATTCTCAACCATAAGTTAAATTAAAGGTAGTTTTTTGTCTTAAGGGCATCTTTGTTAACTGAATTCAGAACTAATATTTGCTCAGCAACTCCATAAAACTGCATAACACCTTTTTCTTTGGCAGTTCACCTTTTCTGTCTTTTGTTCCTCAGTATGAAATGCTTGTGGGGGCCAGCATTCCCTTCTATGTGCATACACTAGTTTTCCATCTGGACTGGCACCAAACCGTGGAGCATCAAGGTGGATGAAGGACCATTAAGGAAAAGTTTGACCTCAAAGATTTTCTCATACCAAGAAAAAAAACATTCGTCCAAATTTCACAGCTTTCATTAATAACTTTTTCTGTTTAATAATCTGTGCATAAGGTATCTTAGCAGTTAATTCTAATCTTACTTTAACAATAAGGAAAATTATTTATGAAGTGAGTCACAGGTGTCCAGGCCTACGTAAACTGGGTTTTGGTTTTAGTTCTGTGTCTTTCTTCTCTGTCTTGTCTGCTGATGTGTTATCTGAACACACATTTGGACCTGTACTTGCAAGACTGGGATAGGATTCTGTATTCTAGAACTGTAAGTTCAGGGATTTTGGTGCACCTAAATCTTTTCTCAGTTGACTAAAAGGCACAACTGGACACTGGTAGGAAAGCAGTTGTTTTTAGGGATGTTTTTAAATGTTATAACACTGTTACTGCAGCATACATTCCATCAATAATCTTTGCTGGTTGGTGTCAAAAGGAGAAGAGGGGAGCTGTTCCGCGGTTATAACATTGCCTTTGTTGATCGGAAGGATCTGAAGATAAAACTTCAATAAAATATTCCATGAGTGTCCAGCTCCAGTACTCAAAGTCTGCTGTTCTGACATTTTAGATGTGTTTCTGCTTTAACACAGCTGATTGAAACCTCAGCAAGTCAACGTTTTGCAGAGGTACTGCTAATGAACCATAATTTAATTTAGATAAAATAATACATGCAGGATATTGGCATTGATAACCAACATTTAACACCACTGCTCTAAACCAAACCACAGTAAGTGTGAAATATTACACATATACATCTCACCAATGTAAATAATGTGGCAGCATTGTGTATAATAGTGTTTTAAATCTAAAGAATGTAAACAGATTTTTTTTAATTAAAAAAATTATTTCAATGTATTTCATTTTTCACAATAAATTCAGAATTACCATGACCTTTGTGTCAGGTTGAGGTTTCAAAGAAGGACCCAAATGCAGGATGTAAATGAACTCAGATTTAATTAATAATAAATAATAAACTTACAGTAATCACAAGGAAACCAGGGAACATAGAGACCAGGGAACGCGGGAAGACAGACCAGGGATGAACAGGGAACCAGGAAGGGAGGAATGACAACAAACCAGCGAGTTGTGACTGAGTGTGGACTGTATTTAGACTGAGGGGGAGTGTGAGGATGTGAGCAGAAGGAGCTGAGGACTGATTAAGGGAAGCGGTTGCAGCTGAGGGAGTGAGCAGGTGAAGATAATTAACTGGGATAGGGGGTAAAAAGGCTGGGGGACAGAAGACTCTTAAGAATCCTCACTTCGACTCACACTCCTGCACAGTAGGTGGCGGTAATGCACCTTAAGTTGGATGCCACCCGCCATTTAAACAAAAAGAAGAAGAAGAAGAAGACTCTTAAGAAACTAAAGATAATAAGTCTGGAAGGGAATCTAAAGGAAACACTGGAAAACAGAAGGAAGAAATAAATAGTAAACTATCTAGAGGGAAGAACCTAAGGAAACAAATGAGGACACAAACAGAAGGTGAAAATATCCAAGAGCAAGAAGAAGAAACAGAAACAAGGAAGCGCCAGAACAAACTAGTAGAAACAAAGAACAACCAAACACGATAATAGAACTAAATAAGGAAAATAACTAACAAAACACAAACACAAACACCTAGGAACCATGACACTTTGTGTCAGATTAACAACTTTTATTCTTTCAGAGAATACAGTCAATCATATTATATAAATAAAAACTGATTACTAAAGTATGCACCCAAACTATCAGGTATGTGATTTAGCTTTTATATCACTTAAGAGTATTTGGATATATATATAGATGTATTGCAAAATTTACCACATAGTTTATTGAACTAAGGTTTCTCTTAAATTATCAGTGTATTGAATCACTAAAAAGAATGTAGATCGTTTAAACCATTTGTTAGATCATCTCGAGTTAATTTGTAAAATGAGAGTTTGTCAATCCCAAGAGGAAAACTATTAAAGTATCTTGCTGACAAATTATAAGATTATTTTGTAAATTGTGTTGCATGGCTCATCAGTAAGAAAAGCAGGAATACTTTCCATCAGAGGTGACCGACGGGGACAAAAAACCCCGTCATAATCCATTTTTACTCACATGTTTAAAATGATAATAGACATATTCCATAGTATTTATAATTTTTTCATTTAATTAATATTCAAGGTGAACATAGAATCCACATCAAGCAGATGATGTAATTTTATTTTCTTCACAGTGACAACCACTGATTGTGGCCCCAGTAACTACACATTAACAATTTAAAAACTTCCATCTAAATGTAAAAAATGAACAGTTCACCTACTGTGGCCTATACGCAGTCTCACAACTTCCTCTATCCCAATGGAGCAGAAATGCGCAAAGGTTATTGTCTTAAGGTTTTGGACTTTTGCCTTTAGACTGATGACTTCTCATGGGGTTCAGATGTTCTGAAAATTGAATCCATGCTCTGCTCCCACACTGAAGACTGAATTGCAAGGCAAGTTAAGGCAATTTATTTGTATAGCACACTTTCAACAACAAGGTGATTCAAGGTGCATTACATGATTAGGGGTAAAATAACAGCATTAAAACACAGACATAGCATATAAAGTAAAAACAGCAATAAAAGAAGAAGTACACATAGATACTTCAAGGCATTACAAAGTATATAATGTAGAAACAGCAAGAAGCATAAACAAAACAAGATATATGAAAACATTACTGAAATGCAGCTCTAAACAGATACGTGTTTAGTTCTGACTTAAAAGAACTCAGTGTTTCAGCAGCTTTGCAGTTTTCTGGAAGTTTGTTCCAGATTAGAAGACCATAGAAACTGAAAGGTGCTTCTCCGTGTTTGGTTCTAATTCTAGGGATGTTGAGTAGACTGGAATTAGAGGACCTGAGGGTTCTGGTGGGTTGGTATAGTAACAGTAGATCTTCAACATACTTTGGTGCTAAGCCATTCAATGATTTATAAACTAGTAAAAGTATTTAGAAGTCTATTCTCTGAGCTACAGGGAGCCAGTGTAAGTACTTTAGAACTGGGGTGATGTGCTCTACTTTCCTGGTTCTAGTGAGGAACACGAGCAGCAGCTTCTGGATCAGCTGCAGCTGTCTGATTGACTTTTTAGGCAGACCTGCGAAGACGCTGTTGCAGTAATCAATTCGACTAAAGATAAACGCATGGATGAGTTTTTCGAGGTCCTGTTGCAACATCGGTCCTTTAATCCTAGAAATGTTCTTCAGGTGATAGAAGGCTGACCTTGTAATTGCCTTTATGTGACCCTGGAGGTTCATGTCTGAGTCCATTACTACACCTAGATTTCCAGCCTGATCAGTAGTTTCTAGCTGTATTAACTGAAGTTGTGTGCTGACTCTTGATCGTTCCTCTTTAGGTCCAAAAGTAATTACTTCAGTTTTGTTTCTATTCAGCTGGAGAAAGTTATGGCACATGCATTCATTGATTTGTTTGATGCATTTACTAAGGGTTTGAATTGGTTCAAAGTCACCTGGCGACATCGTAATGTAAAGCTGAGTATCATCTGCATAGTTATGGTAGCTAATCGTGTTGGTTGTTATAATCTGGGCTAGTGGGAGCATGTAGATATTAAATAAGAGGGGCCCCAGGATGGAGCCCTGGAGCACACCACATGTGATTGCTGTTCGTTCTGATGAAAAGTTTCCTGTTGAAACAAAGAAATCCCTGTTCTTTAGGTAAGACTCAAACCAGGCAAGTACTGTACCAGATAGTTCGACCCAGCTCTTCAGTCGTTCCAATAATATATCATGATCAACAGTGTCAAATGCTGCACTACGGTCCAACAGAACCAGCACAGTGGTTCTACGACAGTCTGTATTTATGCGGATGTCATTGAAAACTTTGATGAGGGCAGTCTCGGTGCTGTGGTGAGCACGGAAACCAGACTGAAAAACATCAAAGCGGTTGGTCATATGAACAAGCATCACTTCAGCCATAGCTTTGAAAGCGGGAAATTTCTCCTACTGAAGTAATCGTAAGTCAAAAAGATCCAAGCTATTGCTTCAGCAGGAGGAAATCCCGTATCACATGGCACTTCTGTACAGGTGGTTGGAACTACACCTGGCTCTTCAGAGCATGACAGTAACCGCTCCAAAACCTTTGTAACTGACAGCGAGATGCAATGAGATGATGCACAAAAGCTCTAATGGGAATTTCTTTTTTTATTATTTCTTTAGCTAACTATACTCCATGGTTAAACTTAAGAAATGTCTGCTCATTAAGTGGTTAGGGGTATGAATAGTAAGCTGTCAAAATGAAGGCCTCCAGATTATTCCGTCACTGTTCTAAAAAGAACCCCCCAGAAAAATGGTCAAATAAGGAGATGACCCCTGCCCCTGTATTCCAATATACATTAAACTTCTCTCTATAGGCAAAGTCCAATTGTTTTCAAGGTTTTAACAACAGGAAATTTGTTAAAAAGAAGATAAAATTCTTATTAATTTGCAGAAAAACCGAATCTGTTGTTGAAATTAGGGCTGGGCAATATAGCCTCAAATCTATATTGCAATATAATCTGAAGCTTGTAGGGTAACGGTATCTATTGCAATATATTTTCAAAAATGCAACACAAAAATTCTTACAACATAAAGATGAAGATATTTTAAATAAATTAAAAGCTAAATGTTATGAAAACAAAGTTCAAATTATTCTGCTTTCCTGGGTACTTATTTATAAATTTAATAATAAACCTGCAGATATTTTAATTTAAAATGCTTCAAGTTCAACAGGGTTTTTTCCTGTTAAATGGAAAACAAAAAAATGTAAACTTGTAGTGTAAAGAGGAACACAGAACATAATTATTTATCCTCCTTGATGACATCATCAAAATGCGCAGTTGCGGTAGGCCGGTATAGTCAAAATCTCTACCGTTGGCTAAATTTATACCTTTTATATCCCCCACCACTAGTTGAAATAGATGAGTTAATGCCTACAGCCTGTAAATAATAATGTTCACGTCAGCAAAACTTTTGAAGAGTAACAGTTGATAATGCACTACATTACCCATAATCTTTGAGGCCACGGCCAGACTTTCATTCCATATATTCAGACTTTCATTCCATATATTCAGGGTTCATTCCATATATTCAGACTTTCATTCAATATATTCAGATTTTCATTCCAATTTTTCAAGGTTCATTCAATATATTCAGACTTTCATTCCATATATTCAGATTTCCATTCAATATATTCAGACTTTCATTCCATATATTCAGACTTTCATTCCCTATATTCAGACTTTCATTCCATATATTCAAGGTTCATTCCATATATTCAGATTTTCATTCAATATATTCAGACTTTCATTGCATATATTCAAGGTTCATTCAATATCTTCAAGGTTCATTCAATATATTTAGACTTTCATTCCATATATTCAAGGTTAATTCAACATATTCAGATTTTCATTCAATATATTCAAAGTTCATACAATATTTTCAAAAAGTAACAATATAAATATATAATAATTTCCTGAACGGCATGCCATAATATATATATATATATATATATATATATATATATATATATATATATAATCAGCTTTCAGCCAGCCAAAAGTGGTACTTGTTTCTCCAGTGCTATCCATCATCAGGGGCATAGCTCTAGGTGACTTAGCCTTTTACCTACCTGCAGCATTTAGCCACCTGACATGGAAATCACGGCTGTTTCTGCCATATGCGTCAATGTTCTGCCAAGCCTCTCCGGTCTGTTCTGCCCTGAGCAAATTTCATTATGTGATGGCTGGGAGCACACGGCATTGCTCATTAAGGCCATCAGCATTGCAAGTCACCATTTGTAACAGGACGGATGCTGGAGGTTGCATACCCCCAGCACTATAAACCGCTTGAAAGGTTTTGCAAACTTTAGTTCAGGAATGAGGGTATGTTACCATATGGTGTTCTCCTAAAACATAAAAAACAAAAGAAATTTAAGATTCATTTGAATGATATGCTAAAGAAGCTGTGGGTCAGGTAACAATAGGGAGAAGGAAAATAAGATAATGTACTATTGTGTTCAAATAAATTGTTGTCTGTGTTCAGAAAACAAGTATAAAAGCGCAACAAAAAAAATCTCAAAATCATGACAAAAATGTATCAAAAGTTTAATCACTATTTTAAATATCTGTAATAAGATATTAGGGATTAACTTAAAGAAAACTCAAGTGTTAAAGCTTAGTTTTTCAAGTGCCAAGCTTAGTTAGTTGACTGTAGTTAAATTAATATTTATTTGTAATGAACCAATCTGTGGCAGTTTTCTGATATTTGGGATTAGTAAATCTTTGACTTGCAGGTACATATTTGGCCAATTAGGATCTACTATTATTGCTGATTAGCATGGTTAGCCCAGTCTGTATCACTAAATCATCAGTGTTGGTATTGTACGTACAGTGGACCCGAAGCATTTGAGGGGGCTGGGGACCATAGTCAACTACGAATAGTTAAAATTCGCTAATACTTGAGACCCCTTCTAAAACACTTAAAGCTGCCTACTTAAATTATTCAAACACCAAATACAGCTTATTATGCATTAAACAGTGGAAACGGTTTTAGCAGTACTACAGAAGCTAATATCTACGGTCTTCCTTACTTCTGCTCTGGAAGCTACATTCCTGAGAAAATTTCTCAAATAGGGGTTCACTGTATGTTTTAAAAGCTTACTAACATGTTCAAGTACATGTTCAAAAGCAGACAGAGGTTGACAGCTCAAATGCATTAAACAAAGAATCCTTGCTTTCCTATGTTCAGTCTTCATCTTATGTGCTGCTGTCTTGCTCTCACTTAAATTCTCACCACAAGAATGAAGTGCAAACATGTCTCCTTACTTTTATGATTTTTTTACTCAACAACAGAGTCCACACCAGAGAGTTTTGTTAATGATGCAAACTGGTAGTGCTTCTATATACTAACTGAAAAAAGACCAGATCTTAGATTTTCTGACCATCCCGTCAAGCTACAAATTAATCAGTCACCACTAATCAACAGCTGCTTTCGTGGTGTTATCTTTGATATTAATCATTGTTGTCCGTGTGTGACCATTTACATAGGCAGCTACGAAAAAGTGTTCTTTTTAAATTGAAAAAGTTCAATTTTGGGGCTGTGCGCCATTCCATTTATTTTCTGAAATGTGTATTTTAGTTTTGGTTTTTTTTTCACGTCTTTACATTACCTTTTTGTATACTGGCTTATAACTTTGCAGCTGATATCCAATACATTTTCCAGCTGAGAGACAAACAATTCTTCACCTTACAGCATTACTTACAGAGTTATATATAAATAAATGACTAAACTGAACATGTGACCAAAACCTTCTGAATATTTCAATCAAGACACCTGGAAGACATGACTGGTTATGTCAGCCCCCAATGTAAAAAGTATACTCATTCAGTGAGGGTTAAAGAATCCTCTCAACTATCATACATAAGCCAGTGTCAAGTTGCCACGAAGCAGTGGCAGTTGCCTGCTAATGTGGTTTGCTCATAGCCAGATGGACCTGAGCCACAGGGATCTAGCAAAAAAGCTTTATTGCTGGAGGTGTTCTGCCAGCTAACACCCACCACCTTCTGATGTTTCACAGTCCAACTACTCTTTATCTCATTACTAACCTTGAAGACAGAATTAAGATGACTGTGCTCAGGTGTTAAAGATACAGATCTTGGAATAATTTCAAAGCACTAAAATTGTCTTCTGTACTGTTTACTAACAATTGCATCTTCCTTCATGTCTTGATGCAAAAAGACTAATCCAAAGCCAATTCACAGGAGAGGTTGTGTTAAACACTACTGTGCTTTCACATGGTGTTCTCTCAGCCCTACTAATACCAAGGACTCAGAAACATTGCAGAGCAGTAACCAATCGTGGACTGCAAGTCCAGTCTGTTAAAGGTTATCTGACCTGTGGCTAGCAGAAACCAGAGAATCAGGGGTCAAACAATAACAAAAAATAGAAAAATGTGTTGTGTCAAATCCACCTTTTGAATATTATTAGATTTACTGTTTTTATCCTTGTACCAATTAGTTTATACATTTTCATACAATGCACTGAAGACTGTAAATATGTTTTTTAAAATTTATTTGTAATTATTGAATTGATTACAATGCCGAACAAATAATGCAAATGTTAGTTATTAGCACTGACTGTAAAAGATCATACACATACATACACATATATATATATATATACATACACATATATATATATATATACATACACATATATATACATACACATACATATATATATACATACACATACATATATATATACATACACATACATACACATACATACACATACATACACATACATACACATACATACATACATACACACATACACACATACACACATACACACATACACACATACATATACATACATACATATATATATATATATATATACATATATATACATATATAGTCTTTATTTATTTCTTCATTTTTTCCAACCATGCATTTGGACTTTGGAAGTGGATGTGTAAACACTTTGGTTTATAATGATTACAAATATTTGTTGAAATTTGACATTTTACTGGGTCAGAGACAGCATATCCTGGTGCATGTGGCCCACATTAATGGCTCTTGCAGTGGGGATGAATGGATGGATGGATGGATGGATGTTTACTTTCTGTAGCTATGAGTTGCAAATCAGATCATCATGAGTCTAGCATTGTAAAAAAATTGAAATTAACAATCGATGTAATTTAACGTTGAATTATGTATTGTACACACACGGTCTGAAAATCAATAAGGAATTATAGGCAAGAGTTAATTTTATGAACTTTATGCAAAGCAGAAACATTTTAATTTTATATCAAAGTGGTACCTAAAAATGTTTAGCAAAATGTTCTGTCCCATGACTGGACCTGGTCCAACAATGTGAATAAGCGCATAAAAAAATGTTGACAACTGTCTTCCTCCAGGACGTTCAGGCAAACTGCAGATGCAGTAATCATAGTATAACATGATGGGTTGGCTCTCAGGCATGATGAAGGGCATGACTTCACATCCAAATGACCCACACACACCAGCAGCTATCAGCTCTGCCATGTTTGAGAGGCAATCCACACTGACGTTTGCCCTCATTTACTACAGTGTTTATGGGGATTAAAATAGCCAAGCAGCTTTAACAAATTTAGAGAGCTGCAGGCAATAAGTCATTTGTGGTAATTCTGCACTTGTTGTTTTTCCATTGCAAATCGGTCTGTGGAAGCTCAGACTGTCCTTCTTCTGCGACCCCGGGGAAGCAGTCTATCAGGCAGTGCTGAAACCAAACCAATGCTTAATAGCTCTTAGGCTATAAATATGGCTCCAGAGTTGACGGCCTGGATCTGCAGTTCCCCATTATCTTGATTCATTCCACCACAAAAGAAGACCCTCTGTAATGTATTTCAGCCATCTTAGCAGGAGATTTTAGAGGTTCACAGACATGCCCCACTGGAGCGCAAACGAACTGAAACCTATTCCCTTTCAAACACACATTTACAGGTCTTCCTGAACAACCTATAATGATACAGTACTAAGTGAAGTTCCTAAATGAATACTGAATCAGAAAAACCTGTTATATGTACAATAAAAACAGATCATTTAAGTGCATGTCAGCACTTCTAAAATATTCATGGTGTGTCCCTTACTGCGATTTAAATGTTCTCACTTTCTTTAAGCTGGCCTGCCAGACATGAATTTCTTCAGCATCTTAATGGATATATGGAGCAACGGCTGGTCAGCTCTTTTGGTTTACGGGAAGGATGCTAATGGCTTTCTCTAACATCAACCCCACAAAGTACAAAAAAAAAGACTAGGTTGATAAATATTTCACTATCTATCTCCTGGATGCATATTTTGCATTTCAGTTTTAGACTGACATGCTTGCTATATGTTACATTTGTTTATACCAACAGATATTAAGACAACAACAGACTTTCGTGAACACGGAATGTTTGTATGATTGTATTGAAATAACTTTTCTTGTAAAGTGCCTTGAGATGACATCTGTTGTGAATCGCCGCAAAATAAATAAACTGAATTGAACAGTATGTGGATTTCCAGAGGTACAACCTCAGCATGTATGAAAACATCTTTTTAAAACCTAACGTTTGTCTTACCAAAAGAAAAAGATAAATTGTAGTACAACCACAGACTTTAAAGTTTTTTGTTGGAGATCTGAAGATGCAAATCTGGTATCCATTCTATGTTCAAGCTTCACTGCTCACTGGGAAATTGTAATACATCAATAAGTTTCAAACTAAACCATTCTACTCTACCTCGCTGTAAGTTTGGACAACTCCAGCTGGAAGAGAAACATTTACTCTAGTTGAAAGTTTTTGCACCCTTAGACAACATTTCTTCCATGATTACCCTGCATTTCACTCTATCCATTCTCCCATCAGCTTACCAGCTACCCTAACCCTCATGAAGAAAATCATCCCCATAGCATGATGCTGCCACCACCTTGATTCACGAGAGGAATGACGTGCTCAGGATGAAGCAGTTTGCTTTCAGGCCAAAAAGTTTGATTTCAGTCTCACCAAACAAAAGCAGCTTCTTCTACATGTTTGGTGTGTCCTCTATATGGCTTGTGGTAAACCAAAAATAGAACTTTTCATGTCTTTCTTTCAGCAACGGCTTTCTTGTTACCATTCGACTGTTGAGCAACTATTATCCTGTCATCTGACCATGCCACCTGTGCTGTGGATAATATTTTCATACATTTGGATGATGTGCAAATGATGTGCCTTCTATGATGTGGTGCCTTGGATGAGGAACATAACATGGAGAATCTCTGAAACCAGGTAAATAGAGAACACGTTTTGATGTACTGGTTAGAGTACTCTCAGTAGTAGATTCTGTGTTTTTACGTGCTTTTATAAGGGTTTAAAATATAAATTTTTTACAAGTGTGATATGAAAGGAGATGCTGTTACTAACTGATAGATATGCAACAGATGAATCCATTGTTCAGAATTTGCACTGCCTATGCATAATGCACCTCAGTTTAGCATTTATCTGATAGACCTTTCTTTAGTGTATTTGTAACTCTTCAAACTTAGCATTCAGACCATTCAAGAGGAGTTACATGCCCTGAGCAGGAGAGCTATCTTACGACTACAAAACCATATCAAGGTAGAGTGAAAGAAAACACAAGGGAACAATGAAACACAGAGGGAGAATTGACAGCCTCAAAAAGAGTTAAATTCAAAGTTTAGAGAGCCTCCCATTCTAAAGTGAGGGCTGACATAATCAGCCAGGGTTAAGAAAATATGCCTTTTTGTCACACAAGGCCAAAGATCCTCCTTATGCCTAAAACAAACAGCTGTGATATCAAGAGGTTGCTGACGGGGTGAAATTGAACTGTAAAACAATGTCCCCTGCCTTGCAAATGGCGGCAATGTAATACTAGTACATCATACACTATGACACCTCATCACACTGAAATACAGCCATTATGTTTACACAGTAAATTTTACAATTCTCATAATTTACTGGGAAAGGCCCATTTAAAACACACAAAAAATTAAACACATAGGCCTTTGCAAAAAGAATCACAGTAAGTTTTTGTTGTGCTTGGCCCAGTCTTTTTATTTTTGAAATGCAAATTTTGTAGTCAAGGAGAAGACAGCTTGATGTTTACATCTTTGCTGAATAAAGATGGTAAGCACTTTTAAACCAGCAAGATTAAGGAAGATTTATTTTGCTCTTTATTTTTCAATATTCATTCATATCATCCATGTCAGTATATTTAGCAAATGCCACTGAGATGCAATCCTGTACTCAGGTTTACAAGGTGCATCCCTCCTTGTATATACCTCTGTGAGTGTTTCTGTACGACCTAGTGAAACAAAATGGCTGCAATGAATGAAGAGTGTCAGAGATTTATGAATAAATAGAGCTAGATCAGTTGTAGACGATTGTTATTGGCAGATAGCTGAATACTTGCCAGGTGAGAAGGGGAGCTGATTTGCACTTTGGATGCTTTCGTTGCCTTTGTTTGTGTGGGGATGCTATCTCAGCATGTTACTGACAGGAGAAGGCAAGAGGAGGGAATATGTACACCTACTCACACAGGGCACCCCTCTTGTCAGGCCTATCCCCAGGCAAGCGGGTGCTCCAACAAGGAACTAAACAAACTGATTAATATCTTTAATTTCATATTTATCTCTCTGTTTGGAATTTGTATCACCATGATACAATTTGCATGTGGTAGCTTTTACAAACTAGACAATATTCAGCTCAAGTATTTAAATCACCCCTATGTAAGCACAACTATGCCTCATGTCCATCCTAGCTGTTTCCAAATCAGCTACAATGCTTTATTTCAACAAAATAGTCAAATAGTCATGATTTTGCTTAGCAGTGAATGTTACAGTAAAGTGAAACTTTAGCTTTAAATATTTGCCTTTTTATGTACTTCTAATTTTTTAAAATCATTTTTTTTTTACAAATCCATTACTTCACTCTCGAATAAAGCAATATGTGCTGCTTATGGGTTATTTAAGGGCAACATAAGTTTAGAATCCATACAACATAACGTAGTGGTTAGTGCGAGCACCACACGCACCGAGGTCTCATTCCTCAACGCGGTCGTCTCGGGTTCCAGTCCCGTCCCGGTGGACCTTTACAGCATGTCTTTTCCCCCTCTATGTACTGTCCACTGTCAAACAAAGGCCACTTAGGCTACAAAACCTTTAAAAAAATGAAGAATCAATACAACACAGGTAATTACTGTTGATTAATTCCAGGGATTGCTTATTTTCAAATGTTTAAGCCTTTTATTTGTGGTGGCCTTCAATATACTCAGATGTTAGATGTGAAGAGTTTTTTTTTCAACTGCAAAGTTTTTTATTATAAACTGCAAAGTTTAATAAAGCGGAACACTACATCATATCAAGAGTGCTGAAGGGCTCTTAAGGAAAGAAATGGTAGAAAATTGCTATGATGTAATACTACAATATTTTTGTATAGTTATTGTAGGAATGTAGTGACATAAAATAAATTTTAGATTCATGTAGAAAACATTTCTGTAGCAGCAATATATAATTAAATTACTCCACTTTTAGTTTTTAAATATTTTTCTCTAAATCCATCTGCTCTTGCTGCTCAGTCCATTTTGTTCATCATGTTTCCCTTTATGGGGTTTATGAGACTTGTTTTTTCATTCCAGTTACAATTCTGTTCGCAGAGGGGACATTTCATTTTAAAAAGGTTCTTGCTGGTCATGCATAATAGAAAATTAATCCTACAAAAAAGACTTTGGGAAGAATCACCAAAAAATGACACCAACCATAGCTTAGATGTATTCTCCCATTGCACTGCCAGACTAGGCTGCAGAAACAAATGATAGGGGGGGCATCACAATGCTTATTTATATATATATATATATATATATATATATATATATATATATATATATATATATATATATATATATATATATATATATATATATATATATATATATAGACTAGGGCTGGGACTTTTAACGCGTTAATTAACATTGATTAATTACACAACAATAACGCGTTAAACATTCTTTACGCATTTTAATCGCACTTATTTTTGCACTGCGGAACGTTTCTCACTGGATGAGTTTTGGCGGACCGATTATACTGGAGCACCAACTAGGGTTCATTAGACAGTTAACAACAAACTGCAGTGAACATGGACAAAGAAGCTGATAAGACCGCTTTGGTTGGCCCCGTGGATGGGAAATTCTGTTATAAAAAACGAATGGATGAAAGCGTCGATAAGAGCATGGTTGTGTGCAAGCTATGCAACAAGGAATTTGCATATCACCGCCGCACATCAAGCCTCAAGTATTAATTTTTTTAAACCAGCTGTTGGTAAATCAACAAAGTCTGTTATGGCCTCTGAAGCAACAGAGAGATGTTTTCTACAGTAATTGTCAGGGTTTCCAATGTTCTGAATGTACTTGAAAGTATTGGGTTTTACTTAAAAAACAGTTTACAGAAGCTTATGTATTCAATCATTATTCAATGGTATACTAAAAATCCATATGAAAAACGTACTTCTCACTTTTCTCAGGTCAAATATTTATATGCGAATAATTTTGATTAATTAATTACAAAGCCTCTAATTAATTAAGATTTTTTTTTTTTTTATCGAGTCCCGGCCCTAATATAAACACAATCCAATAGTGTAGTGCCATGTCCATTAATTTAGCTCAAAAGCCAAGAACAGCATCAGGGGCTGGGGTGTACAGAGAGCAGCACCATGATGCAGCTTTAGTTATTGGAAACATAGGCACTGAAGTCAAACTGAACACTAGAGCAAACAATCATGCTAGGGAAAGCAGCTAAGGACCACAAGGAGCAGAACAAGGCAGTGTGACCCTTCTGCCTAGAAGTATTATAAATTTATTTGCCAAGGAGTATAGAGAGATTATTTGTTTATCAACACAGCGGAGGTGCGCGCAACCTAGCTGCAGAAAGAATCTTTACATAACTCAGACTCACATTGTTATTATTTGCAATTATCTTGCAGTTGCAGGGCTAGCTATGGCTTACCTGATATGAAGTGCCAATTGTTGCATTTTTAATCAAAGCTCCAATCACTTCTTCAGATAGCTTACAACCAAAAACGTCTTCTGTTTGCCATGAATGCGATGCGAATCGACGGAATTCAATAGTACTTGTTGTTTTTATCAAAGCGATTTGTGCAACCAACAGCACAACACATGATAGCGTCTCTTCCTGCAGACGACATGCGCAGTAGAGGAGGGAGTGACGTAGACCAATAATTCCTCTATAGAAGTGGACACGTAAGGTACTGCTTCCCGCTTGCTCCTGTCTGCACAGTCACTTGTTCTTCTTGTGTATTTGAAGAAATCATTTTGTATATAAATTTTTATTGGGGGTAACAAGCTACCATTTACAGCTCTGCTGCTCTACTCCTCTGGTGACCGATAACCCGTTTGACTCAGACAGTGACCGGCAGCTGAAGACTTTCATTGGAGCTCTGGCTTTCGCAGCCCTGTATTCTACTAGGACAGCGAGTCCTAAAAAACCTCCAGCATCTAACAGGTTTACTTCCAGAATTGGTATGTATTTGGCTCCATTCACCTACCCATCAACTCTCACCAGCTTCCCTGTCTCTCCTGAAGGATTGCATCCAGCATAATACTGCCATCACCATGGTTCACCATGGGTATAGTGTTTTTAGGGTCATTTGTAGTCTTAGTTTTCCATTAAAATAGTGTTTTGTTTTGTATTTGACCTGAGCTCTTTCTTCTACGTCTTTTACGTCTTTCTTTTAGCCTACAGAGCTTCTGCAATCAAAAACTTTGTTTTTGTTCCAGCAACCAATTTCATTTGAGATAGAAAGATACAGGTAATAGCTGTTCTGTTAGAAGATTTTCCCACTTGTGGATCTCTGCAACTTATCTTTAGGCCTTTTGGCAGCTTCGCTAAAAAATACTCGCCTTGCTCAGACTCTCAATATAGGTGGACTGGCATATTTTTCTATAAGTTTATTGTTGTAAATTACCAAATTTGAAAGATGATTGAAAAGTATTACGTTAGATGTTCAATACTTGGGATTTTGTTTTTTAAACATAAACCTTATGTGGACTTCTCCACATTTTTATCCCAGACCTGTTTGCTGTGTTCTTTGGTCTTTTTGAGGATGTTTATTTGTTAAATAATTTTAGCTTGTAATTTTCTCTACCAAAGCTTTGTGGCCTTCAAAAAACAGTTGTATTTAAACTGAGATTAGACTCCACACGGGTGGGCTCTATTAGTAATTAGGTCACATCTGAAAGCATTTGGTTAGACTGGATTTTATTTAGGGTTATGGCAGTAGAAAGGTTTGAGTTCAGATGTGCTCCATCCTTTTCTGATTTTTATTAGCAAACACATTTTGAAAACTCTATAATTTTCCTTCCATTTCAAAATTATTTACTACTTAGTGATAGTATATTAAATAAAATCCATATAAAATTCAATATATTTCAAGGACTATAAAAAGTTTTGCAAGGTACTGTAAATACTTGGAAGAAAAGGTTTATGGAAATATAAAGAATTGATTAATTTGAATTATTCACCAAATTTTGTCTTAAATTTCAAAGGAAATTCAGCCCACTTTCAGTGTGCCTGACAAATACACAGATCTCCTGCGATGCAGGGCAATTTTATTGCATTTAACACTCTCTAATCTTTCTTCTCATCAAAGGAATGTCCTAATAAAGAAGCAAAAAAGCCAAAAGAAAGACATTTTTTCTTATAATTGAGGCCAGTTTGAGCTCATCCAAACAATCAGCAAGAATCACTGCTACTGATTCACCTTTGTCTGTGCATGTGTCATTTGAAATCCTGCAAGAATCCCAGCCCCTGTGGAGCTAAGGAAACAAATGACAAAGTGCTAGAGGAGGGCAACTTCATCCTTGAGTCACAAGAAAAGCTAAATAAACTAATTAAATACATGGCCAACAGCATGCTGTGTTCAAGGGGAATGGGTTGGGCCTAATGAGGGGCTTAACATCAGGAAACATAGCTGGGGGCACAAACACACTGAGGCCTGTATGACTGCTGCATCACCTTTGCTATTTAAGTCTGCACCCATTGGTGTGTAAGAGAATATGTGTATCCATCCTGTGGTGGAGCCCTCTATACTTGGGGTGGACGGTTGGCTGCTCTAATCACAATGCGAGGGAGTCTCTAGGTGACTGGTACATCAATCTGACACGGCTCCTCAGGCGGGTGAGAGGAGACAAGACCCCACCAACCAGGGCCAATTCATATGATTCATTATGCTAGTGGGCAAAAGAAACGACCTGCATGGTAAAGCTGAAGCCTGAGGAGGATGTTAAAAGGGAAGGAGGGCACAGTAGACAGAGAAATGTAAAAGGTAAAGAAAGGAACCTGAAAGTTAGAGGAATCTCGTTATTTCTCCACAGGGTAAAAGCAGTGCTAAAATTGTCCTTTTCAAGGGCAGTTTAACCCTCCATTGTATGTTGCCATAGTGTTAAATCAATAGCAGCAGCAGCAAAAAATAAGCTAAACAAGTAAGCAGCCTTGTACCTGTTTAACATATTAGTAAAAGAGATAGATATCCTTAATAATGGCACTATAATCATCCATGAACTGTTTACCTATTGGATATTGTTGCTTCGTGTAGAACAGACCTACAGACCTCATTAATATGATTAAATCACATTATTTATGTGTAAATTACACTTTAACTCAAGATATAACTAGTTTTTGTATTGGAATTAGTCTTTATTTTCTTTTTTACCAGAGTAAGAATAGGTGGGTTAAAAGTTCTCAGAGGGTCATAATATTTGGAAAACATACTACGAAAAATACCAGAAGCTGTGGTTGCCAGAAATTCACACCAAAAACTAAAATGACAATATCAGTCACAATATATATTATATGTTTTGGCCTTGTAAACTTCACAAAAATACATTATTTTTGTATGCTATAAATTATTCTGAAAAAAGAATCTGTAAATGTTTTTAGTATGTATAATCTTAAATTATCAGAAATATTGTAAATCTAATTACAGTTGTTTGTAGAGGATGACAATCCCACTATAAAACATATTATGGCATTTAAATGAGAAATGTAGAGATAAGTGTGATCTTAATTTGAGAGTAAACATTTGTGAATGGAGTTATAAATATCTCTTGTTCATTTGACCTACATTTTATTTTTATAGGTAAATAAAATATCTATTAAACCAATAGGGACTGTAAAAGTAGGATAGGGTTTTCTGATGGGTACTTTATCTATGACAGTATTTTTTTAATGGGCTCTGTTGTCATTCTACCATACTTTTAACTATAAACTTACGTTTAACACACATTGTTTAAAATGGTCGTGGTAAGTGGGCTGTACTTGTATAGTGCTTTATTTAGTCCCTAACGACCCCAAAGCCCGTCACACTACATTCAGTCATTCACCCATTCATGCTTACATTTACACACTGGTGATGGTAAGCTACATTGTAGCCACAGCTGCCCTGGGACACACTGACAGAAGCGAGGATGCCAAACACTGGTGCCACAGGGCCCTCTGACAACCACCAGTTTAAAAAATAAATTGTATAAAACCCTGGGTGCTATTTATTTTCTAAACAATGTGATGTGACTGATGTGATGGTCAAGCCAACCAGATTCTGTCATATCATAATTTTAACAAGTTGTTGGTTCAGTAGTTAACTGCAAAACAGAAAGAAAATGAAAAAGCATTGGCAATATAAAAGGGAGGTCAGTCATATTGTAGTGACCGGTGGGCTTAACTAGACGTGGTTACTGATGATATACTAATGGCTTCAGACAATGGACTTTTGTCTGTTCTGGTTTTGTTAGATCTCAGTGCTTTTGACACTGTTGATCACAATATTCTCGTAATAAGGCTTGAACATGTTCCAGGGATCAAAGGAACAACACTAGGCTGGTTTAAATCATATTTTTCTGAGAGATTCCAGTTTGTTCATGTAAATGATAAATCTTCTTCACACTCAAGGGTTACCTGTGGAGTTCCACAGGGTTCTGTGCTTGGACCAATTCTTTTCACTATATGCTTCCAATTGGTAGAATCATTAGACAGCATGGGATAAATTTCCACAGCTATGCCGATGATACACATCTATATTTATCCATAAATCCTGATGAATCCATTCAGTTAAGTAGATTACAGGTATGTCTGGAAGACATAAAAACATGGATCACTCTAAAGTTTTTGTCTCAAATTCTGACAAGACAGAATTTGCCGTCTTTGAACCAGAAGCTCTAAAAAAGAAACTGCTTAGTCAATCACTTCATCTGGATGGTATTAAATTGGCCACCAGTAATAACGTAAAGAACCTCTGTGTTATTTTTGACCAAGACATGACATTCAAATCCCATATTAAACAGGTTTCTAGGATTTCCTTGTTTCACCTCCGGAATGTTGCTAAAATTAGAAACATCCTGTCCAGGAGTGATCCTGAGAAACTAGTCCCTGCATTTGTTACCTCAAGGCTGGGCTACTGTAATGCTTTACTATCAGGAAGTCCACAAAACGCAATTAAAAGCCTTCAGTTGATCCAAAATGCGGCAGCAAGAGTTCTGATGAATATTAAAAAGAGATCACATTTCTCCTGTTTTAGCTTCCCTTCATTGGCTTCCTGTTAAATCCAGAATATAATTTAAGATCCTCCTTCTTACAAATAAAGCCCTTAATAATCAAGCTCCATCATACATCAGAGATCTGATTGTTCTATATGTTCCTAACAGAGCACTTCGCTTTAAGACTGCAGGTTAACTGGTGGTTCCTAGGATTTTTAAAAGTAGAATGGGAGGCATGTCTTTTAGTTATCAGGCTCCTCTCCTGTGGAACCAGCTCCCAGTTTTTGTCCGTGAGGCAGACACTCTGTCTACTTTTAAGGCCAGGCTTAAAACTTTCCTTTTTGAAAAAGCTTATAGTTAGAGTGGCTTAGGTCATCCTGAGCTATCTCTGTAGTTATGCTGCTATAGGCTGAGACTGCTTGAGGAAAGTTTTCTTCACTCTGCTACTTTCTTTTCTACTCTTCTCCAGTTGCATTACATGCTGTCATTTCGACTGTTAACTTTGTTTTCTCTCAGTGTTTTTCCCTCCATAGAAGGTACACTATTGAATTGACTGTGGCTCAGGTGGTAGGAATTCGCCCCGTAATCGGTGGGTTGCTGGTTCGAATCGCCGCTCTGTTCGTCTCGGTCATTGTGTCCTTGGGCAAGACACTTAACCCTGTTGCCTGCTGGTGGTGGTCAGAGGGCCCGGTGGGGCCTGTGTCCGGCAGCCTGGCAGCCCCCCAGAGCAACTGTTGCTACAATGTAGTAGCTTGCCACCAAATGAATGGGTGAATGACTGAATGTAGTGTAAAGCACTTTTTGGTCCTCTGACTGAAAAAGCGCTATACAAATGCAGCCCATTTGTTCTGGTATTCTGCTCAGCTACAATCCCCTGTTGGACATTGATGGTCTGAACATCCCTCATGTCCGATTATTAACTTTTTACTTTCTTTAATATAGAAAGTACTCTTATATCAGATCTTCTGTTCTTTCTGTGTCTCTGCTCTGTCTTCTCAAACCCCAAGACAGACATGGCAGATGGCCGCTTGTACTGAGTCAGGTTTTGCTGGAGGTTCTTCCTGTTAAAGGGAAGTTTTTCCTCTCCACTGTCGTTACATGCTCAGTATGAGGGATTGGTGAGGGATTGCTGTGGTTGGAAGTCTGCATCAACGGGACGCAAACTCAA
The DNA here is from genome assembly GCA_963556495.2 of Valencia hispanica. Taxonomy (NCBI): domain Eukaryota; kingdom Metazoa; phylum Chordata; class Actinopteri; order Cyprinodontiformes; family Valenciidae; genus Valencia; species Valencia hispanica. The sequence goes on from OY747711.1 coordinate 20,857,960, forward strand.
GTCAATGACTCCATACAATCTGCTGGGATTCCTTAAATAGGAAACTAACTAAAACTTTAAACTATTTGGAATGCTTGTATGATTGTATTGAAATGACTTTTCTTGTAAAGTGTCTTGAGATGACATCTGTTGGGAATCAGCGCTATATAAATAAACTGAATTTAATTGAATTGACACCCTTTGGATTTCTGCTTATGGCCTTACACAATCTAGGGTTGGCTCTGGGCATTTTAAGGGTAAAATTTCATGTCATTACAAAATCAGCACCTCCAAATCCGAGACCAGGGTCTTGACCTGGAAAAGGGTAGAGTGCCTTCTGCAGGACGAGGTTTTTTCCTAAGTGGAGGGGTGTAAGTATCTGGGGATCTTGTTCATTAATGAAGGAAAAATAGAGCAAGAGATCAATAGGCAAATTGCTAGACCGTCTCCTCCACATCAAGAGGAGTCAGTTGAGGTGGCTTGGCCATCTGGTCAGGATGCCTCCCGGACGCCTCCCTGGTGAGGTGTTCCAGGTACATCCCACTGGGAGGAGGCCCAGGGGAAGAACCAGGACACATTGGATGGACTATGTTCCTCAGCTGGCCTGGGAAAGCCTTGAGATTACTCCCGAGGAGCTGGCCCAAGTGGCTGGGAAGAGGGAAGTCTGGGTCTCATTGCTTAAGCTGCTGACCCCGCGACCTGACCCCAGATAAGCGGATGAAAATGGATGGAATTTCATGTCAATACAAGGAAACGTGAAGAGGACAGCTCACTGCATGAGACTGCTGGGAGTTTAGCCAGGTGTAAAAAGGAAGCTTCTCTCACAGCATATGAAAAAGTCATATTGCAACAGCAAATTATACCATCATAAAGATGTTTCAAGTTACATTTGACTTTCTTTGTTATTACCGTTTAAGCAGTGTTTTGTAAATGAGTCACTACATTCTCATCTTCATCACAACCATGCAGATGTCAGAATGATATTCTGGACCTCAAGCTAATTCCCTTATAGGGCTCTATATATGCCCCTCCATGACAGATTCAATATGCTCTCAATAATTCAGATCATAATGTATATTTACCAGCTGGTTTGATACAATTCAGTTGACTCCTGTCTCACTGCAGTGCACAGCTACACGATGAAATGCAATTTATTGCAGTTTACTTCAAATATGCCTTTGTCATTATTTGAGAGTTGCTTCACAATGCCTAAATCTGAAGGTTTTGGAAAACACAGAGGCATCACAGCATGTTTGCCATTTAAAGCTTTTGTGAGAAGGAGGCCTGTGATTGGCTGTGACTGTCAACACTTTCTGTAAGATCCATTACAAAGGCTTATAAGTAGACTTTATGCAATTATTCTGGAACTCTAGTGTGAAGGATTTAATTATTTTCTAGGTATTATTATTATTAGTATTAATATTGTGAGTCCAATAAAAAAACATATATTGGAGACTTTGCCAAAAAGAACTTCTGCTACAATCAAAGCAGTGTTTATTTATGCTCTTTGCAAACTACTTTGCTCAGTGTATGTTATGTAAAGATTGACATCCTCTTGAACTGTGTGTCATTTTAGATCAAAGTCACATTATAAACCTCACAGTTTTGCTCCATCAAATGGTTTGACCTCTGCTGTCTCACCTGCAGACTATGCTGCCTAAAGAACCTGCTGTCGCTGTTTGCTCAGCAGGCTGCGTCACTTTGCTCACAGAGATGAGCAAACAGACTCTGGAGTGAGCTGTTTGTGATTACAATACATGCTGTTGCTGTCCATCTACATGATGGTCTGAACTCCAGAACCCCATTTAAAAATATATAACTAAATGTAAATCAAAAGAGAAAAGTAATCATACACTTAAATGAGTTCCTATTGCATTATAGATTTTTTTTCACATTAATACATTTAATGGCTTAAAGGAACTATTTAGATTGCATTCTTGCTATCATTTATTCCTCATCTTTCATCTTTTTGTTCATCAACACCTGCTGCTGCTCTCAACTTTTCATGTCACCTTCAGCTGGTATAAAGGTTATTTTTTTCTTAGAATGAATCACATCTGGTGTCACTTGAGCACACGTATGAATGCGTAGTCCAAAATCTTTGCCCTCTTGCTCTTATGCGTTCTATCCTGCTCTCGTCGGTAGACTGTACTGAAGCATGTAGATACAGGCCACCAGTCAAATCAGCACATTTAAGAAATGGTGGGGTCAAGCTGTTTTATTAATATGTTTTATTATTAACTTAAAGAAAAATTTGTGCTGCGTTGTTATGGAAAAATCATTCAGTTTTATTAAAAATCTTTTTTTAAGACTCATGCCTCTTAGAAATCAAAAACTATCAAGGAGATTTTGAAATGTTTTTAACACTTAAATAATATATAATACATTGTTTATGCAGTATTAAAAGTTTTTATGAAAGTATAATGCATTTTGTAAGGGTCTTATAATAGATATCAAGGATAAATCATGTGTATGTAGAGATTACTGAGAAAGTGTTACATCTAGAAGAGCTTCAGCTGGGAAACGTCACGGTTAACAAGAAGTTATAAAATAGCCTATAAATTAAATCACATGTAAATAAAATATGGGATAAGGTCAGCTTCATCTGTCTAAGATCCTTGAGAGGGCTTTATTTTTTTAGCTTGCCCTTCAAAATCTTGATTTAATTGAAGCTTCTTGTCAACAGTCTAGAGCTACATATTTCACAAATGCTTTTAACTAAGAGCAGTCTACTTGATAAATGCCTTTTATTTACTCCAGTTTCATTGGTATTAGACCAAGTATTCATTTTGTGGAAATAGTTTTTGTCCTTTTCACTGAAAAACTTTTGGATTTTGCTTCTTAAAATAAAGAAAATATTAGGGATATTTAGTGCTGTCATGAGATTAAAAAAACTTTGAGAGTAATTAAAGATCTCATGACACCAAGCTGATTTAATGTAAATGTATTATGACATAATGCATCTTGTCAAAGTATGTGGTTGTGTAAATTTATGAGCCGAACAGACTTGATTTTACGCGATAATTAGAGTTTCAAAAATATTAGCTTAATCGCGGCTTCAAAGCTACGTCTCCGTGTGACGTCAGCGACAGAACCGCTCAGGCTGGACAGTCCGAAAATTCCGCTGTCAGGCCTGATGGAGGCGCTCATATTTGAAGGCTCGGAAGATTCTTCCTCCAGTTTGAGCCTTGAGATGGTTTTTGAGGTGGATAATGCAGCCGGTTCTGGTGCTTCTAGAGGCATGGAACCGTACAGATACCAGCCGTAGAACACGACTGAGATGGATAGAAGAAAGCGGGTCAGAGAAGCTAGCGGGAGAAGTGACGTCAGGTTAACACAGGTTGGTAAGGATTAGAAATAACTTAATAGTGGCTTCTTTTTAAAAAAATAATTAACAAAATGATATAAATGAGCATAATAATATTAACGTGTAGTGATTTTAGTAGTGACCTGAAAAATAAACATTAGCCTACATAAGGTAAATATGGTAAATCAGTTATAAAATTAAAAATAATAAACCAATCCAGACATACTTATTTATAAAGTCTGAGACTGATATCGGAAAAATAAAATCATATTGTAGGCAAGCATTCAAGGCAAACATCAAAGCAAGTAGCCTAAGACTTACTTCATTACAATTGTTCTTTATGATTATCGTACCAAATTATTAGTTTCAGGTGAAACACGTTTATTTAATTTCTTTGTCAGACTCACTAAATAGAGTTTGAATTATTCATAATTATAGCAAAACTGCTTTGAATATGTACCTGTCTTTTCTGGACAAGGGCGTCAGTTTGTTTTTAAAACTACTGGGGATAACTATTGATTATTCATATATAATTATTCAGCAGTTGGCTATATATAGGTTATAATAAATAATAAAACGTGTTCCCTTTACAACCATTGCCGTTCTGTGCGGGTAAACTTTAACAGTTCAGAGTCCTGCATGGGGCGGGTACCCGCAGATGGAAAATTCCAAAGCAATAAAAGAGAAATAATTAATTCTACTATAATTTACATTTAATCAGGGATCCCGTTATTTTCTATCTTTGACATTTTTTTTAAATTTTGAAAAAAATCTGAACATATTCAATATTATTTAATTCTTCGTTCATTTTAGTTAATATTCAGCCCGAACAATCTGAACAAAGAATTTCCATCGTGCCATCACACATGGAGCAGATGAAAACATGTACTAAATATGAACATTTTACCTGCAGTCTCACAACTTTCTCATGGTCTATAGACATGAATTGTTCACCTGCTTGTGCATAAGGGAGGCTGAATCTGCTCCGCTTGCACACTGCTGACTAGAATAACAAGCGCTACTTCTTTCTCAACTTTCTTATTGCCTCAGCAGGAGGAAATAGCGTTGCATTGAGTACGGTGTCCAGGTCTGAGATGATGATGCTCAGATGCTCTCATAAGAATCATTTTTTATTAATTCAGTTTCCTAAACTCTGTGCATAAAGTTGAAAATGACTGTGTGTCTGGATCAAGTGGTCAGTGGCGTAAATGGTAAACTTTCACAATGAAGGACGGCTATTAGTTCGGGTCCACAGGTGTTTCTGATTACTGTACTGACTGATGAATAGAGGTTGCGTCATAATAAACTGACTGCAAAAGCTCATCACACAAACACTCTTCAGATAGTATTCCTATTCCTTTTTGTGAATGCACTCACTACCTGATGGAGTAGTGGAGTGGTTGAGCCGCCCGTCAGAAAGTGAACTTTTGTGTGATGTCCTGCTTCATTTTCTCACTCGATTTCCCTGCCACACAGTAAGGAGCCCTGCTAACTACGGCCTTTACATTTTTCCATTAGGCTACAGTTTTAAAAAACCGATCAAAGACAGAAAATAACACAATCCCCAAAGGATTGTAAAATAGCCTATATTACAATGAACCATGTTCCTTTTAATTCTTTGAAGCATATACATCTGAAATTAATTGAATGCAGAGATCTCTGTCCAGAAACCAAATATTGTAAAACAGTCCCTGGCTTTATCTGCGCTCTACGTTCCTGAATCACAAATTCAGTCGCAGAAAAATCTCTCTGGCAGCGCAGGACAGCGGAAACATTCCGCTGTCAGCGCAAAGCTGGGGGAATATTCTGCCATGTTCTCTCCACAAACACAATATATCAACACCATTCTCTTTGGGAGTCGTAAACAACAAAAGTATTAAATTAATATTTTAAACCTGCAGTAAAGAAACTTCAGCCAGAGCCATGAAATTTAATTGATGTATTTTTCCATCTTGAAACGGGTACCAGCGGCAATGCAGGACTCTTCCCTGAACATGTTTGCATACGGACTAAAACCTTGATGTATCCACTGCAAAGGATGCTGCAGCATCTGCGCAGAAAGAAATCATGACTGTATGAGAAAGTGCAATGGAGTAATTTAAATAATATTCCGTTCAGATACTGATTATGTGAAAATTGTGCTGGGAGCACAAGTAGATGTTAGATCTGCGCTTGGTAGGAAATTCCGCATCAGGTTTAGAAAAGTGGTCGGGACATGTCCCTGGTGTTCCCGGCTTCAATGAGCCTATATGCTTCTGGAAACAGTAGATCTAACTGGTCAGTCAGTGGAAGTCGAGTTTGTAGGAGTAGGGATGCTGACGCTGTCGCTGTTGCGCAGTCCACGAGCACCACCACGAGTACCGCCGCCACACGCTGTCACACTCCTGTGGAACACTGCAGGTACAGCTACCGGCAGCAACACACACTAAACAACCCAGGGATTCCTTTATCATAGCAATAAAAACAATTCTGCTCAAAATGTTCCGAACAGAGAAGAGAGGAGGCGGAGGGAGCCCACTACTCATGGGTGCGTCTAACCTGTTTCACCCACTTAGACAGCAACTCTGGGTCTTTGGGAAACTTAAATATACTGACACCATCCTTGTGAGTATTTGAGCAAAATCCCCCAACACAACACGAAGGCATTGCATCACTTTTCTTTGTCAAAAATAGAAAATAGCGGTCCCAGTCACAGCTGAAAAGCCGCTGTCAAATGTGTCAACAAACAGAATTTGTTCTCTCGCCAACGTCACTTCCGGCTTTCGGCTTGTTCAGTGCACAGGATACAGTAGTAAAATGCTAGTCACCGCAGCGTTTTTTTGCTCTCAGTAGGATTATACAAGACGTGTTTATGTAATTAATTAATCTAATTAATGTCTTTTTTAATCTCACCTAATAATTGCTGAGAAAAGCCCTCATCTTGAGGTATTTTCTTTTAAATTCATTACATTATTGTGGTGAAACAAAAGTTTGATACATGTAATAAAAAAACTGGCTTTATGAAGTCATTTATTGTATTTAACAGACTTGAACAGATGCTCTCCTAGCCATTTACATTCTGCTGTTTTTGTGACTACTCACAAGTGGCGCCTGCAACCTTCTGCTTCGAGCATGCGCGATTAATTAGCATTCTGGAGGCAGTGAGGTAAATATCTTCTCTGAGTCCAGCTGTATTACGGGTTAAAACAACACGTAATATGCACATTATTTTTGATACCGATGGCTTGCCATACCGGTGGACCTGGGCGGCCGGGTGGAGCTGTAGTATGCGGTGCAGACTGGTTGCTTGCTGTGAGCTCTGAGACGGGAGAGCGCCCCGCTGCTCGGTGAGAAGAGTAACAGCGTTACATGCTTCACCCAAAAGTTTCCAATAACCCCCAAAAAAGTTGCTAGATTTGCTGCTGGTTGTTTTTTTGATGTTTTTTTTTTTTTTTAGAAAGAATCGCTAGAGGGGAGTAAAAACTCGCCAAATATAGCGAAGTTGTCGGCAACTCACCGTTCCTCCACTCCTCACCCTCCCCACCACGATGGAAGCCAGTCATCTTCTGATGAGTTTACAGCCAACTGATGTCCACTTCTGGGTGTTGTTAACCGCGAAAAACTCAAGCACAAAAAGCCCAGTGCATAAAACAGGTTTTATTTAAAGGGAACTTGCATGCAGAAACTGTAAAATTAAAGATTAAAAATTAGATTAACGTGATCAAAAAACATAGCGCGCTAAATATGGCTGTAATTAATTGATCACAATTAAGGCGATAATATGACACCCTTAGGGACATTTTGCCCTACAATCATTATAGGCTGATATTGGCATTGAAATGTAATATAAGAAATTATAAGTATCAGTTGTAACTTTTTTAATAACATAACTTTGATACCTTACTTTCATACCATGCAAAGAGCATTCCTAAGTCCCGCGGGCAGGACATTGAGTACTTCAAAGTCAAATCTTCCCTTTTTCCCCCCCGACACCCCTTCTATGTACATATATATACACATACATATTTTAAACTAAAGCTAAGCTAAGATTCTTGTTATTCTAATCATGTATGCCAATTAAGGATACAATCATAACTGTAGACACAGCAAGGGCTTTTGTCAAACCACTGACTAACTGTGTGTAGCCTTGTATCAGTGCCACCTCAAAGAAAAACGTTTTGTTTTACATCCACAAAGGTACAATTAATGTCCTCCAATAAAATAGGTAGTCTACAACAAGTCTGACGTCCACAGTTCAACACAGTCCTCCACATAAAACCTTTCTAAATTCCTTCCTTGAGAGCATTTATCGCAATTTTTCATGGTAGTTACCAATAGCATGCTCAGATTAGCCTACAAATTACACTGCGCATGACCATAAGTGTTAGATTTTGGCTTTTTGGTTGACATCTTAATTAATCCAATAGGTAAAAAGTACCTTCTTCTTATGTATGTTTTTTGAACCAATTGCAGCACAGTATAATGGTGATTGACGCATCAAATAGCCAATGCAATACTGTAAACGCAGATGTATTATATGAGGGATGGGCTTCTCGAAACATATCTGGCCATATCTAAACACAGATGTGATATTATTACACACAGTTGCGCACCAGTAAGAGATCCTTTTGACAACGTGGCAAAACACACTTCAAAAACTAGAAAAGCACACAGCAAGCGGAGACCTCTGCAAGGGCCACTCACCCCCACTCCTCCGATGTTATCTACTTCTAAGTTGCAGTACTTTTCCAATTATGTTGCTGTGCATATGCTTCAACAGCTCTCTGACACGGGGGAGGAGTGGAGGTTATCACCGCTGGTCAGCAGGTGAATGTAAGCTTCATGTCGGATCAACCCCAAAAAGTTATCAGTTGTTCCTGGTCCGACTGCAGACATCTCTTGAAAATTGAATCGCAATAACTTTTTGAGTTGTGTTACTAACAGACAGACAGACAGATGAGCACGAAAATATTACCTCCTGGCTGAGGTAATAATAACAATACAACATAGAAGAAGACATGGAGATTTGTTTGAGAAGAGACAGTTATGATTCTGACAAAGGTTTGTTTTTTTTTTTTATCAGAGGGGTACAGTGATGTGTTATGCATTCACCCAGGAGAGGGCACATTTTCTGGAAAACATTTAGCTACCCTGGACCTTTAGTTAGAAAAACATGTGCAAAATACTAGTTTCTTTGGGTTCATTACTGTCAAATTTGTATGGGTAAATGTAATACTTAAGGCTTTAGATCCAGTGTATTTTTCAGTTCTTTACTCCATTCTAAAGCTACTTTTAAAGCATGTATATTTAGAAAATAAATAGGACATAAAACTTAATCTTTTCCAGGGTATTCAAAATCATATTACTTGTCCATATCACTATGGACTCTTTAGAATAAATAAACATTTCTATCTTGATTTCGGCACAATTAAAGTTTACACTCATACAAACAACTAAAAGTATTCTGCAAAACAAGAGCAGCTCTATTTGTAGTTAAACCCAAAGTAAAGCAGTGCATAAAATCTGACACTGGTGTTAGCATCAAAGTTATTACAATTACATAAGTCTCTGCAGTCACAAATACTAAAGATCTGATAAATCACGATTTTTAGAAATAGAAAAATGTTTGCAAATGTAATGTGTACACATTCTATTAATTGGCTTGAGTTAACCTCAAATGCTTTGGGGTTTTATAAAGTCTCTGCATTACGACAATCTGAGAAAAAAACATGGTTTTCACTTTTTAAAGATCTTACTTTGTTTCCAAGCACATCTCACGAGCCCAAGAAGATTTCGTCTTTCCTATTTGACTACTTTACATTCCTCTTTTCTGTACTCTTGACATCTGTATGTGTTTTTCCCTTCTTTTTTAACCAGGTGTTATGAGCCTTGTACTGTTTGCAGCCCAATTACTGTGGTCTCGACCAGAGTTTGGTGATGAGTAAATTAACGACTGCTTTAACCCAAGAAAGAATAAGGCTTTTCCAAAAGTCTATCTAGAGTTTATTATTTTCTGCTCTCTCCTTAAACTGAATTCAGCTTGCCTGAGGACATGTATGCAGGTCAAAAAATGTTCCTCGCTGACGCTAAGCTAGGTCAGTGTTTGATTTCGAGAACAGCAGCATTTGGGCTGCTACACAAACATACAGGTCCTTCTCAAAAAATTAGCATATTGTGATAAAGTTCATTCTTTTCCATAATGTAATGATAAAAATTAAACTTTCATATATTTTAGATTCTTTGCACACCAACTGAAATATTTCAGGTCTTTAATTGTTTTAAAACTGATGATTTTGGCATACAGCTCATGAAAACCCAAAATTCCTATCTCAAAAAACTTGCATATCATGAAAAGGTTCTCTAAACGAGCTATTAACCTAATCATCTGAATCAACTAATTAACTCTAAACACCTGCAAAAGATTCCTGAGGCTTTTAAAAACTCCCAGCCTGGTTCATTACTCAAAACCGCAATCATGGGTAAGACTGCTGACCTGACTGCTGACCAGAAGGCCATCACTGACACCTTCAAGCAAGAGGGTAAGACACAGAAAGACATTTCTGAACGAATAGGCTGTTCCCAGAGTGATGTATCAAGGCACCTCAGTGGGAAGTCTGTGGGAAGGAAAAAGTGTGGCAGAAAACGCTGCACAACGAGAAGAGGTGACCGGACCCTGAGGAAGATTGTGGAGAAGGACCGATTCCACACCTTGGGGGACCTGCGGAAGCAGTGGACTGAGTCTGGAGTAGAAACATCCAGAGCCACCGTGCACAGGCGTGTGCAGGAAATAGGCTACAGGTGCCGCATTCCCCAGGTCAAGCCACTTTTGAACCAGAAACAGCGGCAGAAGCGCCTGATCTGGGCAACAGAGAAGCAGCACAGGACTGTTGCTCAGTGGTCCAAAGTACTTGCATGTCATTCGGAAATCAAGGTGTCAGAGTCTGGAGGAAGACTGATGAGAAGGAAATGCCAAAATGCCTGAAGTCCCGTGTCAAGTACCCACAGTCAGTGATGGTCTGGGGTGCCATGTCAGCTGCTGGTGTTGGTCCACTGTGTTTTATCAAGGGCAGGGTCAATGCAGCTAGCTATCAGGAGATTTTGGAGCACTTCATGCTTCCATCTGCTGAAAAGCTTTATAGAGATGAAGATTTCATTTTTCAGCACGACCTGGCACCTGCTCAGTGCCAAAACCACTGGTAAATGGTTTACTGACCATGGTATTACTGTGCTCAATTGGCCTGCCAACTCTCCTGACCTGAACCCCATAGAGAATTTGTGGGATATTGTGAAGAGGAAGTTGAGAGACGCAAGACCCAACACTCTGGATGAGATTAAGGCCGCTATCGAAGCATCCTGGGCCTCCACCTCAGCAGTGCCACAGGCTGATTGCCTCCATGCCACGCCGCATTGAAGCAGTAATTTCTGCAAAAGTATTCCCAACCAAGTATTGAGTGCATAACTGAACATAATAATTTGAAGGTAGACTTTTTTTATATTAAAAACACTTTTCTTTTATTGGTCGGATGAAATATGCTAATTCTTTGAGATAGGAATTTTGGGTTTTCATGAGCTGTATGCCAAAATCATCAGTTTTAAAACAATAAAAGACCTGACATTTTTCAGTTGGTGTGCAATGAATCTAAAATATATAAAAGTTTAATTTTTATCATTACATTATGGAAAAGAATGAACTTGATCACAATATGCTAATTTTTTTAGAAGGACCTGTATATATCCTAACAGCAAGGGAAGTAGAAAATTACCAAAATATGCATTCCAATTTAGGAAACTACCGAAATGACAAACAAGTAAAAGACTAAGACTGATAGAATATCATAAATAAATATCAAATTTCAATTACACTAGGAAATCTTAAGATACCAAAAGCATAAATAAAACTTTAAGAAGACAAGGTGAGAAAAGGTTTTTCGGTTCTATAATAAATAAGCTATGGTTCTCATCAAAGAAAAAGACACAATATCTCTATAAGTTATAAGTATTCTATATATTTCAGTATATTTACCAGTTGTAGCCTAAAAATACAAAGAAAAGAAAACGTAACTTCGTCCAAGTAACTTACTTCCTTTTCCCATATTTTGCAGAAAGTACTTTTAACAGATATATAAAAAAAGTAATTTTTGTTTTTGCTCAGTTTAATGAAGAATTCCAACTATTCACACAAAGACTGTTATAATCATCTATTTAACCTTTAGCAGCCTTATGTACTTATTGCTTGCACAAATACAAGCCATTTAGTATCTCTAATTAAATGTTAATGGCTACCATTACATTTTTGTGGAAATTTCAAACATGTCTGGCTTCTTGCGTTAGATGTGAGACATAAAAAAAAAAAAAAAAAAAAAAAAATCTTCATTTCCGATTGACACAAAAAAACTACAAAAACAGACAGAAACAGGGTCGGAGTGGGACTCATTTTCATCCCATCCTTGGAGTTTCATGCCTCAGACAACCCCACTTTATGTCACAACCTGTTATTAAAATCATGTAATTATAACCTTACATGTTAAAGCTACAACAGCCCACTGTTCCGTAAACCCCTGTAATTCATAGAATCTTTCTAAAAAAAATTCAAATTCAGTGCAAATAAGGGGTATTTGGTTCACAAGGCAGATTTCTATCAGCCTGCATTCACATCAACATTATTCTTTACAACACATCCATTAACAATATCAGGATATATATTTTGATATTCCAATGTAATTAGGATTTAATTACTTATTCTCTGTGTAGTGAATGTATCTAGGGCAGGATGTCAAGTTAGAGAAAACAAGCTTATTGTTCCAGCATAATTTTCCTGATAAAGATGTGTCAGATCACCAGAGTGACAGACGTCAGAGGAGCAAGATAACTACGGGACGTTCCAGCCTTGAGGGACTGCTTCATGCTTTACTATCAGACTGTCATGAACCAGTTCTCCAGGAGCTGAACAAGAAGATTGAAGAAGACGTGCTGGACAAGAAGATTGAAGAAGACGTGCTGGAGAGATGAACAGTGATAATGTCATGTTTTGTAGGATTGAGGACCCAAATGCAGAAAGTAAATAAGAATGTTTTAATAATAATAAAACAAGGACTTACACAACTCAGGAGGATCAAAAACCGCAGCAAACGCAAAACAGGTAGACGGGCAACAGGGAAGGCAGGAACCAGAGAGGGAGGAATGATGACAAACCAGCGAGTTGTGACTGAGTGAGAACCGAATATATACTGAGGGTCGAGTGAGGATGTGAACAGAGAAGGAGCAGGAGACCAATTAGTGAAAGCAGATGCAGGTGAGGGCAATGAGTGAAACTGGGTAAGGAGCAGAGTGACAGGGAGACAAGAAAGGCAAGGAAAACAGAAAACTCTTAACTAGACTAAGGAGAACTATAAGCGACTGTGGCTCAGTGGTAGAGTAGAGTTGGCTTGCAATCGGAGGGTCGTAGGTTCGATTCCAGCTTCCTCCAGTCACATGTCGATGTGCCCCTGGGCAAGGCACTTAACCAAAACCAAAAAACATCGTCCTACCGAGCCATGTTGGGTGTCGGTGTATGAATGCGAGTGTGAGTGGGTGAATGTGGCTTCAATGTAAAACGCTTTGAGTGGTCAGTATGACTAGAAAAGCGCTATATAAGTTCAGTCCATTTACCATAAGGGAAACTTAAGGAAACACTGGAGAACAGAAGGACGAATAAAATAAAGAGATAAACTAAGGAAACACAAATGAGAAGGTGGACATAGACAGAGGTGAATACTAAAGAGGAATTAAATATAACAAAACTAACTGGGACTAATAAAGGATAAGTATTAATAGGAACTTGGGAAAATAAAGAGATTAACACAGACAAGGGCAACCACACACAAGACCACCAGAGGGAGACAAAAATGCAGTGGAAGGAAAAACACTCAAACCTAAAACCCAAACACCCAAGGAACCCAACAGATAGCTGAATACTATTTAAACTGTTAGTCAGAAGGATTGGGTAGGAGAGCGTTAGGAGGGAGGCTAGGGGTCTTTCCACACCCCTTTTCACTATTGGCCATCAGGGGTTGGGGTCCTGGAGGAGGAACAGGTGATCTGGTTGGGGCCTAGGCTGGAGGGCTGCTTCGCCACTGTGTGGGCTTTGGCGGCCTTTGCTCTATTTCATGGCTAACAGCAACTAGCAAATTTGTAATGACTCCAAGCAAATGTAACAAGCGCACTATATTGTTTTGTTTCTTATATTTTATATATTTGAGGCTATTGTTTTGATTATTTGCCATTTTGGATATTTACAAGGTAGTGTAGTCTGTAATATTTTTCTCCCCTCTGTAAACAGATTCAGATATCTGACGATTCAGCATAAAGAAAGTAAACCAGTTAAAATATTACACACTGAACCTTTAAGACATTATGCTGCTGTTAAGAAGTGATTCAATGAGTCTTTCGGTGCTCAGTGCTTTCCACTCTGAGACACACGTCTATGTATATTTTTTGCTATTTGGACAGTATCTTTTCATGTCAGATAGGAAAACATTTTGTACCAAAACTGTGAGAGATGTTATTTAGCCATAGAAATGTGTACCAAAATTTGAGTGTAAATCTTAGTGTGAAGAAAGAATGAAATGTTAAGTATGCTTGTATACATCATGTGGACTGTTATATAATTGACATATAATTGACATGTTATCAGTGTTTATTACAGTCAGTATAAAATGCTAAAATGCATTTTAAGCAACAGTCTGGGAAATTCAGGCACTATCACACCCTTTCTTAATGTTTTTTTGATAAATAATAACAAAATCTAATGCCTCCCATACTCAACTTTAACTTTTCTAGTCATGAAAATTTATTTGTGGTTTATCCCACACATCACAATTGCCAACTTAATTTGGGTCACCTTCAGGAGAAAATCTATCTCTATGGCAACTGTAGATATTTACAGTCAAGGACACTGATTTCTAAATCAGGTGACTATTTTCAGGGAATCCACACGTCAGCTGAGGAATATCTGCAGTGATTGTGGCACATGTAAGCAAGTATTTATATTGACCAGAGCTGCAAGCCCAACTTACTCATACAGTCTAAGAGAAACATGACTACTTTGATGGAGTTGTTATAAAAATGGCAAAATGACATTTTGTGTCACCGTATTGGATTTCTCATATACAGAGAAGGTAGCAATGGGGAGTCTTTAAAACACAAAAAATAAAATGCTACAAATAGGCAAGAAAGCAAAGAAACTAACTGTCAATCAACTGAGTGAAAAGATTGACATTATTGAGAAATCTAACATTACAAAGAATAGAGGTCTTTTCTGCACTACTTAAAAGTGGTAACATTCACAGCTAATAGAAGAGCAATCTATCCCACAGAGTATTAAGTGGTTATTAATTTTCCCCTGGGCGGTTATTAAAGATGCAAGCCCTAAGAGCTGATCCCTTATCTCCCAATCCTCAAGAGCCTCTAGACTGTTTTTCCTCAATTCTTAACAATGCTGCCATAATGACATATATGGTATCACCACGACACCACACCACACAACACAGCACATTTGTTAAGTTAATAGAGATCTTAAAACAAACACAATGAAAACATAGGCAAAATAAATTTTGCAAGGACTATAAGAAAAGATTACACACATACACAAAGTGTTAGTGACACCTTTTAACATTATCTATTTTAGTGTCTTCCCTATTTCATGAGTCATTATTCCTCTAGCATTACTCCCCAGATGGTGTAATCCCCTCCCTCTATCTGTCTCTTAAATCAGAGTGCCTGAGTTCATGCTGTTTTTTTGTAGACTACTGTATTTCTAGCCTTTCATCCACCCTTTAACAATTTTATTAGTTAAAAAGAGACTCATGCCATTTTCACACGTAGCCAGGCCTTTTTTTAAAACAAATGCTGTTTCGTGTATGCTGTCTGAGTGTAACACAGGTCGCACAAATGATGTCGGAGCATTTTTGTCGCGTAAAGTGACATTGCAGAGCCGGAAAACTCTGGTTATTTCTGTCCACACGCAAACGCTTAAAACAGAGAAAACACAAATCTTCACTTTGGCCGGAGTTTTTGAAAAGATTTGTTTTCAGTGCAGTAAATCTGCGTTTTCGTGTGGATGACAGGCCAAACTGTAGAAAAATATCTTTGTTTGGTGAGATACCTGGCTACGTGTGGACAAGGCATCACAAAGTGAGAAAAACAAACTTTATCTATGTATACCCTAATAGATTTTACATTGATGAAGGAATATATCAGCATAATAAAACTTCTAACATTATCATTTCCCCCCATCTGACCACCTCTCAAAAAACATTTCTGGAAGCTGCAGTGGATAAAAGCAGAAACAATGGTAATCACTTTTCCATGACATTAGTATATATGCTGTATTCAAACACAAAAACCTTCACACAAACAGGCCAGAAAAGACTTAGAAGTCTAATTTAGTCAACATTAGCAATATTTCAAAGTGCATATCTACAAAGCAAGTTAAATGAACTGTCATTCTCTTTGTTTCTGGCAGTGGGTTGGACTGATTGGAATGCAAGTGATTAGGTGGACTGTCAGCACATGTCCTGTACTGGTGAGGCACAGTCTGAGTCATTAACACTCAACAAGCATGCAGCAGCCCCAGGGCACCAAGCTTTCTGACAGTAATGCATTCTAATCTTGTCAGCCTATTGAGAGCCTTAGCTACATTACTGATAACAGGAGCTGAATCAAACACTGACAACCCTGCCTGTCAACATCTCAGATCAATCAGAAACTAAGAGTTTGTTGGGCTTAGGCTAACATACATGCTTCTCCACTCAGACCAATCAATATTAATCCAAGACTCCAAAATCTAAAATTAAATTTCAACAAAATGCATTACTATTAAACAAAAACTGCCAATTGCAAGCACAACTCCTCAATGGCGATGCTGGCAAATGTTCTTCTTTTGAAATCCTACTCACTGTCACCAAAGAAAGTACTAGAAAAGTCGAGCTATATCTTATTCAGAGCACAGTGTGCTGCTGAAGCTCCTGTCTGGAGCATCACTGTTATACAGTCAGGGTTTGGCTGTGCATTATTCAGTAGTCCGCATGGCAAACAGCCAAACAGTCAGACATCTCAGGCGCTCCTTCCTCTCAGGCAATTCTGTGCTTTTTAAACAGGACTAGATGCAGTTGCAAGTGTTGATTACATCACCTGAAAAGTCAAGAAGTTCAATCAGTTGTTTTTGTATTTTGTAGCCACTGAACCAACTGAAGCATCAAAGCACTTCTAGGAGGAATTTCCTAGAAACTCTCCTCTCTGTCAGCATTCAGTGCATGATATATTCATAAAGTAGCACAGGTAAATCCTATTATTATTTCCAGTCATCCCCTAAACATACAGTGATACTTTAAACCATTAAGTAGATTCATTATTCATAAGGAGATTATTACTTTGCTTCTTCACTTCCCATAATTGTCCTAGTATTTTTCCTCATGATCCATAATTACAGGATGTATGTGGGAAGGAGGATAAACATTATAAATAATCGAAAACATGCCATCAATACAGAGATGGTTCAGAATATAAAGATGCCCAACAGCTGACCAAAAAAACTTGCCTCATATACACAGACCACATTCTGTATACATACAGAATTCCCTAAACACAGACCTTTACACACATTTCATCATTTCTTCTTGAGAAAACACATCTGACAGCCAATCAGAAATGATCCTGTAGCACTTTCTTCCTTATAAATTTTGCTCAGAGAAAAACTGATGATTTAGTGTCGAAGAAACGTCTGAAGAGATTCAAAAAATGTACAACTAATTAGGTCCAGTATGGTAGTCAATGGAATTCCTAATTGAAATCTGCTATTCAAGCTGTCAGTGCCTGTAAATGTCATGGCTTGTGGATTTAATGCATCTAGACAGGAGGTAGGCAAGGTCATGTGGAGTGTGCATATTTGATAGCACAAACCAGCAAAAATGAAAAAAAGATGTAAAAGATTAAGAATTTACTGCAGTATTATATATATTGTACAAACAGATTAGCTGTAAAATTATGTGATATAAGCCCCTGAGCACTACCTATGCCCATTTTAGGTGGGCATAGGTACATACTTGGTTATAAATGCCCAGTTGGGATAAGGATAATTTATGACTGGCTTTTCTGAACAGATTCTGTTTTATCTTATTGCCAACTGGATATACATTTTGGAATGTTGCAATCTATGTAGATTACTTGCTTAAACATGTCATTATAATATCAATCACTAATTTTGTGCAAACACAGTTCTAACAGCCTACTTATATAACAGCCTCCCAGTATTATGATGCATCTATTTGTCACATAGAAAAAAGCGATATTGTTTTTGGGTCCACAGCCTTAGTAAATATGTATTTTAAAACAAATCCAAACAGAGTGGCTAAAAAAGTGGTAAACATTTATATTTACCTTGTATTCTTCAGGTTTTTATACTTTAACTAAATTAGTGATGGTTAAAAACAACAACAAGAGTCTAATGAAATAAACTTCCAAGAGCCACATCACAAAATCTGTGTGTGAATGTGTGCGTAAACAGTGAGTAAACTAAAGGATAAAGAAAAAAAATTCTGAGTATATCTTAGTGACTTGGCAAGGCAAGGCAAGTTTATTTGTATAGCACAATTTGTGTTACAAGACAATTCAAAGTGCTTTACATAAAACATCAAAAGCATTACAGCAGGGTGCAGAAAAAGCTAAAGTACAGGAACAAAAACCATGATTTAAAATTAACAAAAAAAAAATCTATCTTAAAAGAAGCCGTGATGATTTAAAACTTAGAATAAATACCTAATCAAAAGCAGCTGAGAACAGGTGGGTCTTTAACCTGGATTAAAATAAACTGAGTGTTTCAGCTGATCTGAGGCTTTCTGGGAGTTTGTTCCAGACATGTGGAGCATAGAAGCTGAACGCAGCTTCTCCATGTCTGGTTCTGACTCTGGGAACTGATAAAAGAGTGGATCCAGATGACCTGAGGGGTCGAGTAGGTTCATACTGGGTCACGAGATCACTAATGTATTTTGGTCCTAAACCATTCTGAGCTTTATAGACCAGCAGCAGAACTTTAAAGTCTATCCTCTGACAGACAAGCAGCCAGTGTAAAGACCTCAGGGCTGGACTGATGTGGTCCACTTTTTTGGTCTTAGTGAGAACTCGAGCAGCAGAGTTCTGGATGAGCTGCAGTTTCCTAATTGATTTTTTAGGTAGACCTGTAAAGACGCTGTTACAATAATCAAGCCGACTAAAGATTAATGCATGGACTAGTTTTTCCAGGTCCTGCTGAGACATCAGATCTTTTATCCTTGAGATATTCTTAAGGTGATAGTGGGCTGATTTTGTGATTGCCTTAATGTGTTTTTCAAAGTTTAGGTCTGAGTCCATCACTATACCCAGATTTCTGACGTGGTTGGTGGTTTTTAGGTGTATGGACTGAAGCCCTGTGGTGACCTTCAATCTTTTCTCTTTAGCTCCAAAGACAATTACCTCTGTTTTGTTTTTGTTCAACTGCAGAAAATTGTGGCACATCCAGTCATTAATTTCCTCAATGCATTTGCCAAGAGCCTGTACATGCCCTTGGTCTTCTGGTGACATTCTAATATATATCTGTGTGTCATCTGCGTAGCTATGGTAACTTATATTGTTGTTATTTATTACCTGTGCCAGTGGGAGCATATTGATGTTAAACAGAAGAGGTCCCAGGATGGAACACTGGGGAACCCCACATGTAATTCCCGTCTGCTCAGATGTAAAGTTACCTATTGACACAAAGTACTTCCTGTTCTCTAAGTACGTTTTGAACCAGTTTAGTACAGTGCCAGAGAGACCCACCCAGTTCTCCAGTCGTTTGAGTAAAATAATGTGGTCAACAGTATCAAATCCAGCACTGAGATCCAGTAAAACTAACACTGACATTTTTCCACTGTCAGTATTCAAAAGGATGTCATTGATGACTTTGGTCAGAGCAGTCTCAGTGCTGTGGTGCTGTCTAAAACCTGACTTAAAGACGTCATAACAGTTGCTTTGTCTTAAGAAGTCATTTAGCTGATGAAAAACAGCCTTTTCAATGAGCTTACTTAAAAATGGAAGATTGGAGATTGGCCTGTAGTTGTTCATTTGTGTCTTGTCCAGATTGTCTCTTTTCAGCAGGGGTTTAATTACAGCTGTTTTCAAGGGCTCTGGGAAAACACCCGACATTAAAGATGAGTTCACAATCTGTAACAGATCTGACTCCAAGATCTTTGAGACCTTTTTGAAAAAGCCAGTGGGCAGGATGTCTAAGCAGCAAGAGGAGGAGTTCAGTTGACGTGAGATGTCCTCCAGATCTTTGCTGTTTATGAGATAAAACTGTTTCATGGTGTTTAAACAGATTTTCCGGGGGACACTGTACATAACCTGAACCGGCCGTTAATGAACCAACCGCTTTGTCTAATATTTTGGATTTTGTCTGTGAAGAATTTGGCAAAGTAATTGCAGGCATTGGTGGAATAGAGTTCAGGTGCTACTGACACAGGAGAGTTTGTTAGCCTGTCGACTACAGCAAATAATGCACGAGCACTATGACTATTTCTGGTGATGATGTCAGAAAAATATGACTTCCTTGCGTTCCTCAGTTGTAAGTTATAAGAGTGAAGTTTTCTTTATAGATGTCATAATGAACCTGAAGTTTTGTTTTTCTCCATCTGCGCTCTGCTTTCCGACACTCCCTGTTTTCATTTCTCACCAGTGTGGAATTTCTCCATGGAGACTGTTTCCTTCCAGAGATAACCTTCACTTTAGTGGGAGCAAAAGTATCCATAACATTTAATATTTTATCATTAAAGCTGTTGACAAGTTCATTGACTGAACCCCCTGACAGGGCAGGTGTTAGAGAGAAGACCTGGTTAAAGATCTCACTAGTGTTTTCAGTTATACATCGTTTTGTGATAACCTCCGTTAAAACATTTATGTGAACCGAAATTATACTCTCAAAGAAAACACAACAATGGTCAGACAAGCCCACATCACGCACATTAATCTTGGAAATGCCCAGACCTTTCGAGATCAGTAAGTCCAAAACATGACCCTTATTATGTGTGGGCTCTGTTATATGCTGAGTCAGCCCAAAGTTGTCCAGAGTGTTACTCAGGTCTTTAGACCCTTTGTTCTGGGGATTGTCAACATGGATGTTAAAATCACCAACAATAATTATACAGTCAAAATCAACACATATTATAGACAGCAGTTCACTAAAATCATCATTAAAGTCAGCACAGTAATTTGGAGGCCGATAAATGTTAAGAAACATGGCTCTAGATGAGGCCTTCAGCTGTACAGCAACATTTTCAAAAGAAGGAAAACTTCCAAGAGATAACTGCTTACACTGGAATGATTCATTAAATAAAACACCAACTCCTCCACCTCTCCTGTTCTGTCTGGCCTGGTTGACAAAACTAAAGTTGGGAGGGGTTAATTCGATAAGAGAAACACTGCTATTCTGATATAACCAAGTTTCAGTTAAAAACATAAAATCAAGGGTGTGCTCAGTGATAAGATCATTGATTAAAAATGTCTTCCCTACTATAAACCTGACATTTAATAAGGCCATCTTAACAGGATTAAGAGTATTATTGTGCCCCTTGTGTTTTGGGGCGGGCTGTGTACAGCGTATGTTGACTTCACTTAAAAACCTTTTAGAATGCAGCGCTCTGTGTTTTGACATAACTACATTCCTTCTGTTACTTATAAGTATAGAAATGATCGAACCTTCTAATGAACAGGGTCCCAGCTTGTCCTGGGAAAAGTTCTGACTGCTGATATCCACGCAGCCTGGACCCTTAACACATCATACATCAGACTGTGGAGATTGTACATGCTTAAGTGCCCTTGTCTCTTTGAGTGCTCTATTATAAATGTCCGTGGCTACAGGACTCCCCAGGATGCCGTCTAAAAGCTTCAGAACAGAATTCTTAAGCATTTACTGGCTGAGCTCGCAGAGCAACAGTACTCTGTTTTTAGTGTCTTAATTTTGGGTAAAAAGCAACACAAAAGCAACACTCCTTGACACAAGTCAAGGAGCAGAGCTATGATCCTTAACAAAACTCTGCGATATTTGCTGGTGAAAACAGATAATAGTGCCGTTGTAGTGTCAGATTACATTCTTTAATATGAGGGCGCAATTCATAAAAAAACAAGCATAAAACAGGTTGGGGAGAGGGTGAAATGATGTCGTGGAGTGTAAAACCTTTATCACGGGCACACAAATTGTCTAATATGACATATACAAGGACATTTTTTCCTCACATTTCCAAAAACATTTCCACTTTTGCAAAACTTGCTCTCAGTTTCTTCCTACACTTACTTATTCAATGTGCGCCCTCTCGCTTATGAGGGCTGCGCCCCCTCACCTCTCTCGCTGTGCTCTCCCGTTTCCAAATTTCTCCGGGAGTGACGTCACAGATCCAGACTAGAATAGACTATGCATGATTTTACTTCAAATATTTCTGGTCAGTCCTCCTTGTGCACAATAAAATATGTGGCTGAGTGTACCATGCTCATAGCTGGCATATATGTTTCGGTGCATGACAGGTGCCAAGGATCCCGTAGATCACCTAAACAAGACTGGGCAAAGTGAGAGTTCATCTACTAGACTGAATGAGGAAAACTAAAGACTGGAGTATACGTTTTTATTTTAGTGTCTTTGTGAGACTGCTGCTTTTTTATTATTACATTAAAAAGAAGTATACTTATTTTCTCATAATCTCATTTCAGATTTTAGCTTAAATTCTTTCCTGTTTTTGTTTGGTATTGTTGTTACAGTGTAAATTTCTAATACAGAACAGTAATTATTTCTATTAACCTATTTATTTCCAAAGTCAGTTTTGTAATGTTTGACCTGTGAAAGCCTATCTGAGGTTTGTCATTTACCTATTCTACCTCACCACAGAGAGAAGAAATACTTTAAATACATTAAAATCAAGTCTTCTTTAAGAAAACAGAATAAGACTGAAGTGCGTCAGGACTGGACAGAGTGCTCTTTTTTATGGAATTGAAAATATGGTCATCCTAAAATAAGGCGCGATTACATCAGCCCAAAACTATAATTTACAGTCTTTTAATTAGTTATTTTTTAATTTGGATGAACTCAATTAGTCTACATTGTTTCCAGGATCTTATGGGTTTTGTAGTGATCTGAATCTCATGTTCTCATTTCAACCAGAGATTCGGTAAACCTCCAGGATTTCGCGATGTTGCGATCACAACCATTAACGTACTGTGACCAGTGATAACAGACGGATTTCCAAAGAGCCCGGTGTTGTGGCAACCACTAGTGCAAAAGTGGGATGCTGCATGATGTAGGCTACCTCCTGTTGAAGTGATAGCTTGCGGGTCAGGAAACAACTCGTTCAGAGAGTTGTTGGAGAAATCTTCCCTCATTTCAAACCTATGGCTGAAGTGGCGCTCGTCAGTCTCCAGTTCAGCCGCCAGAACAATATCAAGTTGTGAGACTTTTCAGAGACCAGAGTTGTGAGACCTTTCTGTTCTTATGTTAAGTGCAATCGTTTAATTTTGTTTTTTAAAAATAGTTGCAGGGGCCACAGTCTGAAATTTTTGTCACCGGAAACCTGAATCAGCTTACAGTATTTTTGCTTTATTCTACTTTTATTATTTATTCCTGTATTATTTCATTTTGTATATGGATGCTCAGAATGCAGGGTTCAAATCAATAAGACGCATACACAAATGATTGGGTTTATGAGAGTTCAGTTTGGGTTTATTGTTCAGTTTCTGTTGTGTAAAAGCATATGCTGAAGTAAAGTAGTAATCAGCTCCAAAATATCATCAATCTGAACTTATGAATTTGCACTTATTAAGTTCAGAAATTTATTTTTATTTTATTTTATAATGTTTACATACTTAAAAGTAACCTAACCTCTCTTTTATTGATACCCTTCATCTTAGACAATTGTGTGCTGTAAGCATTTGTGCACAATTTGTTTTGTCTGCATAATTTAATAAAAAAATTGTATTCAAATTTGAGGGTACAGGATAGCATTTATTGTTGCGTCAACTCAAGTTTAATGACACAATTTTATTTTGTGTTTACTGAGTTATTTGTCAAAGATTCAGAAAGGACCGCTTTTATTGTTTTTGTATTCCAAAGTTCTATGAACTTGGAATTATTGCTCTGTTCTTTTTGTGTTAAAGCAATAAGCTACAATTTCAAGAGTGTTCTGCAGGATGGTCAAGTGTTCTTCTAGAGCACTTATTACAAAAAAATATTGGAATTTGAAACATTTTAATGGAATTTTTTGAAACAGTTTCCAAGTGATTTGGCAAAAAATAAAATAAAATCACAAGTAAAATATTGCAACTATTGTTGGAACTTCAGACATTTTGGGCCGCAACAATCACAAAAAAGTACTGCAAAATGGAGGGACTGCATAACAACAAGGTGGGTAGATCTCATTTATTGAGCGAGAGGGAGCATATCAAAGTGTAGGAAGGAAAAAACTGAGAGTCGCGCAAAAGTGGAAAAGATTTTGGAAATGTTAGGACAAAGCGTCATTGTATGCGCCCTGTTAGAGAAATCTTGTGCCCGTGATAACAGTTTTACGCTCCAGAATATCATTTTACCCTCTCCCCAACCTGTTCTTACGTGTTTTGTTATGAATTGCGCCCTCATATTAAAGAAAGTAATCTGACGCCATATGCCGTAGTCTAAAAGAAAGAATCCACAGATTAAAGATGTGAACATGGGCATTGTCATCAATCTCCCATCAGTCTGTCTGTCTGATAGCTCAGGTTGTTTATTACATAAAACATTTTAGAACTCATCATCTAAAAACGTTTTAAAATTGGCAGACTAACAAAATATTTTTTTGCAGCGAGTGGAAATATGCTTATTACAGGTTTGATCAAATTAGATTTGTGAATTTTAGCTGTTTCAAAATCTAACTCTTGCAGAAGCCAGTTGAGAAAAAGATACATACTGTCCAGTTTTTATGTAAAGAGGCATTGAAATTAAACTAAAAGAGATGATTGACTGATCTGAAACCAAGTGCCTCCCAAAAATACACACTTGGAATCTAGCAAGATAAATTCACTCATGACGAGCCAGAAAGAATGACTTTGGAACACACCGAACATGTATTTTCTCTGATTTATTTCCACAACAGAATTACTGATACTTATTTAATCTGGTCTCCCTCTTTACCATGATACACATAAGCTGTCCTTGTGTTCTGCCCACTGATGCATTGACTCCATCATTATTTGATGCTAAGATTAAATCCTTACTTGTAAGACATGCAGGGCTTAAAGTGAAAAAAAATCCTGAGCCTGGACTTTTTTCCAAGAAGTGGGTTGCAGTGAATCCAATGCATATACAGTATAGGCAATTTGGCAAACAACTTTTAGCATTGTGCTTGGTAATGTACAAGATGACCTACAATTCAAATGTGATTTTTGGAAGTAAAGGTTATTAAGTTATAAATGAAAACATGTGAAACTCAGTCAAGCTAATTAATCTGATTCATTTAGCAACAATTGGATTCAGTAAAGGGGAATTTATACAAAAAACATATAAATTGTAACTTTTTATATCATTTTTGTTCAAAACAATGGCAAATTAAGTTTTAGGAAATATATTACATTGGGTCTTGACTCCTCTCCTTTTTAACATATTTGCAGAGGCAGTTAATTTTAACAACAAAAAACAGTAAAGTGCTCCAAGAAGTGGTAAACTGAATAACATGAAACAAATACAAATAAATACAGAATTGCTAAACTGAAGCTTCCAGTGCAATGATCAGAGCTGAAGCATTGCTATTGCTAATGTTTACTTTCTTGCTTGCAAGATGATGTGTTATTACTCTGGATGCATCATCATCAAAAAAGCGAACCATTACATTCAGTATTTTTTTCCATGTTTTGGGTGATTGCTTCATCAACATTCAGAGAAAACATACATCCTTTGAGCTGATGAGACATACGTGTCTTGAACTCCAGTGCTATGCAATGGGTGTTCATATAACTGGCATGCTGATTGGACAGTTTTGTTAAAGCATTTATATCAACTGCTACTGCTACACAGATCTGCGAGCTGTTGAGCGATCGTAAATGATAAATCGTGTTCTGCAATGAACAAGCACACACGTATTTTCAAGTTACAAACACAATCATCGGGGCCTCTGCGTCCGATGTGGCTGTTGCTCCCGGCAAACAGCTTGTGTGTTGGAGCGCGCGGACAGCTGCTTTATGCCCGGCGTCTGGTCCGTGATGGTGAAGGGCTTTTTTCCCGCTAGTTGCATTGCTTCTTGGAGCACAAGACACAAAAGCAGGTACCAGGCTCCCTTAGCTTCTGGCACCAGCTCCCACTTGCTCTCTCTGCCTTTTTCATCTACCCATGCCCAGCGCCACTTGTTTTTAAGACCCTTGTCAACAACAACGTCTTCCCCTGGCTCCATGAATTTAGCGTCCATTCTTTAGATTTCGGGAGAAACAACCGCTCGTGTGGGATGCTGCATTCAAGAGGGCTTGTTTTTTTGTGTGTGTTTTTTTTTTTTCTGAATCATAGTCAAATGCTGGAGATCCGACACGGTGCCGGAATACTTTAAGCCCTGGACATGTTGGATGCCAACTGAAGTGCTGCAGCTGTGGGGCTTCATGATTTTCTCTCTTTTACTTAAAAAAAAATCATTGTGATGTTGGTTCATGCCAAAGTGGATAGATCTGCTCACAAGTCATTTTTTTCAAACTCCAAGTCAAGTCTTTAAAAACTAAAATTAACATTCACACATCAAACCATGCCACCTATTCTTCGCAAAAGGCAAGGGAAGTCAATTTTATTTGTATAGCACACTTTCAACAACAGGGTAATTTAAGGTGCTTTACATGATTTGGTGATAAAGAAAAATAAAATATAACCATTGGAAATCAAAAGCAGCAATTTAGCATGAAACACACACAACACATACACAATAAAGCATGAAAAACAGCAATAAGGCATGAACACACATGATACATAAGACATTAATCGTTTACTCAAAGGCAATTCTAAACAGATGAGTTTTTAGTCTTGATTTAAAGCAGCTCAATGTTTCAGCAGCTCTACAGTTGCCAGGGAGTCTGTTCCAGATTTGAAGAGCATAGAAACTGAAAGCTGCTTCTCCATGTTTGGTTTTGAGTCTAGGGATGTTTAGTAGGCTAGAGTTGGAGGACCTGAGTGGTCTGGGTGGTTGGTACGGTGACAACAGGTCTTCAACAATTGTTGGTGCATTCTATGATTTATAAAGTAGTAGGAGTATTTTGAAGTCTATTCTCTGAGCTACAGGGAGCCAGTCTAAGGACTTTAGAACTGGGCTGATGTACTCTACTTTCCTGGTTCTAGTGAGGATGCGAGCAGCAGCATTCTGGATCAGCTGAAGCTGTCTGATTGAACTTTTAGGCAGACTAAAAGGCTGGTTTAGGCTGTGAGGACGCTGTTGCAGTAATCAATCCAACTAAAGATAAATGCATGGATGAGTTTATCAAGGTCCCGTTTCTAATCCTAGAAATCTTCTTCAGGTGATAGAAAGCTGACTTGTGATTGTCTTTATGTGAGGTTGGAGATTCAGGTCTGAATCCATTACTACACCTAGATTTCGGGTCTGATCAGTGGTTTCTAGCTTTATTAATGGAAGCTGTGTGCTGACTCTTGATCGTTTCTCTTAAGGTCCAAAAATAATTACTTCAGATTTGATCGATGCATTTATTTAGGGTTTGGATGGGTTCAGAGTCACATGGTGACATTGTAATGTAAAGCTGACTATCATCTGCATAGTTATGGTGGCTAATCTTATTGGTTGTTATGATCCGGCCTAGTGGGAGCCAAGGGGCAAACTCCTCAGAATTGAGGCCATCCCGGAAGTAACAAAAATTGCAGTTCACCCCTCATCCGCTGGGGGCTGGCTCCAGAAAGGAGCAATTTCCCATTGACTCCCATGTTAAAAAGGCCAACTTCACAGCAGAAATAAACCTGTTTACAGCCTGGTTCAAAAAACCATTTTAGGTTTAATAGGTCAGGTTTATATTCACGACAACTCTGAGGGGGGTGAATGTTTTTCTAACTCATCCGTTTAGACATAATTTTATCTTGAAATTATGAATAATTAGGGGCGTGTCCCTTTGATTGACAGGTCTCGAATGAGCCGTCAGCGCTAAGGCTGGTGGCTAGCAGCTTCCCGCCATAGACTGCTTACCCCCCCTGCTTGCTCCGGGGAAGGCCTTCAGCCTGGGACTCATGTTAAGACTTTGGCCATTTCCTTTCTGAACTTGAGCATCAGTTGCATACTTATTAGTGTTTAGCTATAAATCGTGCACTTACTGAACAAAGATGGCTTGCTGTGGTACTGATTGCACTAACAGACCAAGTAGTCTCTGCTCCATTTTTTTCTGTAAGTAAAATAATATTTCTGTACATTAATTTGTAGATGAAGCTCCTGCAGCTGAGCTCGTTAATTAGCAAAGTAGCTAGTTAACCACGCTGGGAAACTACAAACTGAACAGGTTAAGATGTTGTGCATTTAAGATAAGGCTGCGTCGAAAATGGGTTAAAATGATCACATTTCTTATTTACTTTAAGTGTTGATTTATTCAAAAATGTTTTCATAGAAATTCACATAGTTTTAGTGAAAGCTATGGACAAACGGGGCTTCGTGATTTTATTTGAAAAGATTATTGAATCTGCTATATAGGCCGATTAAAAAACTTTGCAAATGTTAGCTTATTTTTGTGATCATTTTAATGGGCCCGCAGAAGCGGAATAAAAAAAAAGATAGAAAAAGAAGGGATCCGCGACATCTTCCACATTGCTTCATGTCAACCATTTTACTGTTTGTCATTTATTCCACTAAATTCAAGTTTATTCCTGGTGTATGATAAAGCCTGAGATAATCGTCATGAAAAAAGTTAACGTAAATCTAGAGCAGGATCATTTGCCAGAAGCAGCTCATCCTAATGAGCTCTTTCAGAGTTTGAAGTGTGTCGTATCATTCTGTTCAGTAATGCTGCATTTAGCCCCTCATCATTTAAAAAAATAACTCCAATAACCACTAACATCTTGAGGCCGTGCAATGTGTAAAAAAACCCAATTATGTTTAATTACCTGGACTCTATTAGTAAAAGGTGGTTATTCCAAGCAGAAACTGTAAATGAGTCAAACGTATGTTCATATTGAGATAAAATTTGTGCGGTTACCATAGGCTGGTACTGAACTGGTGATTTGCTGCCTGTTGTTTCTAGTTGTCTTTTTAGCCTGTCCAATGGATGTATGTCATGATAATTACAGTTCTTTCATAAAATGCAAATCAGTTAAAGTGCTATTCAATTTTGCGATTGACTCATGTATTTCATTATATTTATTAATTTATTATATATATATAATCAAAAAAAAATTCTTGTCCATTTTAGTACAGACTGTGAAAATAATTTTGAACACAGATTCCTACATAGTTGCATGTTTGTGTGAAGTTTTTCTCTAGGTGATCCAGAGAGGCTTGACCATTGGATGTCCAACTTAAGAAGACAATGCTGGACTCCAAATCCATCTTCCCGCTTGTGCAGTGAACACGTCGAGAGTCATCACTTCACCACGGACTCCAGGGTACACAGACCTTTTATTTTCTTTCATTAGTTTAAATTTATGATATTGAAACATTACCCATAAGTTTTTGACATGTTACAGTACTATATGTTTAACGTGAAACCCCTTTGTGTTAAAAAAAGTGAATTGCTATCTTTTTACCCACAAAGAAATGACCGTGACAAAAACTGTGATGTGGTCAGCCAAACAGGAAGAGGCTTTTGTTTTGTTAGCTGCAGTAATTTCATTATCAAGAAAATTAGATGGAAAATGTGGTGGCAACACAAGCATTAGTCATCATGGTTGTTGCGATCAATGAGTCTTGGAAGATCCCCATTGCCTACTTTCTTATCCACAGCATGACTGGGCGAGAAAGAGCAAACCTCATCCAAGAAAGTCTTATTAGGCTTCATGAAATTGGAGTTAGGGTTGTATCCTTGACATGTGATGGTCCCTCGCAAAACATAACAATGATCAGGGAGCTCGGTGCCAACCTGGACATCATGGACATGAGATCATACTTTTTCCATCCAGAAGATCACACACAGAAAGTTCATGTTCTCTTGGATCCATGTCACATGCTCAAGCTTCTTCGCAATGTTTTTTCAACTGTAAAAGTTATGGTTAGGGAGGATGGCCAGGAAATACGATAGCAGTACATTGAGGAGTTGCACAAGCTTCAGGAGAGGGAAGGCTTGCGTCTTGGCAACAAACTCAAAATGTCACACATTCAATGGCAAAATCAAAAAATGAAGGTCCACCTTGCAGCCCAAATCTTTAGCAGTAGTGTGGCTGCTGCACTTGAATACTGCGAACAACAACTGAGGTTTCCCCAGTTTAGTGGATGTGCAGCCACAGTTAATTTCCTTCGCACAGTTGATGCTGCCTTTGACAGGCCATTGTCACCCAGGTTCTGTCTGATTGTTCAGAAAAAAATCTCTTCCCACAGCTCCATAACCACATGTTTGACATGTGTGTTGAACATAATCACGTTCATGTCCTTGTAAAGATGGCGTCTGAATGGTACTGCAAAATTCGATAAAATCATATAGCACAGCAGGATACAGACAAGATAAAAGAAGGCAAAACTGTCAGCAAGAAGCTCACAAAATTAATTCATTTTTATGGAGATTAGAGAAAAGTTTCTTTGGTCATTTCTATATTTAATGCATGTATCTGTACCTGGTTGTGTATTTATCTATGTATCTGTCTGTGTATTTATCAATTTATGTGTCTGTGTATTTATCTATGTATGTGTCTGTGTATTTATCTATGTATGTGTCTGTGTATTTATCAATGTATGTGTCTGTGTATTTATCTATGTGTCTGTGTATTTATCTATGTGTCTGTGTATTTATCTGTGTATTTATCTATGTGTCTGTGTATTTATTTATGTGTCTGTGTATTTATCTGTGTATTTATCTATGTGTCTGTGTATTTACCTGTGTATTTATCTATGTGTCTGTGTATTTATCTACGTATTTATCTATGTGTCTGTGTATTTATCTGTTGTTTTTTTTCATCTGTATCCATATTGTTTTGTAAATGTCACAATTTTCGGCCAGGAAACATCTTTTCTTCACTTTGCAGATCTAAAATTACCTGTAAACAGCCTTACTTTCATTGGATATCACGGAATTGTTACTTGGAGTCTGCCTGAAAGGGGCCCAAGTAACATTCAGTGTCTACTCTAATGCACATACATGCGTTGTCACTAATTTATGTTGAATGCACTTACCGGTATAACAATCAGTTGGTTAACCTATGCAAGGAGACTACATGAACGGGGCCCAAATCTCCAGGATTTGCCTTAAAATTTAATAGGATAAATAGATGCTACACTGAGCGTTGAACATGGCCTTTAAACACTCATGCACTGCTTATTTAGCTGTTATTCTTAATTTTTCTAATTGTCCTAAGAGTCTGCATGAATGGGACCTAAGACGTTGGTAAACACTTGATTGGAAAAAAAAAGATAAGATCAACAAAACAGATGCATATGCAACCTTCTCTAATTTTCTGTAGACATTCTTCATATATTGTTGTTCATAGTTTTCATGTTCTTCCCATGAGTGTTCTTGAGGATTGTTATGAATAATTGTTATGAATAATTGTTATAATTGTTATGTTTTACAGGTATAGCAGGTGGTTGCTGTTCCGTTATGTTTGGGTGTCATTGTCCATGTGTTTTGGTTGGCTCCCTTCATTCTCTCTACTCTTGTTTATTATTTAACAACCCTCTTTATTCCAGTGTGGTCCAGCAGTTACATGAGTATTCTGCAAATAATATTCAAAATTAAAATAACACCATTTAAGTTCAAGAGGAGCCTTATACCCAGATTTGCTCTTGGAAGAGCAAATCTGTTCAGCACATTATGACAGCCAGACCATCATTCTTCTGTCAGGTTGCGGGACAGGACAAGTAAAGAAAAATTCAAAAATTAAGAAAATCAAAATTTACATTTACAGTGCCTTACTTTCATTAAACATCATTGAAATATTACTTGATGTCTAAGAAAGTGGCCGAAATGCATATGGAAGTAGATATTTTTTTCTGCATTCTTTTGTGTTTTCCTGACTCTTAACTCATTTTTACAGCATAATTCTTTGTGTTCATTAAGGTTAGAGAATACTCAAAAATTTACCAGAACTGTCAGTTAAGGCGTTAAAATTTTTTCTGATAGGCTGTCATATGAGATTTTGCCAACCTTCATTCTTGTACTTTTATACATACACCCATAAGTGTTACGTCTGTGTGTTCATTTGTTTACAGCATGTTTGTCTTGTTGTGGGGAGTGGGTTTCCATCTAAGAAAGGCATTGTTGAAATTTTAACATTTGTTTTTGAACGTACAAATAATTTTTTTGTCGTTACAGATTTCAACAATCGCCTAAAACAGGAAGATTGTAAGGATAAGTACTTCATATATGCGCATAACCTTTACTAGGGATGTCCCAGACACGTTCTTTTGCCCCCCGACTTCAGTCAGTAAAAATAAGTTAAAATAAGAAAAAGGACAACACATCCAAGTTTTCTTCAAGTTTTTTTTAGTATATGACTTTCTACTGAGTGAGATCCGCGAGAGTATTGCACATAGAAGGTCACATGTTTTAAATAACACTTTTGCTGACCCATTGGGCAGTAAAGCTTAGCAGTGACATTGGACATGCTTGTTTTATGAGGATATATCTGATCATTTCCTCCCTATTTGGATCAATAAAAAAATCACATGATCGGGCCTGATTTCCAATCACATGATCGGATCGGGACATCCATAGCCTTTAATGCCACTTCTTTCATATCCTTAGATGCTGTCCCTGTTTTGTTTATTTTGATTAAATAAACAACAACAAATGAATGAAGTTTCTGTTTTTCTTTCACACCGACTTTTCCATTTTGGGGAGAGAAATAAACTTCTTTTTTAGCCACATAAAAACTATGATTTGGCTTTGTAATATTGCAGACGCCAAGGTTTATTTTAATATTGAGATGTTAAAGGAATTTATGAAATTCAAAAATGCAGTTAGCTGATAAATTGTCTTATTTCTTCCCGTGTTATGTACTATTGAAAGAATTTCAAGCCATTATATCGAATAAAGGATTTATTTTTTTTCAAACAAGATTTTAGAAAAGATAAGGACACAGTGTCCAATATTAAATTATTTTAAAAAACAAAGGGGGGCCAGAAAGCACAAGAGTCTTACAGACAGTGACATGGGTTGGGGGGGAGAACAGAGTTGTCAGCAGTGTTATGGGAACTGATGTAGTAGTTGGGTGGGACTACATCAACAACACATTAGAAATAACAATCAGGGCTATATTTATACTTTTTGCTTCAACATCAATTGTCCAAAAGGCCATATTCAACAGCAGCGACACTCTTAACTGGAAGCCTCTCACTGCTGTTCAAGATGGCCTTTAAGACAATTAGCAATATCACTTAAAAATATATAATTTCCCCTATTTGTGAAATGAACTTTGTCTGACAAAAATATCCCTGGACTGTCATGTCTAATGTGAGGATGCATAACAATGGCACCATTTAAACCAGAAATAAAAGAAGCCATAACACTGTTGACAAATATCCTGGCCTTTTCTATTTTTCCTGGATTTACACCTGCCCTCCATCGACGCCTCTGGGTGATGGAGGAGAAGATGATGGACATCGCAGGGTGGAGAAGGTAAAGCTGGTGCAGGTCCTCCTTCATCATGTTGACCAACTGGACACTGCTGATCATCCCCATGTCATTTCTGCCACAGCTTATTATGAGGACATCTGGAGCCGCTCTTCCTCGCAGGAAGTTGGAAAAAAATGTGAGAAGGCCTTTCCACCTCAGCCCCCCCGGCCAAACCAGGAGAAACAGACGTCTGGGAGGCCGAGGTTTACTCCGATGGTTTCTTCGGCTCTCTCAGAACTGCATCTGACATAGCTGTCTCCAGTGATCCAAATGGCTATGGAGAAAAAACTAGCATAATGAATGGCAGTTGCACAGCTGTGGCTTATCGGTTGAAAGAATAACACTATTAAAATTCTACATGAAGTGATGGAGACAGGTACTTACAATTTCTGCTTTGTTTGGCTGTTGCGGAGGACAGGCATGCAGCCATTGTGACCTGGTAAATAAAATCTATAAAAAGAAACACAAGTGTCTTAATAAAAGTGCAACTTATCCCTTCCCAGACCTCAATAAATGATTAGTAAAATTCATACATTGCAGAATTGACTATAGGATCAAAATTAGTCAAATTAGCTGTTGCTAATCTTCAATAGCTGTGGGAACAGTTTTTTAACTGGGAGATCCTGCATGGTAGTACAATCAATAACAATTTGGGTAAATACAAACAAGTATTAATATGAGAACTATCCTAACTTAGCTTGATCATGTATCTCATTCATAGTTTAAATAGGCAAGGCAAGGCAATTTTATTTGTATAGCACACTTTCAACAGCAGGGTAATTCAAGGTGCTTTACAAATAGATCTCATACACTAATAATAACTAAGTTAAAAATATTATTGAAAACTTGCATTAAGTTAATCATAATTTCATTTAAATAAATTATTTGATTTCAATATTAAATATTAACTTACCGATTTATTTTTTTCCAGGAAAAGGGTAGCAGAGTTGCTCACCCGCGGATTTCAGGCTTAAGGCGCCAACTAACCTCCGTTAGCTTCACTTAGCTTCACTTAGCTTCACTTAGCTTCCATTGGCTCCAGGACTAGCTCGAGGCTACATCGGCTCAGAGTGTCAATCGTCCGCCCCCGCCCTCACGGCATCACTCTCAGCTCCACCTCTTTGCCCATTTTTGTATTTTCTGGGAGTGACGAAACGCGTGACACAGACAAGATGGCGGCGGTGGGAACCGCCCATTTGGCTTCATTTTTGCTCTTCAGAAACCAATGGGTGACGTCACCGAGGCTTCGTCCAGTTATTTACAGTCTATGGTGGGAGCATGTGGATATTAAAAGACTGTGTTGTTGTGGGTCTAATTTAACATGCAAACATTTACCATCTTTTTCTTTTTTTGTATTTTAATTAAACATATGAAACACTGTTATAAACTGCTGTCAATTATTTTGAAAATGAAAAAGATATGTTTCCCCAACTAAAAACACATATAATCATCATCAAGTTAATTTGTATAGCACATTACAGCAACAAGCTAATTCAAAGGGCTTTACATGAAATATACATTTTAGTTTAAAGAAAATATGTTGAAATAGGCCACCAACGTTTAAAGGTGATTTTTTTCAAGTTCACTGCACAATGTTGAATAAATTTAACATAATGTGGTTATATTTTCTAAAACTTGGGAAATAATGACTCTAGATTAACTGTTCATTTTGATTCTAAATAAACCAAAGGTATTCAATAGAGTTCAGTTTGGCATACATCGGCTCGCCATCAAGATGTTACAGCTAACATAAAGAGGTGGTTGTGAACCATAAAAGCACAGTCTGCAAATATCACTCATTAATCAATAAAATGAATCCTTTAATCTGAGAACATCCACATCTCGGTCACATGTCTGTGTGTTGTTGTAAATGCTTGCTTAACGGCAGCATTAAATAAAATAAAAAAATCAACTTAGAAGCTGCAATTGGAAGAGTCATACCTAAGTCTACATTCAACAGGGCAGTGAGATACCAATAATCCTAACAGGCTCAACTCTAACATATTCAACGAAAGTATTACATTTTACATTTCAGTTGCTGCTTCATGAAGTATGCATAGTGCTAGGAGGATGCATGCTTACACTAACCTAAAGTTGTAATTTTTATATCATATAAGAGTAACATTAACTTTTATGTACAGTGTAGCCTTCGGCTAATGTTGTATGTTAAGAGGAGAAATCCAAAGTCAAGGTAAAGGCACAAACTTCAGGGAGGTTATTGTATAGAGCTCATTAAATGACACTTCTCTTGGGACCAACATGGGGTGAGGCCACTGGAGCCTTAGTGTATCACCACAGGAAAGTCTCCAGAGAGGTAGATACAAAAGGGACAACAGGAAACAAACATACTCTGAATTACAGTTATTTATTCTTTTTATTAAACTAAATGGTTGCTCAGTAATAACAAAGCAAAATCTTAATTAGCTTAAAATCATTCCTTAACACTCCACTCTTGATTTAATTTATTGTTCTTACAGTTAAATTACATATAGCTGAAATTATGTTTCTGTCGGGTAATTATTTTATTTAATAAGAAAAAGAAAAATTACCATACCAATTTTGCTTTTAAATCAATCAACAGTCCAGAATGCATGTCATGAGCCTTCTCACTAAAATGAATTAAAGCTATTTCTGACCCGTACATTTTTAATAGGCAATCGATCAAACCAAACACACCCTGTATGGAAATGAAAATGTGAAACACTGACTTTCAGAGGACTGGGAGCATGCCCAGAGAGTCCAGGCTGTAAATTATGGAGACATGGCTCTTAATAGTAGATGTGGCTCCCAGGGTCACCCTTTATTAAGATTTGACTATCATAAATCTATTCCATATGGAGTTCTCATTGTCACAATTTGCTAGTGGACAGACAATACATGGGGACGTCAGAAGATGTGGGCAGCTAGAAAGTGGAGCTTTTAACAGAAAAGGGATAAAAAAAAGTAAGCAATGCAAGCAGAGTTCGGCAAAGCTCTAAAATAATGAGAAGGCAAAACTGTCAAGAGCATGGCTTAAAGCAAAAACCAAAGTAAAAGGTACACATCGGAAAATGTCAAAACTCCCCAGTGGGATACAGCCACAATTCGAAAGAGATGTGGGTCACAGTGTTCATGTCACATAGAGCCAGACACTCATGGACATTGTAGGCAATCTGTTTAATGTCCCTCTATAGCTACAGAAATAGAATGTTTCTTGTGATATCAATGGAGTGCTACTAAGCCACAAGGCCACATGACAGCCTGACATACATAGAGTAAAACAGCAGCATCCACTATAAAATCAAATCATCTTTTTTTTTAAACCCGGAATTGTTACATCATATCACTATTACCAATAGGTGATACATAAAAAACACGAGTAAAGACAAAGTACAATATGTGGCCTAACAATGGTTAAAAAACAAATTATTGCAGCAATTACAGCTTAGTTAAAAACCAATACTAGTTTCTGGATGGAGATTTGAGTGTAACTAAAAGAGTGCAACTAAAGGAGTGCAGACTTGCTGATTACCTTAAAGTCACCAGACAATCTGGGTCAAATCAGTAAGCCATGATCATCATGAGCCCATGGATGCTATTTTATGAAATGTGATTTTTTTTGTGTGTGTCTTTTTTGTCTATCTGAGCTTGCTGATGCCTTAGAATTTACTGCAGGGTCAACCTTGTGATGCTTAGATTACGTTTAACGGCTTTCCCATATGGGCCACAGATCATAAATTGCTACCAAACAAGCCCATATGAATGACTTATCTGTCCCGGCATAGAGAGAGAAAGAAAGGCAGAGAATAAAAGGCTCATCAATGGCTAAAACGTAAGGGACTGTCTGTTAAGGAGTCTCTATCAAAAAACATCTCGACCATGCACAGTGCATTACATTACTTATATGATGCTTTAACATTGTCAGACCATCAGTTTTAATTTATTCACTATGGGTTTAAAAATGTGTGTAACATAAAAATCATTAATTGAAGGTGTAAATCAATCTTCACCAAGCTCTAAATTCAAAATGTTCAGCAACTCATGAGATGTTAAAAATAAAGATAAAATGGTGGGAAAAGAAGGGGTCCTGAACTGCTCTGTATTAAGAAGGGACCTCCTACAATGTCTGGTATTTGCACAGCCAGGGGGTTGTGAAAAGTGATTCTACATTTACCCATTGCAGCATTACATTACATTTAGTCAAGGTGCCCAGTCCAACATAACGTTCAGTGAGGTAAACCTTTGATGAGCACCACACTGGCTTTTTTCACCAGCTTGCAAAAAAGCGTACACTGACCACTACTTTGTGATAAAAATGTAAGAACCATCTCATTACAAATATCAAATATCAAAAGGCCTTATTCTCTACAGGAAATAATTGCCAACTGTGGCCCTTACAGTATATTATTGGTCTTTAGGGTTCGCATTGTCATCCATAAGGACTCCCAGGTAGTACATCTAGTAGTAATGTGTTAACTGTTGTAGATATGTTATGATTTCTTCATGCATTCATTGTTTCCCTTTTTAGTTGTTTTCTGTACTGTGGTTGGATGTGCTTACTCTGAGCCCTGCACTGACTTCTCCAACGAGCGATTACGACTGATTGAGATAATTCCGTACAGTAACTCATGGGACTACAGAAGTAAAGTCATATATATGTTTATGTATTTATATTATGGTCCTGTACAAAAATAGTAATTTAGGTTTCTGTGATACTTTCAAAAAATTTCCCAGCCAAACCAGTTCTAAACTAAACATGTCTTTAGAAAACAGTGTGTAACAAATTCCTTTAAATTCGATCATTGTCATGTCATCATTGTGTTATTACACTGTTAAATTACAGCCAGCTATTCCACTATTACCCCCAAATTTGACTCAGGGAAGTTTTGGTCTGTAGCAGCACTCATCGCTGACTTAATTGCTAGAAAGTGGTAAGTTGTTTAGACTGTAAAACAAACTCAAATCCTGATCCTTACAACACTATGCTTAATAGGTGGTCTCAGCTGACATGTTTGATTTTCCCCTAAAAGGTTTTGAGTTTTCTAGACAAAACATCAACGCTTTGATCTCATTTTTGTTTTTATACAAAAATGACTTTCTTTTAAATGAATATGAAATATTACAGTCTTCTATATTTGCACTTTATATTAGAATTTAAACAGAAATACCATGTATCATATCTATAGAAGGTGTAATAAGCACATTTTTAAAAAAAGGGTTTTGTGGCACTAGTAGCCTTTATTTGCAGTATTCAGACAGGAGACAGGCAGGAAGAGAAGGGGCCGCTCTACCTCTAGACCACACACTGCCCCAACAGCCAGCAAATTTGTTTTGTGTTTGTGACGATACACACTAATCTTCTAATTTAGTACTCCTGTATTATCGTGTATCGTGTATCTCGTATACCCGACTTATTTTTATCCCATTTTTGCATATTTCAACTGTTACTATGATGATTTTTTTTAGGTTAGAAGGACACATTGATAACCCCCAAGTGTTATCTCCCTCAACACACCCTTTAACAGATCTAAGCCTGGGCTCTAGTTGGGCCACACCAAACGGTTAACATTAACTCCAGTGAGGAGAAACATGTTGGAACAATTTAAAGATTACACTCAATTCAATTCAGTTTCAATACATAAACCCTAAATCTCTCATGGATATAAATAGCCAAAGCATTTATAATTGCTGTGTCATCTTTGGTCAACATTATTAGGAACCACAGTGGAGACTCTAAAGACCAACATGCAGCAAGTTGTAGCCACCTGCTACAGACAATCAGGCAACAGAACTCCGTACCTCAGAGCAGTCAGTCACTCAGGTATTTTTTTTTATTTAAATGCAGCGATGGGGACCAAGTGCCGATACCCGGGGTTTGGATTGGATGTTAACGTACTATACTGTATTTTTTTTGTACATGGAAATAAATTGTTGTGTTTGTAACCTGAAATAGATACATAAAAAACTAACTAACTAGCTGAATATTTATGTTGTCAAGTGTAATAATATTTTACAGCAATAAAGGGATCTTTCACTTTTTTACATGAATGCAATATGCTTCGTGCTTTAATACAAATTCACTTAAGTACCTAGAGGATGTGTAGGTGTGGCTGTGCTCCTCCTGTGGTCTGACCTAGAAGTAGGGATATTTGACTTGAGGCTACATCTCCGGACTAATTACAGCAAGCAGTTGCCAAGCAACTGCTGCAAATGGGTCCAGGGTCCAGGGGTGGATGAGTGGTCCAGCCAGATCAAGACAAGCCTGTGATGGATTTTCATCTTTCCCAAGTGACCCTCTTGACCTCTGACTTTAAAAGAACATCCATGCTCCACATAGCCTGCAGTGAACCTTGAGCTCAGTCGACAATATGCACAAAAGAAATGAGTAGTTACAGAGTAGAACAGAATCAAACAAAATAAGTTATGCATTTCTATGCTGAGTTAAGTTTCAGCAAATTTCTATAATGTTTTGTCATCCAGTAAATTAATCAAGAGTTCCTTCATTAGCAACAATATACACGTACAATTACAGTAACTGTGATATATTTCCTCTAAGGTATTTCCTGCTATAACACTCAGTTTCAACTCACCACATCCACATCCTATGTTTAGTCTCCTTGGATGCCAATTAAAAGAGTGTTTTGTTTTCTATGACAGCATGGACACAGTCAACAAATGCCACCCCACCCCCACCCCCCTCCCTCACTGCCCTTCTGTTCTCATCTCATTGTCATATCCCCCGGTGTGTTATGTTTTCTCGAAGAGAGGCAGACAACCATCCCAAGACCTCTTCCTCATAATTACCACCCTTGTTTTTACTACAGGGATGCTAGCAAGCTAATTACTGAGAAATAATCACATGTTTGTCAAGACCCCTGCAATCCTGGGTATGCAAACTAAGTGTCTACTCACTTCATTTTGTGCATACAAACATAAGTACACTCTCCCCTTCACCCTTTTAATAGAAAGACTCACCTCTTCAGCACAAGATATGTCATCTCTGCAAATTACTGCTGAAGGTCATTATCAGTGACAAATCCTTTCAATTTTAGTGTAATTTAGCTACCATTTTATGTTTTCTACAGGCCCAACAAAAGGACAATAAGCCTTTTATAAATGCATGTTTAACAAATAA
This sequence comes from Valencia hispanica, assembly GCA_963556495.2. Lineage (NCBI taxonomy): Eukaryota > Metazoa > Chordata > Actinopteri > Cyprinodontiformes > Valenciidae > Valencia > Valencia hispanica. The sequence continues at coordinate 20,898,120 of OY747711.1, forward strand.
ATCCCAGGTCAGCCTTTTGTGGACGACTCTTTATTCTCCATTCAGGTGCATTAACAAAGAAAATATGCTTTTGTTAAGCAGCCAGTTTGAAGTGTGTGCCCTATATGGTGTGAAAAACATTTCACACTGTGCCATACATAATGACAAATGTTTTTTCCTCACTTATATTGTGACATATTTTGTAGGTAAACAATCAACTATGTAAATAAAATCAATTAGAAAATATGTTCTTAGAGCTACAATGCAAGGTTTATGAATGTTTGTACCATGTATGATTATGAGGCTGTAATAAATCCTTTCTAAACTTTTTTCACATTTCATGCAACATATATCCAGTACTATATAATTGAAAAAAAATTTTTTTCTCAGAGTGACAAAGTAAAAATGTAAAAAAAGTGTAAGAGCCTGGTTCTAGTGGTGCGTACATCTTTAAAAATAATACTATGTTCAGAAACTTTTGATTCAATTCCAGCCTTTTGCCTTGTTGTGTTCACAGCTGTAATTGATTACAGGGAGTCAAGTAATATTTATTAACAAAAAATGCAACAACAGCTAACTAATGTGTTGCACAACTTAAAATATCATGAACAGTGTTTTGCTCACTCCTTTGCTGGACTGCACAGATAAAGCTTTAGGGCACTGCTTATTTTTATTTGATTCTATACTTTTTGACTTGTCTTATTTTAAAGCACACTGCACAGCACAAAATAACTCTTTGTTTAGGTACAAGGACCCATATCCAAAGGACAAACTATCTCCATAAAGCCTAGAGAATAACTGATCAAGGTACAAGAAAATCTAATCTAAATCGGTGCCTTTTGGAAGCAAAACATATAGAGTTTGGGGTGTGTAAGTTCTAAGTAAGTTGTTCAGTAACTTATTTTGATGTTGTTACTTCTGAAATATAGATCACATATATGAGTAGTATAAATGGTGGAAGCTGCTATTTCAAGGCTTTCATTAAACAGATGGAAAGATAAATTCATTCAGTAAATGTGATTGTCATTGGATTGTGAGATAGCATTGAATGCACCAAGGCCAAACCAACTGTTGTGCTCTTCAGGTAGTTAAGTCACTACCTCCCAAACCTGACTGCTGCCTCCATAGTAAACACAAGGACCCAATTATTTACATCACACCACTGCACTACAAGAGCTAGGACATAGCTGCTGACACTAAAAACTAGGACGAGCAGAAAGAACTGAGGAGTGGTGGGTGTTCTTACTTCTAGACCAGTTCCATCTGTTCATCTGCCCCTTCACAAAATATTCCATTTATTCTTGTATTAGTGCCCTGTTTCTGTCCTTCCTGTCCCTCTGTCTCGCTTCTCTCTTTTTCTGACCTCTTTTTGAGCAACTATGGTCCTTGCAGTCCTTGTGTTGAGTCATTAATAACACTCTCTGCTGTGTTTTTCCTGCCAAACAGAGCAGCGCTTTCCTGTCATCCTGACACAAATTAATTCCCCTTATTTATCTTCTGGCACCAAGGCCAGCATAGGCAGAATAACTGTTTATGGGAAAAAAGACAAAGAATTATAGATGGTGTGTTCTGGATGACAGGGCCATTTGTTTCTCAAGTAAGACTCAAGATAAAGTTCATAACAATCATTTTATTACGAGAACCCTTTTGTCTGCTCCCTTGTCTTCTTATCCACCAAGAAGCCTTATGTATGATTTTGTGCTATTATGTTTGTGGACCAAAATTTAAGAATCCAAAACATATTTGCACTGTTTTACTTTGCTTTACTCATGTTCATCATTCATCCTTTAAGGACAGTGTTATTTGATACGAAACAATGTTTAATTGAAAAATGATGTTTACTTTATTCTTATGTACCAATGACAAAAAGTGTATAAAGAGTAAACCATATCAGTGCATAAGTTAGGGCTGTTATGTCACAACTAGAATGTAAGGTGTAACCTACTGGCAGGCTATGCTAAGCATTGTGTTTGCATATTCCCAGTGTGCCTGAATAGTTTTTATATAGCTGCTCTGGGTTCTTTATAATTCAAAGCTAGCCAAAAATGGCAAAATTAGCAAAATATGAGTTGAAAGGGAATTCATCTTGCCAGATTTTCCAGGTTCAACTAGTCCATGTGTTTTCAATGCTTGTCCAGTTCTGAGGTAGTCCTAATACATTATAATAATTCTGATTTTGAATTTTCACAAACAGAAAATATATACAACTAAAACTGTGTTTTAAAGAATTTCCTCTGGAAGTAGACTTATCTAGTTTAGGTATTTCAGTGTTTAAACTATAAATTATCAAATACAGTCCAAACTCCTGAAAAACTGCGAGATAGATCTATAGTTTAGCACAGTAAACAACAACGCAGATTGTGTTTGGGTTGATTTGTCTGACACCTGGTCACCCTTCCTATTTTCTACCCATAAATGTGCTAGATACAATTTTTTTAAGTGGTGGGAGGTTCTCCACAGCTGTTGTAACTGAACACTAACAACCAGCTATTTGACCTTTCTGCTAGCTAAGCATCAATGATTTGATGTGTTGGTGTTCATTCATGATAAAATTGGGAATTTCAGATCAATGACATATTGAATATTATGACTGTGTTTCAGACAAAACCCTTTAAATCTGAAAAATTAAGACTATACAGAAATAAAAAGGATCTGTTTAACCTATTTGTAGTTTCTGTGATCTCCTCCGCCGTCACCGGAGGTAGAGGGAGGCTTTATGGAGCCCAGCGGCCTCGAGCCGTATCAATTCGAGCCACTGGCTTAGGGCGCTAAGTCAGCGCTGCCCGAGGCCGGCACTGCCGAGGCTGCTAAGGCAGGGGAAGACAGGATGGGTCCAGTCTCTGAGTGGTAATGCTAACATAGGCTAAAGTTCAAAACTGTATGTTAGCTATGCTAACTAAGTGCTAATGTGACAATAATGCTAACCTGAAAAACGCAATAGATCAAAACTCGCAATTCCAACTCCAAACTCGCCGCGGGGTGGGTGTGTCTGAAATATGGTTTTATACCCAAACTCATGGGGCGTGTCTAAGAGACCATGCCTTTGACGTGAAGATCAGAAAAGATGTACCGCTCTCCGCCAATCACAAATTTCAAATGCAGTAGCCACACCTCAACCCTAAGAGGCCCGCGGTAAAACGTTTTTAGACCAAAAAGTGTAGAATTAAACAAGTTTACACAAAAATGTAAAAGAAAATTCCCAGAACCTCAAAGACTTCATTGGTAAAGACCCATTTATACAGTTTATGAGCAAGAAATGTCTTTTGGGGATTAGTTACTCTTTAAATCTAAATAATTCAAAAACTGGCTCCCACTTACCGGGGCTTGGGAGGCAGGGCTATGTTTAAATAAACTCATTAAGACTTCTGGTTTTTAGCATTCCCGGTGTCAAAAAGCAAAATGAAGTTGTTGGTATAAACTTTTTGAAAAGAAAAAATAGAATTAGTATGTTTTCTTTTGATTTGTCACTTTCTATGAAAGAGATTAACATAAACATAAGCTGACATATAACAGGTTAATACAGAAGATAAACTGATAACAGAGTTAATTGTCAATGCTTTCCAGATAAAATATTATGGATTACTTATTTTAATTTTTTGTATTAAGTGTGGTATCAAAGGATCCTTGACTTACAGCAGAATTTGAAAACTAACATGAAAATCATTTCTAAAATCACTCTGCAATCTGTCTAATCCTTTTACAGCAGATTTCAGTTGTCAATACTTTTGCCTGTAGAGAAGCCAGTAGCATAATTCACTATGGTAAAATGCTTTGTTAAATATTTGGCTTCCCATCTGCTAATAAAAGGTATTTAATGTTGTCATTACACAGCAGTGACTACTAGATGGTGTGACAGAAAATATGTATGCTGCAAAAGATATAGCCTGAAAGAGATTCTATGTTTTGCTGAATATCTCTGCTGATGTCATTAACTTTACATATACATATATATACACTCAACAAAAATATAAACGCAACACCTTTGTTTCTGCTCCCATTTTTCATGAGATGGACTTAAAGATCTAAAATTCATTCCAGATACACAATATTACCATTTCTCTCAAACATTGTTCACAAATTAGTCTAAATGTGTGATAGTGAGCACTTCTGCTTTGCTGAGATAATCCATCCCACCTCACAGGTGTGCCACATCAAGATGCTGATCTGACATCATGATTAGTGCACAGGTGTACCTTATACTCCCCACAATAAAAGGCCACCCTGGAATGTGCAGTTTTGTCTCACAGCAAAATGCCACAGATGCCACAAGCATTGAGGGAGCGTGCAATTGGCATGCTGACAGCAGGAATGTCAACCAGATCTGTTGCTCGTGCATTGGTGGAGAATGTTCAGTTCTCCACCATAAGCCGTCTCCAAAGGCGTTTCAGAGAATATGGCAGTACATCCAACCGGCCTCACAACCGCAGACCACGTGTTACCACACCAGCCCAGGACCTCCACATCCAGCAGGTTCACCTCCAAGATCGTCTGAGACCAGCCACTCAGACAGCTGCTAAAATAATTGGTTTGTATAACCAAACAATTTCTGCACAAACTGTCAGAAACCGTCTCAAGGATGCTCAACTCCATGCTCGTCGTCCTCATCGGGGTCTTGACCTGACCCCAGCTCGTCGCCGTAACAGACTTGAGTGGGCAAATGCTCACATTCGATGGTGTCTGGCACGTTGGAGAGGTGTTCTCTTCACGGATGAATCTCGGTTTACATTGTTCAGGGCAGATGGCAGACAGCGTGTGTGGCGTCGTGTGGGTGAGCGCTTTGCTGATGTCAATGTTGTGGATCGAGTGGCCCATGGTGGTGGTGGGGTTATGGTATGGGCAGGCATCTGTTATGGACGAAGAACACAGGTGCATTTTATTGATGGCATTTTGAATGCACAGAGATACCGTGATGAGATCCTGAGGCCCATTGTTGTGCCATACATCCATGAACATCACCTCATGTTTCAGCAAGATAATGCACGGCCCCATGTTGCAAGGATCTGTACACAATTCTTGGAAGCTGAAAATGTCCCAGTTCATGCATGGCCAGCATACTCACCAGACATGTCACCCATTGAGCATGTTTGGGATGTGCTTGACCGGGGTATACGACAGCGTGTACCAGTTCCCACTAATATCCAACAACTTCACACAGCCATTGATTAGGAGGAGACCAACATTCCACAGGCCACAATTGACAGTCTCATTGATCCACAATCTGATAAACTCTATGCGAAGAAGATGTGTTGCACTGCATGAGGCAAATGGTGGTCACACCAGATACTGACCGGTTCTGAGTCCCCAGACCCCCAATAAAGCAAAAAACTGCACATTCCAGGGTGGCCTTTTATTGTGGGCAGTATAAGGTACACCTGTGCACTGATCATGATGTCAGATCAGCATCTTGATGTGGCACACCTGTGAGGTGGGATGGATTATCTCAGCAAAGCAGAAGTGCTCACTATCACACATTTAGATTGATTTGTGAACAATGTTTGAGAGAAATGGTAATATTGTGTATCTGGAATGAATTTTAGATCTTTAAGTCCATCTCATGGAAAATGGGAGCAGAAACAAAGGTGTTGCGTTTATATTTTTGTTGAGTATATATATATATATATATATATATATATATATATATATATATATATATATATATATACATATATTAGGGCTGTCAAACGATTACAAATTTTAATCTAATTAATCACAGGGTAGCTGTAAATCAATAATCACGATTAATTAACATTCCCAAATATGACCAAAAAAGAAACTTTTTTTGGTGTAAATAAAGGACGAAACCGAAAGCTGTTGCTCTTTTTTTTAAGGAAATACAGGAGAGATGCATGGAACTTTTGTTTTGAATTCCACAATCACATTTACACGTGGAGCTTTTTACCTATTAATCTTTCAGCCAGTTGCTAAGGCAAACTAACTGGTTAACATTTTCTGAATGTAAAGCTGACAGTTTCTTATTCAATTTTGGACAACCCTGAGCATCCTCTTCATGGGACTATCCTACAACAACGGTGTCTTCGGTCAGAGGCTTCTTCAGTTTTGCTGCGACACGGACTGCTACAGGAGATCATTCCTGCTTACAGCCATCAGGATCTACAATAGCTCCTTGAATTAAATTCAATTAAATAATTAAATAATGAGCTACAACAACACTTAATTCTCTCTGGGAGGAATTAAGTATTTTTTTATTGAAATTTTCTGACTAATAGAGGGATTTGTGTTTATCAACCTTGAACCTTTACATTACTCCCTGGTTCCCACTGTTATTATTCTCAGTTATCAAAAAGTTGTCATGATGTTTACATGCATGCGTTATTTGCATAAAAAAAATGAATTGCATTAATACCACAAATTAATCGCCCCGCATTAATGCATTAAATTTGACAGCCCTATATATATATATATATATATATATATATATATATATATATATATATATATATAGCACCAGCATAATGCCATAATTAATAGCAGCGCAATACAGGGGCACCAGTTTTAAAGTGCAATGTTTGATCCAAACTGGGGCAAGTGAAGGTCTTTAACCATCTCATCCGGAAAGGGTGTGATGCCCATGGCATTACATAGCCTGGGATGTTAATGGCTCCAAGTCAGAGCACTGGTAATGATTTTCGGACAGCTCAGGTGTTAACCTTTTTATATTTTCTCAATCAAGCTGCTTCCATTGATTATCTAACTAGCTGAACCTACACACCACTCTCTGTCTGACTGCAGCACACAACGTATAGGAATATCTGTACCACGGCCAATCAGAGGGGGCCCGTCCTTGACAATGTCTGATTGGTTTAGACCACAATATGGACCTAATGTGAGTCTGTTGTTGAACCACAGGGAGACCTTCAGTGTCAGAGACTTTATTTTTCTTCAAATGACTAGTCGGACCACATATAGGGTCGGAATATATGCAAACCTCTTTACCCGACAAGGCTAACACAAAACCGTTGTTCAGAGGTAGTTCCCCTATGAGATACAGACATTTGCCAGTTGTGCTAACGCCATGACACTGATCTTTGAGAGCAATCTAAAAAGGTCTGTAAAGCCCCCGAATTTGCAACAATGAAGTAGTAAACCTCCTGGTCAACATAAGCTAACAGTAACTGTTTAAATATTAACTTCATGGACATGAACAGCCCACTGACAATGTGACAGTTTGTAACCACTCTCACTCTATTCTACTGTGGTATGAATAATACCAGGAAAATGGTAATCAGCTTATAGCTTAGCCGGCTTCGGTAGTTGATCACTGAAGACAATATTATGCAAAATTACTAGAAACAAAAAAATGTACAGGGTTGCTGCTAAATATATTTGCTTGGATCAGACCCTTGTTTACACTGTAAAAAATATGCTTTGTAGAGTATGTGCCAGCTCCATGTTTGTATTGAAACACAATTCATTTTAGTGTAGAATGAAACTTTATTTGTCCCTCAGTAGTAAAATGTAAATGCAAACTGACAGGCACATAGAAGCACACAGTGGCACACTAAAGATAACCAGTTATAATTAAATCAAATAACTGCACAACTGACTCAAAGGTACACACTTCCATAGGGGATATTAGAATATAATAGAAATATAATTTAATGTCCCACAGTGGGGAAATTCAGGTGTAACAGCAGGAAGTTCAAAGTAAATGGAAACATGCCTATCTAAGTAAGGCAAAAGAAATATAGAAATACAGAATAAGAAACTATACAGAAAGGGGCAAATTTACAGCATTAGAAAATAAAACTGTACAATTCTTACCATTAACATTTACACTAAGTGTTATCTATTGTTTTGTCGAACAGGAAAGTTAATAAATTATATATTTTTATAAATGAGGACTGAATTCTCCCCTACTCATTGGTCTTACCCTGACTGAGGATGTTAAAATATTACTTTTTGCGCTTAACTAGAAAGAACCCTGTGTCGTCAAAAAATTTTGCAATGGTATCTAAAATGGTACCGAGCATTAAGTATTTTTCTTAGTATTGGAATGGAGTTGGAAACTTTAGTATCATGACAACCTTTCTCTCCATAAATCGTCATTTTCAGCTGTCAGTGATTGGATTCTAAGTTTAACTGAATTATCCCACTTAATTAAATTGAACAGAACTGACATCGATAAAAATACTTAACTACTTAAGTACAATTAATGGAGTAAATGTAGTTAGAAATCAGTTTAGAACATTTTGCTTTCCTTGTTAGAAGACTTCCTTGGAATTATGATCAGATAACCATAATAATGAAAAAACATTTTCTATGATGGTTCCAAGTAACTCCAGCTACACATTGCTCCTGTAGATTAGTCGTAGCATGATGCACCGAATGGACTCCACAGCCCTTGGTGTGCTATATCTATATGTAGGTCCCACAGCAGCAGGAGCTCCAGCATCTCTTCAGTCAGGTCTAAGCTACTTCAGCTCTACTGACAGTGAGGAATGGATTTAATAGCCAAAGAACAGCTTGTCAGCACTCTGAAAAACCACAGTGTTAGGGGACTTTTTTCCTCCAACTCATCTCTGTATCCCTATGGGGTTTTGCAGTAGGTGGGATGTAGGAAAGATTATAAAAAACAAAAAAACAAGTGACAACAAATGTAGTATTCACTCTTTAAATTATTCCTTTTTTCAAATGAATGTATGTGCTGCTGGGCACAATCAGAAAATTACGCTTGTAAAATTATGTACTCATGAATTAGATGAATTATGTCAAACAGATAAACTGTACGCATTTATGCTGCTGAAAACTATTCTGCTAATCCAAATGTGTGATGAAATGACTCACTGAGGTAAAATTTAATTATATTTAAAAGCTGATATAACAATAACGCTGCTTTGCCAACATTTCAAGCCAAATACTATAATAAGCAGGCAGTTTCAGAGCAATATAGTCATGGCTCTCACACTAAGCAGAAAATAAAAAGAAAGGATGACTCAGAGAAGCAAAACATAGCACCTCTTGAAGAAAAAACTTCGCTTTCCAGTTTTGTTGCCCTACATCTTCATATGAAACATCACATTTCCAGGGAGTAATTTCACTGTTAATCTGCCTCATGGTATACATTGGGTTCAAGCACTGCTGTACCTGTGAACGGAGACGTTTACACTTCAACAAGTCCGGAGGCAGGGTGTTAACAGCATGTTAGCTCTGCCTGTGTTTACGCAGGATGTTCTCTGATGTTGCATCGAATTGTAGGTCACCCATGTTTTGTAAGCCCTTAGAGCCTGATACAAAATTACTGAAGTTACACATATAACACATACTCAAAGTCAAACAGTAAGCTTTGGACCACTCTTAGAAATACTAAGAGCACATTGCTGCGATGTAGTTAATTGGGATAAAAGAGTCTCTGCTTTGTCACAAAAATACTATTAAAATAATATTTTATGTGTGTCTTTGAGGGAAACAAAACCCAAAAAACAGTTGTATCATTTTTGCCACTGTTTTTGAACTGGGGGATAAACATCATTTCAAGCATTCTGCACTCTTGTGTGCTCCTCAATCACAGCAGCTTTTAAACGAAGCAATGTGAGCAAGATACGTTTGCGGTTCTCACAGCCGTAATTGTACAAAGCTCCATCTAGCTGTCGTCCCTCCAGGGGAACAGTAGGAAGCTCAGGGGCATGTTGTTATATTTCACACCTAATGATGTGCTAGGCATCCTCAGCTCTTAGCTACAGGCCTATTCTATTCTCTGACACAGCTTCAAAATTACACCTCAACAGCAAATACGTCTCTTGTGCTGTTAAATGTTGCGTGGTTTCTTTACACCTGTGATACAAACAATCATAGATGAAATCAAAACCTGGAGTTAGAAATGTCCTGGATGGCATTATAATACATTAATATTAAAAGCCATGTGGAGAAATTATATAGTAAAGACATTGTTAGGATGTTGGAGACCAGTAACTTAGCTGAACTATAAAACATGAATTTAAGATCAATAACAAATAACTATTATGTTTTGCTATTTTAGTAGATTTAAATTATTCTAAAAGGTTTAACTGTGTCATAAAATTAATAGTTTATATTTAAATATGTTGCCCTCTAAAGTGCAGCCCAATATCGCTGTATATATTAAGTGAAGAGGCAACAAGGTTGTATTTAAATTGTTGATCATGTTATTTTAAAAAGAGACATTTGGTGCTATTGAAGCACCACAGTAAAAACCCCAATATATACTCAACCAGGTGATGCTTGCTTATTTAATGAAAAAATGAATGAATGAATGAATGAAAAGACAGCCAAACAAGTATAATCTATTAGCAAAATGCAGAGTTATTACCAGTGCTTTTTAAGTAATACTTTGTAGTTAGTACTTTTTTCAAAGTAGATTAAATCTATGACAGCATATAGTATTCCCCATTCCATGATTAAAAAGGAACAATGATTTCCTTAGTTCTTTTTTTCAGATTTTGTCATCATCATTTAAACTTCAAATTATCCATTGTCTAATTTAGCCATAATCTACTGTATCAGAGTATGGGCTGGTAAGTTATTCTCACTGTATGATGAGCTTGAGCAAAAATATGTAGGTTTCACATCATCACATTAGTTACACAAACAAATTTAATAACATAATTTAATTTGAAGTTTTATATTAAAACAAGAATACAACAATTGCATACTCTGATAAAGTAATATTGATTCAAACTGGGGGGAAAATGTTTTTTTATTTCGCAAATTTCTTTTTATGCTAATTTTAAAATAGCACAAGCAAAAATATGGAATAAAGATTGTCATGATCTATTAGTAGTTTTCAAGAGAGCATGCTTCTTCCACAACTTATTGTGTTGTTCTTTTTTTATGAAGTAAAAAGAAAAAGTTTTTATGAAGTAACAAGCTGTTATAAGGTGGTAAATTAGTCAGGCTATCTGTTCAGGTAGCTTGCAGTTGGCTGCCAATCGAAAATGTTGCTCACAGATTGCCAACTATTTGAAAACCAGTCACACCAGGAATTTTTTGGCATCCTGTTGAAAGAACTTCAAACTATAGAAATGTAAATGTTAGGATTAGAGTTTCCAAGCAGTTTAAAAGCTAAAGCCTTGGAAGTGATTGATACCACAAACTCTTTATTTCTATGTCAATGCAGGTGTTTGATATCACCATAACTCAGTTACGTCAATGTAAAAATGAAATTCATTCATGTGTTCCATGTCCACATACACAGATCCCAAACTGCAATGCTTAGAATCCACAGTGTGACATCATGCTGTATATACTGGAAAGGATGAAAATAATAAACACAAGAAAAGACTTCATATGAAGCTCACAGGTGTGCAAATAAAATCAAAAAACACAAGACACAATGTTGTACAAGTCTAAACACTTGGAACAAGTAAACTACTTTCTGAAGAATAAAACAATAAATATAATCTTACCATCTAGGATGTAAAGAAACAGATTACCGGATATAAGAGAGACGTAAGAGAGACATTGAGCAGAGCATTCCCTTGGGGTAAACGCATCACTTTGTGCTATGCTCCTATTTATTTATTACATTATCTGAGGTTAATGTGACCATTCTCAAAGCAAGAATTTAATTTCCGCTTGTAGGAAAACTCAATTATAGCCAATCAGATGCTCCTGTGACATCCACTTTCTGATGATCTCTATTTCTATATTAAATCAGATATTTATCATTTTGATGAAAACTAACAAAATATCAAAAAACATAATGAAAGATACAACTACCAGTGTACAGTTTGCTTCTCTCACAGTAAATTAACTCTGTGTTTATTAATGGTGCAATTTAATCTACTACACCGGCTTGTTTCTTGGTTTTGTCAATGGTAAAGAATGACAATATAAACAAGTGCTGTTTTTTTCACTTTGTTAAGTATAACAGCAAATACTGTTATAATTCACAAGATGAATTTAAATTCTTACAATTTTCGCTGTTCCAAGTCCAGGTTATGCACTCTGTAAAAAATGTGGCTCACTCCCACAAGGATAAAAATAAAAAGGCCAAGGATAAATAATGACTAACTGTGGAAAAAAAATTGAAAATTAATGATCCAGACTGGCTCCATTCAGACAGTGACTTTAATTCCTTGGAGCCATGCTATGGTAACACCTTCATGGAATGTCGACATTTTGACAGCTCCCTGGTGACCTTCGCCAAAGCTATGAGATAGGGAATTATGGCCTCAGTAGGGCCACCTGAGAGCACTACAGTATATTTACACTTCATAATGCCATTACTCAAAGCTGGGAAGTGTTTCAAGCACTAAAAGGCACAAAACCTCTAATATGTAATATAAAGCATTATAATATAACCAGAGGTCATTTTGAAATCATTGCAATAATTTAAACTTTTGAGAGGAGAAATATGCTTTATATGAGGACAGAACTGAATAAACTTTAAATTAACAGAAATCTTTGATTGTTGCATTTAAATGTGAAGGAACTTGCAGTACTGTATAGTTGGATAGAATTGCAGAAAGTCTTTCATGAATGTAGCAGTTGGTAGGTGTCAACCCAAAAGTGTAGATTTTAGTTTCTTAAACTTTCCTCTTTTAATTAAATAAAATAACGTTATAAATTAGAACCTAAAGACCGAAAAAGTATTTCCATGTCCAACTATCATTCAACACATTGCTGAGCAAGACTTTACAGAGCCTTGTGTGATGTACCAGAGGGGAAACCCTAAATATAAAACATTTTTATAAGTTACAAGAGATATGAATGCCTCAAATGAAAAAAAGAGTAGAGATGTTTCACATGTAAATTCATAAACACACATGCTATTTCACAGCTTTAGCTGTTTATTCTAAAAACAAAATCTTATTGATATCAGGATCTGCGGTGTGGTGCATGGAGCCAAACGCAGACACCGTGGAAAGGTGCAAGGCTGTTTTTTAGGTGCTGTTGGTGGAGGAGGTGATGATGGTGACGGCAGGAACAGAGAAACAGGACATGGACGAGCATGAATGGATGACAGCAGGACAACACACCATGGAGACATCGACAATGATCCGGCGCTGAGTGAGGGAAAATGACGGGTTATAAAGGCATGTGGAAAGGAGGATCAGGTGTGGATGATTGGAGAAACAGGTGAGGAAGATGATTAGGAGAGGGAGTGAATAGGGCAGCATGACAATTGAAATTAATAGTTGACTGATCAACATTTTAACTTTAACTATAATGTTGAAAAGGCCTTATTTGATCATTGAGAAAATTTTACTCTTTAATTTCGGGTTATGATTTAGTTAAAGCAAGGTATTTAAAGCAATAACAATGCAATGACATGATTTGATATTTAGCTATCCTTAGTGTGTAGGTAGCAAATTACGCCCAAATAAAAATGTTAACATTGGCAGCCAATCTTGATTTATACTATTCCTGAATGGCTTTATTTTAAATGCAAGAACACCAAAACAAGTATTTTCCATAAAAAGTGGTTCTAGTATCTAGGGCACAGACAAAATGTTATGTCATTATGAGTCTACCCTTCTCTTCCTGCTCTCCGCGAGGATGGACGCTTTTCTCTTTCCCTCCCTACTGTTGTCTACTTCTGCATTCTTTTGTCTTGTCAACTATTTTTGGAGCCTCTCTTTGCATTCTCCTCCGGAAAGAACAACTATGGTTCTGGATCTGGTTCTGGTCAGCTGGTCTCTTGATACAATTAATCAATTTTTTTCCCGGAGAACGGCTAAAAGGGAGAGCCGAGTTGTTCCGATGGAACATCGTGGAGGATCTTGTGTCTCTCACTTTTGGCCATCGAGGACGTTGGAAACATTTATATAATTGGATTCATGATAACCGGATATCTGCTGATTATCACAGGTGGATTTTCTGAGGTATCGTAAACTTCAAGCTTAAGGGCAGCAATTGGCAGGCTGCCTGGGCTACAGGAAGGTTGCTGTGCTGTCAACACTCAGACTATTTGTGATGTGCGAGCAAAATTGGACTCGTTTCACTGCTTGGGTAATAACTTGGAGAAGTTCTCAGCCGGCTGGAAGGTAATCTGACCCACGATTTGGCCATTTGGACTGAACTCGGACCACTGACAGACTCTAAGGCAAGAGAGAAAGTGATCTTCACCTGGCTCTAAAACAACAACTTCTTATCTACTGGAATTCGACTCCCTGGTCTTGGTAGACCAAACAAAAACTCCCTTGGATGTGTGTGCAAAAGGACGCTCCATCCCACCCCACTCCCCCATCCCCCACATGAGCCTGTGAGCTCCCTGACTCAGCCCCAAGGTTGTATATTACATCACAGGCGACAGACTCTGGGATTGAACTGAGAGGAGTTTCATTGTCTCTCATTAATGCACACATACATGCACGCACGCTCACGCCACAGCTACAGACATGCACGCAGTCCTGGATTTCAACATGCTCGCGGTACCCTAAGACTCCTGCCCACTCTTCAGACAGCGAAATGATGGGCGCGTGCTTTGGATGGCCGCGACCGGTTTCTCTGTACGGAGGGTTCCCAAACCTCCCCCCCGTCCCATTTGTGTTCTCATATGTTATGACTGATACATGTGCTTATATGTTTTTGCAGTGGTTTTCTCAGCACCTCGGCTCGGCTCCCTGTAGGGGGCTGGGCTGAGTTGCCTTTTTTTCCCCCCTGTTCACCTCCCCTCCTATTGTGAATCATTTCTATCTGCTAAAAGGGGCGCTGGTAAAGCAGATTTTGTTTGGTCTACCGCGGTCTTCCAAATCCTGTAATGTGTTAATGTTTGTAATTGTTTGTATGATCTTGGATTGGTTGTACCGAAACTTAATTTCCCCACGGGGATTATTAAAGTATCTCTTATCTTATCTTTATCTTATCTTGTCTGTAGCCCCAGTTTCCTGAGTCTTTTCTAATAAAGCATGATCTTTATTTTATTAATGACTGTGGAAAATAGATGGTTTGAAATATATATTACATTATAAAGCGTCGTCATGGGATAGAATACCCCGTTATTCACAATTTCTTCTCCAATGCATGCATACTAATACCTCTTCAAACCTCTCAATCAGACGATTAGCATCCTCAGAAGAATCAAGGTAGTTTTGAATAGATGTCTTCATGCTTTATTTTTATTTCCATAATGGCTATTAAATTACAAAAAGTGCCAGAGCATTTCAAAACATAAAAATAACATTATTATACACTCTTCAGATGTGTTCAACCAAAGCACTGCCTTTGAATTTGACCTTTATTCATTTTAAAAAAATGATTAAAAAGGGAAAAAAATGTCTTTATGGATCCACTCCATTGATCTATTCCTATATACAGATAAGAATTACATGGCAACAATACACTCACATGTGTGAATAAGGCTTGTTTACTACTGTACCTTTATTATGATTTACATTGATTGAAATCATTTGGAAACTGTGGGTACTTATTGTTTCAGTTTTGCAGCAGAAACATGAGCCTATAAAATTTCTGAGTTGGGCATTGTTGTTGCATGCATAGTTTACTGAGCCCAATCCACTACAGTGTTTACAGTTTCAGTGATGGTTTCTCAAACAGAGCAGGCTGACGATATAGAGCTTGCACACATCGTAACTTTTCACAGACTCCCTTTATCTTTATCAATATTGTTCTGATATAATAAACTGTGTAGGATATTTGTAACTCATCCTTTTAGCACTACCCTAATGTTATAGTTTTTTTTTTACAATGGGAATAGCATGATCCCATTTCTTCTGACATTGTAGACCAAGGGAGATGTCTTGGTCCTTCAAATGAAATGCCTTCTGGTTAGCATTTGAAACAAAGAATGACAAACTGGGATAGCGGGTTTATCCATAAATATGCATCCACAATCATTGATGCATTTGCTGGCTGCATTTTGCAAACATTAATCTTTGAAGATTTTTCTTAACTCCCTTTTTTACCCCAAACAAAGTATTGCATATCAGCTTCAGTTTTGATGGAATAAGATAAACTGCTGATTTCTTTGGCATGTTAAAAAAACTCTGCAGTATGAACATCACCACTCGGACTGTATTTGCTACAGAGTTTATGCAAGTGCTACTCAAAAGTGGCAACAACAACACTTTAACAGCATTATTCAGTCTCATGCCACAAAATAAAAAATGCTGTGCTGATAAAGATTAACTCACTTTTGCATTACATACAGTAAGCTTGGAGCATCTCCAGCGGATGCCAGCTTGACGAATACTTAGATTATTTCAGCTAACAAATATATTACCAATTGAGGAGACTCAGAGAATTGAACTTTTACTATAAAATAACTATGAAAGAATAATAAAACAAAATGGTGACATAAAAAAGTAGCATATTTGATGAACGATCCTGATGCAGTTGCATTTAACACTCTTCATCCCAGTATACATGGGCCATACAAAATGGGGGTAGATACAGGGGAACAAGGATGCTTCAAAGGCATTAAAGAGCTTAATATTCCACAGATAATATTTTTCATGTGTTTAGGTCAAACTCAAAGTAAAATAAACAGATTATCTGATTCATGAAAAAACATAAAATATGAATTCAAGAATTTAGTTATATTTATATTTTAGAAAATTGTATGATTGCTAATAGATGTGGCAGTGGTCACTTAAAAAAAAAAAAAAAAAGAGTATTTTCTAAAGATTTCATTTGATTCCCAATCAATAAATGTATTTAAATTAATGCCAGAATCTGTCTACATTTAGTGTGAGCTTCTTCTACAGCACTAAATGATGGATTATTTCAATGCTTTTTATATATCTATATATTGACAGCAATATTAATATTGTTATATGTAGTTTGTGGCTTGTATTAAATATATATTAGTCTTAAGTTTGTTGAATGCTATATATATATATATATATATATATATATATATATATATATATATATATATATATATATATATATATATATATATATTTATTTTTTTGCCTCAACTTGTAATGTATATTTGGCATAAGAAAATTATTTAATCAGAGCTGTCATATAAATGAAGAGGGTCAAATTAGATACAAAAAGTCCTATTGTTGTAGCTTATTATCATATTCAGGATTTACATTTACCAAGTCTTCAAATTTAAACATTGGTGTGTAGGACATTGGCTTATGGATGAGATAAGTATGAATAATATAAAATAGACATAACCTTACAATGAAGAAAACAAACACTGAAAGCAAAAGCAAAAATCTTTGATGCTGGTACTATGGAACAAGCGTGGTCATGTATTCTACAACTTACCCTCTATATATGGATGTGTGGGCAAAGCACAGATGACTTAAATCTGAAGAACATGGAGGCGAAATAAAAGGCAGAAAATGAGCAATGAGGGTAAAGAACTTACACCAAGGCAAAATACTTTCCTTCACTTGAAAAATATTATTCCTCATGAAAAGGTGTAACGGACTTAAATAAACAGCCACACTTGTGCACCCATGGAAATTAACACGTGCTTCTTGTCTGTCTTGTATTTTATTTTCCCAAAGGAGCAGACACATTTAGCTCTTAATTCTATTGCTTTAACTGTGGGATGTGGCTTGGCTATCTTCATTTACACTGAATTCATTAAAAGTGTTATCTGAACATTTCTATTAATTAACATTTCATATTACTGCAAACAGAACTCATATAGGACAACATGACAGATTTGCAGTAATAAAGCAAAATTGCTTCTCTGTCCACATGACCAAACATTTCACTGTCCAGGTTATTAATTTGCAGCAAGACAATTTCTTAGGGTTAGGAAAGGCCTTTTTAATTACAACACACACACACGCAACCATCCCCCCAACACACACTTAATCGAATGATGAATAAAAAATTAAGTCATGTGGCAGATGCTAAGAAAATTATCTTGAGTTTATCTGTCAGGAAATATTTGCCCAAAAGTCACTTGCTAACAACTCAACATGAGCAAACTATAATGATTGATAGCAGCACCATTTGCCCATTAAAATTCATGACACATGTAATCTGAACCATGCTGCAGAAAAGTAGATATGGCACTTTTGCATATAATTAAACAAGATAGATGAGCAATTTGTTCAACAAAGATGGGGTACTTAGGAAGAAAGGCTGCTGTAGTGAGTAGTTATACAGACTAAAGTGTAGTATTGTGCTCATTACCACAATTTTTTTTTTTACTTGCAGTTCACATGTTTCTCTAAATGAGGCAGAAAATTGTCTGATCTATTTGCAAGAGAATGCACCAGAAGACAAAGTGAAATAGTTTGAGTATGAAAAAGAAATACAAGTCTCCCCTTAAAGAATGGTTCTTTCCCTTGAGACATGTTGGTCTTGAGTGTAATGACTTTCAGTGTAGACTGTGCAGGACAAATTGCAGCCGACCCCCATGGATTTTTCAGGGCACATTCAATTGGAAATGGACTATTCAATTTTCCTCAGGAAAGCCTTACAATTTCCACACCAGCTTGCTGAAAAAGGCACTACACTTTTGTGTTCAGTTTATTCAAATAAAAATAAAAATAAATGTAATAACAGTCCATGAGCTTTGTAATGTTTTTTGTTTAGTGTAAAGCTATTTGGTTATTTAGGTCAACTACCGCAAATAGGAAAGGTGGTTTTATGTGGTTACATAACAAACATTAAGGTCATAAAGATTAAATCGGTTACTAATGGTAGTGATAAACTGCATGGTAGGTTAAATATAATCAAATAAAAGCAGATTCAAAACACTGACAGATTAAATTTTATCAGTGTAAAATATGTATGTAAATTTGGTTCTGGAATTTTAAAGAGATTAGATAAATAGGCAAGGCAAGGCAAGTTTATTTGTATAGCACAATTCATGTTACATGACAATTCAAAGTGCTTTACATAAAACATCAAAAGCATTACAGCAGGGTGCAGAAAAAGCAAAAGTACAGTAATAAAAACCATGAATTAAAATCAGAAAAAAAAAATCTTAAAAGAAGCCGTGCAGATTTAAAACTTAGAATAAAAACTTAATCAAAAGCAGCTGAGAACAGGTGGGTCTTTAACCTGGATTTAAATAAACGGAGTGTTTCAGCTGATCTGAGGCTTTCTGGGAGTTTGTTCCAGACATGTGGAGCATAGAAGCTGAACGCAGCTTCTCCATGTCTGGTTCTGACTCTGGGAATTGATAAAAGAGTGGATCCAGATGACCTGAGGGGTCGAGTAGGTTCATACTGGGTCAGGAGATCACTGATGTATTTTGGTCCTAAACCATTCTGAGCTTTATAGACCAGCAGCAGAACTTTGAAGTCTATCCTCTGACAGACAGCCAGCCAGTGTAAAGACCTCAGAGCTGGACTGATGTGGTCCACTTTTTTGGTTTTAGTGAGAACTCGAGCAGCAGAGTTCTGGATGAGCTGCAGTTTCCTAATTGATTTTTTAGGTAGACCTGTAAAGACGCTGTTACAATAATCAAGCCGACTAAAGATTAATGCATGGACTAGTTTTTCCAGGTCCTGCTGAGACATCAGATCTTTTATCCTTGAGATATTCTTAAGGTAATAGTAGGCTGATTTTGTGATTGCCTTAATGTGTTTTTCAAAGTTTAGGTCTGAGTCCATCACTATACCCAGATTTCTGACGTGGTTGGTGGTTTTTAGGTGTATGGACTGAAGCCTTGTGGTGACCTTCAATCTTTTCTCTTTAGCTCCAAAGACAATTACCTCCGTTGTGTTTTTGTTCAACTACAGAAAATTGTGGCACATCCAGTCACTAATTTCCTCAATGCATTTGCCAAGAGCCTGTACAGGCCCTTGGTCTTCTGGTGACATTCTAATATATATCTGTGTGTCATCTGCATAGCTATGGTAACTTATATTGTTGTTATTTATTACCTGTGCCAGTGGGAGCATATAGATGTTGAACAGAAGAGGTCCCAGGATGGAACCCTGGGGAATGCCACATGTAATTCCTGTCTGCTCAGATGTAAAGTTACTTATTGACACAAAGTACTTCCTGTTCTCTAAGTACGTTTTGAACCAGTTTAGTACAGTGCCAGAGAGACCCACCCAGTTCTCCAGTCGTTTGAGTAAAATAATGTAGTCAACTGTATCAAATGCAGCAATAGTAAAATGGTAAATGGCCTGCAGTTGTATAGTCCTTTATCAGGTCTAATGACTCCAAAGTAGTTTATGCTACAATCTTTCATTCACCCATTTATACATATATTCACACACAGATGGTGGAAAGCAACACTGCAGCCAAAGCTACCCTGGGGCAGACTGACAGAAGTGAGGCGAACGTTCAATCGGCATCACCTAGCCCTCTGACCACCACCAGCAAGCAAACAGGATGAAGTGTCTTGTCCACAGACACAACAACAAAGTGACTGAAACTGATGTAGCTGGGATTCAAACCTGCAACCCACCTGTTACAGGACGTACTGTCAGAAATCATCATGCTTTTTAATCAAACTTAATATAAATTTGATCATAAGTGTTGATCCTTTAACCAATGGATTGCCAGTTGTTTTTCCAACATTTCTGTTTAAAATACATTTATTTACCTCTTACCTGATGATGGCCCCACATTTCAATGGTTAGGGCTGTGATGGTGGGACAGGTTTGAGCATTATTTCTAACATTAAATCATTAATTTCTTAGTTAAACATTTATATCTCATTGATCATTGCTATTATTTGTTAATATTTAAATATTATATATTTTGTTTGTGTTACAATTAAAGAATAGTATAATAAAATTTGTTGGGGGAGGGCTTAAGTGGGGTAACAGAGGCATAAGTTTGCTCACACATTTTTAAAAATGAAGGTGTAGTTTTGTGATTTGCTACAGTGATCAGGTCCTTCTAGTATTACGCAAAGGTGCTGTTTCCAAGAAACCTAATCAGTAATTTGGTCCATTTATGCCTCTGCTCGATGAAAATCAGGTCTATTAAATAGTCCTTCATATCCAGCTCTTAACTTAATAATAACTTGATTTTTTTAAGCTTGGCACACAGATTGCTCTTTAGCATAATATATGTAGAATACGTGAAAATGACTTTCAGTGGAATTGTCATAAAAGAAGTAAAGAAGGAAAGAAATCTCTTGAAGGTGGTTAAGCAAGTAGCTTGATCTCAAAATGTATCTGTAAGGCAACACTTTGTAAGCACGGGATTTTTTATCCCATTTTCAAAATAACTATTGAGAAAGAGGAAAGGATAAAAGTCTAAAGCATAGCCAGTGTATCATTAAAACACTTGGGAGCATTCCATAATTTATGTCTAATAATAATAAAAGGCTAATTAAATAATAATAAAAGGGCTATAATTTATTATCCTGAAGCTGAGCTATAACTAAACAAAAGGATGTGCAAAGGATACATTTCACGGGGTACAGCTGAGGTATAGGTATCTACCTTTAATCTATTTTCTGCTGCAATTCATCCACTTCCTTCTGGAGACCTAGAAAGGGAGTTTTTCATCACTGCAGTCTCTCGCTGGCATCGACCAGCAGTATTGATCTGGAGCAGATCTCCTTCCACTCCACCTGGGGAGCCAGATGAGCCTTGTTCATATTGATCCCACATTTGTATTCTATACTCTCCATCTTTCCTTTGGTTAGGGGAAAAATTATATACCTGTCATTTTTTAAATAAATATTATTTTGGAAAACCACTGATGACCATAGAGTGGTGATGTATTTTTTTTAACTAAAGATTTACAAGACAGAAAGGTGGTGAATTTTACCACTCCCACAATAACAGCCTCTGATATTCAATGATGTGAAGGTATGGTACAGTCTTTCTGATGGAGGACGCAGGCATCAAGTTGTAATTGGCACTAAGAGCCAAAACGTATTTATCAGGAACCCATGTACGCAGGTCTCACGGATAAAAATTACTGTTTGCCCCAAACAAAGGGAATAAATTTTCTTAAAAAGAAAAGTTCTGTTTTATCAATTAACTCCAGGCAACATTTTGAATGTATAATGTATTCAATCTTTACTGTATGTTTTTTTTTGTTTTTATTAAAATCAAATGCCTCTGATTTATAAACTTAGTTTATCATGGAGCCTTTTTTCACATCCTGCCCATCTTCCATCTCTAGGCCCATCTCCTTGTGCTTAGTCCCTAAATGCCTTTCGCTGTCTGCAATAAACCCTTTGCTGTGTCTGTGTGTCTTCTTGCCTCCCCCTCAGGAGCAGAATATGTGGTAAAGCCCTAATCTGTGCAGCTTCAGTGCAGTCTTGCCAATCTGCCATGTCAAGATACACAAATCTCACTCCAGGCAATTCCAGGCCTTTTTTCACTCTGCATTGCTAAGCAGTCTCTTTACTTATGTCTGCTGCAATAAAAACTGCCACT
This sequence comes from Valencia hispanica, assembly GCA_963556495.2. Taxonomy (NCBI): domain Eukaryota; kingdom Metazoa; phylum Chordata; class Actinopteri; order Cyprinodontiformes; family Valenciidae; genus Valencia; species Valencia hispanica. The sequence continues at coordinate 20,920,340 of OY747711.1, forward strand.
GTGACCTATCAACTACAATTACCTTGGTTTCAACAAACACCAGTTGCTGAGAATACCAGGGAAGCTAAGCACTGCAGGGATTAAAATGGTAAATGGGTATATAATATCAGTAAGCTTCTAGGGGGAAGAATAAATTGCTGAAAGGGATCTTATTGCTTGTTTTCTGACACTTGTGCAGTTTACTTCAACAAAGAAACTCTACTCTTAACAGATAGTCTTGAATGTTTTACAAAGGTTTTAAAGAACTGACAGTATGGTGTAGGGCTGGGCGATATGGCTTAATAATCAAATCTACGATTTGTGTGATGCCAAATCTGATTTCCGATTTTTAGTTGATTTTATTTTTTTCTCCCTTTCTATCCCTAAAAAGGAATTTAAAATGACAGAAAATATTCGTAAAACTTGCTTTTATTTTAATCATCCTTTCTGGAAGTTCACCTGAATTCTAAGTCCAAATAAATGCACACTGTAAAACATGAAGGTAGACGTTGGGTGGGCTCACATAACTTTGAACTACTGAAACCCTTGGAGTGCATTGGTGAAATGTTTTTCCGATTTTCTCGATTTATCCAAAAATGAAATCTTCATAAACAGAAAATTTGATTAATCGATTTATCGTCATACCCTAGTATGGTGGCATAAATCCCAAGCATCCATGAATATGTTTTCCACCTCCATATCCCTTATGTATTTTTCCATCATCTGTTCTTCCCAGTATTATAATTATTTTCATCTAAATACAAATCTGATTAAATGAATAAGCTGTAAGATAAATGAAAATAGGATAGGAATTTCCCTATTTTGGGGGCTTGTGACAAGCACTGACTAAAATCTCTGTTTTTGGTCCTGAACAGACTTGCTATCAGAACAACAGAACAATGACAGGTGTGGCTCAATATCTGTTCTATATGCAGCTTTTCTTTCTATTTTAGATATATATTTAATATAAAATCCACCCTATTTTGGCAAACTTCATAACTGTTTTAAAACTGGACAAGGCCAATTGGATTTTCATGTATTTATTTTAGGTTTTAAAAAAGCTGTTTTATGCAAAGCTGCTGAAACACTGAGTTCTTTTAAATCACAACTAAAAACATATTTGCTGCCTTTGAGTAATGCTTTGACGTATCATGTTTTGTGTATGCTTCTTGCTGTTTTTACATTATATGCTTTGTAATGCCTTGATGTTTCTGTGTATGCTTCTTTCTTTATTACTGTTTTTAATTTTTATGCTTTGTCTGTGTTTTACTGCTATTTTTATTTTACCTCTTAATTATGTAAAGCACCTTGAATCACCTTGTTTTGAAAGTGTGCTATTCAAATAAAATTGCCTTGCCTTGGCTTGCCTAGGTTTTACAGGGCTCTAAAATTAATTTGGTTCATGGGTTACAGCAGTAGTTCCCAAAGTGGTGGGAGCGCAGAGTCACTGCAAGGGCATGCGGTATCAATGGATAAAAATGAAATGTTAATATAACGGAAAGGTTATTGAAAAGGCTCCCAAATAAACGCAAAACAGAAGATAAAACATCACCAAATAAGCTACTAAACCAACTCCTTTCCATGCCAAAGTGTAGAAAACATGACAAAGCATATCTTGCCTTCGGTTTTGTTATACCAAACATCTGCAAATGCTCAACTGAGCTCCCGTTACGTTTTGTACATAGTGGCACAGTGTCAAAAACTGCCTACATCTGTGTAGGATTTCATACTTCCCGGCCCAATGGACATGGTTCCACCTATGATTCATAACAGAGGCCGGCAAACTATAGGTTATTCCTTAGTCCAATATCAGCATCGGCAGGCGCATTTATGAGATGTCAAAACAGCTGAGTCCTGTGCTAAATTATGTGATGATCAATGTCTTCAGCACAGTCAACTACATCAAAACACAACCTGTCAAAGCCCATATTTTGCGGTGCTGTGCAAGCGAGTTCCGATAACTGCCATATGGGAAGCAGAAATTGTTTGGGAACCACTGGGCTACAGGATATTGACATGAAAACCCTCTTTCAACAGTTAATGGTTATTTATTTAGTTGCAAATCTTGGTGCACAACAGTAGTTGTTTCAAGACAGACTTTAAGAATAATACAGTTAATTATAAACATAGGAATGATTAAAATGTGTAATGTTCCCCTTTAATAATATGGAAATTAAGCAAATAACCAATTTTAGAATTACAAAAAACCCTAAAACTAAACATTTATGTCAGGATGATATGAAAGTAAATATCTGAAAAGACTGCAGAATTTAAGATATATTTTTAAATTGAGTCTGCAAGGTGGAACAGGGATTAGCACTGTCACCTCACAGTAAGACAGTTATGGATTCAAATCCTGGTAGGGAGTTTTCTGTGTTCTTTTTTTTCCGGTAAACTTTGGTTTCCTTAGATGGAGATTATAAATTACCATTAGGCAGGAGTATGTGTGTAAATAGCTGTTTATGGTTTAGTCTTATGATGGACTTGGGAAATGTCAATCCTGCCTCTTACCCATTGGCTACTTGAGATAGAAACCAGGCTCCCACTACCCATCCCTAACCATAAATCCATGAAACCCTTCAAGGACTATGGAAAATAAACATATTTATAAAGTCTCTATATTGTTTCTCTTGCAAAGCAGTCAATTCAGTCAAGAATGAGTAACAGCAACATGTCCCAGAAGCAGCCCTTAGGGTTCTGTCGCCTGCAGCTAATGATGCTGACAAGATAATGACATCAGTATTTGTTTCCTTCAGAGTTTTGGAACAAAAAGACGAGTCTAAGGATAAACCTAAAAATCAGAACTAAATAACAGTATGACAGTCCCCTTCCAATTGTGAACTTAAATCAGGAATTCCTTCGCAAGTTTCACTTAAAGAGATATCGATGAACAACTCCAGGACAACAGTTCTGAAAACCCATGATTAATACTTTTATATTGTGTTTGCGTTTCACTCTGTCCCAATTTTGATTGATCCATTAGATTGCTATTACAACCATTGAATGGATAATGGAGTTGTGGAGGCAAGCTACCATTGTAGCCGCAGCGGCCCTAGGGCAGGCTGACAGAAGCAAGGCTGCCATTTGATATTGCGCCATCGGCTCCTCGCTGTATCATATGTTTTGTGTGTGCTTCATGCTTTATTGCTGTTTCTACATTATATGCTTTGTCTGTGTTTTACTGCTATTTTTATTTTACCCCTTAATCATGTAAAGCACCTTGAATAACCTTGTTGTTGAAAGTGTGCTATACAAATAAAACTGCCTTGCCTTGCCTTACTCTTACATGAAGGTTAGTTTCAGTCCACCATCCGACCAATCGGCAGATCAATTTTCCCATAGAGAATCCATCAAGCTATGTGACAGAGTTTTAAACAATTGCAAGGTACTGTATATAGACTACAGAAAATATGTTTTGTTCAAAAAAATCTTAATCAGTTTTTTACATTGGTATTCCAGTGACATTTCACATAATGAAAGGATGACATCTTATGTAAGGTGTTATTAACACTGTATGTGGTCTTTAGAAGAAGTCTGAATAAGCACCTTGAGAAATAATGGCTCAGTGCCATCTTCCACAAAGCACAGCTTGCTTTTATTAATTGTGACCATAATGTTTGCCATAAAGGTTAGAGAAAAGACAATACATTGGGATTTACCTGAGTCTGGGGTTACAGTTTAGCAACTTTAATCCTGCAAAAGTCAGTGAAGCAGAAATAATTGTACTGACATTATAGAAAGTTTCACATCAAGCTACAAAAACAACATCTGCCATTGATCATCTCTCACCCAAGCCACGTGTCTTGTCAGATAGTTTAACTCTTAATAAGTCTTGACACAACACACTATTGGTATTATTGGAAATTCAGGGTAATTTTACCGCACTTTTATCTATCAAGGTAAGTCTGTTGAGCCGCTCCTCTCAGCCGTTGTGTCTCTATACAAAATTGCCGTGAGGTAAAATTACACTGAAACACTGAAAATGGAAACAGGCCTCTTAGGGGATCTATTCAGGGGATTTTTTTGTTTGTTTGTTTTCTTTGGGGTGTGGGGAGATCTAATGCACAGCTCTAATATGTTGCCTGTCTCTGCCTTCCTTGTTGACATCATAGGTGCTCTTTCTTATCTCTCTTCCTGTTTGGTTTCCTCTGCTCGGTCTCTTCTACTTACAATATTATTGTAAGTGTTGCTGCCTCCATCTGTCTGCCCTGTGAGTCAGAGTCAGCACCACGGACAGCATCAGGTCCAGCTCCTCTACATTCAGCACTGCGGACAGTGACACACCAGTTAGGGCTTTCCATCCCTCTTCCTCCTCCTTTTTGCGCTCTGCGCGCAGGTGTTCCAACTTTGCCTGATGACTTCGAGGGAGCAGCTCGCCCATATCACGCGCTGTTGCCATTCAGTCAGGGGGCTCAGATCTGTGCTGTTGTCCCCACTTTGCCTTGTCTCGCTTCATGCGATCTTTGTGTGTCTAAGCTACACTTCATAGCTTCATTTTGTAAAGATCACTCAATGTTAATATATTTTCACAGCCTTAGAGGTTAGTTGTAACAGGCTGATTAATTGTCTTGCCATTCCATTCCTAGTTTATCCTGTGCATTTGTTTTGAGTAGTCCTGGTGATTTTGGTTTGGTATGCTTCAAGTGTTACCTGTAGTTTGGCACTCGATGGAGCGTTGCTCCACCTTTTTAGTTCAAGCTTATCAGTTATTTGGTATATAGATAGCCATCATTCTTCCTCCATTTGGGGTTTATTTATTGTTAAGTCATAATTTGTTGAAAAGTGTGTTTTTATTGGTTTTAAAAGACTTTATGTTTGTAAATAACCTTAAACTCTCCCCTTGTAAATACCCCATGGTAAATGAAAGCATTGTTTATATTCTATCCAAAGCGCCTCATTTCTTATGTTACACCCCTTCACATTTTTTTCATTCATAACAATAAGCACGGAGAACTTTTGAGAAAAAAAATGGTACTACTTGTGAGATGATGAATAGATCTTGTTACTTTATTACTTTAGTTGAAAACATGTATTACTGTTCCTTTATATCTTCTTCCTTATTATTCATCACAGCTGTATTTGTGCCTCTCTGTTCTTTTTTGATTACATGATCTACTCTTTTCTTGTTCTTATCTCAGCTGCATCTCCCTCCATAGTAACAACTTTGTTGAAAAAAAAAAACTTAAATAGTTAACTTGCTCACATGTCCTCTGTCTTTGCTGAGCTAGCATCATAGATCATCTAAACTACAATAAACTGCTACAATAATTACTTTACTCAAGCCATTTGTTAATTTCTGTTTTATTGCCAATTTTGGCAAGATCAGTCCCACTTATGTTTCCTCTTCGCACTGCATCTGCATGTCTTCAGTACCTTTGATTATCACGTTTCTTACTAAATCTGCCTCACGTTTTTTTTTCACCACTGCTTAAGGGGAAATACCATCTGAGCTGCAGGCCAAAGCAAAGATTTTGTAGCATCAGCTACTGGCACAGCAACATACATTTTACAAACCGAGCTGGTTTTTTCGCCATTGTTGTCCATTGTAAGCCACAAAAATAATCTAAGACAGTTAGCCTGAAACTTATCTTTCAATTCAATTCAAATTCAAAAATACTTTATGGATCCCAGAGGGAAATTAAGTGTTGGTATAGCTCATAATGAATTCTTTAAGGAGTTGTTGTAGATGATGATTGTTGATTGTTGTAGACGATGATTTGGGTTGCATGGTAATGTTACAGCCGCTGACACAACCTCGTGAAGGAAATGAGGATTTGGGTCATTAATGACACTGGCTCTTCCCTTCAGCTAATATAAAGTTACATTTACGTTGCTAGCTAAAGATACTAGGAGAATGGAATGAGAGCGTGCCAAGTGTGTAGCGGAAATGTTCTTCATTTTAGTTCACGGTTTCGATGCAAACATCCACATTTTTACCCATCACTGCAATTGTCCGTGGAAAAATCCTGCATTCTAAAAACTCGATTTGCCAGAATTGATTATGTAATGCACAATACCCGCAATCCCGCAGTGAATTTTAGGCCCTAATTAGGTATGAGTATGTGTGTGCATGGTTGTTCATCTTGTATTACCCTGTGATGAAATAACCAGTCAGGGATGTATCCCACCTCTTGCCCAATGACCAATAATAAAAAAGGCCTAATTGTTGTTTTTTGCTCCTCTTTCAACAAGGACTGGATTCTTCATCACTGATAATGGTATTTCTATCCAACTTTCTTGTGGCCTATTATTGCCATCAGATCTTCCGATGAGATACAAATATTTTGCAAGCAATGTGAGAATACAGTGACTGGCATCAGAAGTTAATGAATGTAAATTTAAAATCTTCTTTCAAACAGCACTACACTGAAGGGTTGTTTGTCAGGATTTAAAAGAGTCTGAACTGCATTTGATTGTCTCCAGTTCAAAATCTAAAATACCAGACTTATAAAACATACACTAGACCTAACAACACAGTTTGAGATCTATAAAATGTAAATTGTATTTGTAAAAACACAAAAAGATTTTACGAGTACTTAAACAGATAAGCATAAATACCACAATATAAGGACAATTCAAACCTAGGCTGGAATATTCTACTCTAAACTGCAAAACCATTCTTCTAGTTCAAAAAACCAAAAGGGGAAATTCTTGTTCTTTTGGGATTTCTTACAAAATTCCTAGCTTATCTTGTAAGTCCAATATCACATATGTGTTGTCTCACCTTATTAACTATAACCCTCATTATAATCTAATGTGCATCTGCTCTGACATCTCAAACCCCCAGTTGCACATGACCACTAACAGTTTGTCAAGTCCTGCGGGAGGTTACTTCCCATAAAAAGGCAGTTTTCCTTTCCACTGTCACCAAAGCATGCTCAGTATGAGTGATTGATTCAAAGTTTATGACCTGATGCAATCAACTGACCACTGTCGCCACACACTTTCTCAGGAGGAGAGACTGTTTTAAATTCAGTCACTTGATACAATCAGCCGGGTTTCCTTAGAAATCTTCAAACAGGGCCATTCCTTTGTCAGTGAGTGTTGCTGTCTATTTCAAACATTTTAAAGACACCATCAACAATCAATAGTTTGATTTTCATAATACACTAAAGGCCTGATTTATCAAAATTCCAAATAAAGAGTGCCAAATTGCTTGCGCCGCAAAAAAATTGCGTAAAGGGTGTGTTCCTGATTTGCAGGTGATCTACTAAGATTGTGTGCGCAAATCATAACATGCAGAAAGAGCAGTATTCAAATGAGAACTTTGCGTCTGCTGCTGTGTGCCAGTCTTTCTGCCCAATGCACTGCGTCACAGCCAGTGAGAGGAATAGGTGCAGTAGTTCATGATGTGTCTTTGGCAAAAAAGAGGGAAAAAAACAACACACCTTTCAAATCTATAGCTGTTAGAAAGTTAATTACAATTAGACTAAAATGTGCTCACCTGCTGTGAGGTTTGTGTGCGTTTTAACAAGCGCAAACCCTTGATGAATCAGGCCCTAAATGTTGCTACTCTTAAAACGTATTAATGCTCAATCTAAATAAATTTGTGAAATACAGAATTGTACAGTGCTTGACCTAAGGCAAGTAAGTGGTAAAATCCTACACACAGTGCTTCATATAAAAGGTCTTTCAATGATTTTCACTGACCTGACTCCAGTATCACATGCTCACTGAGCTGTGCTGAATCCCACCATAAGTACTACCCATCACTGTGATAGGCCATAACAAGTTCAAACATAAGCACACCTGCTTGCAACATAGGTTTCCCTCAAGGTTAAAGTGGAATGTTATGGATTAAAGTAAAGCACAATTACTAAATCAAACTGACATTTTCGTTACTAAGGTAGTTTCTGAATATGTTGTTTTGTGTGAATATATGCCATTTATATATTTATCATTTATATTCTCGATTGCCCAGTAAATTTTTTCAGAATGTTTTCTGAATAATCATACCAAAGCTATATGAAACCCAAAACATTTGCAAGTTTCATACGTGAGAACATGAGAAATGTTCACACTCTGTTAACTCTGATAATAGCTACAAAATTGTCACACTTCATAATTTGATATTCCACTTATCACCTTACCTATCCTGTTTATGGCAGATAACTCCTTTTTGAAAGCATTTGTAAACTTTTATAAATCTGTGACACTCAGTTAAAAGACTCAGGTGAATTAGCATTCTACAATATAAACAAGCACAGCAAGAGTGCATTTTAAATATCTATTTAATCTGGTAAAATTTAAAACGTTATGTACAAAAATATGATCCTCTTTTATGTCCTCGGTGAAAACAATAACAATTTCCATCTTTAGAAAGTGAAAGCAATTACATTAGGAAGTACACTAATTTAGAAATAGCCTCGTAGTACCTGTAAGCCTATCTGCACAGCCTGTAGTTCCTCTTAAGCTGCACATGGCAGTTTATTGCAATGACAGCAATTAAATACCCAAGTGATTCGTGTGCCAGCAGTATTATGACTTAACCCTCCATAACTGCTCTGTAGAGCTGGATTTGAACAACGTTTTTAGGTAAACAATGTTGATAAACCAGCAGAAAGCACCAGATACACACACCAAAGTCCATCCTCAAAGGGCCAGCCATCAGAGGATAAACCACACCAAGTGGCTAACATGGCACAGGAGAACCTCAGCGAGGGCCTGTATAAAACACAATATTCTCACAAGCTTAAAGTAGACAATGAATACAAGCTCTGTCCACACTCCAGGATTTAACACTCATGTGGGGATTTGTGTTTATGACCAAACAGTACATTTACAAAGACTGAGCAGGGTTTTTACACTGTAAAACACAGGGGGCATCTTACCAAGCCCTAAATTAGAAGCAATGGGCCGAGTATGGCAGATTTGTGCCTCATCAGCATTATTTGACTCCTTCCCTGTGGCTTTCCTTCTGCCACAGCCAAGGTTGGTGTTGATACAGAGCTGCGAATACCTAAGCTTTACAGCAGATTATCTGAAGATGATTCAGATTTAACTAATGGACTCCTTAAGTAATTTAGATAATTATCAGAAATTACAGAAGGGCTCTATCAAACATTATCTTACATAATCTGAGTTGGACATTGCCAGAATGTAATTTTACTTACGAGCAGTGGCGGCTTGTGAAGAATATTCTTGGTGGGGCTGTGCTTTTTTTTTCTTTCTTTTTTTTTTACATCAAACTTGTGCTTTCTGAGCTTTGTGCACAACTCTACTATTTCCTGAACTAAGTACAGCTCTTTTATTTCCTGTCTTACATCATTGGACAAAGTGATTAATCCAGGTGTGTCTGACCATTGTTGTTGTGACAACTGAGGTCAGACACACCTGGACTGATCAATTTGTCCAATACAAACAAGACTGTACTTAGTTCAGGAAGTAGTGGAGATGTGCATATAGCTTATCAAGTCATTTTCAATAATCATCCCAAAACAATTGAACATAACGGCTGGATAGCAGTACTATGTGAAATACTGATTATTTTAAGGCCAATATTAACAACTTGAGGCATTCTTATTCTAAACATAAATACAATATTGCACAAACAACTTTAGAACCAAACTGGAAACAAATAACTTATTAGGTTTACAGAAACATTTTACACACAAAGCTGTTAACTCTTACAGCAGCGCCCCTTTGTGACAGATAAATTACACTGCCAATGTCACCACCAGATATCTTGCCCGCCCTCACACCAGCCTTGGGGTGATTTCTCTATCGCCCTTCAAGGGTCCGGCTCAACAACGCGGATTGGATAAGTTCCTGTTGCTATGTGCGAATTTCTTGTCAGTAATTTGCTGGCTGCTGCACTGCTTGGCCGATCTTTCTGTCGCCCCAGCCGCTAAGCAGCGGGAGCTTTTTCTCCAAAAATGATATATATTTTTATATATGATACTTTGTTACGAATTTAAACACACAATTAACTTAGAATATGTGATTACTGTTAATAAAATAAATAAATAAAAAAAACACTTTGGAAACACTGGGGGGACGGCGCCCTATCGTCCTCTATTTGCCAGCCGCCACTGCTTACGAGTATATCTGAGTTAGCAGCATCAACTCCCATTGCTGTAAAATACACAACTGAATTCACAGAATACAATCCAGTTTTGACCCTGGAAATTAATCACAAATAGTCTACAGGATTTATCAAACCTGGGAAGAACAGCAAAAAAATACATTTTTGGAGCCAACCACAGAATTACTTTTCCATTTCAAGACAACAAAAAAAGAATCACATTTGTCATACAGTATGTCAGAATTCCAATTGTCTGCATCAATTTTCTAAACAATAAGCATGAAGACTATAGAACTGAGAGTGACACCTACCTTGGATGATGTTGCGAATGGATTTCCTTCCAGTTTTCACATTTGTGTATTTGTATATTATCCCCATGCCATAATTATCAAATCTTAAAAGACTTATCTTAAGGCACATCAAGAAAGCTGTGACTGTGGTTTGTATAAGTACAGCAGCTAAAGATATTTCAGTCCCCTGAAAAGGCAATGTGTATATGATTGTATGCATATGTGTGCAAATATTATGCATGCAATCTCATTTATTACGCAGCATTAAGAGTCATTCATGGTTTTCTCAATCATATATATAGGTTATAGGGGTTTTGCATGACTTGGTCTGAATTATTAGTAAAGAAGTTCAAGCATATGCTAAGGGAGGACCAATAGGAAGACAATTATTGTATTATAACCACCAAGTACAATACCTCATTTACCAAAAAGCATTCAGAAACATTATTTAGTATTTAATAATTTTAAAGCTTTCTTGTTTTAAGTAATTTTGGATGCATTTTTATTTGGCAAACACTGGGAATATATATATATATATATTTTTTTTATGATGTTGAGGATTTTTCTTTAAAAATAATTTTAATTACATTCTTTAAATTCAGAAGTTTATGTACACCAAGATCAATATGCTGTTTACAATTTGGGAAAGTCTGGATGTCATGACTTGGAAGCTTCTCAGATCATTTTCCAACATTTAGGATTATAGAGGCACCCTTGTGGATGTGATTTAAATAGCACCTCTAACAAAGTGCAACCTTGTGTGACATTAGGGAATCTTCAAAAGAAATTGGGTAAAATATCAGGAAAATAATTGTGGACCTCCCCAATCCTGGTTTATCCTTGGATACAGCTTCAAAATGCCTTACGGTCCCACATTTAACTTTTCAAAAAATTATCTGCAACTATAAACAGCATAAGAATCTCAACCCATTTTAGCTTTCAAGAGAGACACATGTTCTATGTTCCAGAAAATAACATGTTTTGGTGCAGAATGTGGGTTAATCCGACAACAAATGCAAAAGACTTTGTGAGAATGCTGGCTGAAGCTGGTAAGGGAGTATATTATCCACAGTGAAAAGAGACAAATTAGTTACAAAGTGGGCTTAAGACAACAAACTCAAAGTTCTGGAGAGGTCATCACAAAGTCCAGATCTTAGTCACAGAAATGGTTTGGGCTGAAAAGGTGTATACATGAAAGGTAACCAACAAACCTGACTCAATTACAAAAGAGGGAGGGGTTAAAAGTCCAATAAACTATTATGAGAAGGTTGTGGAAGGATACCCTGAATTTTTAACCCACTTTAAAAGCCAATTCTATTAGATTCTAAGGATATTTACACAGACTTCTGAATTTCAAGAAAGAGAGTGATCTTGTTCATTATTTTGACAATTCGTAATCCCAACTGTCCTAAAGCAGGAAAAATATGATCTAATTTTATGTCAGAGAATGAGGAGTAAAAAAAGGTGTAATTTTACCAGTTCAAACTACACATATTTTGATTTTACCTTTGCCCACATAGTCTGTGAGCACCTGAAAAGTTTACTATTCTAAGGAACTGTGAAAAGTTGCTTTTGAATAAAGTTTGCAATCTGCAGACAGATGCAGAAACCAAAAGCTGTGCCTAAAGCAACAAAAATCTGATTCTTCAAAGGAAAAAGCTCAAAGTAATCTTCACACTGGTCGGTTTGAAACCTTATCTGCTTAAGTGAAGCTTTACAAGTGTGTGGTTTTGGAGAACATTTAGTACAACCTAATAGCTGCAAGAATCAGGTTTAAACTAAAACAAATAGCACATTTAATTTAAAAACAAAAGCAAACTAGAAAATCCAGTCCGTTATGAAAATTGATTGCTAAATGTCACGGTGTTCATTAATAATTAGCTATATGCAAAATAAAATATTATTCTACAATTAGCCATCCACATCCACTGACAAAATATTACATTCTCCTAACACAAATAAACTTGCTAAATCACAGTTTATTGTAGAAATTATAACATAGGAATTAAAATTTTACCTTGTATGCTCAGTAGGGACCTTACAAGCCAAGTCTCCCCTCTCTGCCCTGAGGAGGAGAGTCAAATAGGAAAAATCAGAAGTCCACTTACCCCACAGAGAGAAGAGGTGAGGATCACAGCCAGGATGGGAGGCCCACAACACTATGATCAACCTCAAAACCCTTAATTTAAACAAAACAGTGTGGTTTCCCCTGGGTACAAGTTGTGCACAAGAACTAGGGCAGCAACTGTGGCGCATTTACATGAGTCGATACGGTTCTCATGCAATAAGAAAAAAAAAACTGAAAGCGACACAGCTTGGCGAGAGCAGCACCTACCTTGAAACCCTTTAAATAATTTGTTGAAAAGGAGTTTTTAAAAATCCCAGTGACTTTATATGTATCATTCAGTATGAGCATATAATGCCAGAAAAATACCACAAAGCTGAGTGAAATCAGAGAATTAAAAAGGGCAATACCTTTACTTTTACCTATGAGAATTGATGAAATGTTCCATGAAGAAAGCAGGTTCCAGACAAAGAGGAATAACAAAGGGAGAGGAGACACCAGTAAGTGTCCTGACAAAATAGGAGGACAGTGGACAGGGGTATAGAGAGGCTTGATGGCTGCAAATATGTGCATGTACAGGGGCGAAGTAGGCAACTGCTGTGGGAAGTGCAAGCAGAAAGTTGCATTGCTGCTCTGCTGACAATATGCAGTAGGCTACCAAAAAAATGGAAAAATTACGACAGAATGGACAATTGTCTCAGATGCTTTCAACATGCATCATAGAAGTTAGAACAGATGAAGATTAGCTTTAAAAGTTAAGCTACTTTTACCACATCCAAACAAGGTTGATGGAAGATGTCCTTCACTAAAACCACTCAGTGTCACAAAAATATAGAAAATTTGAATCCTTAAAAAACAATACATGAAGAAAATGGTCAATACTATATAGAAAAGGCAAAGTTAAGAGTAAAGCAAGATCACCTACAAAAAAGTCAGATGGAAAAATGCCGCAAGACATAAAAATGCCATTATACAAGGACAGACAACAGCCCATATCTGAAGCTTCAAGCCTGCACAGGAGTTAGTGGCTCACACATTTCTAAGGACAATAGGAGTAGGAAGAGCAACAGAGGATTTACAGGAAAAAGGAACATAGCCCATACCTTGGTCGCCCATCATCAGGTGTGCCAGACCTTAAAGGAAAATAAGAGCACAGTCAGCAGAGGAAAAGGGATCATGGGAAACTGTGTGACACTGGCATGCAGGTATCTCCTTGACAGCAGATGTCTGTGGTACATGAGGAGTGTTGGGATAGGGGAAAAGTGGGATAGAGATCAAGTACAGGAGTCACAAACAGGGTTGGTCTGATGAGCATTTAGGCAACTGAGGAAAGTTGCAATGCATCATCAGCAACTTACTATGCATCATTCAGAAAGCTAAAGTCACGTTGACCTTAATGCAGGTGCATCTCAGTAAATTAGAATATCCTTAAGTAAATTTAATACAGAAGTACATGTCAGTATATAACACAGGCTCATTACATACAGTGGGGTATATACCAAGCTTTTATTGCTGTTTATTTGGATGATTATGGCTTACATTCATATGAACCCCGAAATTCAGCTTTACAGAAAATGTTAATATTTAATAAAACTATTTTAAAAAATGTCAGCCACCTGAAATATTCCACATTATATGCACTTAATATTGTATATGCATTGTTGGTTATGTTGTCTTCCATCTTCCTTTTAACAATGGGCCAAAAATCCTCTAGAAGGTTTAGGTTAGACCAGTTTGTTGGTCACACAAGTACAAATACACCACAGTTACTAAACCATGTTTGATTTTGGCCTTATGTACAGTCATATTCCACATATTAGAAAATGCTTTGCAATAAGGCTCGCTTGTCAGATTAAAAAGTACCTTTTTAAAGTAACAACTTTTAAGAAGGTGTTAAACATAGTGTTCTTAAAGCCCACATTTCTGTGTTAAAAATGTAATAGTTTTATTGGCTTGGTGTAATATTCTATACTAAAATGTCATTTTTTCATCAGCTGTAAGCAGAAAAATAATCATAATTAATATAAATAACAGCTTGAAAACACAATCTGTGTAATTAATCTGTCTTTCACTTAATGAACTGAAATGAATTAACTTTTTTAAATTCTTCTGATTTATTTTCAATGACTGTAATATTATGCTTCTCTAAGAAACTTCATTCAGGTTTTCAATAGCTGAAAAACAAAGCCACCAGAAAAAAAAAAACAGAAATTGACACATAAATTAATCCCTCAGTTTAATAAATATGTTTATGTAGGCCTATATGTTTCACTTTTTTATTTAAATACTGAAACAAGTTAACTTTTTGATGCTATTAGTTAAATCTTTGTTTCTTTAAGGAGGACTTGTACTGATGGATAGGTTTTTAATCTTTTAGAGTTTTCAAAACTGTTGATGTTCTCTAGATCAAATACATGGATGAGATATAAAGAACAGTAATAGTTATTTTTAACTCATCCATCTACATCATATACATGGATGAGATAAACTAATATCATCAGCTCATTTTGATGTCAGTTAGCCATCTTTGAAAGGTCAGACAGTCAGAGTTGCTGAAGGTTTTTCCAAAATATCATACATTGACATTTATAATTATTGATTGCTGAATAGAAATAATGTTTTTATGTTGCTGTTAAAGTTAATAAAAGTCAGACTTATTAATTTATCCTTTTATTTCATTGATTGATTTCATTGTCATTAATATTAGTAGTATTTTTTTCTATGAACAGAAATTAACTTAATGAAAACAGAATAAAAGTCAACGAATTACACTTACCACTCAAGTTACATCGATACCATTACCGTTATAAAACATTCTCTAACATTCATTTGATGAAATTAGTTCCCAGGATGAAAATACCCACCTTCCGTATTGTTGTCTTCTGGAGGCATAGGCGGACAAAGAGAAAGAGAGGAAAATATTCATTAAGCAGCATGCAGGCTAGTACTGGCCATTGCATGTTGTCACCATGCAAGGCAATAAACATCACATGCAAGTGACCTATTGTAACATCTGAACAGGAAATACAAGTTCATGTGCGTCTACACTTTATGGTAACCCTGTTTTTGGTAACCTATAAAAAAGCTGGTCCAGGATAGCATAGGGCCAAAAACCTGATTTCAATTTAAGTGTTAGGACCATCAAGTATCAGAAACATCTCTTTTAAATGTAACCATGTTTGATGTTGCACATGGTACTTAACTAATGAGCTGGCATTAAGTTCTTTACATTTGCTGGATGACAGATTGTTATAATTCAATTTACATTATTAAATGTAAAGCAGTTCGGATAAAGTCTGTTAGAAGGTGTAAACTGAGCAAATGTGACGTTTTATGAATAAGCAAGAAGTAAATTCTTCTACCTAGATCTTAAAACTTGCTTCACTTTTAAATGATTAAAGAACCAGTATTGATCACAATCTGTGAGAAGGTGAGGGGTAGAGAAGCAACACAACTTGATGCTGGTTCACCTTGCTGTGTCCTTTCTGGCTCATCAAATATTTTTATTAATTTCAATTTTCTTAAAACATAATTTAATCTTGACCGCCTCAAAATAATAACCATAAATATTTTTATCTTAGATGAAAAGCAGCCCTATGTGATGAAATACACTGCAAATGAAAACAATATAACCAAATGGAATTGGCTGTATATATAAGACCTTTAATGTTTCAAAACAGGCAGTGAGATCTTTTGAAGATATTCTTAGGCAATTCGATCATAGCACTAAACGCAAAGAGCAGTAAGTCAATCTAGTAATAGCGATACAAAAGAAGACCGCCTCTTAAATGACATTGTTTCAGTATCAATTTTGGCAATAAAAGTGAGCTCTGTGCAAGTAAGACAGTCACTTTGTGAAATATGTTACTCTGATAAAGGAAACATATAACAAATACATCTTGATAAAGTGATAGCTAACAGGTAAGTTAAGCATCATGCCACCTGTGGGAATATATATTAATTTGAAAAAAAGATTTCAAACATGCAAAAATAAATAAAAGAGAAAGTGTAACAGCAAGCATTTGTTGCCTCTTAAAAGGGGAAAACTATACTTATACAACAGTTATTTTTAGTCAGGTTATATGTTAGAATCATGATTAAAGATATTCAGGATTACGTATAAACGTGACAAAAACAACAAACAATGATGTGATGACAACATTTAATGATTTGCATGCAACATCCATTTACAATCACTTAAAATAATGGCTCTTGTAATCAGCCCAATTTCTAACCATGCCATCAGAATCTCAGGTTTGACCATAATATAAACGCCTACCTCTCCAAAAGGGTTTCTTGCTCCAAGATAAGCAATTTTTACTTAGACCCAAAACTTACCATACCCTCTGGTTACCTTTCCAAGTCAGACACCATAGATACAATTCCCAAACGTCATGGCAATGTATAAACTCTACTAGACTTGTATTTATTGGTTTGAGAGACATGACAACACCAGTTCTGAAAAGTTTAGCAAAATTCAATTCTATTCATATTCTTTCTAACTGTGTTGTCTAGATTAAGCAAACGTCTTATTACACTTTGGAAACAATACAGTGCCCCATTTATCTAAGATTTTTGGAAAACAGATCTTTAATAATCAGATAGAATATGCGTACATTGACCGTAAAAAAGTTAGAACAATGACTTAGTGTATATATGGGAAATATTTTTAAACTAAAACTGGACTCTTAGATACATGAGATACTACTGTCAAATATTACATAAACATGCAATTTGTTTAGAAAATGTTTTTTTTTAGTCTGATTATAAAAGGCACACTGCTGAAATAAAAGGCATTCTGATAAAGCAAGCATGAGGCTGGCAGTTGCAAATGATCAAAAAAAGTGAAAAGACATTAATAAATAAAAATATTTGCTGATGTCAAGACTCCAAAGACACTGACACATTTACTATATAAACACATATTTTGTCCTTTTTTATACACTGTAACTGTAATGTTTGACATTAGACATATATGTAGTCTATATATATTTGAATTCTATGAATAACCAGTGTGGAAAGGTTTTAAAACTTTAGATTATGATTTTTAAGATTAGCATGGTATTATAGTGATTCCCTTCCTTTTATCAACTTAAATCTTAAATTAGAATCTATGAATTATTGCTCCTATCTAATAATAGCTTTACAGACATTCAATATTTATGGCCTCTATATTAAATCAGATCATAGAATATTATCTTCACATGATTCCTAAGCTCTATAGGACAAAAATGAATGTGATTAGTAACCAGAAGTAAAACCACTGAAAATAAGCTACTTTCTTGATGTGATTAGGCAAATGATTACTTCACAACCATTTTTCCTATGTGTATTGAGTAGGGTTAACCCAAAACAGTTTTTCTCAGTAAATATATTTCTAAGGAATCTATTGACATGATTTTTACTTCAGATGTCGGTAGCAACCTAAGTTATAATCATACATTAAAAAGATTTGGACACAAATTAGACCACAAATTATGTGTAATAAGATGGAATCGCAAGTGGAATACTTTTTTAATATGCTTACAGAGTTGTGTGGAATCATTCTTCCTCCAAACGTAATGTTTGCAATGACATCCAAAGTGTTCAGTAAACATGTTATTTTACCAGACTATATTTTCCCAGCACTTCATTGGCATATCCAAATGTTCAATGGCCGACCTTAAAGGAGCATAAACAAATTTCTTATTCATTACTGGGTTGTTGTGTGGTGACTCTGCATAGAGGCTATGTTGGTGATGTACTTAATATGTTAATAAAACTTTATAACTGCTAATTCCAGATCTTTCTGAAGCTCTCTGTGTGTGGTCCTTGGCTCTTGGACAACTCGTCAAATCCAATCAAGTCAAATCAAGTAGAGCTTTATTGTCATCTCAGCCATTTACATATAGTAAACAGAGACACAAAATATCCCTCTCCTGGTCTTCTGGTTAAGCTTCTGACAGCTTTTTTGACATCAGTGTCAGACATCTTTCAAGGAGGACCTGGTTGTCGCTGTATTATGGTTACCACAGAAGGATTATGGCCCACCTGGTGCTCACCAGAAGATTCAGAAGTTTAGAAATACGCCTGTAACCAGTGCCATCAGTATGTTTAGCAAAACTAAGGTTATACTTGAGGGAGCTCTTTGCTTTTACCAATCATAAGATGCTTGTTGTAGGATACCTTAGTAATGAAAAAAACACCTGATATTAATTTCAACTGTGCAGGTTATGTTCTAAATACTCACAAATTTTAGCAATTGTCTTAATTTTTGGTATTTTTCTGGCTTCCCATTTTTTGCATTCAATAATTATAATGTATGTGTGACACACTTGGTTGTTACTGACATATGGCATGAATTTAATATCAACAGCCCATTTAGAAGTGTATTCACCAAGAACGAATGTTAACATATTACTATTCTTATGTACTTATTTCCCCTGCAGTATCTTATGAGATGAAATTCAAACAACCTCCAGGGGCCACATGGAATTATGTTTCATTTGGTGATTTTAAGAGGGAAAGAAGCTTTTCCTCAATCGCAGTATCACCTCGAAGGATCAATTAAAGCAAACCCCCATATCTCTCTCTCTCTCTCTCTCTCTCTCTCTCTCTCTCTCTCTCTCTCTCTCTCTCTCTCTCTCTCTCTCTCTCTCTCTCTCTCTCTCTCTCTCTCTCTCTCTCTCTCTCTCTCTCTCTCTCTCTCTCTCTCTCTCTCTCTCTCTCTCTCTCTCTCTCTCTCTCTCTCTCTCTCTCTCTCTCTCTCTCTCTCTCTCTCTCTCTCTCTCTCTCACACACTTACATTTTTTTTTCACAAATGTGCCCAGCTGGTTACATTCTAATCCACAGTTGTAAATCCATTTAATCCTCTTGACAAAGTGATCCTGGTGCTATTGTGCTGGTAACTCTAAACCAAAATGCACTCAACCGTCTATCAAACAATCTGCATCTCTGATAGTCTTATGTTGTTATGTTATGCACACAGAACAGTCTATGGCTGAAGGAATATAATTACATTACTATTCAACTTAATGCCTCACTGAATGAAACATCTGGTGTACAATTTTCCAAACAAAAAAACCCCAACAAAAAGAAACACACACACACACAGGTGGTAAAACTAATCTATAAATTGATTTTCTTTTCATGTTGCCTCTTGCACACAGAATTCCAACAAAACACAATCTTGACCCCCCCTGACTGTGAGCTCAAAACTGTGACAACTGTTCAAAGCCAAAGTGACAGGATATACAGTACATATAAAAAACTGGCCATGATTGTTCTACTATGATACATCATTCAAGCTTCCCTCAAAATGCCATCATCACACACAAACACTTGCAAGTGCGTCTGGATGGATTTGGCTGAGGAAACGTAGGAAGAAGGGGAGTCCAGTTGACATTTCAAATAAAGAAACATGCCTGACATTCACTAGACACAACACACAGCTATAGATATAATTCATTTTTCTCTGCTGTCTGACAATTTTGCGAGATCCCTTCAAGCCAAATCAACCCTTTGCTATCTACTGTTAATGCCATAAGCACTGCTGTGCTTTCAGTTTGTTGGTGTTTTATTTTTTTATTTTTTGTTATGTTAAGACAAAGATTAATACACAATGAATTTGTCTTCTCTTGCACTTTGCAATTAGATTTATATTAACACTATTGTCCAAATTATATCTCTTGTGTTGCAAATAATGTAAACAATGATTTAAAATTGAAACAATGTTTTTTTTTTCTCAAATAACAGTTTTTTCATTTTGGATCATGAGTCCTCTATAGCATCACAAATACAGTGAGCTAACAACACCACCCACCTTATGGTAATCTTTTCATACTGCTTTTTATAACTATTACTCAAACTAAGAAAACAGATAAATCTGTTTCATTAAGAACTGTCAGTGAAACATCATGCTGCTTAAAAGAAAACAAAATATTCTGTATATATTTATGTGTAAATATTAATGGATATATAAGTGTATTTACCTGATACAAAAACATTATTCTGATTATTTAAAGTTGCATAACTCCAAATGATTAAGTCATACAGTCAATATTTATGTTTCAGTTTTTTATAAGATGATATTTTTTATAAGAGGATACTGAGATCACATATCGAGAACAATCTATCAACTATGTCATTAAATTACAAAATGTGCTAAACGTTGTTGTTGTTTTTTGTTTGTTTCTTTGTTTCTTTTTGGCAAGTTCAAATAAGTGCATCTTAAATAAAGATTTAAAGTGATCCAAACTTGGTGTGTTTCTGATATGTAAGGGTAGTTGGATCCACAATCTAGGACCAGCCAACGAAAAAGCTCCAGCACAGCTGGTCTTTAAGCAAGTCTTACCAATAATTAAAAGAGATAGGGAGGTGGAGGTCATGTTTCTGGCAGCAGCATAAGCAGTCAACGGCTCAAAAATATATTGATTCTCTGTACATAATAAAACTTAGATTTATTTTTAAAATGTACATGTTTAATGGATATTCTAACCCGAGCAGAGCAACATAGTTTATCCAACCCGTTGTTATCCAAATCCAATATCGAAAGAAGTTGGGTCATTATATAAAATTTAAACCAAAACCTATAAACACAAAAGTGCAAAAAAGCACAAATTGTATAATTGTATACAATAGAAAACATTTTCAGAAGGGTTAGAAACATTTAGAATTGGTTCTTAATATAGTTTTTCTAATAATTTGTACACATTTTTTATGTCATATTTTTTTTATATTTTGGGCATCATAGAAATGTTAAAAAAAAAGAGAAATACAAAATGAAAATGTTTGTGATGTTTTAATATGAAAAAGATTAAGTTTTTCCTCTAATGAAAACTCTAAAAAAGGATAGGAACACATTTAAAAAAGTTAAAGTTTACACAACAGTTGTACAATTTCCAGCATGTAGGGTGCATTTTTAAATAATCATATTAAATGTATATTCATATTTTACAAACCACCCAATTCTTTTCAACTGAACTTTAAATTTGAAAAGCTGCAGGAGAAACTATGTTCTTAAAATTTCTCATCACACAGATCCTTAGATAGAAAGACTAGCACCAAAGTTACCAAGCATCAATTAGTTGTTAAATTACAATTTGGACCTAATCAAGAGTAATGAGTGGGTGCTCATCCTTTTATACCACTAACCCAATGCATCTGTCTACCAAAGGAGTGTTCATAGCATTGCAAAGCTCACCATTGCTCAATTATCTACTTGAAGCAACAGAAACTGGAGTAAGAGAGGAAGTGCTTACATGGACTAAGTGACCAGCCTTTCTGATGGAAACTGATAGCGACCACAGCTGTGGATAATTATACTCTCATTAATTTCCCCTCCATTTCTAATTATTCAGTCATTGCTGGAGCATTTATGCCTTCAGATGAATTCTGTCTTTGTATCAGCTTTTTAGCAAAGTCCTGCCAGTGGCAATGGCCTTGCCAAACAGGACAGTGTCCAAAAGGAAAATTCAAGAGAATTTTAACAGTGAACAATTTGTTATTGTATGACTTGATGACAGCAGAACTCAGAGTAAGCTACCAGAAGGCCAGCACCATCCTAAACACAGAAGAAGTAAGAAAGTAAATGTGTTTAAGAATTATAATAGGCAAATATGTTTTGCCTCTCCAATTTTTTGTGTTTGTGCTACTTTATTTTAAACAACAAATATTGTATATCTGATAATTTAAACATAACACACACACACATTGCATGTTTTGTTGTATCTTTTACTCAAACAGCATCAGCGATTGTGATTTACGTAATTACTCTTATTGTTCAGCTACTCACAGACTCTCAGGACAGATGGCATATGGACATTGTATTCCAATCCAGAAATCTCCAAAGAGACAGACCCGTTAAAGAGGATTGTGTGAGCAGATGTGCTGTCCATTCTTTTACATCTTACGGGTTGGAGTGATCCAACAGGATAATCAGAGCAGCTTATACAGAAATTCTAATAACCTTAATCCTGGGATTGACAATATCTAGGATAGTAGTACTATTGTGAAGTGAATCTTTTTTGTGAAGGGGAAGTATTAGCAGTGAAATATGGCATTAAGAAATCAATGGAAGTGGAAAGTTTGTAAGTGTAGGCTCAGCTTTTTTGTAACCTGCTACAAAGTCCAATATGGTGGCTATTTAAGCCAGTATGTGTAAAGGACTTCCTTAAGAAAATGAGTGACGTGTGAAAAATTGCCATCTGAATAGTGGCTCTTGAGCTTAACCTGAAAAAAATATATATTAATAAGGCATGCTAAGCAATAAAGGCAACTAAGCTCTAGTCTGTTACCATTAATCCACATCTTCACATTTAATTTTCATAGAAGACCAGAATATATCATTAGAGAAATAAAATAAAATGTAATCAGAAATGTGGCCTTAATGAAATGTATGTTTAATACCTATTCAAATAGTGTCATTTTTAAAAGGTACTTTTAAGATGAAAAACAAGCTTATTTCGAGTGCTAATTCTAATTTACTGAATATCCGCTCAAACAGAATAAGTATATGATTTTCAACAATCTCAGAAATTAATCTGAAAACCTTTTTACTCTTTTGGTCCAATATAATATCCACAGCAACAACTGCCTTTAGAGGTCACCTGATTAGTAAACAGAATTCCCTTTGAGTAACTTGTTCCCAGAATCTCAGGAATATAGCACAGTTCTCTTTCAAAGTTAAAAAAATCTGGACTTAATAGGAAAGTGACTAGATTTTTTAATTGTTGAAAGAAAAGCCATAATAATTTCTATTTGCAATTTGTCACATGTCATGTAGGAGAATTAGCCAACATGTGAGAGAAAGTGCTCTGGTCAGATGAAACCAAAATTGAAGTTTTGAGCCTAACAACAATGCATGCAGCAGCAAACTAACATTCTAAACAAACCATGTCCATTGTAAAGAATACTGGTGGGAGTATCATGCTGTGAGGATGTTTTCTTTCAGAAGGGACCCGGAAGCTGGTCAGAACTGAAAGGAAGATGGATTCATTATATGTTTAGGTCAAAAGTGAAAACCATGTATTATTTTCCTTCCATGTCACAAATAGGAACTTTGTGTTGGTCAATCACAAAAGATACAAAGTATGCTTTAAATGGAAAACTTCAGTATTTTTCTGGGTCTGACTAAGATTGTTACTGTCTTCAGGAAATCAGTAAAAAAGGAGTTGTCGAAGGACTGTCAAATAATTTTATAGATGCCATATTACAGTCAGTACTTTAAGTAGTTAAACAAAAAGAAAACCTACGAAAATTCCTCTAATCTTTTGATCCTAATATCTGTCTTTGGACTCTTTGACAGAACAATCTGCTTTTGTCTAAGTAAAGCTGCAGAGAGTCTATATGACAAAATTATACTTTCAGAGATATAGTGGAGCCACATGGTTTGTGACATGCCAGGCATAGTTGAAACAGGAACAATCATTCACATTAATAATTCATCCTCTTACACACAATATCTCTCAGCAGTTTAATTCATATGTGAACAAGGGGAAAGCTTCTGAATACTAATTAGTTAAATTAAGTATTCGTGTAGAGCTGTACTTATACATGAACTCAAATCTAGAGGAGCACATAGAAAGCGCCACTCTCTGCTAAAACCCAATGTTCCAAGTATTTTTTTAAAGGAAAGTGATCACAATTCATAATTACATTTTCTAGATTCTCACTTCTCTTTGTTTGCCTTGCCAAAACAATCTGCAGTAAATAATAAACACAACTATGTTTTTTTAAGTAGATTACTTTTTCATAAAATCTTTTAACTATACTTATGCAATTGTTTGTATTGAGATATGTACGGTCACTGGTTTTTATACATTCAGTTTGGAAGTAAGAGATACCTACACAATCAGCTGCAATGTATTGGTCACAGACAACAACAAAGGCTATAATGTGTTTTTCAGGCTAGCAGATTCCCCTGGTGCCAATCTGGCAGCATCCGACGGTTACCTAACCCACAAAGTTCCCTTTGCCAAACCCAAAGGGTGCCAGGATCTATCTCTGACATTAACAACATCCTGGTATCAGATACCTCATGGTACTTCCCAATGTTCCATCAGATCAGCACTGCTTTGGTATGAAAACACAATTTTGGGTGGAAGGGACATAACTATTCTTTGTTTTAAATACCTAAAAGAAGTAATCAAATAAATCACAATCTAGAGCTAGTTCACTCATTTTTTCATAAAACCTTTTTCTGTTTATTTTGCAGTTTAAAATCTTATTGGGACAAAATGTTAAATGTTGGGAAAATGAACAAAGATAAAGTGAAACCCAAACAAAAACTTTGGTAAAACTACGTTGATGCAGAGAAAAATAAAACCAAACAGATACATAGAAAGAATATGCCAAGTAATGTGAGCCTCTTTAAAGGCAGGATTGCTCAATCATTAGTGCATAATCCATCTGCAACTGTTCAATACACAATTTCTAGCTTGCATTTTCTATGAGACATGTAGGCCTTTCAGGTATAGAACCAGAGTTTGAGCACTACTTGTAGCATCTTTACTGTTTCAAAGTATGTAGTCCTCTGGATTGAACTCTGATATTGTTCTGGAAATCTATTGGATACACTCTTCCTATTTGAGAGCTACAGCAGTGATTGCCCCGGTGACCAGTGAAACCACATTCTAAGGTTTCCTCTTTGTGCAGTTAATAATGTTTAAGTTTTTCCCAGCCTAAGGTTTTTATAGTGCAGACCCCGATCTCCCAAATTGCTCATATAGTCAGCTATTTCTTCAGGACTAAAATTATTGGTGAGAACAAACTTTCTTTTATATCAGATTTCTGAAAGCAAATCACGAATAAAAACATTCGTATTGTTTGTCCTACCAGCCTTATTTACCTGCTGAAGAGACCTCTTAATTTCCATATATTTCCCAGTCTGTCAGTATTGCAGAGTTTGCAATAAATTATGTTTCCATACAGAGCTCATCATCCTCGTCATAATTTTACTTATGAGACAAATTAATTTAACATTTCATTGTGGAGGCCATCCAACAATGGAGGAAATCACCAACTTAACAAAGCAAAATACAACAAAGGAAAATAAAAGATGTAACCAGACTGAATTGGCAGTAATCCTGGCAATGTTCATAAATACAGACTTTAGTGTAAGAGCTTATATTATACAGATGAGTCAAAGCTTAAAGTGAATAGTGAAATATTCAAGTAATTAAATGGCATGCAAATAATTTTCTTTTTTCACAGGAAGCCATGTTAATACATTTTTAAGTTTCTGAATAAAATTAATTTCTAAGAAAGAAACCATAAACAGCTTCCACAAAAATTACCAATGAAACACAAAAACAATCACCATGTATGATACAGGAGGCATCTTTTTCTTGTCTTGAGCTTTATAAATGTCTTGAGCTTTATAAAGCTCAAGACATTGCTTTGATAATTTGGTGTCAAATATCTGTTGTGGGGGATGCTTCCTCATGTCTTAGTCAGGCAGACCAAAGAAAAAACTCAATATAAAGGGTCAGGACCCCCTCAGCCTGTCAAACATTTTCATGCAGGACCTGACCTGCAGCAGGAGTCTGTTTAAGCTGGTGTTGAGAAAGTTTGGTCGAGCCTCTAACTGCCTACAACCAAGTGTCTCACCCCACTTCTTCTGAAGGTCGGGCCTGACTGAGTCGAAGAACATATTGTATCATATTGGTTTGTAATAGTAATGTGCCTTCATGTCCTTTTCTGCTATTTCAGAAAAAGACAAAGCTTACGAGGGAGTGATGAAATTGTTCAGAATGTTTAAAAACTGCACATACTTTGGATGATACATCCATACTGGACAATGTGAACTAAATAATTCAAATGCATGCTGTTTGTATGATACACCTAAAACATAAATACTAAGGGAGTTCCATCGTGGGTGCCTCACGATTTCGATTCGTTTATGATTCGATTATAAAAACCTTATTTTTGTTTCATATTTTTTCCCCATTTAGCATTTTTTTCTTATTTCTTTCCATGGCTACTTTCTACTCTTAAATCCATTCAGTTTCCATTAGTTGAAGTTTCCAAACCAATTGATTTCCTGTCTTTTGTTCATGTCAAACCACAAATAAACCAAAATATGTTTCATAATAATATCAAGGTCATATTTTCAATGAAAACTAAAGGGAATGTATGTTGGCAATTTAAATATAATATAGGGTGACTCTATTTTGATTTCCATAAAAGAGGAAACTTGGTTCAATCCTTAAACACGCCACGTAGATCCAATTCTCCGGCAGCCAACCCCAGCGATCCCAGTTCGGGCTGGCACTTTCCCAGCCATCTGCTGGGTCCATTTTTATGCCCAGATCATTCTGTAAGGAATGTGTAATGTATGGACCCAAACGCAGACGCCGGTAGAAGGTGAAGGATATTTATTACAGGTGATGATGTTGACGGCAGGAACGGGGAGACAGGACATCGGGCAGGAAGGAGACGGCAGGACAACACACCATGGAGACAAGACAATACAATGATCCGGCGCTGAGTGAAGGGAATGACGGGTTTTAAAGGCAGGAGGTGAGTAGGATCAGGTGTGAAGTAATTGAAGAGACACAGGTGAGGATGATTATTAGGAGAAAGAGATTAGGGCAGCATGACACAGCCATGATGTTTCTGCCGGTTTACCCCTAAAAATGTCCATGCGGCATGACAGACTTTTATGTTTTTCTCATTTAATTATTATGAAAAATAATCCATTTTGGAACACTTTTGAATCACTATTGATTTTGCACGTTTCACATTGCAACTAATCAATTTAAGGTGAGTTTTCAGCCTACTGAGGCAATACAAATTTTAGCATTAACACTGCTCTCCTACTAAGAGAAGACAAAATCAGTAAAAAAGTGTGTTTTTGAGCAAAGGATATTGGAATTAATCCCCTGTGAAAAATATTTGAAACCTTGGATTTATGAGATAATAAATCTTTGATCAAAAACTTTACTGAGTACACCAGCATTCTAGTAATGATAGATCACCAAGATACTGGCAACAAAATGATGGAGTTTGTTTTTTTATCAATGAAAACAATTAAATTCTTAAAATATGTCCCAGTACAAATCTGGGTATTTGGAGGATGCAACACAGAGATTAACGCATAGCCAAGTTGGTGCATGTATACCACTAGTATCAGTTAATCCATATTTCAAACAAACTATAGATTGTCGTGGATGGACTTTGCCACCGTCTAGTGGTAAGAGCTATGCCCTATTACGCCTAATTTTGTTAATTTGCACATTGAATACCAACATTTACATCTACATCATGTCCTATTTTCAAATTAAAATTTTGTTAATTTAGATCCCATCTGACAGCAATAACTTATCACGGAAGGCAAAATGTAAAAGGTGAGCTACAAAAAGGCTTGCGACATTAAGGATAGCAAAGAAATAAAGAAACAACTTGACATTAGAAAAGTACTATATTTGTATTGGCTTTGCCACAGATCCACTGCTTCCTCTATACTGCTGCCATATCAAAGGAAACAAGAAAGCCCTTCGGCCACTGCCAGTTTAAAATAAGCAGATGGGTTTTCAACCTCTCATGTTAGCATCAGTTAGTCATTTAGTGCATTTAGTGCTTTAGATAGTAGGTTAATCAAACTAAGTTCTGTGTACTCCACTTCTGAATAAAAGTAATGATCATCTATCACTGAAATAATCTTGACCTGACTGTATCCTCGAGCGATTCCTGTTTTATGGTGGTTTGATATGAAGGAATTTTTTTATTTTAATTATTTTTTATGGTTTTTGTGGCCACAGTGGCTTTTATTGACAGTCGATAGTGTGTAGAAACGGGAGAGAGGTGGGGGAAGATGCACTGGGACCGTTGGGTCTAATCGAACCCCCGTGTCGAGGACTGAGGCCTCCGAACATGGGGCGCCTGTCTTAACCACTCTGCTACGCGACGCCCCCTCAAGGAATCAGTTTAACTGAAGTAAAAAAATGTAGGTTATACTAGATTATTTATTTACATCGAGCAAATGCAAAAATATTAGATGTGACAGATTTTATTAAGTTTAATTTTTTTAAGTTAAGTGAGTGTTATATATTTTCAGTGTAAAGAATATTGCCAGAGTCCGCCCCATTCTCTCTCGGGCCAATACGGAGACACTGATGCATGTTTTTATCACCAGTAGAAGTGATTACTGTAATGCCCTGCTTTCTGGTCTTCCCAAAAAGAGTATATCAGGTTTACAGCTTCTACAAAATTCAGCAGCACATGTCCTGAGGAAGACCAGGAGGCGGGAGCACATTACACCGGTCTTAGGCCCCGTTTCCTGTAGTTAAATGACGTTCGGCAGCAACTAGACCACAACCGCGAACATGTAGCAGGTGTTACATCAAGATGTGTTCCCCTGTGCTCCCCCGATTTGGTTATTTTACCTTACCCGTTTTAACATCGCCCTGAGTTAGTAGCTCTGATTTGGGCAGAAATACACTAACGCCCGCCAGAATTTAAATTTGCTGACTCAGCGCCCTGAGCCAGCGGCTAAAACTGATACGCCTCGGGGCCTCTGGGCTCCATAAAGCCTCCCAGCGGGTGAGCGGGAGGTAGACTCCGGTGACAGCGGAGGAGATCCGCTGGCTCAGGGTGCTGAGTCAGCGCTGCCCGAGGCTGGTGTTTCTGGTGCTGCTGAGTGAGTGGGAGACAGGATGGTAATGCTAACGTTCAAAACTGATGAACATCGATCAGATCGATCAATCAATCGCAAAACTGCCAACGTCGCTTCGGTCACTGTCCATATTTCAGTGTCAAATTAAGCTAGCTGTCACTGTCCTGACTACAACCCCACGTTCCCCCCTCCGCTCATCCTCCACAATTGGCCATGCCCCTTGTTGCCTCCTGGCGCTGCCCACTTTGGTAGAATTTTTCAAATGTTGTCTGGGGGTTATGCTATTTCATGGGGTTCAGTTCCACCTTAAGTTTAAAAGAGCAAATTAATATTTTTTGATTATTGCAATGTGAAAAAGCACATTAAACTGATGACAGCAATGGTTTACTTTTTTCAGTGTAGGTGATAAAAATCTATTTTAGTAATATTTATGTAATATTTAGTAATATTTAGTTATTCTATTATTCAATCCAGTAATAAGTCAGTTTTACTGTATCTTCAACATCTCCTTGAAGCCATGCCATAAAATAATGAGCCAATAATATACTGTCTACAGATAAGGGCCGCGTTTCCCAAATGCGATAGTTCTTAAGGACTTAAGAAGGCTCCTAAGAAGGGTTCGGCTAAGAAGGAGCGCTAAGATACGGGTGTTTCCCAGAAGCGTTCTTAACTGCCTTCTTAGGTGAGCCTTAAGATCAAGCCTAAGAAGTTTCTTAAGAAGCTCTTAACGGGAGCTGTCTATCGCGGTGGTGCTGAAACTGAATCAATCGACGCCAGGCTAATCGATCACCCACTCCTTTATCAGCGCTGAGCGCAGCGCGCAGTCACGCACAGCGTTGTTTATAAGAACTTGCGATATTCATGATGAGTACAGAGTTAGTGAATTAGCTTCACATTGTGTGCTGATAACCATATATAGATAAAATAAAAAGAAAAGAAAAGATAAAATAATAAAAAGAAAACAACAAGTAGCCTGGTGGCGCGCCTACGCGTGTCTCTCCTGCTCAAACAAAGTGTTTGCACGTGGATGTAGTATTAAGTTATTTTTTGTTTTAAGTGTGTGTGTGCCATCAGGTGTATCCAAGTAGTAATAAAGCCCATTAGCGCATTTTTACCCCCATGAATATTGGCACACACGTGATAATGGATGAAACTGGCAGCAAAAAGAGGAAGCGGGCACCGTCGTTTACCGCGGAGGAGATGGGCGTCCTAGTGGACGAGGTGTGGCAGCACCGTTAGGTTTTATTTGGAGGAACAAAAGGGAAAAAAAACATCACGGTGAAGAACCGTGTATGGCAGGCTATGGCGGAGAAGATGTCCCCCTCCAGCCCATGTGGCCTGCGTGACTGGGGTGCTGTCAGAAAGAAGTGGCAGGAGTTTCAGAGCCAGACCAAAAAGAAGAATGCCAAAGTGAGAAGGGAAGCCATGGGCACGGGTGGTAGAGCACCGGGGGGACGACCCTCACTCCCGATGAAGAGAAAGTCCTCTCCATCATAGGGAAGCCTCTCAAGGCATCACAGGGGGCATCGACGTTGAGGGGGACGAGGGCCTCTCAGAAAGTGAGGAAGAGGAGCC
The DNA here is from genome assembly GCA_963556495.2 of Valencia hispanica. Lineage (NCBI taxonomy): Eukaryota > Metazoa > Chordata > Actinopteri > Cyprinodontiformes > Valenciidae > Valencia > Valencia hispanica. Next base: position 20,950,867 of record OY747711.1, read on the forward strand.
ATCCGGGAGCGGAGTAGGGGCGTGCACGCCCACAGGAGAGGACGACCCCACACAGCCGTGCCCTGTCCCCGTGCGCCAACCAGCACGGCCCAGTGTCCGCATGCAGGGAGGCTTAACCAGGCGGCCTGCAATAACCACCTGCACCTGCAGCGAGACGCTGGTGCGCCTGGAGAGGGAGAAGCTGGTGGTGCTGCGGGGGATAGAAACAAACTGCTCTCCAGGAAGAGATGGTCCGGATGAAGCAGGAGAGGTTGGAGCTGCACCGGAGACAGCTGGCGCTGTCCAAGGCACAGTTGAACCGTCCCTCTATCTCCGTTCCAATCATCCTTCCCCAGGATTCAGGTACGGGACAGTTCTATTTTGTTTTATTAGCATTACGCAATGTATCCCATTCAATTTCATTAATCAATCCCCTTTCATTGTAGGTGATGCAGATGCCCAGATGGCCCAGTAAAGCCGGAGACGCCACCCCTCCTCCCCCATTATGCTTTCAATAAACTTTGGTTTCCTTTTTAACCATGTATTGTGTGTATCATTTTGCATTGAAATGAGTATTAAACCTAGCAACAAAAAGTCCGAAGCAATTTGTAAGTTTAAGTAATTTTTCTAAACGTAGGTTCATGACGTGTGCGTAATGTGCGCCCTGACGCACGTGCTTCTCACTACTACTCACTACAGCACAGCATGTTTTGCCGGTAATTGCAGCCATGGTTTCTCACACACGCGGACTTTGGCAACGCCTTTATATAGAGTAGCAGGTGAAGCCTCTTTGGATTAGGTTCAGCTGAGTTCAATTACATCTGTTTCCTTGATATCTGTGAAATGCCACAGGGTGGTTGATTTTTTTCATATGTAAACTAATATGCAGATGTGTGGAAAACTTAAACGTGTACTTCAATAATATATATTTTTTCCTTCTCTATTAGCCTATGTTTCTTGCACCAGTGCTCCACAGCTATGAGTGCATTTCAACATTAAACATTGTTTTATTATTTCAAAAAGTGGAGGATATAAATTTCCCTGACGCAGCTTGATCACTGTAGCCTAGAAATCTAGACGCCCCTGGTGGCAGGCTATGATCACTGAGCATTTGATCGCTAAGATGGCTGTTAGATCGATTATACGGTTCCTTCTTAGTGAAAGATCTTCTTAAGCTAAGAGCGACTCTGGGAAATGCGTTCTTCTTTCACAGCTTTCTTAAGAGCGTTCCAAAGAAGATCTTAGCGCTAAGAGCTTCTTAACTCATTTGGGAAACGCGGCCAATGTAGGCTAAATCCCTGAATGCTATTTGGTGAATTGCCTAAAAATAAATCATACAAAAGGGTAAACTGTTGTGATGTCCAAGATGAGGTCTGCTCCACTTTCTCACTTCTACGATTTGTGGTTCTCCAAGGCATTGAGAAGTAAACATGGTTCCATTTTATCATGCAAAAATATGCAGTTAACCAATATATTTATGTTATTTCTCTAATGAGAAACAAAAGGACAGATTCAGGGAAACTTTTTGACTGAGCGGTGCATTTAAATAATTGTTTTAACCGATCAGAGGGATTTGTGTATGTGTGTATGCTCGCGTTTGACATCATGTAATGTCCATGCTTGCAGTTGGATGGGGAGAAGTTGACAGGTCTGGTGGCAAATCCCATAATCCTTTCATCTAAACAAAGTAACAGAACAGTTTTTATATTATTTAATCGACAGATAAGTTTTCAACTTCAATATACTCTATAGCCAAATCCTTGTATGGTCAGAAGCTACACTTGCAGAAGATGAAAGAACAGTTTTGCTGTCTTTGTTATTATGTTTAGCTTCTACTTCTAAATGCTTCATACTGACTGGGATGAGATGATTTATTTGAAAGGTTGCCAACAAAAAAAGTCAAAGCTTCAATCCCAATTATCCAAATCCCAGTTTGACAATATTTTGCACAGATTTTCTATACAGTACTTTTTTTTTACTTTTTCCTATTTTGTCAAATTACAACTGGAATCTACATGTATTTTACTGGGATTATATTCAGTACACCAACAGAATGTATCACATAATTGTGATTTAAAATGAAAAATATTTTTATGCATTTTTTACAATTAAAAACCTAAAAAGTCTGGTATGCTGTTGTATTTATCCCTCAGGATAATGGAACTGCTCTGTGAGGGCCTGAAGTTTTGCTGACTTACAAAAAATAAGGAAGACGCCAGACAGTTCAGGAACAAAGTTGTGAAAAAGTATAAAGTGTAAAATCAGTAAAAAGCCTTTAGCGTATTTAAATGCTAGGGTTGAATTCCTTTTTTCAATGAAGCTACTTCCTCCTTTTATTTTCAAAATATAGACAATCTGCAATTTTGTTCTTGTCATTTTATTTTCTCTCTTTGCTTTTTTCTTCTTGTAAACACTACACCTGGTGCAACGTTTCTGTTTAGCTTTGACATTTTCCCGCAGATAGCTATTGGCTGAGCTATTGCTGCCAATAACTTAATGTTCTGTCACTAAAGAGGACTAAATTTACCCTGTATTTCTGTGTTAAATCATGTCTCTCTCCTAAACTATACATACTCTGTTTCCCATAGATTTTACTACTGGCTTTAAGTTTCTCTGCTTAGGTTTTTCGTTCTTAGATGAAGTCACTAAAGGAACAACTGCTGCTAATAACTATTTACTTCAGAATACATAGAAAATACTACTTTACCAGTGCTTCTGTGTTTTTGTCTATCTGCTCTGTCTCTCAAACCCCCTGTTAATCCAAGGATGATGGCAACACACACTAAGCCAGATTCTGCTGCAGTTTTTTCCCGTTAAATCTTTTTCCCACCCTCACCACATGCTTGCTTAGTATGAGGGAGTGGTACAAAGTCAATTACCAAATGCAATCAACCATCCACAGTTGCCACATGCTTGTTAAAAAGGATGGATTACTGCAAAGTCAACTTGATACAATCGGCTGGGTTTCCTTAAACAGCAAACATTTTTAACAAAGGCAAATTGAACTTGACTGCAAAGTTTTATAACTCAGCTCAAACTCAACTATATGTAATAGAATTTATTCAATTATATATTTCTATACAAGTTGGCATGGAAGGTCACTTGAGATGAGATTTGCCATAAATTGGCATTATATAAATAAACTGATTTGAACTAAATAAAAGCAAGGTAAGCTACAAAACAACATCCCCAGCTTTGAACATCTGACAGAGGACTGATTACTCCATCATCCAAAAATGTAATGATCGTGGCACAACTACAAGCCTACCAAGTCATTCATGTTTACTTGAACTGACAGGTTGAGCAAGGAAAGTGTTAATGAGAGAAGCAGCCAATAGGCCTTTAGTAAATCTGGGCCTCTGGGTGGTGAAAACATCATGTTGAGCGATACTGGAACAAAGGCATGTTCGCATCCAACCAGGGCTACAATGCAATGATTCAAGTCAAACATTTGTTAAAATGGCCCAAGCAAAGTTTAGGCCCAAATCCGAATGAGCATATGTGGCACAACTTGAAAGTTATGCTCAAACACACTAACACTAATCCTAACCCATCAAATCTGAGTGAGGTCAAGCTAGATGAAAGATGTCAGCTAAATCAAATGGTAAGAAATCACTTGAAGACATACTGGTGACAAGCAAAATGGCGTGAAAAAAAGTTGTTTTCTTTTCACTCTTACTTTTGTTTCTTTGTTCTGACATAAGTAAAAATAACATGTCAACACTGCATTTACTTTTTATTTTTACTTGTCCATTACTGCAATTATATATTGTATTATATTTTGGCAATTTCAGGAGTCCCTGTCCACCTACAGTCCAACTGTATATTGCTTAGGGATGTAAGAAAATATTGATACACGGATATATCGCAATATTTTATGTCCCGATGTTGTATCAATATTCAAAAGCAAAGTATACTTTTTTTTTCTTTTTTCTTTCTTTCAGGATTTGAATTTTTTGGCTGTTTTCAACTTTTTTGTTCCAGTGGATCAACTAGATTTAACAATGAAGCTGGATGTATTCAGTACGAAACAGGTTGGAGTGTTAAGAATGCTGTGAGAGTTTTTCTACAGTTAAATTCAGTTTTAAAAATCACAATATATTGTCTTACTCATAGTATCACAATATATCGTATTGTCTCCCCCATATCGCTATACATATACATCGCCAGATGTGTACCAATACACATCCCTAATATTGCTAATTGTAAATGTGTTCTTATTTCCAGAAATGATTGGTGTGTCTTACAATTATTTTATGAATCCATGTCAACAGCTACAGGAAACTTTTTTTTTTTTCAAAAAAGATGATAAGGTCTTTCTGTACACCCCTGCTCTGCTCCATAAAGCAAATTTAACAACTAACAAGTGTAAATTAGCTTAGGGTCATGCTTAGTGGATGTGAAGTTTTCCTTCTGTGGTCTTAGAAAAACACAACTTAATAAACTTGCATTTATTAAATTGTCAAAACTGGTAACCCAAACCAATCATGGCTGCACAATTTCTCTTGAAGCTCCTGGAGCACCGGCTCTTTATAAAGTGTCACAAAAAGGAGCAATTCCTAATTAAGTGAACAAATAATCTTTAACTTTACAATTTCCATAATTCTTTCAAGGAGGGCAGAAGCATAACACAAGGAGAAGAGTGGCATCAGCACATCACACAGATTGCTGGTTTGTAATCAGGTCAGAGAAGTGGGTTCATACTTAGGCTGAAAATATCTAAACCGAGTGAACAGATGCACAATGCTAAATTTAGACAATCAGAATGAGGTAAACATCCCACTCCTTTGTCAACGTACCTGTTGAAACCTGCAAAGTATTTTATTCATTAATAAGCATACTTATGTTTGGTAAAAGTAACTCCCAGAACAAGTTTAGTCCCCATTACAACTAACGCCCTATGATGATACAGATTCTCAAAAGGGCTTTTAAATAATAAGGCAAAGCTTTGAGGCCATCATTGTAATGACTCTAATCCCCACTGAGTGACTGTTCAACACTACTGCAGCAAAAAATGTATTCTAGTCAGTAAATTTGTGTGCTTAGATCTTGTAACGTCATTAAATGCTCACGTGACAATTACAATGTCTTCATCTGATTCGTAAAATACTTTGTGACAAACATCAATTATGTTCACAAGAAAGTGTTAAACTGTTCAACAGATCATTCAGGACCATAACCAACAATGCCCCTCATTCTAAAACTGAATGGGCAGTAAATATTACTGATGGTTGAGTGTTGAGACAGATTTGTTTAGACAATCTTTAAGGTCTTCTTAAATGGTAAAGTCATTACTATGTTCTGAAATGCCATTAGCTGTAATGAAAACAGCACAAACATCAGTGGCATTTCAAGCACATTTACTGCCACAATTATGTTTTGATCCATTGAAAGTCTGTTATAGTTTTATTTTTTACTATTTACAAAAGTGGTTCCTGGCCTTAACCAGGGCAGGAGCTAAAGCCATGTATTACCTGGTTCTGTAAAAGAACTGGTTTGGTTTTACACAACCAAAGCACAAGCTTAGTGCCATATCTCTAGGCTGTCATCCAAAAGAAACTTCAAACGCACAGAGATAGATTAATTTCACAAATCAAAGAATTTATTCAGTATTCCCAGCAAGCCATGCTATAGTATCACCGTATTAATTTATAAATGCTGTTTGTCCAGGGTGTACCCCGCCTCTCGCCCAATGACCGCTGGAGATACGGACCACACAGGACTAATGTGTAGATGGATCTTTTAAACAACAAGCAATGTTTGTGATTGCCTCACATTTAGACCAGTATACTTCTGATCAGCACCAGGGGCGCTCGAAAACAGGAATTACACATGACACACGAGGAAGGGCTTATTAACCTTTGACATTAAAAGCTTTAATTAAATTGGAAATAGCGACCTGAGGATTCAGCTCTCAGTAGCAACTGTAGGAACAGCTCTGTGTGACATATTGTCCTGCTTAAGCTCTCTGAAGGTTTATATCACATCAACCGAGAAAATGCGAGACCCTTTATTAATGTTGACGATAAGATTGAATTTAGCAATTCAACCACAAAAAAAACTTGGACGTTTATCAAATGGTCCTCCCAAAATTTGGATTGGTTGTTTGTCTCAATGAGCATGTCACACGGCCCATGTTTGAAGTGGTTCTTACCTATGGCCCAGCTAAGTGTTGGTGCTTAGTACCACCAGGTTTTCTATTTCAGAGCCACAGTTTGCAAAATGGGGAACAGAAAGAGCTAGTGCTTACCAAGTAGTAGCAACCAGTTTAGAAAAGTAACCAGTTTGTTGCAGAAAAGCAAAAATAACTGTAGAAAGGATTATTCATAGTGTCAGTGCATAAGAGTTGTAAAAGAAAATTTTAATAAAAATTTTTACAGCCAATCAACAAAGTTTAATAAAGGATGATAGTAAGAACCCAGCACCATGTTTTGCAGTTTATCATATTGTTTTTATATTACTCTAAAAAACAGGTTGGCCCATAGTTATGAGCTTATAGTTAAAAAGATTTATGTCCTGAAGAAGACATAAAACAGATAATATCCCTGTTACATGGGAAAAAAATCCCCAGTGTTTTAGATTGAGAATTAATATCCCTTAATGTCCACAAAAAGACAAAAAAAAACAATAGAACACACACAAACATCTACAGTTGCAGCTACAAGCAGTAGCTTTTAAAAGAAACTGTAATTATATGCTACACTAGTTTTTTACCTTCAAAATACACATTTTTCTTTTTGTCTTTATATCTTTTGGGTCTCTTGTTCTGTTGTTTTTATTTTTTACACTAGTGTCTTTTCAAGGAGTTATATTATCAAAAGCTGTGCTGAAAGTATATTTTTTGTTTGCTTTACTAATTATTAAATTTTTACTTCTAATTAAAATTATACCTTTAAAATTCTATAATTTATAAAATCACAACACCATACAAAAGGTCTGTTTAATATAAAGCTAACAAAAAGGTATGTTTACTGTAAAGCTAACAAAAAATCTGTGTATTTTGAGCAACACTATAATCCTTTCCAGCTAATCCATAAACCCCACCCTGTTAGTACGTGGGTTCCCTTCTTTTGCCATCATCCAATTTGTTTGATGAGATCAATGATATCACTCATGTTTACTGTGATGACTATCATTGCTCTTTAATTTGCAGTAATTCATTGGAGATACTTTATAGGTCAACCGATCCCCACAGACCTGCTTTATAGTTATGGAGGACACCTTTGGGGATGTAAGGCACCTGCATTGTTAGCTAATGAGGCCTTCAAGGAGATTTAACTTTACAAACAACCCTATAGCAGATCAATAGCACACAACATGAGTTCACCCAGATAAAGGAAGGGAATCTGTTACTTTGTGTCTAATGTTAAGATAGACATCTTGGATTAATTGGTGTACAGTCAAAATCATGATGTGCTGAATGTATGTTACAAAGTAAATGTCTTACCTTCACTGCAGTCCTTTCCTTGGAAGCCAGTGTGAGAGCAGTCACATTTCGGTTCATTGTTAATTAAACTGCAGACTCCTCCATTTAAGCACATGTTGGCTGTACCACAGACATCCATTAAGACCCCCTCACTGTTGATCATTTCACACTCCGTGTTGTTGACCTTTATATCTGTTATCCATCCTGCAAAAGGAGGCTGATCCTTGACCACTGCTGACGTCAAGCGCAATGCCACAGACCTTAGCTCCGGCGGTATTCCACCAATGAACAAATGGCTGAAGACAGTCATGTCTCGTCTTTTTGACTTTACTTCCACGCCCTTTATCTCGTCATCCACAGCAAGGGTTGTGTTCTTAAAGTTTCTCCTAATCTTGACAGTGTGCCATTGGCTGTCATTGACTGCTGTGTCAGACAGCACAGTTGCAGGCTCCGCGCAGAAGATCGAGTAGCGAAGACTGAGTTTGCCGTTTATTAGGAGAAGTTCTAAAAAGTCACAAAATCCCTCGTCGTCAAAGTAAACAAGCACCCCATGGGAGCTCTTTGTTTTCATGTTGAAGCTCATTTCACTTTCACAACATGCATTCCACACTGGAAACCTAGCCCACTGTCCCTCGGTGCCTGTAAATTCTAGACAGGTTCCCATATCCATGAAGCAGCATATGAGGATACCAACCCATATGAAATGGGAACTATGCAGCTTTTGTACAACCATTGTGTGATTGCAAACTCTGTAGATTGTAGGAAGGAGTAATATCTTCCAAACTTACATATGAGTATCTTAGGTTATGCAAAAAAGTATGTCGTGTTAGCTGTGACAAAAGTGTGGTGTAGCACTGACTCCCTATGTGAATTTATAGGTGATAACTGCTGCATTGTAAGGCATAGCATTACATGTTAACACAGATTTATTTTTTTACTGATTTAACCAACAACTATTTTCTGGAGCCGTCACCATCACTTAATTTTGTCCAGGCCAGTAGCCAAATATCTTACTGTTCTTGCCAAAACAGTTTGAACTGTTCAAAGGTTCTCTCTGCCATAGCTTAGTTGGGCGATTCATATATCCCTGGGCAAACAATCGCTATCTAATTCATATAATAATGAAAAAGTATTTTCTGGTGCCAGTTAGTGTCTGTTGAAATAGCAGCTTTAATTTTCATGTTTGAGTGTGCCTTTGACGAGTCACTGGAATTCTTGTTGAGTGCTTTTCACCCTGTATCCTAGCTAGTAGAGACTGAAAATGCCATAAGGAGTCACGTTGGCTGATAAGCTCAGCAAAAGACACAGTTTGCCTGCCAAGGCAGTGCTCAGTGTCTGCGCTCTCTGCAAAAGAAAAAAAAAAACAGATGTAATACAGCATCAGCACTTTCAACATATCCATTTCCAAGTCCACTCTGGCAATGTCTTCAGGCTTGGAATTAGACTAATACTGTGATTAAGTTGAAGCATAGCCAGAGAGGTTTTTGTCACAATAAGCACAAGCTGTATCTTTAGATTACCATCAGCAGTTCTTTCCAGGAAGCAAGCTGCTGCACTTGACAATCACACATATTAGTTGATCTCAGTGGCCATATCTGTAGCAGAGAATTTTAACTATATAAAAGAAAAAGTCACCAAGTGTATAAACAGTCACATTCTGGGTTTTAATTGCAATAAAGGATGAGAAAAAATAAATGCATCAGACAGCTCTAGTCTTGGGGAACATTTACAATTAGGTCGGATCACACAAATTCTACAGACCATTTACCATCAGCATTCCGTTAAACATGCCCCGAATGGTCTGGCAGAGCGCTAAACATGAGAATAAGTGCGTCACTTGATTCACAATGGTCGGTTTGTGTTCGTCACCCCCCCACACACATCACCATCAAGACCACCTTTTCCCAAAATCACTGGATCTCAGTCAGAACCACCAACTGTTCTTTTCATAATCTATTTGTCATGTTATTATTTTCCAAGTTCACCTTTATAGGCATTCTTTTTTAAATTAGAATGAACATTTCACTGAGAAAGAAGCAAAACTCGGTTTAATTTCTCAGCAGCATTTGAAATAGGGAAACTATATTAGTCTAACCGATGCAAAGATTGGACGCTGGCTTTAATTGAAACATTGACTTTAAATAAACTGAATTATCTCAGTAAACTGTGCCATAAGTGTCCGCGATACATTTCAAAGAAGGCAATGCTTTTATCTCATAAATTAGATCTTCATCGGACTTTCACGTTTCGCTCAAAAGCCCCGTCCCCTGATCTCCCCCATACCTTAACATCTAACGCTAGAACGCAACCGTTGAAGGATTTTATTTTAAAAAAAATTGTGGGTTTAATCACTTACTCGACTATTAAAAATGGATCGCTGAAACAATACAGTTTTTGTACCTTTGCGCGTATGCTTCTACTTCCACGGGACCCCTAAACAGTTGCACGAAGAGAGAGAAAAAACGATTCGAAAAGCTCATAATAATCAGAACCGTCCATGTTTCCGCGTCTGTTGCAGAGCCCGTGTCTAAAATCCTCTTTAGACGATCAAGATCTGCTTTCAAGTGAATCACAGCATCAGCCAGAGCGCCAGAGAGAGAGAGAGAGAGAGGGAGAGAGAGAGAGAGAGGTGCCCACTTTCACTCTAACTCCGCTCAAATCTTATAAGCACAGAAGGAGAAATTACCTGAAATATTTTGTCCTCCAAATGTGACTCACAATAAGAACGGAAGAAGAACTAAATAAATAGCTTACAATAGGAGTGGATGGAGTTTGTGAGCAGCGCGGGGCAAAAAGAAAAATCCAGTTATCTCAGTGGAAGAGGAGGTGCAGTCGGGATTCTGTGTTCAGCTTATCCAGCGACTGTCAGGAGCCACAGACAGAGCGTTTATCACGTGTCTCTTCGTGATATCTACCAGGGAGGGGCCGAATGCAGTCCCTTGGACAGCGCCTCTGTCTTTATGTGCATCAGCCCACATACATTAATGGTAAAATGAACTTAAGAGGAAAGATTGGAAGAACTAATAAGGCGGATGAACCTGGGACACGCAGTATTCAGTATAAAGTAAAATATCCTAACTGGGTTATGGTTTAGTTTAAGAGTCTGCGATTCGGCTGAATGAGCTGAAATGCTGCATCCTTAATTGTAGGATCAAAATGTCTCACTGAATTTTTTAGAGACATCCGATCTTTAATTTGAGTAAAGTTAGGTGTAAAATATTAAGAAATTGTTATTTTCAACAAAATCACTAGCCACTTAGCACATCTGCTTTTAATACTTTCTACAACCACTTTTTTCTTCTCCAATAACCATTCTTATGTTTGGAGCAGAGGGAGCTTTCACTGTTCCTCTTTTAGAATTTATGTAGTGTCATGTGTCCTCTCTTGTGTGCTCTTTTCTTCAGTCCACCCACCGATTATATTTTTTTTGGATTAAGGTCTGGGACTGAAATGAACAACAATGAACAACTTGCGTAGACCAATTTCTGTGTGGATTTTTGCCATATGTTCTGGATATATTTCCTGATGAATGACCCACTGACAACCTATTTTTAGTTTTCTGGAAGAAAGAAATATTTTCAATGTGTTGATATTGATATTTGAAAGAGTTTACAATACATTGCGCTTTGACAAGGTTTTCATCGACCAATATCATTACAGGTGCTCAAACATTCTTAGTATTATTATTATGTATTATTATTTTTATTATGCATTATTATGCTGGCTGCTGAAGGAGGAGCAGCCTCTCCCAACCTCTCCTGATCTCCTGGTTTCTAGCCTTATTGCTAGCCTTATTCTCTTTTCTTATTTTTATTTCTTAGCTTTTCTTGGCTTTTTTTCTTAGTTACTTTATACATCCAGCCTCTGGAGTCACTTTATTAGACCGGATCTCTTTTTTTGGATTACTTTCTGAAGAACTGTGGATTACCAAAATTGCCTTTTAGCTCAGATTAGGACTTTGAGAAACTGCTCCAGAGAATTTAAACCATCGAGAGGAAGCGACACCATCTTCAGATTAATTTTGATCTAAACACTGGATATGGAAATGAGACAACTTTACCGGTGACTACACGCAGGGAGGAAGAACGTGGCAGCCCTGTGTTATCTCGGTCCAACATAACACAGAAGCCACAGAACAACGCTACTCCTCCAGCCGAAAGGCATTTAATGGGTAGAACACCCCATTCCCAATTCGATGTAGACTGGCCTGCTTTAAAGCACACTGAATCTACACCTGCTTTCTCTGCTCCCAGGAAGAAGAAACGAAAGAACCCATAACCCAGAGCAGTAGATATCACTCCCCCTGGAATCCGGCTGAGAAACAGATTTGCAGCCCTCAGTTCCCTGAAACACACAGCCCCTGGGACCAGTCAAGGCCACCAGCCTTCTGGGACTAACACTGGATGTACTCTGCCCATGCCTGAACTGGTAATCACGGAGATCTGATGTGCTAGGGAACTGGACATTAATCCCACTCCCAGTGTCTTCTAGAAGTCATCCGGCCACCCCCAAAAAATAATAGAAGTTATTATTATTAAGAGAAAACAAAAAACTAAAGCCAAACGCACTTATAATAAAACAAATCTCAAATTGATCACCTGTCAGAAGGTTCAGCTACCGATTATCAAATCACTTAAGTTAGCTTTATTAAATTCTAGGTCTCTATCAGGAAAGTCACTCATAATCAATTAATTCATCACTGAACATAAAACACATGCCCTTTTTTATCAGAAACATGGCTAGACAGAAATAATGAAACATCTGTATTGATAGAAGCTACTCCTCCAAATTACAATTTCTTAAGCGAGAGCAGGAAACACAGACGAGGTGGTGGTGTAGCCACAATCTTTCACAACTCAATGAACTTTAAAAAGCTATCCCTGGGCACATTTGACTCTTTTGAATATCCAGCCACCCAGATAAATGAGCCTAAAAAAGTTGTATTTCTAAGTTTATATAAACCCCCAAAACCTAACTCTAACTTCTTTAAAGATTTCAGCTACCTTCTTTCCTTAATATGTATAGATCATGACCAATTAATCATTGTGGGGGACTTCAACATACATACTGACAACCACCAGGATAGACTAGCAAAAACATTAAGTGACACTCTTCACAACTTTGGCCTGACCCAGCATGTCAAACAAACAACACACAATAAAGGACACACTCTGGACTTAATAATCAGCAAAGGTTTAACTATATCTGACATCTCGGTAATTGATATTGCATTATCTGACCATTTCTGTATTTTCTTTGAAAGTCCCATCTCTGCTAAAATATCTAGCCACAGTGAGATAACTGTAAAAAAGCGTTTTCTAAGGGACAGTTCAGTAGAAACCTTTAAATGTATTTACCCTTCCACCACATCCCCCTCATCTCCCAACTCCAACTCAGTAAACAAGCTGGTAGATAATTTCCTTGTGAAAATCTCAGGCATCATGGATTACATTGCTACGACTAAAGTGAAAGTACTCTCAGGTAGAAAGAAGTCTCCGTGGACAACTGATCCACTGGTAAGTAATGTAAAAAGGGAGTGTCGACGAGCCAAGAGAAAATGGCGGAAAACACGACTCCAAGTTCACTATGAGATCTACAAAGAGAGACTGAACAGATATCAGTTAACTTTAAAAGAAGCTAGGGAATTGTTCTTTTCTAAAATCATTAACAGAAACATTAATAATGCACAGACTCTGTTTGCAACAGTGGAAAGACTAACTAATCCTCCAGTGACAGTAGCCCCTGAACTAAATTCTACCAGGGCCTGCAATGAATTTGCCAACTTTTTTACTGAAAAGATTCTAACAATTAGACGGTCGGTCTGTAACGCAGCACCAAATCGACCACCAATATTATACCCAAATAACACCAATGTAGAAAAAATGTCAGAATTTCATGAATTAAACCAAAAGAACCTAGAAGAAATCAGTAACCAATTAAGCTCCTCCTCTTATTGTCTTGATATCCTACCCACAGCTTTCCTTAAGAAGGTTTTTCCGTTCATTGTGTCTGATCTGATTCAAATAGTTAACTCATCCCTCCTGTCAGGTCTCCTCCCCCAGGCTTTAAAAACAGCAGTCATTAAACCACTGCTAAAAAATAATAATCTGGACAACATGTTATTGCAGAACTACAGGCCAATTTCTAATCTTCCATTCATCAGTAAAATTATTGAAAAAACTGTGTTTCAGCAGTTAAATAGCTTCCTAACAATGATCAACCGCTTTGATGTTTTTCAGTCTGGTTTCTGTGCTCACCACAGCACCGAGACTGCCCTCGTCAAAGTTTTCAATGACATCTGCATAAATACAGACTGTGGTAGAACCACATTGCTGGTTCTGTTGGATCTCAGTGCAGCATTTGACACTGTTGATCATGATATATTACTAGAATGACTGGAGAGCTGGGTCGGACTCTCTGGTACAGTACTTGGCTGGTTTGAGTCTTACCTAAAAACAGGGACTTCTTTGTTTCAATAGGAAACTTTTCAACAGAACAAACAGAAATCAAATGTGGGGTGCCCCAGGGCTCCATCCTGAGGCCCCTAGTATTTAATATCTACATGCTCCCATTAGCCCAGATTATAACAACCAATAACCTTAGCTACCATTATTATGCAGATGATACTCAGCTCTACATTACGATATCACCAGGTGACTGTAAACCCATCCAAACGCTAAGCACATACGTCGACCAAATCAATGAATGGATGTGTAATAACTTCTTCCAATTGAACAGAAACAAAACAGAAGTAATTACTTTTGGACTTAAAGAGAAAAGATCAACAGTAAGCACACAGCTCCAGTTAATACAGATAGAAACTACTGGTCAGGCCAGAAATCTATTAATGGACTCAGACCTGAACCTTCAGGCTCACATAAAGGCAATAACAAGGTCAGCGTTCTATCACCTGAAGAACATTTCTAGGATTAAAGGACTAATGTCGCAACAGGACCTTGAAAAACTCATCCATGCGTTTATCTTTAGTAGGATTGATTACTGCAAAAGCATCTTCACAGGTCTTCCTAAAAAGTCAATTAGACAGCTGCAGCTGATCCAGAACACTGTTGCTTGTGTCCTCACTAGAACCAGGAAAATAGAGCACATCATCCCAGCTTTAAAGTCATTACACTGGCTCCCTGTCGCTCAGAGAATAGACTTCGAAATATGTCTACTAGTTTATAAATCATTGAATGGCTTAGCACCAAAATATGTTGAAGATCCGCCGTTAGTATACCATCACCCCCCAGACCACTGAGGTCCTCTAATTCCAGTCTACTCAACATCCCTAGAATCAGAATCAAACATGGAAAAGCAGCTTTCAGTTTATATGCTCCTCTAAACTGGAACAAACTTCCAGAAAACTGCAAAGCTGCTGAAACACTGAGTTCTTTTAAATCACAACTAAAAACGTATCTGTATAGAGTTGTCTTTGAGTAATGCTTTGTTGTATCATGTTTTGTGTATTCTTCTTGTTTTACTGCTGTTTATACATTATATACTTTGTAATGCTTTGATGAATCTGTGTGTGCTTCTTGGTTTATTGCTGTTTTTATTTTAAATGCTTTGTCTGTGTTTTACTGCCATTTTTTTTATTTTACCACATCATCATGTAAAGCACCTTGAATTACCTTGTTGTTGAAAGAGTGCTATACAAATAAAATTGCCTTGCCTTGCCTAGTATGGAGCATATTCTCATTCAAATGTTCATCCTTTTTTCATAACAGACCTTTCTGTAACGTTTTTGTTGTTTTGGTTTTTTTTGCTAAAAAGCTTATTATTAGTCTAATCTGACCAAAGCACAGAGTTTCAGTCACTGCCTCAGTAGAGTTAAATTCCAATTTTTACTGATGTTTGTCATTGTATTGTTATGGTAGGACAGAAAAGGCTTTTTTTCTGGCATCACACCCAAAAAAATGTCTTGCTGATATTGTTTAAATTGTTCTTATGGAGACTTGATGACCAAGATGCAACTCTTTACTGCAGTTCTTTAACAGTGACCTTTGGAGATTTATTTTACCTCCCTTAAAATCTTGCTCACTGTGCATGGTGGAAAGATAAACATGGGTCCTCATCCAACCCTGGGACCATGAGCTAAAAGAAATGGGCCTCTACTTTAACTAAATACAAAATCTCAAACACTGCTGTTCATGTACTCACTAGAACCAGGAAAGTAGAACACATCACCCCAGTCCTTACACTGGCTCCTTATAGCTCAGAGAATACACTTCAAAATAATTTTACTAGTTTATAAATCATTAAACAGCTTAGCACCAAAATATGTTGAAGACCTGTTGTTGCGGTACCAACCACCAAGACCACTTAGGTCCTCCAACTCTAGCCTACTAAACATCCCTAGACTCAGAACCAAACATGGAGAAGCAGCTTTCAGTTTCTATGCTCTCCTTATCTAGAACAGACTCCATGCCTCTTTCAGTTGCTACACCTGAGGACTTTGCAGACCACT
The DNA here is from genome assembly GCA_963556495.2 of Valencia hispanica. Taxonomy (NCBI): domain Eukaryota; kingdom Metazoa; phylum Chordata; class Actinopteri; order Cyprinodontiformes; family Valenciidae; genus Valencia; species Valencia hispanica. Next base: position 20,966,739 of record OY747711.1, read on the forward strand.
TCAGGAAGAAATATGCTATTAGATGCAACGTTTTATCTCAGCAAAATGTTAATGCTGTAATAACATGTCTGAAGCACAGTTTTTACCCAAGGAAACATTGGATAATTTTGTTCTGGCTGATCCAATAGGGAGCCCGGCAGGGGTCAGGTGCGGAAATAATTTTGCGCTGTGTGAGGGAAGTGATGGGTTATAAAGACAGGAGGTAAGGAGGATCTGGTGTGGATGACTGGAGAAACACAGGTGAGGACAATGATGAGGAGAGGGTGAATAGGGTAGCATGACAGGATCCCCAGCTCCCCCCCTTAAAAAGGCAAATTCCAGACGCCGTGGAAGGAGGAGAGAAGAAAAAAAAAGAAGCACCCTTCCCAGGGTGGGTGGAGGATGCCCATGGAAGGAGGGCCCCGAGTCTTTGTGGGTATGCCCCTTGAGGTCTGGCGGACGGCCCGGGTGGTGTCTCCTGGCTGGATGGCGGTCAGGCGGACGGCCCAGGTGACGTCCTCTGGCTGGACGACGATCGGGCGGACGGCCCCGGTGGCGTTCTCCTATGAAGACCTGGAGATCCGGTGGACAGATCTTGACTGATTGGCGGCCATGAAGAGGCTTGGCCGGTCGAGGTGGGCAGCCATGAAGAGGCTTGGCCGGTCGAGGTCAGCCGTGACGAAGAGGCTTGGCTGGTAGAGCTGAATCAGAACTGGCTCTGAGACTGGGACTGACACCGCTGTCTGCAGTGAGGCGGTGGGAAGAACTCATGTCATTTGGGTCTGGTGCCGGGAGCACAGTAGGCAATCCTGATGCTGGCAAAAGCAACCTGCTGCTCCCAGTACTCCTCAGGGCTGGATATACCAGGCTGCACGGATTTGGAGCCAATGGTGGAATATGGAATGTTGTAGATGCACTGGGGCGGATCTGCTTGCTCCTCCTTGTCCTCCGTCTCGGACGAGTCTGAGAGGGGCTCGAAAAGCTCAACGAGGGAAGGACCGGTGCGGGCTGGTTCGGCTGGAAAACCTGCTGCGCCAGCTGTTGGAGAAGCGGATCGCCTTACAGCCGATGACATCCGCTCCCTGGTCACCTGGTGTGTCCTCTCTGCTTCAGCCTCCAGATCAGCTAACTCTGGTGGGCCAAGGATCGAGCGGAGTAGAGGTAGAAGCTGGCAGATTGTCTCGATCTCTGGCAGACGCATCCAGGGAGGAGTGACGGCGGAGGCCGCACGCAGCCGGTCCCGGAGGAGCTTGATGAGGAGATCCACCGGTGGACAGGCTGCTGGAGGGGTAGATTGTCTCCCAGTCAATGACATCTGCTCCCTGGCCGCCTGGCGTGTCCTCTCTATGTCCACCCTCAGATCCACACAATCCCACGGGTCAAGGATCGAACGCAGCAGGGGTAGGAGCTGGCAGAGCACCTCGATTTCCTCCAGGCGAATCCAGGGAGATGGGAGGGTGGAGATTGTGTCCAGCTGGTCCCAGATGAGCCCAGCCAGAAGATCCACTGGTTGATCATCTACTGGATGATTGAAGGCAAGGCAATTATATTTGTATAGCACACTTTCAACAGCAGAGTAATTCAAGGTGCTTTACATGATTTGATGATTTAAAAAAACAAAAAAACAAAACAAACAAAAATGGAATATAACATTGGAAATTAAAAGTAAAAGAAACACACATTACACATGATACACAATCAAGCAAGAGAAATATCAATAATGCAAGAGAGCATGAACACATTTCATACATATGACATCAATCATTTACTCGAAGGCAATTCTAAACAGATGGGTTTTTAGTCTCGATTTAAAGCAGTTCAGAGTTTCAGCTGCTCTACACTCGTCAGGAAGTCTGTTCCAGATAAGGGGAGCATAGAAACTGAAAGCTGCTTCTCCATGTTTACTTCTGAGTCTAGGGATGTTTAGTAGGCTAAATTTTGAGGACCTGAGTGGTCTTGGTGGTTGGTACAGCGACAACAGGTCTTCAACATATTTTGATGCTAAGCCATGTAATGATTTATAAACTAGTAGAAGTATTTTGAAGTCTATTCTCTGAGCTACAGGGAGCCAGTGTAAGGACTTTAGAACTGGGGTGATGTGCTCTACTTTCCTGGTTCTAGTGAGGACAGCGTTCTGGATCAGCTGCAGCTGTCTGATTGACTTTTTAGGTTGACCTGTGAGAACGCTGTTGCAGTAATCAATCCGACTAAAGATAAACACATGGATTAGTTTTTCTAGGTCCTGTTGCAACATCAGTTGTTTAATCCTAGAAATGTTCTTCAGTTGATAGAAGGCTGACCGTGTTGTTGCCTTTATGTGACCCTGGAGGTTCAGGTCTGAGTCCATTACTACACCTAGATTTCGGGCCTGATCAGTAGTTTCTAGCTGTATTAACTGAAGCTGTGTGCTGACTCTTGATCGTTCCTCCTTGGGTCCAAAAATAATTACTTCAGTTTTGTTTCTATTCAGCTGGAGAAAGTTATGGCACATCCATCCATTTATTTGGTCAATGCATTGATTTAGGGTTTGAATGGGTTCAGAGTCACCTGGTGACATTGTAATGTAAAGCTGAGTGTCATCTGCGTAGTTATGGTAGCTAATGTTATTGGTTGCTACAATCTTGCCTAGTGGGAGCATGTAGATATTAAATAAGAGGGGGCCCAGGAAGGAGCCCTGGGGCACCCCACATGTGATTTCTGTTTGTTCTGATTAGAAGTTTCCTATTGAAACATAGAAGTCCCTGTTCTTTAGGTAAGACTAAAACACTGGTGAGGACAATGATGAGGAGAGGGTGAAAGGGGCAGCCTTTCAGTTAAACCGTGCGCATGGATTCGTAATCCGTACCCTCGGTTTATTAAACCGTGCACACGGATTTGGGCATCATGCTGGACTTTTCGCAGAGCATTTCTCAATAAAGAACATTATTCTTGTAACTTGTCAATAGGACAACAGAGCTACACTGAAACTCATTAGTGACTGTAATATTTTTACAGTAACTAATAAACTGGAACCTTTTAATGTTACTTCAAAAACTTTCATTGAAAAGACTAAAAAACCTTAAAGAATAAAGATTCTCAGTGACATCAGATAGTATATTGATTGTTGAGCTCATTAGTTCTGCTTGAATTGAAAAGAAAGTTCAACTAATTAGCAGAGGGCCTTATTAACCAAACAAAGATGCAACTAATCTTGAGTTTGTGTGTTCCATGCTGTTTCAACGTGTGTGATGTATTGGATTATTCTTATGTGTAGTCAGAATTACATGTTAATTCTTCTCCTGAAATACATTTTAGGACAACAACAATGCCATGTGAGAATAGCATAAAATGAAAATGTTGAAAACATTTTGTCAGATTACAGCCACAAATTTTAATGTATTGTACTGAAATTTTATAAAATAGACAAACAAAAAGTAATGTGATAAAAAATTATATTTTGCAGTGTCTTTTGTAAATAAAAATCGGAAAAGTGTGGAAAACGCTTGGATTTGTAGAACCACCTTGTTTTAAAAAATACAGCAGCAGGTCTATTGCAGTCCATTATTACCAGTTTTGGTTGTCTAGAGACTAACAAATATGCCCATTCTACTTTGCACAGAAGATCAAACTCAATCAGATTGGATGGAGAGTATCTGTAAATATACGATTTTAAGATTTAGCACAAAATTTCAATTTAATTCAGTACTAGGCTTTAACCAGGCCTAACAACGCAAATGTGCTTTGACCTAAACTATTTCATTATAGATTCAGCTATAAGAGATGGCTCATTGTTCTCCTGGAAATTGAACCTCCATCCCAATCTCAAGTCTTTTGTAGTGTTTAACAGATTTTCTTCCTCGACTACCCTGTATTTCAATCAATCTATCTTATTATAAACTCTGGTAACTGGAGTTCATTTAGGAGTAACAGAATAGAGAGAGCTAAATAAAAATGGTCACCTCACCTTTCAGGATTTTATATAATTCTTTTTTTTTGGTTGCCATGTGATGGTGTAGAACAGGGCAGAAAAACAGGGATGAGGCAGGAGACAGCACTTGAAAATAAACAACTTCACCTAAAAAAGGAAATTCAAAAGCTTACAAAAACTAAGGTACAGAGGAAAATAATACATCACAAGAGGAATGTACAGATCCATGTTGCTATGAGTAATGGGATGATCTGACCAAGAACAGATAAATTTCAGCTGGAGAGTTGATTACTGAGGATAGAAGATAGAAGATAGAAGAGCTTCTTAAAGAAGAAGTAACAGGTCTGTGTGGGTCAGAATACTTGCTTGGTTGTAGGTGGTAAATACTTATTTTCTGCAGCATTATACAAATTAAATCTTTAAACAAATCATACAATGTGATTTTCTGAAATTCTCTTTTACATTCTGTCTCTCAGAGTTGAAGTGTACCTATGATGAAAATTACAGACCTTTCTCATCTTTTTAAGTGGGACAACTCGCACAATTTGTGGCTGCCAAATACTTTTTTGCCCTACTGTAAAACACACAGGAAACAAGAGAGCTGTCATGGGAGGATCTGTTATTCCTCCTCACTTGTGTTTCCCTGCCATCATGTGTCATGCTGTGCACCTGTGCTCCGGCCTGATTAGCTCATTGCCTTCACCTGCATTCACCACTACTTAAGATCTCCTCACTCTCCATTGAAACCCTTTGTGGTAGTAGTAATCCAACGTTCCTCCAAGATCCACGTTTTTGCCCTCTCTGTATATGACTTTGTTTTTTGCCTCCTGGATTATAGTGTTTATCGCCTTGCCCCAGTTGGTCCCTTCCTGCCTCTCTGACTCCCGGCCTAGCCCCTTGGATTAGTATAACGCCCTCTGCCTCTCCGTGTATGACCTTTGCTTGTCCCTCTCAACCTCGTCTTCTAGTTGCCCCATCATTAATTGGACTCTCTGCCGCTTGAGTCTGCAAGCTCTTTTGCTCACAGCTCCGTCTGAAAAGGAGCACTTGGAAACTCCACGTGACCGCTGGTCAGGGTCTGCCTCCCTGCTCTGACATCGCCACATCTTAGATCCTCAGGCAGCAGGTTAGTGGTACAGAACCGCCTTGCCGTTCTTTCCTTGTGGAGGATAAAATACTCACCTTACCTGTTTCTCCACAATGAGCCTGCAGCTTTCCAGCTTCCTTCCAGGACTAATCTGCGATAAATAAACCATATTTATTCACCCATTCCTGTGTTGTGACTGACTTTACAGGTCCTCTTTGTTTAACATTACAGTATAATCTGGCCACAATATAGACCCGTCGCCCGCACAGGAATGGCCTTCAGGCATGGAAGCTGCCATTACTAAGTTAGAGGCCAATATGCAGGAACTGATGGGCTTACTAACTAAGATGTCTTCTACCCCAGCTCCACATGCAGCTGCTTCCCCAACAGCCTCTGATGCGACTCCCCAGGTCCAGGTTTCTCCAGTCAGAGAATTAAATCTGACTCCACCTGAGGTTTTTAAAGGGGAACAAGATCAATGTCGGCCACTTGTCACCCATTGTGAGATACATTTCGAACTGCAACCTTCCTCTTTTCCCACAGAGTGGGCGAAGGTGGCTTATATGATCTCCTTGCTGTCCGGAAAGGCCAAGGCTTGGGGCACTGCTGAATGGCAGTGAGACTCCTTCCTCTGTTATAATTTTAATAACTTTGCCAAGGAATTAATTCGGGGTGTTGACCCAGCCAAGGAGGCTTCCAGGGGCTTGCTAAAGCTAAGACAGGGCAGAAGGAGGGTGACCGACTATATAATTGAATTTCATACCTTTTCAGGCGACAGTCTTTGGAATGGTGAAGCTCTCTCTGACGTTTTCTACCAAGGACTTAATGATGAGGTCAAGGATGAGCTCGCCGTTCGGGATCCCCCCAGGGACCTGGCAGAGCTTGAGGAACTGGCCACCGGGGTTGACCAGAGAATTTATGAGTGCAGACTCGAGAGGGGCCGTTCTTTTCGCCCAGAACCCGGAACCAGACCACGTCCTCACCCTTTTAAAGTTACTCCTGCTCCAGACCCAGTGGAACCTATGCAGATTGGGCCCACCCGCCTGAGCTCCAAGGAAAGAGAGAGGAGGTTCCACCTGCAGCTCTGTTTTTACTGCGGTAAAGAGAATCACTAGCTACGCCAGTGCCCCTTTAAAAGACCAGACTCAGTAGGGAAGGAGAGGTACCTGCTGAGCCATAGACTGGACTGCAAGACCTCTCCGCTCAGCTTTCTCTCCGCCCAAGTCTTGGCTAATTGGGTCACCAAGCAGGTCAGTGTGTTCATTGATTCTGGGGCTGACACTGTGTTTATGGATTTGAATCTCGCTCATGAATTAGATTTGACCCTGCAACCCACCACGGCCAGGTTTAATGTTCTTGCCATTGATGGTCATGTTCTACATCAGATAACCCAGCAGACTGCCCTGGTTAGATTGGTGGTTGGAGGCAACTAATCTCCTTTCTCATCATTTGCAGCTCTTAGTTTCCTGTGATTCTGGGGACATCCTGGCTCCGCAGACACAACCCCCACATTGACTGGAACTGCGGAGAGATTCTGGGTTGGGCTACAGGATGTCATTCATCTTGTCTCCTAACCGCTAACCTCCCACATGTCGACTCTGGTGAGGAACAGGTGGCTAGTCCTGACCTTTTCAAGGTTACCCCCGAGTATCATGAGCTCAAGGAGGTGTTCAACAAGCACCATGCCTCTTTGTTACCTTCCCATCGTCCCTATGATTGCGCTATTGACCTTCCACCTGGAACCTTTTATCCCAAGGGCTGCCTCTACTCCTTAATGGAACACGAAAACCAGGCCATGTCCAAATAAATCAACGAGGCCCTCAGGGCTGGGATCATTCAACCTTCATCATTACCTGCTTGGGAGGGGTTTTTCTTTGTTGAGAAGGACGGCTCTCTCAGGCCCTGCATCGACTATAGGGGGCTTAACGAAATGACCATCAAGAACAGTTATTCCATTCCCCTCATGAACACTGGTTTCGAGCTCATCCAAGGGTCTACCATGTTCAATAAGCTCGAGCTCCGGAACGACTATCACTTGGTTTGCATGAGGGATGGAGATGAATGCAAGACCGCATTCAACACCCCCACAGGGCATTACGAGTACCTGGTGATGCCTTTTGGTCTGACTAATGCTCCGGCTGTTTTCCAGGCCCTAATCAATGACGTGCTAAGAGACATGGTCGGTCATTATGTTTTTGTTTTCCTCGTTGACATTTAAATTTTTTCCAAGGACCTTAAAACCCATCAGGAGCACGTTCGTTCTGTTATTCTTAGTTTGCTTCAGAACAAACTGTTTATCAAGGCTGAAAAATTTGAATTTCATCTGTCAACCATGTCTTTCCTTGGTTTTGTCATCTCCCCCAACAAGATCTCCATGGACCCCTGTAAAGTGGCAGCCATCAGGGATTGGCCATCCATCCATCCATCCATTTTTTTCCGCTTATCCGGGGTCGGGTCGCGGGGGCAGCAGCCTAAGCAAAGAGACCCAGACTTCCCTCTCCCCAGCCACTTGTTCCAGCTCCTCGGGAGGAACCCCAAGGCACTCCCAGGCCAGCCGAGAAACATAGTCCCTCCAGCGTGTCCTGGGCCTTCCCCTGGGCCTCCTCCCGGTGAGACGTGCCTGAAACACCTCACCAGGGAGGCGTCCAGGAGGCATCCTGACCAGATGCCCGAGCCACCTCAACTGACTCCTCTCGATGTGGAGAAGCAGCGGCTCTACTCTGAGCCCCCTCCGGATGACTGAGCTTCTCACCCTATCTCTAAGGGAGAGCCCAGACACTCTGCGAGGAAACTCATTTCAGCCGCTTGTAACCGTGATCTCGTTCTTTCGGTCACCACCCAGAGTTCGTGACCATAGATGAGGGTAGGAACGTAGATTGACCGGTAAACCGAGAGCTTCGCCTCTCGGCTCAGCTCTCTCTTCACCACGACAGGCCGGTAAAGCGCCCGCATAACTGCAGATGCCCCACCAATCCGTCTATCGATCTCCCGCTCCATTTTTTCCTCATTCGTGAACAAGACCCCCAGATACTTAAACTCCTCCACTTGGGGAAGGACCCCATCCCCGACCCGGAGAAGGCACCCCACCCTTTTCCGCCTCAAGACCATGGCCTCGGATTTGGAGGTGCTGATTCTCATCCCAGCCGCTTCACACTCGGCTGCGAACCGTTCCAGCGAAAGCTGTAGATCACGTTCCGATGAAGCCAACAGGACCACGTCATCTGCAAAAAGCAGAGACCCGATCCTGAGGCCACCAAAACGGATCCCCTCAACGCCTTGGCTGCGCCTAGAGATCCTGTCCATAAAAGTTAGGAACAGTGACAAAGGGCAACCTTGGCAGAGTCCAACTCTCACTGGAAACAAGCCCAACTTACTGCCGGCAATGCGAACCAAACTCTGGCACCGGTCGTACAGGGACCTAACAGCCCGTATCAAGGGGCCCGGTACCCCATACTCCCAGAGCACCCCCCACAGGGCCCCCCCAAGGGACACGGTCGAACGCCTTCTCCAAGTCCACAAAACACATATAGACCGGTTGGGCGAACTCCCTCGCACCCTCCAGGACCCTGCTGAGGGTGTAGAGCTGGTCCAGTGTTCCACGGCCAGGATGAAATTGTGACAATTCCCCGAAATTGTAAACAACTCCAAAGGTTTCTAGGTTTTGCAAACTTTTACCGCAGGTTTATCAGACTACAGCTTCATTGCTTCCCTATTACACGCACTGACCTCTTCCAAGCAACTCTTCACTTAGACGCAGCCAGCAGAACTAGCCTTTGCTGATCTCAAACAGCTCTTCACCTCTGCTCCTGTGTTCCGCTCACCTTATCCCTTCCGACAGTTTATCGTCGAGGTTGACGCCTCTAGCTCTGGAGTTGGAGCGGATCTAAGCCAGAGGCACCATAGTGGTAGGACCCACCCCTGTGCCCGGAGCCTTTCCTCTGCTGAGAGAAACTATGATGTGGGTGATTGTGAGTTGCTCGCAGTTAAACTGGCACTAGAGGAGTGGAGGCATTGGCTGGAGGGTTCTAAGGAATCATTTATTGTATGGACGGACCACAAAAATCAGCTATACCTCAGGTCAGCCAAGAGGCTTAACCCCAGACAGGCCAGGTGGGCACGTTTCTTTAACATTTAACTTTCACTAGCAAGGACCACGCATCATAGATAGAGATTAAAGGTTTATTGAGTGAACGGCGGGAACGGCGGGAACGGAGGTCTGAGGAGATGTGACGAAGGAGGCCAGAAGGTAGACTCAGTGTGGGGGTGCAGTCTTCAGGAGTTCGTCTTCCTGTGCCTGCTCAGGACCCCCCAGACAAACCTGAAAGAAAGAGATGTTAGGAGAGGCTAGAACTGTAAATAAGCTAAAACGAGAGGTAGGGGGTCGAAGGGATGAGGGTCAAAGGGATGAGATAAGGGATGAGGGTCGAAGGGATGAGGGTCAAAGGGATGAGAGAAGGGATGAGGGAATGGTCGAAGGGATGAGGGTCAAAGGGATGAGAGAAGGGATGAGGGAAGGGTCGAAGGGATGAGGGTCAAAGGGATGAGGGTCGAAGGGAGGAAGGAAGGGTCGAAGAGATGAGGGAAGGGTCGAAGGGATGAGGGTCGGGATGAGGGTCGAAGGGATGAGAGAAGGGATGAGGAAAGGTTCGAAGGGATGAGAGAAGGGATGAGGAAAGGGTCGAAGGGGTGAGGGTCGAAGGGATGAGGGAAGGGTCGGAGGGATGAGGGTCAAAGGGATGAGGGTCGAAAGGATGAGGGAAGGGTCAAAGGGAGGAGGGAAGTGTCGAAGGGATGAGGGAAGGGATGAGGGTCGAAGGGATGAGGGTCGAAGGGATGAGGGTCGAAGGGATTAAGGGATGGGGGTTGAAGGACTGAAAGAAGTGGTTTCAAGGGGACGAAACTTGAGGGTATGGAGCAGTAAAGTAGATCGAAGTTAGACCACGGATTGGGTCGGGTAGGGAGGGCTGTGAAACGAACGTAACAGACGTGGAACATGAGGCGAGCCTGGCTTTTATAGATCACCAATTGAAGTGCTAGAGATCTGGGAGGCCAGGTGGGTTGAGTTAGTGTTGATTACTGCGTATGACTAGAGTTAAAGCGTGGTCCTGCTCCTGAACTTAAGCTAACAAGTTAACTCCATTTCACTAGCAAGGACCACGCATCATTAGTAGAGATTAAAGGTTTCTTGAGTGAACGGAAGTCTGGGGAGATGTGACGAAGGAGGCCAGGAGGTAGACTCAGTGTGGGGGTGCAGTCTTCAGGAGTTTTTCTTCCTGTGATTGCTCGGGATCCCCAAGATGGTCTTAGAGATTAACAGAGGAGCGAGTGAGCGCGGTGCAGGTTGGGCAAGCTATTACAAATATATGATCGGTAAGCTACTGAAATCCCTCACCGGGTTGCGGAGATGGCTGCTCCTATGCAAAAGGAGTGGACTGAATAATGTTCCAGGGAGATACCTGAATGAAACAGAACTTGGTGAAAATGACCAGTAAACCAGAAGCTTGTTGCAAGGCTTCCAGATTCTGTGATGAAGAGTGGGTCGGATAGCGATGAGTTACTGGTTAATCGGGAACGAACGTAGTTAGAGATGGGTTCATAGGGAAAAGGTAGATGCAGCAGGATGTACCAAGCTAGTCTGTTTTGCTTCTGCGGAGGGTGTAGATACAGGTGTCATGGTTATGAATGGCAATATCAGAGAGACAGGGATGAAAGGAATGATCGAATCGAGATTAAGTCGGGGCAAACTCTGAGCAACGCAGAAAACCAAAGTATGCGAGCAGAAACAGACTCTAACGTGGAGTCAATAAAGGAAGATAAATAGCCAGAGCAAAGTGTGGAAATACAACGACTAAGGAGGTCAGATGTAAGAGGTAAACGTGGAATAACTGCGGATAGTTCTTGCTTTCTCAGATCTTTAAGTAACATGGTTATGTGACTGTGATTTAGGGTTGGATAGGGACTACCGGTTGCTAACTTGATAAAGAAACTGATACCTGAAACATAGGTTTGGATGGTGGCTGCACAGAATTTTTGAATTGAGTGAGAGTGGGTGACAAACTGGCGGATAGACACAGGATTGAGTGAGGGAAAAAGATAAGATACATGAAAGGCCTTGCAGGCATTCCAGCCTGTTAGGTAGGCTGAGAGAGTACCGGGAGCGATACTGTTAAGAATGGAATTCTGGGATGCAATGGAGAAGTGTAGAAGTTGTGGACGGTGGCTGAAAATGGTGGGACCGGAGTTGGATCGCGATCCGCTGCAGGAGCCAAGGATCTGTATTTCTATATTTATGATATCTACTAGAGCTGTATTATCAGAGGATGAGAATAGAGTTTTGAGACCATTCGTGACCCCCAAAGAAGGGCAGCGATTACTATGGGGTAGAGCTCAAGAGCTGAGGAAGGCGAGGTGGACTGGAGTCAAACTCGGGGGGCCAGTTTGAAGCGAACCACCTCCCTCCATAATAGCCACCGAAGCCAATGGAAGGTGCGGAAAGTGACAAAGCTGCTGTTTGGAGCATGAATCAGCCAGAATAAAGTTGAAGAGGATGAGGCAGATCCGATTGAAGGGTGATACCCAAGAATTCCATAGAGGTAAGGGGACCCACCGTGTTCTCTGAAAGAGGAACGCCGATGTCTGAGAAAGCCTCAGTAAGGGCACAGAGCCCTATACGAGGTGGTGACAAAGCAAGGGTGATGACCAAAATCATCGAGAAGGTGAAGGACGTAAGGCAGACGGTAGGTGTTTATTAGGATCCAACATAAGGCCTCGGAAAGGGAATCAAAGATTCTGGGGCTACTTCTGCAGCCAAAAGGGAGCCGAACTGCGTCAAAGGGATGAGGGGGGGGGGGGGGGGGTGAAGGGGTGAAGCCAGATAGAGCATCGGGAAGGGAGGGGTGTGAAGAACGAACGAGACAAAACACGGAGCTTGCTAGACAGATAAGATGAAGAGCATGGTCGATGGTGGTATATTGCATAGAAAAATTGGGAAAGAGGATGATAATCGTTGATTTGTTGACGGAGAGCAGGATAAACTAGGGAAGGATGGTGGATGGAAGAAGGTGGCCGGATGGGGGGAACAGGAGTGGAGGGTTGTGAAAGTGAAGCCAGAGAAACTGGAGAAGGGCGGTGATGGCGGAAGGGGGCTGGAGGGGGAAAATGGCTGTGGAAAAAGAATAGTTATTTGAACCAGGGTTAAATGCGGGAGGAATGGGGGGGGGGGGGTTTGGAATGGGGAAGATGAGGAGACAAGCCAGAAGAAGTTTGAGCTAAGGAGCTAAGGGTGCCCAAACCACCTGCTGGGCAGCTGAAGCGGTTGGTGCAGCAAAGGAAATGGAGGGGGTATCAGAAATGGGGGGCGGAACAGAGCTTAAGGAAAGGGGAAATGAAGGAATGGAGAAATGAGAGCTTGAGGGAGGTACGCTCTGGCTAGATAAAGATGTAAAGCAGCAAAATCTGAGAAAGAGGGAGAAGATGCAGGTGGACATGGCGCTTGGCTCCCAGCAGAGAGCGCTGTGGGCGCTGCGGGTGCTGGACCTGAAGAAGGAAGCTGGGAAACGTTGCTAAAGGATCTGCCCCCGGAAACAGAGGGGACCCCTACAGGACCAGGAAGTATTGAGTGGGAGATAAAGGGCCGAGGTGAAGGAGACAGAAAAAGTCTAAAAAGGCAGGATTTATTAGCCGAGCGGCTGAAGGGGACGCCCCTCTCTCGGAGCGCTCGATGAAGCTGCGCCACGGTCCAGCTGGAAATATCGGGGCGGCGGGAGGCGGCAGCAGGAGGGCGCCGGGCCCAAGGGGAATACCCGAAGCGGAGTGAGGCATCCCGGCGATGCAGAAAGGAGACGAAGGAGGAGCCCGAGCTGATCGGTTTGAAGCAGCGGCATGAGAACGCTGCGGCGATGCTTCGAGCCGGAGTGAAAAACACCGAGACGGGAAGGGAGGAGCATGATAAGGACTCGGGCCTGAGCATTCGCTGCCGCTACAAGATGTAGAAGCCGGCGGATGGAGAAGGAGCTCCTGAGAGGGGTGAGATGGAGATGACGCAGCCGAGGAGGATGGACCAGGATCCCGCTTGACCGAAGAAACCCAAAACACGTCTGGAGACCTGGCGGGTCACTGATGGCCCGAAGACGTCGTGTTGGCTGGGGACCAGTTCCCCATCTGACTCAAATGGATCGAGGAAACGGTTATAATATCCATGAGACGAGCGAAAGCACAGGTAAGATTTACGAGAACGTAAGCGAGGGAGTCTGGCGAACAACTGTGAAATGAACGTGACAGACGTGGGACATGAGGCGAGCCTGGTTTATATAGATCACTAATTGAAGTGCTAGAGATCTGGGAGGCCAGGTGGGTTGAGTTAGTGTTGATTACTGTGTATGACTAGAGTTAAAGCATGGTCCTGCTCTTGAACTTAAGCTTACAAGTTAACTCCATTTGCTTTATCCTACAGACCTGGAATGAAGAATGTAAAACCAGACGCTCTGTCCCGAGTTCACGAGTCCCCTGAAGAGGGAGAAGAGGAGCAGGCAAGGGGGGACGAGACATTTATCCTAACCCAGTCAGCTCGATTGGCTATCACTAGGCTTGACCTAGAGAAAAGGGTCCAGGAGGCTAACAGGCAGTTCCCTTCCCCGGGTCGGTCGCCCTGCCAGTCATCTGTTTGTTCCAGAGCACCTGATACCTGAGGTATTATCTTTTTGCCATTCGTCTCGCCTTTTCTGTCATCCAGGAATCACCAAGACCCTAGTCGTGGTTAAGGACCGGTTTTGGTGGAGGACTATGTCTAAGGATGTTAGAGAATTCGTTTCCGCCTGCCGGGTTTGCTCCCAGGCCTAGCGCGCTCGTCATCCACCAGCCGGTTTCCTGAGGCCTCTGTCCTTTCCACACCGTCCGTGGTCACATATATCCATGGATTTTATCACTGGTCTGCCCCTCTCCAGATCTCACTCTGTGCTTCTCACCATTGTAGACCGTTTCTCCAAGATGACTCACCTGGTTCCACTCTCCAAATTGCCTTCCTCCAAGGACCTCGGTTGTTTTTTGTCTCCTGGATTCTAGTGTTTATCGCCTTGCCCAAGTCGGTTCCTTCCTGCCTCTCTGACTCCCGGAAACCGTACTTCCGCTCTGCTCTTCGACTATGATTCTGGCCTAGCCCCTTGGATGAGTATAATGTCCCCTGCCTCTCCCTGTATGACCTTTGCTTGTCTCTCTCAACCTCGTCTTCTAGTTGCCCCATCATTAATTTGACTCTCTGCCGCTCGAGTCTGCAAGCTCTTTTGCTCACAGCTCCGTCTGAAGAGGAGCACTTGGAAACTCCACGTTCTCTCCACGTGACTGCTGGTCAGGGTCTGCCTCCCGGCTCCCACATCGCCAAATCTCAGATCCTCAAGCAGCAGGTTAGTGGCACAGAACCACCTCACTGTTCTTTCCCTGTGGAGGATCAAATACTCACCTCACCTGTTTTTCCACAGTGAGCCTGCAGCTGTCCAGCTTCCTTCCAGGAGTAAGCTGCGATAAATAAACCATATTTATTCACCCATTCCTGTGTTGTGGCTGACTTTACGGGTCCTCTTGGTTTACCATTACAGGAGCAGAATACAAATACCCAAATAAAGCAAGACACAAAACCAGTCCCAAAGATGATGACATGCATTATTTTCACATCAGTTCAGATTCATGAAGTACTTTGTGCAGGGCTATAATATAAAATGCTAACAAGACTGTCACGATGTGATATCTGTCCCCATCTTTGTCTGTCCCTCTGCCCTTAATTGTTCCCAGCTGTCCTAAGTTTTCCTGATTGTCTCACTGAATACTTTCCTTGTGTATTTAAACCCCCTGTGTGTTCCCTGTCCTTTGTAGGATCATCGTTGTGTCTATGTCCTGTGCTTCCCTGGTTTCTTGAATATCGTCATTAAACATCCGTTTAGATAATGCTGAACTCCTATCTGCGGCCGGGTCCTTCCTTCAACCATGACAAAGACATACTAATGTTTGTGACTATACCATTCAATCACATAATGTAAAAGGGGGGGGCATTTGCAAGCACTATAATATATATATTTTGAAGAAGAAAGTATATTGCTTTTTCATAGCATGTAGTGTTTGAAATATTTAATCCCTGTCCATAATGACCCTGTCTTCATTTAATTTGTTCTGTGCTGGCCATTTCAGTGGTCTGTGTGCTTCATAATTCACTACAGATTCAACATTGTCACTCAAAGTTCTAAAAAAACAAGAATTTGTTCATTTTAAATGAACAAATTCCAAAAATAAAACCTTGTTTTGCATGTAGATGCATTATGGCATCATGAAAATAATACATAAGAGAATGCAAATTAGCTAAGACATCACTTTTTGTGAACTCCTTCTGTTGACAGAGGAACTAAGCAGGCCTGATGCACGTATCATGCACACAAGGCAGGCCATGCGCATTAATTTCTATAGGCTCATGTCAGTTGCAATTGAGGTGCAATCAGTCTTTCAATTCAGTAGTGAGAAGCCGCCTTCTGTGCCTCATGTCACCAGCAACCTCACACAAAAGCAGTGCAAATGGAATTCATAGTGAGGAAGATTACATTGTTGTACTGGCACATTTTGTGCTGAAAAAACCAAAAGCTATATTTTTCCATTTAGGAAAATCTAAAAAAGTCACTATTTTTCTGTATGTAATAAACCAGAGGAATAAAACGATAACAATCTCCATCAGTTTGTGTTCTACAGAGGTATTGCTAAATTACAGTGAGTGGAGATGGTGCAGGTTACTGAATGTTTGGCAGCTTCTCCAACGGCAAATTTTCCTCAGGGAAGAAATCAGACCAATAACTATTCTAAACACCATTATGAGACTGAACCAAAAGAAATAGGTAGCTTCCCCCTAGAGCAAACCTGAGCTACTCTTTGGCGTTGGAGCTTGCAGAGAAGTACCTGGTGGTCGAGCCTTGACCCCTAAATTAGTTAAACCATGTTTTGTGCAAACCTAAAACATTCAGAGAAGCCTCATGGTATATGATGCATAATTAATAGACGTTCCTAATATGTGTCGGAAAAATTGCAAATTAGTTGCTATCATCATTTAAAATCCTGCATAATTTTATTGTGAGTGATTTGGTTATTGTCATACAACTTTTTTTAGTTTACTTAAACAGCTAGTCAGAAGGTGGTGGTTGGATGCAACTGTGATAATTGGTGGATTTAATTGAAATTCACATAATTGAGTTTCTATTGATTAAGGGTTGTGGAGTTCATTATAGGCATGGGCCGGTTACCGGTTTCAAAACTACTAAAACTATCTGTCATACCGTCCCGGCGGTATAAGTGGTTTTTTTTTCATGTGCGTCTCATCAGGGAGAAAATAAACATCAAGTTAATGCTGTCTTGAAATGAACGAGCATATTAGCGTCTAACATTAGTGAAATTAGCTTGTTACCTTGGCAGATGTGGTAACTACCATATCTTATCTTTTCTTCATCTCTATCCTTAGTAACTTTTTTTTTAACTGAGGCAGATAATGGTAACTAGCATGCTAATTATGATTTATCTTAGCATGCTAGTTAGTTACCATATATGCCTCACTAAAAAGGGTTTTTTCCTTTAAAAAAAAAATACAGAGATTCAAAATACACATTTTAGAGCTGTAATCATGATACCGTGAAACTGTGGTATTTTTGCCTACGGTTATCATACTGTCAGAATCTCATACCGGCCCATGCCTAGTTGATTAATGACATCTTTCTGTTACATTTAAACTGCACTGTGGCTTAGAGAGGAGCCAAAGTTTTCTGCCAATAGGGAGGCTGAGCATGACAATTTCAGCTCCCCTCACTATACTACAATTGCCCATTAGCAATATGCTACACCCCATCTTCCTTTGATCTGCAAATATGCATAGCTGGCATGTGGTGAAAGATTGATGAATATACATTGCAGTGTAAAAACATTTTCAGTGGTCAATAATAATGCACTATACATATGCAGACAAATTGCCATTTGAAATCAAATACAGCTACATCCCCATCACTGCACATCATTGTCATCAAAATAATGTAAAGACTTATTGTTTATTGTGCAGAAATACTTTTTAAATACAACTGTTATCTGAATACCATATAAGGGGGTTCCCACCCACTAAACCTAGTGCTCTTGTTGGACAAGGAAGATATCACGTTTTGTGTACGCTTTTATTCCCTAAAAAGAGCATAACTGTTTAAAAATCTTCTAAATTTTAACGCTCAGAATGACAAAGTCAATCTTTTTCCAAATATTTTCTCAGCAAAGCATTTCACTCTCAAGCCTGTTTCAAAAGACAATGCCGGCATCAGTAAGCCTTTTGGTCATTCATAAGTGGTCAGCCTGTGGAGGCAATGTGGTGCTATCAGGTGCTTTTCACAAAAGATTACACGAAGGCGGGATAAACTGGTGTCTGGCCTGTCGACATACAGGGTTGCTTATAAACCACGAGACGGAAGAGTCCGTGGTAAAGTAACAAAATAGCTTAGACATAACTTGTTTTTATTCCGATTGAAGCAAGTCTTTTCGCAAGCCGGTCCAAAGGGTGGCTGTCCTTCACAGTCCTCGTGAACTGTCTGACAACCTGGTCTTCAGCTCAAAAGGCCAGAAGCTCCCGGACCTCTGCATCGCTCCAGTTTTCTATTTCAGCTGATACGGTTGTTGTGCCACAGATAGGTAGGATTTGGCTATGAATAAATAGGAATAATTGCCTAGGGCAATTATAAATAAGACTAATAATTTTATGTAAAATTTACGAAGTTTGGGGGCACCATCCTGGTGGATTCCAAGAATATATATATAGCCAAATTGTTCAGTCTCAGTTTATGTTTATGATTACCTGCCTGATAAGGCTGAGATAATTAAACAATAGATGAAGGAATAAGTTCTTACGCTGTGGACATTAATTGTACGCATTACTTCAAGTAATCCCAGACAACTTCTCTTTAAGCTAAGGGGAATTTATTAAGAAAAACATATCAACCTTACAGCCAAAACATTTCGTCAATAATTCCCATCTATTCCACAGCATGCAACTAACTACTACAGATCTTAGAAAAAAATAATAGGTGAACATTAAACACAATTTACACAAAGTGGATCGAAAAGGGAGGGGGGCCCTCACTTCAGGGGGCTCAACTAAGATAGCCCGTGGAACAAGGTCATGAAGCGTAGCTCTGGGCTAAGATAAGGGGGGGCACATGAAGTGCAAGGAGACAAAGGGCCACTAGCTTTAGCTAAAATGGACAGAGCACATGGGCTGAAGCATCCATGTGGGAGGCCTCTGTTTCAGCAACAGACTAAAGAACAATGGAGTTAACCTTTCAGGTAAGACCAGCTAACGCAGATCGGACCGAGTCCGACTCTGCCGACCGGGTGATCAGGGAGCGAAAGAGAGAGGAAAAGAGAGGAAGGAAAAAGAAAGAAAAATGGGAACCGCTCAGGAATTTTATAAAAAACAGTTTTAAACACAGAAAATACAGCTCAAACTTATGCGTGCGGCAACGCAAAATGAGCCAAGAGGTTTAGCGCTTAACAAAAACACTTTAAACCAACAATGAACGAGATCTAACTCGTTAAGAACTCTATTTTCTCTATTTATCTCTGCCCAAACACAATATTAGCATAAATGAACCGGTTCAGTCCTACTTTGCTTTGAAGGAGGTCCAGTCCACGAAGAGGAGAGCAAAATGTGTCCGTAGTTGAGCAAGAAAGAGAAGAGTTAGGATCCTGCGCAGGATTTTTAGGACGGTGTCCTAACTGCAGGCCGGTGGCTTGCAGTTAGGACACCGTCCTAAAAATGTCGTGGAACAGTCCTGATATAACCCAAACTGTTTGCACAAACAGGATGGGCACTTCGAAGCTTTGAAATGAGAGTTCTTCCCGGTCCAGCGGGTCAGAACAAAAGAGAATCTTCAGCGGTGAGATGTCTTCTGTTTAGCTGTAGTTCATCCAAGAACTCTGCTGAGAACAGTTTGAAATGGCCTCCACCACTCTTATAGGCCTTTGGCTGTGATGTCATCGTTGATATCGCCATTGGTGGCTACGCACCAATAGGAGTGTGTTGGGGGGGTCACTGCTAGGATTGCTGGGAAATGTGGTCTGCTCAGTCCATCTTTGAAATGGCTCCCCGCCATCCAAAAGTCTGTTCAGTTCATCTTATGAGAAAAGTAATCACAACACAGTTTGCGAATGCTAAATTTTAAAGATTGCATTTTAAATACTGTTGCCGGCCGGGGCTCAGCGCACATTCCAAACGTCATCATGAAATCACCCTCTGTTGTGCCAAGGCGTGATCTTCATTCATAAGTCCAGCATTGCGGGCAATATTGCGATAATATTACTATCAAACATGCTGGTACAAATTATGCAATATTCTTACCTCCCCATGCCATCACAATGGATTCAAAGGACACACCATGCCAGCAATATTATCCTAACATGCCGCCACGGTGTGTCTTTTGAAACAGGCTTCAGTCTACAACTTTACTTGTAGAGTATCTAAAGCTCAAACAGGAGTAAAAGCTGTCCGTTATCGAGACTCATTTGTTGTGAATCCTGTGGATGCACAGAGTCCATTTTCTTACGTCCCCTTTTGGGTTCTTAGTTTTTGTTTCTTTCTTCTGACAGTTATTAATTGCAAACATCAGTTCATCTGTGCACCATCCCAACCCCAGAATAATCAATGCAGAAAGCAGCTCAAACTCAGGTGGTTCTGCAGTTTTCCTTCTGTTAAGACAGTCATTTCTCTCTACTGATGCCATGCACACAGAATGCCATACACAGAATGTAGGACCATATCCAAGCGAAGATTCTATATAATTCACTGGTGTTCTTTAGATAAACAACTTAATAAAAAACAAAACTACGCCTCATCTTACCCTTTGGATGTCATCAAAAGGGGTTCTTCTAGGATTACTCTGCATTTATCTCCATCCATCTTCATATGAACTCTGACCACCTTGCATGCCCCTGCTCTTGAAAGTATCCCCACAGCATGACGCAGGATCTGGAACAGAGACAGGGCAGTAAGATCAGGCAATATTTACTAACAAGCAGGAGCTAGGGAATGGAGAGGAGCCAAGTACAACTCTAGTAGCGAGAATCATCTTGCGTCAGCCTCCTGGAGCCGCTCCCCTTTTAAGCAGGAGGCTTGATGAGGTCTGATGAGGAACACCTGTGCAGCACCAGCCAGTCACCTTGCGGAGGAGAGGTGAGAAACACCACACACAAACAAACCCAGCACACACCCACTGAAAACCTAACACTTACTGTGTTCTGTGTTGGTAGCAAACTAGTTATTCGTAGTAACCACATTGACCAAGGACATTCAAGGAAAAAATACTAATACAAAAGCAACAAAATAACTTTTTAATTGCAGAACACAGTCCAAAAAAGAAAAGAAATATGATTGAAAACTTGATGTAGGAAACACTAATATAGCAATGTGGACTATAAAATTGGATTTAATTTGTTCTTTTCTGTTGATTTTTTAATATATATATATTATAGTAGAGATCATTTCTTTAACTCACGTTCCTCCTGCAGAACTCCACAGTATTACCCATTTGAGAACTACTGCTTTAGACAAGAAGGCTAAATGCTTCCATTGTGGTTGAACTTTGGTCACTTGTTTGTATTACAATATTGTATTGTAGGTTTTCTGTAGGTTTGTTGTACACTTTGATTTGATTTAATAATTTTGCACAAGAAAGCAAAGATGAGCTGCAGACAGAGAAGGAGCCAGCAGCAGCAGAGCTGTTCCAATCAAACATGGAAATTGGTCATAGTTATTTAAGTAAAATTTCTTGTGCTAGAAATTGCTAACCAATTAAACACTTTTTTAACACTCTTAATGTATCATGACTTGATATTGTCCAGTTGTTTGGATTGGGATATTTAGTTTGTGTTTTGTGTTAATAATCATACTTTGCACACTTAATTCTGATGTCATAATTTTTAGAGGGTAATAGAGATGACCTAAAGAGAGGAGCTATATCTGCAGTTCCACCAGAAGCACCAGCATCATCATTAGGCATGTGAAGTGGTAACAATAAAATCTTCTAACATTGTGCTATAGATAATTAATAAGAAAAGATCATTTAATTCCAACTATCATAATACCTATTAAAATATAGGTAAAAGCAAACTCAAAATGGGTCAATAACAGGGCGAGAGGCGGGGTACATCTGGGACAGGTCGCCAGTCCATCGCAGCACTGAAGACATAATAAATGAAATAAGTAATGCCTAGCTTTACCTTATTTGCTAATTTACCATTTTGGCATTATTGACAGAGCCAAACAGACTATCCAAGACAGAACCAATGATGGGAGAAGACCGAGTGATGAGAGGGAGAAGAGGAGAGACAACAGCTAGAGAAAAGGACTGAGAGAGACAGCAATAGGTGAATAGTGTATGAATGATAGTATGTGCACGGTGTTTGTGACCAATCTAATTCTAAATTTAAAAAAATTGGGGGAGTTCACTGGTGGAAGGAGAGAGATGGAAAAGGTAAAGAGAAATGGAAAAAAGAAAGGGATATTCAAGTAAAGAAGAGAAAAAGGGGACCAACAGAAGCAAGGGAAGAAAGATTGATTTAACTAAGACCATATACACAAGCAGCGGGGTTTTAAAAAAAACGAATTTCCTCACCACCTTTAAAAAAACACACCGTCCACACCTAACCACATAAGTGAGTTGTTAAGCAAATTCATGGACATGCCAAACCTGTAGGGGGCATTAATTCCCTCAAATCCTATCCACTCAGAGTAACTTTGTATGTTCTAAATTCTACATACAGCAGTAATTGAGCTTGTAAAAACAAGCAAGCAAAAAGTGTTTAGACAATAGATAATGCCAACACAGCTCTGATGGCATACATGCTGTATCTGAGTGTAAACACAGGTTGCACAAGTGATATCGAAGCATTGTTTTCGCAGAAAGTGACTTTACAGAGCCTAAAACTCTGTTTTTTCTGCCCACATGCAAATGCTTAAAACGAAGAAAACGCAAATCTTCACTTTGGCCAGAGTTTTTCGAAAGATTTGTTTTTTCGTTGCCGTAAATTGGTGTTTTGCGTGGATGACAGGCCAAGTCGTAGAAAAATATCTTAGTTTTATGAGATACCCGGCTACGTGTGGACAAGGCATAAATTATTGTTTGGTTTTGCTGTTTTCAGATGTGATTTTCCAAAACACAAAACATTGAACATTAAACATTAAATTGAAAATTAGAGGACACATTACATTGCTTGACATGAATGCAAAATAAATTATAATTTAGGCACCTTACTATGTATGCTATATCTATCTGTAACACTTTTTTAAAACAAAAATATCACATCTTGTCTGGGCTAAGCCCAGGTACTCCTTAAAGGCTGAGGACACACCTGTTGTTAACAAATTCTCCCTCCTGAGGTGTGGACCTCAGCAGCTCTTTTAGCTTTACCATGTTCCTCTGGATTCTTTCTTTGATCAATGCTCAGGTAAGTTGGAATACCATGTCTTGGGAAACTGGTATTTATAAAACCTACAACTAATAAGCTAAACCTGAATTAATGTAGTCCACTCTAAAAAAATGACACAACATTTTACTAATCGGCATTTTAGGACATCTTAAGGTTTTCAGCTGAATTTTAGTTGTATTATTTGAAATTTTTCATTGCACCAAATATGAATATGACTGTTAGGTTTAGGATTGCATGCAAATGGGTTTGAACCTAATCTGTTTGAGTATTGTCAACTATATGCAAAAGGCCTTCTCATGAACTACTGTCGGCATCATAATACAAACATAGCAGTGCGAAACTGCATTATCAAATGGGGGCAAAGCATATTTAGATGAAAAATCGGTTTGTCTTGCAAACAATAGTTCCAATTTTCAGTGTGATTTCATAAAAGGAAGCAAAGCTGGCAGAGCCACATTCATTACAAACACTTTCCCTTTTTGCAAATGTTTCAACCACTCATCCCTCAAAAATAGTGACTTTTTTCCATCAGAGTTTCACCACTCACCAGCTGGGACCACTTTCTCTCCCTATAGAAAGTGTCTGTTTCCCCAAGATTAAGCTGATTGAATTTAGAAATCTGTATCATTACAGTTATTAGATTAGGGGGGAGGAAGAGGGACACTGCAACTCTGAATTTCATTTCAGAGGAACTAATGAAACATAGGAGTGTGGACTGCTAAGAGCTGCTCACATGTCCAGCTTGAATGAGCTTACTGATTGTATTGACTCTCAAATAATGACCCTGCTGAAGATGCATGAGAATTGCTTTAACATGATAAATATCTGATTAAAACCTAGATTTCAAAGCACCCCAAGCAGCCTGGAACAAATTACCATTCTCTCCACTGACATAAGAGCCAGAGATTTACAGAATCAATGCATTTTCAACTCTCACTATATTTTCTTATCGTCAGTATTCACATTATCTTCACTTTACAGTACATCTGCCCAAATTATATTTCCACTTTGAATTTTGTGTAGTACAAACTTTATCAAGATTACTTATGTTTTTCTAACCTTTACAGCTTGATAAAATAAGTTAAATAACCAGAAAACTGAAATAAAAAAACTGTTTATTAGATAATACTATTATAAAATAATTTTTAAAACATCATAATTGACTAGTTAGGCTTTTTCTGTAATGTAATAACAAGCTATCATGTAATGACAAACAAAATAATCAATATTGTTTGCAATATAAAAAAAGTATAACTTTTACCATTTATTAATTAGGCATGTGAAGTGGTAACAATTAAATTTAACTATATTAATTAGTTTAGCAAGCTCCATGCTACACAAACCCATAATGTTCAAAAATGTCTGCTGGTTTCAAGTGGTTCTCACTTTAGTGAGAACACTTTACAGGTGTCCACTAGACACCTCTGAGAAAATGATAAAAAAACTTCTTCAACATATAGTGTGGCATATTTTGAGTACAATTCCACAAAAGCAAATAAATGTGTTAAAAAGGAAAAAAGCGGCAATTACCTGGTGCCATAAATGTGCACTCCATTCTACCGCTAAAGATGTGAGAAATGTAGACACTTTTTGACAACAGTCCTCTATACCTGACTCAACAGACTTTGAATACTGAATTTAGTTCTGGGCTCTGGCTATCCCATTCTAAAACTTTAATTTACACTGAAAAATAAAAGATAGTTGGAATAGGTTTGGAAATTTTTCATTGTGGTCTAATTTTTACATCACAAAAACCTGGCAATATATGAGGGGTGTATATACTGTACTTTAGAGAGCCATTGTACATACGTAAATGGCTATGTCTAATCTCTCCTCTTATTTTATTTTCTATTGCTTTTTTCTTAGTTATTTTATATACCCAGCCTCTGGAGTTACTGTATTAGACTGGATTTCTTTTTGGATTATTTTTTGATAGATTGTGGGATAACAAAATACATTTTGCTCAGCTGAAGACTCTGACAAACTGCTCCAGAGAATAGATGCTATGGAGATGAAGATTCATCATCTCGAAGTAAATGTGGAGGTAAACAATGGAAATGGAAATTACGTGACTTTACTGATTATTGCTAACAGTGCTGGCAGCACCGTTTCAATTGACTTTTGGTATGAAGGTCTCAAAAAAAAAAAAATCCCTCAGCCAAAACAAGGCACTTAGCTGGAAGGACACCAGTATGATGAAGAATGGCCTGCTCTACAGCGCAGTAACATCTCTAACCCCAATCCAAAGGAGGGAAAAAAGGAAGAAATTCCAACCCAAAGCAAGAGAAAGTACTCCGTCTAGGAACATTACTACTGGAATCCCACTCAAAACAGATTTGTAGCACTCGGTTCCCCGAAGGACAACCCGGGCCCAAGCATCAGCCAAGTTTGCCAGGAGAAATCCAGCTCCATGAAGTGGACACACAAGAAAGTAAGAAATCTCCCACAAAGTTTTCTAGTTGTTCATAATGGATCAATAAATGACATGAAACACTTTTGCAGCAAGAACATCTGTTGTTCTCAAAATAGGGTGAGAGACATTTTAGAAATAAATCCTGAAAATCATATGTCAACAACCCAGACTGGAATAGCTCGTTATTCACACAGGATCTACTGATGTAGCCAAAGAAACAGTCAGAGATTTTGAAAAGGGATTTTTATGATATGCTGCAAAGACTTGAGGGACTTAACATACATATCATTATCAGTGGACCATTGCCAACAGAACATGATGAAAGATATAGCAGACTTTGTATGCTTCACAAATGGCTTAAGAACACATGCACTGACAGTGCAATTAGATTAATCAATAACTTAAAAATATTATTTGGTGCAAAACTTCTCATCAGAGACAATGAGTACTATCTGAACAAAGCCGGACTGAGACACCAAGCCTCGAACATGTTCTGCTATCTCATTCAAAAAGCGTTGGATTTTCCAAAACATTTGATACCTAAGGGCTGACCATGACACACAGCCCGTGGAGATTACCAGAGAATAAGCACTTCTTGCCTACCCACCAGCACACCAAGAAAAGACGACACCATCAGCACGAACAGCAGCAAGCAGAGACATACAACGTTCATCATAGCGTTCTCCGACACCATCCAATGATCACAAAAGAATCTCCCTTTAAAACTTTCTCTTACAGACTGAATGCTCAAACTAGAACTGGGGCACAACTACTTTGCCTTCAGCAAGTATGCAATCTCACGCACACATATTGACAGAGACGTGTTCCTTTTATACTTCTCCGTTGTTGCGAAGCAATTCCCCACCAGGACAGCAGGGGTGTAGATAATTTCTGGTGGTTCTGCCTACCATTGCAGTGATGTCTCTTGGTGATGACAATTTATTTACTTCAGCTTGTAAATGCACATCCACTCAAGGAGCAATGGCTGACAGAGAGCAAGTTTTGATTGAACCGGAAAGCTTTTTACTAGAAGTGTAGCTCATTGAATACTCTAGAAACACATGTAAACAAACAAACACAGCGGTCTGTTAAGTTGTTCTCTAAATCCCCTTGGTGTTCGAAATCGCGAAAAGACTATATTAGATTAGCTGGGCTTGCAATATGAAGCATCTAATGCCCAAAAGTTGCACTGACTACTAATTCAATTTCAATTCAATTCAGTTTATTTATATAGCTTCCATTCACAACCAATGTCTTCTCAAGGCACTGTACAAGAAAGTAATTTCAATTAAACCATTCCAATTAGTTTAATGTTTTCGCTAGTTTTCTATTTAAGGAATCCCAGCAGATTGCATCAAGTCATTGACTGGCAGTTGCGCCCCATTGATGCAGACTCCAACCACAGCAATCCCTAATACTGAGCAAACATGTAGCGACAGTGGAGAGGAAAAACTCCCATTTAACAGGAAGAAACCTCCAGCAGAACCTGGCTCCATCTGCCATGATGGTCTGGGGGTTAGAGAAGGCAGAGCAGAGACACAAAAAGCAAAAATAACTGAGAAAATGTGAGTACTTTCTATATTAAAGAAGGCAAAAAGTTGATAACAGGACATGGAGGATGTTCAGTTACTAGGAGCATCATCACAGTCAATGCTCCCCGTCCAACAGGGCATTGCAGCTAGGCAAGATACCAGACCAGGTGTAGCTTCTATGGAGAGAAAAACACTGAGAAAAACAAACTTAACAGTTGAAATAAAAATAATAATAATAATAATAATAATAATAATAATAATAATAATAATAATAATAATAATAATAATAATAATAATAAAACTGGAGAGTAGTAGAACAGAAAAGTAGTAGAGTGAAGAAAAGTCTGTCCTCCAGCAAGCTAAGCCTATAGCAGCATAACTACAGAGATAGTTCAGGATGGACTAAACCAACCTAACTATAAGCTTTATCAAAAAGGAAAGTTCTAAGCCTGGCCTTAAAAGTAGACACAGTGTCTGCCTCAGGGACTAAAACTGAGAGCTGGTTCCACAGGAGAGGAGCCTGATATCTAAAAGATCTGCCTCCTATTCTACTTTTAGAAAACCTAGGAACCTCTAGTAAACCTGCAGTCTGAGAGCGAAGTTCTCTGTTTGGAACATATGGAACAATCAGATCTCTGATGTATGATGGAGCTTGATTATTAAGGGCTTTGTAGCAGGGAGCCAATGAAGGGAGTCTAAAACAGGAGAGATGTGATCTCTCTTTTTAATAATGATCAGAACACTTGCTCTCCCATTTTGGATCAACTGAAGGCTTTTTATTGCATTTTGTGGACTTCCTGATGGTAAAGAATTACAGTAGTCCAGCCTTGAGGTAACAAATGCATGTAGTTTCTCAGCATCACTCCTGGAGAGGATGTTTCTAATTTGGTTAGCGAGACCTTACCACGCCAAGAAAAACCATGTGAAACACAAAGAGTTCCCTAAACGTAACGTACACCAAAATAAAATATGTGTTTTAGAGTGCTTGGGTGTTAAAATAACTTAAAAAGTCCTCAGCACAGAGAAAACTAGATCAATTCAAGAGCATCTGAACACCAAACATCTCCACGGAGCGCAACAGTGACAACAGGAAATCATGCAATACGGCTTACCCAATCAGGATGTCCAAATCAGGGTCCAAATTGCATTGGGGGCACTACTAATGACATAGAATATAGAGCACCGTTCTGGTGAAATGGGGCTGATGTTGGGCTGACCAGTCACAGACGTGTGCTCTCCGTTGTGTTTGGATAGTTAAAAAAATTGGGCTCTACTCCATCCGTCCTAGCCTGAGTGACTGGGAGACCTTGCGTCGACGGATAATGGCGGTGTGTGTCTCCGCACCTCTGCTGACGGAGAAGTATAAACTAGGCTTTAGTCTAATTTAATGTGAGACATTGAGAATAAAAAAGCAAAACATTTTTTTGTATAACGTTGCTATGCGCCGGTCAAGTGGCAGCAAGTCAGAGTAGCTCCTGTACGTTTGTAATAGTTTTTGTAGTTTAATGACTTTTAATTGTTTTTTGTGGTTTACAAACTTTTGAAATACTTTTGAAATATTTTACTTTACTATTTTTTTAAAAAGTAATATTTTTTTTGCCTTTTTTATAGAATGTGTACAGCGTTTGATAAAGTCGTTTAAACAAGGGAAGAACTCTTGGAATTGTCAAGGACAAGACATGGACTGAAACATCCCATTCCAAAAGAACTAGGGAGAACATTTTGTGGATGTAGAGCTGGAGCCAAGGTAAAGGCAAAGGTCAACGTTAAGAGGTGGAGATACTGGAAATGATAATTCACTTCCAAACAAGTGTGATGAATTGGAGTCGCTTGTGCGGAACCAACAGCTGTATAGGGAGTGCAGTCTGATCTGTCTAACAGAGTCCTGACTGAATGACAACACAATGGACTCATGTGTGGACATACCCGGCTTCACAGCTGTGCGAGCGGATAGAGATCCATGGAGGAGCTGGAGGTGCCGAGGTGAGGGAGATAATTTATTCTCCAATCAGAGATGGGTTAACCCCAGGAACGTGACGGTTACTACATGCCACATGAGATTCCATACGTGCCTGTTCTAACCATTTATGTTCCTCCAAGAGCAGTTCCTGCAGCAACGTCATCCATGACGTTGTTGCTAGGATACAGACCCAGCAACCAGAGGCTCTCATTGTGATCACGGGGGATTTTAATCATGTCTCTCTGTCCTCTTGCCTGACTGGTTTTGTACAGTGTGTGGACTGTCCAACACTTGGAGATAAGATCTGTTCTAGGCCAACATGAAGGAGGCTTACAGGGCCGTACCTCTCCCTCGTCTGGGCAGATCTGATCACAACATGGTCTATCTCCAACCCTCATACAACCCTTATGTACAGACGCTTCCTGTTACCACAAGATCTTTTAGTAAGTGGTCACCAGAGGCAAAATGATGCACTGAGAGACTACTTTGAGTGCACAGACTGGAATTTGCTGCTGGAGGAGCAGGAGATGGACATAGACAGGAGTGTTGACATCATCACTGACTACATCATCTTCTTTAGGGACATCGTGATTCCGGTTAGGAGTATAAGATGCTATCCTAATAATAAACCGTGGATCACCAGTGATATCAAAAGCCTCCTTAACCAGAAGAAGATGGCGTTCAAGGATGGTGAGAACGAGAAGCAGAGGAGTGTGCAACGGGAACTGAAAAAGACTCTGAGGCATGCTAAGGTAGAGTACAAGAGGAAGATAGAAAAACAGCTGGAGAACAGAGACATCAAAGAGGTGTGGAGAGGGATTAACATCATTACTGGCTACAAACTGAAGAACGCCCAGTCTGAATTAGTTGATGTAGACAGAGCTAACTCCTTCAACCAGTACTACATCAGGTTTGATACTGCTGCTTCCTCCACCTCCATGTCCGAGGCTGCTCCCTCCACCTCCACTTCTGAGGCTGCTTTCTCCACCTCCACGTCTGCTACCTCGACCTCCACTTCTGTGACTGCTTTCTCCACATCTGCGGCTACTTCCTTCACCTCCACGTCTGCTTCCTCCACCTCCACATCTGCGGCTGCTTTCTTCCACCTCCACGTCTGTGGCTGCTCCCTTCACCTCCATCTTTGTGGCTGCTTCCTCCACCTCAACAACTGTGGCTGCTCTCTTCACCTCCATCTCTGCGGCTGCTTCCTCCATCTCCACGTCTGCTCCCTCCAACTCCATCTCTGCGGGTTCTTCCTCCACCTCTGCAGTTGCTCCCTCCACCTCCGTCAGTACTCACTCAACCTTCAACACCTGTGCTGCTCCCCCTCCCCTTTATCCTGAGCTGCTCCAACTGTTGACAACAGAAGAAGAGGTGGGAATTAAGCTCAGGAAACTTCAACCAGACAAGACTGTTGTTCTGGATGGAGTTTGTCCAAGACTTCTGAAGGACTGTGCAGGACAGCTAGCAGTACCCCTGCAGAGGCTCTTCAATCTGAGTCTTCAGATAGAAAAAGTCCCGGTGCTGTGGAAGACTTCATGTCTCACCGGTGCCCAAAATAGGGCAATTGGTAGAGCTGAATGACTTCAGACTGGTGGCATTGACATCTCACATCATTAAGACCTTGGAGTGGCTCCTTCTCCGTGGAATGAAACTACAGGTTGCTGAGGAACTAGATCCCCTCCAGTTTGCCTATCAGGAACACTTAGGATTTGAAGATGTGGTCATTTACATGCTGCACCGGGCTTATTCCTACCTGAATGTGCCTGGTTCTTGTGTCAGGATCATGTTCTTCGACTTCTCCTGCGCTTTTAACACCATAAAGCCTCCCATACTGAGGAACAAACTTATGGGTATGGGTGTAGCCCCCTCCCTGACATCCTGGATTATGAACTATCTAAAATCCAGACCTCAATACATCAGGGTGGGGAGATGTGTTTTTGGGACACTGGAATGCAGCACCAGTGTCCCACAGGGGACTGTTTTGGCTCCCTTTCTGTTCACGCTCTACACATCAGACTTCAGATACAACTCAGAGTCCTGCCACATCCATCCATCCATCCATCCATCCATCCATCCATCCATCCATCCATCTATCTATCTATCTATCTATCTATCTGTCTGTCTGTCTGTCTGTCTGTCTGTCTGTCTGTCTGTCTGTCTGTCTGTCTGTCTGTCTGTCTGTCTGTCTGTCTGTCTGTCTGTCTGTCTGTCTGTCTGTCTATCTATCTATCTATCTATCTATCTATCTATCTATCTATCTATCTATCTATCTATCTATCTATCTATCTATCTATCTATCTATCTATCTATCTATCTATCTATCTATCTATCTATCTATCTATCTATCTATCTATCTATCTCTCTCTCTCTCTCTCTCTCTCTCTCTGTCTGTCTGTCTGTCTGTCTGTCTGTCTGTCTGTCTGTCTGTCTGTCTGTCTGTCTGTCTGTCTGTCTGTCTTGTTAGCCAATCAGAGACCAGATGTTTTTTATCATGCATAATAATGAGTAAGATTATTGGGGCCTGCGATTGCAATGCATGGGAGGCACCTATTATTCTTCACCTCGAAACTGGAAGCTCAAACTTTCTCCGTTAATGCGGGTCATACCGTAGCATGCACCCGCACAATATATATCAAAACGTGTGGCTCGATCCCGGGAGGTGTGCTATTACTTTTATTAGCGATTGGAGTTACCATGGCGACGTAATTAGCCAAAAACCATGCCCAAAAATCCCATAGGAATGAATGGAGTCAGGTGTCGGAGCGATCATAAAAATCCACTTAAATCCATTAAGCTTTCAGTCTGTAGGAAAATCCAAGCTCTGTTCAGAAGTGAAGACGGGATGTTGATATCTGTTACGGTTTTTTCACAATTTGCCTCTGAGCGACCCAAAGTTTGCCCCAAATTTCAATTTTTAGAGTGTAACAGTCGTGAAGTCAGAGTGCGAGATTTTAGCTGGAACCCAAATGATTTTTTAACTCGCCGTCACGGTCACATATTTCGTTCTACTGAACTGATTTTCGGCCATGTGAAAGCCACTTCCGATGACATTCATGCGATCTTTACTAAATTTCTCTGTCTCACCATTTTCTCTCAGCGGACTCCAGTTTGCAAAAAATCTGATGAATTCCGAGCAGATTTCAGAAGATCCACCCATTCTTTAACATTGAGCATGCCTGTGACTTTTTAAAGCTGGTCCTTGTGACAAGTCATTTTTCTCTCGTTCGTTCTTGGACTGTGAAACATGTAGAGAGTTGAACTTTTCCATGATCAAAGATGAAACCTAGTTTTCACTGACGCTTCAAGAATCTTTTCCATACCACGCACGGTTTACGAACAGCGGCAATTTGTTCGGACCCCTTTTTGGGGTCAGAAATGGCCTTAGAGCGTCAAAGTGGATGACATGTCAGAGACAAATCAGTCACGGTAAATTAGTCACGGCCATTAGTTGCCAAGTAACGGCACACCTGCACTTCTCAGGAGAACCAAAGGTCATGAAAGTTCATTCCAACTCTATTTGAACATGGATTTGGCCTTCAGATTTACCATAGAAGCTGTAGATTACTTTCTATTAATTCTGATTAGTGTGGAGTGCTTGTACATGTCTTGAAACTGACCTTTTGGTAGCTGTAGACTCAAACAAGCTCTTCAAAATAAAAGCCCTCAGATTTTTAATAGAAGATCATATGGGCTTTGTATGTTATACTACTATAGCAGTGAATGGAGGTTCTTTCTGTCTGCCTGCCCTCCCACCTGTCAGCGGCTGGTGCGCTGCTTACACAGCGCATCTATAGAACACTGTCTGTCTGTCTGTCTGTCTGTCTGTCTGTCTGTCTGTCTGTCTGTCTGTCTGTCTGTCTGTCTGTCTGTCTGTCTGTCTGTCTGTCTGTCTGTCTGTCTGTCCCTCTATGCAGCAGCTGCACCTTGTGTCTCTTTGGAGAAGAGCCCATTAAAGGTCATGAAAGGTCAACTTAACACAAACAGAGATGATTTTAAGGCCTCAAAGAACTGGATAACTAATGGGAGAATCACTACATATAACTGTCGATATTCAGCCAGCCTTAACTGACATCCGTGCTGGACTTTCAAAATAAGACTCAAACAATCTTTTCACAATAAAAGCCCTCAAATTTTCAATACAATATCATAGCACACTCGTTTTACACTATTACATATTTATTACATATTTATTACTACTATTACACTACTCTTACATAGAGGTTCTGTCTGTCTGTCCGTCAGCGACTGACTCTGAAGGACTCTGTCTCCATGTCTGTCTCTCAGCGGAAGGTCCGCTGCGGAAGCAGCGGTCTGAAAGAACTGAGACATCAGCCGTCTGTGTGACGTTCTGTCAGTGGCAGCTGCACTGCGCAAGCAGCGCTCTCCAAGAACCTTTCTGCCTGTCTCTGGGTGTTTCTCAATGTCAAGGCGCCTCGCCTACCAAGGCAATGCCTCGGTAGGCGAGGCGCCTTGCTTACGAGGACACTGTCCTTCCTTGGTCAAAGAAAACAGTTAATTGGAACAGACTTACATCACGTGACCGCGGCTGCCCAGGGCCCGCCTTTTGCTTACGCGCTCTGTTTATGTCCCGCTCATCGTTATATTTTATACGTATAAGTTTCAATATAGATATATAACGAGAGTTTTACTTTTTTAATTGTGTATATATTGGTTTAAATCAAATGTGCAAGCGAGTTAGTACCTGCTAGCAACCGAAGCTGCAACTTCAAAAATACCACAATGTATTCTGGGAAATTTTTGACCGAGGAAAGGCATCAAGGAATCTCCCATGTATCCTTCAGTCAGTTAGCTAAACGGCAGCCAAACGGAGGACAGACGCCTCGGTAGCACATGAACATTGGAACACGCCTTGGCAGTCCCTGATGACGTATCTCCTAGGCAACCGGGGCGGGACCAAGGTATCAAGGCGAGGTTCCTTGGGATTGAGAAACACCCTCTGTCTCTCTGTCAGCGACTGTCGAGCTGAGAATTGAGCACTTCAATTGGATTTTGTCTCCCTTTCTCTGTCTTCCTGTCTCTCTTTCTCTGTCTTTCTCTAAGTTAGTTTAGTTAAAGAGTAACTAAACCACAAACAACTTTTTTTTGCTTCTAAACTGTATAAATGAGTCTTTACCAATGCAGTCTTTCAGTTTCTGGGGATTCTTTTACATTTTGGTGTAAACTTGTTTAATTCTACACCTTTTGGTCTAAAAACGTCTTAGTGCTGCCCTCTTAGGGTTGAACGGTGGCTACTGCATTTGAATTTAGTGATTGGTGGAGAGCGGCACATCTCTACGTCACAGGCATTGCCTATGTCACAGCAGCCATGGTCTCACAGACACACCCCGTGGGTTTGGTTATAAACTATCAGACGTACCGCCCCCCCCCTCGTGGCGAGTTTGGAGTGGGATTGCATTTTTTCAGGTTACAATTATTATCACATTAGCACTTAGTTAGCATAGCTAACATACTGTTTTGAACGTTAGCCTATGTTAGCATTACCACTCAGAGACCGGAGCCATCCTGTCTCTCTCTCCCTCAGCAGCAACGCCAGCCTCAGGCAGCGCTGACTCAGCGCCCAGAGCCAGCGGCTCTAATTGATACGGCTCGCGGCCGCTGAGCTCCATAAAGCCTCCCTCTACTCCTCTATCTCCGGTGACGACGCAGGAGATCCGCTGGTTCAGGGCGCCGAGCCAGCGCCGCCCGAGCTCGGTGCTGCTGAGGCAGAGGAAGACACTAACATAGGCTAACGTTCAAAACAGATGAATGTTGATCAGTCGCAAAACTGCCAACGTCGCTTTGGTCACTGTCCATGTTTCAGTGTCACATTAAGCACATTATTCATTTTTAAGCACATTGCTGCCTGGACTTTTAAAACAGTTATCTTACTTAGGAGTGTATTCTACCACATAGAAAAGTATTCACACCCCTTACCTAATATTATGCTACTTAGCATTATTAAGCTAGTCATGTTAGCATTTTAGCTAATTTTTTGAATTTTCTTAAGCTTTCGTACTGATTTCTTCGCGGCTAATGATTACATGCTAGCAAGCATTAGCATGCTAGTTAGCATTAGCATGCTAGCTCATATTAGTATTTTAGCAAATTTTTCAAATTTTCCTAACTTTTTGTAGTGATTACTTTGCGGATAATGATTACATGCTAGTTAGCATTAGCATGCTAGTTGGCATTACTTATGATTGCTTAAAATTGCTTGTTTGGTTTTAATTCATTTAAGCTTTGAAGCTCGATACAAATATCTTGCTGAAGCTAACTCATCAACCGATCATCTGATTGAGGGTCTGTGACTGATTACGCACCACGTGGCAGGCCCCGTTTAAATTTCCAGAAATTTTCTAGTTATACCTTATTATACCATATATTTGTCCACACACACACACAAAGCATTATTTACGACCCCCTCCTCCCCTCCGACCGCTGGCGCAACCCCGACCTAGAAGGCATGCCTGGTTTCAACTATATTGAAATGTTGATATTTTTCTGAAATTGCTTTTAATTGCTTTTGGATAAATTTGCTAACTGGAGCCAATTTCTTTTTTGGTTTTTTGTTTTTGTTTTACCTTTTTGCTACAGATGTGAAAGAAGACAAATTATTATTTCACTCATTTCTGTCTCTCAAATGTGATACTGTCTGTAAAATACTAATTGTAATGGCGCTCACCCCTCAAGAAATTCTCTCAGAATGTAGGCCCGTATATATATATATATATATATATATATATATATATATACTCAGAACATTTTGTAAAATCTCTCCAAAAGAATGAATCCTAAGACTAGACTTCTTTGGATGCACAATGCTCCTTCTCTTGTCAAAGATGAAGAGATGATTGGCCTCTACCAGGTCTTCATCCACTATATCTGCATAATTAATAAGCCTTTGTTGCAGTGAGACCTTTAACTTTGTGTAAGTAAACATCCAAATGACAGCATGCTATTTTTTTCCAACACTGTGTGTGTGTTTATGATTTCTGCTCCTCTCCGATGAATAATACAACTGTACAGGAATGCTCAAAAGAAGATAAACCTTGACCTTGTTCATATCAGCAAATGGTAATTGATCCTCACAGATTATTGCAGTTTTGTTTCTTCTTGGTTTCTTTCTTGTTTCATTAGGTACAGTCTTTTTAGAATCAATCTAAATCATATCTTATTGGAAATCTGGTAATCAACAATTGCAATGCTAACATAACTCAATTTATTATTAGCTTTCTTTTGCACAAAATGAATCCCTGGTAAAATTGTGTCATTTATATAAAATAAAACTCTAATGTTAACATATTTAGACTACAGACTGTATCATTTGTATTACCCAAATTTAGTCCAAGTACATCTGGGCATTTACTGTACGTTTTCTCCAAAAGCTGAACCTTGTTCATGAACTTTGTAAGTAAAGGGAAGAAAGTTAGACAGCAGTACCCATATCACTGACAAGTATCTTTAAAGCATATGATAATGTGAAATAATATTCATTGGAGTGCAAGCTGGTGTGAAATGGCCTGATAAGAGGAGAATGTTGACACACCTGCTGATCACAGATAGTCTTCTTAGCATTTCATGCCAGCTTCACTGTCTTATGAACAAAAATTGTCACTGAATTTGACTGTAATATAAAACGGCTTAAAAATTATTTCACACGAAGGCTGGTTATAGTATACTCTATTATCCATATTCTCTCTACACAGCAATATCTCCTTCATGAGTATGTGGAAATATTGTAAATCTGAGTCACAATCCTGTGTTAACATACATAACATAAATAAATATGTCTTCCGATGGTATGTTTAACACTTCCGATCTGAGTGTTAAACATACCTGGTGCACCAAGCCCTTCGTGTCAGCCAAAATAACTATCCCTTATTGTTCCCCCAAAGACTCGCCTTCTCAAGTCCTTTGCAGGTTCCTCGATTCCAAAGTTTCCATTCTTGAGATTCTATCATTCAAAGTCTAACTCACCATCAAGATTCTTCTCTGGTTTATTCTCTATGACTGCCTTATGGCTTCCTCAAACCGCCATCATCTTCCTGCTCCAAGTTCACCTGCCCACGAGATATTCCTCCATCAAACATCACAGTCAGCGTGCTTCCTTTCCGCCCGCCTACTACAACCTGTACGAAAAATTCAGCTTCATCTCATTAAATTCTACCAGACAATATGCTCACCTTCTAGCTTACATCCAGCCCTCGGATCACTGTCAACTTCCCACCTGGGCAACCACCACACGGGCCTTCTCCAGACTCCACTCACTCCTCCCTAACTATTCCATTCATCTCCACCTGTAAGCTGGTCATATAATTAAGAAATCATTTCACCCAGATCCTCGCTCATTATCGCCTCCGTTACAGAGTTCCAGCTCCCGGTCCCCAGTAGCCTCCAGTTTTAGATCTGTCCACTACCACATCGTGTTCAATGCTTTCTTTGTAGAACCATCTTTGGGTCCACTTACAGCAAATAAGTCTCTACTCAGTTTTGTGTATGTAGAGACCGAAAAGTTTGCCCTTTTTTCTTTGCAGAATAGATTGGATGGAGCAATCCTGTTAACATCAGTGTTTAGATCTTGCCTGTGACTCTTTATTAAATTTA
The DNA here is from genome assembly GCA_963556495.2 of Valencia hispanica. Taxonomy (NCBI): domain Eukaryota; kingdom Metazoa; phylum Chordata; class Actinopteri; order Cyprinodontiformes; family Valenciidae; genus Valencia; species Valencia hispanica. The sequence continues at coordinate 21,003,702 of OY747711.1, forward strand.
GTTCTGGACTTTGGGCAACTAAACCATGAATATAATTTGATATAAGCCATTCATTTGTAGTTCTAGTTGCATGTTTAGGGTGGTTGTCCCGTTCCAATTCGTTTGCAGCCTGATATTTTTCTTTCTCAAATGATCTGTGTTTTGCTGTATCTCTTTTCCCAGAAACTCTACTTATGATCTTTGCTGAATAAAACCATCCCCTCAGCATGTTCCTACCATCACCATGTGTCAAGGTGGAGATAAAGTGTTAGGGATGATGTGTAGTGTCCATTGTTTTCCTTAGATAGAGTTTTGGTCTCATTTGACCCCAGTAAATGTGTTGAAGTTTGTACTTGTAATGTCACAAATGAAAAAAAAAGCCTTAAATAGACGGAAAAAACACACAAACCAAAAGACTTGTCAATAGTTTATTTCTCACATTTAACAATCATGAACTATACTGTCTAAGTCTTTAACTATATGCATATAATTCTTGTTTTGTGTTTTTTATTCGTTCATCATATTGCATTATGGGCACTTTTATCTTGACCTTAACATTTGATTTTCTACAGACCTCATTGATAAATTATGCCAGCATATAAAATCCTCTAATTCCAGTACAGGACTCACACATTTTCCACAGTGAAATCCAACACCTAGACAGACAGACAGACAGACAGACAGACAGACAGAAAGACAGACAGACAGTGTCCTATAGATGCGCTGTGTAAGCAGCGCACCAGCCGCTGACAGGTGGGCGGGCAGGCAGACAGAAAGAACCTCCATTCACTGCAATAGTAGTATAACATACAAAGCCCCTATGATCTTCTATTGAAAATCTGAGGGCTTTTATTTTGAAGAGCTTGTTTGAGTCTACAGCTACCCAAAGGTCAGTTTCAAGACATGTACAAGCACTCCACACTAATCAGAATTAATAGAAAGTAATCTACAGCTTCTATGGTAAATCTGAAGGCCTAAATCCATGTTCAAATAGAGTTGGAATGAACAGACAGACAGACAGACAGACAGACAGACAGAAAGACAGACAGACAGACCTAGGTGGTCCGGGGCGACCATTTAGGTATTGGCCGCCCAAGACTGATTACGTTGTGGATGTAAAAAGACTGGTTTTGTTTGAGATGGCTCTGCCTTGTGTTTGATATGTAGCTTTGAACGGTAAGTTGTCATTTATTTGCTTTCTGAGTGGTTTGACAAAAGCGTGTAATGTGTCTACAGTTATTATTGTATCATTGATTGGCATACATCATTTGAATCACAAGCAGTTGATAGGATGGTGTTGAAATTTAGCCCGGGAGCTTGGAAGTTTCTTTACCCCCGGTGGGTCGTGGATCAGAATTTTTTTTTTTTTTTCAATCAATATCTCAAACTTTCTGCTGCTGAGGTGACCTATATTTGGAAGCACTGTGAGGTTAGGCAGGCTTCCTTTCAAAGCAGAAGAGAGCTACTGACGTCTGGTAACAGCTAGCAAACAATATCAAAATAGTTGACAGCAGAATGAAGCGCAGCTGTGAGAACTACTAATCACTCCCAGCTGTATTACCAACAGTAGCGCTTACAGAGATCTTCTATAAAGATACTACTCACTTGCACAAGCAGACACAGAGCAGGATCATGACAGTGGCTCAACCGCGACTGCTTTTGGAATACAAAAACAAACGTGCTGTGAAGGATAGGTTTGAGAGTGGAGAGCTAGGATTGTCTGTTAAGGTATTTCATAATAATCTAATGAAGACTTTGCAGTGCAAGTGATCCAGAGAAGATGTGCACCAAACAAGCTGAAAAAGCAAAAACATAACCTTAGTTTCATCTCATAAAAAAGGTACAGTTAATTTTTAAGATATCCAACGTAATCCCTAATTGATAATGGATGGAACTTATTAATAGCATCTTAGGGCAAACTCGCACTGCCACCAGCAGACTGTTGCGTAGTTGGTCAGATTCTTTTCTCCCTCTGGAAAGACACTAAAATTTGTTTTACACACATTTGTTATCCTAGAGAGGCTAGTAAACACCAAGTACTGATCATGTACTGAATGTAGAAAAGTTCTTTTTTCTTTTTTCTACGATGCTTGAAGTAAAATGAGATTCAAATTGAGACTATTTAAAGTATTCAAGATGTTGGGGAAATCAATTTCACAGATCAAAGAGAAGGCTAAGTTCTCATAAATTAATTCTGTAAGCATCTTTAAAAAATAACTTTTAGGAATTTCTTCAACAGGCTAAAGCAAGAAAATTAAGCCTTATAAATTAATATAATAATGTGTTTGAATGGATGAGGTTTGAAGATAGTTTTTTCTATTATTTATTCAAAAACAAGCAACATTTTAAGTGTTTATTAGCTGTAAAACAAAGCTGGTTGCTTCCACTTCTCTGTCTACGACAGGAAGAAAAATTGGCAGATTCACAACCATCTACCTAACCTCCTTTCTTTAGAGTAGAGAAAAGGAGTGCCACATTCTGTGATTTTGTCAACCTGCCAGCCCAGGCAGAGAAACACACTTCATTAACCACTCCTATGGGAGAAGTTGGTGGCTTTTTCAAGACACCATGCACAAATCTGAGGTCTTAAGATGCCCACGATGCTTTACACTGAATAGGCTTGTCACTCCTGCCCAGGTTCATTTCCTTTTAAGGGTGAGCTTGAGTCAATCAAATGAAATGAGCTGAGAAAAGCCTGCTATTATTTATCAGTTTATCCAGTTTGGTTGTTTTATTACCACCTTTCAGTATGTCACATACTATAGGAATAGTAGATAACTCAGAAAATGTATTTGTCTTTTGAAACACACTCACACATTTAATAAAAAGAAATAGAAAGAGCTGAGAAAAAATCGACACACCGAGCCTCATGCAGAACCTACAGGTCTGAAGAAAATCATTCTAACAGTAACGTTTTAATCCTTTCATTCGTTTTTTTATGTTGAACACATCACATATGGAATTTAAGTCATGGACACATTTCAGTCGAACCGTAAATCTGAAAAAATTGCCAATAAAACCATACATTAACAGAACAGCAAAATCATCTTGCCCTTACAAGCTAAAATAAGACAGTGTATAGGAGACTTTAATTCAGCTCTTCAGAAACCTACGGGTGACATCACAGAGGCTCCGTCCATCTTATATATGTATAGTCTATGGTTCCCACTGAAGGTTAAAAAGTTTCCTATTTAAGGAATCCCAGCAGATTGCATCAGTCATTGGCGTGAGGTTGGGTCTGCTCTGAAGAGTCTTCAAATGGTTCAGAGGGCTGCAACATGGCTTTTAACAGGATCTAGCAGACGTTCTCCCATTACGCCAATTTTATCTTCCTTGCATTGGCTTCCAGTCAAATACAGAGTTGATTTAAAAAATTCTTTAGCTAGGACTTTTAGAGCCTTGCATGGACAGGTCCCTAGATATGTTTGTGATCTGCTTTGCCTTTACCAGTCTATTTGCACGCTTCGGTCCTCGTGTCAGAACCTCCTTATGATCCGTCAGACCTGCTTTAAAACCAGAGGTGACATTTCTATTCAGGCTATGGCTCCAAAACCATGGAATGCCCTGCCAACATCCCTCCCTGAGGCTGATTCTGTTGACTCCTTTAAAAAGCAGCTGAAGACAATTCTTTTTAGACAAACTTTTAGTTGATTGGTCCCTGTAAGTATGTAATCTTTAATCTGTTTGTAATTTTATGAATGCTTTAACTGTTTTTGTAAAGAACTTTGTGATTTTATTTGTGAAAGGTGCTATATAAATAAATATTCTTCTTCTTGTGGACAAAATATTGACTTGCTGCCTAACAGATAGCACCCATTTAAAGCTGATGAGATATTATGTGATATTCACTATACTTGCCAGCAATCATCATGTTATTTCAATTGCCTATTCAATATAATTCCCTGCAGTTGTGCTAAACAAGCACATGAAATATGAATTTCTATTGGGGGACACAACCCAGAATATCTACAAAATGGTATCAAGTAACATGATGCCAAGGCTATGGAATAAATATGTTTTGGCAGAAGTCATCTTCTGACATTAACATGCATTTATAAACATTGTGTACATTTTACACAAACCCCCAAGTCAATTTGACTAGTAAATTTAAAATATATAAACTTTCTGTCAAACATGACAATAAATCAATACAGACATGTAAAATGTTTTTTTGTCAGCGCCATAAGCACCATGAAAGATATAAAGCATTAGACAGTCATGGTTATACAGTTTGTTACAGTTACAGTTTTACATTATTTGACAAATACATTTGACATCAGACAAGGCATTGACCATTTTTTGCCTCTTGAGTTACCATAGATTATTGAGTGCAGAATTAGTTGTGCAAGCAGAAAGTAAAATACAAACTAATTACTGAGGTAGCTGGTACATTTTAAACTCACTCCTGCAAAGTTTGTAATATACAAGCCAGCTTCTACATAGAAAGTGTGTTTGGTTAAAGAATAGAATTGCTGTCACTGCTGAAACTTGACAATGCACAACAATGCTGACACAGGGATTGATACGGGATTTTTGTGAAACATGTTAAAAGCAACTCAAAGTTGTAGAAACAACATCTAAATATATACAGTATGTAACAAATGTTTGTACAAGTTAAATATTGATTCAGCAACAGAAACAATTAGTTTTTATTGTTTTTTTGTGCAGTTAAAAGTAACAATCTTAACAATGAAAGGGTCTGACTCAATTCAATTCAATTTTCAATTCAGTTTATTTATATAGCGCCAATTCACAACAGATGTCATCTCAAGGCACTTAACAAGAAGTAATTTCAATACATTTATACAAACATTCCAATCAGTTAAAAAGTTTCCTATTTAAGGAATCCCAGCTAATTGCGTCAGTCATTGGCGTGAGGTTGGGCCCCGTTGATGCAGACTTTCCAACCACAGCAATCCTTCAGCAATCCCTCATACTGAGCAAGATGTAGCGACGGTGGAGAGGAAAAACTCCGCTTAAACAAGAAGAAACCTCCAACAGAACCAGGCTCAGTAGGAGCGGCCATCTGCTGTGACCGTCTGGGGGTTTGAGAATTAGAGCAGAAACACAGAAGGAACAGAAGATCTGATATAAGAGAACTTTCTATGTTATAGAAAGAAAAAGTTGATAACAGGACACAGTGGATGTTCAGTTACTGGGAGGATCATCCCAGTCGATGCCCCCCGTCCAACAGGGCATTGCAGCCAAGCAGGATACCAGACCAGGTATATCTTCTATGGAGAGAAAAACACTGAGAGAAAAAAAAAGTTTACAGTCAAAATAACAGAATGTACTGTAATACAACTGTAGAGTCGTAGGAGAGAAAAGTAGCAGAGTGAAGAAAATTGGTAAGTCTGTCCTCCAGCAGTCTAAGCCTATAGCAGCATAACTACAGAGATAGCTCAGGATGACCTAAGCCACTCTAACTATAAGCTTTATCAAAAAGGAAAGTTTTAAGCCTGGCCTTAAAAGTAAACAGAGTGTCTGCCTCACGGACTAAAGCTAGGGGCTTGTTCCACAGGAGAGGAGCCTGATAACTAAAAGATCTGCCTCCCATTCTACTTTTAGAAATCCTAGGAACTACAAGTAAACCTGCAGTCTGAGAGCGAAGGGCTCTTTTAGGAACATATGGAACAATTAGATATCTGATGTATGATGGAGCTTGATCATTAAGGGCTTTGTATGTAAGAAGAAGGATCTTAAATTCTATTCTGGACTGAACAGGGAGCCAATGAAGGGAAGCTAAAACAGAAGAAATGTGATATCTCTTTTTAATATTCATCAGAACTCTTGCTGTCGCATTTTGGATCAACTGAAGGCTTTTAATGGCATTTTGTTGACTTCCTGATAGTAAAGAATTACAGTAGTCCAGCCTTGAGGTAACAAATGCATGGACTAGTTTCTCAGCATCACTCCTGGACGGGATGTTTCTAATTTTAGCAATATTCTGGAGGTGAAAGAAAGAAATCCTAGAAACCTGTTTAATATGGGATTTAAAAGGCAAGTCTCGGTCAAAAATAACACAGAGGTTCTTTACATTATTACTGGGGGCCAATTTAATGCCATCCAGATGATGTGATTGACTAATCAGTTTCTGTTTAAGAACTTCTGGTCCAAAGACAGCAACTTCTGTTTTGTCAGAATTTAAAAGCAAAAAGTTTAGGGTCATCCATGTTTTTATGTCTTCCAGACATGCCTGTAATCTACCTAACTGACTGGGTTCATCAGGATTTATGGATAAATATAGTTGTGTATCATCTGCATAGCTGTGGAAATTTATCCCATGCTGTCTAATGATTCTACCAATTGGGAGCATATATATATGGTGAACAGAATTGGTCCAAGCACAGAACCCTTGAGAGTGAAGAAGATTTATCATTTAGATGAACAAACTGGAATCTATCAGACAAATATGATTTAAACCAGCCTAGTGCTGTTCCTTTGATCCCTGCAACATGTTCAAGCCTTTCTAGGAGAATATTATAATCGACTGTGTCAAAAGCAGCACTGAGATCTAACAAAACCCGAACAGACACAAGTCCATTATCTGAGGCCATGAGAATATCATTAGTAACCTTCACCAGTGCTGTTCCAGTGCTATGATGAGCTCTAAAACCTGACTGAAACTCTTCAAACAGCTCGTTACTGTTTAGATGCTCACAGACTTGATTAGCAACAATTTTCTCAAGGATTTTGGATAAGAAAGGAAGGTTAGATATAGGTCTGTAATTCACTAAGTCATCTTGATCAAGGGAAGGTTTCTTGAGTAAAGGTTTAATTACAGCTATTTTAAATTCTTGTGGTATGTATCCATTTACTAACGATAGATTCATCATATCCAAAATGGGGCCAGGAACCAAATGGAACACTTCTTTAAATAATTTGGTTGGAATTGCGTCCAACATACAAGTTGAAGGTTTAGATGAGGCTAATATTTTTGATAATTCCGAAAGCTCGACTGAATCAAAACAGCCTAAGCACATCTGAGGTTCTACAGTTCTTTCCGATACTGCCTCATTTACTGAGGAAGAAGTAATCATGTTTGGGAGGATGCCAATGATTTTATTTTTAATAGAATTAATTTTATTTATGAAGAATCCCATAAAATCCTCACTGCTAAGAGCTGGGGGACTACTTGGCTGAACAGAGCTATGACTCTGTGTAAGTTTGGCAACTGTACTAAAAAGAAACCTAGGATTGTTTTTATTCGCCTCTATTAATGATGAAAAATATGCTGTTCTAGCTTGTCGAAGGGTCTTTTTATACAGCAGTAGACTGTTATTCCAGGTTAAATAGGAATCCTCTAGGTGTGTAGAGCGCCATTTTCTCTCCAACTTCCTAATATTCTGCTTTAAAGTACGCAACTCTGCGTTGAACCAAGGAGTTAGCCTCCTATGGCTTGCCACTTTCTTTTTTAAGGGGGCTACAGTATCTAATGCCAAACGCAATGAGGACGTAACGCTGTGAACCAGATCATCAATTTCTGAAGGTTTAGAGATAGAATTGCTGCCATCCACTGTGTTACCCTGAGACACTAAGTAAAGTAAGAATGGAACAGATTCTTTAAAAATTGTTACAGCATTGTCTGATAAAGCTCTACTATAATGAAATTTTCTTTCAGATTTAAGATGGTCAGTTAAAGTAAAATCAAAAGTTATTAAGAAGTGGTCAGACAGGACCGGGTTATGTGGGTGGACTGTTATTTCTTCACACTCAATACCGTATGTCAGTACAAGGTCCAAAGTGTGTTTACCCAAGTGGGTCGATCCCTGTACTTTTTGAGTCAAGCCAATTGAGTCTAAAATAGCACTAAAGGCTGCATTTAGACTATCACTTTCAGTATCCACATGAATATTAAAGTCCCCCACTATAATAACCCTATCAGTATTTAATACTAAATCAGATAAAAAATGTGAGATCTGATCCAAGAATTGAGGGTAAGGGCCTGGTGGACGATACAAAACCACAAACAAAAATTGTCTTAAGGTTTTGCAACTTGGATGAGGAAAATTAAGGGTTAGATGTTCAAAAGAACTGTAGCTATCAATTGGTCTGGGACTGATTAGTAAATCAGAACGGAAAATGGTTGCAACTCCTCCCCCTCACCCAGTATTTCCAGGAATGTGAAAATTTAAATGACTGGAAGGAGTTTACTCATTTATACTGACATAATCCTCCTGCTGCAACCAGGTTTCTGTGAGACAAAGGAAATCAATGTGATTATCACAAATCAAGTCATTTACTAACAAAGTCTTTGAGGAGAGAGATCTTATGTTTAATAAACCACATTTAATAGATTTATTTTTCTGTTCAGTCAAAGTTGTATTTATTTTTATGAGATTTCCATAATTTACTTTTGTTGGCTTAACTTTTAATCTATTTAATTTTGGCCGTGGGCAAGACACTGTTTCTATAGGGTAATGGGTGGGTAACAGTACAGAAGCAGCAGAGAGGTGGGTTAAACTACGACTCTGCTTCCTGGTCTGGACCCAGGGTTGTCAGTGTTTTGGAGGACTAATAAATTCGGCCATATTCCTAGAAAGAAAAGCTGCTCCATCCAAAGTGGGATGGATGCCGTCTCTCCGGATCAGACCAGGTTTTCCACAAAATGTTCTCTAGTTATCAATGTAGCCCACATCGTTTGCAGGACACCACCCAGACAACCATTGATGGAATGACAGCATGCGGCTAAACATGTCGTCACTTGTCCGATCAGGCAGGGGACCAGAAAAGATTACAGAGTCGGACATTGTTTTGGCAAACTTACACACCGAAGCAACACTAATTTTAGTGACCTCCGATTGGCGTAACCGGGTGTCATTACCGCCAGCGTGAATAACAATCTTACTGTATTTACGCTTATCTTTAGCCAGCAGTTTCAGGTAGGATTTGATGTCGCCCATTCTTGCCCCTGGCAAACATTTGACTATGGTCAATGGTGTCTCTAATGCCACGTTTCTGACTATGGAGCTGCCAATTACCAGGGTCGGCTTCTCAGCGGGTGTGTCGCTGAGCGGGGAAAATCTGTTAGAAACGTGGACCGGTTGGTGGTGGCCCGGGGGATGGGTCCTAGAACTATGCTTCCTACGTACAGTCACCCAGCCGGCCTGAGGTCCCGGCTGCGCGGGCTCTACCGGAGGACAGCTAGGGGGTTCTATCCTTGTTGGCTCCGCGCTGGCTAATGGGCTTCGGCTATCAGCTGGTTTTTTTAACAGCGCGAAGCCGTGCTTCTAATTCTAATACCATCGCCTCCAAAGCTAAAAAAATATTACATTTACTACAGTTACCATTATCACTAAAGGAGGCAGGGAAGTAACTAAACATCTGACAGAGAGAGCAAGAGAGAAGAGAAGAGTTAGAGACAGGAGAGAGAAGAGTAGCCATAGCCGCAATGAAGCTAAGCTAACTGAGCTAGCGAGACCTTACCACCCCAAGAAAAGCTGTTTGAAACACAAGGAGTTCCCAAAACGTAAAGTACACCACCACAAAACGTGTGTTTTAGTGTGCTTGTGTGTTAAAATAACTTTGAAAGGCCTCAGCACAGAGAAAATAAGATCAATTCAAGAGAGTCTGAACACCAAACCGCTTACAGGGAGCACAACAGTGACAACAGGAAATGACGCAATACGGCTTACCCCCGTCGAATGAGCAACCAGACTCAGAAAATTAAAGTATAAAAACTTAACAGTTTCATACACTAGACTCATAGACTGATACAAAAACAATATTGGAAATCTTTTTTTACATCAGTTTTTAGTTCCTAATTAAATTAAATTAAATTAGTGGAGGAATTAGTCTGTCCTTTAATCTTAAATAGCTATGTTGTTTTATGAAGCAGAAACACATAGCTTTGTTGCTTAAAGGCAGGGTATACGTTTCTGGGAGAGCTGTTCAAGAGGGCGTTATTTCAAAATAAAAATCCCACCCCTTTCTTCAGGCTCCCTCCCTAAGCCACGCCTCAATAACACAAGCATGCGCAGTCAGCATAGTCTCGTTGGTTCTCGCGGAGATTCGCGTTCTCCGGCTTCCATCGAGTACATGGCGCAGTCACAGGTAAGAAAATGCTGTCCTCGTATTCAACATAATATGGGGTGAATTTAAAAAACAATAATTTTAGTACATGTTTTGGGTAGCGTGACCTCACTTCCTGTTTACAGCCGAGAACGCGTGATGCTTGCAAAAACATGGGAAGGCACAAAGGGGGAGATGCTGGACACGAAAGTTTGGCTTACGACCCTATTATCCGGAACGGACCATGTGTTATCGAAGTTCTTTAATAAAAGAGATGAGAGAGATTCCTTCAGATTCTCGGAGGTTTTAATACAGACTTGGTTGATCAAACAAGGAGGTACAGCGTTAACAGAGAATGTGCAATACTGACCTGCCTTCCAAAACAAGACACAGGATTATATAGGTTCAGTAATCATGAGCCTATCACCTATGATATTACAAACAAACATTTCTCAGTCTGTAAGCATTTGACTCATTAGGCGTAGAAGATTTGATATGGAAGCATAATCAATGTATGTCAGGACATTCTTAGACGTAAAAGAGAGTTGCCATGCCAACCCAGGCTGTAAGAGTCTGAATCAGCAGGTTTGTCCTGACCTAAATTCATACAATGTCACATAATCAGATTGGTTACCATATCATAAAGAAAAGACACATAGTAACTATCAGTAACTATCAGTATGTGAACTACACAGAACAGATCATTCTTAACATTACATTTCTTCCACAGTACGTGACATTTGATTGGATGAAATTTTCCCAAGGTTTCTCCCTGTACAGGGATTAATGATTACTCTGTCATGTTAAATAACTCCAAACCTATTGGTTGCCATAAGTATATGAAGAGCATTTCTCCCAGTATTGAAAAAACTGTTTCAAATTGAAATCATATACCCTTCCTTTAAGTGCCTAAGCAACATTGCAAACTTTATTTGTTTCTAATCCAAAAATGTTTACATTTCCAGTTTTCAATCCAAAACTTTAGGTTGAAAACATTTCCCATTTTGCAGGAACATGAGAAAGTAAACAATAATCTACTGTATGTTTATTGACATTGATATATCTAGAAACAGGCAGTTGCTCGCAGTTCATGTCTCAGAATAAGTCTGTATGACATAAATGTTCTTTGTAAAGATTTTTCTACTTTGTACTTACATAATGTTGTGGATTTTCATTAAAATTTCAATAGATAACAATTGTTTTTTCATTATTTATAGACTGAGACCATATGCTTTAAACATTCAGTAATCCTTTGGTTCAAATGATAATCTATGAATTCTTCACTTAAATACATTTTCAATATTTTAATAAGATATAATAATTACTTTTATATGATTGGAATAAATCTGTAGAAAAAAGATGGCTTTCTGTAACATAGATGGAAAGAATCTAAGTTTATCTCTCTTTTAATTGTCAGAGAAAACCTATTAAACACATTAACACTTTAAAGATAAGATTAGAGCTCTTCCTAAATATTTTATTTTCCAGTATCTCAATAAGGTCCTCCTATGCCAGTTGTGCACATCTGTGGGGCTCAAACATGCTTTAAACTGATTTGGTGGTGGAATAACGAACATCTTGACACAGAATAACAATCAGTACCATTAGCAGCTGAAGAAATGTTGCATTAATTTCATGTACCTGCAAAACAGAAATGCATAAGGTGTAAAAATAGGAGACAAAAACTGTGTGAGACCAAATGCACAAACACTTTAGATGGGGCAATGAGATGTGCAAAAAAGCATTAGTAAGGCAATAGAACAAAAAGAAATAGTGTATTGATGTTATTATACTTTATGTACACACAGATGTGGAAGGATTCCAGTTGACCATTATTCTGTTTCATCTGTTTCATGTTTCATGTTTAGCATGCACATAGCTGTTTTAATTTTAACTGTTCAATGAAAGGTAACACAGTAAATGACTACAATCTCAGTGTTGAGTTAGTTTTATTGTTGACACTGCTTTATTTTGCCTCTACAACTGCATCAATATTCTGTAATTCTTATCATTATAGGTAGTTTTTCTAGATGAATATAATTTGGTGCAATTTGCACCACAATGGCAGTTTACCCCAGTAAATGTTAGGTTGTATTGTAGTGACTATCTCGTTTATCTATGTCTAAAGTATTTAATGAGGACAAACATTAAAAAGCATAATTCAGTAGTATGCTGCACATTTGTGACTGACCTAAGGTAAACGTGGAGAATTAGGGGTAGATTTTCAATTTCAACATGTTCAATCTACCCCCCCCCAAACACATAAAGGGATGCTGTCACCTCCATGCTTGTCACATTGTAAAGTGTTTAAAGGCCTTACTTTCCTCCAAACATACTTACATCTATTTGCAGTGTTTGTGACAATATGACTAAGGATTTCATGGAACTTACACATAGGGACTGCACTTCTCAGAGCATGGATGTGTCAACATTGGAGCAGGGGCTGTAATGGTTGTCGTCTCATTCTCATCTTACAGCATGTGCCTCACTAAACAGTGATACTGGTGTTCATTTTTCAGTTCATTGCAGACTTGTGTTGTGTTGCTGGTTCCCTGTTTGTTCCTAAACATTTTAATGAGTTTGCTCTTCAAAGAGGGTAGTTGTTATCTATGAGTATCTAGGAGGTTATAAGTGTATATAAACCTTTTAACTAAAACGTTCAATGAATGTTTAGTTATGTTGTATTTTCAAGTGGATCCCACCACCCAGCAGGTTCTTTTTCTTGGGGTTTTTAAATTCCACATAACAGCAAGAATGCATCTTGACAAACACCATACAGACATTAGATTTATTCACTTCTAGAGTGAGTGGTAATTCACTGACCACAGTTTTGGCATCCCACTTTTGTAAAAACCTTTTAAATTAATATCAGATATTTTTTTTAGATGACCCAATGCATAAAACATTCAAATAAATAGTTGTACTATTTCCAGTGTAAATCTTTCTTGAGGCAGAAATACTATGCTGCAGTATTCTCCTTCCTCATTCCATCTCAGCTGGGAGATATCCTCATTTAACCAAATTAGACCCAGTCAAATTTGGCTTTAATGCGCAGACAAATTACATTCCAAGGTTAAAACGAAGAGTCAATGATTGACTTGTACTATTAACCCTTAATAAACAGGAGGTCACAAACTTGAGAAAAAAGCAAAGAAATGAAAAAGTAAAGTAAAATGTTGTAATCTGTCTTACCCTACTTGCTGGGTTTTGGCCGTTAAACTATAAATAATGTATCTAGGTTTAATATTTTTATGATATTGGTAAATCAATCTTAAAATCGTTACAAAAAATCCATAATAAAAGACACATGCTTTGTCACTTGCGCTCACAGTCAAGCTATGCATTTTTGTGAACCATGTGAAAAAACAAAGCAAAGTGACAAGTAGAAGAGAAAAAGTGTGACCAAGATTGTTGATAGACTTAAAAGTGCTAGTTCGCTTGTAATCTATCTTATACTATAAAGAGTTATGGACATTTGCTGTGGAAGTTGAATGGAGTGATGAAGAAGGTTGAGATAAGGGCTGCAGTAGATTATTCAATCAATCACCTGTAGCCATATCTTTAGAAGACGTGTCTGAGGAGTCACTCAGTAGTCAGGCCCCTTAGTGATAAAGGGAGAAAAAAATTACACGAGCTGTCTCTATATCACATTGGCTGCTCTGCAAACCTTGTGTAAGAGAAGGCAATTTTGGACTGTGGCTGCATGACAATTACTGGAGGAAAAAATGTGCCAGTCTTGTGAGTCATTTATAATACATTTTACTTCTTTATAATGTGATCCATCTAAAAATGCATGCCAATGATTTGCATCCTCATATGGCTAAATAGCCAAACAATGATGTTTCTTTTGACAAGACAAATTAATTTTTATCATTAGGTATCCTAATGGATCTCAAGTCAGAATATCATTGAAAAGGTAATTTATTTCATTGATTAAATTCAAAAAGCTAAACTTATATGTAGATTCATTACACAAAGACTCAAATATTTCAAACTTTTATTTTTCTTAATTTAAACACTACAGCTTTACAGTATCTTTTGAAAACCTCAAAATGTATTATCTTGGAAAATTAGAATATCAAAGAAAATGTATACATACACTCAATATTTGGTTGTGCCTTGTTTTGCAGTAATTGCTGGATGACGATAATGAGCCTGTGTCACTGCTGAGGTGACCAACATGCTTTCAAAGCAGCCTTCAGGTTATCTGGGTAGCTGGATATGGTGTATCTATAATTTTCTTCCTGACAATACACAATAGGTCAGGCCAGTTTGCTGGTCAAGCACAGTGATACAATTGTCATTACAGCATGCTTTTAGCAGTGTGGGTGGGTGTCAAGTCCTGCTGGAAAATGAAATCAGAACATCCATTTGTCAACAAAGGGAACCAGGAAGAGCTCTACAGTTACCTGATAGAGAGTTGTGTTGACTTTGGTCTTGAGAAAACACTCTGGACCCTCAACAGCAGATGACAGGGCACCACAAATGTCTAGTACCTGTGGAAACTTCCTCCTGGACTTCCAGCAACCTCAAATGTGTTTTTACTTTTACACCAGACTCTAACACCTAGATTTTCAAATTAACTGAAAATGTACTTTTACTTAAAACAAGCCTTTTTTTTCTTAGCCCATATAAGATGTTTATATTATCTCTATATTAAATTGCCAACACACATTTCCTTTGGCTTCCATTGAAAATATGACCTTGATATGATTATGAAACATATTTTGGACATTGGTTTTATTTGTGGTTTGACATGAACAAAAGACAGGACATCAATTGGTTTGGATACTTCAATTAATGGAAACTGAAAGTGGTGTTCGATCTTGGGCGCCTCACGATTTTGATTCGAGTACGATTCAGTTGCTATGATTCAATTATAAAACCATAATTTTGGTTGCATATTTTTTCCCCATTCAGGGTTTTTTCGTCATTCCTTCCATGGCTACTTTCTACTCTTAAATCCATCCAGTTTCCATTAATTGAAGTATCCAAACCAATTGATGTCCTGTCTTTTATTTATTTGAAACCACAAATAAACCAACACATGCCCAAAATATGCTTCATAATCACATCAAGGTTATATTTTCAATAAAAGCTAAAGGAAATGTGTGTTGGAAATTTTTATATATTATAGGGTGACCCTATTTTGATTTCCATAAAAGAGGAATCTTGGTCCAGTCCTTAAACACATCAGTCATATTCTATTTACTTAAAGTGGAACTGAACCCCATCAAAAGCATAACCTCGCCTGCAGACAACATTTGAAAAATTCTACCAAGGGGCATTGCTAAGTGTGGAGGATGAGCGGAGGGGGGAACGTGGGGGTGTGGTCAGGAGGACAGTGACAGCTAGCTTAATCTGACACTAAAACATGGACAGTGACCGAAGTGACGTTGGCAGTTTTGTGACTGATCATTACCACTCAGAGACTGGACTCTTCCTGTGTCCCTCTGCCTCAGTAGCACTGGCCAGTGCTGACTCAGTGCCCTGAGCCAGCAGATTTCCTCCGCCATCATCGGAGGTAGAGAGATATGGGTTCAATATCATGCCACAGACAATTTGTGCGTGCAAAAAGATTTTGCATGTGAAATGATGTTTTGTAGTCGTGCTTGTAAATAAAATCTGAACCTGCAGAAACATTTTGTGGCTGTGCAAGAAACCTTTGTCTGCAGAAATATTATTTGCATGTACATCAGTTTCGTAGTTGTTTTTTTTCTGTGTGTGCAAATTAAATTTGTACCCGTAAAAGTTTCGCCATACAAAATATCTGTACGAGTAAGACATCTCGGGCTTGTGTGCAACACTGCAACTACGAGCTCGCAAAACAAATACCTACAACCACAAAACGTTTTTACGGATTGACGGCCAGTCAAATTCGTGCCACTAACAGCCAACCAGGAGACTGCATACTGGCAAGCCAAACAGCCAATGACAGATGACGACGTCTTTTGGGGGAAAAAGAAGAAGAAGCTCCGAAAAGTTAGAAAAATATTCACAGATTTGGCTATTGCAGATCAATAACTTATCATCGGAGCATTGCTTTTACAAAACCGACACATCAGTGCAATCACAGCAAGGTAGACTGCGAGCTACAATAGTATTTTCCTCAAAACGAGCTGTCCTCCGCGCGGGGAGACTTGCATTGGCCTCTATTCAGAGCCTGCTGGTGCGCGAATGCACAGACTGTCTACAAATTGCAACACCGAAAAAATACGACAAAGAAATATTCAATTCCTTCACCTAGGACAGGTGTAGTGTCAACAAAATGTTATATGTATGTATAAACACAGCAAATATAAACCCTTTTCCATTGATCTTACTACAACACATAGTTGTTTAAATGTTTTGTAAGTAATTTTAGGAATTTATTTATCATTCAAAAAACTAATAGAATGTGCAATAACAAATTACATGTTGTAGTGCCATGAAACTCATAGCACACATATACCATCTCCCCTTGTTCCTGCTACAACTCATACTTTGATAAAATAGGCTCAAAATTCATTTTGGTGATATTTTAGCATTCAAAAACTTATTAAATGTGCAATAACTACACTATTACATGCTGTGGTATCACCAAATTCACAGGATATATAAACCATCTTCCCTTGATCATACTACAACTCATACTTTAGTTGAATATGGTTCAAATTAATTTTGGTGATATTTTAGTAATTCAAAAACTTATTATATCTGCAATAACTACACTATTACATGCTGTGGTGTCACCAAATTCACAGGATATATAAACCATCTTCCCTTGATCATACTACAACTCATACTTTAGTTGAATATGGTTCAAATTAATTTTGGTGATATTTTAGTAATTCAAAAACTTATTATATCTGCAATAACTACACTATTACATGCTGTAGTGCCACCAAATTCACAGGATATATAAACAATCTCCCCTTGATCATACTACAACTCATACTTTGGGAAAATACGCCAGAAATTCATTTTAGGGATTTTCTTATGAAAAACCAAATGACACATGAAGTAAAGGATAGCTTATGCTTAAGTTTATTTTTGTTGTTGTTTTTTTGCTACATATGGCAAATAAATCATTAATGTCTTCGATACATTTACCAACCGCCTGTTTAGGACACCTGGTGACATTTTACTATATAACTGTGTTGTCTGAGTAGCTATTGTAAGTAATGTTCTTTATAACCTGTGCTAATGAGCGCATGTACATGTTGAACATAGAAGACATTAGCAAACACTGACACTTAAATCACATAGCTCTTTATGTTAACCTCGAATAATTAAATAACAAGTAGTTGTGTTTTTTTCCATTGAATGGGTAACCTTACAAAGAACATTCAAAGAGCCTAAAGGATTACACAACTAATATACTCACCACAAACTTCCAGTGCACATTGTTTATGTTTACAAATCCAATGATTCCAACATAGTCATTAAATGCAACCTGTAGAAAGTGTTTGTGAAGAAAGGTTTTATTGACCTTTTTTGTGATATGACCAGGGCTAAAAAAAAGTTTTCATCGGCAGAGAATACAGTATGTGTCTCTCTCAGTAAAGTAACACCAGAAGGTGAACATTACTTCTTCATATACAGTGGCTATGGAAAGTATTCAGACCCCTTTAAATTAGTTATTTTTTGTTTCATTGCAGCCATTTCCGGTAATCAAAAAGTTCATTTTCTTTCTCATTATTGTTCACTCAGCACCCCATCTTGACAGGAAAAAACTAAAATGTAGAAATTCTTCAAAATTTATTAAAAAAGAAAAACTGAAATATCACATGGTCATAAGTATGTAAGATGGTTTTATACCCAAACCCACGGGGCTTTTCTGTGAGACCATGCCTGTCGTGAAGAGTGGAAAAGATGTACCGCTCTCCGGCAATCACATATTTCAAATTTAGTACCCACACTTCGACCCTAAGAGGGCAGCACTAAGACGTTTTTAGACCAAAAAGTGTAGAATTTAACAAGTTTACACGAAAATGTAAAAAAATTCCCAGAAACTGAAGGATTGCATTGGTAAAGACCCATTTATACAGTTTACAAGCAAAAAAAGGTTGTTTTGGGGTTTAGTTACTCTTTAAAGGAAACTTTTGACTTACATATTTAATTTGTTCCTACTCTATGTGGTTGGAAAAAAATAATTAAATAAACTTAATAAGTAATAGAAAATAAAAACCAGAATTTCTCAAAGATACTTAAAGTATACTCCAGTCTTTTTTTTCACTGTCAATTTAATACAGAACTTTAACTTAGCAGAGCGTTTTCATGGTTTTTGCGTCAGTTAACCAATGGGATGTTTGCCAATTGTCATACACAGAAACAAATCTGCCAGCTATGAGTACGGTGCTCTCCACCACACATTAGTCGCCATGGATGGAATGGAGGAAATTTCCTTCATGTTTCATACTTAAAGCTACACTTGGGCTGATGTCTGGTAAACATAAGCTGCCCTGTGCTGCGGTGCACTTTGGGAGGACGCCGCGGACAGCACCGAAAAAGTGGACATGTTTGGGGAAAAGAAGATGTTGCTGCTAACATGATACACAACAACAAAGACAATTCTTTCACAGCTTAAGTGCAAAATACTTGCTGTATTTAATAAATTTCGCGCTGAACGTCTGAAACATTAGCTGCAGGGCTGCCAACTTTTGGAGAACTGTGGGAGTGAGATTTTTTATTTTTTGTACTTTTTTGGGGGGGGGGGAGGGGGGGGGGGATGTCCGCAGTGTGCACTGTCTGAAGAACATTAGGTTTTGCAAAAATTACAAACCAGATATTTATTATTCTTTCAAATTCTTTTCACAACATTGGCTTCAAAAGAAAAAGTTAACAAGTAGCAAGAAAAATACAACACATGCTACAACAGATGTGGATACAACAATATGCCACAACAGATGTGGAAGGGATAAGGGAAGAGAATTTAACAAGATTCCCAATGATCCAGAAAACAGAAAATGTTGGATTATTGCAATGAAACACACTAGCGATCAGCTAAAAAGACTTCAGCTTGTGTGGCGATAGGGTTGCCAACTCCCAGCAAATAAATAAGGAACCACCCCCCCATCCTCTGCCTCATGATGCTTAATCGACGTACTCAACTTTAGTTTAAAGCAAGTGTAAAACAAATTCACATAAATCAATTATTTTTCTACAATAGTTAAATAGATTCAACATCTTTATTTGACAGAATACTAGACTGCACAGATGGTACCATCCCAAAGGACAAAAGTACTATAGCTTACTAGAGTATATATTAGACATAATATTTACTATATACGATGATGGATTTCTATACATTTAACATCAGTTGACTACTTTGGTTGTAAGATTCAGATAATTATTTCTTAAAAGCTACATGTTTTAAATGAGAATAAGAAAGAAAAGTTTGTATTTGTTCCCCCCTTTCCCTGTTAATGCCTTACCTGGCGCCCTTGCAAAACTTTGCTAGAGCCGCCCCTCCACAGAGCTATGTAGAAAAGGATACCGTTGTTATTTGTCTCTCAGAAACAGTTCATAACTTCCCTTCAACTCATTCATGTCACCTAAAACGTTAACCTGTTTCTCCATCACCTGTTCAGCTCTGATGAATAGGAACTTTTTTAGCAGGTTATCAAGCTTAAACATGCTGCTTTTGTTTAGCGCGACATCCATTGGTTTCCTCTTTCTGCGCTAGGTGGGCGATAAACAAACAAGAGACTTGCGACAGAAAAGCCGATCAGCTGATCATTGATCAGTTTCATGATTTAAGGAGCAACAGGAGAGGGGGAGAAAATGAGAAAGAAGAAGCAGCTGCGCAGCGTAAAGACAGAATAATTCCAGCTTTGTGTCTTTTTTTTCAATTCTAGCTGAAATACGGGACAAATCGCCTTACTTTTTACCTCAATACGGAACGCGTAAAATTTTGTCTGAATAGGGGACGATTATCTATTTTAAATGCTTTTTTTAAGCTTCTTACTGAACTTCCTACAGTTATCTTGTCTTGTTGCTCTCATAACAACTAGTAAACTTCTCGTTAAACTTTGCAGAATCATAATCTTTGTGATGTCTGCATGCTGCTGTCTACATGTCTTGTGATCACAACGAGGAACAGACTATGGTGTAAATTTATTTTTTTTAAGCAACGATTGATTAATTAACAGACAATCCAGCTGCCCATTGATCAGGGAAGCTAAAATGAGGAGAAGTTTCCATGTACTCTCCCGGTGCACAGTGCTTTGCAGGAAGATTCCAGATCTGGATCTTGATAACAACCCCTGATTGTTTCCATTTATATCCCTCCAGGCTTTTATCCGCTTTAAGCCAAGCTCCGGAGTAGGACGAGGGAAAATTGATCAGGAAATAGCATGTCAGGGTATCTCAGCTCCGGTAAAAAGTCCACTCCCACAGCTTCTTTAGTTTTTAAAAGTATCCCAGGGGCATGGTAAGGGTCTGAGATGTTAAATTGTTTTAATTTCCCTGAATATACAATAATATCTTCTGTTTTAAAATGGGAAATCAACTCCGACGGAGTAAAATGACAGGCGGCGCCATTCAATTTGGTTAGGTTCCCTGCAGCGTCACCGTGAAGCTCTGAGAGTCACCTGACGTCTGGAGCTCTACACGGTAGGATTGCAAAGAATTTTTATTTAGGGGTTGAGAACACAATAACTAGACATAAGTAGTTACATTTACAAACCTGTTTTCAGGCACTTCTCCGCTTCTCTTGTATTACCGGTTGTTCTGGTTTTTACACTTCTTTAGCAAACGAGTTCGGCAAGGTGCGCCACCTACTGTATGGGAGTGGGTTTCGCGATGTAATTTCTTCTGCGTGTGAGATTAGATGTGTGACGTGTGAAGACAGTGAAATGCGTGACTCTCATGCTCATTGTGTCACTTTTGAATCGCTATCGATTTTGCACGTTTCACTTCGCAATTAATTGATTTATGGTGAATCTGCACACCCCTACCTAGTATATGCCGTAACATGGCAATGGCATATAATTGTGTTGACCTTTCCTGTGCCCTTATGCAATATAAAAATTTTCTGAGAAATTTAAGTTTAGGTTTTTATTAGCTGTGAGCCAAAATCATCAAAATATAAACCAGTAATAGGTTGAAATGTATGGTTGTGTGTGTGTAATGAATTTATTTGATGAGTTACACTTTTTAATTCATTTCATTATTACAATAATTAAATCACAAATGTGTGCACAGTTTTACATTCTATTTTACATTTGGTGTTTGTCTCTTTTACCTGTCCTCTTTTTTCCTGTAAAGTCACCTAGATAATACAAGCTTTCATAGCTAAGATAACAGTTAAAAATGCTATGCCTGGTTTTGCAAGAAGATAAAAATGCGCACAAGATAATATTAAAAGCAGCTATCAGTTGTGACCTGTGAAGGTCAAATCATAACACACAGATGATGTACATTGTTTTGTGTGATGTTCTAGCAGAGAGAGAAAACAAGGGTTAAATCTCCACCTTGAACCAAAACCCAAATGAACCCACATTACTTTTTGCCTACTTCTTGAATCAGTATTCCTTCTGCGTTTCCCTTCAGACGTACTTCATATGCAAGACAGCTTAGTTGTTTAGAATTTAGTTCTCTTATCACAAACCACAAAATGTCAAACAGCTGAAGTGGCAGTCTGGGTCAAAGTCTTTCAAGCTCAATTAACTCTAAGACCGTACAAATGCAAAACTGTTCAATAGATGATGGCATCAAGTAAATTACATACAAAACGTCTCATGATTGGGCTTTATGTTTTTGAAAACAGGAGGTGTATATTTCATTTGTTATTTCAACATTGAGCTTCACATAAGCTTACAGGGGAAAACATCAGACAACCTGGCAGTTTAGCACTCCTATTAGTGTTCCATTGATTTCCTCCTTCTTCTGTAAAAGGCATAGAAAGAGAAGGAGAGGCTTGATAGCTATGAGAAGGTCTTTCTCTGAATAATAATTGTGAAGAGCTGGGCACCAGAGTGAGGTCCTGCATAAACCATTGCTTTAGCTGTTGTGTACAGTGCTACAGTCCAATTTTCACATCATATAGGGTTTTCGAGTATACACATGCTGTAGACATGTTACAGCGGCTAAATTGCCAACGCTTAATGAGACATATTGAATCCCTATTGGTCTGATGTGAGACATAATGAGACACACTGACTCTGTCCAAAAGCTCACTTAAAGCTTCCGATCGTTAATTTAGCGCATGGGTGTAATCTGAACAGATTGCACTGACTCTCAAGCTGAAAACATCAATGACCAGCTCAAAATATTGTTCTACAAAAACTTTCACTAAGTGTTTCTTCTTTTTAAAACAATGCTCAGTAGAAATTTGATTTCTGGTATGAAAGCATTATGTACTGAAATGAAAGAGAGAGAATCTGAACAGGATGTTTCAAACTGATGAGATTCTCTTTTCCACTCCTCTGCTTTATTTCTGACAGGGCTTGTGTTCAAGGCAGCCTCTCACTAATTCTGCCATAAACAGGTCGGCAACATAATTCTTGTAGGTCAGCACAAAATAAAGAGCTGCCTTCCATACAAGAGCAATACCTAAATCAGAGGTAACCAAATGATTGACAGCAACTCAGATCCTGACCCAAATAAAGTCACCCGATTCGAATGTTATTATCCCATTAAATGACGGGGGTAAGCCGTATTGCGTCATTTCCTGTCACTGTTGTGCTCCCTGTAAGCTGTTTGGTGTTCAGACTCTCTTGAATTGATCTTATTTTATCTGTGCTGAGGCCTTTCAAAGTTATTTTAACACACAAGCACACTAAAACACACGTTTTGTGGTGGTGTACTTTACGTTTTGGGAACTCCTTGTGTTTCACACAGCTTTTCTTGGGGTGGTAAGGTCTCGCTAGCTCAGTTAACTTAGCTTCATTGCGGCTATGGCTACTCTTCTCTCTTCTCTCTCCTGTCTCTAACTCTTCTCTTCTCTCTTGCTCTCTCTGTCAGATGTTTAGTTACTTCCCTGCCTCCTTTAGTGATAATGGTAACTGTAATAAATTTTATATTTTTGTAGCTTTGGAGGCGAGGGTATCAGAATTAGAAGCACGGCTCCGCGCAGTTGAAAAACCAGCTGATAGCCGAAGCCCATTAACCAGCGTGGAGCCAACAAGGATAGCACCCCCTAGCTGTCCTCAGGTAGAGCCCGCGCAGCCGGGACCTCAGGCCGGCTGGGTGACTGTACGTAGGAAGCATAGTTCTGGGACCCAGCCCCCGGGCCACCACCAACCGGTCCGCGTTTCTAACAGATTTTCCCCGCTCAGCGACACACCCGCTGAGAAGCCGACCCTGGTAATTGGCAGCTCCATAGTCAGAAACGTGGCATTAGAGACACCATTGACCATAGTCAGATGTTTGCCAGGGGCCAGAACGGGCGACATCAAATCCTACCTGAAACTGCTGGCTAAAGATAAGCGTAAATACAGTAAGATTGTTATTCAGGCTAGCGGTAATGACACCCGGTTACGCCAATCGGAGGTCACTAAAATTAGTGTTGCTTCGGTGTGTAAGTTTGCCAAAACAATGTCCGACTCTGTAATCTTTTCTGGTCCCCTGCCTGATCGGACAAGTGACGACATGTTTAGCCGCATGCTAAACCTGGTCTGATCCGGAGAGACGGTATCCATCCCACTTTGGATGGAGCAGCTCTTCTTTCTAGGAATATGGCCGAATTTATTAGTCCTCCAAAACACTGACAACCCAGGGTCCAGACCAGGAAGCAGAGTCGTAGTTTAACCCACCTTTCTGCTGCTTCTGTACTGTTACCCACCCATTACCCTATAGAAACAGTGTCTTGCCCACGGCCAAAATTAAATGGATTAAAAGTTAAGCCAACAAAAGTAAATTATGGAAATCTCATAAAAATAAATACAACTTTGACTGAACAGAAAAATAAATCTATTAAATGTGGTTTATTAAACATAAGATCTCTCTCCTCAAATACTTTGTTAGTAAGTGACTTGATTTGTGATAATCACATTGATTTCCTTTGTCTCACAGAAACCTGGTTGCAGCAGGAGGATTATGTCAGTATAAATGAGTCAACTCCTTCCAGTCATTTAAATTTTCACATTCCTAGAAATACTGGGCGAGGGGGAGGAGTTGCAACAATTTTCCATTCTGATTTACTAATTAGTCCCAGACCAATTGATAGCTACAGTTCTTTTGAACATCTAACCCTTAATTTTCCTCATCCAAGTTGCAAAACATTAGGACCATTTTTGTTTGTGGTTTTGTATCGTCCACCAGGCCCTTACTCTCAATTCTTGGATCAGATCTCACATTTTTTATCTGATTTAGTATTAAATACTGATAGGGTTATTATAGTGGGGGACTTTAATATTCATGTGGATACTGAAAGTGATAGCCTAAATGCAGCCTTTAATGCTATTTTAGACTCAATTGGCTTTACTCAAACAGTACAGGGATCGACCCACTCGGGTAAACACACTTTGCATCTTGTACTGACATACAGTATTGAGTGTGAGGAAATAACAGTCCACCCACATAACCCGGTCCTGTCTGACCACTTCTTAATAACTTTTGATTTTACTTTAACTGACCATCTTAAATCTGAAAGAAAATTTCATTATAGTAGAGCTTTATCAGACAATGCTGTAACAATTTTTAAAGAATCTGTTCCATTCTTACTTTCCTTAGTGTCTCAGGGTAACACAGTGGATGGCAGCAATTCTATCTCTAACCCTTCAGAAATTGATGGTCTGGTTCACAACGTTACGTCCTCATTGCGTTTGGCATTAGATAGTGTAGCCCTCTTAAAAAAGAAAGTGGCCAGCCATAGGAGGCTGACTCCTTGGTTCAACGCAGAGTTGCGTACTTTAAAGCAGAATACTAGGAAGTTGGAGAGAAAATGGCGCTCTACACACCTAGAGGATTCCTATTTAACCTGGAATAACAGTCTACTGCTGTATAAAAAGACCCTTCGACAAGCTAGAACAGCATATTTTTCATCATTAATAGAGGCGAATAAAAACAATCCTAGGTTTCTTTTTAGTACAGTTGCCAAACTTACACAGAGTCATAGCTCTTTTCAGCCAAGTAGTCCCCCAGCTCTTAGCAGTGAGGATTTTATGGGATTCTTCATAAATAAAATTAATTCTATTAAAAGTAAAATCATTGGCATCCTCCCAAACATGATTACTTCTTCCTCAGTAAATGAGGCAGTATCGGAAAGAACTGTAGAACCTCAGTTGTGCTTAGGCTGTTTTGATTCAGTTGAGCTTTCAGAATTATCAAAAATATTAGCCTCATCTAAACCTTCAACTTGTATGTTGGACGCAATTCCAACCAAATTATTTAAAGAAGTGTTCCATTTGGTTCCTGGCCCCATTTTGGATATGATGAATCTATCCTTAGTGAATGGATATGTACCACAAGAATTTAAAATAGCTGTAATTAAACCTTTACTCAAGAAACCTTCCCTTGATCAAGATGACTTAGTGAATTACAGACCTATATCTAACCTTCCTTTCTTATCCAAAATCCTTGAGAAAATTGTTGCTAATCAAGTCTGTGAGCATCTAAACAGTAACGAGCTGTTTGAAGAGTTTCAGTCAGCTTTTAGAGTTCATCATAGCACTGAAACAGCACTAGTGAAGGTTACTAATGATATTCTCATGGCCTCAGATAATGGTCTTGTGTCTGTTCTGGTTTTGTTAGATCTCAGTGCTGCTTTTGACACAGTCGATCATAATATACTCCTAGAAAGGCTTGAACAAGTTGCAGGGATCAAAGGAACAGCACTAGGCTGGTTTAAATCATATTTGTCTGATAGATTCCAGT
Source organism: Valencia hispanica (assembly GCA_963556495.2). Classification (NCBI taxonomy): domain Eukaryota; kingdom Metazoa; phylum Chordata; class Actinopteri; order Cyprinodontiformes; family Valenciidae; genus Valencia; species Valencia hispanica. The sequence continues at coordinate 21,029,493 of OY747711.1, forward strand.
TTGTTCATCTATATGATAAATCTTCTTCACTCTCAAGGGTTACTTGTGGAGTTCCACAGGGTTCTGTGCTTGGACCAATTCTGTTCACCATATATATGCTCCCAATTGGTAGAATCATTAGACAGCATGGGATAAATTTCCACAGCTATGCAGAGGATACACAACTATATTTATCCATAAATCCTGATGAACCCAGTCAGTTAGGTAGATTACAGGCATGTCTGGAAGACATAAAAACATGGATGACCCTAAACTTTTTGCTTTTAAATTCTGACAAAACAAGTTGCTGTCTTTGGACCAGAGGTTCTTAAACAGAAACTGTTTAGTCAATCACTTCATCTGGATGGCATTAAATTGGCCCCCAGTAATAATGTAAAGAACCTCGGCGTTATTTTTGACCAAGACTTGACATTTAAATCCCATATTAAACAGGTTTCTAGGATTTCTTTCTTTCACCTCCAGAATATTGCTAAAATTAGAAACATCCTGTCCAGGAGTGATGCTGAGAAACTAGTCCATGCATTTGTTACCTCAAGGCTGGACTACTGTAATTCTTTACTATCAGGAAGTCAACAAAATGCCATTAAATGCCTTCAGTTGATCCAAAATGCGTCAGCAAGAGTTCTGATGAATATTAAAAAGAGAGATCACATTTCTCCTGTTTTAGCTTCCCTTCATTGGCTCCCTGTTCAGTCCAGAATAGAATTTAAGATCATTCTTCTTACATACAAAGCCCCTAATAATCAAGCTCCATCATACATCAGAGATCTAATCGTTCCATATGTTCCTAACAGAGCCCTTCGCTCTCAGACTGCAGGTTTACTTGTAGTTCCTAGCATTTCTAAAAGTAGATTGGGAGGCAGATCTTTTAGTTATCAGGCTCCTCTCCTGTGGAACCAGCTCCGAGCTTTAGTCCGTGAGGCAGACACTCTGTTTACTTTTAAGGCCAGGCTTAAAACTTGCCTTTTTGATAAAACTTATAGTTAGAGTGGCTAAGGTCATCCTGAGCTATCTCTGTAGTTATGCTGCTGTAGGCTTAGACTGCTGGAGGACAGACTTACCAATATTCCTCACTCTGCTACTTCCTTTTCTCCTACGACTCTCCAGTTGTACTACAGTACATTCTGTATTTTCGACTGTTAACTTTGTTTTCTCTCAGTGTTTTTCTCTCCATAGAAGATATACCTGGTCTGGTATCCTGTTTGGCTGCAATGCCCTGTTGGACGGGGGGCATCGACTGGGATGATCCTCCCAGTAACTGAACATCCACTGTGTCCTGTTATCAACTTTTTACTTTCTGTAACATAGAAAGTTCTCTTATATCAGATCTTCTGGTCCTTCTGTGTCTCTGCTCTGTCTTCTCAAACCCCCAGACGGTCGCGGCAGATGGCCGCTCCTACTGAGCCTGGTTCTGTTGGAGGTTTCTTCCTGTTAAAGGGGAGTTTTTCCTCTCCACCGTCGCTACATGCTTGCTCAGTATGAGGGATTGCTGAAGGATTGCTGTGGTTGGAAAGTATGCATCAACGGGGCCCAACCTCACGCCAATGACTGATGCAATCTGCTGGGATTCCTTAAATAGGAAACTTTTTAACTGACTGGAATGTTTGTATAAATGTATTGAAATTACTTCTTGTTAAGTGCCTTGAGATGACATCTGTTGTGAATTGGCGCTATATAAATAAACTAAATTGAATTGAAATTGAATTGAAAAATTAAATGTCCATTATTTGCGGTCCTCAATCCCATACATTAGCTTCAGAATGTGCCTCCTCTACCTCCTAGCAGGCTAGAATGTATGCATCTACCATTCTTATCGGTGATAATATCCATTTAATTTTTTTCAGCATCGCACGTGTCTAAAACTGGAAGCTTCCTTTTTGTTAACTTTATTTAAAACCTGTCTTTACAATTTAGCTAACGATGGATATTTACTTATAACCTTACCCCACCCCCAACCCTCATCCTAAAAAGTCAGGACAAGTTCCTAAACCTAAAGTCACAAGATAACGACCTACCGAGCAGGAGGTAGAGAAGGAACATTCTGAAGCTATTGTATGAGAGTGATGACCGATAATAACGGCCATTTAATAGGATGATAACATTCAAAACAGGTGATAAAGTCTTAGCTAGATCCAGATTAAATGTTATTCAATATTGTTTACCTATGCATCTTTTAAAATATTTATGACAATAACTTTTAATAACTTTGGACAGGAGTTTTCTGGACTTTAAAGTACTTACAGTAATCCAACAGGAACTCACAGGTTTCCCATCTCTCTGCAAAGAGAAGTGAACCTCCAAAGAAGCAGAAATAAGAAAGCAATTTATAATACTGTAGGTCAAATAAGACACTGCAAGCCAGCCACTAAAAGAGAAGAACTGAGGGGGCAAAGAGGTTTCTTTTAAGCTGTTTCTTTTAAGGAGGTTTTAACATACTTTAATGGCCTGATGTAATATTATAATCTTAAATGTTGTGTTTTCATCAGCTGTAAGCAGAAAATCATCACAATTAACAGAAATAAAAGCTTGAAAACATCCTTTTGTGCGTAATTAATCTGAAAGGTGTTTCATTTAGTGACTTGAGTTGCTAAAAATAAAGGAACTTTTCAATAATTTTCTAACTTATTGTATATATGCAGTAGTTGAGTTGAGGGGGAGCGGGAGGGGACGCCACTCCCCTTAGAAAGAAATCCGACATATAACGTCCCACCAGTAAAAGTCCCATCCTCCATCTCCATCCCTTCCATTTTACAGTAAATATTGTATGGAAATATAAATCATAAATAGAAGTTAAATGCATGTAACACATTTTACATACATGTTTTTACTCGGTTTTGTAAAAGTTTTAAAGAAGTTTTCATAATGACCTTTGCTGTCTCCATATCCGCATGTGTCATCACGTCAGTTGCTGTATAGGTAACTCTGAGAGGAGAGCAGACTTTGCTTGAAAATTTAAACCTAAACAAGCTTCGCATCACTCCCCCTCCCCCTCCTATGCACTCAAGCCTCGCCTCCAATGCCCTCCTCCCTCCTTCTGCTGCGCTACTGGCGTAACAACTGCCAAAGATAATCAGCTGACGCGACCTAGAGAACAAACTTTCGTGAATATTTCCTAACAGTAAACCACATATGATAACATTAGCCGTGAGTGCATGGATGATCGCACACGGTGCGGAGGTTTACTGTAATACCACCACCAAAAAACAAAACAAATATTAATCAAGCAAGGGTAATTACCTGTCAAGCAGAAACATTGCCAACTCGGAATTGGTTTTAAATGCTTTCAGGTCCCGTAACTCCCTCCACCTCTCAAAGGCTACACCAATATTTACCCTCGTTTTATCACGGGGTCGGTCAACTTCTTTCTTCTTAGCTTTTTTGTCCTCCTCGGTCATCTTCTTTTTTGTTGGCAGTGGTGGTATGGGCAGCCAGTTACGTAGCGGAGCGAGAGGCGGGTAACGGTGTGTGTGTGAGGAGTGATAGACAGATGTCAGACACTCCTTCAGACGCTGCTCTGGCTCTGATTGAATGTTTTCTATCGGGCGCGGTGGATTCTTGCAAATCGCAGTAGGGGCTGTAGGCGTGACCAATTGAGCTGCTTTTTTTAACAGATTACAAATCTCATTTCCTACTTTCAGGACATATGGACAGTTTTAGGAAATATCACAAAAAGTTACTTTTATTCAAGTTACCTCCTGCAGCTTTAAACTCTGCCACCGCATTGGTCTAAAACGGGTACATAGCAACCTTATCACTCCTTTCTCACTATGGCGAAAACAACTAGTCCGGAATTAAAACATCGATCATAAAAATACTGCTACATTACAGAAGGAGAACTTTTACTTTTGAACTAAGTGCGAACTTATATATTTTATGAAGTAAACAGTTTGTAGAGTTTGCCAGAGGTCAGAATGAGATTAATTTCTGAAGACATTTTCGGGATTCACCTTATGAGACAGAGTGCTTTTTTCTGCACTGTAGATCTTTTGAGCCGTGCTCCGCCGGCAGGAGTACCGACTGAGTTCTGCTTTACGGCAGAGTCATACGGGCTCGCTGTTTAGAGACTGTAGAGATGGCTGATCCACCAAAGAGACAGATAAATCCCATATGAGAAGACGCTAGAAAAAGAAAAAGAGAACGTGATAGAGAGAGAGCAAAGACCAGAGTAAATATTGGGCCGGTTTTCCTCATTGGAGAGTTCTTTTGGAACGGAAGTCATGTACTACGGACGCCGAGTTAGCCGTGCTGCTAATGGATAGGTAAGTAATCAATGACTTCGCCGGGGTTATAGTGTTTGGTCTGGCATGATGTTGTTACACAGTCCTGAGAAAGGGCATCCTCTCCTGTACTCTCCCTCGGCTCTGCAGGGGTTCTGAGGGTGAGAATGTTGAAGATGCCATTGATACCTAGCGAGAAAAATTAAGTTTTAAAACTTAGACAAGACAAGCCCTTTATGTTGAACTTTGAAACGTAAAGACTGTTTGGCAACAACTTTATACTTTTCACTTTTTCATTGAGTAATATCACTCAAAGATAACTGTAAAAACATCATTACTGTCACTTAATCATCACTCCATATGCGTAACTAATCTATTTCTCACTGATATGGTTAATTTTGGGGTACCTCTAGATTTTTTCAGTAAAGATTCTTGTCATTGCTCAAGATTTTCAAGGAGACGGTCGTAACGGTGTTTGACTATGGTATACACAGCGCATTTACGCCATGACTGTAAATAAATAAAATTAAATAAAATAAATTGATCAAATTAAAATTTTAATACTTTACCTCATCACTCATCTTCACTGATTGTTACAGTTGAATTGCTTACACTTATTTTTAAACCAAATTTATACACCATTCAAGAATCTAGACGTCGTATAGACGTCTATTAAATGTATTATAGCCTAATGATATTCTAATAAATCCAGCTATTACATTCTAGTAAATTAATCACAACAAACCTATTACAATTAAAGTTGTCAAATTGAATGTTAGATCAGGTTCTCAAAAAAAAGGGGGGGGTGGGGGCATATTTAACCTGTAATCCTTTCCTTTATGTCGTGCCAGGATGTTATGACAATGATCTTTTAAAAAGGTTTCAGAAACACTATGCTTATTTTACCGCTGGATATAAATACATCTCTTGATGTTCACATTTACCAAACTTTCCTACTGTTATGTAAATCAATACATTTTTCAAACTTTATCCAGCCATCACAAACATGTGAATGTGCAATATACCTGTTTTTAATTTGAACACATTTGTAAACATACATAGCAATAAAATAAAAGCACAAACTCAAATATATAATATTACCAAAATACTTTTTTTTTGCTTTTTTTATTTAAACAAAGATTGTGGTGAAAAACAAGTGGTCAAATCTACAAAATACTAAAATAAAAATGTAGGTATTTGTATGCAAAACATTTACAAAACAATAACAAAAATTAGGCCAAAACATTTTTTTAAATACACAGAAACTCTGGGAAACTGCATAAACCTAAACTAAAATGTAAAAAAAAGAATTATAGCCCCCTCCACCACTTCGAGCTGGGGCCTGTTTGAGATGTGCAGCCATTGCTGAGCTGATCATATACTCCGTGGCCTCTTTGAACGTTTTCTGAACAGATTCTGCAAACAAAGCAATAGAATAAATGAAGAAATCTTGTAGGTGTCACAGAGATCACAGAGATATTATCCATTAAGACAAGGTACAGGGTTTCAAAGGACTTGACTCAATGGACATTGGGCACCACCCATTTCAGAGTTTGGAGTTACTCTGTAAAGAATAATGAATTAATTTGGACTGACTAAAACTGTAGTATGGTTTCCTTTCATGTAACTACACTAATTAAGTTTCATAATTGTCAGTATTACAGAGACTGCCTAATACAGTCCAGACAAACTGTTTGTTAATGCATGTCATGTCAGTCACACATTTCTAACATGAAGAAGCAATTGCCAAAGAACTAGCACACAGTTTTTCTATTTACCAGTGATAACAGAGTAGAAGGGTTTTTTTTTTTGAAGGCGCTCTTTCCATGTGGCCCACCACCTTGCATATTAAAGTTTTCCATGACTTCATTTGTGAAGACTCTGCAACAGATAAAAAATCAAGACAATTGTCAACATTAAACTTATATAACTTGTATTACACTATCACATTGTAACCACCCACTATTATAAGATAAAATAAGACAAGATAAACCTTTATCGTCCCACAATGGGGAAATTCTCAGTGTTGCAGCAGCACAAACTATAGCACAAACTATAGCTAGCCTGCTAGCTATGCTGGAAACTGATAACGATTAAATTAACAAACATTGCAGGACAAAACAACATTTCAATAACGTACCTTTGAGAACTCACCTATATGCGGCCCTTCAAGGTGATTTGAAGAAACAAAGTTTTCTCACACTAGTGGTCCCAATGAGTGTAAAATAAATTGGTCCGGACGACTCCGATATGCTCAGATCACCATCAACGACGATTTGACCGAGCGGAACTTTAAGTGTGTTGCTGCCTCCTAGTGGTGAGGGTGGGTGGTACCACTAAAATAACTTAATAGACGTCTAAACCAGGTTTAAATCTAGACGTTGATTAAATATCTAAATCAAGGCTAAATCTAAACTTTACTGTATATTGATCAATGGCAATTCAAATGATTTAAATCCAATATTTGGACACCAGTTGTGCAACTTACAGTTATTTTTTGGATCACTGTTCATTATTTAATGTATTTAATTAAATCATCTAAATTTGGTCATAAAAGTGACGTTGATATTACGTATTTATTTAGACATCTAAATCGAGTCTAAATCTAAACTACATTGTACATTGATCAATGACTCTTAAAAATGTTTTAATCCAGGACTTGGCCATCATTTACACAACTTACAGTTATTTTATTATTTATTATTTAATAACTAATGTATTTTATTCTATCGTCTAGATTCGGGCTAAAATATATACCGATTATAGACGGGCTAATTTCGATTTGAATTTAGACGACACGTCTATTGCTCAGTGGGTTGTCATTCAGTCAAGACACGCATGCGGCTTGGCGAATCTGCACCAGATGTCGACTCTTTTTACACATCCAGTTATAATCGGCCTAGGGAAAATAATCAGGTTTTTGACCGTTTATTTATTTATTAGCTCATTTAGATTAGCGCAATCTGCTTCACACAGCCCATTGATTTAAGGTAGTACACCTTGTCAGAGCTCATCTGATAGTTCTGACATTTAGCCATAATCAGGACGAATGTGACTGCCATGATCGTGGTAAACGTGGAACAGATTAGGCCTCGTTTATCTTAATTACAGTATTTTACCAGTAGCCGGCCTATGAAATATTTTTCACAAGGATCATTTCCTCACCAATAGGGCCCGTGCAGGCAACACAAACGTTTTAGGATGAATAAAATAGAAATGACTAATTTTGTTTGGTCTTTCATATTAAATTAATCCAATACTTTGTTTTGTATAGGCCTAGTTTGCACGAAAAAACGGATTCTGCACTGCAATTATTTGCTAAGGCTTCTTTGCAAGGTGCTGGTATTGGCTTTGCTTCACAGATATTTAAAGCCTCCATTTCACCCGATCTTGGCTATTCAGTTGTAGTCCCCTAACATTCCGGCCAATTCAGCAATACAAAATACTCTATAAATACCACCGTTTTCCAAATTAAAATCCAGACTTTTTTAATAGGCGAAAAAAATGACCATCCCCCCTCAAATTGTTTTACAACTCGACCACTGTATATATGTATATGTATTTCGTTCTCACCCTGAATTGCTAGGGAGAAAAGTTGGCCTTTCTGCTTCCCTTTGTGTAACACAAAGTTTGTAGAAGCAAACTGGCCTACAAACCTAACCTATTTACACTGGGTATATTTAGGAGGAATAGGCCAACATTGCGGCAAAGACTTAAGAGTCATTTGGAAATGTCCGATCAAATTCTTGCAGTCCAAAAGGCACTACAATACTATGAAACTGTAACTAAACTTCTAAATTTAAAGATAGTTAAAAAATTATTTCCTTTACTTTCTGATTATTCTGTCACTTCACATATGGAAGTAATTTTGGTAATCAGAAAATACCTAAAACAGAAAAGGTTTAATATGGTTCAATCTCAATCAATGAGAATAGGGTTATTTGTGTTCTTTATATAAATAACTAGTTTTAACGGTAAACGGTAACATGATCTAAATCTAAAATCAACAAAAGGTATTAAAAGAGATGTAAAATGAAACCTTCATCAAATATAACAGGAATAACAAACCACAAAATCTATTTTGAAAAAGAGAAATATATGTTACATTATTTGCTGTTTTACTTTACTTCAGCAGACCAAAGGAAATGAAAGATTCCCTTTTTGTCTTGACAAAAGCTGCTGGCATTTTGGTCATTGTAAAAAAAAAATGTTTAAGATTGTTCAGTATCCAACAACAATGGTGAAAGAACAAATTAAAATCAAGTAAAAAAAATTGGTAGACTGTCATTGAAATTTTAAAGAATTTGTTTGAAATATAATTTCCTGGACAAAGGAGAAAGCACCACAGAGTTTTTAGAGAGTGAGTTATACCTTCCCTTTGGCTAATCTTCAGTGGTAGCCAGCTGAGGTCACAGAGATGTGCCAAGGTGCAGAGGGAGCAGAGCAGGTGAAAGGCTATGCTGTAATTCATTCCCTCGCCTGACTGGGATCCATGAAAAGAAACGAGCACACACTGTTTCCTCCTTCGGACTATGCATGCCTGGGACTTTTTCCTCAAATACTTTGAATAATCAGTGCGTGAGTCATTTTATTTATATGTTTTTGTTTGTTTTGCTGAAGTTGAAAATAACCTCTTAACCTCCAACTACTGCAGAGGGCAGGTTTTTCTCAGGCTGGTTTCCTCAGTTTTCTTTCAAATGTAGGTCTTTTTAATATGGTCACACATCCTGCAGTCTGAATTTAGGGGAATCCAGATCAATACTTTCTTAATTATCTGTCTTCATTGCAAAAAAAAAAGAACATAATTTGTATTTTTGAAAAATATGCCTTATGTCTGCTGTTAACCGTTCTTGCTTCAGTCTCCTTCCTTCAGGGCCAAAGTTGTCCTCTTCAGGGTTAACTCCCTTTACTTTAGGTACACAACAAAAGACAGTGAGAGTTAAGGTACAGTACCAGGGGCGTTCCTGGACCTGGAAACATTGGGGGCTGAGCCCACACCCTCTTAGAGGAATCTGGGGAAACCTACACTGTAAAAAAGGCTTTTTATTAAAGCTTTCTTGAGCATTGTGGCACCTTGTTTAAAGCCAAATACTTCAATATGTACTTCAAAATGAGGCAGAGTACACCCTGGACAGGTCGCCAGTCCATCACAGGGCAACACAGAGACACACAGGACAAACAAACAAGGGCAATTTTAGAAACTAATTCACCTAACAGTCATGTTTTTTTGGACTGTGGGAGGAAGGCGGAGTACCCGGAGAGAACCCACACATGCACAGGGAGAACATGCAAACTCCATGCAGAAAGACCCCTGGCTGGGATTTGAACCCAGGACCTTCTTCCTGCAAATGTTATAAAAGGTCATCATAAAAGGAACTGACCTTTGCAACATGATTAGCATTCAAGTGTAATTTTTGGGAGAAAATTGGCTCAATTAAATAGTTTTAACTAGAAAAGCACTCAGAGAGCGCAGACCTTCACCAAGGCAGCTCAGTCCCAGTCAAGACAGCAGTCTTTTCACTCAGAACATTTAATCAGTGCTGTATTCGAGTTCATTCTAGTGGTATACCCTGACAATCATCGGTCAAAATGTTAAATAAGTCATTGATTAGTCAGTGATTTTAATCATGCCCTGCTTTCTGAAGCAGCTCCTTCTATTCTGTATTTATGAAGATGCCTACATTATCACTTCTGTAGATAATAATCTAATGAATGATAAGACAGAGAAACAGCTTTAATTAGAATTATTTATGGATTTTAAGTATTTATATTTACATCAATCTTTAAACCTCCATGTTGGGATTTTGATGTCTGTCACTCAGTCTAGGCCATGCCCCTTTTGTATTACAGCCCTACTTTTACTTTAGTTTGACACCCCAAGATCATCATTGGCCCCCATTTCAAATTCAATTCAAATTCAAAAATACTTTATTAATCTCAGAGGGAAATTAAGTAAGCCCTCTTTAAAAACTTCCTAGATACACCCCTGCTCACTAGTCTTAATTAAGTATTTTTTAGGCTTATATAAACATTATATAAACATTATTATCCAAGCATTATTACCTATAATCATTCTGAATAAGAGGTACGGAATTAAAAACACTTTAAGGTTAAACACAGTGGGTCTGACCCACATTAATAAACACCGTTATTAATTGAAACTCTTAGAAAAGTCTCTGTTTTGGAGCTCTGTGCAGAAAGTTCCAAGAAAGCAAGCAGCCAGTTACAGCCTGGGAGAAAGCTTGCGATCAGCACTGTGAGGCGATGAGGAGCTATTGTGAGACGCAGATCAAAGTGGGAGACGCAGACCAACGCATGTCGGTCCAAAATGCCCGAAGATTTTGTCAGACTGATGTGATTTCGCAAGCACTGCTATGAATCTGCCTAATGTTCATATAATTTGAAGACAAAGTATATAAATTGTTTGTTTACCTGTTTTATGTGTTGGCCCAGAGTTTTGCCCCCCACTACCACACGTCGCAACTAAAGAATTATCCCTCTTATTTCTGTCAAAAATCGTCGGATGTGCATTTTCTGTCAGGACCGCTCTAGAGGTTAGAATAAACACCGGGCTGTCAGCCAATAAGACACGGAAGATTCCCCGTACAACTCCTCTCTGATCGGTCATACCATCGTGCCTCTGTTGCATTCACAGAAGCCAGGAAATTACAAAACTACCTCCTTCGTTAATGTCAAAGGATCAGTTAATGTGAACGTATTTATTCTGGGGTGAAGAAAAACATTCGGGGCTTGAGGAGAAATGTTCGGGGCTAGAGCGGGGAATGTCCAGGCCAGACGATGCCACTGTACAGTACTAAGGAGATTCACCTTAGTACTGAAGAAATTGGGGGTTTAATAACTGTACTGCACATTAGCTGTACCTTGCTAAACTGTTCCTGATTGCTGCCCTGTTCATTTCCCAAAACAAACAACTGCCATTCATCTGCTCCGTGGTCTGGGCAGCGCACACAAGCCACCCCATTGCACACACACAAATGAAGTACACACCACACCGTGAGCTCTCCATCACACAAGTTATTACAATTCCTGCAACAGTATAAGGCCATACAAACATATTCATTCCCCTTTATATTTTTATGTTACAACCTCAAACCTATATGTATTTTCTAGGGATTTGACATTAGCAGACATATAAAATTAGCACATAAATGTGAAGTGGAGGGAAAATGAGACAGTTACTAAATTGAGTCCAACAGCAATAAACAGCATTTTGAAGACTAAAGAAAAACACCAGATATGTCGAGAATATGTAGAGATGTTTAAAGCAGGGTTAGGTTGTAAAACGATACCCAAACCTATGAACACCTCACAGTGCACTGATCAATCGATTATCCAAAAAGAGTACTGCACAGATGCAAGCTTATCACCTTACCCAGTGGTGTCCAAAGTCAGACATCAAGGGCCTCTATCCTGTGTGCTTTAGTTTTTACCTGAATCAAATGATGGTTCATTGGCAGGGACCCTACAGAAACTGATGACATGCTAACATGGTAGTTTAATCATTTAAAATATGCAGCCAAGAGGCACATGATAACTCTGGAGAAACTGCATCCACAGCTCAGGTAACAGAACCTGTTGATATATATATATATATATATATATATATATATAAACTCAGCAAAAAAAGAAACGTCCCTCTGACTTTCAACAGTTTTTACTTTCAGTAAACTTAATGTGCGTAAATATTTGTATGAACACTAAAAGAGTCAACACCATAAGACATAAACTAAAAATGTTTCACAGACATGTGACTAACAGAAAAAGAATAATGTGTCCTTGAATGAAGGGAGGCTCAAAATCAAAAGTACCAGTCAGTATCTGGTGTGGCCACCAGCTGCTTGAAGTACTGCAGTGCATCTCCTCCACATGGACTGGACCAGATTTGTCAGTTCTTGCTGTGAGATGTTACCCCACTCTTCCACCAAGGCACTTGCAAGTTCCTGGACATTTCTGGGGGAATGGCCCAAGCCCTCACCCTGCGATCCAACAGGTCCCAGACGTACTCAATGGGATTGAGATCCGGGCTCTTCGCTGGCAATGGCAGAACACTGACATTGCTGTCATGCAGAAACTTACACACAGAACGAGCAGTATGGCTGGTGGCAGCGAAATTGGGTTTGTGCCCATAGGCGGCGTTGTTGCTGGTGATGTCTGGTCTTACCTGCCTTACAACAGGCCTACAAGCCCTCAGTCCAGCCTCTCTTAGCCTATTGCGGACAGTCTGAGCACTGATGGAGGGATTGTGTGTTCCTGGTGTGACTCGGGCAGTTGTTGTGGCCATCCTGTACCTGTCACGCAGGTGTGATATTCGGATGTACCGATCCTGTGCAGGCATTGTTACACGTAGTCTTCCACTGCGATAATGATTAGCTGTCCTTCCTGTCTCCCTGTAGCGCTGTCTTAGGCATCTCACAGTGCGAACATGGCAATTTATTGCCCTAGCCACATCAGCAGTCCTCATGCCTCCCTGCAGCGTGCCTAATTCACGTTCACGCAGATGAGCAGGGACCCTGGGCATCTTTCTTTGGGTGTTTTTCACAGTCGGTAGACAAGTCTCTTTAGTGTCCTGCGTTTTTAGAACTGTGACCTTAAATGCCTACTTTCTGTAAGCTGTTAAGGTCTTAACGACCATTCCACAGGCGCATGTTAATTAATTGATTATGGTTAATTGAAAATGCTTGGAATAACTTTGTTTAAACCCTTTACAATGAAGATTTGTAAAGTTATTAGGATTTTTACAACATTATTGTTGAAATACACAAGTCCTGAAAACGGGACGTTTCTTTTTTTGCTGAGTTTATATATATATAGATATATATATCTATATATATAGATATATCTATCTATCTATATATATATATATATATATATATATATATATATATATATATATATATATATATATATATATATATATATATATGTATGTATGTATGTATGTATGTGCCCTTCACAAATAAGGCCTTCATTGAAGAGTGACAAAAATAAACCACAGTTGAAAGAAAACTATGATAAGTTCTGTTTAAAGTTATATGTAAAGTTATATAAAACTACAGTGGAATAGTTCAGTTCAAAGCATATTGGTTGGTTAGGGTGATCCAGTTAAAATCTAATCCTACATCCAGTCCGCATCAAGACTTAAAAATTGATCTTCACATCCATTCTGATCGAGCTTGAGCTGTTATACTCAGTAGAATTTGGCAAAAGCTGCAGTCTATAAATGTGGAATGCTAGTACTGAGATATCCTAAAAGATTTGCAGCTGCATTTGCAACAAGGGGTTCCATTAAAAAAGGATTAAGAAGGACTGAATGCAAATGCACCCCACACTTTTCAGATTTAAAAAAATCAAAACTGCATGTCTTGTTTTATCACTTCAGAATTAATTTAGGAAATGTGAAAAAAATTTTACATTTAGAAGGAGCTCTATGGCATATTGTGTTTTGCCAGCGTGAACATGCTTTTCCATGAATGTGGCAAGTTACTCTGTAAAGTTAGTATTTGCATATTTTTGAGGATTTACAGGCCTTTCCCCATGGGTAGTCCAATATCTCTCTGCATTTCTATTATGCTGGTCAGGTTAGTCAGATGTTTCAAATTGCCTATAGGAATATGCTAAATTTTTATTAGCTATGCCGTGGGCTTTATCCTCTATGACTTTATTGAGCATTATGAGCTTTAAAACAGATATGTATTTACATTAGTGCAACACAGCCATGGAAAATTCTATATTTTGTGGCTCCAAGTAAAAAATTTTAAGTGAAAATTCTGATATCCTAGTATGCATATGTTATAGCTTTAGTTAAGAAAAGGTGGGTGTCCAAGATGCTTTCGATGTTCATTAAATTCTACTGGTGTGTTTTGCCTGCAAAGCAAAAAGATAGTGCACTGCTAGGTTTATTTAATCTCTATTTCTCAAACTGACATGCCATTAAAGACTAGCTACAGCTAGGTGAAAAAAAATTATGCTTGTGCTGCATCCACTGTGTCCTCAGGTCTTTTCTGACTTCACTTTTATGAGGAAGTATTAGCAGAATACTACATCACAATTTACCATAGACACCAAAATTGTATTTTAAAATCCATAGATGTCTGCTTATACTCATTCAAAGGGGTAGTGCCTCTAAAGGATACACCAATCCTGGCTGGAGAACACACACTCCGACCATATTTTTAAATTAGGAAATTGGAATCATGACATTGCTTAACCACTGTTTTATAGTCACTTTATTTTGCAGGCACAAAAATACTGTAGATAATCAAAATGGCGTTTTGCTCAGCTGAGGACTTTGAGAAACTGCTCCAGAGAATTGAAACAATCGAGACGAAGTTACACCATCTTCAGATTAATTTTGATCTAAACACTGGATATGGAAATAAGACAGCTTTACCTATGACTACACGCAGGGTGAAAGAACCTGGCAGCCCTAAACAATCTCACACAGATGCCACAGGCTAACGCTACTCCTCCAGCCAGAAGGCGTTTAACAGGTAGAACACTCCATTCCCAATTTGACGAAGACTGCCGGCTTTAAAATGCACTGAAACTACACCTGCTTTCTCTCCTCTGAGGAAGAAAAAAACCTGCAACCCAAAAGAAAAGATATCACTCCCTCTGGAATACCGCTGAGAAAAACATTTGCAGCCCTCAGTTCCCCGAAAGACAACGCAGCCCCTGGGACCAGTCAAGGCCACCAGGAGAAATCCATCCACATGAAGAGGACACATAAGAAACTAAGAACCCATGTGTCCATCCATTTTCTTCCACTTATCCGGGGTCGGGTCGCGGGGGCAGCAGCTTAAGCAAAGAGAGCCAGAATTCCCTCTCCCCAGCCACTTGGGCCACCTCCTCGGGAAGAATCCCAAGGTGTTCCCAGGCCAGACAAGAAACATAGTCCCTCCAGCATGTTCTGGGTCTTCCCCTGGGCCTCTTCTGGTGGGACGTGCCCGAAACACCTCACCAGGGAGGCGTCCACAAGGCATCCTGACCAGATGCACAAGCCACCTCAACTGACTCCTCTCAATGTGGAGGAGCAGCGGCTCTACTCTGAGCCCCCTCCGGATGACTGAGCTTCTCACCCTCCATCCTGCATAGCACCCGACCCCTATGGCCCCTCCCACAGGTGTTGAGCTCACTGGAAGGGGGACCCATGTTACCTCTTAGGGCTAAGCCCAACCCGGCCCCATGGTTAAAGGCCCGGTCACCAGGCGCTCGCCAACTTGCCCTGGCTCCAGGCCTGGCTCCAGAGGGGGGCCCCGGTGACCCGTGTCCGGGCGAGGGAACCCCCCCAGCAAAAATTCTCATCATACATGACGGATTTATTAATGGTATCGAAGATTTTTGTAGCCAGAACACTAGTGTTATCAGCTGCCCCAAGAATACAGTAGGAAAAATATCTGAAAAAATCCTGACAATTTTACAACAACACCCTAAGCTGGAAAAGCTTGTTATCCACACAGGTGCAACTGATGTAGCCAAGAAACAATCAGAAATTCTCAAAACAGACTTCCCTGATCTGCTACAGAGACTTGATGGACTTAACATAAACATATTTATCAGCCGACCAGTCACTGAAGGAAATGATGAAAGGTACAGTAGACTTCATATGCTTCATAAATGGTTGAAGAGAAAATCTGTTAAAAAATCGATTCCATTTATTAATAACTTTAAAATATTTGGATGTGTAAAAGACTTTCAAGAGAAATGGACGTTATCTTAATAGAGCTGGAGTGAGACTCTTGACCTCAAATATATTCTGATATCTGAATAAACACTTGATAAAGCACCCGAGAGCTGACCTCAAAGCACGGCCTGTGGATACTATCAGAGAAGAAACATTGACATCACCAGCCCAGAAAGCTGCATGGACTGACAGAGAACAAACATTTCCAGCGGTGAGTACACATTCCGCACATGCCCCAACAGATAATAATAGACATCTGATATACAAAGGAACCAGACAGTAATTCTACTCCCACCATCTTCCAGAAGTCGTCCGGCCACCCCGAAAAAATCATTCAAGTCATTACAAGCAAGGGAACACAACAAACTAAAGCCAAACGGTCTTTTAATAAAACAAATCTCAAACTGATCATCTGTCAGAAGGTTCAGCTACCGATTATCAAAGCACTTAAGTTAGCTTTATTAAATATTAGGTCTTTATCACGAAAGTCACTCCTAATCAATGGATTCATCACTGAACATAAAATACATGTCTTTTTTATCAGAAACCTGGCTAGTTGAAAATAATGAAACATCTGTATTGATAGAATCTACTCCTGCAAACTACAATTTCTTAAGCGAGAGCAGGAATCACAGACGAGGTGGAGGTGTACCCACAATTTTTCATAAATCAATGAACTTTAAAAAGGAATCCCTGGGCATATTTGACTCTTTTGAATACCTAGCCACCCAGATAAATGAGCCTAAAAAAGTTATGTTTCTAAGTTTATATAAACCCCCAAAACTTAACTCTAACTTCTTTAATGATTTCAGCGACCTTCTTTCCGTAATATGTATCGATTATGACCAATTAATCATTGTAGGGGACTTCAATATCCATACTGACAACTCCCAGGATAGACTAGCAAAAAGTGACACTGTTGAGATCTTCGGCCTGACCCAGCATGTCAAACAACCAACATACAATAGAGGACACACTCTGGACTTAGTTATCCGCAAAGCTTTAACTATATCTGACATCTCGGTAATTGATATTGCGCTATGTGACCATTTCTTTGTTTTCTTTGAAAGTACCATCTCTGCTAAAATATCTAGCCACAGTGGGACAATTGTAAAAAAAAGCTTTTTTTCAGGGACAGTTCAGTTGAAACCTTTAAACGTATTTACCCTTCCACCACATCCCCTCATCTCCCAACTCCAACTCAGTAAACAACCTGGTAGATAATTTCCTCGTGAAAATTTCAGACATTATTGATTCAATTGCTCCAACTAAAGTGAAAGTAGTCTTGAGTGAAAGAAGTTTCCGTGGACAAGTGATCCACTGGTACGTAGTGAAAAAAGGGAGTGTTGACAAGCTGAGAGAAAATGGCGGAAAACTCGACTCCAAGTTCCCTGTGAGATCTACAAAGGGAGACTGAATAGATATCAGTTAACTTTAAAAGATGCTAGGGAAACTCTTTTCTCTGAAATCATTAACAGAAACATTAATAATGCACAGACTCTGTTTACAACAGTGGAAAAACTAGCTAATCCTCCAGTGACAGTAGCCCCTGAACTAAACTCGACCAGGGCCTGCAATAAATTTGCCAACTTTTTCACTGAAAAGATTCTAACAATAAGACGGTCGGTCTGTACCGCAGCACCAAACCCACTACTAATGTTATACCCAACTAACACTAATATAGAAAAAAAAGTCAGAATTCCATGAATTAAACCAAATAAACTTAGAAGAAATCATTAACCAAAACATGAGTTCACACCACACACCAGCTGTCAAAATTCATGAGTAGATGCCCCCGATCCCATGCTTTGACCCCTCCCCAACCCATGACGCCTTGCTCTGACCCAGGCCCATCAATGACCCCCCCCCACCCCCCCACCCCCCAAAAAAAGCGAGCTCCGGCATACCGCCCTTCATCCTTAACACTCAGGGATCCAGGTGTGTAAGTTCCATTTCTCTCTAATATGAGCGTGGTGTAAAAGTTTCATTATTGTAACTCATTGTTGTTCCTCTTTCCTACATCTGCATTAATCTCTGCAGACTGTCAAACAACTTTATAATCTGCTTGTACTGATTCACACCACGGTTCGACTTGTGAACGAGGTAGGAATAAATGTTTTAACAATGCATTTGTTGTGCTGAGAAAAATCTTTATTTTACTATAGGAATAGAGATATTTGAATATAATCACAATTTATGTTTCTTTTTATTATAGAGACTCCTCTGAGCACTAGGAGGTGGAAGAGGGGTGTGGAGGATCATCACGCGTGGCTTCATTTGGATCGCTTGGCATCATCAGATGATCCCTCTGAGTCTGCAGCTCTGACTAGCCCTGGTGGCTGGTTAGTGAGTAGGCCGGGTGTTTTAATGATGTCACAACAGCACACCGCCCTCTATGTGTTACAAAACACTATAAATGAGCTATCAGAGCTACCCGTCCCTCGGACATTGATTCACCATTCTGGCAAAATAGAAAACAGCAGGCAAATTCAGCAGCATTTGACACCCCCGATTGGAACTCAGGAAAGCGAAATTCACCAGCTAATAGATGACGCTCTTACCCGGGTAAATCTGCCATCAGAGTGGCTGATGTCACAACAGCACACCGCCCTCAGTGTGTTTCAAGACACTATATCGGACCCCTGAAATGATGCATGTCAGCTAGGCAGTCAGCCCCTACCATAACCGGTGAAGGAAACAGAAATAGGCATAAATAGGCCGCCATTAATGAATTCCAATTCGAACTATGAACTTGAGCTCCGTTTGGAAAAAGGGGCCATTCCAACAATCAGAGACTTGCCTGCAATTAAAACGGTAAGGCTGTGTTTTTATTGCTCTACTGTGTGTAACAACCGTCCACGACAGTCATTGTAATAGCAAAAGATAGCAAAAACCTCTTTTCTTCTGCTTCGATCATGTGGTTGGAATGTCCAGCGAACACCCGAAACATCCATATTCAGCATGCTTTAAACGTGGGGAAAAAAGATTGGGCCATACTATATTGACGGGAATGTGGAAGTATCGGGCCGTAAAATAGATCTAGAGTTTAACGGGTGTGAGCACAATGGGTGTGCCTCCCGAGCGGGTCGAGTCCGCTGGCTCGTGTTCCGTATGGGGAGCTTTACGCTACAACGGGAACGGGAGCATATATTTCGCACAGAATATGGGCTCCATATGGAAATGATCTGGGAACATGAGTAGGATCATATGAAGAAAACTAGCCCTGATGTGATTCAGTTTTTGCAGACATATCAGGCGCCTGAACCGCTCTCTCCTCGTGAAGCCCTCTTCAGAAGTAGAACATGCGCCCTCCGGCTGAGGTACTCAGCTGGTCCTGATGAGACTGTGGAACACCAGGATGTGTGTAGCCTCTACCCCTTTGAACAGAAAATGAAAAACTTCCCTTTAGGCCACCCAGTCATAATAAGGGAGAACTTTAGCCACCCTAGATTTATTATGGTCTCATCAAAGCTGTCATTTCATGTCCACAAGGTCTTTTCTTTCCTATTTTGCCATTCAAAACGAAACAGGGGAAGCTGGTTTTCACCCTATGTCACACATGCGCATTGCTGTTAGGTCTCTGCAACTGTGTGCTGGGTGAGTGGGTGTGTCTGTCTGTTTTACTACCTTGTTTCTGCAGGGGGCGTGACCGACAGGTTCTGCAGCAGGTGCTTTTCATCAGACCTCGTCACCTTTACCAGTCTTTTTTCTTTTTTTTTTTTTAAACATGTCCTGTTTGGCAGTGTGGAGCTCAGAATTGGTGCCCAACAGATTTGCTTTCACAAGCGGAGCAGTACAGCTTTTGCTATAGTCCTCCACTTGATATATGTGTGAAAAATCTTTATTATGAATTGTTGGGGTTTTTATTTCCTGATGTTATGGACACGGAGACGGAAAATTAAGGAGAAGAAAGAAGGAAGATGAAGAAGAGAGGTAGGAAACAAAAAGTCAAGAGAGAGGGTGAGTTGAAAATACAAGAGAGGAAGGGGAACAAAGAAAACACGAAAAAGGAACATCGACAAAACAAAACAAACATTGTGAACTAAGAATTACACAACCACATCACACAAAAATAGATATAAAAATACGACAACAATGTCACAGAAAAACTCATGGTACCGATTAATCAAGCTCTAGTAATGATAACCTCAGCCAAGAATATATCCTTAAACACCAGAGACCCCACATCTATGTGTGTGTGTTAGCATGCTGGTGTATATAAGGTTTCTCCATAAGAGTGTTCGATAGTTGGTGTGAGCAGGCATCAATCCGTCTCCCAGGAATCGATGCAGACATGAAGGAGATCGGAGCAAAGACGTCCAAAGGACCCCCAGAGCCCCAGGCGGACCCGGGCGGGGCCGACCGCATCCCCCAAGAGTGGAGCAAAGGAGAACCCCAGGGGAACGTCCAGCGGCCACTATGCAGGGGCCCGGGGGGCAGCAGTGACGAGCCCACGGGCCCCGCCGCCAACCGGCCGCGCCTTTACCAGTCTTAAGGGAAGTGGATCCAGGAGACTGACGCCAGACGGTTCTCGCTCTATGCGTGGTACACATGCCAGATCTTGTTGAACTTCTCATTAAGAATCTCTCTTAAAGAATTGTATTCCAAGCTACTTACCTCTCTCAATCTCCTTCATAGAAACAGCCCTGGAATTTCTCCTCGACCAAGGTTCCTCCCAGTGGACCGGATCCTGTCCTGGTCAGTCTCCGCTCCTCTCCTCCTGAAACCAAACAAAGTACTCACCTTAACTCCACTGCTCTCCATCGCCTGCCTGTCCGCCCTCCAACGTCTCCACCTACAAGAACAGCAAAGCGCTCCAATACAAACCACCCACTCTCCAGCCGGACTCAGTTCGCGTCTCCCGCATACCTCCTCCGAGTCCTCCCGAAGCCGACAACCAAGTAAGACCTCATCCATCATACTCCCCTTCATAATTTATTCTCATTACCTTAAATTGATCTCTTACCTATTCCCCTTCAGTTCCCGTTTCCCGGGTTCCATCGATGAGGCACAACCTCCTGGACTTTTAACTCATTTCCTGTATTAGTTCCAAATAAAACCTTTTATGAAACTAATCCATCTATTGTCGTCTGGGTTTGCTGCTTGATTTTAGAGTCTCTCTCTAAACCAAACATGACAATTGCAAAACATGCAAGATGATAGATGCGCACACAGTGACGCAGAGGTAGCCTTAACCAGGGTGTGGGTGTCTGAAGAGATTAAAGAGGCTCTAAAGTATAGATTGACAAAATCATAAAAGTCTGGCACTTCGAGGAGAATAGTGATAAAATAATTGCTGATTACATCCTGTCTTTCTTAAAGAAGAAGCAGGAGGCTTCAGGGTACCCAGAGGATGTGCATAGTGAGGAGGACAGGATGAAATACATCCGAGACTGCATGGAAAGTCAGAGGGTGGAGTTAGATCCCTAAAAAATAGAAGTAAACCCTGCAAAAAGGCAGGCTGCTGAAATTGGGGCAATTTTGCTCAGAAAAATGATCAGATGCAGACCGCTCTCATCAATCAGCCGCAGGAGTTTTTCGATTTCATGTTTTCAGGGAAATTTCACATCAACTACTTCAACTTTCTGAATTCCTAAATGGCCATGATTCAGTGGAAGTACAACAAAAAATCTATCACTCCTCCTAACAAAGCCACAAATGTGTTCATTGCTGCATTTACAACAGCCTATGCACAGAGTTACTGAAATACCTGCTGCAGTTCCAAGAGAAAGTGCCCTACTGACAGCATCATCTATGTCATCACCAAATCATGTAAAGCACCTTGAATTACCCTGCTGTTGAAAGTGTGCTATACAAATAAAATTGCCTTGCCTTGCCTTGCCTATGTGGTCAAAAAAGGTGAGACGGCTCTAAAAACAGGGAACTATTTGGGGGACTTAACAAACGAGCCGCCACCGGGTGACACTATTCAGGAGTTTGCAGCAGCAGAACCCAAAAGTTCCCACCACCCAGTTTTCACTCAGCTCAATAGCCTTAGCGAAGTCTGTAGAGTAATTAGAGCTTGTGTTGGATGGAAGAGTAACATAGAAGCCCTCATAAGCCATTATGAATTTGATGGAGCATAAAATGCACCTGGTGGCTTTGGAGTGAGCACCACACTATATCTGATCAGACAATAGAACCACACTTTATAGAGGAGCGCTGCTGTGACATCACATCCGTGTTAATTCATCTTGGAAAGCGGATATTGTAATATTATTTCACTTTCTGAGGCTCTGATCCAGCTGTTGAATTTTTTCGGCCAGTTTCTCCATCTCACAAAAACTTGTTCCTTGCCATTGACTTTCCGCCGTTTTAAAGTGCAAGTAAACCACTCTACAACAGACGCCTTTAGGTCACTGGCTGTACAAAAAGTGCACAATGCCATATTTTTCCATTAACACCCTAAACATCTTATTAAAGAAGCTTTTGACTCTCTTTAAAAACTGATTCGAATGCCTTAACCTCAGCCCCGGTCTTTCTCTTTAAAGCACGTACGTATGCCTTTTTGGAAAACACATCGATCACTGTTAGTAAATAGTTGAAACCGTCATTATGATCTGCTAAGGCCTGCATTTCGTATAAGTCTGTTCGGAATTGCTTCAAAGGTCTGAAAACAAAAACCCGATTCCTCAGAAACTTTGCTCTTGCAGGTTTATGTAGTGTATAAGTGTCCTCTCCTCTATCCTGTAAACCCCTTCTCAGTCTCTCAGCGCCTCCATAACACCCAGGATGTTCTGGGTTATAATACCCCTCACTCATCACCTGCCAAGCAGCCATTCTCTTATGAACGAGAATACTTGACTATGTATGATATATTTTATTCATTCTATAGTAATTATTCTGATAAATGAGACAGATGATTGGGCTCATGGTTTTATTTAAACAAGAATATTTCAAAACATTTTAAAACAGGATTAATTCAAAGTTTAGCAGGGATTAAACACAACGTTAAACAGCAATATTATTGATGACGCTGGTCTAAATCATTCTTGCAAGCCATAGCAAAGGGAAACAGTCTTGAGTTTATCCAGAGCGATCTCACCCTCCAAGTGACCATACATTTTTTGAATTGCTGCCTGGATCCCCTGCATACTCATCAGTTCATGCATGATGGTTTGAGTAACAGTTTTTAACTTGTGATCATCGGCATGTATGAATCGGCTTGCTAGAAGAAGCTGGATAGCAGGAATGAATTGCGGAATAAGTAGTATCTGCATGATGGATTGAAAGTGAATCTGATAATAATCCTCCTTGATTACCTCCAAGCATTGATGTTGTAACTGACTAGGATGGTCGACCTGACATCCGTAGCAGTTAGCCTTATGATATTTCAAACATGTTATATTGAATAAATGAAGCGGGGCTGCCTTCACAGCCTTGATGAGTTTAAATGATATCCAACCGTCCGCCTCATCCTGGAAATCAGTGTCGTGTTGGGGTGCTGGATCCCCCACCTCATCATGACTCCGACTTCTGGGGTGTGGTGACATGCTGAGCGCCTCATACTGGTCTCCACTCTCAACTTGTGATGCTGGGCCGTCACTCTCTTCCTGGAGCTCGCTCATCTGTAGCGGCGATGGTCTAGGTTGTGGGGGCCGCGCTCGATGAGGTCTTGGAGTAGGGGGCGAAAGTAGTTAAAACATGGTGTTGTGCTACAGACGTTTAGGATTTGGCTATGAATAATTAGAAATTAATAAGAATAATAATTTTATTTTAAAATGACCAAGTTTGTGGGCACCACCTGGTTATTTCAGGAATATATGTAGCCAAATTTTTCAGTCTCAGTTTATGTTTATGATTACCTGCCTGATAAGGCTGAGATAATTAAACAATAGATGAAGGAATAAGTTCTTACGCTGTGGACATTAATTGTATGCATTACTCCAAATAATCACAGACAACTTTTCTTAAAGCTAAGGGGAATTTATTAAGAAAATAGAACAACCTTACAGCCAAAACATTTAGTCAATAATTCCTATCTATTCTAACGCATGCACCTAACTACTACAGATCTTAGAAAACAAAAATATGTGAAAATTAAACACAATTAACATGAAATGGATCAGGGAGAAACAGACAGCCCAGGCTTTGTTCAGGGAGGGAGGTGGCCCTCACTCCAGGGGGCTCAAGTCACAGATAGCCTAGGAGACAAAGAGTCATAAAACTAGTTCTGTGTCAAGATGGAGAACTGCACATGGAGTGTAAGTAGACAAAGGGCCATAAAACTTAGCTCTGGAGCACATGGAGTGTAAGAAGTCAAAGGAACAATGAGGTTAACCTTTCAGCTAACGCCAGCTAACGAAGGCCGGACCGAGTTCGACTCAGCCGACCAGGTGATCAGAGAGCGGAAGAGAGAGAGAGCGAGGAAAGAGAGGAAGGAAAAAGAAAGAAAGTGTGGGATCCGCTTAGGATAAAACAAACAGTTTCAAACACAGTAAATACAGCTCAAACTCATGCTTTCGGCGACGCCAAATGAGCAAACAGGTTCAGCGCTTTAAAAAAAAAAAACACTTTAAAACCAACAATGAACGTGATCTAACTCATTAAGAACTCTATTTTCTCTATTTATCTTCGCCCAGACACAAGATTAGCATTAATGAACCGGTTCAGTCCTACTTTGCGTTGAGGGAAGTCCGGTCTAGGGAGGAGAGTAAAATGTGTCCGTAGTTGAGCAAGAAAAGGAAGAGTTAACGCTTCAGCATATCTAACCCATATCTACTACTCCCCCTAGCATACAATAGCCACATTAGCAGTTAGCTGCTGTTTGTTACACACAGCAGAGCAATAAAAACACAGCCTTACCATTTCAATTGCAGGCAAGTCTCTGATTGTTGGAATGGCCCCTTTTATCCAAACGGAGCTTCGATGCCAACTTCGTCTGATGTTGTCCCAAATTCGTGAAGGATTCCGGCGTAAAAAGAAAAAGAAAAAATATTCCCATGTTGATTTTGGCAGTCAACAACAGAGCAACTCACGTGTGCACTACATTTCTGGCAGAAATGGTTTTAGCTGATTAAAATAAAAGGCCAACACGAAAATGTCTTCTTAATGCATCATTGCGTGAAGAAACTTTCTGCATCTTTCACGGTAGAGTTCGTACTTCGAATCGGTGATGTGTCGGTCGTGAACGAACCGGCTCTAAGAGCTAACCCTTTGAAGTGAACGATGGGAGCCGGCTCGTCATTGGGAAACGTTTTTTTTATTTTTTCATTCCCCCACCCCGCTTGTTTTGGTACATTTGGTAGACATCATTTTGCTTTAATTTTGGTAATCTATACACTTTAAGCAACAGAAAATCTGATCCGGCTCTTTATAATGAGAATTTTTCAGAATTGTTGTTCAGAATTTTTAGGACTTTGTGTCCGAACTGCAGACTGAATGGCCTGTAGGTTGACGTTGTACCAAACTGTCTTGGAACAGTTCTCATATCGCTCAAACTGGCTACACAAACATGATGAGCACTTCGAAGCTTTGAAAGTAGGGTTCTTCCCGGTCCAGCGAGTCAGAACAAAAGAGAATCTTCACCAGTGAGATGTCCTCTGTGTAGCAGGAGTTTCTGCTAAGGACCTCTGCTGAGAACAGTTTGAAAATGGCCGCCGTTTTGCCGTGATGTCATTGTTGATGTCACCATTGGTGTCACCAATGGTGGCCACGGACCAATAGGAGTGTGTTGAGGGTCACCGCTAGGATTGCTGGGAAATGTGGTCTGCTCAGTCCATCTTTGAAATGGCTTCCAGCCATTCAACAGTCAGTTCAGTTCATCTTATGGAAAATTGACCCCAGCAATGGCTGACCGGATCCCTCACCGGCATATGGAGTACTCGTTCCCACTAATCAGGCATCAGGTAACTTGTCTGACAGTAGATTGTCGGAGAGGATGAATGGTGGAGACAGCTGCCAAGAGCAGGGTGTGCAATTGGTATCCGCCGAGAGGTAATACGGATCAGCACAGTTGAACCCGAACTGTGATGCTGGATTGACGAGGGCCTTGACAGGCCAGATGAAGTCCCAGTATGATGGTATGGTAGTCTGCATGCTAAAATCATCCAACGTCCAGTCGCTGAGTTGAGTGTTGAGGATTAAGGGCTGTATGCCAGAGGTTTCGATGTGCTGCAGAGGCGGCCTCCAGATTGTGAGTCTTACATAGCAAGACACACGAGATTGAATGGAGAGATGTGTATTCAGGTGAGACAGCCTGACCAATAGGATTGTGGCGACATCCCACCCAGACCCAAAGACCTGTGAAACCTAGGTTGAGGTGTGAACTCAGGAAGTTTTGGACATTCGGGGAGGTCATTGATGTGGGGGTGTGTACTCATGAATTTTGACAGTTGGTGTGAGGTGTGAACTACCACGGGAAAGGGGAGGGGTCAGTTAGGGTAGGTTAGGTGTGAAGTCATTAATTTTGACAGATGATTGTACATACTTTCTCTGGGGTGCCCCAGGGCTCCATCCTGAGGCCCCTCTTATTTAATATCAACATGATCTCACTAGCCCAGATGACAACAACCAATAAGATTAGCTACCATAACTATGCAGATGATACTCAGCTATACATTACGATGTCACCAGGTGACTTTGAAGCCATCAAAACCCTAAGTAAATGCATCGAGCAAATCAATGAATGGATGTACCATAACTTTCTCCAGCTGAACAGAAACAAAACAGAAGTAATTACTTTTGGACCTAAAGAGGAACGATCAATATTCAGCACACAGCTTTAGTTAAAACAGCTAAAAAATACTGATCTGGCCCGAAATCTAGGTGTAGAACCAGGAAAGTAGAGCACATGACCCCAGTTCTAAACTCCTTACACTAGCTCCCTGTAGCTCAGAGAATAGACTTCAAAATAATTTTACTAGTTTATAAATCATTGAATGGCTTAGGACCAAAGTATGTTGAAGATCTACTGTTAATATACCAACCCACCAGAACACTCAGGTCCTCTAGTTCCAGTCTACTCAACATCCCTAGAATTAGAACCAAACATGGAGAAGCACCTTTCAGTTCAAATGCTCCTCTAATCTGGAACAAACTTCCAGACAACTGCAAAGCTGCTGAAACACTAGCCGTTTTCAGACAGAAATTCCATCCGGTCTTTAACCGGAGTTGTGTTTTCAAATGCACCAGATTTTTTCTGGAACATTGCCTTTCGGCTGCTTTCACACAGCAAGAAATGTACCGGAGGGTCCTGATGAATGTCTAGGGGGTGGGGGTAGTGGGGGGTTGTATGTGGATATAGCGTAAACTTAGTGCGGCAGGCGTATATGTCATTTCCCCAAACAAAGTGATTATTGCAAAGATGGCCGACAAAACAGCAGATCTACTCACAGTGCTCATCTTTGTGATGTGTACAATTTTGCGCACATGGAAATGCTTAAGAGACATCGATGAAGAAGCTGAAGAAGCCATGTTCTTATGCACTGCCGTTCACGTGACATTTATACGTCATCAATGTTTGCGCTCACAGCGTTCCCCTCCCCTTTTCTCCACCGCCCCACATCCCTCCAGCTTTTCTGGAACATTTCCTGATAATCTGAATGCAAACACCATACCGCGAAAAGTCCACTCTTGCTACTAGGTCTTCATCTGTAAAATTACCAGTAAAGGGTATCCGGACAAAGTCAGGAAGATTGCTTTCAGACTCAAAAGCAAAACAGACGAAGTCCGGACAATTACCGTTTTTCATGATCTGTTTGCAAGGGCTACTGAGTTCTTTTAAATCACAACAAAAAATGTATCCGTTTAGAGCTACCTTTGAGTAATGCTTTGATGTATCATATGTTTTGTGTATGCTTCTTGATTTATTGCTGTTTTTACTTTATATGCTTTGTAATGCTTTGATGTATCTGTGTATGCTTCTTGCTTTATTGCTGTTTTAACTTTATATGCTTTGTCTGTGTTTTGCTGCTATTTTTATTTTACCCCTTAATAACGTAAAGCACCTTGAATTACCTTGTACAAATAAAATGGCCTTGCCTTTACAGTTTCTCTTGAAAGTATACACTATGTTAAAACTCCAGATTATTGTGAGGTAAAAAATAATTTAAAACACCTCAGATTTAATCTACACTTATAATGGGAAATATCGCTTGTAAATTTGAGAAAATACAAACACATTTATTTGAGGAATAAACATAAATAAGCTACAATAACCTTATTGCATAAATGTGTACACTCTAAAATAAATAACTGAACCTCCCCTAGTTATCGTAGATCAGTGGTTCTCAATTATTTTCTGTCATGCCCCCCCTACAGAATATAAATTTCTTCAACCCCCCCGCCCCTGAATTGAAATACTATTCAGAACCTGGTAATATGTAATTATTTATCTATACAAACCACTGACACCAGCATTCTGGATACAATCTCCTGATTGTACCTCGCAGTCTGTGAGCTGACAGAATTTATAGAAGGGTTGTTGACGACAAATTTTTTGGAGATTAACAGTGGCTTTTAAACATTGTTTTAAGGATTCAAGACATAAAACAAATGGAACAAATTTCTTCCATGGGAGTCAAATAAAGTTAAGCTTTGTCTTTGAACACAATATCAAGTGCAAATAATGATAAATAAATTGAGATATACAATGCAAAATGAGATGGCAAGCTATACCGTTTGTCCAAGGTATTGATGAGCTTCTTAAATCCCAGGTTGTTCACTGTGTTTTGAGTAGGTTTTATTGTTGTCAGGCTTTTTTTAAAATCCAATTGTGACATAAAAATCAGCCTAACAGTACAGGTAGAATGTCCATGTAAAATCCCCAATAAACGGCTTCAACCAGCTTTTTAATTCAGGGTTCGACTCCCACTTCTTTCTGTATTCCTGAGAGGCCATTTTAGACAGACATGACTGTTCTACAGCTGTCACAGAAGCCAGGCACAGTGGATGAGGTGAGTAACTGAGCTGAGTGAAATATGTGAAATATTTTAGTGTGCAGTCATTTATTTTAGAGTATATACATATATGTATATATATATGTACCAAAAGAACAGCATTTCGACAGAGAAAGATAGCTGCGGGAGCATCATTCTGGATGAAATTCTCAATAGTTACAAATTCCTGTCAGTTTTTGCCCAATAAAACCGCCCAATATATTGCTAAGTCGGGATGTAGGATGTTGACACACTCCTACTCCTAGAATTGAATCAAAAGTGGGTTTACCAAAGTATTAGTCTAAGTGCATACACGTGGCGCCACATAGTTGCACTTGATTTTATATATTTTTTTGTTCCAGGTATGTTTCTTTTTTAGTTGAATTGTTAATGATAAGCCATAAGTAACATAATTTATCATGGTCTCATTTTGTACATAACAAAACCTGACATTTTGAATTTGTGTTACAGTCATATAGTGAGTCAATGACAGAAATATGTCTTTTAATGGATTTTTCTTGGAAATTGCCTACTGTAAGCTACTTCAAAAAGATACATTGTCCTTAAGTTCTGTGAGAATTCAGTTTCTCTTGGTGCCCTGAAGTCAGGTAGAGACCTCCAGCTGCCACACAGTTCCCAAATAACTTGGGTCAGGGTACTTACTTTTAATAGTTGAATTCTGTAATTAGTTTCAAACATATGTCTCATACCTAATTAATGTATTGACAGTGAAGAGAGGAAGAAAAGAGAACAGTTCATCCATGAATGACACATGAGTACTGACTCCAGATCACTTATTTGTTTCGTTTTTTTGTATCAAGTGATAGCGTGATTTGTGTTCTAATTTGCAAACATCAGTGATGCTTTCATTAACAGATTCACCTCTTGAAACCTCTAGTGGGACTATGTGTTTATCTGTGTGTACAAGCATGTGCGTGTGTATTAGGAATCAAAAGATTATCGGGGTGATAGGCTGGTCCCTGGTGCAACCTAATGAGTCTCTGGTCTCTGTTTGTTTACCTCGTTCACTGCGCCACATTCAGTGGAATGTGGCTGCATTTGCCCGTCATGAATGCCAGTGTTTTGGTAAAGGTCAATATGAGTTGGACTGTTGAAGGCTGTTGAAGTTTGCCTACTTTAATTAGCTCTGGCTTTGTGCTCTCATCTCATCCTTTAGTGTCAGAACAAGCATGCTCTGCCTTCAAGATGTGCTCAGAACAAAGATAGGGTTGGAGAAAGCCAAATGAGAGGGGAAAGGTTCACTATCAGCAATGATTCGCTAAGATGAGAGACTTGAATTGCTCCGGTTACAAATAGATTTTTAAAGAAGACATTGATCAACTGGAATAATTTTATCAGAGATGAAACATGTTGAAATAGTATTATAGGTAGTTTTTGAAATTTTCCATGTGGCTATGGTAAAAAACATTGATTGAATAAGTAAATGTCCCTGTAATTGAATCAGATTGCACACCTGCAAGGAATTTTTAAGCTCAGTCAGATCTCCAAGTTGTCCTGATCCTCAGACCCCTCAAGGAGGAGTCTTAATTGGAAAATTATTCTTACTTTATCCCAAGGCCGTCAATAGCAGAAGTGCAAAACACTAACAAAAGGTCAGATATTTGTCTCAGTCTTTTATTAGAAGTTAACTGAGTTAGGTTTTAATTTGTTCACAAACAAATTACATATCCATCTGCTTCTGAAGGATAATTCTGACAGCTACCACAAGCTTTTTAAAATGTTCAGTGGTGTTCGCCAATGATAAACTACCTATTTATTCATAAAACAACTACAATGACAATGTAACACTAATGCACGTCAGCAAGTAAAAAGGTAAACTAGTATCCTTTGTAGCAAACCAAAGTAAGGATAATGTATTAGGGGGTAAATGGGTTGGTGTTATCTCCCTCGAGACTTAATTAATCTGAACTCCAAACTGCTATATTCTGTTTGCAAATTTAAATCATACATCCAATTTGAGATACAGTACTTAATTACATATAATACCTGTCATTATTTAAAATTATTTCATGCTGTCCATCCATTATCTGTACCCGTCCATCCTATACAGGGTTGCGGGGGTGAGAGGCAGGGTACACCCTGGACAGGTCGCCAGTCAATCACAGGGCAACACTGAGACATACAAGGCAAACAACCATGCATGCAGACACTCAAACCTAACGGCAATCTAGAGAGGCCAATTCACCTAATAGTCATGTTATTGGACTGTGGGAGGAAGCCGGAGTACCCACGCATGCACAGGGAGAACATGCAAACTCCAAGCAGAAAGAGTGCTACCAACTGTGCCACTGTGCAGCCCCTATTTTGTTCTATATTTAAATTATATTAAATATCTATTTCCTGTTTTTGTCCCTGTGATACATAAGTGCTAAGCTTTGTTCAAAAACATAGTAGCATTTTCAAGTATTTATTCAATAACAAAATAGCATCTGGGCACACTGATAAATTGCCAATCATACTCTGCAATACCATCTGCAAAAACAGGACTCTGAGTAGATCCAGCACACAAAGCACATCTGGTATCCACTCTACCACATTCATGTGCCAGTTTATTTTGTAAAGCTTTAAATTGTGAAGCACACTGTTTATCCATCCATCCATTTTCCATACCCGTCCATCCTATGTAGGGTTGCGGGGCAGCTGGTGCCTATCTCCAGCGGTCATGGGGCGAGAGGCAGGGTACACCCTGGACAGGTCGCCAATCCATCGCAGGGCAGCACACTGTTTATTGGCATAAAAATACTTTTTACTTACATCCAGAGGTGGGTATAGTAGCAAAACATTGTACTACTACTTTACTCAAGTAAAAGTAAAAGGATGACATCTAAAGAAATTGCTTAAGTAAGAGTAAAACACTATTTGGTAAAAATACCATTTAATTACTGAATACTTAAATAGTACTGTTTAATCTAATTCAAGTTGTAAAATGATGTAATAATATAGAAAAAACATAACATTTTGTATCGGTTCTGGCACTTTGATGATAAAATTAAAAATTAGTTAAAATAAAATGCATCATTACAAAATAACAAATTCGGGCAGAAGAAACCCACATTTCCAAATCTCAGTTTTCAGCAACATAAGACCTTTGAAAACCAATACCTACAGTAGGTAAAGTCTGCATGTTAAAAGAGTGCAAGGTACTTCCAGTGACAATATCTACAGTATTGTTTACTTTATGTTCACTAGACCACCAAATGGTACAACAGATTAAAACATTAGAGCAATAAAGCTTGTTCACGCATTTCTTGATCATTCAGCAAAGTAACTCGAAATGGGTAGATTAGCCAGAAACTGTACTCAAATAAAAGAAGAATTGCTTTAAAATAATATTACTCAAGTACAACTAAAAACCGTTGTGCAGTAAAACTACTCCTAGAAGATTTCTTTTTAAATCAAAAAGGTAAATGTAACGGAGTAAATGTAAATAGTTACTACCCACCTATGCTTTAATCTAAAGAACTTGATTGATTGATTATTCTTTTTTTATGTAACTGCTAAATAGTATTATTAATAGATCATAAAAATTAACAACCTGGTACACCAACTGGTTACAGGCAAATTCAGACTCCCAGCACTTCTTTATTTTGCCCTTGTAATTTGTAATTTTTACAGTCTGAAACTGGTAGGGTTGAAGTAATCATTAGAAGTATATGGAGAAAATGAATGTGAATAAATGTGAATAAAAAACAGCTTTTTAATCTATCACCAGTATTTAAATGAAATGTGTAAACATTTAGGTGAAATGAAACTTTGACATAGCATCATATGTCTAAACAGCATTATAGGGATTTCCTACTTTATTCCAGTCTTATAGCTACATTGTGTAAGAACTTCTCCCATCTACTGGTAAAACAACCAACTGAATATTACGTTTTAGCCCCACCTCCCACCCACCCATTCCGAGCCTGTTTTAACTCCGGTGGTTGTTTCATGACAAGGTTAACATGGCTTCCAGAACTACGACTTCGTCCAGTGTTCCTTCCAGTGATGAGGTTACTTTAGAAAGCTACATTGCATTTATTTGTATAGTCAGACGTCTGCCACGTCGCGAGATTAGACAATCTCCCTCTGGCATTCGTCACAGTGCAACTGAGTGTAGCCAAAGCGTGAAAGGCGGAGCTAGAATTTCCAGGAATGTTCCTCGTTGGCGAATGTATTTCAAAGATGGAGGCTCAACTTGGATTCAGCCATTCGCGCGACTCGCGCGTATGTATTCTGAATAGCAGATTCTTCACTTACGAAAATACTTTCATTAGTAGGTGGAAGTAATTACACATGAATGAGCACATATTTTTGAAAGAACAAAGGGGTTTTTGCTAAGAATTACCTAAAAAAAATACACCATGTAGCTTTAACTCAACCAACAACAGAACATTTTGATACCAAAATAGTATATAAAATGAGGGTTGTTCACAACAATTCGTGTTTAACCATTTACAACAGATGATCAACACAACTTTTCCCCTGTAATCTCAAAGGAGATTTGTGTGTGGTGTATGCAGGAATAAAGCAAAATGCACTTAAAAGTCAAGGTAGCTTACTTGTGTATGGGTCTAAGTATGAGAAGGGTCGACTGAAGGGAGTTTAGAGGGTCCTCATGGTGGCTGCTAGGGACTTTCACTCTCTTATCGATTACTCTGTCCACCGTGTAATTAGGCCTCACTGAAGGCAAGTGGGAGAGAAATAAAGAGGGGGGAGGGGGGCAGGCAGGGCAAGGCCATTTCTGTATGTTGTGTCAATACAAGAAGAAAAGAAAACAAGGGGTAGATGAGATACTGACAGATCTGTCACAAAAGTTCAATATTCTTTGGCTTCTTGACCATCTGTAGAACGCTGAATGAGAGCAACTTAACATTGAACAGATGAGATAGGTGAATAGGCCAGTGAGGGGACCGGAAAAGCAAAATGTCACTTTGAGCTGTTGATTGATTTGTCAGTTTAGTCATGGAAGCCTTCTTTCCACAGTGTCTGGGGTGAAGATGCCAGCTGATTTATAGATACATTTCCATGTGTCAAACTGTGATTTGTTCATGTTCATGTGCTTGAATCAAGAGAGAAAAGAGCAGCTGATGAGGATGCATGGAATGAACATTACTCTCACTGTCTAAACAGCAGTCATTTAAAGGGGCTATATGCAATTTTCTGAAATTTAAACTCGCGACTGACCCCATGTGGCCAAAAACGGAACTGCTCTTCCTTTCTGCTCGCTCTCGCAGCGTGCGCTCGTACGCCGGCCGCTCTCAATCTTCCATCTGTTCGGCCACTTGTCAGGGGTTTAACTTTCTTAGTCTTATGTGGAGTTACTGTTGGCGTCAGAGTTATCCTTGGTCTCTTCTGTGTATTCACACAATCCATTTAACTGCTTGCAAGTGCTGACTACCAGTAGTGGCAGAGTGATCTGAAACATTTAACATGAACGCGCTTGACGTCACATCCGCAGACAGCGCGGGAAAATCGGACCCGACAGAAAATAGAAAAAATTGGTACACCCACTGTGAGCTGACGAGGTGTCGGTATGCTCATCAGGAGATGTTTGAGTCATAAATGGTCAAATAAAAAGGCTATCGTTACGTTTATTTTGGGGAAAAAGTTGCATATAGCCTCTTTAAATTTGTATGTTTTTCTTTTTTTCAAATGAATGGTTGAGCTGTTAAGATATTATCTGCAAGATATTCCTCTCTTGGTAAATATCAAAAATGTCACCGCAGTTTATGCGAACAATATCTTGTAAACCTTTGAGTGACAATCACATTTGCATTGAATAGTTTTTTACAGAGGAAGAGGGTAATTTATACTTAAAATGGAGATAGGAGGTAGTGTGCTACCAATGACTTCGTGTGAAACACATACTGTGAAAGGAATGAGTGAAGCCTTTCCTGTCAGTGTGAAACGGTACAGTAGAATCAAAAGCAAAAACATTACTCTGCCTTTCCATTAGGTTTTCTTGAGATGTAAGAAAATATTGATTTAGCGCAATATTTTATGTCACGATATTGTTTTGATATTCAAAAACAATGTATAAATTTTTTTACATGTATTTTTTAGATTTTTTAGACTTTGATGACAGTAATTTTTGTAGTAAAATTAAAAGTATGACTGGTAGTTGGTGGGTGTTTTCCACTTCTTCGTTCCAGTGGATCAACTAGATCTAGAAATAAAATAATTATAAAAATAAAATGTTAAGTATGAAACAGGCAGAATTGTTTAGAATGCTTTGACAGTTTTTCTACAGTGAAATTCCCTTTTTAAAATCACAATATATTGTTTTACTCATAGTATTGCAAAATATCATATCGTCTCCCTGTATCGTGATACATATCGTAGCACTAGATTTTGACCTATACACAGCCCTACTTGAAGTCCTTTACATGTTCTTTTGGCAAGATGTGTTTCATACAGATGTATCATTAGTGATGCACTGCTTCCTTCTTTTATTTTATGTATGGTTTTATGTAAATGTGACTGGTTTAAAAAAATGTTTTAATTAGCATTAACACAAACTAGCAATTTCCAATATTAGCATTAACATGTAATATTGAAAATTATCGTTATTACTTTTAACTTTTGTAATGACACAACTTGTTCTGTCCTCACAACATGTGTAGTTAGACAGCTAGTGAACGACTAAAACAAAGAAAGAATCTCCACCCAAGGCTTGCTTTTCTTAACTGAATATCTTTATAAATGTTTTATCTCTCTGTAACGGAAACACACAGAAAAAAATACACCACTAAAAAATAGTGGGCGTGACCAAGTGTGGAGGATGAGTGGAGAGGGGAACGTGGGGGTGTGTTCAGGAGGACAGTGACAGCTAGCTTAACCGGACACTAAAACATGGACAGTGACCAAAGCGACATTGGCAGTTTTGCAACTGATTGATCTGAAGTTCATCTGTTTTGAACGTTAGCCTATATTAGCATTACCACTCAGAAACTGGACTCCTCCTGTCTCCCTCTGCCTCAGCAGCACCAGAAACCAGAGATGGGGACTCGAGTTTGAGACTCCGACTCGAGTGCGACTTAAGTCGCACACACAGTGACTTCAGACTTGACTTGAGACTTGTCCTCGAAAGACTTCAGACTTGACACGGACTCGAGCTGCGGGACTCGTAAACAATGTTTATTTTTAGGAAACAACTGATGAGCTCGCTGTTATTCCCCTCCCTCCTTTACCGATAACCTGCCCACGTCAGTGTTTCTCACACAGACGAATCTGTGGCGGTGCGCCACAGATTAAATTCCAATCGCCACAGATTCAACACCAACCAAAACAATAAAAAAATAAAAAACACAGACTGTCACATATTGCGTTTCTTTTTTCTTTTTTACGCTATTTAAAACACGCAGCGTATTCAGCTGTTCTCTGCTCTCTCTTCGTCTCTCTGTCACTCACGCGTCTCTCTCGCTCTCTCTCTCTCTCTCTCTCTCTCTCTCTCTCTCTCTCTCACACACACACACACACACAGCCCACTTTTAACACACA
Organism: Valencia hispanica; assembly: GCA_963556495.2. Classification (NCBI taxonomy): domain Eukaryota; kingdom Metazoa; phylum Chordata; class Actinopteri; order Cyprinodontiformes; family Valenciidae; genus Valencia; species Valencia hispanica. The sequence goes on from OY747711.1 coordinate 21,065,798, forward strand.
ATCACAGATTAAAAAGTGCTATAAAATATTTTACATTCTGAATACAATAGTTTTAGTGCGTCGATGTTACTGTAGGTCCCGACCCTTAGCAAACAAGAGATTGCGCCTTCTTTAGAAAGTTAACTATGGTAGCAAGTTTGTAGTAAAATATAGGGTGTTAAAATTAATGCAATACAGTCTGTGTAACCAATTATTAACTTTTTTTTTACTTATCAACCTTTAGAAATTAGGATATCCCTTTAGGATTCCTTGGTCTGTACTGTACTGTGTGTTCATGCTACAAGGCAAAATACAGATATTAACTTAAGAGTAAAGCATTCTTGGTGTTTTGGTCATGTTGCAAAACTAATTATATATCAAAATCAAAGCTGATACTGTATGATAATAGATGCAGGAGTCATAATAATATATTACATGTTTTAAATTCTTTTTATAAAGCAATGCGGTGTTTGATGGGTCGGTGTAGGTGATGATGCAACACTTAAAACCGGAGACTTAATATAAATATATTTCTTGTTGTTATGTAATCAATAAAATAATAATATAAAGAGACTTGAGACTTGACTTGGACTCTAGCTCAGAGACTTGTGAGTATCTCTGCCGGAAACGCCGGCCTCAGGCAGCGCTGACTCAGCGCCCTGATCCAGCGGATCTACTCTGCCATCACCGGAGGTAGAGGAGTAGAGGGAGGCTTTATGGAGCCCAGCAGCCCTGAGCCGTATCAATTAGAGCCGCTGGCTCAGGGCCCTGAGTCAGCGCTGCCCGAGGCCGGCGAAGGCAGAGGGAGACAGGATAAGTCCAGTCTCTGAGTGGTAATGCTAACAAATGCTAACGTTCAAAACAGTATGTTAGCTATGCTGACTAAGTGCTAAGGTGATAATGGTAAGCTGAAAAATGCAATCCAACTCCAAACTTGCCACGGGGCGAGTGTGTCTGAGAGAATCCCACGGGGCGTGTGCCAGGGATGTGTGTAGAGTATGGACCCAAATGCAGACGCTAAAGGAAGGTGCAGGATGTTTATTAAAGGAGGCGGTGAAGGTGATGGTGATGATGATGAAGACGATGACAGGAACGGAGAGACTGGACATCGGGCAGGAACGAGACAGCAGGGAAGGCACACGAGACATCTATAGTTAATGATCCGGCCCTGGGTGGAGAGAAGTGATGTGTCTTAAAGGCCGAAGGTGAGTAGGATCTAGTGTGGTTGATTGGACAGGTGCAGACAATGAGGAGTGAATAGGGCAGCATGACAGGACCCCCCCCTTTAAAGGCGAATTCCAGAAGCCGTGGAGAGAGGAGCAAGAATGGGAAAAAAGAAGCACCCTTCCCAGGGTGGGTGGAAGGGGCCCACGGAAGGAGGGCCCCGAGTCTTTCTGGGTACGCCCCTGGAAGTCTGGCGGACGACCAGGTGGGCGGCCCCTGAGGACCTGGAGGTCGGGCGGAGGGCCCCGGTGGCGTCCTCTGGCTGGATGGAGGTCCAGAGGACGGCCCGCACGGCATCCTCTGGCTGGACGGAGGTCGGGCGGACGGCCCGGACGGCGTCCTCTGGCTGGATGGAGGTCGGGCGGACGGCGTCCTCTGGCTGGACGGAGGTCGGGCGGACGGCCCGGACGGCGTCCTCTGGCTGGACCGAGGTCGGGCGGACGGCGTCCTCTGGCTGGACGGAGGTCGGGCGGACGGCCCGGACGGCGTCCTCTGGCTGGACGGAGGTCAGGCGGACGGCGTCCTCTGGCTGGACGGAGGTCCGGAGGACGGGCCGCACGGCATCCTCTGGCTGGACGGAGGTCGGGCGGACGGCCCGGACGGCGTCCTCTGGCTGGACGGAGGTCGGACGGACGGCCCGGACGGCGTCCTCTGGCTGGACGGAGGTCAGGCGGACGGCGTCCTCTGGCTGGACGGAGGTCGGGCGGACGACCCGGATGGCGTCCTCTGGCTGGACGGAGGTCGGGCGAACGACCCGGATGGCGTCCTCTGGCTGGACGGAGGTCGGGCGGACGACCCGGAGGACGGCCTGGTGGTCCTCCCTTGGGGACCTGGAGATCAGGCAGACAGCCCTTAGATCCCCTTCTGAGGTCTAGGCAGCGGCTGAGGAGCTTGGCTGGTCGGCGGCGACGAAGATGACTGACCGGTAGAGGTCGGCTGAGACGAAGAGAATCTGGAGGCTCGGACGCCGGCTGAGACGAAGAATCTGGAGGCTCGGGAGATGGGGACTGGTCCTCCCTGACCCTCCCCGGGAGCTCCAGCGACCCATGGGGTAATGTCGGTCGCTGGAGAGCTGCCGCTGTGACTGCCAATAATACAGCCGCAACAATAACGGCAGGTTCTGGGACTGGAGCTGGAACGGGCTGGAGCTGGAACGGGCTCACGGACTAGAACTCTGCCTTCCTCCTCAGAAGCGGCCCCACTTCGGCGGTGTCGCCGTCTCCTGCGAGAGGCTGGATCTTCCCTGGAGCAGAGGTAGGCCGTCTTGTCCCCATGAAAAAACTCAAACAGCTCCTCCTCCGTGATGTGAGGAGCCCCCGAAGAGCCAGCTGGAGGAGGGACAAAGACGGCGGGGGAGAGAACCGGCGGTGCGTGCAGCGCAGAAATGCAGCCGACGTTGGTGGTCCGTGTGGGAGCGCCGCTCTTCTCCCCGCTCCCGGAAACTCCGGCTCGCCGGGACCGCCGCCTGCGGCCAGATGGTGAAGGCGGAGAGGGCGGACCGGTGATCTGGTCCAACGCCTCCTGGCAAATCCTCTCTGCCTCGCGCCGCAGATCGGCGAGATCCCGGGCAGAGAAGACGCTCCGGAAGTGAGGGAGCACTCCGAGGATCTCCTCAGCTCTGGAGACCCGCACAGGAAGGTGAGGAGAGGCAGCAAGTTTGGCCAGGTTGGCCCAGAGGTACTGGCAGAGGGAGGCGATCTCCCGGACGAGTGCTGGGTCCATGTTCATGGCCGGATCATTCTGTGAGGGATGTGTGTAGAGTATGGACCCAAATGCAGATGCTGAAGGAAGGTGCAGGATGTTTATTAAAGGAGGCGGTGATGGTGATGATGATGAAGACGATGACAGGAACGGAGAGACTGGACATCGGGCAGGAACGAGACAGCAGGGAAGGCACACAAGACATCAATAGTTAATGATCCGGCCCTGGGTGGAGAGAAGTGATGTGTCTTAAAGGCCGAAGGTGAGTAGGATCAGGTGTGGTTGATTGGACAGGTGCAGACAATGAGGAGTGAATAGGGCAGCGTGACGTGAGGATGTGAGACCATGCCTGTGACGTAAAGAGTGGAAGAGATGTACCGCTCCCCACCAATCACAAAATTCAAATGCAGTACCCACAATTCAACCCTAAGAGGACAGCACCAAGACATTTTTAGACCAAAAAGTGTAGAATTAAACAAATTTTCACGAAAATGTAAAAAAAAATCCCCAGAAACTGAAAGATTGCATTAGTAAAACCCCATTTATACAGTTTATAGGCAAAAAAATTTGTTTTGGGGTTTAGTTACTCTTTAAAGAGCAATTCACCCACCTATCGGAGTCTTATTCCGCCCACATTTCCTGTTTGAAAAATGCGCCAAAAGGAGGTGTTGCCTGGCAGATAGTGGTGTGCGATACTGCATATTTTGGTATCGATCCGATACCAAGTAAATCCGATATGCGCCATTGAATTGCTAAATCTCAATTAATTTTCATGAGTTAAGTGTTTTTTGTGATATTTCCTTTTCTATTATTTAATAGTTAAAACCCAGGACAGAATTAGGAAAAAGTTCATTATTAAATAGAAAGTGCTTTATTATCAAATGTTTCAAACTTAAATAAAAAGCCCATGCAAATCAGTAAAAAAATTAAAACAAACAAGTACTGTTGATAAACTATAATACAAAAATTAAATTAAAATTCTCAACAACAAAAACAACTGGTGAAAATATAAATAATATGTAAACAACAACCCCCAATGCCTTTACATAATCTGTGCAGAACAAAGGTTTGACAAAGGTGACTTACGTGATGGCGCAACATCTTAACACAAGAGGGGGGAGGGGGAGCATGTGTGTGCCTGTCCCTGCTCTGACACAAGAGCGGCGAGTCCAGCGACTTGGCCGCAAATTGAGACACTCTTCCGCATTGGTATTAACAACAGTAGTTGTGAAAACACGTCAGACATAACCGATATAATTTAAAAATGTCCCGGTGAAAATTTGAAAATCGTCAGCCCGATGTGTTTCTCCTCCAACCTTGTAAATATATAGCTTTAAAAAAATTTTTTTTTAAAAAAGGTATTGCATCCGTCTGCGTCTCCCCATTGACCTGTTTCTCACGAAAGCAAAAAATGTGTGTGCTAATTGCAAGCTTGCTCCCGGCCCATAACTGTTGCTTTGCTTTTCCTCTTAGCAGCACCAGAACTTCAGACTTCATTTATAGGGAGATTTTTCAGCAGCAGAACAAACAAAACAAACGTGACAAAATCTGAAAGAAACAAAGACTCCTGAGAGTTTCAATTAATAACTGTATAGTGTGCGTCAGATTCAAAGTGATTACAAATATTAATGCTTGTATAATAATGTTTACAGTGTATAACCTTCCTCAAGACAAGGGGTGTATCAAAGTTTTCTAAGAGGGCTAAATGGGGACCAGTGATGATCTTGGGTTGTCACGCCAAAATAAAAGCAGGGCTGTAATACAAAGGGGATGGGCTCTAGACAAAGTGACAGACATCAGACTCACAACATGAAGATTAATGTAAACATAAATACATAAAACACAAATAATTCTAACTTATTGAAGCTATTTCTCTGTCTTATATTATAATTCATTAAAAACATTATCTACACAAGAAGTGAAAATGTAGCATCTTCATTATTTGGATTAAATCTAAGGAGCAAAAATCTGAAGAAACACATTATGCATGTAAGACAACACATACTAGCATATCCATCCATCCATCCATCCATTTTCCGTACCCATCGATCCTAATGCAGAGTTGCGGGGGGGCGGATGCCTATCTCCAGCGGTCAAGGGGCGAGAGGCGGGGTAGACCCTGGACAGGTCGCCAATCCATCGCAGGGCAACACATAGACATACAGGACAAACAACCATACACACACCCACACTCATACCTAAGGGCAATTTAGAGAGACCAATTCACCTAATAGTCATGTTTTTGGACTGTGGGAAGAAGCCAGAGTACCCGGAGGGAACATACGCATGCATAGGGAGAACATGCAAACTCCATGCAGAAAGACCCCAGGCCAGATTTGAACCCGGGCGAAGTGTGTGTCACGTACATTTAGAGCTAAAGGTAAGAAAGTTTAGAAAGTTTATAATTTTAAAACTTATTTTACAATTTTATCCTGATGAATAGGAATCTCTGTTTGTCCCAAATTCCCATGGTCTTTTTCCCACATTTGCTGGGTGGGGATCAGGTCACCCTACATGTTGATATTAGCGCTGCTGTAGTGACACAGACACAGCGAGAAAGATGGAGGGCAACGTGAGCTCCTTTGCCTCAGAACGATCTTTTGAGTTGGATTTCTCTCCACCTCCTTCACAACAGGAAAGAGAAGAAAGGGAGAGAGGTTCTGTGGAGGAGAAGTGGGGGGAGACCGGAGACTCGGGGTGTTTCTCAATGTCAAGGAACTTCGCCTTGATGCCCTGTTACCTAGGAGATACGTCATCAGGGACCGCCAAGGTGTGTTCCAATGTTAATATGAAGGCGTCTGTCCTCCGTTTGTCTGCTGTTCAGCTAACTAACCAAGGATACATGGGAGTTGCCTTGTGGCCTTCACTCTGTCAAAAATTCCCCAGAATACAGCACAATATTTTCAAAAAGATGGCGGATCAGGATCCGGCAGCAGCTACTTCGGTGGGCAATTTCCAGTTTAAATGTAAGTCAACTAATTGTAGCTATCGGGCTTACATCTAAAATGTTTTTTTAGAAGTGAATAAAGAGCAGTAACCTTTCCAGTTCCATGGCTGAAGGAATGCTTCTAAACTACGCTACTATGCCAACACGATGGGCGGGACGTAAACAGAGCACGTAAGCAAAAGGCGGGCTCTGGGCAGCCGCGGTCATGTGAGGTAAGTCTGTTCCATTTAACCGTTTTTTTAACCAAGAAAGGACAGTGTCCTCATAAGCGAGGAACCTCGCCTACCAAGGCAATAGGCGAGTTCCTTGACATTGAGAAACACCCTCAGCTTCTTCTTGCAAATAGCAATACCTGATTTAAATGCAAGTGCGGTATAGAGTTTAACCTGAAGAGGGCCCCACACTGAATGTTTTAGGCAGACAATTCATATTGTTATTAAGATGCCTATAAAATACTAGAATAATGACCAGACATGTAGACACCACTATTAGACATTTATACAGTTTATCTGCAAAAAAAGTTGATTTGGGGTAGAGTTGCTCTTTAACACTTAGCCTAGCTTAACATTTGTTTAATGCCTTATCAACTAAATAACTAATGCATGTCCAAACTGTTCCTAAACAAATCAATACTTACAAAGATAATTGTTCTCCAAGGCACAACCATGTAAAACCCATTCAGCATATCCGTTAGCTGTTTTTTTTTCTGCCTTAACACTTGTACACGACCTTAGGGAGTAAAATACATCAAAGATGTTTGACTGAGGTGAGAATGCTCACTTGCACATTCTTCTGCACCTACAATATGATAAAGATGGTTGCTAGCAGAAGAGTCTCACTCTGATCCATTTTTAAAATCCAATACATCTTAACCATTTTATTTTATTTTAATGAATTTACTTGTACTACTTATTTATTTATAATTTTAGCTTAATCCTATCATGAACTTAATTATTGTCTTTAGCCAAAAGGCATCACAGAACTTTTATACCTTACTTTTATACCATGCACATCTATCAAACTCTTCAGCTACTTTTCCTCTTAATCCAAATGTAAAAATATGACATATCCGAGGTACAGTTTTTGAGAAATTTCTTGTTTGTTTGGCAAAACTTGCAATGTATCCTGTGGCTTGTGCATTTCTGAACCAACCTCGAAATTTAGGTAGATGTCTATCAGTTTATATTGGTATATTTTACTATATCCCTATATCAGATGTTGGTAAAAAAGACGAAATCGAACATCCCTAACGCAAATATTTATGATTATCATTGTTGGAATTTTATTTTATTCTGTTACGTACTGTAAGCTTCTGATAAATGTCATTTTTGAGTTGTAGTTTTTAGTTACTGAGTTTACATTTAGTTAGTTTTCATCCTATTTTTTATTTCCTGTTTTCTGTCTCTCCTGTTTCTGAGTTTAATTGTGTAGTTAGAGGGTAAACTAGGCAAGGCAAGGCACGGCACTTTTATTTGTTTAGCACACTATCAACAACAAGGTAATTCAAGGTGCTTTACATGATTAAGAGGTAAAATAAAAATAGCAGTAAAACACAGACAACGCATATAAAGTAAAAACAGCAATGAAGCAAGAAGCATACGCAAAACATATGATACGTCAAAGCATTACTCAAAGGCAGCTCTAAACAGATACGTTTTTAGTTGTGATTTAAAAGACCTCAGTGTTTTAGTATCTTTGAGTTTGTCTGGAACTTCGTTCCAGATTAGAGGAGCATAGAGACTGAAAGCTGCTTCTCCATGTTTGGTTCCAATTCTAGGGATATTGAGTAGACTGGAATTAGATGACCTAAGCATTCTTGTGGGTTGGTATATTAACAGTAGATCTGTCGGAGAGACAGCACATCAGATGAGCAGGACAGGAAAAAGCAGGACAACACACCACGGAGACATCAGCAATGATCCGGTGCTGAGTGAGGGGGTTATGAAGGCAGGAGGTGAGGAGGATCAGGTGTGGTTGATTGGAGAGACATAGGTGAGGACAATGATGAGGAGAAGCTGAAGAGGGCAGCATGACAGGACCCCCCCGCCCCACCCCACCCCACCCTTTAAAGGTGGATTCCAGAAGCCGTGGAAAAAGGAGAGATGAAAAAAATGGAAGCACCCTTGGCAGGGTAGGTGGAGGGGGCCCACGGAAGGAGGGCCCGAGTCTCTTTGAGAATATGCCCCTGAAAGTCTGGTGGACGGCCAGGTGGGCGGCCCCTGAGGACCTGGAGGTCTGGCGGACAGCCCAGTTGGCGTCCCTTTACAGGACGGGAGCAGGGTGGACTGCTCGGGTTGGCATCCCTTTACAAGAAGGGGTTGGGCAGATGGCCCGGATGTACGTCCCGTTGCCGGGCTGAATTCTGGCGGACGGCCTGGTGATCCTCTTCTGAGGACCAGGCAGCCGCTGAGAAGTTTGACTAGTTGGTGGCGACGAAGAGGCCTGGCCAGTAGAGCTGAGTCTGGCGGCACGGAGGCCGACTGAGCTGAGTCTGGCAGCGCGGAGGCCGGCTGAGATGAGTTTGGCGGCTTGGAGGCTGGCTGAGCTGAGGCTGGCTGAGCTGAGGCTGGCGGCTTGACCGACAGCAGTCGGTGGTGAAGCGGCTCCAGCGACGGGGACGGGTCATCTTTGACCTTCCCTGGGAGCTCTAGCGATGGGGACGGTCCTCCATGACCCTCCCTGGGGACTCCGGTGACCCATTGGGAAATGTCGGTTGCTGGAGAGCTGCCGCTGTGACCCCCAGGAAGACAGCAGCCAAATGGCGGCAGGCTCTGGGACTGGCTCTGAGACCGGAACTGACTCTGGCTCTGACTGACTGACTGGGTCACAGGCAGAGGCTGACTTCAGGGCCAAGCAGACAGGTCAGAGCTGGAGCCGGTGGGCTGACTGGAATAGCTGGCCTTGGCGGGCTGACTGGAAGAACTGGTGCGTTGATCACGGCAGGGAGGACCGGAGGTGAGCGGAAAGCTCTGACTTCCACCCGGGAAGCTGCGGCGAGGCGCTGGATACCCCCTCGAGCAAAGATAGGCCATCTTGTCCCCATAGAAAAACTTGAATAATCCATCTTTGCTGATGGGAGGAGGACCCGATCTTATGATGGCGAAAGACGTCGCCGTTGCAGCCGTGTCCGGCCAACTGGCTGAAGCAGGGAGAGTGAGTCGAGCCCTCTGATAGCCGGCTGGAGGAGGAACGAAGACGGCAGGGGATAGAACCGTTGGAGTGTGCAGCATGGAGATGCAGCCGACGTTGATAAGCTTGTGCTGGCTGTTGAGGGAACGGATCAACCTCCAGCTGGAGACGTTGGCTCTTCAGCTGCCAAGAGAAAGTCCTCCGCCACTTCCTCCAGTTCCTCCACATTGAATGGGCTGATGCTGGAAAATAACCGGGGGAGAGTCTCCAGGAGGAAATCCTCCGATCCAGTAAGGCGAACCAAGGGACGGGTGAAGCTGGCGATTTTGTCCAACCAAATCCAGAGCACCTGCAGGACCTCTGGGTCTTTAGCCTCCGCTGGGTCCATTTTTTAGGGCTGGATCATTATGTCAGAGACTGCGGTGTGGTGCATAGACCTAAACGCAGAAGCCGTGGAAAGGTGATGTTGATGATGATGATGATGATGATGATGATGATGATGATGATGATGATGACGGCAGGAACGGAGAGACAGGACATCGGATGAACAGGACAGGATACAGCAGGACAACACACCAAGAAGAAATCAACAATGATCCGGCGCTGAGTGAGGGGAAGTGACGGGTTATAAAGGCAGGAGGTGAGGAGGATCAGGTGTGGTTGATTGGAGAGAAACAAGTGAGGGCAATGATGAGGAGAGGGTGAATAGGGCAGCATGACACAAATACATTGATAATTAGGTTCAAAACTTATAACTAATTTACAAAAATAGAGGGTAATTTTATTGTCAGATCATTCCATAAAAACAAATGACAAAAAAATGTAATGAAAAGCAGTATGACTTAAGCAGTATGATGTATGACGCAGGAACAGCTGACTCTTGGTTACTGAACATGCAAAATCCCTTTAGCAAGTTTATGTTGCTCTGCAAGATGGTTGTTCTTCTGCTGTTTCTGGCACTAAAACAAAGTCCAAAAGCTCTAGTACGTGTGCAGACATGTCAGCTTAAAGTACTAGGTACTAACATTGACAAAGTTATCACCTCCAGACATTCATGTTTAAGTGCAATGCCATTCAATGTTGAGGCTTCCACACCAAGAGGCAGTGTAATTAAGATATACTCCTTAGGGACTACAGGAAAGTTATTGCAACTGATGTTGCAACTAATCCTCACAATAACTGATTACTAATAGATGAAGTATGTCATTCTGATTGTTGCAGTGTATGTTTCTTTATGATATTGCACATTTGGCAACACTGTGACAGATGAACTCGAAGGTATTTTACAAAGGTTGTTGAAGCGAAAGAGAAAAGATAAGTGGAGTTGCTTCAGATTTTTACTACATGAATGGAGAACCACATGCTAATCATTACTGTCTATGATCTCAATAAAAAACAAGTTCTTCAACAACGAACATTAAATTGGATTTGTTTTTATGTTTTATTTTTTTATTTTGGTATGACCTTCTGTCTTTTCCTTCATACTGAATGAACAGTTCATGGTGCTCTTGGCTTCTTGTTTCCCTTTTTTTCCTTCCCTGTGGCGAGGGACATTTTATGTGTAAAAAGCTTTGTGGTTTCCCTTGACACAATCCACTCCATGAAATCACTCCAAGTACATCCCTCCAGTGCAGATACCACTTAGTGACTACCTTGAGGTTACCAGACACGTCCTCTTACACAGCTGTAATGGTTTATGGAGGACAAGGGTTGATACTGTCTGAATAAGTAAACGGAAGACGTGTAAAGCTTTGTCAGTATCTCTCATTGATAAAATACATTTTGATGTAAATATATTAGTGTGCAACACTGTCGTGTTTGTAAAGTGAATTGGATATGTACTGCTAAGAGTACTTTACTCATGAGAAAAACTTAAACGATCAGATAGTGTTTGTGTGCCCTATTATCGTTAATATTCCAGTTATCAGTTGACTTTTATAGGAACAAGTGTTCTGTATCAACAGGTCTGTAACAGTACAACATTTATAGCCTAAGGTAATTTTCTATACCAGTCTCAGTCTGACAGAAATATTTTCTTTCCAGGGGACTATTTACATTAGACTGAAAAAAACCATAGTGAGATTTTTCTTTACTTCTCTGGATTCAGAATTTATTCAAAACAAAATTTGACACTTCATTTTGAAACATTTAGCAAAAGGAAGAGACATGTAAAATCAAGAATCAAAAATATTGTATATCTACTCACTAAACAAAAAAAAACTTTCATATTAAATAAAAACAACTACATTGTTATCCATTTACTACTGACTAACGAAATGATCAGTGATTAAACAGAAACGATTCAATTAAAATCTAAGAATCTACCTGAAACTTATCTGGTTTTTTTAACCAAAGGAAAATTATTTTATGGCCTTTTCTTCATAGTGCCCTGACCTTATCTCTCCTGTATATTTATGGTGATACTCGAAGACTGAGAAAGTCAAGTGTTGGTGACATTACATGGGGGATTTTGAAACATTGTCAGATCATACCAGGAGAGCATGGATATGCATGTTTTGCACAAACTTGTAGTACCTTTGCCTTCTCAAGTGAAACTTCTATGAAGGCAAAATTGGGGCATGCTAAAAATACTCTCCCATCTCATATGCTCTGAAACTGAAACATTCCGCAGAAATTTAACTCTTTGCACAGAAATGGCTTTGCTGGTGGACAGTTAGTAACAAATTACGAGGACCACTTTAAGAATTTAAACACCTTCCAACACTGTAGGTTCCTGAATTGAAAATGTATGCATTTAGAGCAACATTTCCCTCAAAGAAGCCTATTTTGCTAGAAATAGTAATGGCAGACCCAGAGATGTTAAGATGTGTGGTTCCTACAACCTATTTGCAGATATTTTAAATGCTTCTAAGGGTTAGCCTTTGAAACAGTTATGCATAAAGTTTTAGGATATGTTCTTAATAGACAAACAAAAGTGTGTGGCATTCCAGATGGTCAGTTTAGCAATTGCTGGCAGTATTCCATAAGGACTATATTGTAATGTTTTTAATGCATAATCCCTCTTCCATGGGACGTGAACAGAAAGGTCTTTCTGTTTCTCACTTGATCTGTCTTTCTCTCCCATCTTTACTCGGTGGATATCTGGGAAGCTAATGATGCCACATGAGGATGAAAGAAATGTGCCTAAGGAAAACATACATGTTTTTTTGCAGAAAGGAGAATAAGTGTCCTAACACAAAATTACTGGCAGCAATCCTTGCTTCAGATCTACTAAATTGATGCAGAAAAAGTTATTTTTGGAGTCTCTTTACTTCCTCTTCACATAGTAACAACAGTTTAACGTGACACTTAGAAATGTACTGATTGAAGAAGCAGTTTTTTTTCTTTTGTTGCTTGGGGTTATTGCTGACTTTTGCCTGTTTTGAAGAAGGGCACCAATGACTTGTCTTAGGTAACTTAAGACTTGTAAGTCTTTTCAATGTATTGTAGCAATGCTGTAATAGAAGGTATCTGAACTGTTATCATAAAGCAGCAGTATTAGTAGGGATGATACATTCAGATCATGTGAAGAAATGATACTTGATATTGGGTTCAAGACGAGATGGTTTAAGAAGCGAGACAAGGCGAGATTAAGTGACTATCACTTCTTTTCTCTTTATCTCATCACACTTGTTGGCATTTCCAAAAATATTTTTGGGATGTATCCAGACCTCAAAAATTTGCATTTTGTGAAATATAAACCCCAGTCACAAATATAAAGCTTGTGTATTACTTTTGAGGCTACCCTGTAAAAAAATTGTGTGTGTATTTAGATTAACTAAGCAAAATCTAGAGTGAGCATATACGTAATGTTTACACGAGTAATTCATCTTTGCTGTGCTGTCATTGTTTAGTTTTTTTAGTCTTTTTCCAAAGGTAACTAATCGATTTACCATCTTGGGTTGAAAGTTCAATTCTCAATGTGCAGTGTGTGAGGGCTCCAAAGTGGTCAAATAATTGTTACATTAATTAATAAGCTTGAGAGTTTAAATGAAGGCAACTGGACTTTTCTTGTTGTCTTGAAAATGTTTCGTCTCTCATCCAAGAGGCTTGTTCAGTTCCGAAAACTGGATTGGGATTATCAGATTTATAAACCTAAGGTTAAGGCTCACTAATGGGGCTATTGCTATACCTAACGAGGCTATCAGGGTTGCATAAGCTTCCAAGCACTAAGCGATCTTGGTGATGTAAGAGTCGTTAATGGTGAAATGACCCTGGTTATGCCCTGTTTTGATCACATGCCTCAATGTGTGAGTTTTGGTGAAAATTCTTGGGTAGGCAACTCAAGGCTGCTTTGAATGTGTTTGAAAGGGGGAATCTCAAACCACCTCCTCTGTTAAATGTTGGTTTCATATGTTTTACATAGATGGCTTCTTTCACTCCTCTCTCAAACCATCTGTCTTCTCTATCTAAAATGTGTACATTATTGTTTTCAAAAGAGTGACCTTTGTCCTTTAGATGTAGATGGACTGCTGAATCTTAGCCTGATGAGTTTGCTCTTCTGTTTTGAGCCATCCTTTTGTGTAGTTGCTGTTTCCTAAAATATCCTTCTTAGTTTCTCAGAGACTTTAGCCACATATGCGATAACTATGTTTTTCTGTCTCTTCTTCTCCTCCCCTACACTGGCCTGAGTTGACTCTTTCCTTGACTTTTGTGATGCGTTGACATATGCCCAATTAGGATATCCACAAGTTAGGAGTGCCTTCTTTATATGTTTGTGTTCTTTGTCCTGTCCTGGATGACTGAGAATCTACACCAACGTATTGCTGGGACCAGATTCGGATTTAATGGACTGAACTGTTACACCTTCCCGCTGAAGGACAGCAACATTCTTGGACGTAATGGACTGAACTGTTACACCTTCCCCCTGAACGACAGCGGCATTCTTGGACGTAATGGACAATGAGCTCTGAGCTCTATTGAAATTGGCCCTGAGTCCCTTAGCGCCTAAAGTCGGACGTCGGCTTTTCTGACCTCGGTTTTGCGCAAACCGCCCCTTTAAACTGGACACTTTCTACGTTCTTCGTCGTGGACTGTGGAGAGCTGCCCCACCAAGTAGGATTAAACTGGTTCATATCTTTGGTCTGGGTAGAGGAGAATAGGTCTTGACTGTTAATATCCGTTTTCTGTGTACGGTGTTCATTTTAGGACATCCTCAGACTCAGGTGTCAGATTCAGAAAAACATCCGTCATCTTCAGACAAAACTCCTTCAGCGTCAGAAAAACCTCTTTCATTCTCAGACAAAACTGCTTCAACCCAAACGGCCTCAGAAAAATCTCTGTCATCCTCAGAAAAAAACTCTCTCACCATCAGAAAAATCTCTGTCATTCTCAGACAAAACTGCTTCAAACCAGACGGCCTCAGAAAAATCTCTGTCATCCTCAGACAAAACTGCTTCAAACCAAACGGCCTCAGAAAAATCTCTGTCATCCTCAGAAAAAACTGCTTCAACCCAAACGGCCTCAGAAAAATGTCTCAAAGGAGTCAGGTCTCGGAATAAACAGAGTCAGATGATAAGTTATCAGAGTCAGGTATCAGACATCAGATGAAAATTAGTCGGGTCTCAGGAAAACCGTGGAGTCAGACGAAAAAGTCTCAAATGAAAAGTTATCAGAATTAGCTGAAAAATATCACGTGTCACGGACGAAGCTGAAGTTAGTTTCCGATTCGTAAATGTGTAAAGGGCAATTCCATTGAATCTTTGGTAGACTAGACTACATTAAACCAAGTCCTGATCAAAAACTGCAATACTTGGACTCTTCAAATCTGGACTGAAGTACTCTACACAGCATGTAGATTCATTAAAACTCTGTTTCTGATTTGTGAAACCTTTATTCTATTTGTGAAAATGCAAATTAGGTTCATTTTATGGTATTTTTACCATCCAGACCATATTAGACCAGGTTCTGATCAAAAACTACAATACTTGGACTCTTCAAATCTGGACCGAAGTACTCTACACAGCATGTAGATTCATCAAAACACCGTTTCTGATTTGTGAAACCTTTACTCTATTTGTGAAAATGCAAATTAGGTTCATTTTATGATATTTTTACCGTCCAGACCACAATTCTGTGGAAATCCATGCGCACAGTTTGATAAACTGTGCTCTCTGTTTTGCAACCCAGGCGCACGGATTACTTAACTGTCCTCTCTGTTTTTGATAGGCTATGTGTGTTATAACGTTAGGCTACTACTACTGTAAAAACGTGAAACATATAACTTGATGGTTTATTGTAAAATAGTGAAATGTGCGTTAAACGTGATACATTTTATTGTAAAAACATGAAACTTATTAGTCTACTTAAGTTTTGTGGTGAAAACTGGATAAACTGTGTTTGTCTTTGAATGATTAAACTTGCAGCCTAGATCAGAGAAATATTAAATCAATGGATAAGTTGTACTTCATACTAGGCTGAGACATGGAGAATGTTGAAGCTTGGATGACACTGATCATGTTCGCATTGCACCTTAAACCAGATAGTAGCACACGTCTTCGTGTTGGTAACCTACATGACATAGCGGGTGGAAAGTGGACCCAAAGCAGAAATAAAGTTTATTTAAACAGTTTATTTAAAAGAAGCTAATGGCGATGTCCAGGCATTTGTCGTTCCTTGATGACAAGGTGGGTCAGCAGCAGGACGGAGTGGCAGACAAATAAACCAGAGCTCCTAATGGCGGGTCTGCTGCAGGGATTACTGAGCAGAAAGGGACAGCCTGGGTCATGGTGTTTTTTATTTGCTGCAATAGATGGACAACTTCAATTGCCTACAGCTACTGTGCTGCACACAGCGCAATAAAACAAAAGATGAGAGTTAATCATATATTGGCTATAGCCAGGGTAGTTTATTTTAAACGTGTTTTAACATTTACACAATTTACACGTTTACATTTCTTTTTCCTGTTTGAAAAGCAGTAGGCAGAAGTATAAATTCATGTGTTGTGGGCTACACTAATACTGCGGGTTAACAAATTGTTGACTCTTTTTCCCACAATTTCACAAAATCAGGTTCATCCACAAGAACAAAAGATCAGAACAAAACAACACCACATATTTATGATGTATGACACTGTCATGACTATCCTGGTTTGAACTGCTGTTATTCAGATTTGAATGAATCCATTTGAATATGTATATAATGTTTGGGTTGACTGTAGGAAATTGACAGAATCTTAAAGAGCTAAAGTAATATTGATGAAAATGTTTAAAGATCCAACACATGCATGCAGTGCAGTATATTTGACAAAATGTTATGAAATAAACCTAATTTGCATTTTCACAAATATAATAAAGGTTTCACAAATCAGAAACAGTATTTTAATGAATCTACATGCTGTGTAGAGTACTTCAGTCCATATTTGAAGAGTCCAAGTATTGCAGTTTTTGATCAGGACCAAATCGAAAGCCAACTTCAGCTTCATCCGTGACGCGTGATATTTTTCAGCTAATTCTGATAACTTTTCATCTGAGACTTTTTCGTCTGACTCCACTTTTTCTGACAGCGGTTTTCCTGAGACCCGACTAATTTTCATCTGATGTCTGATACCTGACTCTGATAACTTTTCGTCTGACTCTGTTTTTTCCGAGACCTGACTCCTTTGAGAAGTTTTTCTGAGGCCGTTTGGTTTGAAGCAGTTTTTTCTGGGGATGACAGAGATTTTTCTGAGGCCGTTTGGGTTGAAGCAGTTTTGTCTGAGGATGACAGAGATTTTTCTGAGGCCGTTTGGGTTGAAGCAGTTTTGTCTGAGGATGACAGAGATTTTTCTGACGCTGAGAGAGTTTTGTCTGAGGATGACAGAGCTTTTTCTGAGGCTGTTTGGGTTGAAGCAGTTTTTTCTGAGAATGAAAGAGGTTTTTCGGACGCTGAAGGAGTTTTGTCTGAAGATGACGGATGTTTTTCTGAATCTGACACCTGAGTCTGAGGATGTCCTAAAATGAACACCGTATCTGTGGTTAAAATAAGTCTGTCAACTTGTTAACCACTGTTATTCTTGGTCGTCCGACCCTGAATGTGTATGCTTTTTGTGTTTTTTTATTTGACTTTGGTTGCAACCAGAAGCAGTATATTATATTGTATTATTTCCTTGTTTGTTTATTGTCCGCTGCGGTCGGCGCGTGTCTGTTTAGACAGGTCGCATGGCCCGTTCTCCGTCGCCCCCGTTTCCTTTGTCCAAGCTACCATTGCTAATGAAACTAGCCTTTGTTGAATTGCCACGCGGTCTTCCTTTGTCTCCCTTTGTGAACCGATCGCGCCAATTGATAAGGCTTGAGTTATTTATTGCATTGAAGGGGTGAGCTGAACCCCCCCTCATTCCCTCGCTGTCTCCCCCACACGCACACACACACACAGCTGCACACACACACACGCCCCTTCTCTCGACGTTAACTTTGTTCTATATTTTTGCATGTGTTAGAATAGATGGAAATTATGAATGAAATGTAATCTGTAAGGTTGACCTATTTCCTTAATAAATTCCCTTAAGTAACGAGAAGTTTCCTGTGCTATTTCAGTGTGTGCTGTAAAGTTTGTTTTAACCCCGCGGTCAAATTACGCCTTTTCAGAGAGACTGACAGTCTGGTTTAATTAAAATTATCTCATTTATGAGATTGGTGCCCCTATATCTTTAATAAACAGGTTCAACTTGAACGTCATCAATAATTATATTAATATTAAATTATTGATTATAATTATTGATGCTCAGTAAACCAGACAACAACTTTTTATTATTAATAGTTACAACAGTATGAATTAACTAGAAAACAAAGGCAGTTACCCTGCCATGTAAGACGCTTCAGGTATTAGGCATGCTAAGGTTAGTGAAATTTAACTTGTGAAGACTATTACAGAAACTGCATAGTACCAAAAGGTTATATCACTAGATTTAAGTAGGTAATGACAATATTATAACTGATATATAAAGTCTAACTCTGACATACTGAGCTTTTTCTTGTTTTCTTTTCCTTTCTACTAAATACCAAAGATGATTTACACAAACGGTTTTGAAATTTGTGAGTCACAAGTGGTTTCCCTGTTGTGTGAGGGAACCAGTTGCAGTCATGGTGACAAAATTCGAATACAATAAATATATCACTTTTTTATCACAAGAGCTTGTGGCATCTAGTTACAACCCTAAGCAGCAGTAAAACATGTGGTTGATGTGCTGTGCTTTTCATCACTTGTTACTAAATTATAAAATACAACAAATGGATCTTGATGCAATGAAGAAACAAACAAAAGGTAAAATGGAGATAAAACAAAACATCCAGAAATGACTAACATAAAATTGAAAAGAGTGCTCCTCAGCCTCTTTTAGAAGACAGTCAGGATCAGATACTGTAATTCATGACTCATTTTCCGATGCTGATATCACCAACAAATTGTGACATTCTTGGATTTCATCAGGTTTGTTGCTTGTTAGAATGCAAGTCAAACGAATGATAAGCACCGCTAATGAAATTCTGTCACTGGTTTATTTTAATTTGAATTACAATTGAGAAGGGATGTTTATTCTGTAATCTAATAATGAAATAGATTCTTTTGTCCCTCATGTGCAGAAGCGGCAGCCACATTTACAAAGCAATAGCTTCTCCAGTGAATCCCTTTAATTCTTTTTAACCGTGTGCCTAATCATGCATTTAACTGCATCAAACCAGCATGGTGTCTAAACTGACCAGTTTGTTGCGATAGTAACAGTCACACCTAAAATAATATTTGGATTAAAGATGGACTGTTATTTTATTTGCTCAAAAATAATTTACAACTGAACAAAACTGAACAAAACATTAAAAGTTGAAACCATTTGAATTCCTCTTCATTTTGTGTCCATACTTGTAACGTTTTACTCAGCTTAATTACTTCTCAAATTACTCTGCTGACACACATTATAAAACACTGAAGAGCAATATCTCTTCCAAACCTTTATCAAGTAGTTTTGATCCCAAAAAACTAATCAAACTTAGAGCAAGATCAAAACTGAAAAAAGACAATAGTAATAAAAGGGACATTTTAAATATCCAAATCCTAAAAAAATGTGTATTCATGCTGTTTTACTTTTCTTCCTTTAGAAGAAATAAATTGAAAATTGATTATATTCATAACAGCATTCAGAGAACATTTTTCAATAGTACTGCAAGTAATTCTTAGCTCTGAACTAATAAACTAAATACTGAAAGGTTTAATACTCCCCAGTTGCTTCTTTTATGTCTGGTTTCATAGATTCCATTTAAACATTCATTTAGATTTTTCATTTAAAAGTCTTGCTTTTTGCATGGTTGTGTAGAGGTATATAAGGTTGTGCAGCTCATAACCCTTCATACAGTACATTTAAAAAGGAGGTGCACACACCACTCAGGAATATTATAAAAATGTATACCCTTTTCAAAAAGATGTTTGTGGAACAGAATTTTTATTGAAGTCCAATTTCAACTTTGAATTTACAGGACTTCTCAGGAGAATTTATACAACTATAGCAACCAGCTCACGTGCCAGAATGCATAAACCTGTGCATTAAAAATAAACTCTGCATTCTCTGCTGCAAACACCAGAATATATATTTTATATGCTAGTAATGCCCAAAGGTTTCCACACATACAAGTATGAAAAATAGCAAAAGAATGTTTGCAACATCTTAGCTGTTTGTTTAGTATCTTGCTGCAGGTTAAATCCAAGTTTATGGTTCAATTTTTCTATTTTTCCGGTAAATGGACAGTGCATTTCAATAGCTTGGGTACAGAAGTCAATTCATTTTAAATTGATATGTGTTTTTAAACTTTCTTGACAGATGCCAACTACTGAGTCCATCTCAAATCAGAAATTAAAGAAAAGTATATTTTAAATTAATTTAGATTCATCAAGTAGTAAGATATGATTTCTTAATGTATTTTGTTCTAGAAGAGTAATTTGCTTTAGCTAAGTAAATATCTGATATTTAACACACCATAACAGTGATAGTTTCAAATTTTGCAGATGACTAGAAACACTGAGCAACAAATTATTATAAGAAAATAGTCCCTTCTGAAATTACTGATTAAATGGTCTACGATTAAATTGCAATATATGGTCATAAGCACATTACTTTTTTGGGAGCTTCGAGATTTGTCTGTCTGAATGGCTTTGACACTGTCATTGAGGCCAGATAGTCAATTTTACAAAAATGTACTCTGGGAAAATTATATCATAACATCAGGCTTATTGCCAGTTAAACTGATAAATACTGTGACAAAAGACCTGTATTGAAAGTAGTGCACTAGTAGCAGGTGATTTGTTACCCGACATTATAAATTAGCTGAAAACTGCAAACTGGAAACTTGTAATGTCTAACAGGGATCTGGCTTAAACATTAATGAGGTTTGCTCCAAACTGTTAATTAAGTTAAACAACAGAGCTTTTTTATTTATTTCATTCAAAAGGGTTTAAGACCAGAAAAAAAGATGAGCCAGTTTAGATTAGCACATCGGGTGTCCCTGCTGTTAACTCTTTCACAGTTCAAGACAATTTCACTTAATTTTTGTCATTTGACTTGTTTAAAGGTTTAATGAAAGACTAATTATTTCCCTCTAGATTTTGAAGTTCATATTTAATGATCTCTAGTATACTAATTGGGGTTCTTGTTTTTGCATTAAAGCTGTATACACTTTAGAGAAACAAGTAATTTTAAGACCTGACCTCATCAGGAAGGCAGATCCTAATTCTCAAAAGTATTCTCAGAGTTGTACTGCTGATAGCAGCTAACAAGAGAATGCCTCTGTTGGGTATTTTTCCTCCCAAGCTTATACCAATTCTATGGTTTTCCGAAACTGCTGGTAAATCCCATCAATGGCCACATATAATTTTACAATATTTACATATCATATACTGATCAAAATAATAGCATCACTGTTGTGTGGCATAGAATGAGTTGTACAAAAAAGTGAATTCAGGTAAGTCATAATTTGGGCTTTATTTCTGTTATCCTAAAGGCAAAACAAAAAGGTGAATAATATAGTTCTGTAATAGTTACGGCTATCACAATTAAGGCGTTAACATTGGTCATGCACAGGACCCGCCCTATTTATCCCACAATTCAACCAGCATGTGCCATCTGAACTGCATCCGTGGTTCCATGGTAACGTGATGTCTCTTCTCAGTCATGGACCATAGGGATTATCGGTCTACGTCACTCCCTGTGCGGTCTGCATAAAAACACACAATTTTGTCTTGTGCGGTTGGCTGCACAACTCGCTTTGATAAAAATAACAAAACGTGCAAGTTCTATTAAATCAACCCGGCCCATTTAAGGCAAACAAAAGACGTCTTAGGTTGCAAGTAGTTGTAGTGTTTGCTTGAATTTCACCTGTTGTGGCCTGGTGGACGGCTCGGACATGAGATATTGGTTATATCATAAGTATTATATGTGGCACCTGAAGTTAGTTATAATTCCACAATACTTCACATCCATTTAGCAGTCCTTGCAAATCACTTTGCTACTGTCAAGCTCATCTGTCCTGTTGTATGCTCTGAACCCAAAATGGTGCCAGACCGCAGCCTGGTATTATCAAACCTGGCGCTAGGCTAACTGTGCTGCCAGTGTCAGACAGCATGTTGTTTACATTTCTTCCCACCTAGCGCACATACCTGGATTCAATGATGCACAGTGGGTGGGGTTCAAGTTCACCGGTGGAAACTGTTTTAACCCTTTAACAGCTAAGCCCCAAAATGCCCATCTGAACTTTTGTTTTCCACTTTTCTACTTAAAGCTGCAGTCAGAATATATTTATGTATCAAAGTTTTACATTTCTTTAAAATGATTGTGGGGTACAATACTATGATAAAAGGCTGGTGCTCCACATTTGTTATTCTTCCTAAGTCCCGCCTTTCTCCCATAGACCCCTATGCATTTCAGACTGACCGCCAAATTTTTTTAGCCAGTAGAATTCGAGTTTCCGTCTTGTCAGCTGTCAGTCAACTTACATGCACATTGCGCGAACCAGTGATGATGGGTGGGGCCGCGCGCACACAGGCCTCTCCTGTTTACAGTCGCCATTGGAAGAGAGCGTCAGTCATGGAGAAGTCACACACCTCTGAGATGTCCATAAGAAAATACGATCGGGAGATGCTCGATAGTGCTTGCTGCTTTCCTCTTTGACCCGCTGGGATAACACAGGTGATGCGTTTGCACAATTATTGAGGTGGGGCTAGAGGGAGCGGGTGGGGTGGGGGGGAAGGTCGTGGTTGAGCTGTAAAAAGGGCAAACAACATGAAAGGGTTAAATCAATCTCTGGATATACAAATTCAATTCAATTCAGTTTATTAATATAGTGCCAATTCACAACAGATGTCATCTCAAGGCACTTAACAAGAAGTCATTTCAATACATTTATACAAACATTCCAATCAGTTAAAAAGTTTCCTATTTAAGGAATCCCAGCAGATTGCGTTAGTCATTGGCGTGAGGTTGGGCAGACTTTCCAACCTCAGCAATCCTTCAGCAATCCCTCATACTGAGCAAGCATGTAGCGACGGTGGAGAGGAAAAACTCCCCTTTAACAGGAAGAAACCTCCAACAGAACCAGGCTCAGTAGGAGCAGCCATCTGCCACGACCGTCTGGGGGTTTGAGAAGACAGAACAGAGACACCAAAGGAACAGAAGATCCGATATAAGAGTACTCTCTGTTACAGAAAGTAAAAAGTTGATAACAGGACACAGTGGATGTTCAGCCACTGGGGGCACCATCCCAGTCGATGCCCCCCGTCCAACATGGCATTGCAGCCAAGCAGGATACCAGACCAGGTAGATCTTCTATGGAGAGAAAAACACTGAGAGAAGACAAAAGTTAACAGTCGAAATAGCAGAATGTACTGTAATACAACTGGAGAGTCGTAGTAGAAAAGGAAGTAGCAGAGTGAAGAAAATTGGTAAGTCTGTCCTCCAGCAGTCTAAGCCTTTAGCAGCATAACTACAGAGATAGCTCAGGAAGACCTAAGCCACTCTAACTATAAGTTTTATCAAAAAGGAAAGTTTTAAGCCTGGCCTTAAAAGTAAACAGAGTGTCTGCCTCATGGACTAAAGCTGGGAGCTGGTTCCACAGGAGAGGACCCTGATAACTAAAAGATCTGCCTCCCATTCTACTTTTAGAAATCCTAGGAACTACAAGTAAACCTGCAGTCTGAGAGCGAAGGGCTCTTTTGGGAACATATGAAACAATTAGATCTCTGATGTATGATGGAGCTTGATTATTAAGGGCTTTGTATGTAAGAAGAAGGATCTTAAATTCTTTAAATTAAATCATTTGTAAGAATTTTTTTAAGCATCAATTTAGAATCAGTGATTGAATTCTTTTGGCAACCCAGCAACAATGTATATAATGTATTTTGTGTGTGAGAATCATTGATTCAGGCTTTTAAAATATTGCTTGTTTACATGTCTCATTCTAAATCTGGCTTCATGCTGTTTTACGAGCACTCCAGGTTTATAGTTTTAGGTTCAGTAGGCAATCTACTTCTCACTGTAAATGTCACATCACACTGTGAGCATATGCATAATGCATTGCATTCCTTCATTTGACATACTGCAGCTACGGTAAATAAAGGTGCGAGTTATTCTGTCAGAAAGAGGAGGCATTTTGCAGCAAGAACTTACCTGCTGATTCCTTTCGGACCATAACTGCATAAGAGAGTCTGAAAAATCTTTTGAAATGGATTACCATGAGTAAAAATAGGCTAATTATCTAATGGATACATGGTTCATGGGTTTGCATAAAATCATTACTTTCTTCACATTATGTCTAGAGCCATTTTGTAGATATAATGTACCTACTCACACACATATATGTGAACACACAAACCCTCTCATGCTCATGCATTTGTTTCAAGCAATGTATGACTGTAATTTAAAACAGAAAATTGGTTTCATAGGCAGGTTTATGTCAGATTTTCCAAGTAACACTGTTAGAGTTGTCGCAAAAGATGAATAGTCACATTCCTTGAGTCTAAAATATGCTTTTTAATATATTTTGATTAATAGTATTTCTATTGGGTTTTCATTCCCATGGCAAGTTTCTAATCAGAGTCATTAGCTCTCACTTAGATTGTTGCAGTTCTTTGCATTTTGCCACCACTTTGGCCACAGCAAGCTATACATGATACAGCTCAATGGCAAAAAAAGTGGTAAGATCACATCACACAAAAACAAGCCCCCTCAGACTACCTTCGGTTTCTTTTTATGTTATTGTTTAAATTTGTATTACCTGTTTCAAAAGCCTGAGTGGCATAGTACTACCACCATACTCTTCCAAGTCATTAGACTACCACACATCAACTAGATCACAGTTAGACTACCACACATCAACTACATCACAGTTAGACTACCACACATCAACTAGATCACAGAGATCTATCTTGTTCTTGGACAGTGCATGGAAAGTATTGTTGTCTGTTATGGTCAGGTGTCTTAATAACAGTATATGAACCACACAGTTGAGGTTGCTGCAAATGAAAAAGCTTATGTTACTCAGGTGCTTAGCATAACATTAGTCATGGGGAGACAGTGTTTGTTTACCTACAGTATGAACAAAAAGGCCTACTGCTTTAGTATTAAAAGCACAAGTGAAAGTAAAATATAGTTACCAACATTGTGTGGATTCTGAGTCCAGTGATTATCAACTGGCTAACTACTGCACACGTAAGGTGTGCTATAGTCGCAGTGTTTACCAGTACAGTCTATTATCTCCGTAATAATCGTTCCTGTTTATCACTCAAACATATGATTAATTCATTAATATAGGTATTAATTTAATATACATTTGTCAGTTGCTGGAGGCCACTGTCACAATCATCCACATCATCAATCCAAGTATTCATCATGCTATCACTGTAGAGGGTCAGTTTACAATGACAGCATAGTGAATGAATCACCGACACTTGTCACTGCAACAATGATGGAGCCGCAAGATGGCGACATACATAAATCAATCGCCAAATTCGTCTATATACCAAATTCTGCTTTCATTTACTAACCTCATGTATAATGCAGTTATTCACAGTAAATTAAAAGAGCAGTCTTTTTTATAGAGAACTACAGAGAACATTTATCATTTTAAATTAATGTAATTATTTTTACTTGCTTTCAGTCTCTGGTAGAGCAGGATATACAATCTGATGATTTATAACAGAAATTTTGCCTTATAGAGGTACACTCACTCTTTTTTAAAACGTAAATGCACAGCAGTAAAGGCTGTTCTTCGTCAGTTGTGCAAACAAAAAATATGATAAATGTGATGAGTAAGAAAGACTATCCAGGAAGATCTAAGTTTAAGCATCAGCCAATTGGTGTTCAGGTCCCACCCACTGACCCTGATTTGCAGATGAAGTTATTCTGCTGAAAAGGGACATTCTGAAAAAATAGGGCACTGGGAAAAACGCCATTATGTAATAAAGGCTGACTTTGGGAAAATTACGTTTTGGAATAAAAATTGACAAAGTTAATAAAAATGGCTAAAAATAATAATATTATTACACTGTAAAAAAACAACTTCCATCTCTTGGCCTGACAAAATATTTTAAATTTATAAAACACAAAAAGTCAAAAAAATTTATTCATTTGAGGCAATAACATAAGTTAGTCCAACAAACCAAGGGAGTTGTAAGCTTCAACACAATCGTTTGAGTCATCAGCTCTTAAATCTGTAAGTTGCACTTTATTAAAACCATTGAAAGTTCGCCCAACATAAATGCTTTGGTTGTGAAAGGCAGGAAATCCAACTTCCGTAGTTGTCTTCTCGTTTGTCTTTTGTTGATGGAGCTGACAAGACTAACTTCTGCTACGTCACTTCCGGTCTGGTGGAGGTTAAATCTTTTCGCAAAAATGACTCTAAAGGCTAAAATAATTAATGTATGAGTAACATTTTTTAGAAACAGTTTCTATATGTTCCTTTCTCAAACTACAAAAATCTTGCCAAAAGTAAAATGTTTGTTACTCGCATCATTTTTCACATATTATCATCCTAATTATTTGACACAAGATGAACACAGAAGCATTAACAATGGAGCATGACAGGATTTGTCATGTTTCTCATACATGAGATCACACTTCTGGAATATGCACTGACTGGAAACTGAAATTATAGAGTATAGTAATGGCAAAATGGCCATGAAAAGTAAGTTAATGAGTTGTGCTCATTAGTAAATTTTTTTGATTTGTTTACTGTGTCATAAAAACAACTGAAATACAAACGTCTGATTTCTTTCTATCTGTTTATGGCAAAATATTTTTTTACATAGTAGTGGCAGGATTTGCCATGTACACTCAGCCAGCATTTTTAATGCATTCACATTGTCTGACTTTTACTGGATGTGAATTTTGACTGCAACTCATCTGACCCATGTCCTTCAGAATTCTAAAGTATGCCATTACAATTTTCGGTCAAGATTGACTTAATTCAGTTATGGCATTAAAAAAAGAAATTTGTATAAGCCTGCTGAATGAGTGACAGCAAAAGTGTAGCATACTGGAGCATGTGAAAAAAAGAGAACAAAAAGTCAAGGGGAGAAGGGTAATATTTCATGGTCCTGTTTTGTCTTGTGGCAGTTATCAGCAGCTGCCAGTCTGATAATTGCTGCTTGCGGCCCAGTGCTACTCCTTCAAGTCTGTGCTGACAGCCCAATTCAAGCCCCTGGTTATAGAAACTCCTTCCTGCTATAGCTATTGGGATAACACTGGCTTTTGTTTGATATCAGAGCTTAGTTGTTTGTGTCAAGCGCTTGCATTAAAAAGTCTTACAAGGTCTGTCTTTTCCAACTGAATGGCATTTTCTTGAACAGGCAATACATGAATGTAAAAATAAAAGCTTTTACACCACTATATCAAACATATTTAAAATTGGAAAATGGGCTGAGTGCTGGAGCAGGCCAAAGTTTTCATTTGATCATTTGTAAAGCATGAAACAAGCCAGAAAATGGCAGCTGGGGATGTGTGTTTCTGTCTGTGAGGAAATATTAAGGAGAAAAAGATTGCCAAGAAGGGTACAAGAAAAACGACGGGAATTTTCTTTGATTTAAGACCCGTCGTTCCTCTTTGAAGAGCTGTGGCTGTGCAGTGTACAATCAACACGTTCTGTCACTTAGCCAGCAGATAACTGATGTTCCACTCCCCTCATAACCAGAAGCTATCAGTCTCCAGCTTCGGCTTGTATCTTTCCTGTCGTCTCTCAAGTAAATTACAGCTCAGCAGTCCCAGATAGCTGGATGTTCTTTCACTGCCCTCAATTTCTCTTTCCACTCTTGACCTTTGTTTCTCAGTTTTCTTCATTAGTTTCTTTAAAATCCATGTTGTGTGATTTAATTTTGACAAAACATGTGCAACAATAACCCAGTTACTGTCATTTTGATGTCAAAAGCATATCTTTCTTTACTTTTTTCAGTCTATCTTATTTAACATAAAGGCCAAATAAATATTAAAAACAGAAAAATCAAAGAATTTTTAAAATATGAAATACGAAAACATCAAAATTGGCCATTCCATTTTATTCAGAAAGAATAAGTCCTTTTAAAGCCCACCGTTCTAAACAAAAAGAACACCTGTTAAGTGATTCCTTGAAAACTGGATATGCACATTCATTCATGGATTTTTATCTCTGTTTGTTGGCAATTCATGAAAAAGACATGCGAAGCACTTCAGCTACAAATAGCATCTAGGCAGAAAATGCAAATTTCTCTTCCCCCATCCCAAAACATTATTTATGTTGGAAACACTTTTGGACCAAGATTAAGAAAAAAAATCATTTAGAATTTAGGGGATGGAGCAAAGCAAACCCGAAGAAAGAATACAAAACACAGTTCATCCCATGACTATAATGTACGCAACATGAAAAGCAGCCAACCCTGATTTCTTAGGTAAAAAAATGTCTTATTTTACCCATTTTATTTTTAAAGTGTCCTCTGCCAGTCCAAATTGTCTTTTAAGGTCTACAGATTGTGTTATGGACAACCTCTCTAAATGTTATTCCAACTATGATTACGTGCACCGGCAACTCATGTTTTTTTGTGTGTGAGCAGAATGAGAGAGGGTTTGACATCAGCGGTTGTCTTATTGTAGATTGGTGAATTTTGTAATTTAAATTTTTGCAAAAGCTGGTATTAAAAATTAAACCTAATTTAGAAAAAGAAAAGAAAAAGAAAGTTAAACCTTTTTACTGGTTGTAACATTATTGAAGTCGAAAACTGCCTTCAAGCAGGTGTGATAACAGACAGTGATTGTTTTACATCTTTTTTTTTATTAATTGGAAGTTTTTTGAGCATAAATCTGGCCAGATTCTCAGATTTAATTTCAGACTCTGACTTGGCCGCCCCAAGTTTTTTTTCTTTATTCTAAGCCACAGATTTTCTGTTCTCATATATATATATATATATATATATATATATATATATATATATATATATATATATATATATATATATATATAAAGAGAGAGAGAAAGACGGTTTGACAAGAGTAAATCTGTCAGTGGCAAACCCACTTTTACTGCACTGTAGTTTTCTTATGCAGTATGCTCTCGAATTATCCATCCATCCAATTTCTTCCGCTTATCCGGGGTCGCGTCGCGGGGGCAGCAGCCTAAGCAAAGAGACCCAGACTTCCCTCTCCCCAGCCACTTGTTCCAGCTCCTCGGGAGGAACCCCAAGGCGCTCCCAGGCCAGCCGAGAAACATAGTCCCTCCAGCATGTCCTGGGCCTTCCCCTGGGCCTCCTCCCGGTGAGACGTGCCTGAAACACCTCACCAGGGAGGTGTCCAGGAGGCATCCTGACCAGATGCCCGAGCCACCTCAACTGACTCCTCTCGATGTGGAGAAGCAGCGGCTCTACTCTGAGCCCCCTCCGGATGACTGAGCTTCTCACCCTATCTCTAAGGGAGAGCCCAGACACTCTGGGAGGAAACTCATTTCAGCCGCTTGTATCCGTGATCTCGTTCTGTCGGTCACCACCCAGAGTTCGTGACCATAGATGAGGGTAGGAATGTAGATCGACCGGTAAATCGAGAGCTTCGCCTTTTGGCTCAGCTCTCTTGACCACGATAGACCGGTAGAGCGCCCGCATAACTGCAGATGCCCCACCAATCCGTCTATCGATCCCCCAGCTCCATTTTTCCCTCATTCGTGAACAAGACCCCCAGATACTTAAACTCCTCCACTTGGGGAAGGACCCCATCCCCGACCCCGAGAAGGCACCCCACCCTTTTCCGGCTCAAGACCATGGCCTCGGATTTGGAGGTGCTGATTCTCATCCCAGCCGCTTCACACTCGGCTGCGAACCGCTCCAGCGAAAGCTGTAGATCATGTTCCGATGAAGCCAACAGGACCACGTCATCTGCAAAAAGCAGAGACCCGATCCTGAGGCCACCAAAACGGATCCCCTCAACGCCTTGGCTGCGCCTAGAGATCCTGTCCATAAAAGTTAGGAACAGGATCGGTGACAAAGGGCAACCTTGGCGGAGTCCAACTCTCACTGGAAACAAGTCCGACTTACTGCCGGAAATGCGAACCAAACTCTGGCACCGGTCGTACAGGGACCTAACAGCCCATATCAAGGGGCCCGGTACCCCATACTTCCGGAGCACCCCCCACAGGGCCCCCCGAGGGACACGGTCGAACGCCTTCTCCAAGTCCACAAAACCCATGTAGAGCGGTTGGGCGAACTCCCACGCACCCTCCAGGACCCTGCTGAGGGTGTAGAGCTGGTCCAGTGTTCCACGGCCAGGACGAAAACCGCATTGTTCCTCCTGGATCCGACGTTCGACTATCCGTCGGACCCTCCTCTCCAGAACCCCTGAATAGACCTTACCAGGGAGGCTCAGAGGTGTGATCCCCCTGTAGTTGGAACACACCCTGTGGTCCCCCTTTTTAAACAGGGGGACGACCACCCCGGTCTGCCAATCCAAGGGAACTGCCCCCGATGTCCACGCAATATTGCAGAGCCGCGTTAACCAACACAGCCCCACAACATCCAGAGCCTTGAGGAACTCCGGTCGAATCTCATCCACCCCCGGAGCCCTGCCACCGAGGAGCTTTTTAACGACCTCGGTGACCTCAGCACCAGAGATTGGAGAGAGCGACCCCAAGTCCCCAAACCCTGCTTCCAGATTGGAAGGCGTGCTGGTGGGATTGAGGAGGTCTTCGAAGTATTCCATCCACCGACCCAAAACGTCCCGCGTCGAGGTCAGCAGCACACCATCCCCACTGTAAACAGTGTTGGTGGCAGACCGCTTTCCCCCCCTGAGACGCCGGATGGTGGACCAGAATCGCTTCGAAGCCGTACGGAAGTCGTTTTCCATAGCCTCTCAAAACTCCTCCCACGCCCGAGTTTTTGCCTCAGCAACCATCCGAGCCGCATCCCGCTTGGCCTGTCGGTACCTATCAGCTGCTTCAGGGGTCCCTCAAGCCAAAAAGACCCGGTAGGACTCCTTCTTCAGCCTGACAGCATCCCTTACCGCCGGTGTCCACTAGCGGGTTCGGGGGTTGCCGCCGCGACAGGCACCGACCAGCTTGCGGCCACAGCTTCGGTCAGCCGCCTCGGCAATGGAGGCACGGAACATGGTCCACTCAGACTCAATGTCCCCCGCCTCCCCCGGGACGTGTTCAAAGTTCTGCCGGAGGTGTGAGTTTAAGCTCCTTCTGACAGGAGACTCTGCCAGACGTTCCCAGCAGACCCTCACAACACGTTTGGGGCTTCCAGGTCTGTCCGCCGTCCTCCCCCACCATCGGAGCCGACTCACCACCAGGTAGTGGTCAGTGGACAGCTCAGCCCCTCTATTCACCCGAGTGTCCAAAACATGCGGCCGCAGATCAGATGAGACGACAACCAAGTCGATCATTGAGCTGCGGCCTAAGGTGTCCTGGTGCCAAGTGCACATATGGACACCTTTATGCTTGAACATGGTGTTTGTTATGGACAATCCATGACGAGCACAGAAGTCCAATAACAAGACACCACTCGGGTTCAGATCGGGGGCGCCATTCCGCCCAGCCACACCCCTCCAGGTCTCACTGTCATTGCCCACGTGAGCGTTGAAGTCCCCCAGCAGAACAAGGGAGTCCCCAGGAGGAGCACTCTCCAGCACCCCCTCCAAAGACTCCAAGAAGGGTGGGTAATCTAATCTGCTGTTTGGCGCGTAAGTACAAACAACAGTCAGGACCCGTCCCCCCACCCGAAGGCGGAGGGAGGCTACCCTCTCGTTCACCGGGGTAAACCCCAACGTTCAGGCGGCGAGATGGGGGGCAACAAGTATGCCCACCCCAGCTCGGCGCCTCTCAGCAGGGGCAACTCCAGAGTGGAAGAGAGTCCAACCCCTCTCGAGGAGACGGGTTCCAGAGCCAGAGCCGTGTGCCGAGGTGAGTCCGACGATGTCCAGTTGGAACCTCTCAACCTCGCACACCAGCTCCGGCTCCTTCCCCACCACTCGAATTATGTTTTTTTTAATTAAAATGTTAAATATATACTATATACTCTCTCTCTCTATATATATGTGTATATATATATATACTATAAATACAATATTTAGGAAAGAAAAGTTAGTGAGGTTTGTAAAATAATGTCAGCCACGTTTTTCCTGGTCTGATGATTTTTAAATATTTTTTATGCTATTGATTAACTTATGCTGCTCAATGAGTTTACTTTGGGATAATTATATTTCAGTGCTGTATTTGCTTTACTGCTTCAGAAAGTCTGATTTAAATTCTTGCCCAAGCATACATTGTCATGAATAGGATAAATGTTCTTTAGTTGTTGTGCAGTACTGCCACATTATTGTTCTCTTCACAACATTGACTTTCTCTACCAACCTACTGCTCTGCCTTCCAGGCAGGCTGTGTTAGCAAGAGGTGATAAAACTGCATCATCCTGCTTTCGTTAGCCAGGCCAGAAATAGACGACTCAACTGGAATTAATTATGCCAAATGTCACACAGCAGAAGATTAGGAAGAGGATACTTATCTTGTGGGGTAAAATTAGATTTTTTTTAAAACAATTAGTCACAAAGGATAAGATTGATCAAAATAGGATACCAGGGAATCACAGAGTACACTTTTCACATGCTAAGATTTTCTAAATCGATAGCAGTAGATTTAACTGCAGATGTCATTTAAATGGTTTGGTATCAAGCATATTTACACTAAAGAAAGCACAGTTCTGTAAGCCTCATTATATACTAGACCCCGATCAAAAGTTTTATTGGGAAACCACACTGGAATATCCCTAAAGAAAATTACCATTGGCAACATGAATGTGTTGATCAAACTTAAAACTAATTTTTTAAGCCAAGCAGAGCGTTTTTGTTTGATTTGATTGGTGTACAGACTTTTTTGTTGTACTTTCTATTTTTTTAATTGAACACACCAAACATCAAAACTACCCATTCTCACAGGGATCACCTTTTTTGTTGATTTCTTAAATATTTCACAGTGACAAAAGATCTTTGCACCATTCAGGTTTTGATATTTGGCCATAGAATCAACTCTTTTTGTGAGAGCTGAATATTTAAAGGTCACATTTATCTCTTACATAATTTCTGTCTTGCATTTAGAAGCAAGTTATGATCCTTCAGTGCTTTATTTCAACAGGGCTGCTGCACCTTATGAAGTAAAAGGTGTAAAACTGAATCATGGCTTGTGTGAAATTAAATTTGATGAAAAACAAAGTGTTTATTTTGTTAATGAGCAATGAGGAAAAAAATAATGCTAGTCAACTACAACAACACTTCATCCAATATAACACCTACAGCCTGACAAGAAATGTTTAGAGCACACAGCTTGTGTGGTTCCAATAGCTGACTGCTATGGTGCACTCTTTTTTTAAGAGCCAATTTATGGATAACAAGAGCCCTGAAGAAAAACGTTGTACCTTGAGTGGCGTGGTCATATGTTACAGTCACAAAGTCCTGTTTCAAGCACCTTGAAAAAAGTAATTGCTGGTTTTCCCCAGTGCAAGTAAAGGATTTGGGTCTGAAGATAAATGTTATTTGATTTACATCATAAATTTCAATTCCACTTGAATGCTGAAAAAAAGACAGTCACTATTCAGTCAATTCAGTTCTGTTGCACAAATTATCTCATACCTCAAAGCCAATATGAGTTGCTGGATCTAGAGGCTGTCAAAGCAATCTGGGACATGTCTTCGGTGGGAAATGATCCATCTGCAGGTATATGTCTGTCTGCATCACAGGCATCCTCTTGCTTTTTCACTCTCCCACTCCCAAGATGAGCAAAAGAGCCTCATTTACACACGCTTCAAAGGCACTGCCTAACTTTTCTCCCACATGACTTCACTTCCCAAGGGGGGTCTGTCTATCCCTTTGAATCCCAACCAAACAGGCTTTGATGGTGTCTTTGTGCATTACATGAGTCAACTGCATTCCACTGAGAGAAATATGCATGCTCTGTAGTACCAGCTCTGATATAAAATGGCAAAGAAGTCTAACTTGGCACTATTCAGGTTCTTAAAAAAGAAAGGGATGTCTTTGCACATTTCTGCTTATTTTTGTAGAATTAAATGCATTAAAAACCCATGTCAGAGTTATTACAAATCATTTTAGTGTAAACATTTAAACCACAGAAAACATAAGGAACATGTACTGAGTATTTGCTGTAAAAATATTTGCTGTGACTGATGATACATCTGAGTTTTTCTGGAGACACTATGCAATTGAGCTGTTCTGTTTATTTTCAGTGTAAAATCAGTGGCAAACTGTATGTTTTACCCTAAAATGTCCATATGAATTTGAACTTTAGACTTATAATACCATGAAAATGTACAGTATGTGCCCCTTACAGATTTCTTCTGTTTTTGCTTTTTTTGTAGCAACTTAATGTTTCTACATTTTAGATGATCAAACAGATATGTTGACAAGGATAAGCTAAGTAAATGTAAACTGAATTTTTCAATTGGATATTTTTTTTTATCAAGCAAAAAATAGCTATTGAAACTAACCTGGCATTTGGTAAAAAAGTAATCAACCCTTGTCAAATCATGAATAACTGCGATCAACCACAATTTCCCCAGCCAGTCCGAGGTATTATTCCAGTCAGACATGATTGATCAAGTCTTGGGCCCTACTTTCTGCGGACTGATCAGACTGCATTTCACAGCACTTATAGTGGTGCTCAGGATTCCCTCTGACGTTACTGATGTATATGAAAGGCAAAGGAAATAATGTGCTTATTCCCAGTGGCGTTTCAGCCACGCAGAACGGAGCATCAACTAGAACACATGAGCCATGAATGGGCAAGTGTAGAAAATGGATTGATATGTATCAATAGATAGAAGATTGATTGCATAGTATTGTTAAAGTATTTTGTAAATGCACACATGTGCCTGTATATAATTTGTTTTATACAAGTAGGTCTGTCTTGGGAATAACTATCTTTTTCATGTTTTGCAAATTAAAAAGCCAACAACAGCATCTCTGGTAAGTTAAGAAATGTATTCTTTAAACTTATTTAGAACTCTGTTCAAGGCTTTGCGGCTTTTCAGGTCAAATATTGAGTCCATAAAGGTAGATTTAATTATTGAAATAAAAGCATGTAAGAGACCAAAACCAACACTGTCAAATGAGTGCATGTTGTGAGTGTATTGAATTACCGTATTACTATAATTATATGTGATATAATAAAGTTCAGCAATATTAAATATCACTTGTAGACTTAAGACTTAATGTGCCTTTAGTTGTTTGATGATGACTTATACATTTGCTGATATTAATATAGTTTGTTTTTTTCAATTTCGGGTTTACCTTTAGGTTCTTATTATAGAAACTTAGGCCCAATCTGTGTGTGTATGCTTTTGTCATTGCCTCATAAGTCAGATCTATTTATCTATTCCAAAATATTAATCACCATTACCATTGTGGTACATTAGTCTTAATTAAATATCTACATTAAGTCCTTGGAACCACAAAGAGACATAAATTATTAAATACCATTTAGCTGTAAAAACAATCGCAAATATGATGTTTAATATTCAATAGTATTCATCAAACAAATTACTACGAATGTAAATTATTTTTCATGTTATTGTGATAAGTAAATAAAAAATGCAGTCGATATGTTATCTCCAAACTAACTCGAAGCTGAGGCATTTTATTTTTACCAACCCCTAGAAAATAAATCTTCCGTTCTGTTACCTCCAGAATGAACAAACAATGTCATGCCATGCTGTTTTTTAATGCAAACATCAGACATTCCTCCAGTCTCCTCCTCTCTCCAGTTGATCCCAAATGCACACATAAGTGATAATAAGATCTGTGTCTAGGTATTAGATGTCCTTGTTCTTGATTTGTTCTTTGTGAACTAACACAAGCAGAAGGACTGCTTATAAGTCTATAAAAGAACTGCACACAGAGCTTTCCGTCTTATTTTACTGTCCTCTGAAATCCAAGCTGTGAATATATTCATTCAGTGCAGCGTGCAGATAAAATCAGCACCCAGCTCACAGTCTTGTCTTTTTCCTCATATTTAACTTTCACTCAGCAAAAGAGCAAAGAGCTGGAAAAATGTCATGATATTCTCTACTTTTCTCATATCCACTTACATGCACGATCAGATGAGAAAACTAACAAAAACACAGGCTCTGACTTTCATTATGTATATATTATTTTCCTTGCTTATTTGATTTCTTATTC
The DNA here is from genome assembly GCA_963556495.2 of Valencia hispanica. Lineage (NCBI taxonomy): Eukaryota > Metazoa > Chordata > Actinopteri > Cyprinodontiformes > Valenciidae > Valencia > Valencia hispanica. Next base: position 21,101,422 of record OY747711.1, read on the forward strand.
TCCTCAGTCTGGTCAATAGTCTATAATCAAAGTCAATTCAATGTGAATACATTAGTAAAGGCAAGCCATACATATCTGATTCTAATAGTTTCTGTTGGGTTAAGAAAACATACAAATAAATAAAATAAACTGCTGAAATTCTGGACATTCTAGCATCATGTATTTATTTACTTTCATGCAAAATAAGAATATTCATAGATTTATTGAAAAAAATATTTTGTGTCTACAAATAATTTATTTTAGAGAAAGATCTGGGACATGAAGACAAAGCAGAGTAAAGGAACAATATTAACCCTTTCCATGCCCTGAGCTACTAAAGTGTACGGCTTCTAAACATGGAAAACTGAGTGGAAAAAGGGCTTTTAATGTAAAAAGGTATGTGGCTCCTACCAAATGAAAACAAAAAGTATGTATATTATTCATATCAAATATTTGCTCCAAAACTGCAAGGTCTTCATTAAAGAGCTGAAAAGACAAACTATTTTTCTCTTTCTCTGTTATAACAGGTTATTAGTCATGAAAAAGCTTTCCATGCATCATTTGAAGTAAAGAACAGGTCCTGCTCTCACATTTGGTTCACATTCCATTTTTGTGTTTTTGCTCAAATTTAAAATATTTTGATTTCTTTTGAGTTTCACTTAAGTCCTGGATGGATGGATGGGTGGAGGGATAAAATATGACTAAGGGTTTTTGTAAGTAAGGCTATCTGAAATTGTTGCTCTATAATGACATCATTTAGCAGGCTGGCATTGATATTAAGTTACTGATGCAAAATCTAAAGCACAAAAGCAGCAAAATGTCCTTCCCCTGTCAAACAACAAGGGTAAACTTTTTTTTTTTAGCTTCTAGCACTGGTGCTACAGAGGTTGCTGGTTTTGTAGCACCTACACAAAATGTCTTTAACAATCTCTAATAACCAAATGTAGTGCATCTCATTACTTCAACACACAAATGATAGAAATGTGTACAATGAACGCACAATAACGAAATATTTTCAGATGTGTTCATTCAGTGAAAATGCCAACATGTTCACTTTATTTATATTAGTGTGGATGTATTTAATACATAGGTGTGTGCATATTCACTGAGAAATGTGAGCAATTTAGGCCATAATGCAAGACATAGAATAGAAATTCCCTTAATTGTCTCACTCTGGGAAAATTCAAGTGTAATAGCAGCAAAGTGACAGATTCACACAAATAAAAAACATAAAATATAAAAATAGGAATTTGGAAAAGCAGTGTACAGTAAGGGCAAAATTACAACACTAAAATATGTGCAACTGAGTAGGATAACTTAAAAATATTTACAGAATACCTGTGTATTTGTGCATTAATGAGCAGGCTGTTTACAAAAAGTGACAAATAAAAACTGTGCAAACAACAGAGATGTATAATAATGGACAACCCTGAGCATCCTCTTTGTGAGACTATCATTCAACAATAGTTTCTTCAGTCAAAGGCTTCTTCAGTTTCGATGTAACACAGACTTCTACAGGAGACCCTTCTTGCCCACAGCCATCAGCATTTACAACAACTTTTTAAAGACACTTGAATAGTTTGAGCTACAAGACTTAATTTTCCTTTGGGATCAATAAAGCAGTTTTGAATGGAATTGAATAACGTCAGAAATGTTATTTGAAATTAGATGACAGAGCAAATAACAAGCATGTTAAGACTTATTGGGTTTGTTGGGAGCAGTGATGGTTATACAGTCTAACAACTGCTATAATAATGTTAATTACCAACTGCAGGGCTGTGTTTAAGCTCTTGCTGCTCAACTAGTTTCTTTAAAAGGAATTCCATTTTGAATCAATCGCACATAAAGATCTCACACTCCTTATTGGAAGCGTCTGTATCACTGTCAATTATGACCGAAATATAGAGGGCTCGTCTGATACAGTATCTTCCAGCAGACTGCATTTCATTTCTCCCACGATGGTAATCAGCAGGCTCCAGGTGTTGTTTTGAGACGTACCATCGGTTCATCTGTCGCGGTCGCATCTTCCTTAAAGTTAAAAAAAACATGCAGCTTGCAAAGTTGTCGCAAAAGTGCTATGTATGAAACAAAGTTCATTGTAAGTGCACTGTACCGCCCTGGCGGTGCAGGAGCCTTTACCAGATGACAAATGGCAGAAGGCTGTGGTTCATGTTTGAGAAGTTGCCTTTCCATTTTAAGGCCAACACAGCCATACTAAAGCCATACTAACCATATATTCTGCATTGATGACAGATAAACATTCTTTGCCAATCTGATGGTGCAAAAATGATATGCCAAAGGGTGTATTCACAACAGGAAAGTCCATTAGTTCATTTGCTTTGGTCTGGACCAAATTATTTCAATTTTCTATTTTTGTTCCTATGGACACTGCGAGTAAATGCCACAGGAGCAGAGTTTCTCAACAAAAAGACACATGTGGAAAGTTCTTTCAGCCATTGGACAATTAAACGTGTAGGCGGGGTAAAACCAGGCAGCCATGTGAAAATAGGTCAACATAAACAATGGAGACTTTGCGTGCTGTTACTATCGTCTATTACAGACAGACTTCTCCCCCAATAATTGGAGCTCCACATTGTTCCATGGCTAATCTTTAGCTCATTTTATGTTGCGTTGCAAATCACTAAGCTAGCCAAACAATTACTTCCCATAATGCGCCACAACAACGGGTGCCTGCCGAGACCAAAAAGGTAGATTTTGTTTACTGGGTGGAATAAAGTTTGGTTGCTCTCACACGTGAATTGCTCCGCACCAGAGTTTGTTTGGAACCGTTCCGAGACCACCTCTTCAGCTGGGTCTCTGTTCGCTCATTTCAAGGGTACCAGAGTTCGCTGGGTGGTATTCACCACGGCCCAATGGGTCCAGACCAAGGGAGAAAACAAATTTGAGCTAGTTTTAAGCGAACTAAACAAGACTGCTAATTTGCCACAGGTTAGACAAGAGCATAAGCTCATAGAAGATCAAAGATGTCACCATCTTCTGACTGACAATTGTCCAACCAACCTCCTTTCGAACAACACTACTAAACACTATCGGGTCACAACTAGTTCCTCTTTTTTTTCTCTTTTCTGACTACTACTGCTTAAATGTTTGAATGTTTTTTTAGCTTATTGCCATTGTAATTTTTTAATGAATCTGACTTTTTAAATAAAATGAGTTACATGTTAAATCTGGAATTAATGTTCATGTTTTTTGTTTCCATATCAGTCTTCTTACTTCATCTGTTAACAACACAAATTACCCATCTACTATTTTCATACTCATTTTACAGGGAGTTTCAGCCTGAACCATCTCAGAGCATTTACTGCCAAAAAACATTGATCAAACTTACCCGCTGCCACATTTATGAGTAATTAAGCATTTCTTCAACATTAAGAAGTTTATAGCCCACATTTGGTTGAAACCTAACACTGATTGCTACGTAAATTAATAACAGATATATTCTCCATCAGAAACAACATTATCCCTGTGTAAGTATCCTTATTGAGTAAGCTGAGTTTTATTGAGCTCAGCGTTTGGATGTATGTGAGAGTGTATGCCCATTGTGCACAAAATCCCCTTTGTGTTTTTCCAAAGGCAAACTGGGATGCAAAGGGAAACTTTAGTGTTGCAATATTGGAGTTCATATTTAAGTTTGATAACACAGTCAGTAATTTTCTCATCATCATGAAGAAGAGACCATGTTATCCCCCTCCCCTTCCTCTAATTCACTGCAAGTTTCAATTAAGAGTCATAATTACATTTGTCTGTGGTTGGGTAAAACGAATCCGTTCATGTTGATAAAAGAAGCCACTGACCGTTTGTTCAGAATTTCCATTTAATACACTCCCGAGCTTGTTTATTGTTTGCAAGTCAGGATCAAAACACTAATATTCCATAATGTGACACGCATTAAATTAAATTTTCTTGTCATAAGTGAGCAAATTAATGCTGTCTGTTCTCTCGCGCAATGTTAATGAAGGTTCTGGTTTTTCTCTTTAGATGAAAAGGTAATGTCAATTCACTGTTATTACTTGCATGGCATGTAGAGAAGCAGCATGGTTTGCATTCACACTGAAATATTCCTATTAGAATTGCTTAAATCATAAACATTTGATTTGTTCAGTTTAGATTATTGTTTAAAGAGCGACGGGTATTGGAATTTTGAAACAACTCTTTGTCTTTTAAGAGTTTTTGTAGTTCAGGATATATAATTTTTACCTACAATGTTATCTTTCTGTTTTTGAAGCATATAAAGTTACAAAGCTGCTTTAGATGCAGACTTATATTGCTTTAGAAAGTGGTTACTATTCCTTGGAGATGGTTTTGTGATAACAGTAGGGGCTGTCGGCTCGCTTTCACCAGCGTGTGAACTCTTTCTTTCCAGTAAGAGATGCAAAACTGCCTACAGCTCTGCAAAGAACAGAGCAAACAGGATGCTTTTACTGATGCAGTCTTTTTCAACTTGTACAGAAAGAGCAGGCTTTCATTTCCACATGAGATCACTAATTGTACGGTTGAATTGAGGTGCACTGGTGTCTCTAGAGATTTTTCATCAGGCTTAAAACTTTCTTTATGCTCAGGCTGGCAGGACCAGCACAACAAACACTGGTGATATTTAAGAGTATGTAACATAGAAAAAAAAGTAGCCAAAAACAAAAAACAACAACATAGACTCAAGTTTTCTGATCAAGATTAACACAAACAATGTCACACATGTCATCCTATGTACAGAATAAAGTGGTTCTTTATATGCAGGCTGATTTTAATATTTATACCCAAGAGATTTTGAACTGATATTTGAACTGATATAGAAATGTACAACATTTTTTGATTTTACTTTTCTTTTACTCCTTTTATTGACTGGGTATGGTTGGTCAGATATAGGGAACCACTTGCTATTTAAGAGAGCTAAATTAAAGTTAAATTAATAAAATGTAAATTGAAGTTTCTCCATAAAATTCAAAGCTATGTAAATTTTAAATGCTTATTGCAGATTTCCAGTTACAGTTTGCCTTCAACATTTTTATGATAGCATACATAATTCAAATTAGTTTCACATTGACTGACTATAGCTTTGTGTCAATAAAAGTTTGTTTCTTTAGTTTTGTCACACTGTCAGGTGGAGTATGTGTAATTTTTCTAATTTAATATCTCCAAGAGCTTTAGTTGAGATTCATGTTGTCATCTCTTAAATTGCCTGCTTTAAACGGAGGCTGTGAATAAGTCAGTGGCATATGGAAAATCACTTGAAGAATCTCAGCCAACTTCTAATATAATTTTGCCCTTTTCCAAATGGGCCATCTCACTTCATCAATGGGATGACGGATAAATGTCACTTTTTATTGATATAAAGGATCATGTGTCCTTTTTTCCTACGGGGATAGTCGACATAGACCTATGTGACTCATTAATCTGTTAGATTGGAACAGTCAGAACATTTGAACGCCATGTCCCCTTCTCCCACAGTGTGATTTCTTTTTTTCAATGAAACAGCTTCTTGGGATCCAGAAGAGGCAAACGAGGCCATGACTTATGTTTTCAATTACTAAGCTGGTCCATTTCACCAGTCTAACATTGCTTTGTGTATCCATCTGTGTGATTTGCAGGAGCATTCCCGGCATGGATTTGTCAAAATCTGAAAAAAGAACTGCTGAGAAATTTGAACTAGTTATGACCTTTTGATAATGGTGTATCAATAATCCAGCTTTTGATTGAAAATATAAAGAATTGGCTTCTCTGTTTGAGTTAACACAATATGTTAGGGTCACCACAACATCTAAGAAAATTACTGCTGTAACATCAAAGACAAAATAAAGATGAAACCAACAACTCTGCATAAGTACACAACGAATGACACTGGCAAACGTGGACGAATAACACGGCCAGGTAACAGAGGAAAACGACCGTCTGTGACAAAAGGGGAAACGACAGGTTCTAACGGCAGAGGAGACGGCAGGTTGTACCCAACAACTTGCAACAACAGGGAAGACGACAGGTTGTAACTAGTTGCAACAACAGGGGAAGACGACAGGCTGTAACAACAGAGTAACAAGACTACAGCAATTACAGAATTAAATAAACCTGAAAAGGCTAAATGTTTGGTCAGGTTAGCCATTTACATGGGCAATGTAATCAATTGCAAGTTTGTATCTGCAGAAGTACTGCTGCCAGTTACATAGATGCACCCAAATGCTAACTTACTTGTTAAGTTGACATAAACAGTGTGCCTATGAACATAGCCAAACATTTTTGGCACATTTGGACAGATTAAACGAAAACTAGGTTCCTCTTATCTATGAGGTTCCAAATGTGCCAAAAATGTTTGTCTATGTTCATAGGCACACTGTTTATGTCAAGTTCTTTTGCAGATACAAACATGCAATTGATTACTACATTGCCCATGTAAATGACTAACCTGACCAAACATTTAGCCTTTTCAGGTTTATTTAATTCTGTAATTGCTGTAGTCTTGTTACTCTGTCGTTACAACCTGTCGTCTTCCCCTGTTGTTGCAACTAGTTACAACCTGTCGTCTTCCCTGTTGTTGCAACTTGTCGTTTCCCCCGTTGTCTTCCCCTGTTGCCTAGCAGTGTTATTCGTCCACATTTGCCAGTGTCATTACTTTGTGTGCTTATGCAGAGTTGTCGGTTTCATCTTTATTTTGTGTTTGATGTTACAGCAGAAATTAATCATCTTTATGTATGTTACAACCTGTTTGCTCAGTGCGAAGCCTTGCCTCACATATTACCGGTCATCAGAACTGATATTTCAAAATAAGAGTCTTTGACATAGCCTTTTTGCCAAGGTTTAGCCTCATTTTTACTGTCACCATGAGCTCAATTGCCATTAAAATGCGAACTAAAGGAGTGATATTTTTGATAGTCACAAAGAAAAAAACAGGTTGTAACATACATAAAGATGATTAATTTCAGCTATAATATCAAACACAAAATAAAGATGAAATTGACAACTCTGCATAAGCACACAAAGTAATGACACTGGCAAATGCGGAGAAATAACACGGCGAGGCAACAGAGGAAGACGACCCTCTGTGACAATGGGGGAAACGACAGGTTGTAACAACAAGCTTCAACAACAGGGGAAGATGACAGGCTGTAACGACAGAGTAACAAGACTACAGCAATTACAGAATTAAATAAACCTGAAAAGGCTAAATGTTTGGTCAGGTTAGTCATTTACATGGGCAATGTAGTAATCAGTTGCAAGTTTGTATCTGCAAAAGTACTGCTGCCAGTTACATAGACGCACCCAAATGCTAACTTACTTGTTAAGTTGACAATAACAGTGTGTGTATGAGCATAGACAAACATTTTTGGCACATTTGGAACCTCATAGTTACCTTATGGCCTATTCTGTTTCCAGTTTGGAATGTGGATCTACTTCCTGGCTTGTGTAGACACTAGGTAGCAAAGGCTCATTACTGCCCCTAGCATCCTGGAACACTTACGTTGCGAAGTTTGCAAGTGTTTTTGTATTTGCAAGTGTTTATGATTTTGCAAGTCTTTTTAAATTTGCAAGTGTTTTTGTACTTGCAAATGGTTTTGTACTTGCAAGTGTTTGGAATTTGCATGTGTTTTTGATTTCGCATTTGTTTTTGATTTCGCAAGTGTTTTTTATTTTGCAAGTGTTTTTGTATTTGCAAGTGTTTTTTATTTTGCAAGTGTTTTGGTATTTGCAAGTGTTTTTATTTTGCATGTGTGTTTTATTTTGCAAGTGTTTTTGTATTTGCAAGTGTTTTTGTACTTGCAAGTGTTTTTGTATTTTCAATTGGCTTTGTAATTGCAAGTGTTTTTGTAATTGCAAGTGTTTTTTTTATTTTGCAAGTGTTTTTTGTATTTGCTAGTGTTTTTTTGCAAGTGTTTTTGTATTTACAAATGTTTTTGTACTTGCAAGCGTTTTTGTACTTGCAAGCGTTTTTGTACTTGCAAGTGTTTTTTGTATTTGCAAGTGTTTTTGTATTTGCAAGTGTTTTTTATTTTGCAAGTGTTTTCGTACTTGCAAGTGTTTTTGTATTTTCAATTGGCTTTGTAATTGCAAGTGTTTTTGTAATTGCAAGTGTTTTTTTTATTTTGCAAGTGTTTTTTGTATTTGCTAGTGTTTTTTTGCAAGTGTTTTTGTATTTACAAATGTTTTTGTACTTGCAAGCGTTTTTGTACTTGCAAGCGTTTTTGTACTTGCAAGTGTTTTTTGTATTTGCAAGTGTTTTTGTATTTGCAAGTGTTTTTTATTTTGCAAGTGTTTTTTGTATTTGCAAGTGTTTTTGTACTTGCGAGTGTTTTTGTATTTTCAATTGGCTTTGTAATTGCAAGTGTTTTTTTATTTTGCAAGTGTTTTATGTATTTGCTAGTGTTTTTATTTTGCAAGTGGTTTTGTATATCGAAGTGTTTCTTGCAAGTGTGTTTTGTATTTGCAAGTGTTTTTGTATTTGCAAGTGTTTTGTTGCAAGTGTTTTTGTATTTACAAATGTTTTTGTACTTGCAAGCTTTTTTGTACTTGCAAGCGTTTTTGTACTTGCAAGTGTTTTTTGTATTTGCAAGTGTTTTTGTATTTTGCAAGTGTTTTTTTTTATTTTGCAAGTGTTTTTGTATTTGCAACTGTTTTGTATTTGCAAGTGTTTTTGCATTTGCAAGTGTTTTTGTATATGCAAGTGTTTTTTGCAAGTGGTTTTTGTATTTGCAAGTGTTTTGGTATTTGCAAGTGTTTTTGTATTTGCAAGTGTTTTTTATTTTGCAAATGTTTTTGTATTTGCAAGTGTTTCTTATTTTGCAAGTGTTTTTTATTTTGCAAGTGTTTTTGTATTTGGAAGTGTTTTTGTATTTTCAAGTGGTTTTGTCTATGCAAGTGTTTTTGTAATTGCAAGTGTTTTTTTATTTTGCAAGTGTTTTTTGTATTTGCAAGTGTTTTTTATTTTGCAAGTGGTTTAGTATATGGAAGTGTTTCTTGCAAGTGTGTTTTGTATTTGCAAGTGTTTTTTTGCAAGTGTTTTTGTATTTACAAGTGTTTTTGTATTTACAAATGTTTTTGTACTTGCAAGCGTTTTTGTATTTGCAAGTGTTTTTTGTGTTTGCAAGTGTATTTGTATTTGCAAGTGTTTTTTATTTTGCAAGTGTTTTTTATTTTGCAAGTGTTTCTTGTATTTGCAAGTGTTTTTTGTGTTTGCAAGTGTATTTGTATTTGCAAGTGTTTTTTATTTTGCAAGTGTTTTTTATTTTGCAAGTGTTTCTTGTATTTGCAAGTGTTTTTTTATATGCAAGTGGTTTTTGTGTATGCAAGTGTTTTGGAATTTGCATGTGTTTTGGACTTTGCATGTGTTTTGGGATTTGCACGTGCTTTTTGGATTTTGCATGTGTTTTTGGATTTGCAAGTGTTTTGTCTTTAGAGGCCACCGTACAATATAGATAATTATAACACACAGGGCATTTGTTAAAAGGAACTTTGACATCTTACTTGTTCTCTCATATCAAATCTATTTTTGCATTTTGCAATAGGGTATAATGAATTTCTCAGTGATCAAATATGAATTCACCGTGGCTATGTCTAGATAGAAATGAGTTAGAGGTGATCGAGATTAAATTGAAAGGCCTGTTGAAATACACAGTAGGACGCTGTGTGCAGACAGAGCAGACGATATCTGTGCAGCCATGTATACTAATTTAGCTGAGTTCAACAAATCAGAGAAGGATGGAAGGATAGTACAAACCTAAAACCTCGCCGCAACATCAGTGTCATTTCCCATGTGGCTATTTGATTTTTGAGCTGGAACTGACAACATAAATGAGGAAGCAATAGCAGCTCTTCTGTAGTTCTGTTTTTGTGTCTGTATAAGTAAAGAAGACAGCATTAAATACTTTTCAGCGCACTACAGGATGGACTGCAAATAAATCGTTATGTACATCTCATGTGGAGTTAAAACACATTCTCCTGTTTGCAGAGAAGTGGTTTATTCTGAGTAAAAAGAACAATGTTAATAGTTAAAGCCCATGCTGAGGGATTTTAATACCTTTAATTGTTGCATTATTTCATTCATCCAAAAGCCTATCCTATAATAACAGTTAAGCTTAAGCCTTCTATAGTTTATTATTTCATTATTATTATTATTATTATTATTATTATTATTATTATTATTATTATTATTATTATTATTATTATTTAAAAAAACATTTTCTTCCAGGTTTGGTTGTGGAGGAGCGTAAGGTAGGTGAAAGGAAGGCGGGATTTCGATAGATTGGAGATTTAATTTAAATAAATTAATTTTACATATATAACCTGGATGATAAGTCCATCAACAACAAAAAATCAAGCAAAAAAAAAAAAAAACCCAACCCAGAATGGATGAAGAGCCAAGGGGGCAGGGCTGCTGTATCAACATGGAGATCCCAGGAGCAAGTCTTGTGGTCTACTGATGAAACTGACATGGACTGGATCACATAAACATCCATCCATCCATCCATCCATCCATCCATCCATCCATCCATCCATCCATCCATCGTCTATACTGGGGGGGACTATCAACGATTATTGGACGTAGAAGTGGGGTACACATCTGCTAGGTGTCCTTAGAAGGAAGACTTTATTGAGTAATAAACTGAACTTGGCTCCATTGTTTGATATTTCTTGGATCAATTGGAATGTATGTATCATTTGATTGAATTGACCTACCCTGAGATACCATTTTGTGAATTGGCGCTATATAGCTAAATTGCGCTGCCACTTTATCGTGGTGGAGGGGTTTGAGTATCCCAGTGACCCTTGGAGCTAAGTTGGCTACATTGGTGAGCGCCTGGTGGCCGGGCCTTTACCGATGGGGCCCATCCGGCCTCAGCCCAAAGAGGTGACATGTGCCCCCCTTCCCATGAGCTCACAAATGTGGAACGTCACCTCTCTGGTGGGGAAGGAGCTGGAGCTGGTGTTTGAAGTTGAGAAGTTCCGACTGGACATTGTCGGACTTACCTCAACGCACGGCTCTGGCTCTGGAACCCGTCTCCTCGAGAGGGGTTGGACTCTTTTCCACTCTGGAGTTGCCCCCATTAAGAGGCGCTGAGCTGGGGTGGGCATACTTTTTGCCCCCTATCTTGGTGCCTGTACGTTGGGGTTTACCCCGGTAAATGAGAGGGTAAGCTTCCCTCTGCCTACGGGTGGGGGGTCGGGTCCTGACTCTTGTTTTTTCCTGTGCGCCGAATGGCAGATCAGATTACCCACCGTTCCTGTAGTCCTTGGAGGGGGTGCTGGAGAGTGCTCCTCCCGGGGACTCCCTTGTTCTGCTGGGGGACTTCAACGCTCACGTGGGCAATGACAGTGAGACCTGGAGAGGTGTGGTTGGGAGGAATGGCCCCCCCAACAGAACCTGAGCTGGGTTTTGTTATTGGACTTCTGTGCTCATCGTGGATTGTCAATAACGAACACCATGTTCAAACATAAGAGTGTCCTTATGTGCACTTGGCACCAGGACATAATAGGCCGCACCTCGATGATCGACTTGGTTGTCAATTCATATGATTTGCGGCCACATGTTTTGGGAACTCGGGTGAGGAGGGGGGGAGAGTGGTCCACTGACCACTACCTGGTGGTGAGTCGGCTCCGATGGTGGGGCAAGATGCTGGACAGACCTGGCAGGCCCAAACGTGTTGTGAGGGTCTGCTGGGAACATCTGGCAGAGTCTCCTGTCAGAAGGAGTTTCCGGCAAAAGGCTGGGGAGAGGGAAGTCTGGGTCTCTTTGCTTAAGCTGCTGCCCCTGCAGCCCGACCCCGAATAAACAGAAGATTGATGGATGGATGGATGGATGGATGGATGGATGGATGGATGGATGGATGGATGGATGGATGGATGGATGGATGGATGGATGGATGGATGGATGGATGGAGATTTAGATGGATGGATGGACGGATGGATAACTAAACTGAACTGGGTTGAATTGAATTGAACAATGAAACACAGGGAAAACCATAACTGTTTGAGCATGCCAAAACAGAAGAAAGACCAGAATTGAGATAAAATGTGAAAACCCCTCAAAACCAGTGTAAGATGGCAAATAGGAAGGAAAAAGGAAACAGCAGAGGTTGCCAAAATAAATGAAACTATGGTCAACAAAAATAAAAACCCATAAAACTAAAAAAAAATCATGAAATAGCACATCCATGATTTAAAGTACTAAACAAAAGCATAAAGTAAACAAAAGCATGAAACAGAAGCTCCAAAAATCATGAGACACTTAGACAAAAGTACTCAGACCACTCCTACATACTCTTAAGCATTGTTTTTAAAGAAGAAATGATGTGGAAGTAATTTGTTGTTGGAGAGAAAATTAGAGTCCACTCTTTGACAGGTGAATCAATGTGGGCTCAGGGTTACCCCTTAAGTCTCCTGCACCATCTCCCCACTCTTAACCCTCCTTATTTATAGTATAGATCATCTATCTTTGGTCTGTCTTTGGATTTCTGACAAGTCCATTAAGCAGCAGACACCTTAATGGGTCTCTGTTGATGGAGAATCCCTTGTCTGATGAGAAAGATGAAAAATAAGTATAATACTTTAACCTTTGAGTCTATTGACTCACAAATGTCTGGATGTGATGGACAAGCATCACCATTTACAAAATAATTCATGAATTTTAAGAGCTGATAATCTTGATTTGCTTTTGGTTCCTTATAAAATACAACAATTTGTTTGTTAAAAAGAAAAAAATTTAAATGAAGCCCGTTGATCATTTTAGATTCTTGTTTTCCTCGCACTTCACCAAGAAGTTGTTGACTTTCCCAAATACAAATACTAAACTGTAATAGAAGGGTCTTCTGTCAAGAAAAGATGACGTATTAAATATACCTGGATACAGATCATGAAAATCGGCCCCAAGGTAAAGTCAGAGTGTTAGAAAAAGTAAATTAGAAACACTGTCTACTACAAAACAAGAAAGCACAGTGGAGAGCAGAATAAGGAACCCTATTGTCTGGCAGGAGCCAAGAGCAATGACTGAGTATTTTCCACTAAAGATTACAAAACCACCTGAGCAAGATTACAGGCCCCAGTGATGGGCTGTAGGCCCAGGTAGAGATTAAAACTGACATTCAGATCTTTATGGGACTTTGTCCCAGTCCTAATTCTTACAGAATGAGATCTCTACAGGAGAATGAAGTGGAAACCAGACTGTCTGTCCAATGATCACTAAGTGATAAGGTAATCTGGTTTACATGGCTTCTACATGGGAAAAAACTCCATCATGGTTATTAGCTTCTAAAAGTTACCCCTGCTGCCACATTAAAACAAGGAGCAATGGATGTGTAATGAATTATTTAAGCTAAAATACATAGGGCTTTCTTTTTTCTTTGTTTTGGTATCGTTAGTAAATTCACAGAGCCTTACAGGCTCCTAGCAACCATTTCCCAGCAAATGCCAAATATATCAGAATTCAAGGTTTACATAGTGCTCCTTCTAACATAAGCGCAAAGATAATCCAGTGGCTCATATTCACCGCTTTACCCTAATCTTCAATGATTAAAACTGAATTCTTAATCACTTTATCCTAAACCATAATTCACCTGCTATTTCTATGTCCCCACAGAATTCACAATCTTGTCCAAGCTAAGAATCAAATTTGTTAGAATTTAATGAGAGTGTGTGCATCATTTCATCTGGATAGCACTTTTAAAACATTTTTGTCAGTCAGTGCTGATTGAGCTTCATATTCCATTCTGTTTTGTCTTTATTTTTTTATGAAGATGACAACACATTTTTCAATGTGTTAGGACACAATATGCAATTTTCAGGCTTCACATATAGAAAAGACTAAATCACACTAACAGATTGGTTTTAACAGATTTCTGTTTCATGACTGAAAAACTTGGGATCACACACTTAACTGGACCTGGTGAGGTATCACAGACAAAAGAATTAGGCTAACCAACTAAAGCCAACTGTGTGCATCAAACTCACAAGGGCAACCCTTTAAATTAGCAATAAACAACCATACTAGTAAGTGGTGATAACAAGAGATATTCTCAGAATTCAGACAGGTTATTTTGTTACACTCCCTCATAAAATGAATGCACTGCAGTTTATAATACCCACAAGGGAATTTCTTTAATGAAAACTTAATTCGACTGTATTTTTTTAAATTGTCATGTTGTGAGTTGAGAGAATTTTTATTACATGAGTTTGTTAGTGACACTCGTTAATGTGAGAGCATTTTTACCTTTATGTTTAATATTTAAAGTGTTTGACTGATTTTAAATAGGGGTTTTCACGTGCGCTTTAGTCCTTTATATGCAAGTGTCTGTTTTTTTCCCAATAGGTATTACTAAGCAATGCCACCTGTTGTTTTGCATATATGTTTGTAATATTTTGTAGCCAAAAATGAGGTTTTCAAGAAAACAAAATGACCCACAGCTTAAGAGTCTAGCATCTATTGCTTATTGGCTGTCAGCAACACATGTTTGCAATTGGGCTGATAATCAGGTCACACAACCCAACTTCCTATGGATTTGGCTTCAAAAATTCTAACATATTTGTCTGACTGTGACATGAGGTCGGGTCGGTTCCCCTTGCACACTTGTAAACAGTCTTCAGCTCCTTTCACATTAAATGATTTTTGAGCTGACTTGCCCTGCTGACTGACTACAACTACTGCAGACTAATGCAGACTTTTTCAGACTGAGAATTGAAGGTAAGCTCCAACCAAAGAAGCATGCATTGTGTCTCCTGTTTTAGCTGTGATTCTAGCTGCAAAATAATTCTGATTTCATATTTGCTTTCTGAACCTTTGGGTTTGTGTGCATGTCTGTGTGTGTTGATCCTGTCGAACAAAATGTATTTTAAAATATCAAGCAACATCTAACTCTTAGGGTATTATTTACATGTACCTGCAATGGTATCAAATAAAACATTGATGGCTGAAACGGCTGAGCTAAACCACATTAACTAAATAACTGCGGCTAGAGTTAGTTCAAATGTTCAAATACTACTTACACACAACATTTCCAGACACTGGTTCAGAGACATTTTAAATATTTAATGTGTTCAAATTGTGGGCATGCATGGAAATGAAATCATGAATACAATCATACTGAAGTGGAAGCCAGTAAGTTCTAGATCAACAGACTGACCCAATGAGAGCAAACAATGTGGGGGTTTGGCTGATGCTCTGGTAATAGGACCGATGTTTTTATGCAGAATAAACTGTTGTCTATTTGTAGTCAGTTTCTTGTGAAACTGGTTTTGTTTTGGCATGTTCCTCCATGCAAACATGTTGGTTTGTAACGCTGCTGACAAAATCTAAAACTCTTTTCTTCCAAGTATTTAGAGGCTGGTAGCACCTAGTCCTTTGCCTCTGAATTGATCCCCTTCAGTCTCTGCTCTCCGCTTAAGTTAGCACATTATATGGCTGCAAAGTGACAGTGGTTTTGTGAGGTAGGGTGAGCAATTGAATTTGATCCTTCCGTTTAAGTTCAACCTTTAATACAAAATTACACTCAATAGAGGTTTTCAATAAATTTGCAGCAAGGCTTTAGACATTTCAATCAATTATTGTTAAAAAGTAAATAAATAATACCCTGGAAGGGCACAAACAGAGCGGTCTTTAATGTTGTGCCATCTGTGTTTTTTGCCAAAGGGAGACTCCTATATTCACACTTCTGTGATTTCCAATGCATCCCAGTCCAAGGTGAATGACACTAACACAGTGGCAGTGCAGCATGTTCAGAGAGCCATGGCTAAGTGTCTGACAGTTGGTGCAGATACGATAAGACATGACCCAACTGAGAATACATTTTTAAACAACCAGAGGGTTTTGACCAACGAATGTTTTCAAGGTTGAATTTTTACATCAAAAAAGTAAGGACAAAAAAGACTAAATGCTAACTTATGAAGCAATGAAAAAAATACTGTAGACTTTCAGCATTGTGCAAAAGTTTTAGGCAGGGGTGAAAAATGCTGTAAACAAAGAATAATTTCAGAAAAGAAAGATTGTTTATTTTGATCAATTTACAAAATGCAAAGTTTGCAAATAAAAGAAAAATATAAATCAAATAAATATTATAACCTTTCGAAATATGAAGATGTCCAGCAGTGCAATCAGCTCAGAACTGACAGAAACTAGTGGGACCCAGGTACATCCTTCTACTGACAAGAGAAGCCTGGCCAGAAGTAGCCTCCATGGCCGAAAAGCCATACATCCAAATTGGAAACAAGGTCAAGCGAATCAAGTATGCACATACACATAGGAACTGGGGTGGAGAAAAATGGCAGCAGGTGCTCTGGACTGATGAGTCAAAATTTGAAATATTTGGCTGTTGCAGAAGGCAGTTTGTTTTTCGAAGGGCTGGAGAACGGTGTCTGCAGGCAACAGTGAAGCATGGTGGAGGTTCCTTCAAAGTTTGGGGCTGCATTTCGGCAAATGGAGTAGGAGATTTGGTTAGGAATAATGGTATGCTCTATGCTGAGAAAAATCCATAATGCAATACCATCAGGGAGGCGTATGATTGGCCCCAAATTTATTCTGCAGCAGGACAATGACCCTAAACATACAGTGGCTTGCAAAAGTATTCGGCCCCCTTGAACTTTTCCACATTTTGTCACATTACAGCCACAAACATTAATAAATTTTATTGGAATTCCACGTGAAAGACCAATACAAAGTGGTGTACACGTGAGAAGTGGAACGAAAATCATACATGATTCCAAACATTTTTTACAAATAAATAACTGAAAAGTGGGGTGTGCGTAATTATTCAGCCCCTGAGTCAATACTTTGTAGAACCACCTTTTGCTGCAATTCCAGCTGCCAGTCTTCTAGGGTATGTCTCTACCAGCTTTGCACATCTAGAGACTGGAATTCTTGCCCATTCTTCTTTGCAAAACAGCTCCAGCTCAGTCAGATTAGATGGACAGCGTTTGTGAACAGCAGTTTTCAGATCTCGCCACAGATTCTCGATTGGATTTAGATCTGGACTTTGACTAGGCCATTCTAACACATGGATATGTTTTGTTTTTAACCATTCCATTGTTGCCCTGGCTTTATGTTTAGGGTCGTTGTCCTGCTGGAAGGTGAACCTGCGCCCCAGTCTCAAGTCTTTTGCAGACTCCAAGAGGTTTTCTTCCAAGATTGCCCTGTATTTGGCTCCATCCATCTTCCCATCAACTCTGACCAGCTTCCCTGTCCCTGCTGAAGAGAAGCACCCCCAGAGCATGATGCTGCCACCACCACATTTCACAGTGGGGATGGTTCAGAGTGATGTGCAGTGTTAGTGTTCCGCCACACAAAGCGTTTTCCATTTTGGCCAAAAAGTTCCATTTTGGTCTCATCTGACCAGACCACCTTCTTCCACATGTTTGCTGTGTCCCCCACATGGCTTGTGGCAAACTACTAACCGGACTTCTTATGGTTTTCTTTTAACAATGGCTTTCTTCTTGCCACTCTTCCATAAAGGCCAACTTTGTGCAGTGCACGACTAATAGTTTTATAGATTCCCCCACCTGAGCTGTAGATCTCTCCAGCTCATCCAGAGTCACCATGGGCCTCTTGGCTGCATTTCTGATCAGCGCTCTCCTTGTTCGACCTGTGAGTTTAGGTGGACGGCCTTGTTTTGGTAGGTTTACAGTTGTGCCATACTCCTTCCATTTCTGAATGATCGCTTGAACAGTGCTCCGTGGGATGTTCAAGGCTTGGGAAATCTTTTTGTAGCCTAAGCCTGCTTTAAATTTCTCAATAACTTTATCCCTGACCTGTCTGGTGTGTTCTTTGGACTTCATGGTGTTGTTGCTCCCAACATTCTCTTAGACAACCTCTGAGGCCGTCACAGGGCAGCTGTATTTGTACTGACATTAGATTACACACAGGTGCACTCTATTTAGTCATTAGCACTCATCAGACAATGTCTATGGGCAACTGGCTGCACTCAGACCAAAGGGGGCTGAATAATTACGCACACCCCACTTTTCAGTTATTTATTTGTAAAAAATGTTTGGAATCATGTATTATTTTCGTTCCACTTCTCACGTGTACACCACTTTGTATTGGTCTTTCACATGGAATTCCAATAAAATTGATTCATGTTTGTGGCTGTAATGTGACAAAATGTGGAAAAGTTCAAGGGGGCAGAATACTTTTGCGAGCCACTGTACAGCCATACAGGTCATTTAGAACTATCATCAGCGTATAGAAGAACAAGAAGTCCTGTAAGTGATGGTATTGCCCCCACAGAGCCCTGATCTCAACTTCATCGAGTGTGTCTGGGATAACATGAAGAGACAGAAGGATGTGGGGAAGCCTACATCCACAGAATATCTGTGGTTAGTTCTCCAAGATGTTTGGAACACAACAACGTACCAGCCGAGTTCCTTCAAAAACGGTGTGCAAGTGTATATAGAAGAATTGAAGCTGTTTTGAGGGTGATCACACCAAATATTGGTTTGATTTACTGCTTTTTGTTGATTGAGGAAAATGAATGATTGATACTTCCATTGTTGAAAGCATTCTTTGTTTACAGCAGTTGTTCACACCTGGATAAAACTTTTGCACAGGACTGTATAAAAAACAAAGTGTATTGAAGTTGTTTTAGATTAATACAGTTGACATCTGTAGCAGCTAATCTGGTCTGTAAATGTTTTAGGCTCAGGTTTCTGAGGTTAAACCTTAGCATCATCTTCCTGACATTTGGACTTCATGGAGATTTCAATGTAAGTTTGTTTTTCTTTATCTAATTCAATATGGTTCAAAACCATATCAGCCAGGTGCCTGCTGACACAGACAATGTACAGCAGACAAAAACAAAATGGGATAAAACAGACAAAAAACAAAATTTTCTAACATAGCTATTTTAATGTTCTCATATTTGTCACCTAAAACATTTCCTTTATCATTTATTTAAGGTATCAAACTGTTGTTTTGCTCCTGTTGCTAATGTGTTTATGCTGAAATGGTCCAGCCCCACAATCTTTACTCTGTTTTGATATGAACCATTGATGATCGGTCTAGTAAAGTGTAATTGTGGCTCAAGTTTGTGCAGAGAAAAGATCTCCTGCTTTCATAGACTTGCAGTTTTATTTTTAACAGAACATAACATTTAATGAGTAGTGTTTCTGCTGCTCTCTGCAGCTTTCTCTTCAGTGCCAAGACCTATTAGGGGATCCTTGTACTCAGCAGGCAGAGCAGGTCACATGACACAAACTCAAATCTCTAATTAACACGCTTTACTTTTGAACTATTATTGTTATTGGGATTGGATTAGGACACTTTGCTATTCAGATGTAGTTCTACTGAAGATCTAACTTGGATTTAATGACATGCCAGAATTAGCTGTTTCATGAGCTTTACATGACTTCTATGTCCATTTCTCTGTCCACTCTCTTTAAATTTCTGAGTCCAACACTACACGACATTTCTGCTGATGCATAATTCAGCAAGGAAATAATTATACTGGCAGCTGGCACAAAGAAATTTCCTCCCAGCCTTGTTACAGCAGCTCCTTTTGCTTTTGACACCTCATATTGTCCTGCTCCTGGGCACTGAACAACGCCATGCAAATTAACCCATGTTACTATTAATGGTCTCCTCCTTGAACTAAAATGTAACTGCTTTCAGTATTATGTAGATGAATACTCAATTCTCAAACAGTTAAAATGTGTGACAGATTAATAAAAAATTTAAGGGTGTTTTCACCTCAGAGATGCAATCACAATAAATGATACACTTTTATAGATGTTAAGTGTTAATTTTATTATTTTACATCATCTGTAGATAATATAAATAGGAAATACGACTAAAATTAGAAAATCTGTGCAGTTATCTTTTTAGGGTACCAGGGATTTTAGTGTTTGTTCCTAACCATTTCAAAATTTTCGTAAAAACTGAATTGGAACTTAATGTTTAATTATTTGCTTATATAACTGCAGTACCACTTGAAGGTCTTGTTCACTGAGAAATTGTGTAATACTTGTTCTTTGTTAAATACAATTGATCAGTCTGAGCTGCATATGCATGCTGCATGTGAACATTTTCTCAAACCCCCATTGCCTGGATTAGACACAGAAAAAAACAGATGTCAAAACAAGTGAGTCAGAAAAGGGCAATCTCTTCTATGTCAGAGGGAAAATTAGTATTCATGGTCTTGCCTACCTTGGCTTGTGACCACCCACTGGAATGCTGTAATGCAGCCTGGAGAGAGCAGAGCACCTCTGCTCTTAGAAGCTGGATGCTGAAGCTGAAACTAAATGTTAGCAACGAAGCTAACTTTTAGCAACTCTACAGCATGTAAGAACAAGGTCGGGCTTGTATTATTTGTGGACATAGCAAATCAGCTTTGCATTTTTTTACCCAAAAAAGAGGAGCAGAGAGAGAAACTGTTGGAATTTGTCTTGGAACACCGCCAGCAAAGTAAGTTAAGTATTTGTTTGAAGGCAGCATAAGGGGCATTGCTGTTAGCCAATCAGAGGCGAGACGTTTGCATAGCATGAATAATAATGAGTTAGACTCATGATCCTGACGTGTCCCCCCCATTCACTCCTCCAACAAACTGCAACCTCCTGAAACAGGAGCGCCAGAGCATTTATTCCACATAAAACAGCTCACAAGGCATTCATTCATGCTGAAGACCACAGCAAATTTGTTGAAAAAAACGAGTGAATAAGACCTTTAAAGGATATACTAAAGCTTCTATCTGTGAAGATTTTCCTAAAAGTATAGTAATTATTGTTATCTTAACTTGTCCTCTGAATGACTGGAAATCCCAGCAAGCAGAAAGGAATGCATACATCTGCTGTTTTCTCTTAAAATAATCTGCAGGTATATTTGGTTATTTGTTAACACAATAATATGTTACTATTGTTTTGGTGCCTCAAATGACAGAATATTCATCCACACTGCAATGCATTCTTTAATCAGAAAACCCCTGGAGCTAACCCTACAACAGATACATCTGTGAGGTTCACACTGTTTATACTGAGGCAGCTTGTTTAGATATGCTTCAGGCAATAATTTCGAAGCACTTCTCTTGCTTTGTAAATGCTCTTTCGTTGATGAACACATTGGGTTATTTACATATTTAAAAAAGGTCTAACTTAGCAACATGAAATGTTCTTAATTTGCTATCAGAATAAATGTAATATAAATATATATTTTCAGACTGAGGCATGTTATTAATTATCTAATGGTGAACAGTCAATATTGAAAACTATCTCACTTTCAAAGATTTGAGTTTGATAAATAAATTATTAAAATGTTAATATAATTAGAGATGTAGGTTTCAAAGCAGTATTGCCTCAAGATGTGTTGCAGCCCTCCTGCTGAGACTGTGCAGCAGCACTGCTCACTTCATATTTCAGTTTTAGTTGGTGTGTCAAAATCAAAAAGATAAATTTCTTGAGTGTTGTATACTTCACAAAGAATATTTAATTGATTAATCAATCTGCATTCCTCTGCATTGCAATTTTAGAAATTTTGTATCCATTGTTATGTGGATATCAAATCAATGGCATTAATTAACCTAATTTTACCTATGGTTGTTACAAGTAAAGAAAAACTGCTGAAGTATTTTTATTCAACAGGTACATGTTAAGACACCAGTGAATAGGCTGTGCTCTGTATAAAAATTATTAGTAATCACTTTAGGTAACAGGATTTCTGACAGCTACCCAGAGAGAAGGTGAATATTTGACTGGCAGAGGGCATCAAAAAGTAAACCGGATTACTAAATGCAGCTTCTGTCTTATTATCAGGTGGTGACAAACAATTATCTGAAAGTGGTTGTAACAAGAAGATATATTGCTGTTTGATGGGTAAAATTTATGGTAAAATGTTAAACAATAAAAAAAAAAATCCTGGATAAGGTTTCATCCTACAAAGCTGATCTAATGAAAAACAAAAATGCTATTTCACTGTGACATTGATGTTTCAAGTAATTTAAACTGTTAAATAATAGAATAAAAAAGTAAAATAATGGTCTCACATATGAGACAAAATGTTTGTTTTACAGGAAAAGGGTTTAATTAAATAAAATCTTAGTGATTGGGCTTGGTGAAATGATTTGCAGTAAATTAGCTGTAGCAAATTATATACAAAATTTCCTAAGAAATGAAAAGCTGTAACAAATGCAGTAACAAACGAAATGCTGCACAGAAAAAAGTGGAAGAGTGAAGATAAAGAATGATGAATGCAATCATCTGAGAACACATGGGAATACATGGGCTTGTGGTTGACTTTAGAGGTTAATTGTTTATTTGCCTCAGTGACTAAAGTCCCTTTAGATTATTGTTATCAGGAGTGAAAGAAAATTCAGCAGTCAAGACCCCTGCTATTTGCTGGCTGGCCATACTGCAATGTCTTCAAATGGATGCTATTAGAGGCGCAGTGATACTCTGAAACACCGGAGGCAGTGGCAAATGTGACATGAAAAGAGTGTGCTGCTTTCAAGTTTTGGCAAAGGGATTTTGACTGGGTTTAGACCTGCAGGCTCAAAGTAATGATGTGATGAGCGTGACAATTGTCAGTATGAAATTTTGTTTGCCAAAGATTGCCAGTTTTTAGCACTGTATGTAGAAGTTCTATAAACCAGTGACCCAAAGACCGAATTTTACTGATTTATGCTTCATGTGGAACTAATGTTGATTTAGGTTAAAAAAATACAGTAAAAAAGGCAACACTGTTGTGAATTTTACTACACAATGCAAATAATTGTGCTTTTGCTGTCCAAGAATTACATGTCAGGTCAGGTAAAACTTTCGGAAGTTCCAATAGTGGAAACGGGCCTTATGTAGGAAATAAAAAACAACAACTCAATTCTGATCACTTTCTCATCACAAGACCCTTTCCTACTTGTTTACTGTGTTTCATACATGGGTAGAGTCATACTTTAGACAGGACTTCTTCTTGTTTTTTCCCGATGGTTGTTTTTCATACCACTCCAGCACAAAGGCCGGATTTGCTAAATCAATGACAGTTGTGTTGATAGATTCTCCCAACTGAGCTGCAGATCTTTGAAGCTCGCCTGGAGTTACAATGTGTGTCTTGGCTCATTCTCTGAATAATACTCTCCTTGCCCAGTTTAAGCGTTTAGATGGATGGCTGTGTCTTGGTAGATTTGCAGTTGTGCCAGACTCTTTCCATTTTCATATGAGCAATTAATGGTGTTGGATGATATGTTCAAAGCTTGGGATATTGTTTTATTATTCGACACCTATTTTAAACCTCTCAACTACTTGAACCTGTCTAGTGTGTTCCTTGGTCTTCCTTGGTGTGAATATATTTGAACACTCCTCACTTCAAATCTTAAAAAAAAATACAAAACCCTATCATGCACAATATGATATAAGTCCATCCATTAAAATCCTACTAAAATACAATAAAGTTTGTGATTGTAACATTACAAATTGTGAAAAAACTTAAGAGGTATGAATACTTTTGGATTTCACTGTAAATATTTAGAAATTGGAACTAGCAGACATATTAGTCAGAATGTTAAGCGAAGCTGGCTTTAAAACAGCCTCATAACACTTTTGGCTGCTGTGCCAAGTTCATAACTCATCTTAACAGTGTCACATTTTCATCACTTGAATCCAATTAATCCTTGTTATATCCAAATAAAACCCTGCTGCTATTTCATCTAATGAACCCAACTCATTGCTTTCCATCCGCCACTGTGTTCTCATGACAACAAGCTCCCTGTCCAATACTACCAACTGCTTTGTTGTCGTCAGCTGTGGTGCATTTTAGGCTCTCATGGCTTCCTCAAAGCCTGCATTTGGGATGGGATCAAATAATCTAGAGCCTTACTTTTTTCCTCCATGAGGAATGATCCTTGATTTTGATCAAACTAACACAATCCAGATCAATTCCCCTGTCTCTGAACATTACTTGAAGATTATTGATGTTTTTCTTGGTACCATAGCCATCCTTAACTCCGAAAGTGTCCTGTTTCAGATTAAAGACTTTAAACCTACTTATTCTAGTCTCCTTCCCTAGATGGTAAATTAGTTTATTAAACAAAATGGGATTAAACCCACTTTGCTCACTCCATGTATCTGCATGACCAGATTAGAGGATACTTGCCTTGTTGCAGAAGACGGGCTAAGATGCCGAGTTTGTTTCCATCGAATGAGCTAAAAGGTAACACATGCAAAAAGAATGAAAGAAAGCAAGGTCATTTTACAAGCAGAGTGAATTATGGCTTTATTGTTGAATAGTGCAAAGATGAAACTCCTCATAACACCTTTAAATTACAGTAAAACCTCTATCACCTTTACTGATATATCAGCATAACATGAAGATCTGTATTTTTGTTCTGTTTTGACATATCTAAGATGAATCACAAGCTAATAAATCATCCTTTGGCTTCCTAAAAAAGAAGAAGAAATGTAAAAGTGAGTGTTTAGGATTACTTGTAGAGTGCTAGCTGTGGTGTGAGTTATTTGAGGTTCGTTCTGCCTGGATGAAGTGAAAGCTTTTACAGGGACATATCCTCTCCATTAATATACAGTTATGACCAAGGATATCTAAGGACAGTGAAGACAGTCTGTTCTTGTGTCATCTTTATTAGCATCTTTATGATCTTTAAGAGTTTCCCTGAAAGGAGGCTGCTTTGTGAGTCTTCAAAAATGTATATGAAGCTTTCTTCACTATTTATTAAGATGGAATAACTAAAGAGTGAGAAACTGTCCTGTGTTTATTTCACCCTGCATCACATCAGTATCAGTGCAAGGGAGTTGTGCCAAATACACCAATTTGAGACATTTTACGTGCATAATTTAGTATCACATTCACAATTCATCTAGCTGATTCTTGACTGACTCTCCATTGCCTCAAGTCACCCTCGTTCAACTCTGCTCTTCTCTCATGGCATTCTCCTTGCAGTGTTACACAAGCCTAAGCTTTGCACTGTCAGCTTAAAGCGGGATCACACAAGACTGTCATTGTGAAGATGTGATCAAAGCAGCCTGCACCAGGCCCAGCTGCACCATGCCAAATTCATACTTTTAGTGTGACTTTAACGTTAGGAACAGCAGGGGAATGCAAAATCTACTCATTTATGATACAGTGGGCTCTCAAAATATGGAAGGCAGCTGATCTTTCAGACAGCTTCTGTGCAATATGTATTTGCACACACACGCTGGCAGGGATGGCCTTACAATTATCGTATTGTCTAATCCACAGGTTTGAATTCAATAAGACTGTTTGTATATGTTAACATGATGGTCATCTGAGTTATAACAGGAGCTGTTTTCAATTGATTATTTCATTCATTAAGGGTAAACAGCTATCCAAACCAAACTGGCCCAAGGTCTGACACCATAAGGTAAATCAATCTCAAAAAGCAGCACATCATGCCCCTATCTATAGAAATTTTAGAACAAATAGGAAAAAAGCGAAAAAGTCAGTTTTAACGGCTTTGGGACAGGTAATCCCTGCTGCTCTTACGTGCCTAAATTGACTTTAGTTTAATTCCATTATAAAAAAATAGATTAGGAAAAGATGGTTTCCATGGGATAGTTCCAAGGCCCACGTCATATTTAACAAAAAATCATCTTTATGATACCTAAGATGTTTAGGAAAACATTTTGTAGACTGACCAACCAAATGTGGAACTTTTTAAAGGGGGGGTGGCACGTTCTTCTTATGCAGAAAGAGCAATTCTGTGGTCCAGTACATCAATAAATGTACCTGAAATAGATCTGTAAGTTCAATAAATGATTTATACTACCTATCTGAAATTTTGCACTCATAGCATGTCCGCACTGAACGCCTTGAAATTAGCTGCATGTCTCTTTAAGAGTCTCAGACATGCCCCCTTCAACACGCTGCCGTCAACATCATCACAACATTCTCCAGTCGCATGGAGACGAAGCATTACGGTACTGTATCATCGGTGCACCGGACTTTTGGAAGACAGGCATATCTTTCGGTTTACTATGGCCACGCAGGACATGGTACAAGCATATGCATTTGATCCCGTCTCTGACCCTGAAAGTGAAATATAGGATGAACCGGAGCGGGTTTAGCGGGTCGTTCAAGAGCTAATACTTTCCACAGGTGCTACCTGATTGCTGTTGACGACGCTCTGCTTTAGTGCTCTGGGAGCGGGGGAGGGAGGGCTGTGGAGAGACGTGGGCGGTAATCAACATTTAAGGGCATTGCTGGGAGGTTAGGGCATTCCTAGGAGGACCCTGGTGTTCAGTGCTCAACATGGCGGCCGCAAGAGTTTATAGATATTACTCAAACATATATAAATTAACCTAAGAAACACTTTAGGCATGTTTTTAAGGAGGGAATGGCATAAGAATGTGATGAAAAGCTTTAAAAAGTGGATTTTACATGCCGCCCCTCCTTCAAAAGCTGTTTTTTTTAAGTTGTATCTGTTCTAAAACAAACCCAGTTTTTGAGAAAAAGAACTGTCAGTCAAATGATTTGGTGGTAGTGTAAGGCTAATGATGCCATGAATTGTGCTTTTCACTATACAATCCTGAAAAAGAATGTTTGGTCGTCAGTTTATGACCTTAAGTTTGAGCACTATTCGGTTATAACAGCAGGACAATTATCTGAAGCATAATATCAACTCCAACTCTGAATGCCACCCCCAAAAATAACTAAGTTGCCAATTGAAAGTCCAGATTTAAATTTTATAAAGATACTGTAGTCTGACTTTAAACACGTCATTCATTCTCAAAAACCATTCAGTGGGTTCTTAGTTCTAGGGAGCAATTCTTTTTTCACATTTAGCAGTCTCGGTTTAAATAGCTTTTTCCCCTAATAAATAAAAACTTAAAAATTGCAGTTTGTAATTAGTCAGGTAGTCACTGTCTGAGATTAAAGTTTCTTTGACATTAAACGTGTAGGGGTGACAAAAAACAAAAAAAGAAGAAATATGCAAGGGGGAGTTACTATTTCACAGTACTGTAGCGAGAACTGCAATATGACCTTCAAAGGTATTGCCATTTTACAATTTACAGCTTCTTTTTTTACACAATTCCTTTTACACTGTGGATCAACTTAAATGAAAACTGAAGATATGAAATAAATATTGTTTAATTTTCAGTATGACTCGAAATATTGCAAAGATTAAAGACTGATTGCCATTAGGAAGAATTTAACAAACAGTGTGAATGCTACAGAAAGATTTAAATAGCACGACCATCTCTGGTGTCACACTTACTGTAACACATGACTGATGATAATTTCCCAGTTGTGATATATTTTCAGACAATTTTATTGAATTTTCCATTGATTTTGTTTTTGCCTTCTCCTCTCTTCTGTTCAACATTTTAATCATGCTTCTATTAGAGAAACTTGTACAGACACTTACTTTAGGACTCTTTTAGCATTGTGCGACTTTGGTGAGTCCTGCCTCAGTTTTTCTCCCAAATGCACTTATTGATATGTTAGCAACTGCATTTAATTTTATTACAGTATCAAAACCTATATTTTCCTGCAAAGAAACCGTCAGAACCGTGATATTCCAATCATACTACAGTGTTTTGTTGTAATTTATAGCAGACTCTGGTGTTTGTTTCTTTACTTTTAGAACTAGTCTTGAAACTTGAACATGTAATATGTTTGCATACATATGGCAGATGGTGACTGGTCTTGTTATTGTTTAAACATGTACTTGCAAGCTTTTGGTATTTTGTATATTTTATTCAGAATGACTCACAATTAAGAATTGTGACAATCTAGGTTGTGACCTAGATTGTGACCAGAGTAAGTTTGAGTTTGAAATATTCAGTTAAATGTTAGACAACATGATTAAAAGTTTTGCAAAAAACCCACTCTGTGAATTACCTAATGTACATTCCATCATCTTTCAAAAGGTTTTCCCTATTGGAGATAGTTGCAGATGGTGTGGGTCTTAAATAAATTTGTCCCAGATGCTCATCCATGTGTATAATTCTCATGTGAACACTCCAATGTCATTTAGCATTGAAAAGAGATGCACTTTGCATGATAAGTTGTGTGGAGACTGCCAAGCACCAGATTAAGGTTGTCTGCAAAATATCACATGCACATCTGATTTGTCTACTATGATTGTCATCACAGAAGTCAAAGAGAAAAAAAACATTTGACATATGCATGTTTTAAACTTTACCACTGGGACTAACAGTAAATCTTGTAAACTTTATTTTGACAAGGCAAATTTTGAAAAGTGCCTCATCCAATTTGCTACAAGGTTATCAGTCAGCTGATCAGCATCTCTATACACCAGAGTGTCCAAGACTGTACGTCTGGACTGGTTAACTCCAAAGGTAGTCCTATGTTGTTAAAAAGGGGACCAGAAAGTGTTCCAACTATAGGAAAAATCACATTTATCAGCTTTTGTTCATTACATTTATCGATAGACTTTGTAGACACAATCCTACTATAGTGTTGTGATGTCATTTATAGTAGACTCTGGTGTTTGTTTTAGACAGACACAACTAGGGAGTAAAGCATTTCTACTTTGTTGTTTTTTGCATAAGATATTGTCCTGTAAGCTTCACTGAGCAGAGTTGGGATGCACTATGCCTGGTTGCAGTCGAGAATAAACAAATCAGGATACTGAATTGGCCCCTCCAAATCTGAGCCCAGTTTCCTCAGCAAAACGTGAATGATGTTCTCCAGATATAGATTGCGTTTCTGCCACAAGTGAAGTAGCTGAGGTCTCTCTGGCTCATGTTCACTAGCTGGGTGAGAACAAAGTGGACGATTGACAGCAATACAGTGCATCAGGCCATTGTTGGGAAAATAGAGCTCAAGCAAAAGCCAAAGCTAATGGTCAATCTATGTTTCAATGCTCCATCCAATGGTTATGACCCACCTTCAAAAAAAAAATGAAATTGCATATACAGCCACCCGAAATGAGCCTCCTGTGAATTATCTTTTGGAAACAGTAAGCGGCTTATGGGTTTGGGAAAGGCTAAGAGTAGAGTTGCAGGCCCTCCACATAAAAAAGCCAGGGGAGGTGGTAAGGGAATTTAGCAAGAATGCCTTCCGGACATTTTAAAAACAAGGTTTTTGAGCATGTTCCTCTGGAAGGAGGCCTCAGGGCAGAACCAGGAATTGGTGAAGATTACTTCTGAGCGATGGCTTAGGAATTCCCTTGTTTTTTCCCAAAAAAGTTAGAAAGTTGTCTGGGACATATTTGGGGATTTGAAGTGAAAGAGGATGATTGAATAAATAGATAGGTGAGGGGTTTGTTTGTATGCATTTTCATATGGTTGTGTATTTGAAAAGTGTATTTTTTGCTTCAAAATCAAACTTTTACAATGATTTGATGTTGGCAAATAAAAACTTTGACATGCACATTGTGCAACACTGTAGTTTTCACTTTGTTTGTGACTGCTATCATTTTTCCGTGATAGTTTTGGAGAATAATTTGAAAAAAGTTATGTGAATTAGAATTTTTTTTTTAAATATATTATCAATCAGAATATTTCAGAGGACCAGTCATTTGTTAGATCTGCGCAAAAAGCACATCTCATTAGACAAAAAATGTATCTACTGTGTACATTACCTCTTCGTACCTCACACCTTCATATATCATACATACCATCATTCAAAATCATGCACAGATAAACAGTCAACATTAAACTAAACCTATTCACATGTTTTCTTCAGGTAGTAATTTTATTTCTCCATCAACATTAGTTGGTTCACTTTTACTTGGAAATGCATTCAAAACACAAACATTTGTGTTAACAAAAGTTAACAGAAATGGAGGCTTATTGATTTTTTATTTTTAGGACTTGTATCCCTCAAAGGATAATGCTTTAAAACCCTCAAATGGATGTTAATTTAGTATCACCTGGAGCCTTCTTTTTTTAGCTTAATTTAATACTCATACTTATTAGTTGGCTTTTTTCAGGTATTTCATAAAAGCTTATTTTGTACATAATTTTTAGTTTTAAACAAATATACAGTTGATGCTATTTAACATTGTAGTCAAACCATTTAAAAGAAGATCTCACTGTTTGTGCTTTTTGCTGTTAATCCAACTCTGATGGATTTTTCATTTAGCTAATTCTGAACTCAGCTTTGCTGTCCCCAGTGTCATTAAAATATCCAGATGCTGCTTCACCTCCTCGATGCAGTGGTGTTTGATGGGATTTACAATACAAAAAACCATAGCCATGTAAGTTTCTACCAAAGTCTCTGATATTTCCTAACTTATTTTTTCTCTCCTGCACAAATGATCAACTGTCACTTTATATGTGTGTGATTTTAGTTAAAAAGCTAAATAATCTAATCTA
Organism: Valencia hispanica; assembly: GCA_963556495.2. Taxonomy (NCBI): domain Eukaryota; kingdom Metazoa; phylum Chordata; class Actinopteri; order Cyprinodontiformes; family Valenciidae; genus Valencia; species Valencia hispanica. Next base: position 21,131,620 of record OY747711.1, read on the forward strand.
TTTTCAGGTTTGTACACTTGATATTGTTTAAACTTACATATTCTGCAAAGGTTTGCATCCCCAAAGGTCAGAGTTTCTTCTAAAATGTTTATGATCAGTACATCTCCAAGTTGTCTAAAGGTTTGTCCTTGGTCTTGGCCTTTTCACTCCCTCACTACCTTACCTGACCATTTTTAGTTAATTATTTTGTTTGTTTGTTATTTTAAACCTAACTCTGACCAGCAAAACAGGTTCCTAAGCCTAAAACATAAATTAGTGATATTTAACCTTTTAGTCATAACAAATACAAAACATAACAGTTTGACAAAGAAAATAGCTACTCACTGAAAAAATAGCTACTCACTGAAGACTTGGCATAGAGAAGATGATTTACTCTGATCTTTAAGTCAGCCCTGGTACATACTCTTCATTTCCTGGAGATATTGATTAAAAATAAAACCTGAAAATGATCAAAACCACCTTCAAAGCTAACTTAACTTTGGCATATATATATATATATATATATATATATATATATATATATATATATATATATATATATATATATATATATATATATATATATATATATATATATATATATATATATATATATATATATATATATATATATATATATACTCAGCAAAGAAAAAAAATGTCCTCTGACTTTCAACAGTTTTTACTTTCAGTAAACTTAATGTGTGTAAATATTTGTATGAACACTAAAAGAGTCAACGCCACAAGACATAAACTAAAAATGTTTTACAGACATGTGACTAGCAGAAATAGAATTATGTGTCCTTGAATGAAGGGAGGCTCACAATCAAAAGTACCAGTCAGTATCTGGTGTGGCCACCAGCTGCTTGAAGTACTGCAGTGCATCTCCTCCTCATGGACTGGACCAGATATGTCAGTTCTTGCTGTGAGATGTTATCCCACTCTTCCACCAAGGCACTTGCAAGTTCCTGGAAATTTCTGGGGGGAATGGCCTTAGCCCTCACCCTGCGATCCAACAGGTCCCAGACGTGCTCAATGGGATTGAGATCCGGGCTCTTCGCTGGCCATGACAGAACACTGACATTGCTGTCATGCAGAAACTCACGCACAGAACGAGCAGTATGGCTGGTGGCATTGTCCTGCTGGAGGATCATGTCCGGATGAGCATGCATAAAGGGTACCACATGAGGGAGGAGGATGTCTTCCCTGTACCGCAAGGCATTGAGATTGCCTGCAATGACAACAAGCTCAGTCCGATGGTGATGTGATATACCGCCCCAGACCATGACGGACCCCCCACCTCCAAATCGATCCTGCTCCAGGGTACAGGCCTCGGTGTAACGCTCATTCCTTCGACGATAAACACAAATCCGTCCATCACCCCTGGTGAGACAAAACCGTGACTCATCAGTGAAGAGCACTTTTTGCCACTCCTGTCTGGTCCAGTGAAGGTGGGTTTGTGCCCATAGGCGGCGTTGTTGCTGGTGATGTCTGGTAAGGACCTGCCTTACAACAGCCCTACAAGCCCTCAGTCCAGCCTCTCTCAGCCTATTGCGGACAGTCTGAGCACTGATGGAGGGATTGTGTGTTCCTGGTGTTACTCGGGCAGTTGTTGTGGCCATCCTGTACCTGTCACGCAGGTGTGATTTTCGGATGTACCGATCCAGTGCAGGTGTTGTTACACGTGGTCTTCCACTGTGAGGATGATCAGCTGTCCTTCTTGTCTCCCTGTAGTGCTGTCTTAGGCGTCTCACTGTGCGGACATGGCAATTTATTGCCCTAGCCACATCAGCAGTCCTCATGCCTCCCTGGAGCATGCCTAATAAACCTTCACGCAGATGAGCAGGGACCCTGGGCATCTTTCTTTGGGTATTTTTCACAGTCGGTACACAAGTCTCTTTAGTGCCCTGCGTTTTTAGAACTGTGACCTTAAATGCATACTTTCTGTAAGCTGTTAAGGTCTTAACGTCCATTCCACAGTTGCATGTTAATTAATTGATTATGGTTAATTGAACATGCATGGAAAACATTGTTTAAACCCTTCACAATGAAGATCTGTAAAGTTATTTGCATTTTTACAACATTATTGTTGAAATACACAGTCCTGAAAAAGGGACGTTTCTTTTTTTGCTGAGTTTATGTATGTATGTATGTATGTATGTATGTATGTATGTATGTATGTATGTATGTATGTATGTATGTATGTATGTATGTATGTATGTATGTATGTATGTATGTATGTATGTATGTATGTATGTATGTATGTATGTATGTATGTATGTATGTATGTATGTATGTATGTATGTATGTATGTATGTATGTATGTATGTATGTATGTATGTATGTATGTATGTATGTATGTATGTATGTATGTATGTATGTATGTATGTATGTATGTATGTATGTATGTATGTATGTATGTATGTATGTATGTATGTATGTATGTATGTATGTATGTATGTATGTATGTATGTATGTATGTATGTATGTATGTATGTATGTATGTATGTATGTATGTATGTATGTATGTATGTATGTATGTATGTATGTATGTATGTATGTATGTATGTATGTATGTATGTATGTATGTATGTATGTATGTATGTATGTATGTATGTATGTATGTATGTATGTATGTATGTATGTATGTATGTATGTATGTATGTATGTATGTATGTATGTATGTATGTATGTATGTATGTATGTATGTATGTATGTATGTATGTATGTATGTATGTATGTATGTATGTATGTATGTATGTATGTATGTATGTATGTATGTATGTATGTATGTATGTATGTATGTATGTATGTATGTATGTATGTATGTATGTATGTATGTATGTATGTATGTATGTATGTATGTATGTATGTATGTATGTATGTATGTATGTATGTATGTATGTATGTATGTATGTATGTATGTATGTATGTATGTATGTATGTATGTATGTATGTATGTGTATATATAATTACCTCACCTAAGTTCTTTCTTTTCAACTAATTAATCTTACTGTTTGCTCTCTATACATTTCATCTTCCATGATAAATTACCAGTTTGGACATCACAATCTTTAAAGATATAAAGCGCAACAACATAAAAGCTGTAGGCTTTTTCAGAGGCTGTTAATGGGGCTATCTGGATGTAGATACTTGCACTTTTACTATGTAACAGTAGCAGCTCAACTCTGCTGCAGCAACAGAACGCTCCATCTCTACTACCCTCCTGCCTCTGTAGCTTTTATCCACAGTTCTGTTGAGCTACACCTAGTGACGATGACACTGCATGGACCCTCTCATAGGTCTGATTATTCAGAGACAAGTGCTGCTAGCATCAAAAGTTTCTGCAAACTCTATTGCTTCTGTATTTTAACTCATGCATTGACCTTCTGGATTAGTTCAGGGAATTAGTGCATGAAGTTTTCATGTCTTGTGAGATCCAGGACTGTTCAGAAAATCTTTACATCCCTCTTGCTCAGGTCAAGCATTGATGGTTCGGATGGCATGTCAGATTAATAATGTACGTTTAATGAAAGTTTAAAAAGTTGACAATCACTTAACAACTTAACAAGGCCCTTTTACTCCCTGTTATCCATGCTGAATGATACTGAACAACAGAATAACTGAAGATAGTAATCTTTTGTGGCTTGATTAAAGCCGTTTCACCCAATCTACATTTCATCAACTCTAGTTTGTGATATAAAATACATAGGGCCTGATTCATCAAATGTTTGTGCTTCTTAAAACATGAAACTGTTTGCGCCGGCTGCTTTTGCACCTTTTTTTCCCTCCTCTGAAAGGCATGTATTAATTTTGCGTTACTACGATTGAACATAAGTTTATTACTGACAAATGAAAAATATCATTCACACACATTCTAACCTAAAGTAATTGACACATTAATGGCCATTAACCTGACAGTTATGTTGATTTTTTCTCTCCCTTTTTTTCCATAAGACACATCATAACTCACTGTGTGCTCACCATGTCCGCACCTGCTGTTTGTTTATTTATTTGGGTCCCCATTAGTTACCACCGGAGTGGTTATTAATCTTCCTGGGGTCCAAGTAATAAAATATGATAATCATGTACAATACCACAATGCCAATTACATATTTGACATTTTACAAACAAAATTCATACATTTCAGATTACATACAAAAGCCAGAAGTAATAAACTTGTAAATTTGCAACCTTCAATGAATACCTAAAAAATTTAGATAGATACAAAGCTAAAATTAGATTATAATACTTTTTTAAAGAATAGATGCCCTTTAGTTCTCTAATATTTTTTGATAATTTATTCCATTCCTGAGATACTCTGTAGACAGCAGATTTTTGCAGGAAGTTTGTGTTAACACATTTTACCATTAATTTAGCATCAAAGGCATATCTAGTACAATGGGTGTCTTTCCGATCAGACTAAATGAACTCTTTGTAAAAGGATTTTGGTTGACCTGTTAGAATATTTTTAATGAATATCAGTAGGCAGAGGTGGGACAAAGTCATTGTTTTGCAAGTCACAAGTAAGTCTCAAGTCTTTGTCCTCGAGTCCCGAGTCAATTCGAGTATAAGATGAGGCAAGTCCCGAGTCGAGTCAAAAGTCAAAGCAAACAAGTCTCAAGTCGAGTCAGAAGTCTTACCATTTTAGTTTTGAGTCATTTCAAGTCCTCTTACCACAGAAATAAATGTATACAAATCATGTACGTCTGTAAGATTTGTATTCATTTAAACCTCTATTTATACAATAACATTAATCAAATACAGTAATAAACTGAAAATTAAATTTTCACAAAAAATGCTTGTATTTCATCAGCATATTGCACTAGAACAATGCACAGCAGCTTCAGTCCTGTATTGTATTGACCTCATATTGCAAAACAGTTTAACTTTCAAATAGACATGGGTCCTTTTAACCTAAACTTTTTTAAACATGTCATCAATAAAATCCTCACCCCTCAAAATGATCACTTCTGAAAAACTGGACCAACCTGATAATATAATTGGAATGCCTCCATGGAGTGTAAAAAGATTTTCCCCCAGTTTTCATGGGATCAGAAAGCGCATGTCCAAGTAAAGTCACAAGTCATTGATGTTAAAGTCCAAGTCGAGTTGCAAGTCTGTACATTTTATCAAGTCGAGTCTGAAGTCCGAATTCATGACTCTAGTCTGACTCGAGTCCAAGTCTCATGACTCGAGTCCACACCTCTGTCAGTAGGTTGTACTGCAACTTGACATTTAATAGAGGCCATGATAAAGTGTGGTTCATTTCAAAAACATTAGTAGAACATGGACATCTTAGGACTAAGTGAGCAGTAAGCTTTAATAAGTCTGACCCTGCATTAAGTTTTTTAATGACAAACAAAAAATATATTTCACAGACATTCTAGCCTAATAGTAATTAACTCTCTAATAGCCATAGACTTGACAGGTATGTCGTTTTTTCCCCTTTTTTAGCCAAAGACACAGCATGAATCCACTGCACCTATTCCTCTTCTGGCTGTGGCACAATGAATGGGCCAGAAAGGCTGGCACACACACCAGCAGATGCAAAGTCCTCATTTGAATACTACTCTTTGTGCCTGTTATCATTTACACACACAATCTTAGATCACCTGCAAATCAGGAATACGCTCTTGACCCTAATTTTTTGCAGCGCATGCAATTTTGTGCTCTTTTTTTGGGGACTATTGATAAATCAGGGCTTTAGACTAGTCAAAACTGAACTGAGTTTTTCCTAAAATAACAATATTTTTGAAAAAATTTGTGTTCAACTTTTGTGGTCAAAAGCCATCAAGAGTTCTTAAAAAGCAGAACTAGCCCTTTACTTAACCCATGACACAGAAGCTAACTTTAGCATCTTCCAGCAGATAGGAGATAATGTTCATTATAACTAGTGTATTTTATTCTACTGCAGAAAGATGATACACAAAATAGTTTCAATCATCATATAAACTGTTTAACAATATAGTTTTAATTATTTAGAACTGAAAACATGAACAATTTACTTTAGATGTGTCACATTCAGCAACTCAGCCTTATGAGTTTGTGTATTTAATCCCTAGTCAACAGAGCCCCTCCCCTTTCAGATACTGCTATAATTCTTGCTTTCGCATGTGATTGGTTGCATGATGTGCACATCAAAACAAAGTACCACCCCGGCTTGCATGGAATCGCAGCTGAGCAGAAATGGCTTTCCTCAACAGGAGAAGGGTCTTCTTGTTTACTGCTAGTCAGCTGCTAGAGCTGGCTCATTTAGGAGCAACACATTACTAGTGAACAAGAGTCCACAGCAACATAAAGTGTATTCAGTCTAACTGACACACACTTACAAACAAATATTACCAAGAATAGAAGAAGCTAAAAATAAAGAGGACATATCCTCGATTTTTTTTTTAAGACTGGGCACTTTTACTTTTGCAACAAACCACTGCTCTAATGACAAATGTTAGTGTGTTTTTCAGTTAAACTGTTCAAGCCTTACCATACAGTATGCATAAAATACAATAACAAAGCACTGCCTTACTGCATGAGTGTTAATTTTAGCAAGAGAATCCTGACAACTGATCCATACCCAACACAAAAGAAGGCAGGAAATTATTTGTGCAAATAGGACCCTATAAAAAGAAAAACTAATAAAGGGGGCTTAGTGAAGCAAGCTCCATTTTACAGTACATTACACTCAGAGACAGTGACAGAGAGAGCAGAGGTGAGAGCACAGTGTAAGGCAATTGTGTTGTCGATGAATCTACCCAACTTTCTTACTTCATCATTTATCTTCTTTCAAATGGTGCAAAACTTGTATTCTTGCAGGCTTTACCAGTAGCTAAGTATGCCTCGGAAGGTTGTAGGGTCCTACTTTTCTTTTAATAATAGGCAATGACCAAAGAAGCATACCTTCACCTGTTTTGGATCAGTTATCTAAAGAGAACAAAATTTTGTTTTTACTAGCTGATGAAAGGTTATGAATAGGTTTTGTCTTCCATTAGAAGTTATATTGAATGCCTGGTCTTACTAAATTATTGATCTCTTTATCAACTGTTTATAGAAATCAGTTGAGACAAGATTCTAGGCCATTACATTTAAGTAAAGCAAAAAACGATATATTCACTTGCTTAAATGCGAAAACAAACCCTAATTTGCTAATTAACTTGGAGATTTACCTCTGTAACTAACTCTGGTTGATTAATGGGAGTATCCAATTTGTCCTGCAGAGGAGATAAGCAGCAAATCTCTGCTCCACAAGCTCTTTGGCATGACCTTGAGAGAAAACTGCACATGGAAATAAACCCAGGGATGCTATTAGCGCAGCCCTCTCTCATTTAGCCAAGCTCTAGTGTCAGACGGACTGTCTGGTCAAATTCACATTTACAGCCTCAATAACGTAAGGTGTTTAGGTGTAGTGGTGTAGATATTATCCATTTCATTTCATTTTTTTTACAATATGGAAGGTTTTCTATTAAAATAAAAGTTTAGGGTCAAGTCAAACCGACATGATTGTTGCCTTTTAATAAGAATCCAATGTCTCCATCTAGTCTCTTTTACAAACTTTGGGAGCTGTTTTCAGAGATTTAAATACAGTCCTTTTTCTTCCACACTGAAAAGTGTACATAAGGTGCATTTCAAAAACAAGCATAGGCTTCAGATTCGTGGAGGATATAGGTGTTATGCAACTTTTCTTGGTCAAAGGATTCTGTACCCAACAACACTATATTCACAGTTTTGGAAGAACACTTACTACAGCTGTTCTGTTTCTCTGAGCCTACTGAGTCTGGCTTGTGACTGCCTCCTGTCCCCCTACCTCTCCTGTTGTTCATTGAAACATGACACAAGGTGAAAGTGTGACCAGCTGATTATTGGCTTAAGTATCACCTCTTTAGTTGGGTTAGTTTTATGTTCCGCTTGTGCTGAGGAGGCCTGGAACTAGCTTGTGTAGCCTGCGAAAATGGGTTGCCTCACAGGACACACTTACTGGGGATCTTAATTTGAAGTCTTTTATTGCCCAGGAAGATGAGATGAACAAACTTTTTTTCTTTACTTATTTCCAAACGGCAGGAATATGGGGCAGGAATTTGGCAAGCTAACAAAGTAAACAAAATTTACAAGGAAACAAAATATGACAAAACAAAAAGAAGTATGAGATACATCGCAATTACCTCTTTCTGTGAACAAGAAAATTATTTTAACCCACAAACATGTGTAGAGATGCAACATACATCATTTTAAAAACATTCACAATGCATGTCTTTAATAAACCTAGGAAATGGCCCCCTTTGTACCACACAAGCAGGCCAGAAATACACTGCCGTGGGTAAAGTGCCGATTGCTTAATAAAACATGAAATGTGACATGCAAGTTGTGTGAATATCTAAATATTTCTTTAGAAAAAAGGAAAAAAAAAACATTTACTACTCCTGAGAAGCAATACTAAAATGCATTTGGGTAAAATCTTTGAAAAAGCACTGTCAACTTTTTAACATTACTATCTCAAGACCGAATGTGCAGCTACACAGATGCTTATAACACCATGGCATCGGCATCTTGGGTTTTTCAGATTGTTTACAGGCATAGTAATATTATTGTATGTAAACCTCTGATATATTTGTTTTAGTACTTTCAATTTTCTTCCATTATTCTGGCATTTAGCAAATACAAAAGATTTTGGTTATCCTTACTAACATAAAAGTGGAAAGATTTAGTCTGTTTCAAGTTAGACTGAGTAAAAATGATTGTATCCCTTTTTATACAATATATATAAATATCTTGTAAGAAAATATCGATACGCCAATATATCACGATATTTTATGTCACGATATTGTATTGATATTCAAAAGTAATGTACTGATTTTGATTTTATATTTTAGAATTTGAATGGAACCATTAATATTGACAGTAATTTCTTTAGTAAAATTAAAAATATGACTGCTAGTTGGTGTATGTTTTCACCTTCTTTGCTCCAGTGGATCAACTAGATCTAGTAATACAACTGGATGTGTTACAGTGGGGCAAAAAAGTATTGTCAGCCACCGATTGTTCAAGTTGTCCCACTTAAAAAGATGAGAGGTTAGTAATTTTCATCATAGGTACACTTCAACTGTGAGAGAAAGAATGTAAAAGTAAAATCCTGAAAATAACATTGTATGATTTTATAAAGAATTTATTTGTATAATAGTGCAGGAAAAAAAGTATTTAGTGCCTTCAACAAAGGAGGACTTATCACCCTCACAGACCTGTTACTTCTTCATTAAGAAGCTCTTCTATTCTTCACTAGTTACCTGTAATAATGACACCTGTTTGAACTTGTTATCTGTATAAAAGACACCTGTCCACACTTAACAGTCAGACTCCAACCTCCACCATGGCCAAGACCAGAGAGCTGTCTAAGGACACCAGGGACAAGATTGTACACCTGCACAAGACTGGAATGAGCCAATCTACAACAGGCAAGCACCTTGGTGAAAAGAGATCAACTGTTGGAGCAATTATTAGAAAATGGAATAAATAAAAGATCAATAACAATATTCCTCGACCTGGGGCTCCACGCAAGATCTCAACTCGTGGTGTACACATGATCTTGAGAACTGTGAGGAAACAACCTCGAACTACTGGTCCAGGTCCATCAAAATTTTGCCAGAGACCATCTGGATGATCCAGAGGAGCATTGGGACAAAGTCATTTGCTCAGATGAGATTAAAAAAAACGTTTTGGTATAAATGCCACTTGCTTGTTTGGAGGGGGAAGAAGATGCATCCCAAGAACACCATTCCCACTGTGAAGCAGGGTGGTGAAAAATACATCATGCTTTGGGGCTGTTTTTTCTGCAAAGGGGACAGGTTGACTGATCCGTATTAAGGAAAGGATGAATGAAGCCATGTATCATGAAATTTTGGGCAAAAACCTACTTCCATCAGTGAGAGCATTGAAAATGAAACGTGGCTGGATCTTCCAGCATGACAATGATCCAAAACACACCACCCAGGCAACGAAGGAGGGGCTTTGTAAGAAGCATTTCAAGGTTCTGGAGTGGCTTAGTCGGTCTCCAGGCTTCAATCTGATAGAGAATCTGTGGAGGGAGTCTAAAGTCTGTGTTGCCCAGCAACAGCCCCAAAACATCACAGCTCTAGAGAAGATTTGCATGAAAGAATGAACCAACATACCAGCTACAGTGTGTGCAAACCTGGTGAAGACCTACAGGAAATGTTTGACCTCTCATTGCCAACCAAGGTTACATTACAAAGGGTTGAAATGAACTGTGGTTATTGGCCAAATACATATTTTCTGCACTATTGTATAAATAAATTCTTAAAAAATCATACAATGTGATTTCCTGAAATTTTCTTCACATTCTGTCTCTCACAATTGAAGTGCATCTATGATGAAAGCAACAACGCTGCTGTTGAGGCAGAGGGAGACAGGATGGGTCCAGTTTCTGAGTAGTAATGCTAACATAGGCTAACGTTCAAAACAGTATGTTAGCTATGCTAACTAAGGGCTAATGTGATAATAATGGTAAAATGAAAAACGCAATCCAACTCCAAACTCGCCACGGGGCGAGTGTGTCTGACAGATGGTTTTAAACCCAAACCAACGGGGCGTGTCTGAGAGACCATGTCTGTGACGTGAAGAGTGGAAAAGATGTACCATTCTCCGCCAATCACAAAATTCAAATGCAGTAGCCACAGTTCAGCCCTAAGAGGGCAGCACTAAGACGTTTTTAGACCAAAAAGTGTAGAATTGAACAAGTTTACACGAAAATTTAAAAAAATCCCCAGAAACTGAAAGATTGCATTGGTAAAGACCCATTTATACAGTTTATAGGCAAAAAAAAGTTGTTTTGGGGTTTAGTTACTCTTTAAGGAACCAAGCAGTTTTTTTTTTGTTTTTTGTTTGGTCATCCATTTTAGAAGCTTAATGTCAAGCTGGAGGACACAGACAGATTCTCTGTTTTTGATGGTTTCTAATTGTTCCGTTTTATAAATTACACAATTTGAAGCAATTGCTTACAAAAATTTTTATATTTCTATGTTGACATGAAGACACAAAATTATGGACACACTGTAGCAAGGATTCTTATTTTGCCAATGGCAACTATGGTTTTGTGAATCTAGGAAACACTTCTTTATGTCTCGCATTGCACTGACATCTTTTTTTTACTTAAAAACAACAAAAACAAACAAACAAATAACTAAACAAATAAACATTGCCAAATGAAATCTGAGCTTGTATTGGCAGAATCACAACCCAAATATCAGCAGAAGTTTAGTTAATGCTCAAGAATAAAACAAGAAAAAAAACAAGAAATAAACGGCCTTCAGGGAGGGAGACAGGGAATAACTGAGGAGTATACAGAAGCAGCTTAAGAAAAACTTAAAGTGGACCTATTTGGTTGAAGATCCACCTATAAATGATCCCTTGACATTTTTGTTACTCTCTCCTTCCACCTTGCTCAGTGTTGCCAATGTAGGAATATTGTTGCAATATTGCATGAGTATTCAGACCCATTCAGACCATCTTTTTTTTTAAAGGACGTGTTGACAAATTTATTAGCGTTTGGTGGTTTTGTTGCTGTCTTTCGGAGACTTTTATTTCAACGCATGTGTCTTCCCTTCACTTCTAAACAAGCATTCGGACGACCCCCTCCATCCCCATGGTTCAGGCTCCAAACAAGACTTTACATCCTTCTAGTCTCAAGTTTTTAGGCTGTTATTCTTTTTTGCATTTTGTTTTTTCTTGTTTTTAGATGAATACAATTTTATATTTGGAGTTGGAACCAGGAACTGGCTGCATTTAAAGCCATTTTGTGGGGTAAGGGAAATAGAACATCACAGCTCTTTTGTAATTCAGTTGTTTTTTAGGTGTGCTGCACACTGTGGCACAGCTCTGCTGGCTTCCAACAGCAGTGACTCAAAGGTCAGTCTGTCTGTTCGTGTCACAGCATGGTAGAGAAGTTGTAAGGTAATATCACTTGAACAAGCTGTTTTTCACACATTACACAAGAGAAAGTGTAAGGCCCTATTAGTCAGTGAATAAATAGACAAGACTAGAGAGCAGTAAATGTTAGTATATGCTAGGTGTGCAGCCCCACCATGTTGTCATATCTGAAAAAAGGTTGAATCAGCGAACAATCCGTTTGTTTTTGCTACAAGATGTGCAACAGAAAGCAAAGAAAAACCAGTTTTTGAAAACCAATTGGTCTTATATTTATTATTTCTAACAACTAAACTTGGAAGGCTATAAAACTTTTGCAAGTTCTAGGTACATATTTCTATTAAAATGTCAGCACAAAGCCCTGCAAAAAGGAAACCGGACACAGCCATCCTGTCATTTTCTGTCACAAAGAACCTTTTGCTCACCGAAGGAATCCTCAGCTTGCTGCTGCTGCTACTGCTGTTCTCAAACACCAAGTGAAAGGTCGTGAAAAACGAAAATATTCACACAGTGTGTTCTTGTACATGCTGGGAACTGTACTTGGAATAAGCCAATAACATCTCGGTTGCAGCTTTCCAGCTCAATACACAGTTTAGTCAGAACCTGTTATCACAGTGAGACCTTTGTGTTGTTTTGATTTGTGTCATTAAGTACTCTGGGACTCAAGGTAGATTATAGTGAGTTTTCTGACTTTGAGAATCTGTGTGTTTTCTTCTACCGTAGATTAAACATATAATATTTAAAAACCTTTAAATACACAATCCCACTTATACGTGGGAAACCATAGGTACACTTCAACTTTGAGAGAAATAATGTAAAAGAAAAATCCTGAAAATCACATTGTACGATTTCTAAAGAATTTATCTATACAATAGTTCAGAAAACAAGCATTTGGCCAGTAACAAAAGTTCACTTTAATACTTCGTAAATTAACCTTGATTATCAATGACGGAAGTCAAACATTTCCTGTGGGTCTTCACCAGGTTTGCACACACTGTAGCTGGTATTTTGGCCCATTCTTCCATGCAGATCTTCTCTAGAGCTGTAATGTTTTGGGGCTGTTTCTGGGGAACATGGACTTTCAATTCCTCCACAGATTCTCTATTGGATTGAGGTCTGGAGACTGGTTAGGCCACTCCAGAAACTTGAAATGCACAAATTGCATGGAGTTTGCATGATGCATGGGTTCTCTCCGAGGACTCCGGCTTCCTCCAACAGTCCAAAAACATAACAGAAAAAGTATAGACCACTAGCTGTCAAAATGCAAATGAGACCACGCCCTTCCGGCCACACCCCATGACCACGCACACTTCCGGTCACGCCCCTTCCGGTCACACCCACTTCCGGATACGCCCACTTCCGGGTACGCCACTTCCGGGTACGCCCCTTCCGGTTACGCCCACTTTTGCAGGCACCCTGACTGCCGTGACAAGCTACGCACTGCCACAATAAGCTCCGCCCCCTGATGGTCACGCCCACCTGTCACAATAAGCCCCGCCCCCTGATGGCCCCGCCCACCTGTCAAAACGGGATACGCCCCCTGGTGGGCACGCCCACCTGTCAAGATAGGACACACCCACCTGTCAAAATGGGGTACGCCCCCTGGTGGCCACGTCCAATGTGTCAAAATAGGACACGCCCACCTGCCGAAATAGGGTACGCCCCCTGATGGTCACGCCCACCTGTCAAAATATGGCACTAAATGGCTCCCTCTAGTGGTTCTACAATTAAACTAAATGCAAAAAATGAAAATACCTCCCCCTAGTGGCCCAATAAATACTATTACACCAAAACTTATAAATGCCTCCCTCTAGTGGTTCAAAATTAATATAACAGCCTATTGTATAATTGGCCCCCTCTAGTGGATCAAAGTAACATTACATGCAAATGTAAAAATACCTCCCCCTAGTGGCTCTAAAATTAAATGACATGCAAATATGAAAATACCTCCCCCTAGTGGCCCAATAAATAGTATTACACCAAAATATATAAATACCTCCCTCTAGTGGTTCAAAATTAATATAACAGCCTATTGTATAATTGGCCCCCTCTAGTGGATCAAAGTAACATTACACCCAAATGTGAAAATACCTCCCCCTAGTGGCTCAAAAATTAAATTACAGCCTATAGTATATATAGCGCCCCCAATGGTTTGAATCTAACTCCTCAGTGTCATCAGAACATGTCCGAACAAGTCCCTTTAATATTATACGGTCTGGGCTCTGTCTCAACATGACTCCTTGAGCATTCCATTTTATTTTAAACAGTTAAAAGGTGCTTTTTAGCTTCCTGACTTTAATTTAAAACCACATTAGCTCCAACACTCTACAGACACCATTACATCTGATTCTAACAATTCAACCATGATAAATTAAACTTGTAAGAGCACTAAAAAGAGAATTTATTCACCCACAGCTATGTTGAAGCAGATGCTCATCCTTTTGTTGATTTTAAAAATGCACCATTACACAGTCTTTAAAAACAGATAAGGATTTTAAAAAACATCACTTTAAACCTGGGTGCTTTAAGCTGGAAATAAGAAATCTATCAAACTACTAAAGTTACTGATAAAAAACAGTCCACCAATCAGCGTTTGACACGCCCCTGCTCTGCTTTGTATTCGCTGTATTTATCACGCCCCTGACTTCACCTACGTCCGCAAGTCGGGTAAACCGGTTTGGGCGGTGCTCACCGGGCGGCATTTACCTGTATAAAAGGCTGTCGGAAAACGGTTAATCTCTACAGCATGCTGGAAGGACCTCATTCAACAATCCGACCTTAAGGACACGGAGCGCGGTGCTGCGACGAACAAAGAAAACAGCGGTTTCACGAAGACTGTATCACCGGCTTCATTCGAGGGGAATCCCAGAAGCCCGCGTCATTGTCAGACCGCGTCAGAGCTGAGTCCAGGCATATAGCCTCTTCTGCCTCAACTCCAACCATGGACCTAAAAAGAGTTGAATTTAAAAATGAAGAACTTGATGAGGAAACGTCTGTTCTTTTATCTGAATTGTCAAATGGGATTCCATCCGTGACGACACGCTCAATGTGCGATAAATCAACCTCTACAACTCTGGACAAAAATCCGACATTGGCTTTTACAGAAGACTTTCCTCTTTTAAGCGAGACTCCGATTTCCTTCCTGGATCAAGAGAATCAAATGGAGGAAATTGAGAACTGGATACCTACCGCAGTCAACAGTGCTATTAAAACTGCTCTAAGCCATTTTATGGGTTATGCCTGCATATCTTTACTGCGGAAACAATGTAACTCTTGCAAAATGGGAGGCAGTCAGCAGGAGCACCAGTGTTTAGGTGTAGATGCTATAAAGCAAAATATGTTTTATTCCCAGCAAAATTTGTTACAAACAGGTCCTACCCTCTTTTAGTAGCTTACCCTGGTTGCTTAAAGCTGGAAATAAGAAATCTATCAAACTACTAAAGTTGTAGATATAAAACAGTCCACCAATCGGCGCTCGACTTGCCCCTGCTCTGCTTTGTATTCGTTGTATTTATCACGCCCCTCATGCCGAACATGTCCAGACAAGTCTACAGGCCCCGCCCCGTACGCTAGGTTCCTATATAAACCTCCTGGTCTTCGGCATTACATCCAGGACTTCCAGGCCGCCGTAATCTTCGCTCCGAGACGATGGATATGGGAGGATTCGTCAAGCAGACCACTCTACCGTCGTACTGGGGGATCGGCCAGGCGTATGAGCCGATGAGCACTCCGCCATCGCCTGTGGGGTTCGGCTACGCTAACCCGTATCATCCACCGTCAATTTCATCGCTCTCGCCATGCTACTCTCCACCATCACCTGTGTTCTCTCTTTCGGAGATTCTGCCTGCAGATACCCAGCCCGACGCTTGGGTCGAGGGATCATACAACCCTGAAGCTGGGGGAGCGGGTCACCCTTATTTCAACTATTATCGGCCGCCTACAACGAAACATCGCCGTGTAAGACCCCCTCTATCTACTTCAACCCCGGTGCCTATGCCCGATCTCGAGGGAGAGTGTGATGGACCTTCAGCGCCCAGCGATGGTGGGACCCCCGATGCGCCGGAATGCGCGACACCGGAACACGGGTGTGCGTCTCAGGATGAGGGGGGTGATTCTCCGACTCTGGCTGAGGTTGACAAATGGGACCTGGTGGACGGTTTGATGTCATCCAGGTTCATCAAGGCTGTAAAGACTGCTGTTCTGCATCTATTTCACATGACCAGTGCTGCTTATCAGAAAGATAACTGTTATGGATGTCAAATTAGCCATCCCAGTCAGTTGCAGCATCAATGCCTAGAGCTAATGGATGAGGATTATTACCAACTCCACTTTCAATCAGTCATGCGACAACTTCTTACCCCGCGATTCATTCCAGCTATTCAAATTCTGCTGGTAAATCGGAGCATACATGATGATGATGATATGAAGGTCAAAACAGTAGCTGAAACCGTTCTACATGAGCTGAGGAGTATGCAGGGGTTCTACAACGCGATTCAAGCTGTGTATGGTGATAGGGATGATGAAGCCATCCTGGAAGAACTCAGGACTGTCTCCCGATGCTATGGCTATGAAATCTGATGTGTACTAATGTTGGTTATATCTCCTCTGATATAAATGCGCTAGTTTAATCCTGACGTGTTTTGTTTTTTTATTCATTTGTTTTTATAATTGTGTAATGCTATGGTTTTAATCTTGTAATAAAAAAAAAAACTTTGATCCAATCATATGGTTCATCTATCTGATTAATACAAGGGTTAAATTACACTAGCCGTTCTCCTGTACTATCATTCGATAGTAAAATGTCAGAACAGAGGGTGTTGACCAATGCATACTATGACCCCGCCCATCCGGGGAGCTATGGGGGTGTTGACAGATTGAGAAGGGGTTTAAAGGACAGAGAAGGACGTGTGATCGGTGTCGAAAAAGTAAAAGACTTTCTTTCAGGCGAGGACACCTACACGTTGCATAAACCTGCACGAGTAAAGTTTCCCCGGAATCGTGTTTTTGTAACCAAACCCTTGAAGCAATTCCAGGCCGACTTATGTGACATGCAAGCCTTGGCGACACATAACGACGGATTCAACTATTTACTAACAGTGATTGATGTCTTTTCAAAAAAGGCGTATGTGCGTGCTTTAAAGAGAAAGACGGGGTGTGAGGTCGTTAAGGGGTTTGAATCAGTTTTTCAGGAGAGTCAAATTCCACAAAAATTACAGACCGATGCTGGTAAAGAGTTTTATAATAAACAATTTAAGTTAATGATGAATAAATATGGTATTACCCACTTTAGTACAGCCAGTGATCTAAAGGCATCTGTTGTTGAGCGCTTCAATCGCACTCTGAAGGGTAGAATGTGGAGATATTTCACCGCTAATAACACCTTCCGGTACATCGACGTCCTTCAAAAGCTAGTGGAGAGTTACAACCACAGCTTCCACTCAAGCATTAAGATGACACCTATGCAAGTGACGTCAGAGAATACTCCTCAAGTCATGAAAAACCTCTATTGCATCACCCCATCGATAGACTCTGGTAAAATAAAGACAAAGTTTAAGAAAGGGGATCTGGTCAGAATATCAAAGCTACGTGGGGTATTTGATAAGAAATATGAGAACAGCTTCACAGATGAAATATTTACGGTTGACCGTTGCATACTCCGCTACCCCCCAGTGTACGAGTTAGTTGATTATGATCAGGATCGAATACACGGATCGTTTTATGAGGCCGAATTGCAGAAAGTAAAAATTAATGGTGAGCGGGTGTATAACGTGGACAAGATTTTAAAGCGGCGGAGAGTCAACGGGGAGGACCAAGTCTTTGTGAGGTGGAGAAATTGGCCCGAAAAATTCAATAGTTGGGTCAGAGCCTCAGATGTTAAAAGTGTCAAATAATATCGCCCACAAAACCGTGTAACACGTCGTCGATTCACTATAAAGCGTGGGTTCTACAGACTATGATTAATTAGTAAACCTTACCCTCCAAAGCCTTTAGATGACTTTTTTTGCTCCGTCAAATTCACAATGTCTGATGAGGGGTTCTATGTAACTCTACCTTCCAACGCCAGCGGAGAGGTATTTAAAGATAACACGAGCTCAAATTATACTACAGACCTTCCAAAGGCTATTGAGCTAAGTGGAGACTGGGTAGTGGGACTGTGTGAAATTGTCTACCCTCATACATGGTATAACCTGTCGGATCAGCATTCATACATTGATTTAAAGAAGGTTGTTTATGAGGTTGGAGACAAATCTAAAGATGAGAGGAATACACCCCGTATAGAATACGCCAGGTCCAAGTTTTCCGGAGAGGGGTATTTTGAGAGACCTCAAGACCTCTCAGATGCTCTAGTCCCAGCCGTGAAGAAATATGACAGGAGCATCGATCTAACCTACAATAATGTCTCGAAAAAGTTTGACTTCAAGGGGGATGGAAGATACAAAATTCGAGCTAGCAACCCTCTCTCCATCATGCTCGGTTTGAACGCTGACGAATGGTGGACCATCTCCAACAGACCTGCGCCCCACCCAGCGGATCTCGGCACTGGTGTATATAACCTGTTTGTCTACACAGACATAATCCATTTCCAAACTGTTGGTGACAGTCACTCACCTCTGCTCGGTGTCGTAAACATAAATGGTAAAATTCGGTGACGTGATTGGTGTGAGGTATAACACAGTGCATTACCTCCCCGTTTCAAAAAGCTATATTAAGACAATCTGCATGCAGGTAAAAACAGATCGTAACGAGTGTGTGAACTTTGTATACGGGAAGACGATCGTGAAGCTGCACTTTAAACCGGTTTTGACACCTGCGGTAAAATGGCATACTTAACACACAGACCAGAACCAACGCGGTTTGTACAATATTATGTGAACCAGACGGGTGGAGAGCTACCCGGGTTTTCAGGACAGCCTGTCATGTATGGTCGTGGATTTGGATCTGTGTTTGCCCGCCTCTTCCGATTTATATCCCCATTTGTTAAGAAAGGAGTGTCGATTGCTAAACCGCACCTTAAAGCTGCGGCATCGAATATAGCTTCGGACGTCTTTGGGAGGGCGGTCAATAAAATCAAGAGCAAGATCGGTCAGAATTCTGATGCTCAGGAAGGTTCAGGAATAATGATCTTATCAAGACGAGGTCGAAAGAGACCCCCTGGAGAGCGTGTTTGGATGACTAGAAAACAAGCCAAGACAAAGAAAAAGAAACCACTCAGGGTGAGCAGGCAGAGGGGAAGGAAGTCCGGCAGAGGCTCTGACATATTTTAACCGAATAGGAATATGGCTCTACTACATGTCAAATCGGGAGAGTGTACGCTCGGTGAGCTTGACTTATTTTCAGCGCCTATGACTCAACTATCGGTAGAGGATAAGCTGTACACTGAGATTTCACCCCTTTCAGCCATCACCGATGGAGGACCGATAGAATTTTTTATCCCTGGTGGGGGCGAGTCGTATACCGATTTAAATGACATGTTGATCCATCTCAGAGTTAAAATTAGCAATGCTAACGGTTCGCCCATGGCTCGTGACGCTAAGGTCGGCTTAATTAACTACCCTCTGAACACAATTTTTTCCCAATGTGATGTAACCCTTGGAGACCGTTTAATATCGCACTCCAGCGCTACGCATCCTTGAGGGTTAGGTATTTCTGAAGAAATGCGTGGTAGCGTTTAATTTTCTCGTACGATGCACTGTTTGGGTCATCCAATATTGCCTGCATGTCCTCATCAGTGTCATCCTGAGCCTTTTGTCGTATGGTTCCGGAGTTATCCCGTTGCTTCAGACGATTTAATTGATGCGGTGAGACTAGAAACATTTTCTGTGATGCTCTCAGTGTCATAATACACTTCTACCGGCGGAATATTCCAGCCACCAATTCTCCGAGAAACGGTATTACAGCTGCAATCAGTGGGAGAATTCCTCCTGTCTGGGTTTTCAATGTCTGTCGTTTGCGCTTTAACCCCACCTTCCGATCAGCCAACAGCCTGAGGATTTTTTTCTGCTTCTT
Source organism: Valencia hispanica (assembly GCA_963556495.2). NCBI lineage: Eukaryota > Metazoa > Chordata > Actinopteri > Cyprinodontiformes > Valenciidae > Valencia > Valencia hispanica. The sequence goes on from OY747711.1 coordinate 21,151,534, forward strand.
AAGTCTGTTGTATTGTGTTGTGGACAGCTTGATGTTCCCTTTCAGCACATTTAAAGCAATCTCGCACAAGGTTTGTAGAAAGTCGGGAGAACAATGAGTTAGGATATCTTTACGTTTCTGGGGTGTGGAATGAAAAAGAGCCCCTAGTAACGGTGCATTTCTTTTTATGCGTGCCGACATGTTGGTCACTTGTTCTTAGCTATGTAAACAGCTGGCCACTGTCCAGGAAGTAAACCTGTCCTGAGCCTGTATTGGTCTGGTGTGTCAGGGGTTAGGTCTACACATAAATAGCCGTGTGGTTGGCTCGTAGCATCTTCAAAACTCTCCATGAAAAAGGGTTTCTGTCCAGGGAAAATTTGACGTGCTAAATTTGCTACCTGCAATCTGTCACGTGGGTTTTTAAACAAGACCATATAATTACAATTAAGACTGATAGTTCGAGTATGTTTCCCCTTGAGAAACACATTCTGAGTCAACATCATAACGCTCATGTTTCTATGGTGTCGATATTGTGTAAATATTTTCACGACCTCTGGATGCTCAGCTGCTTGAAAGAGTACGTCATCGAGAATCAATAGATGCGATTGATCTGGGGGGGAATAAAACATCATCTTCAAAGGAATGAGGCAATCCTTCGATGAATTTAATTGATTTATTAATCTTCATCAATTCCGTATACAATGGTTGGAATGAAGTGTAGATCCAAACAATATTTTCAGGTACAGAATCCATCACATGTAAACAATTAATCAAAACATTTTTTACAAAAAAAGACTTCCCACAGCCACTCGGGCCTACCACAAGACTTGAAAAAGGAGTTTTAAATCTTGGATCAAAGTTAATCGCTTCCAGTTCACCCTGATGCTGCATTTTCCCCCTCAAAAACCAAATGGTAGCGTCGTTCCGTCTGGGAACAACCTCCGCTTGTCATAGACCACCCTGAAAGTTTTGGTAAATGAGTGATTCCTCAGATGGAACCCGTTTTTATCACGTTTGATGGAATGCTGCGGTGCTTTGAGTACCTCGCCTCTCTCACCACCCAGGTAACCGTCAACAAGTCCTGTCATTGTATCAAAATTCACCCTTTCACAGCATTCTATGGTTCGCGATATCCCCTTTGCCCTCATCACGACCTTCCCCCTGTGCTTTGTCTGATACGAGTAACTCTTTGGCCCTGCGGCAACAAACTCCTGAATGGTGTCCCCTGGTGGGAGCTCGTTTGTCAAGTCACCCAAATAGCTACCTGTCGGCAGAGAGCTCTCGCCTTCACGCACAACATAGATCACACTGTCTGTGTCAAGGTAGAGTACCCGTTCTTGGAGTTGGTGTAGGTATCTGAATAACTCTAGTCGTGCGTAAGCTGTTGTAAATGCGGCAACGAACACATTGGTGGTTTTGTTAGGGGGCGTTACACAGTTTTTGTTGTACTTCCATTGAATCATGACCATCTTGGGGTTCAGAAAGCTGAAGTATGTCACAACGAACTTCCCTGAAAACAGGAACTCAAAAAACTTGTCAGGGTGTTTAATGATTGAGGTTTGGGTTTGGTCATTTTTTTGAGCAAACTTCCCCCAAAGCGAATTCAAACACAGCTTGGCTACTTGACGTTTTGCCGGGTTTACTTTAATTTTTTCAGGGTCTAACTCGACACCATGATTCACCATGAAATCCTGGATGTATTTCTGTTTGTCCTCCTCGCTCTCTACACCCTCGGGATAACCTGAAGCTTCCTGCTTGGTCTTCAAAAAGGAGTTGACATACTTTGCAAAGATCTGATCACTATGCTGCTCAAAGTGCCACACCTCAACGATCTGATCGATTCTGTAGCCGTGTGAAAGGGCTTCTTTAACCTCTTCAGACACCCATACACCTGTTAAGGCTCTCTCAGTGTCAGTGTGGGTGCAACTATGTGTCTGATTGTTCTCCAATGCACATGAGCGACAGAGGGTGAATACAAGCTTTCCATGATCTGTTCTGAATGGTAGAATGGGGAAATAAAGACCACGAGGTGGTGAAATGACTGCTTTGATAAATCCATAATAATTTCTAGGATCATCAAAGTTTTCCCTGATTATGATCGGGTGCCCTACAGGAAAGCTTTTCGTCTTCTGAACAAATGGGTAAAGACTACACACGTCCTGGTAAAGAACCTGCTCACCGGGGGCTGCAGAGTACCTCAACCTGACTGCACATGTACGCCCTCCAAAAAGCGCTTCACGGGGGGTAAGTGGTGCAGGAGCCTGGTAGGTCATCATGAACTGCTTCACATCAGCGTTACTCTTCTTCATTTCTTCCCACACATGTTCCCACATCACCTCGAGCTCTATACCGTACACAGTCCTCAGCACATGCTCCCTCTCCATGGTGGCAGCGTAGAGCTGCCCATAAGGCACACCGGTCAATGGACTCTCAGCTGTTGGATAGCGACAGGTGCTGCAGCCATGATGCTCACACCCATGGAACTCAAACCCTATTTTACGCTCCCCTACCTCCAGGTAACCATCTAAAAAGTATGATCCAATCTTTTTCTCACCACCTCTTAGAGCATGCTGTATTCCAACCCTCCTTGTATGTGAAACATATTCCAACCATTCAACGGAAGCGGTGGAAAACTTTTTAAACTGTTCGCTGTAGTCTGTAGGTGAAGGCACAGCGAGAGTGTCTGCCTTCAAATGATTGCTTTGAAACACCTTCATACAAGCACTTGCGATGGTGATCCTGTTAAAAGGGTCAATCTGACTGTCGTTAAAAAACTCCTGACGAAACCTTGTACATCCTTGTAGGAGTATCTCCACATCATTCTTACAGTAAAAGAGAGCCTCCTTTTTAAAGTCAAACACGCCCTTGCTAACCTCAGCGTACCATGTATAGAATTCCTCCTGCTCAGCACGATTCATTCGCTCAACACCGTAAAATGATGCCAGCGGGTAAGAACCTACATAGCTCAGATTATCAGAGGATGAGAAACGGTGTGGGAAATAGCCCTTGCTATGGTCAGGAAAACCGAGGGCTTCAGGCATTTTACTAAGCTTCATGGCAAGGAAAGATAGGCTGTCAATGAACCTCAAACCGTAATCAGGATCAGTGATGCTCAGAATTTTACACCCTTGCATAATGATGTCAGGATTTAAACCCATCTCCGTCATTGCATTCAGAACAAGGTAGGAATCAAAAGCTCTAGCATTATGGGCTACACATGTGTAATTCCGACGGCCCAGCCTCCTGATTTCACGAATAAACTCCCGAATACAATCACTACCGTAGGCTGACCACTCCTCGCCAGATGTGGACTTTGAACAGATCAGAAATGGAACATGCTCACCCTGCGCACCAGGGAAAGTTTCAATATCGTAGAAAATCACCTTGTCACTTATTTCGCTATCGACAGAGCATGTTTGGATATAACATTTATGGTCCGATGCTGGCTGGTCCTTGTCAAGCTTACCCCCACAAATCCTACACTTCTTCCCTTGACACACATGCTTCTTGCCTGTTGTGAGACTCTGGTTATAGTTTAACCCACAGTTGGGACATTTCTTCACCTGATCACAATGACTGACCATCACACGCGCCCTGGGTTTTAGCTCAGGTACTTTATGTCTATCGTAACACGTCTGGTTCTTGCAATATCTGTTACAGTCATGACAAAGAATCGGATTTGTAACCCCCTGAGCACACGCTGCATCATTGCAGACAGCGCACGAACCTTTGCATACATGATTGTATTTATGCCCTATAGGATCGAAACAGTAGTGACAAATATCCCGAGCCCCTATAAAACCCTTCAAGTTTTTGATCCCGTAGTAATGGTCTCGGAAGTGCAATAGAAAAACAGTCCTGCTTCGGTCCTCAAAGTCGGTCTGAATCTTCCCTAGAGCTCTCTCTCCCTCACTTCTGATAAAAACAACTATTTTTCTGTTCAACAACTTCTCAAATTTGTGGATATCGCATGATCTGACGGGGGTGTGTTCTGAAAGGCCTGCACGCTGTTGCAAATCTCTACCGAGCTGTATAGCCGCATCGGAGCCGAGGCTAGGGTCTGCAACACAGGCTAAGCTAATAGCAAAACACAGTTTATCATCTCGATCATTGTTCACAATGTATAGGTGGCGTCTCTTCTTGTGTATAAGCTCGCAATCGAGAGACATTTCAGCTTTTCGTCTAGCTCCCCCGCTAAGATCACGCACTGTTTGAATTACAAACTCCAAACGCTCTGTTGAGGCTATTTCAGCATTGGATTGCATCAGATCATCTAAAAACGTTTCGAACTGGTGCATGACATTACTCCCCCCTTCATCGACAGAGAAAGTCACGCTGCGAGACACGCCGGGTCCATTAACCTCTATCTGCACAATATCGTTAGTGTTAACCAGCGGTGTCACCCGGTCTGATAAACCCCTGACCATATTCATTATGTGATTATGAAATTCATACGGACACGGATGATCACCCTCAGGCCGGACAAAGTTGTGTCGGATCTCTATGTTATTGAATTCGTCACGTACATTGATCTGAAATTCTTCATCTTCCTGACTAGACGGTTGAGGACTATTTAGCTCCTGTGAGACATTCATAGTGACTGGTTGATGTTGCTATTTAAACATACGATCAGAAAAAAAAAGGACATGAAAAAACATTCAGAGTCAGACAATACACAAGCTGGAGAAAGCTCCAGACAGTCTCGCAGCTAACCGGAGCGCCAAGGCTGGCGTTGGGCAGATCCGCTGAGATCCAATTGCAAACAGCTCCGCGCTTCGATCACGATCTATGATAAAGCGCAGGTAAAAGTCAGGAATATAATAAAATAAATAAAAATACGGTAACGCTCATATATAAACAGTCAACATAATTTAACAAACAGTAAACTCACCTCAGAGCGAAGTTTCGCTTTGTAACAATCTCCAGCGCCTTTTTCCCGCTCCAGCCCAAAACCAGCTCAGAGCAGCAACTGGAGTTGAGCGATACTTCTAGCTGTAACAGAGTATGTATGCTATGGTGAATCTATCGATAAGCCAGCAGCGAATCCATCTTGGTGCTATGAAACATCCATAGACGATCGCACAATTGTGAGCTAAAAAAAAACATTTACTCACCTCGCTCCAAACCGATAATACAGCGCAGCACCGCGCTCCGTGTCCTTAAGGTCGGATTGTTGAATGAGGTCCTTCCAGCATGCTGTAGAGATTAACCGTTTTCCGACAGCCTTTTATACAGGTAAATGCCGCCCGGTGAGCACCGCCCAAACCGGTTTACCCGACTTGCGGACGTAGGTGAAGTCAGGGGCGTGATAAATACAGCGAATACAAAGCAGAGCAGGGGCGTGTCAAACGCTGATTGGTGGACTGTTTTTTATCAGTAACTTTAGTAGTTTGATAGATTTCTTATTTCCAGCTTAAAGCAACCAGGTTTAAAGTGATGTTTTTTTAAATCCTTATCTGTTTTTAAAGACTGTGTAATGGTGCATTTTTAAAATCAACAAAAGGATGAGCATCTGCTTCAACATAGCTGTGGGTGAATAAATTCTCTTTTTAGTGCTCTTACAAGTTTAATTTATCATGGTTGAATTGTTAGAATCAGATGTAATGGTGTCTCTAGAGTGTTGGAGCTAATGTGGTTTTAAATTAAAGTCAGGAAGCTAAAAAGCACCTTTTAACTGTTTAAAATAAAATGGAATGCTCAAGGAGTCATGTTGAGACAGAGCCCAGACCCTTATAATATTAAAGGGACTTGTTCGGACATGTTCTGATGACACTGAGGAGTTAGATTCAAACCATTGGGGGCGCTATATATACTATAGGCTGTAATTTAATTTTTGAGCCACTAGGGGGAGGTATTTTCACATTTGGGTGTAATGTTACTTTGATCCACTAGAGGGGGCCAATTATACAATAGGCTGTTATATTAATTTTGAACCACTAGAGGGAGGTATTTATATATTTTGGTGTAATACTATTTATTGGGCCACTAGGGGGAGGTATTTTCATATTTGCATGTCATTTAATTTTAGAGCCACTAGGGGGAGGTATTTTTACATTTGCATGTAATGTTACTTTGATCCACTAGAGGGGGCCAATTATACAATAGGCTGTTATATTAATTTTGAACCACTAGAGGGAGGCATTTATAAGTTTTGGTGTAATAGTATTTATTGGGCCACTAGGGGGAGGTATTTTCATTTTTGCATTTAGTTTAATTGTAGAACCACTAGAGGGAGCCATTTAGTGCCATATTTTGACAGGTGGGCGTGACCATCAGGGGGCGTACCCTATTTCGACAGGTGGGCGTGTCCTGTTTTGACAGGTGGGCGTGGCCACCAGGGGGCGTACCCCATTTTGACAGGTGGGTGTGTCCTATCTTGACAGGTGGGCGTGCCCACCAGGGGGCGTATCCCGTTTTGACAAGTGGGCGGGGCCACCAGGGGGCGGGGCTTATTGTGACAAGTGGGCGTGGCCATCAGGGGGCGGAGCTTATTGTGACAGGGCGGAGCTTGTCACGGCAGTCAGGGTGCCTGCAAAAGTGGGCGTAACCGGAAGGGGCGTAACCGGAAGGGGTGTACCCGGAAGTAGGCGTGACCGGAAGGGGCTTACCCAGAAGTGGACGTGACTGGAAGGGGCGTACCCGAAAGTGGGCGTATCCGGAAGTGGGCGTGACCGGAAGGGCGTGGCCAGGGGCGTTGCCGGAAGGGGCGTGGTCTCATTTGCATTTTGGCAGCTAGTGGTCTATACTTTCTCTCATGACTGTTAGGTGAATTGGTTTCTCTAAATTGCCCTTAGGTATGAGTGTGTCCATGCATGGTTGTTTGTCCTGTATGTCTCTGTGTTGCCCTGCGATGGACTGGCGACCTGTCCAGGGTGTACCCCACCTCTCACCCGGTGACTGCTGGAGATAGGCACCAGCCCCCCCGCAACCCTGCATAGGATGGACAGGTACAGAAAATGGATGGATGGAAGTATGTCATCTGATCTTATCTGTCTCAGATAGGCAAAACGTTCTTGCCTTTTTATTATTTTTGTTGTCTAAAACACATTCTTTAAACTAAGACAAATAAACATTTAGCAGTCAATGACTCTGGTTACCGTAACTATCTCATGACGGAGACCGTTTTCACATTACAAAGTTTCAAACATCTAATCATACCACTCAATAAAAGACAGATTTGCATTGACAAAATACTCAATATTTAATATTATTGCTTATCAGCAATTATTCTAACCCTTTCTGCTGAAATTGAAGATGAATAAAACAAGAAAAATGAACTTTGGTGCTTTGAAAAAATTTTGAATAAAATCTTTTTAGCAACTGCCGAGGAAATTTAATAATATAAATGGCCCAGTCAAAGTCCAGATCTAAATCCAATCGAGAATCTGTGGCAAGATCTGAAAGCTGCTGTTCACAAATGCTGTCCATCTAATCTGACTGAGCTGGAGCTGTTTTGCAAAGAAGAATGGGCAAGAATTTCAGCTTTTCCAGCAGCCGCGAGCCGTATCTCATTGAGCCACTGGCTCAGGGTGCTGAGTCGTGCTGCTGAGGCAGAGGAAGACAGGAGGAGTCCAGTCTCTGAGTGGTAATGCTAACATAAGCTAACGTCTAAAACAGTATGTTAGCTATTCTAACTAAGTGCTAATGTGATAATAATGGTAACCTGAAAAATGCAATCCAACTCCAAACTCGCCACGGGGCGAGTGTGTCTGACAGATAGTTTTATACCCAAACCCACAGGGTGTGTCTGTGAGACCATGCTTGTGATGTGAAGAGTGGAAAACATGTACCACTCTCTGCCAGTCACAAAATTCAAATGCAGTACCCACAATTCAACCCTAAGAGGGCAGCACTAAGACGTTTTTAGACCAAAAAGTGTAGAATTAAACAAGTTTACACGAAAATGTAAAAAAATTCCCAGAATCTGAAAGATTGCATTGGTAAAGACGCATTTATACAATTGAGAAGCAAAAAAAGTTGTTACTTAAAGTTGTTACTCTTTAAGTGTTGCTTTAACTGAATATGCTGTTGCCATGCTCCTGTTACATGGGAAAGAAGGATCCTTTTTTGCTTACTTTCCAAAAGACTCTCAGCTCAGTTCAGGCCTCCAGGGAAAACCATTAATTACACCATCTTTATACAGGCTGTACATTAAGATATATTAGACATTAAAGTAGGACAGACATTTACAAAGATTTGGTGTCGGCATATACTTACAGAGCTGCATTTGCTTTGATCGTGCAAGGAAAATTGTGCTTTCATAATGGCAAGGAATATTATCTGAAATTGCTGTGTTCATTGAGGCATTAATTATTCTCATTAATTTGAAAAATCCAACATTGTAAAAAATATTAGTTTTTCTTTGCTTGGTTACAAGATTGGTCATATTCTTTCAGGCTATCATTAAAGCTATTACCAGAGTTTCCACGGACACCCTCCAGCAGAAATTATGATATCAGAGCTTTCAGAAGATGACAAAGGAAGGACAGCAATGTCTGGGCCTGGAAAGAATGTCCAAGGGAAGAGGTGAGGAGATTAAAGGAATGAGGATCTGAGCAAAGGTTCCTTCAGTTAGCCTTAGGCTATTCATCCTCTGTTCTCAGGTCCTGCTTCTCTTTCAGACACCTGTGCACACAATTCTAGACTTACTATTTAACTCATGTCTTTCACCAAGGTGAGGTCTAGTTAAAGCAGTTTTTACTAATTTAACTGTTAAGAAACTATCAAATTATCTTTTTTTCAGAGTAGATTTGTTTAAAGAAATTGACTCCCTGGACACGGTCTAATTAAAAAAAAAGCTTCTGAGCACGCCGCAAAAGCTGTTAAGGTGTTTACTTGAAACATGACCATTTATCTCATGACCAATCTCTATTTCAGGCCCTAATTACCATGATTAGAAACTGTTACGGATGTCTAAAAATAACAACAGATTTGCCACAAACAGTAATGATTGGGATCCAACCAAATAAGATGGTTTTTGCTGATAAACTGTATAAACAAGTGTATATAAACTATGTGTCTGGTCATTATTTTTTATAATTTGGTACATTTTAGTAAAAATATTCATTTTTTTACCAAAAACCGTTAGTGGAATGCCCTCTTCAGGTTAAAACGTTACACTACACTTGAATCAGGCAACGCTACTGGCTCAGCAGGTGGTAACTGACGTCAGCCTTCCTGCTGCTGTGAAGTATAAAACAAGCCCAGTCTAGGCCACACCTCGTTTACAGTGTTTATCAGGTTAGTGATTTGTTAGCTTAGCATTTACTTAGATTCTTTAGCGTAGCCTTACCTGCTGACATCTGCACTCAAGAGCCATCAGCTCGAAACAATATGGCTCAGAGCCGCTCGCGTCCTCCACAGAACCTTCCTTCCTTTCCTTTCTTTCCTCTGGTGAAGGAAGTGGAGAGAAATCCTCAACTATTGCGCTCCATCTTTCTGGTTGTCTGTGTCCCGCACATAGGAGCCCCCGCTGCAGCAGCTTGGCTGTCAACATGTCAATCACAGCGCAGACAAGCCCAGCCCTCCCCCTTGCTGGTCCGCCAGGCAACGCCTCATTTTGAGGCCTTTTTCAAACAGGAAATGTGGGTGAAGTTTTAACTCTGATATGGGATGAGTTACACTTTAATGGCCTCAATGAACATTTGAAACATTGAATTGTTTTGAAATTTGCGTGTGTGAATCTAAAAAGAAGTCAGATGTTGACAGAATGAAGAGGCAGACAACCAAAACCTAATCAGATGACACTACAGTGATAGAAAACAATTTCTGGATAAAGAACTGGAAGCAAAAAATTACTATTGGAGATAATAACAGATAGAAGGTGTCATGTGTCAACTAAGACTGAAAACTAGATGTGACAACAGGAAGTAAGTTGAACCAAGAGTACCAGACCTAGCAGGAAACCTAGTAAACTATGGTAACATAATTGGCCAAAAACAAAGAATCAAACAAGAAGAAGGATAGTTTTTATTGGAAATGACATGGGTATCTTCTTAAAGACAATAAGACAATGTAAAAGGGGTGTAATTTTTGAAAAATTCTCACATATTTTCTCTAATGAAATATGTGTTCAAAATTATTGATAACTCTCCCACTAAACAACAGAAAAGCCTGCATTGGCATTGCAGTAAAAACAGTAACACTATCAGAAAATGTTCTCATAGTAGATTAAGTATTTGTCTCAATTTAATTTCACAAGTTCAAAGCCACATTCAGAAAATGTAGCTGACATGTTAACAGATAAATTAATTTGATCATTTTCATTGTATCAGAATCAAAGAATCTATGCATGCTAAGTACCGGTGTTTAATTCAGTTCTATGTAGTTTGGATATTTAGAGCAAATTTACAAAAAATGTCTCCAGTCACTGATATGAAAAAATTATTTCAGGATCTAAAGTCTATGATATTGATCTAATAATTTTAAAACAGTAATTAGTAGAGTCAGGGAAGAAGCCTTTCCCCCACTCTGATCTAACTGCTGACTCCTCAGCAGTGAGGAGTGTTTTGGTTAACCTTGCAATGAAGACAAAACATCAGGGTACTGAAGGCAGAAGCTGCTGGCAGAGAGGACAGACATGAGCTGGGTGCGAGAGAGTTCGAGCGTTGGCCCAGACAGGCTCATGTTTAAGACTGGCAGTAATAAAATATGATAAACGCCGATGCAGACTACAGCCTCATTCCAAGGGAAGATGACATTTCTTTCCACAACAGGCACTTTACAAAGTAAACAGAAATCTAATCTAAACAGATGTAGATAGTCATTTCAATCATACAGGGATTAAAACTCTATAACATACATTCTGATTTAATCCTAGTTATAAAACTACTGTCAAGTCCAGTTTATCTTTTAAATTGGTAAGAAGTTTATTCTGTGGAAACCCTGCTGGTTGCATCAAGTCACTAACTTTGCAACAGTCACTCTTCTGAATACGTAGTGATAGTGGATAGCCACTTGCATCATGTTGTTAACTTTCAGCACTCTCTCACAGGCCCGGTGCCAATGAGTGGCCTATCCATGTAGTGGACCTACCCATAGAGACACCATAGAGCCTTACCAGGTCATTAGGACCCAATTCCACTGGTCACAGCACTCTCAGGGACCTCAGTGCATCTTCCAGCCAGCTATTGCCCAATTTTCCAGCAAGCAACTGAAACCTTTCACCTCATCATAATCCAACTTGATGACCTCCCATTAATTCATGCTCTTTTCTTCATTGAACTTCAGTCTAAAAGGTTTCTGTTCCTTCAGATTTTCTTCATTGTACAATAAAACTGTTAAAAACTGCTAAACCTCTATCTGCTTTCTCAGTCTGTTTCAGCATGTGGGCTAAAAAAACGTAATAAAAATATCAAATAAATATATGTGTGTATATATATATATATATATATATATATATATATAAATAAAAGAAAAAACAACTCCAGTCCCCCCCCCCCCCCCCCAGCTAAATTCATCTGCCGCCAGGTCTGCTCCCCTGCTTATACCGTAATCGTAAAGTTCCAGTAAAATTGCCCTTGTCGCAATCAAATAGGGGTTTATGACAACAGAACAGAGACACAAAAACCATGGAAGCACTGATCAGGAGTACCTTCCATGATAGAAAGTAAAGCGATAATAGAAGTAGCAGCTCCTTTATTAGCTTCCTCTAGGAGAGAAACACAGCTAAACAGGTAAGCTTTAAGCCAGGAGTGCCATGAAATACAGAGAATATGAGAAAATTGTCCTTAAATGGCTTTGTCTAGGAGAGAGGGAGGTTCAGACACAGAAAGATATAGGGTCTTCGGTATCTTCTATAGATGGAAAACATGAAGGTATTATTCACAATAGGTTTACCAATGGCTCCTTCCAGTAAGATGTCACAGCTAAAATGAACACCAGGCCAGGTGTAGCTTCTATGAAAAGACAACTAAGAAGGCGAATGTGATTTGCAACACGGAGAATGTGTTAATAAATGTGGTGTAGATTCAAGCGGAGTGAGATTCCCTCTGTAAAGTGCCAATCTTCCTTGTGATGCTCTGTGGGAGAGGTGTTATTGTGATTTATGTTTTTAAAAGAGTTAGTTGAGAGAGACACATGATTAACATGGGTTTATTTGGGAGTACCTCTTTCAACATAATTTTAAAGTCCCATTACCAGGATATGGCCCACTTCAGATCAGCAACAACTGTACAAATGTGGCTGTGGGACTTTTGCTTAAACAACATATTTCAAAGACACCTTTGGAAGTCTGCATATCAACCTCCCAGTAGCCGTCTACTTAACTGTGTGCCCCAGATTTTCAGCAGATCAGACCACATGTATTGTCTGTTGACTACTCCAGAGTGCAAGAGCCAGAAAATTAACAAATAGTATGTTACTGTTGCAGATCATCTGTGAAAATGAGCATCATTTTCCTTCAGCTGAGAGAGCACTGGGTATGTTAGAACATTAAAAGTAACAATAATTTAATTGCATAATTAAACTAGCATGTTAGTTTATTTTGCACGAATTAAAAGGCTGGGGTATTTGCGTTGTTTTCCCTCTGTTCAATTCTGAGTGTTTTAAAAACTAAATAAATCTTAAGTGATGTTGCAACAACAAACAAGGAAAATTCTTACAGAAACATCCTTAGTGCCTTCCTCATTTATTTATTATATCTGTTAGAAAACTTAAAAGCATACACATAATTTTTTAAGGGCTCTGTGAATTATATCGTTTCATATTATATTATAAGTATTTTAAATAGCTTTTCCTATGAAAAACATGATAGCTGATCCCCAGCTGTAGGTCTTGAATAATAAAATGGTAGAAAGTCATCCTTTTCTGGCTTAATAAGGATTACTGTATTTTCTGAAGAGAGTAGAATAAAACCTGGAAAGCAGTATGTTCAGTAGTATTTGCTGTATTTGAAAATGAATTAATGCTGAACAAGTGCTAGGCAAGTATGGTAAAATATCATTCTGCAGTAAATATTTCAAAAACTTGAACAGCACAACAACAACAAGGGAAATTGATTGTATAGAACAGCATAGTTTTCAACTGATTTGCTCATTTAAGTAAGTAAATGTAAATAGTAAATGTTATTTAGGTAATAATGCTTTATCTCATAAAAGGGTAACAAAAGCATCTACCTTTTTTGTAAGAAAAGTGTCACCTTAGATCTGTTTTAATCTTTGAAAAGAGTGTCAATACAGTTTAAGCTTTTTTTATTTTACCATATTACTAACACAAACTACAGTGTATTTCATTTGGAGTTTATTTGATAGACAAACACAAAGTGATGCCAAAATGTGAAAGGAACCGATTGTATTGGTTTAGAAATGTTCTACAAATAAAAATCTTCAAATTGGGGTATTCAGCTCTGGTATGTGAAAACTTTTTAGAAAGAGCTACAGGTCTTCTGAGATGTGTCTCTACCTGCTTTCCACACCTAAAAACCTTTTTTTGGCTTGTTGCTCACTAAATCAGGTTGAAAAGGTATTGCCATTTTAAAAACAAACATTTTTAAGTCTTGCAACAAATTATTTAATGTATTTAGGTCTGAACTAGTCTGAACCATTCTAAGACACAAATATGCTTCAAAATAACTCATTCCATTGAAGCTCTGGCTGTAGGTTCAGGGTTATATTCCTGCTGGAAGGTGAAACTCTGCTTTAGTCCTAAGTCAAACTTAAACGTGTTCTTCCATGATTGCTTTGTGTGTCATTCCCACCATATTCCCATCAATTCTGACCAAGTTCCCTGTTCCAGCTTAAAAAAAGCATCCCCAAAGCTTGATGTTGCCACCACCACATTTGTGAGAAAGCATGTTCAGGTTGGGTTGCAGTGTTTTGCCACATTTATATTTCGTTGCATGTAAGTCAAAAAGTTACATTTCAGTCATACAAACCTCTCAAATCTTTAAAGAGTATGTGTATGTACACAAAACTATGTAACGATACATATGGGCTCTATTTATGTATAAATAATTTCTGAAGACTTTTGCTTGCAGAATCTTTTTTGTATTACAGCGAAGGGGGTGGAATACAAATACATGCCACACTTTTCAGATTTTGGGGCGTTTTAAAAGTATGTATTATTTTCCTTGAACTTCACGATTATGTTCTATTTTATGGTGGCCTATCAGATAAAATCGCAATTAAATACACTTACTTTTGAGGTTGTAACTAATTAATACACATATCTCTATTGCCTTTTTATCTTAGGATGCACTTACATATGACAGGAATATTGATAGTAAGTTAATTTCTATAGTCTCAAAAGATCAAATGTGTTTTTATTTTGCTTTCTCACTAAGTTGTAGAATTTTCAGTAGACCCCTTAAATTGCTTTTGTTTTCTCAGAAATGTCAACTACTTTGCTTTGATGGATCACTTCTCTTAGTAAACAATCAAGTGTATCCTGGAAAAAAATGAAGCAAGTGACTGAATACAGAGGGAGGCGCTCATATGTCTTATTCTTATATTTACCTTTGTCAGCATCTTTTTTTATGTGAGATGACACCAACCTCTAAATTGAAATAAAATACACCATGATGTGATGTCATAGCAGATGATGTTGAATGTGTAGAATAACAAAATGCCCCCCTTTGACCTGAGATGTGTACTTCAGTTCCAGAAAATTGGATATTTGAAGTAGTATAAATAAGTAGAATAAAACCTCAACAATATCTGAGCAATGGAACACGTAGGGCTAATTATGCAGCATCATAAGTGAAGTACTTATTTGAGGTCAAGAATAAAATAAAATATTTATGATAGCTCAAACATAATTTCTGTGACTTCAGTAAAAAAAAAAAAGGATATTTTCTTTAGCAATTTGTTTATCGTCAAAAAATTTTGATCTATTCACTGACTACTGAACTTTGAAAAATACAAAAAGGTTTTTGAATTTACTATCCACTGTTATCAACTAAAAATGCACAATGTGTGATGGCAAATGATTTTCTTCGGTGGTTTTCCTCTACCAACTCATGGCGTTGATCGTTAATGAGTGTACTGAACAAACAACGCCACAGGCTAGGTTGTTTTATTTTTCTTGCGGCTTGGTGATCCGAGAATTCTGTGACATTCTAATAACTAGATCTGTTGCTGAATAAACTGTGCTGCACTGATCATTTTGGGCAACCCTGTGTTCACAATCTGTGTCATATGATCATTACTCTCCACAGGTGGTCTGTATTTTATTGCAACCTTCAATTTAAAAAGAAAAAAAGAAAAATATAAAAACACTGTTTACAAAATATATGATTAATTTGAGGGTATTGGTGAATAGTTCAAGGCTCTGTGATTTTTTTAAAATCTTCTTCTACATCTGTTTTGTACCAGAAATATTTATATTGTTTATTTTCAAAGTAAATGCAAACACAATTGTGATGTGGTGAACAACAGTGAAGCAGGAATTAGTACTAGTATCTCTGCTGTATTCCATTTACCTCTGAGGTCCAAATTTAGATTTGGGTATAATATCAAACCAATCTTTACTGTGTTCCAGTTCCAGTTTCATAATTATAAAGTTGTGAGATTTGCTAATTTTATTAATTGACCTGCATAACAACTGTTAGTCATACAAGCTTGACTTAGTATGAATGTATCATGTACTTTCAGGCACCAAAGCACCATGTCTACAAAAGGAGGTTTTATCGTTCTGTGCATGCAACTGCGTTAATGAGATCCATCTATCTAATGAGGCTATTACTAAATGGTGTACAGCACCCATATTGGATTTTAGTGTCAATGGGAAATTTCTTCGGTCTTAACAGTACTTCACTACATGAGCAGGTCACTTATATGACGCACACTGTTATTTGACAACCATTTCAGACACTATTGATATACTCACCCTAAGCTTCTTAAAGATCTAGAATGACAAGTTTTAGGAATTACATCTCCAAATGCACATTGTTTTGGAGTGGTGGACACACTTTTCTCCACCTTTGCCCTTGTGAAACAGGAGGGAAACATTCTTATCATTTCACCCTTGCCCCTTAAAACCACATAGGAAGAGCAGAAGTGGAAACCGGTAGTGAAAAGAAAGCCAGCAGATGGTTTAAATGGTCAGAAAGAGCATTTCCTGGTGCCTCCTGACCCCTGCTACTCCCTGGTGACTATCTAAGGGACATGCTGCTTTGCACTTATGGACAGTCTGCAGCAATACTCGTCAAACCCTGTGTGGTGAAGAAGAGGACTGCTATTTTTCACCCCACAGTGTGACAGTCACAGGAGAGCAGTGACCGTCTTAATGGAAGAAGGAGTCAGTGAATTTCTAACGGATATGGGTCATGACCCTGGAGGACTAACTGCTGAAGTTGAATATTCTTGTGGCATTAGACCATGTAATCAGAAAAGCAACATTGAGTCTAGTGGTCAAAACGATAAGCAAAACTATAATAATTATTTTTTAAATTCCAACTTTGCATTACTAATTGATTTATAAGGGAACATCTAGGAAAACAGTTGCTATCATGTTTTATAACCTGACACCAGTGTGGTTTAACAAATCTCTGCATACTATTTTGTTTAAGATAAAGCAATGTTCATGAACATGACAGGAAATGAGAATTAAAATAATTTTAAAATTAAATCTGCCAGTGATATGAAAGAAAATCAGGTCTAATGCTAGTGAACATTCAGGCTTCCCAAAAATCACACATTTTGTTAATAATTTTTAAATGAAACTCTTTGGTATTGTTTTAGTTGTTGGAGGAGGAATTGTCATCAATCCCAACCTTGGTATTCATGTAAACACAAGCAAAAATAAATAAATAAATAAATAGACCAACTTCTTTGTGCGATTTAGACAAACTTTTTATCATCTATTGACAACACCACCACACAAGACAAATTCTCTGAAAAAAAAAATATCAATGTTAAAATAATAAAAAGATTAAGACTTTCCTATGATAAGAAAAATAAAAAGAAAGTGGATGATGTAATATCAAATCTTTACCAGAACCCTGACATTTTTGCCATCTCTTTTTTATGAAACTTTTCATTAATCATGATTAGAGAGGGAGTGGACCAATAACTGCAGCTCTATGCCCACAGGGGTCTGACCTGTTTACTACCCTCACTGCAGCTCTGTCTTCCTTCCCTAACACAGTTATCCATCTCTTAGCCTGCATCGTGCACCCACTCTCCCATTTTCTTAATGATCACCTCCCCTGAAGCTGTAACTCACCATGCAAGCAGGCGGAGGAGTGAATTTTCCTCAGTAAAAATCAGTCGCTTTTTCTTAGAAAAATTATCAACGAAAAGGTAAAACTATACCTTTCAAGGGCAAGATAAACAATATTCTTCAAAAAGGCTTTAATTTCACTATCTTTTTTTCTTGCTTATGTCTTCTGTCACACTCAACTGCACAAACGTTTCTAAAACCTTTTTGTTTTCCCCATTTATTACAGGCTTTTTCTTGTTTGTTAGATTGATTTGTATGTCTTTAATTCAGCATCAACCATTTTATTGTTTCGCTTTTCTTTTATACATACCACCCTGCTTCTTAGTAGGTTCATGCCCCAGCTGAGTAGGAAACTGACAGTGTTGTCAGACTTTTATCCACTGTTTAAGCCTTAAACCTCACTAAGTATAGGAATATAGGGTTTGGGGATCTTTTGTAGACACAATAAAGATACAGTATTGTTGGGGTTAATTTATTTATCCATAAATCACCATTACACTCCTAATTACATTAACCAAAATGTATTGGATAATGGCAAAACACTCCATTTTACATGCTGATATTAACCCTGCAAAGAAACTAAGCTTTAATCACAGTTAGCTGTGCATTGTAAACACTGCATTTCAACAATTATTAAGGCGTGAATGCATCTCATTCAGGGATCATCATTTCAGTACCATTCATTCATTCATTCATTCACTCATTTACATTTTGCTGCAAAAAAGCCAAGAAGTGCTGTTTAAAGTTACTCCTCCAATAACCCTGGAGGAACTTCAGAAATCCACAGCTGAGGCTGAATAATCTGTCAACACAAGAGCTATCAGTCATGCTGTCTTCTGATCTGGTCTTTATGAAAAAAGGCATTACTGAAAAAAAGAAGTCAAGTTTAAGTTTGCCAAGAAAACATGTAAAATGCTATGTGTAACTGAAAACTAGCACTGCACTCATTTTTTTTTTTAACGAGTCCTGTCCAGCAGGGTGGCGCTCAGAATTACTGTCTGAGTACCAAGTAGAAGCCCAACAGATTTACTTTCACAAGTGGAGCATTACGGCTTTTGCTATAGTACTCCGCTTGATATGTTTGGGTAAGAAATTTATTAGAAATTGCTGTGGGTGTTTTTTCCTGATATTTTGGACAAGGAGACGGAAAATAAAGGGGAAGAAACAAAGAAGATAAAGAGAGGTAGGAAAAAAAAGTTAAAAGGTAGAGGGTAAGTTGAAAAAACCTTCCAAGAATTGGAAGGGGAACAAAGAAAACACAATAAAACATCCCAGTCCACTTCCACACCTGCAGGACGGCAGGGAGAAAAAAAAAAACAACGACAAAACAAATAAAACAATGCAAACCAAGAACTACACAACCAGAACCCACAAATAGATATATAAATACAAGAACTGAAAAACTCATGGTACCAAATATTGCAAGATTTAATAATTGTAACCTAAGCCCAAGATTGCATCTGTAAACACTGGAATCCCCACACTGCATGTGTGTGTGGGTGTGCATGCTCATGCACATGAGGTTTCTCCATACGAGTGTTCAATAGCTGGTGTGAGGAGCCATCTATCCTCCTCCCAGGAGTTGACGCAGACCAAGCATCCAACCAAGGTCAATCAAACCCACCAATGAACTGACCAAGCACTAAACATATAGAACAAAAGATCAAGTGGAGACGCTGGACCTGACCCCCACCGAGCCACCCGACAGCTACCACCAAACAATGCCTAAACTGGCACCTCCCAGCACTGAAAGAAGAGCATTGGCCTGGCACACCGGCCGACCGATACCTCAGTCCACCCAGGCAGGGACCAGGGATGAACCGGCATGTCCCCAAGCACCCAGCCCTGGACCCCGAGAGCTGCCAATTCACCGGCGGGCAGAGGCATCAGTCACCAGCAGGGAGTGACGGAGGTGAAATAGGCCCCTCATTTGCTGGGGCACTGCACTCTGAACACACCATCCCCAATGTCAAACATTGCGGTGGCAGCATCATGCTGTGGGTATGTGTTTCTTCAGCAGAAACAGAGGAGGAAATATAAACATTTCCATGTGTTAAATTGCCACAGTAAATGCCTAGAACTGCAATAAATCCAACAGAGAATTTGTGGCAAGACTTGCTGTTGCTGTTTTCAGATTCTCTCTATCTAATCTGACTAACCTTGCGCTTTTTTTCCTAAATTGAATGGAAAAAAGTGTGTACTGCCTTGTGTTCCATTATCACAATAAATCCAAATAAAATTTATTTAAGCATTGGTTGTAACATGACAATAGAGGAAAAGGTCAGGATGGTAGTTATGCTCTTGCAAGACACTGTATGTCTTTCTTTTTTTTCTCTTTTTTTACTTTGCTTAGCTTTAGTATTCCGAGAGAGCAAAATTCACCCATATACCTTAGTTCTCATTTTTGAAAAAAGGACAAATTTTACTGAAATGTGATGTTTTGATTTAGTTTTATTTGTTTTTTTGGAACAATTAGTTCAGATAAATACAGAGTTCAAGTGCAAACTAAATAAAAGTCAGAAAACTGCAGGAACATTTATATGCGCTCAATTTACTTTGAGTCATTTAATAAGCCAATAATGTTTATTCAGAGTTTGTTATGGTTAATATCCTCAAAAACACAAAGACAGGTCTTCGCCTTACTGAACAACATATTTATTTTATGGAGTGCCAAAGATATCTTTCAGTGCATCAGTTCAGCAATGCATAAAGATAATAAAGAATCCAAACATGTGAAAATTAAAACTGTCACCGTAATGATGCTGTTAGTTTTTGAAATATGAAAAACACATACAATTACTTTTGTTTGCATATGCCTTGTACAGCACAATAAGAGCAAAACACTTGTAAATATTGAGCATCATAGAGCCATTTGTTCACAACAGATGTTCAAATCTCATACATTCCCTTGGTTGTCTATTTTCCAGAGGCTATATCAACCCAGCGTGGAAACACATAGATAGCTTCAGCTATACACGAGATTAATATCAGTCTGGTTGTCTTTGGAACTTTAAGTCTTTCAAAGTAATTTAGTGTGACATTTGCCTATTTTAGTGTGTTAATAAAGCTATTTTGTTATTACACAATCAGAGACATTTAGACAACATTTAGAGAGAATACATTGTATTTTCTCCTGCTTCAACTAGAAGCTCTGTTTCATTAACCTTTTTTTTGTGGGATCAGAACTTTAAATTATATTTAATCATTGTTTATCATTTAAGTGTTGTAATGCTGAGTTCAGGAAAACCAAAAGTTTGATCATATGTAGAGCTAAACAGCACCAATGCAGCTTACTTGCTGTAATTGGTAACAGCCTTTAAACACCACCCACAGGGGGAGCCTCTTGGATCGTAGATGGTCACAGTTTGCATTTGACTGCAGGTTGGGGAGGTGACAGATCCCTTGAAGCAATTTTTTTAAATCTTACAAGGTGGTCATGAAAGATGACCAAAGGGGTGTCCATACTGAGCTCTACACCAATGCCTCTGGAAGTTGTTTGTTATGGGATACAGACTAAAAGAAAGCAGTGGGCTCCAAAGGTGTATGTACACACTTCGCTTTAATGATGACCTTATTTTGGGACTGCCCTCCGCTGCTATCCAACCTGGTTGTCTGCATGCTTGACTTAACCCAATTTAGCCTCACTGTGTAGGACACAGAGAGGCTAATTACTAACTTCTGCTGCAGGCAAACAGATTGCATTATTGCAGTTCTTGCTTTGAAAGCTCCAAAACAGCATGTTTTTGTTTTGATGCGATTTTGGGGAGGCTTTTAAATGTCTTTGTATTGTAGGGCCAAACTATAAAAGACATGTACAACAACTAAAATGTTAGAAAAAAACATATACAAATCTAAAAATATGTAGCTTTTGTCACAAAAACAAAACAGGATTTTGAAACGTTTAATTAACTGTTACACTTTAGACCTGAACCCAACAACAGCATTTGGCAGCAAATTTAAGGAAGGTTGTGGGATCAAAAGTTTCCTGGAAGCAATCACAAATAAATTATTTCAATGGATGTTGACATATCATTATTTTAAGTTGTTGAGGACCCAAATGCACAAAAGAGAAACCCAGGACAAGGGTGAAATGTATAATTTAATAACTAGGAAACCAGCATAAAGACAACAGTGAGATCTGACATCAAGTGACTGAACCGAGGAGGTTATATTCTGAGAACTTGATTACTAGATCCAACACAAGCGAGCAGATAAAAAAGCAGGTGTACAAGAGCAGCAAACTAAGGGACAGAGAAAAAAAGCAACATAAGTAATTAGGAACACAGAAATAAACTGAAACATAGGGTGGCACAACATAATGAAAATGATCAAACTAAACTCAAGTCCCAAGGATCATAACATGGTAGGGGCCAGCTAAAAAATAAAGTACACACATGATATATATATATATATATATATATATATATATATATATCTTATATCTAATTTCAGTGCTTTAGAGATTTTGTTTGATTTGCTCAGAAAATGGATTTAACAAATATGTCTGCTTGATGTGCCAAATTTTTATTAATCTTTTTACACCACTTGAAAATGTTTGGATTTCTTCAGGACATAACTGCAAACTTCACTGTTCTTTGAAATTTAATGTCAGAGACCAGCTCAATGCTGTCCATATTTGTAAAGTGAAAATATTTTTTTTTATTTGTAGGTTCAATAAACAAACTAATGTGATGAAACTGAATCCATGGTTTACATCTTTCTTTCACATAACAAGTTTGGTCTTGGAATATATTCCAAAAATGTATCTCTGCTTTCTACTTTTTAAATTTACATGGATTTATTAACAAATAAAAATAATTTATCTCAGCACAAATGACCTTAGTTGCCTTTAAACTGATTTCTGTTGAAACTATTTTTTCATATGATGGATCAGGGTTTGCAGTGTCCCAGAGCTGTAAATAGTTTTTTCTTTCTTCTTGTTGTCCTTCCTCAATATTCAGTGGGCCTCTGGAGAAGGGGATCGTCTGGTTTCTGTTCTGAACTGTCATGAGGAAAGCACCAGCGTTGCTGCCTGCAGACTCCAAGCAGGGCAGACTGCCATCACATTGATAAAGTGAGCCATTTTGCACACTGGCAAGATTACTCTCAAGGACAGAGATTAAAGTAGCTTCTGAAAGACTTGTACGCCTCCAACACACATATACAAAGATGAAAAAATACCTGTATATTATAAGAGAAAGACAAAAAGAGCATACTTGTACAGATTTCTTTCCTTATAAAACCATCCATCACAGCATTATTCTGTATAACCCCACAATGTCAATTAAGAAGATAGAAGCAGTTTAAACCTCTGCTTAGAATTTCTACGTCTTTATAGTCAATTAGACAGCTGCAGCTTATCCAGAACGCTGCTGCTCGTGTTCTCACTAGAACCAGGAAAGTAGAGAACATCACCCCAGTTCCAAAGTCCTTACACTGGCTCCCTGTAGCTCACAGAATAGACTTCTAAATACCTTAATTTACTAGTTTATAAATCATTGAATGGCTTTGCACGAAAGTATGTTGAAGATCTACTGTTACTATACCAACCCCCCAGATCACTCAGGTCCTCTAATTCCAGCCTACTCAACATCCCTATAATCAGAACCAAACATGGAAAAGCAGCTTTCAGCTTCTATGTTCCTCTAATCTGGAACAAACTTCCATACAACTGCACAGCTGCTGAAACACTGAGTTCTTTTAAATCACAACTAAAAACGTATCTGTTTAGAGGTGCCTTTTAGTAAAGCTTTGATGTATCATATGTTTTGTGTATGCTTCTTACTTCATTGCTGTTTTACTATTTTACTATTTATTATTAATCATGTAAAGCACATTGAATTACCTTGTTGTTGCAAGTGTGCTATACAAATAAAATTGCCTTGCCTTTGTAGTATAAGTTGTTGGTTTTTGTTTCAGTAACATTGTTGCAACAACTGGGCAATAATGAGAAAGTGACTTAGACATACATTCCCCTGTCAGCTCCAGATTACAAATCCATTCAAAGATTGTTTAGCCGGTTCAACAGTGTATCAAACGCTGACAATCAGTGGCCATTTATATCATAAAACCAGGAGCAACTTATGTTCAGAATGACAACTACCAATTCTTAGACCACATGTTGAACATTGAAGCAAAGTAACAGCAGCAATAGAAGACCACATCGGATGTAATTCCTCTCATTCAAGAACAGAATTCTGACTTTTCATTTTTCAACAAATTGGAGAAATGTTGCCTGGTCTGATGAGTGTTGATTGCAACTGATAATTATGGCAAGGTGTGAATCTGGCAAAGAGCATGAAAGTAAGGATCTATCCGAACTTGTATCAATGGGTCAGGCCAGTGGCGTCGCCGGCCTGAGCATTCCCGCCTCTTTTTTTTCACTCAATAAAAAGGGATAAGTTTACATTAACTGAGCCACCCAATGAGATTAATGAAGACAACAGTTTTGTAATTTCCTGGCTTCCTTCGATGAATGCAACAGAGGCACGACGTTATGACCGATCACAGAGGAGTTGTACTGAAACAGGGAATCCTTTGTGTTTTATTGGCTGACAGCCCGGTGTTTAATCTAAACTCTACTATTATTTCAAGCAGTCACAACAGAAAATGGACATTAAACTATTTTGTTTTACAGAAATAAGAGGGGCAATTCTTCAGTTGTGGTGGTTGGCAGTGGGAGGCAGGAATCTGGGCCAACACATAAAACAGGTAAACAAACAAGTAACATAAATCCTGTATGTCTTCCAGATTATATGAACATTAGGTAGATAATTTCTGACAGTTGTGTTTTAAAAATCTTAAAAAACAGGTGTTGCGTCCGTCTGCGTCTCCCCATTGATCCTCACTACAGCTCCTCATCACCTCAGAGCGCTCATTGCAAGCTTTCTCCTGGCCTGTAACTGGTGGCTTGCTTTTAGCAGCACTAGAACTTACTGCGCAAAGCTCTGAAACATGCTCACTTATATTTTATTATGTCCGCGGCTGTGGTTGCTTCTTCTGCCAAGCAGTTATACCTTTGCTCACACATCTGCGTGACAATCTGCTCAGCTATTCGCATTGTGGTGAAACACTAGCCATTTTCAGACAGAAGTTCTGGAATATTTGCGGAAAATTCCATCCGATCTTTAACCAGAGTTGTGTTTCAAATACACCACTTTTTTTCAGAACACTCCCTTTCGGCTGCTTTCACACAGCAAGAAATGTACCGGAGAATCCTGATGAATGTCTGGGGGAGGGGTTGTATGTGGATATGACGTAAACTTAGTGCAGCGGACATACGTGTCATTTCCCCAAACATATGGATTATTGCAAAGATGGTTGACGAAACAGCAGCTCTACTTTCAGTGCTCGTCTTTGTGATGTGTGGAATTTTGCGCACATTGAAACCCTTAAGAGACATCGATGAAGAAGCTGAAAGAAAAATAGTGACATTTATATGTCATCAATGTTTGCGCTCACAGCGTTCCCTGCCCCGCTCCCCTTTTCCCCCACCGCCCCACACCCCTCCAACTTATCCGGAACAATACCTGATCATCTGAATGCAAACACCATACCGCGAAAGGTGTGCTCTTGTTACTAGGTCTTCATCCGTAAAATTACCGGTAAAGGGTATCCGGACAAAGTCCACAAGATTGCTTTCAGACTCAAAAGCAAAACAGACGAAGTCCGGAAAATTACCGTTTTTCATGGCCTGTTTGAAAGGGACTACTGAGACAGAACAGCTTTATGAACTTTAGCTATGGGGAGATTTTTCAGCAGGGGAACAAATAAAACAAACGTCAAAAAGTCAGAAAGAAACAAGGACTCCTCCGAGAGTTTGAAATAATATCTGTATTTATTGATTTGTATTTTACCTTTAAGTGAGTTTAATATATTGCATCATATTCAAAATGATTATAGGTAATAATGCTTGAATAATAATGTTTATTTAGGGGAGACCGAGGCTGGTTGTCCCATGGGTTGGTTTTCACATTGCTTAGTACAGCCATACTAGTCGGCAAGATGGTTTGACTTTGATATCAAATATTTGGCTTATTAATCTGGTCATTTTGCACTATTCAGCTTTTGGTTTGAACACACAACACTGAAGTGAGGATACATTTTGTAATTTTTATGGGTCAGAGGAATTTTTCATGTTGGTGTTATTTTTGTAATAAAAGATATTAGCTTTTAAAAACACAAAACTTGATAAAAAAAAGTCCAAGATGAGAGCTTTGATTTGATCTAACATGTATTAAGCTAACTAAAGCCATGTGCTAGTTAGCTTAAATTTTATGTGAAGATGTCAATTGGGGCTGGTTGTCTCACTGCTCCAGGGGTTGGTTGTCACATGTGACTTTTGGCCTTTTGTACTTTGATATAAGACTAAATAGTTGAAATAATAGTTCAGAAAATAAACTGAGGAAACATTTTATAGACTCAATACATTTGCATGCGTTTTGAACATTAGAAACAATGTTGAGTTAACTTGTTTTGTGTTTATATTAAATAAAACTTGATTTGATCAAGGCTGTACTTTTCAGCACTACACATTCCTTTACTTTATCATTCACCAGAATAATACGGTACTTCATCGGCGGAGTGGGGGGGTGTGGCTTATTGGGCTTAAGCCCAGGTTGTTTTTTCAGAAGCCCCGGGTCTTCTGGACTGTGTTTTTTTTAAAAAAATTCATAGTAAAATGTCTGACTGACAGCTGTATAAAACAAAAACTACACACAATATTAGAAGCACAATGCACACAGTCGTAAATTCCCCCTAATATTGGTATGATCCGAGTTCAGGCACTAGCGCCACTGTATGGGTTTGTGCACAGCACTTGCGCATGTGAGGGAGGGGGGAGAAACGCTGCACGGATTTGCTGCAGGAGAAAGGAGGGCAGGCAGGCAGAGGAGAGGAGAGCTCAAGTTTGACCAGGTACCAAAGCAAATCACACATACTGTACAAATAATGTAAATATGATGATGTATCACAAAGACGGACGTAGCACTGCTCACCTGGCGCATATTATGTTACTTGCGCTTCCTATTTTTGCTAGCTCTGTCAGGGCTAATCAACTAATAGCGAAATGAAAAACCGAACAACAATGCTGTTTTTCTTGTTTTTTTAGCTCACATGTGTGTTTATTTCATATTTTAAGTTGCTTTCCCCATGGCTAAATAAAACACACTCTAAATTAGTTTCAGTTATGTAGCCTACTGATGTACAAAACAATGGACATAAGACGAGGTTTCTGTTTCTAGCTTCCGATGGGAAATGGCTAAAGGGCTATTACACCAAATTTTTCCCTACTCTGAGGGTCTTTAATCTGCTCTAGTTTAAAATCTGCAGTACTTAGACATTTCAGACCTGGACTAAATTATTCCACATTAGCAGAAGAATAATTAAAACCAACTCTGGGATTTGTGAAACCTTTCTGTGATTTGTGAAACTTCAATAAAGGCAGATTTCAGCATTTTTCTGCCTCTGGACCACATTATTTTAGCTGTAACTAGAAAAATTCAACACTCAGACATTTCAGACCTGGACCAAATTATTCTACATTACCAGAAGAATAATTAAAACCAACTCTGGGATTTGTGAAACCTTTCTGTGATTTGTGAAATTTCACTAAAGGCAGATTTTAGTACTTTTTCTGCCTCTGGACAAAACCATTTTAACTGTAGCTAGAAAAATACAACACTCAGACATTTCAGACCTGGATTATATTATTCCACATTAACAGAAGAATAATTAAAACCAACTCTGGGATTTGTGAAACTTTTCTGTGATTTGTGAAACTTACATAAAGGCAGATTTCAGTACTTTTTCTACCTCCAGGGTGTCCAAGAAAGTCCAGCAAGCGCCAGAATCGTCTCCTAAAGAGGATTCAGCTGCGGGATCGGAGTGCCACCAGTCCAGAGCTTGCTCAGGAATGGCAGCAGGCAGGTGTGAGCGCATCTGCACGCACAGTGAGGCGAAGACTTTTGGAAGATGGCCTGGTGTCAAGAAGGGCAGCAAGAAGAAAAAGGTGAGCGCTACCATCAGTCCTGTGTCATGCCAACAGTAAAGCATCCTGAGACCATTCATGTGTGGGGTTGCTTCTCATCCAAGGGAGTGGGCTCACTTACAATTTTGCCCAAAAACACAGCCATGAATAAAGAATGGTACCAAAACACCCTCCAACAGCAACTTCTTCCAACAATCCAACAACAGTTTGGTGAAGAACAATGCATTTTCCAGCACTATGGAGCACCGTGCCATAAGGCAAAAGTGATAACTAAGTGGCTCGGGGACCAAAACGTTGAAATTTTGGGTCCATGGCCTGGAAACTCCCCAGATCTTAATCCCATTGAGAACTTGTGATCAGTCCTCAAGAGGCGGGTGGACAAACAAAAACCCACTAATTCTGACAAACTCCAAGAAGTGATTATGAAAGAATTAGTTGCTATCAGTCAGGATTGGAGCCAGAAGTTGATTGAGAGCATGCCCAGTCGAATTGCAGAGGTCCTGAAAAAGAAGGGCCAACACTGCAAATACTGACTCTTTACATAAATGTCATGTGATTGTCAATAAAAGCCATTGAAACGTATAAAGTGCTTGTAATTATATTTCAGTACATCACAGAAACAACTGAAACAAAGATCTAAAAGTAGTTTTGCAGCAAGACGGACATACACTGTGCGGTTTATTACAAGTTAAAGGAATAATACCCTTCTTTCAGTTTAAAGCTCTGAAAAGGTCCAGCACGATGCCCAAATCAGCACACACATAAAACGTGCGTATGGATTTGGAATCCATACGCACGTTTTATTAAACTGAGGGTACATATGAACCTCAACATATGAATATCAAAAAAATTTCTGCACCTGACCCTTGCCGGGCTCCGTGCAGAGATGAAGGGAAGATTGTTGAGTGTTTTTATCATTCTATTCCTCTAGTCTGTCAAACGGATTCTGCAGGATTCTGGCTTGATATCGCAGAATACCCTCGTGAACTCTGCTGCGGAGACGGAATGTGTAAACTGCAGCCATTAATTTAAGAAGGTGTTCAGCAGAAGAACAGGGGTTGCAGAATTCACAGGAACAAAAAACGTACCAACCCTCCCCCAGAGATAAGACGTGAATGACCAGAGGGGGGGCCATCACAAGCAGAGGGGGGGGAAATCCCCCCCAGCAAATCGCACCGTGGATAACACAATACAAAATGTAGATGTCAATGTTCTATAATACTGTGTATAATATAATACTCACCTTGGTAGACATTTCTCCACACAAAAAAGTTGCCCGACAAAACCATACAAATGCACATCAGCTTTGGTAAGAAGGGGGAGGGTGCCGTAAGTGAGTTTTTTTATGACAGTGTTGTGGAATATACGTCCCAGAGCTGTAGGGGGAGCTCGTTGAGAAAACATACGACGACAAAAGTGAAAATCAGCAAAGAAATGGCCAGAGTTGCCAAATCCCCCTTTAAACAAGGTGCCACAATGCTTAAGAAAGTTTTAATGAAAAGCCTTTTTTACTGTGTAGGTTTCCCCAGATTCCTTTACTAAGGTGTGGGCTCAGCCCCCAATGTCCCCTGATTCAGGCTACTGGTGGCATTGTAATAGTGTGGGTAATAATTTTGTCTGTACACTTTTGGTCTCTTAATCAGAAATACCACAGCCTACCTTATAATTGCTCCAGACCATGTCCTTTGTTTTATGGCCACAGTGTACACATCTTTTGATGAATACTTCTACAACTCAATCCACTATGTGAAGCACGTTATATAGATTAATTCCACACGATTGTTTAAGCCTTTATTTCTATTAATAGTAATTATGATTTTCTACTTTAGTTATGAAAACACAACATATAATATTAACAGATAATATG
Source organism: Valencia hispanica (assembly GCA_963556495.2). Classification (NCBI taxonomy): domain Eukaryota; kingdom Metazoa; phylum Chordata; class Actinopteri; order Cyprinodontiformes; family Valenciidae; genus Valencia; species Valencia hispanica. The sequence continues at coordinate 21,180,528 of OY747711.1, forward strand.
AGACTGATAAAAACTATTTTGATAAATTAATGGTGGCTTAGCAAAAAGTATGATTAACACAATGTCTATTTTCAAAAGGCACTTTCAGTCTCATCAGAAGGCGTAATCTAATTTATTGAAAATTAGTTTAAACAGGGAACTGGGGGGAAGGATAAATAATGAGTACAGGAGAAACTGGAATAAATCACAGAGGATCTAACAATTAAAGTTAACAAACTAACAAACTAAACCCCAAAACTTTGTTTTGCTTCTAAACTGTATAAATGGGTCTTTCCCAATGCAATCTTTCAGTTTCTGGGGATTTTTTTACATTTTCGTGTAAACTTGTTAAATTCTACATTTTTTGGTCTAAAAACGTCTTAGTGCTGCCCTCTTAGAGTTGAACGGTGGCTACTGCATTTGAATTTTGTGATTGGTGGAGAGCGGTACATCTTTACGTCACAGGCATTGACTTTGTCACAGCAGCCATGGTCTCACAGACACGCCCCGTGGGTTTGGGTTAGCATCACTACTCAGAGACCGGACCCATCCTGTCTCTCTCTCCCTCAGCAGCAGCGCCAGCCTCAGGCAGCGCTGACTCAGCGCCCCGAGCCAGCGGCTCGAACTGATACGGTTTGCGGCCGCTGGGCTCCATAAAGCCTCCCTCTACTCCTCTATCTCCGGTGACGACGGAGGAGATCCGCTGGCTCAGGGCGCCAAGCTGGCGCCGCCGAGGGAGACAGGAGGAGTCCAGTCTCTGAGTGGCAATGCTAACAATAGGCTAACATTCAAAACAGATGAACGCCGATCAGATCGATCAGTCGCAAAACTGCCAACGTCGCTTTGGTCACTGTCCATGTTTCAGTGTCAGATTAAGCAGCTGTCACTGTCCTCCTGAACACACGCCCACGTTGCCCCCTCCGCTCATCCTCCACACTTGGCCATACCCCTCCGTTCCTCCTGGCACCGCCCACTTTGTATAATTTTTCACATGTTGTCTGGAGGGGGCATTATGATTTTTAATGGGGTTCAGTTACACTTTAAGGACTAATACCAACATTAGAGTCTAAACCAAAATGCATAGAACAGAACCAGAGCAAAGAAACTAAAAACAAAGAAATTGACTATGTAAATACCCAAATGACAATAACACAAGTGATCTAAAACCAAACACAAGTGAAAACCCAAACATAATTGGCTTTGTATGGCAAATATTTTATGAAATTACATAGTAAAGTCACTTTTTACACAAACCAAATACGACAAAAGAAACTTTCTTTTTGTTAAAAACTTTAGACACTATCAATTTTAAGCATCAGTTCCAAAATCAAATCTAAAAAGTTCCTGAATTTAATCAATTAAATGTAATTTTCCAAAAAAATATGACTTGTTACTTACAGTTATTCATTCTCTGATTAGACCTAATATGCAAGTGTCACCTGGCAGAAGTTCAAATCTCCTCCGAGTAAGAAACAACATGAGTGAAGTTTTCCTCAGCACAGCATTAACAATTACTCACTCTCTAAGACTCAGTACAGCTCTTCTCATCTTGGCTGGTACTTATCAGAGCAGAAAAGCCTAATTAATTCATGGCTGGGTAATGTTCTATACGGGTTGCTTCAGTATAAATTATTGTTCATTGTTGAATATGTAAACAGTTGGCATGCAGACTTTGGAATTAAGTGGAAGATGTGATACACATTTTATGGATTGCTGAAATTTTATTTGAACATAGGTTTTTCTGCCTCAGAAAAAAAGCTATTTTAAAATGGTGAATAGTCTGCATTTTGTAGAGCGGCTTTTCAGTCAGAGGACCACAAAGCAATTTACACCACATTCAGTCATTCACGCACACATTCCCCTGCTAATGGTGGCAAGCTACTACATTGTAGCCACAGCTCTCCTGGGGCACACTGACAGAGGTGAGGCTGCCGGACACAGGCGCCACCGGGTCTTCTGACCACCACCAGCAGGCAAAGCGGGTGAAGTGTCTTGCACAAGGAAACAACAACCGAGATGGGCGGAGGTCTAATTGGCCTCTGTCGCTTGGTGCAACTGTTTTTCACCTTCTGTTTGTTTTATTTCTGCTGTAAATTCACAAAGCAAATTGCACTAAATTCATGCAGATGTAAACCTTATCAAGTCCTGAGATGGGAATGATTTGCACCTAGTATTTTTGAACAAGGTCGCAGCTGTCCTCTCTTTAGCCAAATACATAGAAGATGCATTTAGGTGATCAAAGTCATAGAAAGAGATGTTTTACTTTTTATTTATTTATTATTCTTTCAATAAATAAACAAAAAGTCCAAAACCTGGGGGTATTCCATCAAGCAGGCTAAAGGCAAAGCCAAGCTTAAATGACCAAGCCTGGCTAATATGAGTGAGAGTTCGGTTCCATCAAAGAGGCTGAGATTAGCCCCAACTCAGTAACCATGGAAACCATGACTGGCTAAGCCTCAACCATGGCTAAGCCAGAACTGTGGCTCAGGTTTCCGTTCCATCAATCTGAGCCTCAACCCTGTTCCACCAAGGTGGCTAATGTGGATGCCAGCCAAGTAACCATGGTACCTTATGCTGCCGAGCAAACCTGGTCTGTAGCAGGCCAAAAGTGAAGCTTAGCACCATATATGATCAAAGAATGTCCAATAGACAGAAACAGTCACACAACTGTCATGGAATGATAAAATAATCTGTAAAACATAAAATTTATAATATTTTGTTTTTATTATTCATACTAATAATAATATATTATCTATAAGCCCATTAAAGAACATTATCACAAACATAAAATATAATTTAAAAAAAGACACAAATAAATACAAAATTAAACTAATTAGCAAACAATATATAATTAAAGGAAATTGAAGCATTGAAAATAAAAGATTGAATATGTACACCAAACCAATTAGATGTAAATGCCCTCCAATCTCCACCCCCACACACCCTCCTTGCCTCCTATTGGCTGGCAAACACAAAGCCAAATGCATAACAATCAGTTGATAAATGTGATGAATATCACTTTCTAACATTACTACTAGGGCTGCCAAATGATAAAATATGGAGAATTTCACATAAATTGCAGTGAAACAATAATGCTATTTATGTTCATTTGAATGTTGCTAGGGCTGTCTTTTTGTTCTTTGGGGATTTTGCTTTTAATTTTAGAGATTTGGTTGCATTAATAGGTCCACATAATTGATTAGTTTTAAACAAAACCATCAAGAAATCAATTAGTAGATTATTGTCTACATATATTTTGTCCCTTTGATGGGGGATTTATATAACATGATGATGCTGAAATACTTAATTTTCTTTATCACTTAGGCATTCAGCCTATCGGCAATATTCTGCCACGCCACATCCCTCGCTTTATTGATTGCCGCGGTATTGCCCTTCTTTGGGATTATGTGGCTGTAATCCTCATATACCTCCATGAGGAGGGTTTGTTCCGCTGCGGAGAACATTTCTGCACGCTCTTTTCCCTTGCTTTTCGGCATTTTGGACAGTTTTCTTTCTCTACTAGAATGGGCTTTTTATTTTCCCTGTGGGCGTGCACAAGTTGAGGCTTAACAGGTAAGGCTTGACTAAGTGTCAAGTGGAGCCAGCTGATTTCACTTGATGGAACGACTTGGAGCTAGATTGGGAAGTGGAGTTTAGTCAAGCTTCAAGCTTACACCTAAGTCTGGCAATTCTTAGCTACGTTGATGGAATACCCCCCTGGACTAACAAGACATTACTAAAAACATTTGAGAACAACACCTTATTGGAGTAATCATATCTTACACTTACTGTGATTGGTAGAGTTTATTGCTCTGATAACACACCCTCACCTGTGGAGGACCATCCCTGCCAAAACTGACAATACAGGTCGTTCTCAAAAAATTAACATATTGTGATAAAGTTCATTCTTTTCCATAATGTAATGATAAAAAATAAACTTTCATATATTTTAGATTCATTGCACACCAACTGAAATATTTCAGGTCTTTTATTGTTTAAAAACTGATGATTTTGGCATACAGCTCATGAAAACCCAAAATGCCTATCTAAAAAAAATAGCATATTTCATCCGACCAATAAAAGAAAAGTGTTTTTAATACAAAAAAAGTCAACCTTCAAATAATTATGTTCAGTTGTGCACTCAATACTTGGTCGGTAATCCTTTTGCAGAAATGACTGCTTTAATGCGGCGTGGCATGGAGGCAATCAGCCTGTGGCACTGCTGAGGTGTTATGGAGGCCCAGGATGCTTCGATAGCGGCCTTAAGCTCATCCAGAGTGTTGGGTCTTGCGTCTCTCAACTTCCTCTTCACAATATCCCACAGATTCTCCAAGGGTTTCAGGTCAGGAGAGTTGGCAGGCCAATTGAGCACAGTAATACCATGGTCAGTAAACCATTTACCAGTGGTTTTGGCACTGTGAGCAGGTGCCAGGTCGTGCTGAAAAATGAAATCTTCATCTCCATAAAGCTTTTCAGCAGATGGAAGCATGAAGTGCTCCAAAATCTCCTGATAGCTAGCTGCATTGACCCTGCCCTTGATAAAACACAGTGGACCAAGACCAGCAGCTGACATGGTACCCCAAACCATCACTGACTGTGGGTACTTGACACTGGACTTCAGTCATTTTGGCATTTCCTTCTCCCCAGTCTTCCTCCAGACTCTGGCCCCTTGATTTCCCAATGACATGCAAGTACTTTGGACCACTGAGTAACAGTCCAGTGCTGCTTCTCTGTAGCCCAGGTTAGGCGCTTCTGCCGCTGTTTCTGGTTCAAAAGTGGCTTGACCTGGGGAATGCGGCACCTGTAGCCCATTTCCTGCACACGCCTGTGCACGGTGGCTCTGGATGTTTCTACTCCAGACTCAGTCCACTGCTTCCGCAGGTCCCCCAAGGTCTGGAATCGGTCCTTCTCCACAATCTTCCTCAGGGTCCGGTCACCTCTTGTTGTTGTGCAGCGTTTTCTGCCACACTTTTTCCTTCCCACAGACTTCCCACTGAGGTGCCTTGATACAGCACTCTGGGAACAGCCTATTCGTTCAGAAATTTCTTTCTGTGTCTTACCCTCTTGCTTGAGGGTGTCAATGATGGCCTTCTGGGCAGCAGTCAGGTCGGCAATCTTACCCATGATTGCGGTTTTGAGTAATGAACCAGGCTGGGAGTTTTTAAAAGCCTCAGGAATCTTTTGCAGGTGTTTAGAGTTAATTAGTTGATTCAGATGATTAGGTTAATAGCTCGTTTAGAGAACCTTTCCATCATATGCTAATTTTTTGAGATAGGAATTTTGGGTTTTCATGAGCTGTATGCCAAAATCATCAGTTTTAAAACAATAAAAGACCTGAAATATTTCAGTTGGTGCGCAATGAATCTAAAATATAGGAAAGTTTAATTTTTATGGAAAAGAATGAACTTGATCACAATATGCTAATTTTTTGAGAAGGACCTGTATATAAATAAATAAATGTGAAAATAAATAAATTAGGTGATACAATTTGTAAATAAATAAATAAATAAATAAATGTGGAAATAAATAAATACAATTGGAAATGCATTTGTAAATAAATAAATAAATATAGAAATAAATAAATACATTTGTAAATAAATAAACAAAATTGAAAATACACCTGTAAATAAATAAATATAGCAATAAAAAAACAAAATTGAAAATAGATTAATAAAGGGGTAAATACAATTCAAAATAAATAAATATATATGGGAATGAATAAAAAATTTAATTATGTATTTCAGCATTTATTTTACAATGTTATTTTCTTTCCACATTTATTTATATATTTATTTCCACATTTAATTATTTCCATATTTATTTATTTCCATATTTATTTATTTATTTATTTTTACACTTATTTATGTTAAATAAATGTATTAAATGTATTTACACATTTATTACACATTTATTTATTTTTTACATTTACTTATATATTTATTTATTTATTTCCTTCCACATTTGGCGGGGTTCAGGGTCAACCCTGCTTGCTGGATCTTCCACAGGACCAAGGACAGGTGCTCAAGTTGTTATTCCCATGTTTGACTGTAAATGACTACATCATCAAGGTAGGCTACACTACAATGGTCACAGCCTTGAAGAACCTGGTCCATCAACCGTTGGAAAGTAGCAGGAGCTCCATGCAGTCCAAAAGGCATTACTGTAAATTGATAAAGGCCCGATGGAACTCTAAAGGGAGTGTAGGGTCGACTCTCTACTTCTAAAGATATCTGCCAATATCCTTTGCACAAGTCCAAAGTGGTTATATATTCGCCTGAACCCACCTTCTCCAACAGGTCGTCGACTAGGGGCACGGGGTAGGCATCGATCTCTGAGATGGAGTTAAGGTTCCTGAAGTCTGTGCAAAGCCGCAGTGACCCGTCCTTCTTAAAAGCAATGACTACAGAACTACACCATTTGGAGGTGCATGGTTCAATAACCCCCATTTTTAACATCTGTTTGACTTCCAACTTCATTTTCTCCACCAGCTGTTGGAGTATCCGGTATGGGCGCTGATGAATGGGAGTAGTCTCCTTCAGTCGGATTTGATGTTGGGTCAAGGTAGTTCATCCAGGGGTGGCCTCAAAAAGGGATGGGACTTCTTCAAACAATAACTTTAGCCGTTGTGTCTGAGAAGGTTGTAGGTGGTTCAACCTTGGGGTACTTGTCCGCATCTCGGGAATGGCCTCCTCTCCATCAGTGTCTTCGGTTCCTTTCGATGTCAGAAATGAAGGAACAGGGTTAGGTGTCTTCCACTCCTTCAACAGGTTGATGCTGACTCCATCAGCAGCAGCGAAGCACAGGTAGCCCCGCCCCCTAATCACACTCAGAGGAAAAATACATTACAATATCTCAATATACCTAATTTTACAAAAGCATATATAATTAACATTATTACACACCTTTTCTATGTTATTACAGTCATTTAAATAAATAACTTCCACCTCCATAATAATCATATAAATACCTCACTAGTCTGAGGCATCTGTTTCTCAACCCGGAAGTGTGCAGCACGGTGAGCTTGACAGATACGCAGCCGTCCAGACACAGACAGGTAAGATGCTAAATCCATGCGTACGTGGTAATGTTTGTCTAACTTGAGATGAAGGAACGCGTACAAGTGTGCACACATGACACGTCCCGAACGGAGGGGGAGGAAGAACCGGCTGTGAGATAGATGGCCGTTTACTGTGACACAGAGGGAGGGAGAAAGAAAGGGGGGAAAAAAGACGCTAATGTCAGGCAGTGTATGTGTGTGTGTGCGTGCGTGCGCTGGACTTGCAGATAAGAGGAGAGACGGGTCTACCCCGTCACATAGTGGCTAGCAGGTACTAACTCGGTTACACATTTGATTTAACCAATACACAATTAAAAAAGTTAAACTCTCGTCATACATCTCCATTGAAACTTCTACGTATATAATATAACGTTGGGCGGGACATAAAAAGAGCGCCTAAGCAAAAGGAGGGCAGCTGCGGTAACATGATGCAAGTCTGTTCCATTTAACAGTTTTCTTTGACCAAGGAAGGACAGTGTCCTCATTTTCTTTGACCAAGGAAGGACAGTGTCCTCGTAAGCAAGACATTGAGAAACACCCCCTGTGGGTCTGTCACAGAGCTGAGATACTCGGCCACTGGAATCTTACAACCAGATAAATGCCAGGTCTGCGCCTGTTCCTGACAGGGAGGTCTCCTGTGAACAACAGACGAAAACGAAGCCACAGCTGTAATTTTTTATTTATTAGGAGGCACAGGTGGTGAGGTGCTGGGGCGCAGGGTTATCAAGTGAAGGCTAAACCTCCCGGTCTAGCTTCTATCTTAAAGGAACAGGGGGCAGGATTTGTAACTAAAATGAACATCCATGTCCAGTTTTTTAATGCTGTTGGGTGATGAAGCGTTATAAACCAAAAAGAATGAGCCCACCCACGTATCGTTCCATTTTCTTAAACTGGCTGTGTGCTGCAAAATGTGCTGCAGTTCGGGGCCCGAATTTCCCACGCTGTCCTACGGATGTGACGTCAATTGACATGGCTTGCGCGTTCTCGACAGCTTTAAATGAGGAAGAAAAATGGTTGCAGACCTCCATTGATTTAATTGTGAGAATGGATTCTTCTCTTCTGCAACTGGGAAACGTCCAAGGACGACTCATAGCCCACTAAAAAGTGGCACTAAGAAATAGAAGTATGTCACTGTGAAGAGGTATGTTTTTTTATGAAGCGCGTGTGCGCTCCCGTGCAGCTGGCTGCAGTTACTTGCAGCACCGGCCGCGTCGCTCGTGAGTTTCGTTTCTTCATTCTGCCTCATGCTCCTTTAACTAGAGCAAAGCTAGAGGGTAGGCAGCACCTCACAACCGAGGTTTCATCTGAGGTTTTTCCACAACATTTTACAAACATCTGTCCATGTCTCATATTGAATTCCCCACTCAGGACCACGGTCAAGGCAGCGGACACTTGAACCAGCTTTTATCTGACTGTGAGATTCCAGCAGCCGGGTATCTCAACTCTATGACAGACTCACAGGGTAGCCAGCTGCCGCTAGCGCAGTAGTATAGAGCCAGGTTTGTATAAATGGAGTCTTGGAGTTGACCAATCAGGCTTTAGGCCAGTGTTAGAAATGCCCCCTTATTAGAATACTGTTCAGTAAATAAATAAATGTGGAAATAAATAAATAAATGTGGAAATAAATAATAAAATAAACGTGGAAATACATGTGGAAATAAATAAATAAATGTGGAAAAATAATTAAATAAATGTGGGGGGGGGGTAAATGTGCAAACAAATACATATTTTTTTATTTATTCCCACATTTATATATTTATTTATTTTCAATTGTATTCACGCATTTATTTATTTGATACAAACAACCTTCAGGGATTGTTAAGCACCTCAAATAGAAAAATTGATCATTTGAAGCAATTGAGTTGAGAAGTTGTGTTCACTGACCTGTAGTTGAAAATGGACTCAAAATAAACAGAACACAAATACATGATGGACTATTAGATTGCCACTGTTGCTTTGTTTAAATGTAATTTAACATACTTGTATTTTCATTTCTGGAACTTTACATTCAGAGCAAGTCTGTGTAAACATTTTGTCCAGCTGAAAATTTTACACTCAAGCTCAAATTGATTTCACATGTATGAGGGTTTTTCATACAAGTAACTATTCAGCTGTTTTTTTTTTTTTGTTTTGTTTTTTTCTCTGCAACTTCTCACATCATAATGCACATATGTTTACATCTAATATACAAGCTCAGGTAATTTGAAATAATTTGGTGCTTACTTCAAGTGGTCATTGGGCAAGAGGTGGGGTACACTCAGTCTATCATTTTAAAATACAGCAATATTGGTTTCATTTTATCATATGCATGTACATAACATTTGTTCACTCATTTAAATTAGACTATTTGCTTGGTAGAACTGTTTTAGAAGTTCATACGCCTCTCTTTACACAGTTAGAACATGCAAACTTGTGTTAGTCCACATTTAGTAGCTACAAATAATTTTGTAAATTTGTTCTTATAGGTTTTTCAGGAATGTGGTCCATCAAGTCGATGATTTGGTTTTATTTATCCAGACACATGTATTGTATTTTACTGGGGGGGGGAAACACATTTAAATATGTTGTTTCCTCCACTTGGAATCAGGTGCAAAATTCCAAGTCTTAATAAGCTTATCTCCCCTATCAAGTTAAAGCTAACTTTAAACATTTGTAAGGTAAATATGTCAGATATGTTACTGTTGCTGATTTTACAATGAATGTCTAATTACATTAGTGCTTTGAAATACAAAATGGTTAAAACCCAAAACATTTTAGCATCCAGGTTGATGTTTCACCATTCTATATATTTACATGTATAGCCTAAATTTTGTACAGTATCTGGGTTCCCTCCATCCAGCAATCTTCTTCCGCTTATCCGATGTCGGGTCGCAGGGGCAGCAGCTTAAGCAAAGAGACCCAGACTTCCCTCTCCCCAGCCACTTGGGCCAGCTCCTCTGGAGGAATCCCAAGGCGTTCCCAGGCCAGCCGAGAAACATAGTCCCTCCAGTGTGTCCTGGGTCTCCTCCCAGTGGGACTTGCCTGGAACATCTCACCAGGGAGGCTTGCAGGAGGCATCCTGACCAGATGTCCGAGTCACCTCAACTGGCTCCTCACGGTGTGGAGGTGCAGCGGCTCTACTCTGAGCCCACTCCGGATGACCGAGCTTCTCTCCCTATCTCTAAGGGAGAGCCCAGACACTCTGAGGAAACTAATTTAAGCCGCTTGTATCCGTGATCTCGTTCTTTAGGTCACCACCACCAGAGTTCGTGACCATAGATGAGGGTAGGAACATAGAATTGAAAGCTTCGCCTAGCGGCTCAGCTCTCTCTTCACCACGACAGACTGGTACAGTGTCCCCATAACTGCAGATGCTCTACCAATCCGTCTATCGATCTCCCGCTCCATTTGTCCCTCATTCGTGAACAAGAAAACTTTAACTCCTCCACTTGGGAAAGGACCTCATCCCCGACCCAGAGAAGACAACCTACCCTTTTTCGGCTCAAGACCATGGTCTCAGATTTGGAAGTGCTGATTCTCATCCCAGCTGCCTTACACTTGGCTGTGAACCGCTCCAGCGAATGCTGTAGATCACGTGCTGATGAAACCAACAGGACCACATCATCTGCAAAAAGCCAGCAATGCAAACCAAGCTCTGACACCAGTTGTACAGGGACCTAACAGCCTGTATCAAGGGGCGCCATACCCCATACTCCCGGAGTACCCCCCACAGGACTCCCCGAGGGACACTGTCGAACATGTTCTCCAAGTCCACGAAACACATTTAGACTGGTTGGAGGAACTCCCATGTACCCTCCAGGACCCTGCTAAGGGTGTAGAGCTGGTCTAGTGTTCCACAGCCAGGACGAAAACCGCATTGTTCCTCCTGGATCTGAGATTCAACTATCTGTCGGACCCTCCTCTCCAGAACCCCATAATTGACCTTACCAGAGAGGCTCAGAAGTGTGATCCTCCCTGTAGTTGGAACACACTCTGTGGTCCCTCTTGAGGAACTCCGGGCCAATCTCATCCACCCCTGGAGCCTTGCCACCGAGTAGCTTTTTAATGACCTCGGTGACTTCAGCACTAGAGATTGGAAAGCCTGACCCAAAGTCCCCAGACTCTGCTTCCAGATTGGAAGGCGTGCTGGTAGGGTTGAGGAACTATTCCATCCACCGATCCAAAGCCTCCCGTGTCCAGGCGTCCCGTGTCCAGGTCAGCAGCACACCATCCTCACTGTAAACAGTGTTGGTGGCAGACTGCTTCAACCCCCCCCCCGAGAGACGCCGGATGGTGGACCAAAATTGCTTCGAAGCCGCACGGGAGTCGTTCTCCTTGGCCTCTCCAAACTCCTCCCACGCATGAGTTTTTGCCTCAGCGTCCATCCGAGCCGCACTCCGCTTGACCTACCAGTACCCAGAGGTGTGGACTCAAGTCATGTGACTTGGACTCGAGTCAGACTCGAGTCATGAATTTGATGACTTCAGACTCGACTTGATAAAATGTACAAAGACTTGCAACTCGACTTGGACTTTAACATCAGTGACTCGTGACTTTACTTGGACTTGCGCCTTTTGACTTGAGAAGACTTGCTACTTACCATGAAAACTGGGGGAATTTTTTTTTACACACCATAGAGGCATTTCAATTATATTATCAGGTTGGTCCATTTTTTCAGACGTGATCATTTTGAGGGGTGAGGATTTTATTGATGACATGTTTAAAAAAGTTTAGGTTAAAAGGACCCATGTTTATTTGAAAGTTAAACTGTTTTGCAATATGAGGTCAATACAATACAGGACTGAAGCTGCTGTGCATTGTTCTAGTCCAATATGCTGTTGAAATACAAGCATTTTTTGTGAAAATTTAATTTTCTGTTTTTTACTGTATATGATTAATGTTATTGTATTGAGGTTTAAATAAATACAAATCTTACAGACATACATTATTTGTATACATTTATTTCTGTGGTAAGAGGACTTGAAATGACTCGAAACTAAAATGATAGGACTTTTGACTCGACTTGAAACTTATAGGCTTTGACTTTTGACTCGACTCGGGACTTGCCTCATCTTTGACTCGACTTGACTCGGGACTTGAGGAACAAAGACTTGAAACTTACTTGTGACTTGCAAAGCATTGGCTTTGTCCCACCTCTGCCGGTACCTACAGTGGCTTGCAAAAGTATTCGGCCCCCTTTAACTTTTCCACATTTTGTCACATTACAGCCACAAACATGAATCAATTTTATTGGAATTGCATGTAAAAGACCAATACAAAGTGGTGTAGACGTGATAAGTGGAACGAAAATCATACATGATTCCAAACATTTTTCACAAATAAATAACTGAAAAGTGGGGTGTGTGTAATTATTCATGCCCCCTTTGGTCTGAGTGCAGTCAGTTGCCCATAGACATTGTCTGATGAGTGCTAATGACTAAATAGAGGGCACCTGTGTGTAATCTAATGTCAGTACAAATGCAGCTGCCCTGTGACGGCCTCAGAGGTTGTCTAAGAGAATGTTGGGAGCAACAACACCATGAAGTCCAAAGAACACACCAGACAGGTCAGGGATAAAGTTATTGAGAAATTTAAAGCAGGTTTAGGCTACAAAAATATTTCCCAAGCCTTGAACATCCCACCGAGCGCTGTTCAAGCGATCATTCAGAAATGGAAGGAGTATGGCACAACTGTAAACCTACCAAGACAAGGCCGTCCACCTAAACTCACAGGCCGAACAAGGAGAGCGCTGATCAGAAATACAGCCAAGTGGCCCATGGTGACTCTGGACGAGCTGTAGAGATCTACAGCTCAGGTGGGGGAATCTGTCCATAGGACAACTATTAGTGGTGCACTGCACAAAGTTGGCCTTTATGGAAGAGTGGCAAGAAGAAAGCCATTGTTAAAGGAAAACCATAAGAAGTCCCGTTTGCAGTTTGCCACAAGCCATGTGGGGGACACAGCAAACATGTGGAAGAAGGTGCTCTGGTCAGATGAGAACAAAATGGAACTTTTTGGCCAAAATGCAAAACGCTATGTGTGGCGGAAAACTAACACTGCACATCACTCTGAACACACCATCCCCACTGTCAAATATGGTGGTGGCAGCATCATGCTCTGGGGGTGCTTCTCTTCAGCAGGGACAGGGAAGCTGGTCAGAGTTGATGGGAAGATGGATGGAGCCAAATACAGAGCAATCTTGGAAGAAAACCTCTTGGAGTCTGCAAAAGACTTGAGACTGGGGCGGAGGTTCACCTTCCAGCAGGACAACGACCCTAAACATAAAGCCAGGGCAAAAATGGAATGGTTTAAAACAAAACATATCTTAGTGTTAGAATGGCCCAGTCAAAGTCCAGATCTAAATCCAATCGAGAATCTGTGGCAAGATCTGAAAGCTGCTGTTCACGAACGCTGTCCATCTAATCTGACTGAGCTGGAGCTGTTTTGGAAAGAAGAAGGGCAAGACTTTCAGTCTCTAGATGTGCAAAGCTGGTAGAGACATACCCTAAAAGACTGGCAGCTGTAATTGCAGCAAAAGGTGGTTCTGCAAAGTATTGACTCAGGGGGCTGAATAATTACGCACACCCCACTTTTCAGTTATTTATTTGCAAAAAATGTTTGGAATCATGTATGATTTTCGTTCCACTTCTCACGTGTACACCACTTTGTATTGGTCTTTCACGTGGAATTCCAATAAAATTGATTCATGTTTGTGGCTGTAATGTGACAAAATGTGGAAAAGTTCAAGGGGGCCGAATACTTTTGCAAGCCACTGTATCAGCAGCTTCAGGGGTCCCACTGGCCAAAAAGACCCTCGACTCCCCCGGAACGTGTTCAAAGTTCTGCCAGAGGTGTGAGTTGAAGCTCCATCTGACAGGACACCTGCGGCCTAGGGTGTCCTGGTGCCGAGTGCACATATGGACACCCTTATGCTTGAACATGGTGTTCATTATGGAGAATCCATGATGAGCACAGAAGTCCAATAATAAAAAAGCACTCGGGTTCAGATCAGGGGGGCCATTCCGCCCAACACACCCCTCCAGGTCTTATTGTCATTGCCCACATGAGCGTTGAAGTCTCCAGCAAAACAAGGTCGTCCCCGAGAGGAGCACTCTCCAGCAAGGACTCCAAAAACGGTTGGTAATCTGATCTGCCGTTTGGCGCGTAAGCACAAACAACTGTCAGGACCCGTCCCCCCACCCGTAGGTGGAGGGAGGCTACCCTTTCATTCACCGGGGTAAACCCCAACATACAGGCGCCGAGATGGGGGGCAACAAGTATACCCAGCCCAGCTCGGTGCCTCTCAGCGGGGGCAACTCCAGAGTGGAAGAAAGTCAAACCCCTCTCGAGGAGACAGGTTCCAGAGCCATGCGTCGAGGTGAGTCCGACAATGTCCAGTCGAAACCTTTGTATTGTAGTGATATTTCTCTTTCAGGATATATTTAGAAAATAGATTTTTTTGTGGTTTTGTGGCCACAGGGGACTTTATTTGGCATCTGAACATGGGGTGAAAATACCTCGGAGTTTCAAAAGCAACCTTACCCTCATCCTTTTACATATCTTTATACCTTGAACAGACAGTAAAATAATCCTGGTCAAAATGAAGTGCATCTAGTTCTTTGTCCAACCAGATTTTACTTAAAAAGGAACAGCATCAGTTTGATTCCAGCTTTGCCTGACATTTTATTCCCGTTCAAATTTACAACAACACACCACTGTAAACAAAAGAGACTAATTAGAAACACAGTGAAGCTGTGCCAATTAATCCCCCTTGGCACCGACCCCTTATTTGCTGCCCCCTTCTTCCCTTACAGCTGAGCAACAACCACACTCCACTTCACACGATCACCAACTAAACATAAAATCTTTCATTTGTTTATTCTTGATTTAATGAAACATTGGATGTAGTGCTATTTGAGGATCATTTACTTAAACCTTTCATGACTTAATGCATGATTGCTGATTAGAATTAGCTCTAAAATTAGAAAGGCAAAAAGTCTGTGAACCAAAGTGTGAAAAAATTAAAGTGTACTTTATATTAAAGTGTACTATTCATTATGTCTTTGATATTTCTTTGTATTTCTTAACAAACCAACAAAACAAGGTCTTTTAAAGTAAAGCAGCAAGGGAAAATATCAGACTCCCTGTCCCCTTAGCACAAGAGTCTCTTGTGGAAACCTATTACTTTGAGCTGAGCTGATAAAAAAAAAAAAAGAAAAGAAAAGACATTTGAGGCCTTTTAAGAATTTGTCTGAATATCTCCTAATTTGTTTTTGGCTTTAAGGGGATATTGCTTATTAAAAAGCATGAATATGTATGTGGTAGATAGACAGTCAAGGTATCTATCAACAATATTCATGTATTTTGGGTTTCAGGAAGAAATAATTTTAGTCAGTCATGAACCACAGTTACTCCCTCTGTTCTTGATATACATTCAGTATGTGTCATTTTGAGATTACAGTGCCTACAATGATCAAGCGGGCAGAGAAGATAACGTTTTAAATGCTGCAAATAGGCTTCAGGCTAATAGGTTCAAAGAGTTTTACTAAATATCTTATAGTTACAAATGTGCTGAGACAGGAAGAGTTTTGCTACAGACAAATAACATGGTAGTTACCTTGTTTGAATGACTTTATCCCTCAAAATCTGATTGAATGAGTGAGTCAAGACCCCTTCGTTCTTTTTTTATATGTGGTTTGGTCACAGAGATAAAAATAATCTGGAATCAGGGGAAGAAGGTGGAGTTCAAGAGCACTGGAAAGGTTGTAGTGTTTGTTCTCTGTTATAATAGCTATACTGGCAGAAACTGAAAGGCTAAAGCCAAACAAGTAAAGTTTAAAGATGTTTCCAGGAGGCCTCATGGACTAAGACAAATCTTGTAAAAAGGTTTTATACTTGAAGCTTTACAAGCAGTGCAACTGAAATATCTAATTGCACTTAAGCAAACAAGGAATGGGCAGTGAAAATGAAAAACGAGTTTTACAATTGACTAATGCTTTTTATTTTATTTTAATGATATCAAAATGTGTTATAAACCCTTTGAATTCATTCCTTCAGTCTTATGGGTGATGAAATTAACTTTCCTTTTGGTAAGAGGCAGTTCATCAACAGAAAACTTTAAATAGCAAGGTCATCTCGAGATGATTCTGGAGGAAAGTACCCTGCTACGGCGTGTCACAAAGATGGATGTGGTTCATTTACAATTCGGTCAGGTCCATTTAGAATGCTTTATCACTGAGTATACCTTTCCATTGGTAATATAGACATTAAAATTAGAGCAGGTTCAGCTGACCTGTACTGCCTGGTGAAATGTTAAAGATATTAATATAATAGTTACCTGTGTCATATTATTAATTATGGATGAGTACTTACAATCAGAAAACAGCACTTTCAGTATTGATTTGTATGGCATCTACTTTAAATACAAGCAAGTTGTACAACTAAAAGGAAAAGTGATTTCTAAAAAGTTAACTTAATCTGACTTTAAATGCTGTATATGATTGCTGCAAATCCTAAAGTTGCCTGCTTGTATTAAGTAAAAAAAATAAAAAAAATAACAGTACAGTATTAATGCAGTTCATGTAGCACATTATGTTTCCGTAGTGGTACTTTTTAAATTTGAGATAGAATGATGATTCTATTAAATCAGAATGCTTCACAAAAGTGAGGTATAACAAGGTGTAAAATAAAGAACACAGAAAAGAAAATGTTAAATATTTTGTCACAATCTCTGGTGTTGCATTGCAATTTGACATTTAAATTTCAAATTTGGTCCCTCAGGCACACAGCACAAGCATGATCCCTGTTTTTTAACTAATATATAAAACTCAGAAATGTGCAATTAGGTTGCAAGCATTTGGCTGCCGGATGCACACCATCTCATAAACATATGCATGCCTTGTGTCAAACCTTCAAACAAGGCCAAATAAAGCAAAAATCTGTTTAAACTACTTTTTACTAAGAATTTTGCACACCCTGTTAGCAGTGAAATTTAAAGTTGTTTTATTCAACGTTTTAAAGTTTTATTTCCTGACAATACTGAAAAGGGTTGATCAACATTTTCAAGCAAAACCCACCTTGAACCTGTCCGTGTTAACAGCCGTAGTATCACATCCAACCTCTCAATCAAAAGGAAAAATATTAGCATTCAGGTCATTGCATATGAATAATCAAATATCCCAAAGGAGAGGTGGGGTCAGGACAAACCAAGGCAGAGGCAGAAAAAATAAAAGCTATGGAAATGTGGCCAGGTTCTGAGGAAAAGACATAATGTCCACAAGGGTTTTACTTCAGGTTAGACTTCCTTCGAATCCATAAGGACAAAAAAATTAAAATTCTACATTCTGCATGTAATCTTAAAGAAATGCATTTAATCACAAGGAACATGAATGGTCTGCTTAAGGAGAGATGCAGCAGCTTTTGGTTTACATTACAACAGCAGCAAGATTCTTAAACTACCACAGGCCATTTATCAAAACCCCATTCAGGTGACGGTAAATCCTAATGTGCCATTTAAAGCAGTGATTTGATGCACTTTCCCTCATTTTGCTGTATAATACCAGAACTGGAGCCATCATACAATCCATCACATAAGAATAGCTTTATGCGTACCTTATGAGTAACATTCAGAGAAGAATTGTATTGGCTCAAGGGAAAAATTGAAAAAGGTAGGTTATATGCCTTTAGGAAAGAGACACTAAAATATACACTCTTTGCTGAAGAAACATTTATATAATAGTAGTGATGATTCAGGAATCTATACTCTGGTGCTGATAGTGTGGGGCAATAAATGTCACATGTTTTAATGGTGTGGGGAAATCAAAGGTTGCTGAGCAGACCTAAGTTCAGTATACAATTTGGCTGCCATGCATTCAAAACATCATGAAAGTTGCAAATAAAAACTGTTTATCATGATTTTTTATAGCTTGTCTCTCTTTATACCAGTGACACACTTGGAGCTTTATAAATGTGTTACTCCCAGATCTGACTTCCAATACAAATCAAAAGCAGCATGAAATTCTTTTCAGTTGGCCTAATGAGGGAAGAATATACCTTTGTAATGGAAAAAAACCTAAACCCATATATACCAGCTGCTGGGGAGATCATGTAATTAAAATCATGAGATGTAATTAAAAACTTTAATTTTGGCTTTTCTTATACTCAATTTCTTTTTTTTATTTTACAGTTTTTACAAACTGATTATGAAGTTTAAGACTTTACAATTTTAATAAAAATTGTTACACCTAATGCTTGTGGCAATGAACCCCCCTGTTCACCCTAATTATCTTTTAAGTTTTTGGAATTTTAAGTCTTTACCTACCTAACTGACTAATAGAGAAGACGTTTTGTTATTAACATAAAATAATCAATTATTAACTGAAGATTAGCTGAATAAAGCGTATATGGATTATTACAGTCTTTGAATAGCCATCAAATTGACTCTCCTCAAAGCTAATTAAGAGTACACTTCCACCTGGAAGAGTCTATATAATGGACACTAACTTGCTCATTAGGCAATTAGAGCTCCCAGGGGTGATCGCACATTTTATGACAGTTCAGCTGCTGTGCATTTCTTATAGCTTGTGATTGTTCATTCTTTTTGCACCTAAATAGTTTTTGGTTAAACTTAGCAGCTCATCTGAGGAAAGCAAAGAGTCAAACATAGATTAGATCCTCCTGGGATCCGTTTTAAAACAAGACTATTAACACTTATACTGTCCTTTAAGGGGCTTAAAGGATGTCAGTTACCATAGGATATCTTCACGGTGGTATTTTGTGTTAATCACAAAAACATGCTGTTAAAATCTATGAGGGGAGGAAAAAAAGTATTATTAAACTTGACTTGATATAGAATTGAAACTTGAATTAAACGACAGGCTTGTGTTTTAACCCCTATTCTTAACAACTCATGGAATTTCTCCAAATGTAAAATGGCATTTCTGTTTTCTGTCCACTGACGTCCTAACAGATCCTTTTTATATCCAGTTTAAACAGCCCACAGCAATTCATCATATCTGCTTTACCTGAAAAAAAAATTGTCTGTCAATAAAAATATGGCAACTTATAATTTCAGTTAAAAAACATAGTAGGTTGATTTAAGTTTATTTAAGGACATCTCTTTGGCTTAAAATCAATGCAACTAGGGCACATAGGATATAAAGGTACATCTGATTACATTTATCAATCAAAAGTCCATTTATTTAAGTTTTTTATTCAAAAAATTAAACTTATATATTGCTATTCCTGTTTATTTAGATAAATATGGCTTTTGGCGAATGAAAACCCAAAACTCCGTTTCTCAGAAAGTCTGAATATTGCCTGAGTTCAACTAAAAACATTTTAAGACAGAAATTTTATATCATTGTCTACGCAATCATTGGGAATACTGCTGATTTGACAGTTGTCTACCAGTCCTTAAAGGAGCATGGGGCAGGAGGAAAAAACGACACTCAATAAACTGCAGCCACCCGCACGGGAGCGCGCAGAAATGCTTCACAAAACATACCTCTTCACAGTGACGTACTTCTTTTCCTTAGAGCCACTTTATAGAGTGCTGTGAGTCGTCCTTGGACTTTTCCCAGTTGCGGAAGAATCAATTCTCACAATTGAATCAATGGCAGTCTGCGACCATTCTTCCTGTTTTAAAGCTGTCGAGAACACGCAAGCACTGTCAATTGATGTCACACCCGTAGGACGGCGTGGGAATTTGGGTCCGAACTGCAGCACATTTTGCAGCACACAGCCCGTGAAAAACCCAGAAAATGGAATAATACGTTGGTGGGCTCATTCTTTTTGGTTTATAACGCTTTATCACCTAACATCATTAAAAAAACTGGACATGCATGTTTATTTTATTTACAAATCTTGCTCCATGTTCCTGTAATTGCCACAATAGCTTGTTGCTAAAGAAACTGTTGGTTCACAGAGTGTTGAATGTAATCATACCATGGAAAGTTGAGTGGAAGGAAAATGTGTAGCAGAGAAAAGGTGCAAAAGCAACTAGTGTACTTGCAGTCTTGAGCTGACTGTCAAGAAAAGCCTATTTAAGAATTTGGGAGAGATTTACAAGGTGTTGTCTGAATTTGGTGTCAGTGAGTCTTACCTGGGACTAGACTGGACTGTTGCTTAGTGTTCCAAAGTCCTCTTTTTATATAAAAGTAAATTGAAACAGTTTTACTTTGACGGAATATTCGTCTCATCAGTTTATCACCTCCGCCAAAGAGCTCATGCTGGCGTCTGTCTGTTTTTTACAAAAATAACCAAAAAATGAATGGGTGGATTTAGGTGAAATTTTCAGGAAATGTTTGGGGGGGTGGGGGGTTGTGTCTTTCGTGGAGGTCTGCGCTCTATATGTTGCTTTTTTTTACTTGTCACATGTTTCTGATAGAAACAGAGACAGAGATCTCTCAAAAATTAAAATTCAAAAATGATTTATTGATCCCAGAGGGAAATTAAGTGTTAGTATAGCTCATATAATTAATTCTTTAAGGAGTTGTTGTAGATAATGATGGCTGTGGGCAGGAAGGATTTCCTGTAGCGGTCTGTATTGCAGCGAAACAGAAGAAGCCTCCGACTGAAGACGCTCTGTGGTTGAATGACTCATGAAGAGGATGCTCAGGATTGTCCATAATTCTTTTGATTTTATGAAGAATCCTTCTTTGCATCATCATCTCCAGATGTTCCACAGTTGTCCCAAGAACAGAACCAGCCTTCTTTATCAGGTTGTTTAGCCTTTTTAAGTCCCTGGCTCTGATGCTGCTACCCCAACAAATGATGGCTGAAGAGATTACACTCTTTACCACAGACTTGCAGAAGATTTGCAGCATCTTGGTGCAAGCCTTGACGGACCTAAGCTTCCTCAAGAAGTACAGTCTGCTCTGTCCCTTCTTGTAGAGGGTTTCACTGTTCAGTCTCCAGTCCAGTCTGTTGTCAAGGTGAACCCTGAGGTATTTCTACTCCTCAACCACCTCCACTTCTTCTCCCATGATGGAAACAGTGTTTGACTTATCCCTGTTTCTTCTGAAATCTACAATCATTTCCTTTGTTTTGTTCACATTCAAGGTGAGACGATTGTTTCCACACCATGTCACAAAGCGGTCCACCAGCTCTCTGTATTCAGCTTCTTGTCCATCTCTGATACACCCGACAATTGCAGAGTCATCTGAGTATTTCTGCAGATGACAGGTCTCTGATTTGTACTCGAAGTCTGAGGTGTACAGAGTGAAAAAGAATGGTGAGAGTACGGTCCCCTGTGGTGCTCCTTTGCTGACCACCTGGTTTGACACACAATTCTTCAGTCTCACAAACTGTGGTCTGTTTGTCAGGTAGTCATTGATCCAGGCGAATGTTGAGGGCTCCACCTGTGTCCTCAGAAGTTTCGAACAAAGCAAATAAAAAAAGAGGATATATCTAAAAGAAAACAGTTTTGAAATAGAAAAAAAATATATTGACAATTTGTTGCAAAAAGGCATGTCCAAAATTGTTTATATCTTTCTCAGTAATTCATTGAATAATTGAAGGATGATTCATCTTTGGCGATGAGCTCCAAGTCTTTCAAGTTGGTTATGTCATCACCCTAATCTTTAGCTCTTGGCTGGGCAGCATAAAAAACGTTAATATTATCGTACTTCCAGCTGAAAAAATCATGTTGCTAACATTAAAAGATTACTTTAAACCTGAATAGACCAACGGTATTAATAATTTTGAGCATAAATGAAAATGAATAGTAAGTTACACAACAAAAAATGATTTTTTTGTTTTTGTTTTGTTATTGTAGGTTTGGGGTGGTCACAAATAGATGGGGGAGGTGGGGAGGAAAGGAGGTAAGGACTGGCTTGCCCAAGGCAGTTTTCATGCAATAACCACTACTGAAGCGATAGGAAACTAAAATTGTTTTAACCTGCAGATGTATGTACAGTGCTAGGGCGACCGTGGCTCAGGAGGAGCTTGTCCTGGAACAGGTGAGTTGCCAGTTCAAACCCCCTGCTCTGTCCGTCTCTGCCGTTGCGTCTTTGGGCAAGACACTTCACCCACCTACAGTGGGCCCGGTGGCACCGATGTTTGGTAGCCTCGCTTCTGTTAGTGTGCCCCAGGGCAGCTGGGGCTACAGTGTAGCTTGCCACCACCAATGTGTGTGTGAATGACTGAATATAGTGTGAAGTCCTTTGGGATCCACTGGACTAAAGAAAGTACTACACAAGTACAGGTCATTTACTAGTACTGTTAAAATGTGAAATACTGTGTAGTGAAACAGAAAAGCTTGTAGGAAAGTTTTCCAAATTTTCTCCCTGTTTACGCACCATCACATGGTCTTAGGGGAGGGTAGGGGAGCTCTGCAGGGGCGAGGCTCTTGGCTGAGTACATAAAGTCGGAGGAGGAGATGGGTGGAAATGGCGGGGATAGGTGGGAGCAGGCATTTCAGCAACCCCGAGAACTACCAGCAGAGACTCAAAGATTACTCTAACATGAGTGAATGGGTCAGAGCAACAATTCAGGCATGTTTTTAATTCAATTCAAATTCAATTCAATTCAATTCAAAAATACTTTATTGATCCCAGAGGGAAATTAAGTGTTGGTATAGCTCATATGATTAATTATTTAAGGAGTTGTTGTAGATGATGATGGCTGTGGGCAGGAAGGATTTCCTGTAGCGGTCTGTATTGCAGCAAAACTGAAGAAGCCTCCGACTGAAGACGCTCTGTTGTTGTATGACTGTCTCATGAAGAGGATGCTCAGGGTTGTCCATAATTTTTTTGATTTTATGAAGAATCCTCCTTTGCATTATCATCTCCAGATTTTCCACAGTTGTTCCAAGAACAGAACCAACCTTCTTTATCAGGTTTTTTAGCCTATTTAAATCCCTGGCTCTGATGCTGCTACCCCAACAGATGGTGGCTGAAGAGATTACACTCTCCACAACAGACTTGTAGAAGATCTCCAGCATCTTGCTGCAAACCTTGAAGGACCTAAGCTCCGCAAGAAGTAGTCTGCTCTGTCCCTTCTTGTAGACGGCTTCATTGTTGCGCCTCCAGTCCAGTCTGTTGTCAAGGTGAACTCTAAGGTATTTATACTCCTCAACTACCTCCACTTCTTCTCCCCTGATGGAAACAGTTTTTGACTTATCCCTGTTTCTTCTGAAATCTACAATCATCTCCTTTGTTTTGTTCACATTCAAGGTGAGACGATTGTTTCCACACCATGTCACAAAGCGGTCCACCAGCTCTCTGTATTCAGCTTCTTGTCCATCTGTGATACACCCGACAATTGCAGAGTCATCTGAGTATTTCTGCAGATGACAGGTCTCTGATTTGTACTGGAAGTCTGAGGTCTACAGAGTGAAAAGGAATGGTGAGAGAACGGTCTCTTGTGGTGCTTCTGTGCTGCTGACCACCTGGTTTGACACACAATTCTTCAGTCTCACAAATTGTGGTCTGTTGGTCAGGTAGTCATTGATCCAGGCAAATGTTGAGGGCTCCACCTGTGTCTTCAGGAGTTTCTGACGAAGCAAATCAGGCTGAATTGTGTTAAATGCACTGGAGAAATCAAAGAACAGGATCCTCACGGTGCTGACTGCTTTGTCCAGATGACAGTGGGTTGGTTGAAGTAGGTGGATGATGGCATCTTTAACTCCAACTCCACAGCGATAAGCAAACTGCAGTGGGTCCTGATACGTTCTTGTTGGCTTACTCAGGGGTGCCAACAGGAGTCTCTCCAGGACCTTCATGATGTGGGATGTCAGGGCAACGGGTCTATAGTCATTGATCAACAGAAAAATATGCAGAGTTGTGGGTCTGAGAGGGCGGACAAGGTACTGCTGATGCTCCAACGGGGAAAAAATTATCTCACCTGCTATGACTGGATAAATCAAGGGAATTCTTATCTTTAATTTTAATCATCTTAATATGTTTGATGTTATCTTAATTTTTTATGTCAACAGTAATTTTGTTTTTCAAATTTTTCTGTCAGTTTTGAAAGGGTAAACATATGTGCAAGATGCCCTGCAGCCTGCATACACAAACCTGTCGTTATTTTCATGAATAAAACGTTGTTTTTTTTAAATCCCCCCCTCTGCTTTTTTCACAAATCGCACACTGTAGCACACCATTAACAGATCATTAAAGTCTTGGAATGCACTGTAGCCAGAAATGAGAATGATGAATTAGGCTAATATATTAGTTCCATCCATAAGCATAACAAGGACAGAAGCATAGTTTCAATACAATTTTAGGATTAAAGCCTATGCATTACAATGCTATTATATGTTACAACCACTGTCATAATAAGGGTATATGCGGTTACGCTAGTGCTAATCATAGTCATATGTCAGCAGATGCTAGCAAACAACTGAAATATTGTCCTAAAACAAACTGTACCATGCATGCACAACACTTTTACAATGGGTTTGGTGATATTTTTGTCCGCAGAGTTTAAAGAAAAGAGAATGGCTAGTCCTGAGTCTTAGCTTAACTTACTTCTCCTTGTGCTTCTTCTCCAGGTGCCTGATAAAAGTTGACGTAGTCCCAGCAGTCTCTGTTAACTTTATGTTGCAAAACCGACATTTAGCTGAATGCTTTTTTTATGTGTCACCTGGCATACAAACTCATTCTGTTCTATATAGCCAAATTTCACGACGGCAGAATTAGCTGACATCTCTGACTCTTCCTGACGGTGCGTGAAGCTACTGTCTGTGTGTGTGTGTGTGTGTGTGTGTGTGTGTGTGTGTGTGTGTGTGTGTGTGTGTGTGTGTGTGTGTGTGTGTGTGTGTGTGTGTGTGTGTGTGTGTGTGTGTGTGTGTGTGTGTGTGGACTCGTGGTACGTGGGGAAAGAGCGGTTAAGAAAACAATGTAACATGTTCTTAAAATCGATACGTCTTATTGGTTGCATTTGAAGAAGGGCGTAATACATAGTAGTGCTGCATTATGGAAAGATTTTGTGGCGAGCACAGCATGAGTGGCTTGGTTTATCCACAAATCCCCTCGAGAACACTATGGCCGAGACCAAGACAAGACCGAGACCAAATAAAGTTGATTCCAAGACAAGACCAAGACCACGAAAAAGTGGTCTTTAGACCGGTCTTGAGACCAAGACCGGAAATGCAAGTAAATCTTGCATTTCCTTTGAAAACCAAGGTCCCAGAACCTGGAAGCATTGTGGAGAAGCAGATTATCCAAGTTGCGTCTGGGACAGTGAGAAGTTTTCACAGTCTGTGGTGATTTGGAGTACCATGTCATCTGCTGGTGTTGGTCCAGCGTGTTTTCTAAAGTCCAAAAACAGACACTGTGATATTAGCAAATGTTCTACTAATCACATAAAAATCTCACAATTTAGATGTTATCACCCAGGCTATCATAATGTGGACAGCCTCTAAAATAGGTTGCTGAACAGACCACATCCTGTTCAATTGCCAGGGAAAAAAAAGTTTTAATTCTATAGGTGTGCTTTAATGTTTATTGTTTAATTTGAAACCAATGCCATTTGCAAGGCTTTGTATTTTTTGTATTTTGGTAAGGCTGTTAGTTTTCTTTAATTATTGTTTATATAGATGTGGACAGTTTAGATTATTTTTATGTGAGACTAAAATTTACACATTCAGACCTGACTTAAGAGTCAATACTCTTATGTCAAGCATTACTATCCTGGCTTGACAGTTCAGCCAAGCTACTTTTACCTGAATCTGTAGTGAAAGATTAGAGTCTGATAGAAAATGACATTTCTTAAAGCTCTTACTGTTATCATTTTTCTCTCCTCTGACTCACTCCATTATCTCTTTCTCCTCAAGGACCAGGACTCTGTAAATATTAAAGACCTTGCAAGAGAGATATGTTGTCTTATATCCACTGTCAGAGAGTAAATGGAATACTGAAGGTTCAAAATCCTTTGCAAATCACCTTGTCATTTGGTTTGGCTTTGGTAACTCTGGTAACTTCGCATTTTACTCATACACCAAAGTAAAAGGCTTTCCTGTCTTTCCCACTTAGGACAAGATATGAATTAGGAATAAGTAATAAACAGTTTTTATATCTATTGAGAGTAACCACTGACTCAAAATTTGAGTTATTGTGAGGATTAAAGCAACTTGACTGTTTGTTGCGAGTAGACTAGACTTTGTAAGGAATCAGAGTCTTTTACTTGCAAAGGAGAAATAAATGATTTAATCAGCATCAAAACTAAAGAAATACAATAAAAAAATTACAGTAACATGAAAAAGTATTAGGGCCGTTTCTATTTTGTGATATAGATAACAAAAATCAATCAATCAAACTTTATTTATAAAGCACTTTTCTAACAGGAATTGCAACTCAAAGTGCTTTAGAGATTAAAATGACCCCACATAAACCATATTACCATCCCTCACCCACAGATTTAAAAGCATGATCACAGTTATAATACCCTCCCCCCAAACCAACTCCCATGCATACAAACACTTAAGAACAACAATAAAAAATGACATAAAAAGGACATTGGGCCAAGTGCAGATGAGTCATGTAAGGAAACCCCATCAAGGGAGCCATCTGCGCCGGCAGCACAGATCAACTGCTGCAGCCAAGGCACACAGGGCCCCCAGAGGAGGCAAGGCCAAGACCCCCACCTCCTCCCAAGCGCTACCTGGAGAGCACCCAGGCAGCCACAGCCGACCACCACTCCCAAGGCAGAGGGCTCCCACAGAGGAAACACTGGCAGGAAGATTAAAATAACACATTAAATTATAAGAATAATGTGATATATGTCATAAGACTACGCAGTAAAACACTGAAAATATAAGCAATAATAATTAGTTAAAAGCTAGGCTAAAAAGGTGAGTCTTGAGCCTGCTCTTGAAAACATGAACATTATCTGTGGCCCTGAGGTCCTCCAGCAGCCTGTTCCAGAGGTGAGGGCCATAATAACGGAAAGACACCTCACCATGAGTGTGTGTCCTAATTTTAGGGATGACAAGGAGACGACTGCCAGAGGAGTGCAGAGACCACAAAGGTTCATATAGTAAAAGCAATTCTGAAAGGTAACAAGGCCCAAGACCGTTAAGAAACTTAAAAACCGTTGAAAGAACCTTATCTATCTATCCTAAAACATACGGGGAGCCAATGCAGTGAATTTAAGACAGCTGTAATGTGCTCCCGTCTCTTGGTCTAAGTCAGGACACGTGCTGCTGAATTTTGTAGAAGTTGTAAACCTGAGATATTCTTTTTGGGAATACCAGAAAGCAGTAATCAATTCTATTGATGATAAAAGCATGCATCAGTGTTTCCGTGTTGGCCCGGGAGAGAATGGGGCGAACTCTGGCTATGTTCTTTAGATGCTAAAAACTTATTTTGGTGATATTTTTAATGTGAGGGATAAAAGTCAGCTCAGAGTCAAAAATCAGGCCCAGGTTCTTCACTTGTAAAGAAGGATTAAAAGACAGTGATTGTAGTTTTGGTAAAGGTTTCTCTCTCTGAGCCTCAGGACCGATGACTAAAACTTCAGTTTTGTCCTGGTTGAGCTGGAGAAAGTTTTCTGCCATCCAGGATTTGAAGTCTAAAATGCAGTTAAAAAGTGCTTCCATTGGCCGTGAGACACGGAGATGTAAGGCAAGGCAATTTTATTTGTATAGCACACTTTCAACAGCAGGGTAATTCAAGGTGCTTTACATGATTTGGTGATTTAAAAGATGATACAACTGTGTATCATCAGCATAACTGTGAAAGTTAACTCCGTCTTCTGATGACAATGCCAAGAGGGAGCATATAAAAGTTAAAAAGCACTGGGCCTAAAATTAAACCCTGGGGCACACCACAGATAATCTTGTGGACATTGGAGGAGCAGGTATCTAAACTTACCATAAAAGTCCTGTCTGTGAGATAGGATGTAAACCATTTGTGAACAGCACCAGAGAGGCCAATCTGTTTAAACCGGTTGAAAGAATAGTGTGGTCCAATGTATCAAAGGCAGCGCTTCGATCCAGTAGAACCAACACTGTTGCCTCCTGTGCATCATAGTGCATCATAGTTTAATCTAAAATCATTTTAAACCTTCAAAAGGGTCGTTTCAGTGCTGTGGTTCACCCTAAAACCAGACTGAAATTTCTCCAGCCCATTGTGTTCATTAATAAAATCATTAGGTTGAATTAAAACAAGCTTTTCTAAAATTTTGCTTAAAAACTGTAAGTTAGATACCGGTCTAAAATTGTTAAAATCATTAAAATCTAAATTGATCCTCTTTAGCATTGGCCTCACCACCGTCCCTTTAAAGGCGGCCGGATAGACCCCTGTCTGAAGGGAGCAAATCATCACGGTTAATATCTCATCTCTAAAGAAATCCATAAAATGGCTTAAAAATTGAAGTGGGAATTGGATCCAAAAGACATGCGGTGGGCCTCACTCAGATTTGTTTAAAATCATGTCTTTGAGAAGATAAAATATTACTTCTGATAGTGTCTACCTTCCCTCTGAAGTGGTCTGCAAAGTGTTTGAAGGTGTTTGAAGGTTTTCTCTGAAATGCATTAGTAGCACAGTTAAAAATTTTGTCAATTGTGGAAACTAGAATTTTGGGATTTTTTTTTTTTTGATCTGAGATGATTTTGGAAAAGTATGCATTTCTTGAATTTCTTACTGCATCATTGTATGATTTGAGAAGTTCTGTTTATATTTTATGGTTTATCGTGGTTTTAGTTTTTCTTCATTTTCTCTCTGCCATCCTGCAATTTCTCTTTTGTTTTCTTGAGGTTTTCATTGCTCCACAGAGATACAAGTTTTGATATATTCAGCCTGTGTTGGAAATACACAAAGATACTTTAACTCTAAGAGGAGCAAGCAGGTCGAGAGTGACTGAAGCCGACTGTTAAAATCATTGACAATAAAACCACAGGGGGCAGGTAAAGCAATACGAGATATCTTAGCAAAAACTTCAAGAAAACCTGCAGCCACTTCAGGGGTCAGATGACGTTTCCTGACAGTTCTCGCAGAGGTCTCCTGCTGGATAAAACTAGTGATGTTAAAAAACACCCAGTAGTGGTCAGAGACAGCTAAGTCAAAAACAAAGGACACACTGGTGGACAGGCCATACATGAAGACCAACTCCAGGGTGTGTCCTCTGTTCTGAATCGGCTGTGTGACATGTTGACTAAAATCCATATAATTCAGAACATTTAAAAAATCTGCTGATAAAGGATTGAAAAGGTTATCGCATGTAGATTAAAATCACCAGCTAAAATGATCCTTTCAAAGGAGTTGTGCAGAATTGATAAAAACTGAAAATTCTTGAATGAAATGTGCACTTTTTTGGAGGCCTATAAACTGTAGCACATAAAATCTGAGGAGTGCTAAATACAGTTGCACTATATTCAAAAGTGGTATAATTATCAAATAAAACAGGTTTGGCAGAAAGCATTGTGGAACTTATAGAAGCAGTACTGCCTCCCCTTTTGCTACTCCTCGTGGAATAAGTAAAGTTAAAATTTGGGGGGAGGCCTCCGTAAGAACAACGGGGCATCTGCACTCAGCCACGTTTCTATTAAAAATAAACACTGAAGATTGTGGTCTAAAATCAGGTCGTTGATAATAAGTTTAATTTAGCAAATTGTTACAAATGGCCATTTGGAAATAATTTAGTTTGTTGAAAGAGAAAAAGGGTAACACAAAACGATGTTTAAAAAAGTTTTTGCACCCATTGCTAAATCATAAATAAACTGTGATTAACCAAAATTGTTGAAAAGTGTAGTTATATTTTAAAATTTAACTACACTAGCCGTGATAACTGCCAGACTTGTAGAATTAAGAAATGCCTTAAACAGAACCTGTCATTAACATGAAGTAAAACATAATTCTGTAGTTTTAAGAAAAGGATGAGAACACATCTTTGGATTCAATTGTATCAGATGCATAGAAATGTTATGTTAGAACACTATTTACTTTTAAGACATTGTTTCTTCCTATGCCATTAAAATACAAAACAGATATGCAATAATGTAACAGGAGTATGAGAATTTTACAAGCAGATTCATGTTGTTTTCTTGTATTCTTTAGAACTCACTAAAACAAGTTTTCCTTGAATATTTGTGTTTTCTCTTGAAAGTTTGAGAATTTTACAGTGTGAAATTGGCTAGTAATACAAGCACAAAATATGAAGTCACCGGTATTGATTTCTGTTCAAAACAATTATCCATCTCCCCAGAAGGTAACTACATAGACATGTAAAATGTTAAAGTATTTAATGAAATTAAAGACGTTCATTGGCATAGCATTAAATATAGCTGTCATGTTTTGAAGTTAAACTTCTGAGCATTCTGTATAACCATATGCCCATAATAGGAAAACACTTAAAATATGTTTGAGACATGGACAACCTTGTTTCATCCAGTTTTGCCATGTACGTAGGATTGGCACCCTGGTACAATAAACCAACAATTATTTAACCATGCAAAGGTTAACACATGTAGGAAATAAAAGGCAGTCAGGCCCGCCACATAAATATGTAGGACATTAACACGTTTCATCAATACTGTACATGAAAATATCAGCAAAAATTAAAACCAAGATATTCAATAATTTTGAATTCAAGAAAAAATGTGTCAAATGTTATGTTAGACAGTGTGATGCTGGTATTACATGTTAGATTTTGAGCATTTTGTAGCGTTAATCCTTTGTTACCATGAACTTCTGTTTACAGTAATGCAGATTTTTTTTTGTAGACAGTGTTATACTGTTGCTAAAAATTATGATTTAGACTCACATTTTCTTTGTACTCTCTTGAAACACATCCCAGAGAATATATCAGCCATAAACACTAGTTGGTCGTACAAAATGTACTGCTTATAGATACAAGATCATAGCAAATTCTAATAATCAATATAAGAACTAATAAAATTCACTGCCTATAAATAAAATAAAATAAACACGAAGCTATAATTTAATCTAAGAAATAGGCCAAAAAGGAGGTCAGATTCTGCAGGGGATCAGATTTTGGCTTGTGATATAACGGATCCTAAACCCAACCACAGTAAAACTGTGCATGCTGTTGCACAGTTAAATCCCTTCAGTTTTAAAGACAAGTGTGGAAGAATCAGAAGCACTATATGGTGTTATTTTCGAAATATCACTTTTTGGAATTGTGATTCACTTTGCTCCTGCTAGATCCCATTTATTCCAGAGTTTATTGAGACCTGGGTCATGTCAAAGTAGTATTATTTATGAAAATAGGTCATTTATTTTTGCATGTTTTTTCAGTTCAGTTACTTGATGAGTTTTATTCACTTATCAACCCAACACTTATGAATTGTCATTAATTGTTGCAGAACTAACCTCATACAAAAAACAAGATAATTCACATAGTTCCCCTACTGATCTTAACCTACCAAATCAAGATGCGGATAAAGAAAAGAAAAAACTGTATTGCATGAAAATCCGTGCATAGTCACATTTGTGTCCTTAAAAACTGAGCAAACAGGAACTTATAATAGCAGACATTAATCAAAGTTACTTTGCCAGGATGAGTGCATGCAAACTGGTCCTGCTCTCAAGTGGTTTATTGGAGCATCTTGAGGGAAACATTCGTTGCTGTTTCCAGATGCTTAGTTATGCTCCATTTCACCTCTCTCCAAGATTTTGATTAAACCCTGACTTCATTGCACTCTGGTGCATGATTTTTGAGGAACTATGAAAAGTGAAGCTGTCTGTGCAATATTCATGCACTGCATTATATTCCTTTTTTATTCTTTTTTGAAATATACATCTTACAGTTTTTACTTTATTAAAGTTATTTGCCATAGATATTCAACCATTTGGCCTTGATTACATACAAGAACATCTGATCCTACGTAGTGTTTCTAAAATCGGTTCACGTTAGATTCTGCTTCAATAAAGACACAGCGCAGCAGCTGTTTTTTTTTTAGCTTTCCCTATTGCGTCTCTGATTGCATTTGAAATGTAGCAAGCGACAGAAGTATGGATTGGCTTATTGCATGAGCAATTTCTCTGTTGCCCATAATTGCACTATATTGATAGGAGTAAGGGGAGGTTTCGTTTCATATCTCACAAATCTGCAGTTGGCTGACGAAAATGGGGCACTTTGCTCTTTGTGAGCCATGACAGTCTCATTCTGGAGAACAGCTTGCCCTGCTTTGTGTATTTCCAACACAGGCTGAATTCTGCATTGTGAAGATGCATGATAACTTTCTTCATTATAGGAACTGTGTTTTCCTCCAGCTATGAGCTCCTAAAGAGGCTTCATCTGAAGGAAAAAATAGCAATGCTTGATGCTTAAAGTATCATAATACAACTATGAGGGTTAACAACTTTTCCCTTGTAGCGAAGATCAAATAAAAATTTGTATAATGACAGGCACTACAAACTCTGTGATATGCCAAAGCAATGGATAAATGACGGGTGTAAATTCCGCAGCTACAAGATAAAATATCATAGATCACATCTTGTTCTTTTATTTGCTATTTATTTATGCCTCTTTATTTCTTACAAAGAGGGTTATGTCCAACTTAGTAAACTTGTGTTGCTTTAGATAAAGTATATTTATATAGCAGTGCTTCAGACACATTACATTATGGCAGATTATGTCAATTGAGATTTTAATATAATTATAGAATTAGGAAATGTATTTCCAGGCCAGAAGAAATACATTGTGGCAAAGAAGTATTTGAAATCCACCGATTGTGCAAGTTGTCCCACTTAAAAAAGGAGAGGTCTGTAATTTTTATCATAGGTACACTGTTAGAGACAGAATGTAAATAAAAATCCAGGAAATCACATTGTGTGATTTTTAAGGAATTTATTTGTTTAATGGTACAGAAAATAAGTACTCAGCACCTACAAACAAGCAAGAATTCTGTCCCTCATTGACTTTTTACTTAATTGTTATACTTTTTTAAGAAGCTTTTCTATCCTCCACTCGTTACCTGTATTAATGGCCCCTGTTTTAACTCATTTACTGTATAAAAGACACCTGTTAACACCTTCAAACAGTCAGACTCCAGCCTCAACCATGGCCAAGACCAGAAAGCTGTCCAAGGACGCCAGGGACAATATTTTACACAAGACTGGGATGAGCCAATATACAATAGGTAAACAGCTTGGTGAGAAGAGATCAACTGTTGGAACAATTATTAGAAAATGTAATACATACAAGATCACTGACAATCTCCCTAAACTTTGTGGGATACACATTATCTTAAGAACTACATGGGGGAAACTGGTAAATGACCTGAAGAGAGCTGGGACCACAGTAACAAAGGTTACTATTAGTAACACACTACATCATCATGAATTAAAATCCTTCAGCGGTGGAAAGGTTCCACTGCTTAATCAAGCACATATCCAGGCCCGTCTAAAGTTTGCCAGAGACCATTTTGATGATTTAGAGTAGTATTGGGAGAATGTCATGTGGTCAGATGAGTCCAAAGTAGAACTTAAAAACATTCCAGA
Organism: Valencia hispanica; assembly: GCA_963556495.2. NCBI lineage: Eukaryota > Metazoa > Chordata > Actinopteri > Cyprinodontiformes > Valenciidae > Valencia > Valencia hispanica. Next base: position 21,213,951 of record OY747711.1, read on the forward strand.
TGTCCAAATCACCTCAACTAATGTGTCAATGTGATGGAATAATAGCTCTACTTTGGGATCCACCAGCCTCTTCTCTGAATAAGCTCAGTTCAGTCACTTGTATCTAGTGGTTACTTCTCTTAGTCATAATCCATATCTTGTGGCCATGGGTGAGAGTTGAAATGTAGACAGATTTTTAAATTGAGAGCGTTGCATTTGGCTCAGCTCATACCTGACAGCACCCCAATGACAAAAGACAGGCCCCCAGTCTGTCTATCCACCTCTAAAACTATTCTACCATCACTCCTGGTCAAGAGACCGAGATAGCTGAAGTGCTACACTTCAGGCAGAGAGGGACCCCCAACCAGAAAGAAAAAGCCAGCGTGCTCTATGCTTTCTGACTCTTGTCCCAGCAGATTCAGACTTTGTTATGAACTGATCCAGTGCATAATGAAGGTCATAGGTTAAACCACAGAACTTTATAATCTGCAAATAGTAACAATCACCCCTTGGGATCTCAAATGAGGAATCCTCGTCTCTACAACTACACCTTGAGATACTGTCCATGATTCCCACAAACAGAATAAAGAATGTAGAAACATCTATTGATTTAAGTTTACAACGATCCAATAGCCTGTAAAAGTGACCCAGTTACCCCATATTTCCACATCACCCCCCACAGAATACAATTTTGAGACATGAATGTTCATACATACATACTAGTCACCAAGGCAAAAACATTACACGTTGTTGTTGTTCCTAAACTCTGCAAAGAAGTCTCTTTTTCAACAACAAAATTCTTGTTTAGACAATGTTTCAGCACTGTAAGTGTTACACATGTATGTATCACCTTTCCACTAAAGTGCTTTACAAGCTGTTCTTTTTTATTATATATTATACATTATATATATATATATATATATATATATATATATATATATATATATATATAATTTTTTTATTTAGTCCTTTACACATGTGCACTCAGTGATGTTGTGCTATCTGTAGACTAAATATTTGACATACAATTATTCACCAATGTATATATCAAAGGCAATATGGCATCAGTGCTTTGTGCTACAGTGCTTGCAGTCTTTCTTTCTTACTGCTACCATGAACTACCACTGCAGAATGGAGAAGGAACTTCCATACAATCTTCACCTTATTATATGATGTAAGAATGGCTAATGTGTGAAAATAGCCATCTCAAAGAGGAGTCTAGCATTTGGTTTCTATAACAGCCACATTGTGCAGCTGATGCATTAAATAACTGTATTAAAGGACTCTCTGTGCACATTGTATATAGGTTTTGACAAAATGTCAGTACTTGATGTCACTGGTAGGAGAGTGAACCTCAACTTTTATAGCAGACTAATAGTCTGAACCAAGTACCCATGGCATAGTGAAATAGTGTTTAAAATGTAACAGAAATATTAGCAGTATGTAAATTGATGTAAGTATACTATTTTAATGAGAGGCCAAAGCTTGTAAGGGTAAAGCCTGATGATTCCCTAATATAAACGTTAATGTTTTGCATATTTTAGGGAACTTAGTTGTAGAGCTATATTTGTGAAGTGATGCGATAGTTGCAATTATCCTGAGGCGTTAGCACCACAAGTAAGCACCAGTGATATCAAGCAGCTGCTGTAAGCCATATGGGTCTTGGAACTGTGGAAGAAGGAATCCCTAGAAGTCATTAAACTGCTCATGGGCCATTGGCCCAAAGACCTCATTGCACCTAAGTCAACCTACCCCATCCCTGATATAGTATGAATGAATTACAGCTTTTTGCCAAGAGGAAATTCCTTTTGCAATCTCTCTTTTACAAGTTGCATGCTATATGTATTTTTGTGTAGCATTTTGTGATAACGTGTGAAGTCAAATTGTTTTTTTGAAATATTCTGCAACATATGGAGATAGTCATCGTAGTAGTTATCTAACTGTACGCTCTTTAATGCTTGTTGATGATGAGTAGTTCTTGGTTCCATCTTACTCTGGGGGATCCCAATCCAGAAGGGATATAAAGTAATGTGAAATATTGAGGACACCATATGACAGCATGTGTGTTTTTCTAATATATTTGCAGGCTCTTGGAGCTGTGATATGACAGTGCATGTCTCTGCAATCAGGAAAAGACTAGATATGTTTAACTTTCAAGTGTACGAGAAAGAGACCTTTCCCTTCTAAGGAAAAAAAGGCCAATTTGAAGTTTTCCCACAGAGAACATAGACAAAGACCAGGAATTCTGTAATAATGTTCTTCAGATAATGAGTCAAAAACTCAGTTATTTGGACACCTAAACAGAAGATTCAGTGGGACAAAAAAGTATTTAATAGCAACTGATTGTCCAAGTCGTCCCACTTGAATAGATGAAAGAGGTCTGTAATTTTCATCACAGGCGCACTTCAACTGTGAGAGATAGAATGTAAAAAAAATTTTTATAAGAGTTTATTTGTATATTGGTGCAGAAAATAAGTATTTGGTCAATAACAAAAGTCCACCTCAATACTGTATAATGTAACCTTGTTTGGCATTGACAGAGGTCAAATGTTTCCTGTAGATCTTCATCAAGTTTGCACAAACTGTAGCTGGTATTTTGACCCATTATTCCATGCATATCTTCTTTGGACCTGTGATGTTTTCGGGCTGTTGATGGGCATCACAAACATTTAACTCCCTCCACAGGTTGTCTATTGGATTAAGGTCTGGAGAATGGTTAGGCCACTCCAGAACCTTGAAATGCTTTTTACAAAGCCACTCCTTAAATTTCCCGGGCGGTGGTTTTTTTTCCAAAATCTCATGATACATGACCCCATTCATCCTTTCCTTAATATGGATACGTCCTCCTTTCCTCCATTGCAGAAAAGCAGACCCTAAGCATAATGTTTCCACCCCCATGCTTCACAGTGGGTATGGTGTTCTTGGGATCCAACTCAACATTTTTCCCTCTCCAAGCATGGCAAGTGGCATTTACACCAAATAGTTCTATTTGGATTTCATCTGACCACATGACATTCTCCCAATCCTCCTCTGGATCTACCAGATGGTCTCTGGCAAACTTTAGACTGGCCTGGACATGTACTGGCTTAGATGGGGGAACCTAGAGGATTTTAATCCATGATGACATAGTATGTTACTAATAGTAACCTTTGTTACTGTCATCCAAGCTCTCTTCAGGTCATTGACCAGTTCCCCATGTGTAATTCTGGGCTGTTTACTCACGGTTCTCAAGATTATATGGTTGAAGGTTAGTCATTGTTCTTTACCCATGATTAAATTACTTCAGTTTTTCATAGATAAATAATAATAAAATAGACACGTGGACATTTCTTTTTAAAGAACCGAGTGTTTAATGGTCCATCCCTTTTTTCTATTTTATAACTGTAGTGGTGCACTTGTGAGAATAAAAGAAGAAAAAAGGTGAAAAAAATGAAGCAAAAACATTGCTGCTTTATTATGTTTGTTGTTTTGCTACTGTGCAGCAACCACTCTGTATTTTTATCACTTTATTTTATTTTTCAGAGCCATGTAGAATCCTGCATGTCATCATGACAGATCACTAACCCTGATACACTTTAAGACTATATTGACTGCCTGAAGATTTGCTTATTTTTGTGTTATGTTGAGAAAAGAACTGAAAAAAACAATAAAGAAAAAGTGAAAACATATGTAAAAACATAAGAACTAAACCAATTCATCTAATTTGCCTATTGAAAATGCATCTATCTGTTAATGCAGTTATAATTTTACAGTGGCTGCTGTTTATGCCGCATGGGTGAGACCTCACAAATTCCTGACAAATACCCTCGCTTCAGATGTTCATTGTTAGTTTGTTTACTGTTTGTAGGCTTTCTGATCTCCATTTTATAATGATCCATCACTCCAAGCAGACAGCTGTTGTGACTAATTTACGTGCTTGGAAACCTTATTAATGTTAATCTGAAGTTTTTCCTCAAAACTTCCAACTATTTGGTTTAATTAAGCTTTTGTACCCTAATACATAAAGTACACTGGGATGAATTTAATCTAATTCAGTTAAATAATAAACATGTTGTATTCTGTATTGTTGGACAGCTGTCTTTTTTTTCCTCAGTGCAGCAATTCTTCCTCCCAACTAGTGTGTAAAAAATTAATTAAGTAAATTGTGGTTTCTTATGCAAGACGAAATTGTTACAAAACGATGTGTAGCTCCAATAGCTAATAGTCTTCAGTATGACATTCATTTAGCACATGCTGGAGTCTAATTTGTGTGTTTCTGTCCCTGGTGCAGCATCAGGCAATTGCCTCTCTTGCTTCCTCAGAACGCTCCGCGAAGACGTGATTTATCAGCAGCTCATTGATATTCAGCTGCATGTTGACCAGCCAAGTGACAACGCATAACAATGAGTGCAATTAAGTTTCTGTGTTTTAGGTAATCAAACGGAATGCATGCTGAGAGTGTAGCTTTGCTTATGGATTGAAGACACATTAAGCATGCACTTGTAATGGCAGCAACGTTTCCAAATTAGGGGAAAATGAAAAGAGACAACCGCTCTGACCAGTAAAAACCTACAGTATTTTCTCACAGCATTTGATTGGTAACTTGCAATTGTTATATTGCGATGACTGTCCAGTTATTTTCCAAGTTAACATTTTTATTTCTAAATTGTGTCAGGATACAAGAATTACTGATTTACACACACACACACACACACTATATATATATATATATATATATATATATATATAAATTCACCTCAACTGCAAAGAATCACAGTAATAACTTATGTCGGAGACTCAGATAGAAATGCCTATAACAATCTTGCACTAAGAACCGATTTTAATTTTAACCATTTAAACAACTGATGATTACTCAAAATAAACTCTATTTCCCTGTGGGCACTGTTTTCCTCTCTTAAGCCGCGTTCACACTGCCCAAAACGTCAACGCCCAGAACGGGAAGATGACATGTGGTTGAGACCTTCAGAGGGACGTCAGAGTCTCTGCAGTGCTTTGTGTACTTTGGCCGTGGCAATTTTTGAAACTTGTGCTGCTTTCCAAGCTTCAAAGTGGCAAAAGCCAGCAAAGCAGAAGTTGAGCTAGCAGAAGTTGAGCTAGCTGAACTTTCGGCGGCGTCCCCTGAGCGTCAACCAATTAGAGGGTCCTACTGTAGTGAAGTCACTACACATTTAAAGTAGCGCTGAAAGCGAACCTCATCTATACGCAGCTCCTGGAGCAAATGGTTAAACTCTCCAAACTCAGAACACCTCTCAAGAATAGGGTGTATCCACAAACGGCGCTGATGCACCCGACTTCGACGTTGTCTAGTTTATTTAGCAAATAAAGCCAAGCCGCTCTCTCGATATGATCCACCATTGTTTAAAACATCCGGCAACAGAGGAAGCCCCGGCCATGCTGTCTTTTTATTTTTTGCTCAGCAAGTGGCAGACTTTGCAAGCTTCAGGCTTAAAAATGTATACACTTCAAACTAGACACTTTGTGGCAACAAATCGTGCGGTGTGTGAACATGGCATTAAAGCTGCATTATGTAATATATCTATTAAAATAAACCTGTTCTTGTAATCTATAGTACACTTTTTCATGTCCTGTCGATAGAATTGACTCTAGTTCTTTTTGCCACGGTGGTAACAACTGTGACTTTTTCACTGAGGAACACTAACAAATATTTTTCTGCTTCCCACTTGGTTTTTAAATTCCATGACTTAATGAAAATGTTTTTTTTTTAATGTAATTACTGCTATAATCACCTAAATGAGAGCCCAAATAACTGCCCTGAGACTCAAACCTTGAAAAGACACAGGCACATTTATCCCTGAACATGCGATGAATTGCTGTGGTTGTTAAGTAATCCTTGATGTCAAACTTCGCAAATCGTTCCTATATGTCAGCCCTGTCCATTAACAACATGTCTATGGAAATATTACTGCAAAGGTCACTGCCTCAAGGAACAGAGAAGACGAGGGGAGTGAAATGTGCGTGAAATGGCTGTAGCTAGTTGCCTTGCTGGTGCAGCTCTATGCCTCACTTGCCATTTGAAAGCTGGTGAGCTTTGCTAATAATCCCTGTCAAAGGAGTGGGTCTGATCCTAGAGCTTCAGATGCTACTGAGCCCATATTTTATTGTTCTTTGTTTTCTATTTTAGTTATTTAACAAGCAGATGATGGATCATTGACCTTCAGTTGTGCTGTTTGTCAGTCCAACATTCTTACAGGCTACTAGTTATGCTCTATTTTCTTTGCAGTGAACTTTTCTTTTTTTTCTTCTCCTAAAATACGGGTGTATCCACAAACGGCGCTGATGCACCCGACTTCGACGTTGTCTAGTTTATTTAGCAAATAAAGCCCCAAGCACGCTGTCTCTCGATATGATCCACCATTGTTTAAAACATCCGAAAATGTAACCTTTGTACTGTGCAATCTATTTTACAGGGCCAGAGCAGGAATGCTTGGCATGGAAAGCAGAAATCAAATGAAGGCCATAAGAGATGTTTCATGCACCAGTAGTCCCCAGCGTGATAGTGAGCTCAGGAGCGCAGGCCCTAATCCGTTGGATTTTAGGTGTGCGATGGAGAAAGATTAGAGGGAAACTAGTTCTTCTTTTCTGTCTGAAGTCGTGTTTGTTATTCCTCTCTGGTTTTTGTCAAGCCAGTTGTGGTTTTAGAAAGCCTGATTTGCTTTTATAGAAAAATAGAGTAAAACAAACTTAGCAAAGATTTATAGCAGCTACATGAACCACATGATCAAAAAGCAAATATACATCAATCCTGTACAACTTTTTGGTTAATCCTCAGTGTTTTGCAGAGGGAGTTTGTTTTCTAAAAGTGATCTCAGAACATGCAACTCACCACAGTGCACTGTCAAGAAGAAACATAGTAATTAGTTGTAATCTAACTTATTTTGTTTGATTTGTGTTTACACAGAGAAGCAGCAGGGAAAATTTTGCTAAAACTTCAGCTGAGAGAAAACTAATAACACATTAAAGGAAGCTTTGCTCAAGTTCTTCAACACATGTATGGGGTATTAATAAGCAGAGGATAAGGATTAATTCACACTTTAACTTATAAATAAAAGTCATTTTCATATACAACCATGATTCTTCATAGAGAAACATATTCATTTTGGGGATAGACATCTTATTTAGGATAACTTAAAGGGCAAAGTAACATGAAAATTAAAGTAAGAATTTTGATCTGTTTACATGAGTTGTTGCTTTTATTAAAACCGTTACCATGATAAACTTTTATTGTTCTTACCATGTGATTGCAGATGTATTGTTATATTTGCCATTATTATTCTTTTTTGTTTTTTAGGTTTTGTGGCCATAGTGCCCTTTATTTGATAGTAGATAGTATATAGAAGGGGGAAGAGAAGTGGGGGAAGAAACATGGCAAAGATCCATGTGGAAGGGACTCGAAGCCGTGACGACCCCATCGAGGACTGAGGACTCCGTACATGGGGCGCCCACACTAACCACTATGCCATGCGACGCCCCGCATCATTAAACTTACAGTGCTGGTAAGACATTTATATACATTCAGTGATATAAATTTCCTTTTAACTTGAAGATTTTAAAGATGCATTTGAGCTATTCCTTTTTTCAATGTACTATAATTATACAAGGATAATGTTGAATTAGATCTTTTACATCAGTTTTAGTTTCAATACTTTGTGGATATTCTCGACTCCATGAAGGTTGAAACTTCTGCATACAGGTTCAAATATATGCATACACCTCTCACTTATATTTGGTTAAATCTTCCTCACCTAGTTTGATATTTGACAACTTTTCATCATAAATTGTAGATTTAATTTAGATATGTTGGTTTCCTGTCAGCTACCTTACTTTGAAGTATAGTCTGTAAATTAGGGCTGAAATCAGTTTTGATGTGTGTTTGGGATCATTATGCTGCTACAACACCCAAACTGGGTCCAAGTTTCATCTGACCCAAACAGTCACCACAGATAAAAGGAAATTGGTTTGGATGTTAAAAGAAAATCCAGAACTCGCTCAAAAGAAACAAACTGGATGAATCTGGAACTCCAGTGTCCATGTACATAGTGAAATAAATTCACATTATATATATTTGGTTCTAAATATACAAATTTGGTCAAAAAATGTATCATAACTCAAAACTTGGGCTGTAAATTCTAGCTTTTAGAATTGATCAAAGTTGTCTGTTATATGATCATTCCTCCCTGACAAATTTTTTTTTTCAAATCTATCATTAAGTTTGAAAAAATACTACACCATTGAAGCTGATAATAATATACTTGTAACTGACCCTGTGTAGCTGTATTCAACATTTAAAATTTGTGCTGCTTCCCCCTTTTTTCCCACCAAAATGAAAACATCTAATAACCCAGCCTCCCCTGACAAAATTCTCATGGCATACACCTCACTGCATCCCTGAGGGAGCCCCAGCAAGGTAGTCTCTGTCACATTTGATTAGGGCTTTGATGGTAAAGAGCAAAGATATAATAACCTTATCAGTGGCAGATGACTGAGATCTTCAAAGGCACTATTCTGCCCCAGTGCCTGTTCATCTGGCTGGTCAGGGATGCAGGGTGATCAAAGGCCTCCAGAACATGGTGGCTCAGCAGCTCTGTATCTTACAGACCACAGTTCATTACCAGCCTGCTTCTGACACAGTTAATGTATTAACACTGATAGGTGTCACACTGTTGCTTCCCAGGAGGTGCATTCTGCCTACTGATCAGGGAGAGTCATAGCTATTTGATCTAAAACGCCCTTGGTGTTAGATAAAATAGTTCATATTTGGGGTTCAGGGTCAGACTCATGCATATCACATGTATATTTTTTAAGGTCAAGGTCAAATTTATTTGTATAACACATTTATAGCAGTCAAGGCTGCCCCAAAGTGCTGAACAACATAACACGATTATAATAACAACAACACAGGATATTGCAGATACAAAAAGACAGACAACACAGAAAAATAAAAGAAGCACAAATAGAAACCATTTAGTCTGTAAAATCAACCTCTAACCAATTGGGTTCTCAGTCATCCTGTCTTAAACGCCAAATCCAAAAGATATGTTTTAAGATGGGACTTAAAGTAATAGCAAATTAATTAGTCAACATATGATTGGCTTAATGGGCCACAATAAACTTATTTTATCAATAGTAAAGCTTCTGAGGACTAACAACTTCTCTCGAATTGACTTTTTTTCCTGTATGACCCACGGGGACAATTAAAAGTTAAATAGATGAATGGTGAACTTAAACTTGATAATTAAAATTATGCACATCTTAGCTGTGAAAACAATTTGTGAAGAATTTTCTTCCCAGTGATATTAAGCACATACTGGATCACAGGATAGCTACACTTGTGAGTGTTGCTGATTGCAGATGCAGGCAAGTTTAAATAATCAACTTTTTATAGATTAAGGGTTTTATTTGCACATGGGGCTAATTGCTTCTATGTTTTCTGTTTTTAATTTGTGTTTAATCAGTCTAAAGCTGCATGTTTTTTCATGAAGACATGGCACGCACTATTTGTCATGGTACAATCACAGACTTCTATGTATTTGTTCACAAAGCAGTGCTAATTATGACGTTGAAGAAAAGAACACATGAATGTACAAGAGCATTACTAAATATACAGCATCATGAAGACCAAGGAACACAGCAGACAGATCAGGGATGAAGTTGTAAAGAAGTTTAAACCATTGGGGAAGCAAACCTGTAAGACATGTCTATGCACCATGCCCACTTTGAAACATGGATGTGGCAGCTCTATGCTGAGGGGATGCTGTTCTTCAGCGGGCACAAGGAAACCGGCCAGAGATTATAGAAAAATGGATGCACATAAATACAGACCCGTCCTGAAGGAAAACCTAAAGCTTCAGGTTTGCTTTCAAGTAGAGCAACAATGCTAAACATAAAGCCAGAACAGGAATGTATAATATCAAAATATATAGATGCTTTAGAATGGACGTCTGTGGCAAAACTTCAAAATTGATGTTCACAAAGGTTCTAGTGACTGAGCTTCAGCTATTTCTTAAAAAAGATTGAGCAGAAACTTCAGGCTCTGAATATGCATATGTTGTGGAGGCTAGCAGCTGTAAATGCAGTAAAAGGCGGTTTTACAAAATACTGATTCAAGGGGGAAGAACACATATTCATGCCAGACTTTTCAGACTTATATTTTTTTTTATTTGAAAACCAACTTCACAATTATGCTCTACTTTGGTGTTGATACATCTCATAAAATCCCCAAAACCTGTTTTATGTTGAAGGATTTGAGGATTTGCATCATTATTGAATATTTACCTAAAACATGTTTTTGAATGGAGTAAGGTATTATATGTTAACATTTACCCCAGAGCCCTTCAATTATACATATCTGCAACATCTTTGTTATCATGATTAGTAGAAGACCCAAATACAGTGAGATAATGAAAATATATTTTAATTAAAGAAAAGAACAAGGAACTTACAACGGAATGCAGGTGAACCAGAAAATACAGGCAACATGAAGTATTGACGAGGAACCAGCGAGTAGTGATTAAATGCACTTAAATACTGAGGAGGGAGTGAGGAAATGACAGAGAAGCTTGAGGACTAATTAGTGAAAGCAGATGTAGATGGGAGAAAGAGTAGAGAGATTGAAATTAAATGCAGCTGGGCAGGGAGGCAGAATGGCAAGGAGGAAACAGAGAGGAAGGCCAAGAACAGAACATAAGAAATGATTAGACAGAGGAATAAGGACTAACTCTAAAGATAAAAGATATCTAGGAAAATGAGAATAAAGGAAACCGAGAGAAAACTCAAAGAAGCACTAGAGGAGAAAACAGAACAGAAGGAAATAAACATACTAGAAAATGATTCTTTATAAGAAGACCGACTAATAAGAGAAATGAAGTAAAACAGAACCAATTGGGAAAAATTATGAAATACGGAAAAAGCAAATAAAAGATTAAACAATGAAACAAAAGCAAAGAATGTCTAAGGGCAGGAAGTGAAAATATGGAAGGGAGACAGAGGCAAAATCAAGATCCTAAGTATAAATTAACAAAAGCTAACACAAAGAAATAAACAAAAATGATAAGGAAAACTGAATAAGGAAATGAAATAACTGAAACTCAACATACAAACACCTTAGGAACCTAAAATATTTTTCTTTCTAAATGACAGCTGCTGCAAATGATCTCAAATGAACTGCTAAATTTGTGCTTTGATTCAGTTCAAAGTAACCGAGAAACATTTTCAATCTTTGACAGGAGAAAGACTTCTGAATTTAATCAGTAAACAAGCATCAGTGTCAGAATCTGCTGGTTATTCTGTATGACATGCCTTTATCACGCATCACCAAACATGTTGCCTTGTTGTTTGCTCACTGCAGCAGCCCACACTGCAGTACCTCTCTCACAAAAGTTGGTATTTGCCACCGGCTCTGTCTTTCTCTGTCAACACACTTTACAGACCTAAAGGTTACCAGTGTGCAAAGTTTGCAAATCTAGAGATTGACTGCTACTCTCCCTGTCTGACCCTGTGCATTTGAAGCTTTTAATTTTTAAATGGTCAATATATTGAAACTAATCATTAGAGATTAATTCGCAGCAAGCAGTAACTGTGTAACCATAAAGCAATAAACAATAAAAACAGTGAGGAGACAGCTTTCATTGTATATTTTGCTGGATTTTTTCTGATTTAGCAGACATGAGGATTATATTTAATCTCAATAGATATAATCTCTACCATAGAACAGTAATTTAGGAGAAGTAATGACATTTAAAGCTAGGCTACTAATTGACAAAGGGGCTGTTTGATTTGTTGGTCTATTAAAGTAGATTCAGTTAACTTTGCTAATCTAAAACCGTCCAGCTGAAAAATTCACAGACTGTCCTGAGCATCAGAAGAATTTCATAGAGAGCAGCAGCCCTTCACGAACCCATCGACCCTTTTTGCCAGTCATCTAACATGTAAGAGCTTCACTGATCTGAAACTGTGAAAATCTGTTATTGCTCATCCATTGCCTGTGCAACACAGGGGACTTTCCAAGTTTCAAATAACAAAATGCAAGATCAGAGTGAAGCCATATCCTCAACCCATCTGAACTGGGTATTATACTGTGCTAAGGGAATCAAATCATGTGTTCCATTGTACAGAGTTCATCTTAATCTGTTGTTGTATTTCTCTTTTTTATTGTTGCTATTTAAAACCAGCTTTATTTGTGAATAAAATGAACAAAATAAATGTAGATGTCTGTGCAATATGGTGTGCAAGATTGATCAAAAGCTGAATATAAATAAATTGCCGTGTATTCTTTCTGCAGCCATGTAATGCAAGAAAGTGACCCAACACTCTAATGTGAACTGTGTATGGCACCACCCTGTATTATCTTTAAACATTCATCATATATGAAACAAATATAGACATTAAGAGCTTTTTTTGTAATTCCCTATTAAACCCTTTGTCCTAGCCTTAATGCTCACACTATTTAGAAATTGCAGAAGACAAAGACTGAACATATCCCAAAAAATTTAGAAAATCCATAATTGGTCAGCGCTTTGTTTGTTGGAGCTGTTGGGACACGCACAGCCAATGGGTGGCGCTAACCCACATCATTCTAGCTCCAACAGGAGAAGAAGAGGACCAGAGCTTTTATAAGGCTCCCCCCGCCAGCCTACTAACTCTCTTCCGTTTGGGCTTTCGGCCAGATAGTGCCAGGAGAGACTCCAGGAAATCCTTCCTTCGCTGGCGAGGGGAAAGGACGCAAGTTTCTGGGAGAAACTCACTCCAAGGACGACAAAGACTGCTGATCGATCAGGTGAATCGTAAACCACAGATGAGACAAACCCCATTGTTCTGCCCTGAGCCCTGCAGAAGCTTTCTGAATTACAGACGCTGCGGTGATGAAGGGACTGCTAACAAGCTACGTCAGACTAAAGTCAATACACCCACCGCGACAATGCACAGGGATGAATGCTGTGCTGGAAAGCTGCAGAAAAAGGTACTGTGTCAGTAAAGGAAGGTGGAGCTGATCGCTGTTTAGCCAAGCCGGAGAGGACGACACGCTGTCCCAGCTAAAGGCTGCTACCTGCGATCCAACAGCCATAAGGCCTCCCACTGCAAACCGACCGCAGTTATTGTTAGCCTGCCGGCTAACGTCATTTAGCTTCCCCCATCATAAACGGGGCAACGTGGAGAATTTTAACCATTCAATAAGGTTCTTCTGGGCAGAGGCAAGATTAGTTTAGAATAAACAAGATTTAAGGATTGTTTGTTTCATTGTGATTTCGTTACCTTGTGTAAGATTTCATTTATTGTTTGGGTACAAACAGGCCGGTCGGCCTCATTGATTTTTGAGGTTTCCGATGGAAAATCGTTTTATATCCTGCAACCTGAGTTACTCAATCCAACAGTTTTCCTTTGTTTGGTGTTTAGTAAATGAACCAGAGTGGCTTTAAGCAGCTCCATGTGAGTTAGCTGTAGGCTACATGCTCAAGTGAACCACGTGGGCCCGCCTTAGACTGCTCGGCATCATGAACAATAAAGACTGCCATTAATGGTATTCAAAATAGAGATTTACTTTAAAACAGATAGTTTAAACACTAAAACTAATATTTTAAGTCATTTTTGAAACCACCTTCTTGGTAAGTCGAAATACTAAATTAGATCAACATAATTGGTGCCCCCATGTGAGGCCATTAACTTCAACATAAAGTCTAAATATTAAATTGGATCAATCACTGCGGTGACTGATCTATAAAACATAATCAATCCTCTGAAAGTTATTGATTTCAAATTCAGCAAATGGTTTAATGAAACATTACTTCTTCCAAAGAATGTTTTTCTTCACTTCTGCTTTGCATTGTGAATTGGTGGTTTGAAAACAAACCAGAAGGTGCTGATTAGTCTTAAACTAACCACAGTTAGTTTAAAACTAATTTAACTTAATTCCCAACACTCTTCAATACAAGCCTTGGCCTTTAAGCAAACATATTCATTCTGAACTGTGACATCATTATCAATTTATTGGTTATTATTTCTACTTCTTTGCATATTTATCACTTTTACTGTTTACTTTTGGGTGTTAGTTTAATTATTATTCTTTTCTTAGTGGTTTAGTTGTGTGTTACTAGCTTAGTGAGATTGTTGATTAAAGCATCTTAAATGAAAGTTGAATTCTTTTTGTAATGAACTCTCGTATTTTGGAAAACAGTTGTTATTTCACATACATGTGAAGTAACTTGTTGTTTAAAGAACTCCTTCATCTATTGTTTAATTATCTCAGCCTTATCAGGCAGGTAATCATAAACATACAGACTGAACAATTTGGCTATTGATATTTCTGGAATCCAGGTGGTGCCCCAAACTTGGTAATTTTTACATAAAATTATTAAAATTATTAATAATTGCCCTAAGCAATTATTCATAATTATTCATAGCCAAATCCTACGGTTCTGTGGCACAAGATAGCAATGCTTCTTGGCAATAAATCATTTACTGTTGGAAACTGTTTAGTTACCCCATATTTGTAAGAAAAATGCACTGGTTGAGCAGCAGAGGTGAGTATGCATAAAAATCTTGCCAAAACTGCTTTGCAAAACAGATTTTGTTGGGTTCATTGTGATGGCTTGGTGGAACATCTACCACGGTCAAAATAAAAAGACTTGTCATCATTGGAGGTAATCTTAATGCAGAGAGATACTGAAATGAAATTCTGCAACCAATGGCAATCCCATATCTCCACTCTTTAAGACTAAACTCTGTGTTCCAAGATCCAAGTATTTGGATGGCATGGCCTGGGATCAATTTGGTCTTTTATTTCATGCCAGAGTGACAAACAACCATATTGCCCGACTTGCAACAAATGCTGATTAAAGAATGGAATCCTATCCCACATTGGGTGACCAATCTGTTGACCATCATGAGCAAGAGCTGTTGTTTAAGTCTTATAGGTAATCCACTTCAGACATGAGAAGCAGGTTGTTCTAATGAAGGAAATGATCATAATAAAAAAAAACCTTTAAGACAAAATGAAAGAAGTGCAAAAAAATCTATAAATAAATCATTTAACTAAATGCTTAACACAAGTTGTTCATTTCTGATGGTGGAACGACACAGTTTAGTTTTGGACAAGTACAAATGAGAAATTCTTATCTTTATATTATTTGTGTTACAAACCAAAAGACTAATCAGGTAACCAAGTACAGTAATTATCCAAGATATAACAAAACTGTGTAAAGTAAATTATAATTCTGCTGTTGGATAAAGGACAACTCCAGAGTGTAACTAAATACACTGTTGAAACACGTCCACAGAAGGTGTTAAAAAAGACACTAATGATTTGTGACACCAAAGCGTCCAGAAGAAAAAACAGTATGTGAACTTGCTGAAGTGAGAGGAGGCTAATTATTTCACCGAGTGTAGAATCTGAAAACTGCTTTTCCGACGTTGCCCATTGAGACAGAATCTGTTTAACACTTTGTTTTTAGTTCTGTGTTTTGTACTTTATTGCAATCACTTAGTCCACAATGCTGTTGGTATGAGAGAATTACTGTGCCTTGCAAAAGTATAGAATTTGAACTTTTTCACAATTTATATGATTTAACAAACCTAATTATATTTTGTGGGGCTTTCTGTAACACCCCAAAACAAAGCAGTGCATAATTGTAATGTGGACGGAGAATAATAAAAATGTTGCCCAATGTTTTGCAAACAAAAATGAAAAAGCTGAAAGGTTTGCCTTTCCAGCATCAGTACTCAAATCTTTGAAGTCAATTCTTTGTAGAACACCCTTTCACTCTATTTATTTGTTTACTTATTTATTTAATTTAAACTAAAATAACCAAAAAGTGATCACTTGATAGACAAAATGTGAACATCATTACTTAAAAGTTTAAAAAGGGTTTTGAACAAAGTTAAACAATTATCTTGTCCACAACCCTTTAGTTCATTATAACTTAAATTAAATAAAATGCAGAACTTTTACAGCAATTCATCAGAAAATAAAGCATGTTACTCAGTACATAAAAATTGTAACATATGATAATTCATATTCAACAAAATACATACATAGCTCATATTAAGTTTAATTAATTGATTTGTATCTTTTAATGATATTTTCTTTAAGTTTTCTTTAAATTTACCAATTTTTGAACATTTTTCATGTCATCACTGCAGCTATTCCATGACCGGTCTTTTCCAAGCAGGGTTTTAACAGATTTTCTTCCAGAATTGCCATGTATTTTGTTTCAATTCATCTTCCCATCAACTGTGATAAGATTTCCTATCCATGCTGAAGAAATGCATCCCCATAGCATGATGCTGCTATCACTGTGTTATATCATGGAGCTGCTCTGTCTGTTGGTGATCAGTTTCTACCTCCTACAGTATTTTGGATGCAAGCCAAATAATCTCAACTAAACAGCTTGTTCCACATGTTGGCTGTGTCCCCTGTAATGCTTGTTTTCTGAACAAATTCTCCCATATGAACCTTTATTTCTCTACTGCTCCTCCAAAGTTACCATGGGCCTTTTATTGCTAGACTATGTAAAGGAATCGCTTAAGAAGGCAACAGCAGAAGTAGATCCAAACAGTAGTTTTTTTATAAAAACAGGGAAATTTGCAGGTTTGAAGCAGCTGGATTGTTGGACTGGGTTCCAAGAATGAAACCTAGAAAGAAAATAATAAGATAAGACAACTTTATTTGTATAGCACATTTTCAACAACAATACAATTCAATGTGCTTTGGGTGATTAGGGTATAAAATAAAACCAGCAGTAAAAGTATAAAACTCAACATTAGAGACACATAACATATAACCATAGACTGTATATTACTGGACGAAGCCTCAGTGACGTCACCCATTGGTTTCTGAAGAGCAAAAATGAAGCCAAATGGGTTGTTGCCACCGCCGCCATCTTGTCTGTGTCATGCGTTTCGTCACTCCCAGAAAATACAAAAATGGGCAAAGAGGTGGAGCTGAGAGTGGCGCTGTGAGGGCGGGGGCGGATGATTGACACTCTGAGCCGATGTAGCCAGGAGCTAGTCCTGGAGCTAACTGAAGCTAATTGAAGCTAACGGAGGTTAGCGGGCGCCTTTAGCCTGAAAGCCGCAGTAGAGCAACTCTGCTACCCTCTTCCATCCAGGCTGTAAATACAATATTAAATCGGTAAGTTAACATTTAAATTGAAATAATTTATTCAAATGAAATGATCATTAACTTAATGCAAGTTTTCAATAATATTTTTAACTTAGTTATTAATAGTGTATGATATCTATTTAGTCTATGCATGAGATACATGATCAAGCTAAGTTAGTTAGGATAGTTCACATATTTAGATTAATATTTGTATTTACCCTAATTGTTAGATTGTACTACCATGTAGGATCTCCCAGTTAAAATAATTGTTCCCACACCTATTGTAGATTAGCAACATCTAATATGACTAATTTCGATCCTAGTCAATTCTGCAATGTATGAATTTTACTAATCATTTATTGAGGTCTGGGAAGGGATAAGTTGCACTTTTAGTAAGACACTTGTGTTTCTTTTTATAGATTTTGTTTACCAGGTCACAGTGGCTGCATGCCTGTCCTCCACAACAGCCAAACAAAGCAGAAAATGTAAGTACCTGTCTCCATCACTTCATGTAGAATTTTAATAGTATTATACTTTCAACCGATAAGCCACACCTGTGCAACTGCCATTCATTATGCTAGTTTTTTTCTCCATAGCCATTTGGATCATTGGAGACAGCTATGTCTGGCATAGTTCTGAGAGAGCTAAAGAAACCATCAGAGGAAACCTCGGCCTCCCAGACGTCCGTATCTCCTGGTTTGGCTGGGGGGGTTGAGGTGGAAAGGAGGAAGAGCAGCTCTAGATGTCCTCATCATCAGCTGTGGTGGAGATGATATGGGGGCGGTGAGCAGTGTCCAGTTGGTGAACATGATGATGGAGGACCTGCACCAGCTTTACCTTCTCCACCTTCAGATGTCCATCATCTTCTCCTCCATCACCCAAAGGTGTTCATAGAGGGGAGGTGTAAACCCGGCAAAAATAGAAAAGGCCAGGAAGTTTGTCAACAGTGTTATGGCTTCTTTTATTCCTAGTTTAAATGGTGCCATCTTTACGCATCCTCACATTAGACACGACAGTCCTTTTGAACAATTGATGTTAAAGCAAAAAGTATAAATATATTCCTGATTGTTATGTCTAATGTGTTGTTGATGTCGTTTTTTTATTTCAACAATTACATCTGTTGCCATAACACTGTTGACAACTCTGTCCCCCCCCATTTTACTCTACATAAGTCTCTTTTGCCTTCTGGCCCCCATTTGTTTTTTTATCTGTGTCCCTTTCTTTTATAGAATCTTGTGTTTAAAAAAATAAATGTTTTATTCTCTATAATGACTGAAAATTCTTTCAACAGTATATAACAAGGGAAAAAATAAAACAAAGTAATTAATCAGCCAACTGCATTTTTGAATTTGATAAATTTCTTCAACATCTCAATATTAAAATAAACCTTGGCGTCTGCAATCTTACAAAGCCAAATCATACTTCTTATGTAGCTACAAAACTATGATTTTTTTTCCTGAAATGGAAACAATATCTGTGTGAAAGAAAAACAAACTTCATTCATTTGTTGTTTATTTAATCAAAAACAAAAAACAGACAGCACCTAACGATATGAAAGAAGCGGCATTAAAGATGATGCACATATAATGTTAAGTACTTCTCCTTATGATCTTCCTGTAGTTTTAGGCGATTGATATAATCTGTAAAAAAAACAAAACAATGTATATTAAAAACTTAAAATTTCAACATTGCCCGTCTTAGTTGGAAACCCACTCACCACAACAAGACAAACGTGCTGTAAACAAATGAACACATAGACATAACACTTATGGGTGTATGTATAAAAGTACAACAATGAAGGTGAATCCCATATGACAGCATATCAGAAGTGGTTAATGCCTTAACTGACAACTCTTATTAATTTTTAAATAGTAAAAAATCTCTGACAACAAAATATGAAATAAATCTGGAGTTAGTTGGGGAAAAAAATTATTTTTTTTTTTTGTAAACAAATGTGCCTCTAAGATAAGGCTGCTTGGTCGACGGGTTGAAATGATCACATTTCTTATCTACTTTACATGTTAAAACCCTCATACATATATATATATATATATATATATATATATATATATATATAGGCCTATATATGTGTGTGTGTGTGTCTTGACCGCGAAGCGATCAATACGTTATTTTGACGGTGAAATGAGCACAACTCAATAATTTTGTCAAATAAAATCATGAGGCCCTGTTTGCCCATAGCTTTCACTAAAACTATGTGAAGTTTGAATAAATCAACATGTAAAGTAAATAAGAAATGTGATCCTTTCAACCCATGTTCGACCAAGCAGCCTTATCTTAAATGCATCTTAACCTGTTCAGTTTGTAGTTTCCCAGTGTGGTTAACTAGCTACTTTGCTAATTAAGGAGCTCGGCTGCAGGAGCTTCATCTACAAAATAATGTACAGAAATATTATTTTACTTACCGAAAAAAATTGAGCAGAGACTTCTTGGACGGTCTGTTAGTGCAATCAGTACCACAGCAAGCCATATTTGTCCAATAAGTGCACGATTTATATCTAAACACTAATAAAGTTTGCGGATAGAACTGATGTTCAAGTTCAGAGAAAGGAAACGGCCAAAGTCTTAACATGAGTCCCAGGCTGAAGGCCTTCCCCGGAGCAAGCAGGGGGGGGGGAGCAGTCTATGGCGGCAAGCTGCTAGCCTCCGTTAGCCACCAGCGCTAGCGCTGGCGGCTCATCCGAGCCCTGTCAATCAAAAGGACACGCCCCTAATTATTCATAATTTCAAGATTAAATTATGTCTAAACGGATGAGTTAGAAAAAAATTCACCCCCCCTCAGAGTTGTCATGACGATAAACCTGACCTATTAAACCTGAAATGGTTTTTTGAACCAGGCTGTAAACAGGTTTATTTCTGCTGTGAAGTTGGCCTTTTTAACATGGGAGTCAATGGGAAATTGCTCCTTTCTGGAGCCAGCCCCCAGCGGATGAGGGGTGAACTGCAATTTCTGTTACTTCTGGGATGGCTTCAATTCTGAGCTTGCCCCTTGCATATAACACATGGCATTCCAACTAATAGTTGTCACTTACTCAAAGGCAGCTCTAAAAGTTCTAAACACATGGGTTTTTAGCCTTGATTTAAAGGAACTCAGTGTTTCAACAGCTTTGCAGTGGTCTGGAAGTTTGTTCCAAACAAAGGGAGCATAGAAACTGAAAGCTGCTTCTCCATGCTTGGTTCTAATTGTAGGGATGGTCAGTAGACTACTGCGATGGACTGGCGACCTGTCCAGAGTGTACCCCGCCTCTCGCCCAATGACAGCTGGAGATAGGTACCAGCCCCCGCCCACCCCCAACCCTACATAGAAATGAAGGGTACAGAAAATGGATGGATGGATGGGTTAGTAGACTAGAGTTGGAAGACCTGAGTGGTCTGGAGGGTTGGTACAGTGACCACATCTTAAGAGTTTTAATAAAGGCAGCTGGAATTTTCTTGTTGTCTTGAAAACATTTTGTCTCTCATCCAAGAGGCTTCTTCAGTTCTGAAAACTGGATTGGGGGTATCAGATTTATAAGTCTAAAGTTAGTGTTGTTAAAGTTCACTAATGAGGCTATTGTTATTCTATCAAGGTTACATAAGGTTCTAAGCACTAAGCAATCTAGGCAACGTTAGTGTTGTTAATGAAACCACCCTAAATATGTAACTATGCGCTGTTTTGGTCACATGCCACAAAGTGTGAGTTTTCGTGAAACTTCTTGGGTAGACAACTCAAGGCTGCCTTTGTATGTGTTGGAAAGGGGGAACCTGAGGCCACCTCCTCTTTTCAAGGTGGGTTTCGTATGTATTACATAGATGGCTTTTCTCACTCCTTTCTCAAACCATGAGTCTTCCCTATATAAAATGTGTACCTTATTGTCTTCAAAAGAGTGACCTTTGTCCTTTAGATGTAGATGGAGTGCTGAGTCTTGGCCTGATGAGTTTGCTCTTCTGTGTTGAGCCATCCTTTTGTGTAGTTGCTTTTTTGTTTCTCAAATGTACAGCTCTGAACATTCCTTACTGCACTGAGCTTGTGTTTGGGTGTTTTGTCTTTGGGATGAATCAGTCTTTGCCTCGGAGTATTACCAGATTTAAAATGCACTGGGACGCTGTGTTTAGAAAATATCCTCCTTAGTTTATCAGAAACTCTAGCCACATATGGGATAACCATGTTTTCCCACCTCCTCTTCTCCTCCCCCTACACTGGCCTTAGTTGACTGTTTCTTTAACTTTCTAGTTGCCTTGACATATGCCCTTTTAGGGTATCCAGAAGTTAGAATGCCCTCTTTACATGTTATGTTCTTTTTCCCTTCTTTCTGTCTTTGTGGGGACACATTCAGGTTGATGCTGTAGTGTTCTGAAAACAGATAGTTTATGTTGCAATGGATGGTGTGAGTCAAGAAGTAGGTATTGATCTGTATGTGCCCGTGGCTCAGTAGCAGAGTTGTCGGCGTGCAACCCAGAAATCATGGGTTTGATTACTGTTTCTGCCTGCTACATGCTGTTGTGTCCTTGGGCAAGAAACTTTACCTAACTTGCCTACTGCTGTTGGCCAGAGGGGCCGATGGCACCTTGCCATCGGTCAGTCTGCCTGTGGTTACAATTGTAACTTGTTTCCACCAGTGTGTGAGAATGAATAATGGAGTTGTAAAGTGCTTTGGGTCTCAAAAAGCGCTAAATAAATGCAAGTCATTATTATTATCCTAAAGACGTCTGTGGTGAGACTACCATCTACTTCCAGGTGTACCAGGCACTCCAGAAATGGTAGCTTGTCTTTTTTAGCATCTTCTCTTGTAAACTTGATGTTATGGTCTACCAAGTTGATGTGTTCAGTAAAAGCTTCCACTTTTATGGCTTGGATTTTGACCCAGGTGTCGTCCACATACCTAAACCAGCGACTGGATGGTGATCTCTTAAGAGTTCAGTGCTCTTTTTTCCACTTCTTCCATGTAAAGATTAGCCACAAACTAGGGATCCCTTTTAATCCCATTTAAACTCTCAATGTTATCATGTCCTGGATGACTATCTACACCAGTGTATAATAGAATATCTTCAATATACTTTGGTGCTAAGCCATTCTATGATTTATAGACTAGTAAAAGTATTTTGAAGTCTATTCTCTGAGCTACAGGGAGTCAGTGTAAGGACTTTAGAACTGAGTTGATGTGCTCTACTTTCCTGGTTCTAGTGAGGACACAGGAAGCAGCGTTCTGGATCAGCTGCAGCTGTCTAATTGACTTTTTAGGCAGACCTGTGAGGGCACTGTTGCAGTAATCAATCCAGCTAGAGATAAATGGAGGGAGGTGTTTTTCGAGGTCCCGTTGTGACATTAGTCCTTTAATCCTAGAAATGTTCTTCAGGTGATAGAAGACAGACCTTGTTATTGCCTTTATGTGACCCTGGAGGATCAGTTCTGAGTCCATTACTTCATCTAGATTTCAGGCCTGATCAGTAGTTTCTAGCTGTATTAACTGAAGCTGTGTGCTGGCTCTTGATTGTTCCTCTTTAGGTTAAAAAATTAATTACTTCAGTTTTGTTTCTATTGACCTGGAGAAAATTGTGGCACATCCATCCATTGATTTGCTCAATGCATTTGCTTAGGGTTTTGATAGGTTCAAAGTCTCCTGGAGACATTGTAATGTAGAGCTGAGTATCATCTGCATAGTTATGGTAACTAATCTTATTGGTTGTTATAATCTGGGCTAGTGGGAGCATGTAGATATTAAATAGGAGGGGGCCCAGAATGGAGCCCTGGGGCACCCCACATGTGATTTCTGTCTGTTCTGATGAAAAATTTCCTATTGACACAAAGCGGTTCCTGTTTTTAATGTAAGACTCAAACCAGCCAAGTACTGTACCAGAGAGTGTGCTCTCTCCTGTCGTTTCAATAATATATCATGGTCAACTGTATCAAATGCTGCAATAATGTCCAAAAGTACCAGCACTGTGGTTCTACCACAGTCTGTATTCATTCGGATGTCATTGAACACTTTGACGAGGGCAGTCTTAGTGCTGTGGTGTGCATGGAAACTAGACTGAAAAATATCAAAACGGTCAGTCATTGTTAGGAAGCTGTTTATCTGTTGAAACACAGTTTTTTCAATAATCTTGGTGATGAATGGAAGATTAGAGATTGGCCTCTGGTTCTTTAGTAGTGGTTTGATAACTGCTGTTTTTAAAGCCATGGGGAAGACACCTGATAAGAGCAATGAGTTAACTATTTGAATCTGATCAGACCCAATGACAGGGAAAACTTTAAGAAGAAATGTGGGTAAGACATCAGGACAGAAAGAGAATATTAACTTTATTGTCCCCATGCAGCACTTTGTTTTGCAGCAAGCAAGAAACAATCGCAGATGAAAGACATGCACACCAAAAGAAATTGAATAATAACTACAACATCCATGATACACAGGGTACAATCCATGATACACAGGGTACAATCATAGATTACCACAGTCTCTATTTGGGTTCATTGTCTCAAGTTATTATTAAGGCTGACACTAACAGGGACAAATTATTATTTGCACCTTTTTGTGTTGCATTTTATCACCATGTATCTGTGAGCAGAAGGCAGCAAACTGTAATGATGGTAAAGAGTGTGGTTTGGGTCAGCAAGGATAGCTTTAGCCTTTATGACGGCAAGGTTGGTGCTGTTGCCACTGATTCCTCCTTCCTGGTTAAATCGTTAAAGATCTAGCTGCACCTGATGGGGGTGTGACAATTTATAGCCAGCTCCTG
This sequence comes from Valencia hispanica, assembly GCA_963556495.2. NCBI lineage: Eukaryota > Metazoa > Chordata > Actinopteri > Cyprinodontiformes > Valenciidae > Valencia > Valencia hispanica. The sequence goes on from OY747711.1 coordinate 21,237,778, forward strand.
CAAACTGTCTGCTCTCTTTCTGGAAGGCAGCTTGGTCAACATAGGAATTGTTTGGTTAAAGTTATTTTCATTTAAATAAATTATTTGAATAAGCTAACCTTTGGCTGTGTAGTCTCCTTTTATTTCCAATTTTTTTGTCAAGTTGGTAACACCTTCCTTGTGACCCTGGTTCTGTAGAGTTTGAGGAGCTGTACCAGACTTATCTCTATAGGTTTGCTGCACAACTTTACAATGTTGTTTAGTCTATGCTTATCATTTAGGGCAAGCAATTCAAACCCACAAATAAAACCTTAAAACTGACTCAAAGAGGAATAAAACATTTTCATAAAAAGGGTGGCATCTTCTCAATTTTCCAATAAAAATATAAATGCTGGTGACCCTTAGCACAGACTGCATCTGTATTAGCCTCAAAGGTCAAGCAGTTGTCAATATCTGTACCAAGATATTTGTGATGCTGCACAACCTCAACAGCCTATCCATGGATAAAAACTGGTGTGCGCTCACACCAGCCAACAGTAGCTGAAGGACTGTTGAGCTAATGACTTTAATGAACAGATGTTGCTGATGTGAGAACAATATGCGATTCAGGAGGAGATGAGTTTATCCACAGTCACAGAGCTGAGGTTGGCAGGTGTTTGGTGCTTGATGATCCAGTGACGTTTAGTTTCTTTTTCCAGGACGGAGCAGGGAGATATTGATCTGCCGAAGGGTGGACAGGCGGGTGAGGACAAAGGCGGGAAGGGTTGGGACCTAGAGAGCAGTTTCCAGGAGCAAATGAACTAGAACAAGTAAAGGTCTGATTACTCTGATGTGAGCCAAATGATCTTGCATCTGACTCAAGGAGACGACTCCTCTTTAGGCTCCTCCTGATAAGCCTTGATGAGCTGCAACTGTGGAGCCTACACCTACCAGTCACACCCTTGAGAGAAAGAAGAGGAGAGAAACACCACTTCTTTTTGATATAAAGTTTCAATCTTTATGAAATTGAAAAACAATGTTGCATGTGAAATAAGATGTTCAGATTTATTGTGAAAGAGAGTACAATAAGTTGCCATGGCAAAGAAACATTTTAATTGAATTGGTATATTTGGGAAGATCTGTGTGGACTAAGAGCCGCCAAGCTAATTTCTTTTATTAAACTAGTTTATTTAATTCCAATAGCCTGAACACACTAAGTCTTTTACCAATTTATTGGCAGATCATGTTAATGTGTAAAGGGCCAATTTGTTGATTGTATTTCTGAGTTGTACTTTTCTTTGTGATATAATTGAGACAATAAACATGTAAGGGATATAAATTTGTATAAAATTACAAATAAGAACTACTTGGTTGGCCATGGGAATTTAAAATAAATTCAACAATTAGTAGTGGCTTGTATGTCAGTATTCAAGCTAATACGGCATGAGCTATATAAAAAAGATACATAACATGTGAAATGTTTGTAAAAACACAATAATCTATCCATCCATCCATTATCTGTACCCTTCCATCCTATGCACGGTTGCGGGTGGGGCTGGAGCCTATCTCCAGCAGTCACGGGGCGAGAGGCAGGGTAGGCCCTGGATAGGTCGCCAGTCCTTCACAGACTCACAAAAATGTTAAAACAAATTCAATGAAATAAAATATTTTAAAAAGGTAAAAATGCGCTGGTAGTAAATTACATCTCGGTGTTTATTTATGTTGCAAATATCAGGCCTACATCTTGCTGTGTGAGCTTGTACGACCTAATCCATCTGTGCGCTGCACGTTGCATAAGGTGCGTGATGCAGCATTGTCTCTCATTAGTATCCAGCATGTTAAGATGCCAACTGACAGCAGTCCTGGGGGATAGCTTTGTGCTGCTCTCTTATTTATGTGCCCAGCGCAGCTCAGGAAAGTCTCATCCTACACGCTCTCCACACTCCCCATCTGTGTACATCAAGCTCAACCTCAGCAGCACCTCTGGCAATGCAGAGGTTGGGTATCTTTTTCTACCCACTCAGACAGGCAACTCTGAGGTCACGGAAGATTTTTAGACACTTCAGTTCTATGCAAATGTAACTCTTGGAAAAACATTTTACCTTAGAAAAGAATCTGATAATGTTTAATCACCATGTGATTCCTGCTGTAGATGTAAAAATATAAAAGTAGAACCACCAAAAATCTTTAGTTCTCTTACAGAAGACTTTTTCAAAATGCTTAAATCTATTCAGTCAGTGATTGCTGACACATTGAACGTTTGCATGTGATTGGTGGTTAACCTCATGGAGAGGGGAAGAAATGGTCCTGATTTATTTCTGATTGCTAAGTGTGTTCCAACTCCATTTTTAGCCTTTACTGAACCAAAAAACGCAGCTATGTATCTGTTATTTTTGCCTTCCAGTGTTCCCTCTGGGTATTGTGCAAACTGCAAAACAGACAGATGATTATACATGCTTACGTCCACCTCAAGCATGTACTAGGATAACTGCACCTGTCATTCTTTGAGTTTAGTTATTCTGCTCAATGAGCAACAAACAACAGCACAGCCTGTCGTTGTGATGTTCTGTCTGTGGTTTCTAACAATTATAATTTATCTTGGAAATAATTAAAGTACCAGTTTTTAGGATCCAGTGACATTAAGCAAAATAAATTTCAAACCAAGTAAAAATAGCTCCATACCATGTGATCACTAAACAGTGATCACAATGTGAGAAGCCTTACTTTAGAAAGTCTTTAACTTGATTCAACTGGACTATTGTGATAATCTGGGAAAGGGGTGAGAATGGAGATGAACCACGCTAGCCAGCTGCTTTTAGCATTTCCTAAAGTTGTCCGTTTGATGTTAAAATAAGTAAAAGACAGGAAATGATTTGAAATATTTAAGAATGACAAAACAGCAAAATCTAAAGAAAAAAAGAGAAAGGGAAACAACTTATTCAACGCTTAGTATAATAAAATGTGGGTGTTTTACAGCACCAGTAATATGTTGCCTAAGCATCCAAAATAAGATCAGCTATGGGTTGTAAAAAACAAGGGACCGAATATATATATATATATATATATATATATATATATATATATATATATGCGCATTATTTGAAAAAAAATTGAAAATAAATCCAAAAAAATAAAATAAAAAAATATATATATATTGCTTTTACAAGGTAATCATGATCAACAAAATGTGGCTTTTGTGTTTTCAAAAAATGTCAAGGGTAAAATGATTTCTACAAAATAATGAAAATCAAAAATATGTAACGTAAATAAGTGGTTGCAAAAATATTAACAGCCTTCAAGTCAGTATTTAGTAGATGCCCTCTCTGAGTGGATTGCTCTCTGTCAGGTTTGCACACCACAACTTTACTCCATTCTTCCTTGCAAAACTGTTCCAAGTTCTATCAGGTTGTGTGGGGATCAGCTGTGAACTGCCTTTTTTCAAGTCCTGCAACACATTCTCTATTGGATTAAGGTCTGGGCTTTGACTTTGTCAGCGTAGAACAAGGGTCTCCAACTCTGGTCCCCGAGAGCTACTGTCCTGTAGGTTTTAGGTACATCCCTGCTCCAACACAGCTGAATCAAATTAATGGCTCGTTAGCAGGCCTTTGCCAAGCTTGATAGCATGCTGCAGAGGTAATTCAATTGAATTCAAATATTTGATTTAGCTGTGTTGGAGCAGGGATGCATCTAAAACCTTCTGGACAGACCTTGTTGTCTTCAAACCAATTCTGTGGAGCTGTGGAGTAATATTTGTCTGCATATTTATTATAGCACTTTCTAATTTATTATCATAAGTTATGATATGCATGTACTCACAGCAAGTTTCAGGCCAGTTGCAATATCTACTATTGTTCCCAAGAAAAAGAAATCACAGTGGGCAATTGTGATTTGTGTTACTAATCCCCTAATCACTCCTAGCTAATTACAGATTAATTTAAGAGCTTGATATAACAACATAATATGACCAACAAATACACAGTCTATGTGCCTTTCTTACATTTTATTACATTTTTAAACAATCTTAATCAGAAACCACAATTTTGATTATCCATTTGAACAACACAACTGTTAGTGAAGGTCTATGGTTTTACTCCAGTGCTTCTAGTGGCAGAAAAAAGTTATTCGCGAACAAATATTAAAAAATAAGCTTCTCAATTTGTTTCTCTCACTTGCCTTTCAAAACAGAATAAAAAATGTTTAATTCAGAAATTAAACAATTGCAGGCTCTTTATAGTAGCTTAGTTTGCTTCTGCCTTGGCCCTGCTCTGCATTTTCCTTATGAAAGTCTTTTTTAAACCTATAAGTAACTGTTTATCAATTCTAAAGTACTCCTGATTCCAAATAGACAAGTAAAGATTAAACACAAACGGTAATAAGATTAACCTATCCCAGTCTTTAAATTATCACTGTCTGTAAAACAAATTAAGTTTGTTGCATGTCTTGAATGTTTGTTTGTCATTTCAGAGTGGCTATACTGATTGTCCAGATGCTCCTTGTTAGGACTAGGCCAATCATTTGACACTGTTGCAGCAGTGAGAAGCTGTGAGGAGACAGCCAGAGGTGTTTACTGGCACTTTAGCAGATCACTTGGTTCCTTTTATATTCTTCTCCAGTTAGAGGTTCAGGGGTTCTTGAACTTGCCAGCTCCTTGAGGACACCTACAAACATTAGAAATGGGAACAGTAAAACATTAGTTAAGATAAATTTGACTGAGACTATTTACTAATTAGAAACATGCTATCAAGCTGCATTATTTATTTCCAATGGTTAATGTTTTCCTGACATAGCATGTGCACTAACTATGACTAGCATGTGATAAGTATTTGAGATGCTGAGTCTATTCTTTGCAGCTTCCTCCTGTGTGTTGCCGTAGGCCCAGTGTCTCGATCTGATAGGGAGTTCCTAAGTTTATGTGGCGTGGCACCAGGGTAGACACACACTATTACTCCAAAGCCCCAGGTTCACTCAACATCACAGCTCTCATCCTGCCTCCCTCACGGATGGCCTCCTGGCTCGCCAAAGAGAGGGGCCGTCCTGCTTTTCCAGCCTCATTGACTTCGGAGGGTCTCCATCAATTAAACGCGATAGACTTTCAACTTCAGTGAACCGAGCACAGCAGCTATTCAGAGAAACAGGAGGGTCACTAGCACCTGAGAGACTAACTGCCGGCAGGCCCCATCACATGAATTCAGAGAGACACATCATTGGCTTTGAGCACATCCTAACCACGGTCAGGAGCGAGGGACTACATTTGATCTCACATAATAAATCAAAAGCAGCAAATACAAGAGCGCTACTTTCATACTCAAACACAGAGCCAGAAAAATATGAAATGTTAGTTAGATTGCCAACAGGAGGTTTTTCAAATAAACTGTGATGATATGACGCAAGGCAATTTAAACAACACTAACTCTACTTTCTCAGAGATTAAAAAGAATCCACTGATTATGCTGGAGTCTTTGTTCTGTTAGCTACCTTGTTATGTTTGGCAGCATGTGTGCTTGCAGGATTCAGCTATGGGATAATACAAGCACATTTGTTGGGTGTTTGTGAAATAGTAAGTTGTATGAGATTCTCTTACACCAGAGTTGTTAACACAATTTGAATCTAATGCTGTTTGTAGATTTAAACTCATGTTACCCAATCAATTGTTAGCTCGTCAGCTAACAAATGGGCTTCAGTAATTTCTGTGTCTTTCACTGTTTGAAATGGTAAGAAATTCATAAAAGACATGATTTGAGGGGCTAAACAGGGTCTACTGCATTGAGCTCACCATCATGGCTGTTCTACATTGCATTGAAGAATACTAGACTGTAATATATATATATATATATATATATATATATATATATATATATATATATAGATAGATATATCACAGCTTGTTTGGTTGAATTTACAAATGGAGACAGTCTGTAGGTGGAAGTAATGGCAAATAAAAGCAAACAATGCTGAGTTGTGTTGCAACTTCAGTGCTCCCTAGAGGGTTTTTTTTTTTGCTACTTGTGCTCTTTGTTTCTTTTCAGAAAGGAAAAAAAGTGAATGACTCAGATTCAGGTACAACAAACTCAAGCTAAGGGGAAAAAAACAGACATGGAATTCACAAATCTGGCTGTGTATGATTCAGCATACAGTATGTTAACAATCAACAACATGTTACAACAGTTTGTAAAAGTTACCACTGTTTTTGTTGTTAAACAAGCAAAAATGTTAGCACATATTAGCACTCTGTAAAATTACTTTATCCGTATGTGTTTGAAGGATAATATCTAAATAACACACAACCCACAGGAAATGTGCTTTGGTCAAAACAAAATGACAAAAAATATAAGTATCTTTTTTGCCTGCATGCAAAATATTGCACATCACCCTGAACAAACACTCAATCACATGTGACATGTGGCAGTGGCACCAACATGCTGTGGGGATGCTTTTCTTCAGCAGCAACAGGGAAGTTGGTTATGGTTAACCGAATAATGGATATAGCTAAATACAGTGCTATCCTGGAATAAAACATCTTACAGTCTGCAGAAGACTTAACACAAGTGTAAAGCTGGTAGACATGCTCCAAAAAACAGGCAGCTTTAACTGCAGCAGACAGTGGTTCTGTAAAGGGGTCATCACCTGAAATTTTAATTTTTTCCATGTGAAAACATGTATAACATGGTTTCTTAATGATTTTACACTGGGCAGTAAGCCAATATTCAAAAGTGGAGCATTTGTTTACCATTGGCTTATCTAACCACCCCCCGTGCACATCACGTGCATGCACTCTCAAAAACGTGGTTTTGATTTCTGTGCCGGTTTTACGTAAAAGCGGCAGGATTTTACCATTTATGAACGTAGAAGACCAATGCTGCTGGAGCTCGCGCCGCTCCTCTCACCCTCACATTCAGCCGAGCCCCACCGCCATTACTGAAGAAAACGACATGGCTGTTATAGTAATAATCGACTTTATAAGAAGGCAAGCCTATTTTATAGAAGTTAACAAGCGTTTTATCACGTTATTGATCAAATGGTTGCCTTTACCATTCCGATACATCTTCACTTTCCAGCTCTGGTTCGGAGTTGGGCTCGTTCATAAACGGTTGGATTCCGTAGGTCGGTGAGGTCGGGTTCATTCATAACGTGACCCATGTTGTTGTTTTTTGGAGAGTGTTGCAGTGGAGCGTCACCCCCCCCCCCCTCCTTCCTACGACCAATCAACGCAATCCACATTTGCATTATTATAATGAACATCCGGGAAAACGGCGAAATATCACGTGCACTCTCGCGAGACAATACGGGTTTTACTGAATGGTTCAGAAAAGCATCTATATAAAAATATTTTTTTGACTAGAATTTATTTTAAAGGCGTGAAAGACTATGATAGGGAGTAGTTATTCACTTTAGTAACAGGTGATGTCTCCTATAAAGTATTGAGTCAGAGGGTTGAATACAGGGGCATTACACGCTTTTCATGTTTCATTTTTCACTTTTATTTAAAACTTTGAAATATATAACTTTCATTTTTCTTCAAAATATGCATTACTTTGTCTTGGTTTATCCAATATAATCCCATTAAGATTCTATACATTAAAGTTTGTGCTTACAACTTGGCAACATGTGAAAAAGTCCAGTCTTCATGAACACTTTGAAAGGCACATTTAATCTCTCAGAACAACAGTGTGTAGTACCTCTACCAACAGACTGTTAAAGAGTGGTTGTATTGCAGAACGAAACAAAAAGCAGAAAAACATTAAGAAAACAGATTTGATCACAATGTTTGAAAAGTGGTTACTGAAACTAATGGAAAAAAATGCCTTGTATGAAAGAGCAATTGCGTTTTCTTTAGATTCTGCTTCTTTTAAACTCATTTTTTGGTATTTTCTGTTTTGTAAGGCTTTGTACCTTGTAAATGGTTCAACAGTTGGGACCATCGTCCCTGAGTTACTAGACAGACATCAGGAATAATGTTTCATTCATGTGTAAACAAACATGGCAGGTTTGCTCAGGGGCGATCTTTTGAAAGAAATGTCATTCTGAATTTCAGCAACTGTAGATGACACATACATTCCCCTGGCAGCAGCTAACCACTGCACCAATTTGGCACACATCTATTCAGAGTGATCCCCGTCTTTCTACTTGTCTAAGAGAAGCAGCTTTCATTTTCTATGCTCCCCTAATCTGGAACAAACTTCCAGACAACTGCAAAGCTGCTGAAACACTGAGTTCTTTTAAATCACAACTAAAAATGTATTGGTTTAGAGCTGCCTTTGAGTAATGCTTTGATGTATCATGTTTTGTGTGTGCTTCTTGCTTTATTGCTATTTTTACATTATATGCGTTGTCTGTGTTTTACAGCTATTTTTATTTTAACCCTTAATAATGTAAAGCACCTTGAATTACCTTGTTGTTGAAAGTGTGCTATATAAATAAAATTGCCTTCCCTTGTCTTGCCTATGAGTGCAGAGAGCAGGTATAGACCAAAGAATGAATGAAGCAGGTGGCTGAACTAACAGCTTACCAACATCTTGCCAAAGCTCTTTCTGACACTTGCAATTCACATGAAGAAGCAGACTGATTCCCCCATGTTGAGCTGGAGGCAGGAGAGAGGAGAGCTGGTGAAAGGCGATCAAAGAGCGATCGATTGGGTCTGCTGCTTTTGGGGCTCAGTGGAACATAGGCGGCTTCTGCTCCAACACTGAAGATGAGGCTGCAGATCTCTGGTGTGCTCTCCAGATTTTCACAAATTAGATTCATGAAGCACAAGCTGAGAACAGGGTTTGCTTTTTTTTCTTTGTTGGTTATCTTTGGTAAAGAAAATGTCCAAAAGAGAGCTATTTCCTGTTCAACCACCTGCTAGTGCAACACAACTCAAATAAGTTGAATGTGGATTTGTTATCTTGCAATGCAATATACATCAACATAAAAATGATCAGCGATAGGAATGATAAAAAAGGCAAGGGATGAAGAAAAAAACCTACAAGCAAACTAAAGACTAAAGTTAAGAAGTCTTCATCCAATTGTGCAGTTTGATGTATGACTTCATTTTCAAGGACTTGTTTTCAATTAGTTATATTTGAGTCAATAATGAAAATAGTGAATAGAAATTATTATAAGCATTAAATTGCATTAAATTAATGAATGCATACTTTATTAATCCCACAAGGGGAAATTCAAATATATGGGGCAATTAAATATATGGGTTACAACCTTTATAACTTTGTTTTAATCCATACTAAAGCACCAAAGTGTTGTTAAAAAGCTTGTGATTAATTTCTGCATTCTGTCTTCAGATGATTAACATATGTTCATCAATAACTGAAATATGTTTACATGTGGCAGCTCAAAAAGTTGTGGTTGCAAACCTCTTATTAGAGTTGAAAACAGATATTTACATACTCTAAAAGATATTTTTTTTTCTCATTTACATAAAATCAGACTAAATATTTTCTGTTTTCCCTGTACTGTAATGTATTGTGTTTCTTCTGCTCATACATGACTCCCTGTTCTTTTCATCCCTGACCTCATTCTCAACCCACTGTCCAGGAAACTGCCCATTAAAATAGTCAGATGCACAAAATAAGTATCAGCCCATTTAAATTAATAAGGCCACATTATTACTCAACAAATGTATCTACTGGCATCCATAACATTGCAGGTGCAAGGCTGAGGGATCACCCTTGTCCTGTGGCACATAAGCAACCATACTATATATATATACTATATTCCACAAAGCAGCTGTTTTTGCTTACATTTAAATAAAAAATGGAATGTCGAAAATTATTTATACCTATCTCAATAATCAACTGAAAAACATTATTGGCAGTACAGCAGTCAAATCCTTCTAATAATTAATAAGCAGCTTTTTGCATATCTTCACTGGTATTTTGATTATTTATCTCCAAGTCTTTGTGTTTGGAAGACCTCCTCGCCATAACACAAATATTTTGCTCTCTCTAAAGAGGGATATTTCTACCAGATTCCAGCTAGGACCCTGCCTGGGCCACGATAAAACATTAATATGACTTCCACTCAGATAAAAAAAAAAGTTTGTAAAATTAAAACTAAACATTTCAGAGGTATGAAAATGTTTGGTCTTCATTATATTTTATTATAAGAGGTTACTGTTGTTGTGACACAGAGTGAGCGAATTTTGTCTGGTTTACATTACCATCAATAATATGATAATTTATTTTTAGTATAATTATTGATGAAGTTCAAGTTTAACCTCTTAAAGTTTAGGGCACCAGCTTCAAGAAGCAATTATAGACACCCAGTCTCTTCTGACAAGTATAAGTTCAGACGCCGAGAACCATAATTGTACGCATACACCAAGTAATCACAGAAAATTTCTCTTTAAGCTAAGGAAAGTTTTCTAAGAAAATAGATCAACCTTACAGCCAAAACATTTCATCAATAATTCTCATCTATTCTAAAGCATGCAACTCCTACTACTGACTATGGAAAAATTGATAATATGGGAATGGAATAAATAATACATTTCGCAGAATTATTTCAATACATTGCTACTCATAAAAGAAAGGAGGGGGGGCGTGAGTGTGTGTTGCTGCACGTGCAGGAGACTCAGGTCGTTATCATCTGGGCGAGATCGCCACAAAGCTAAGGCGCTGACAACGGACCGCATGGGGCAAAGGGCAATCAAATTAGCCAGAGGTAACAATGGAAGTGGTGTGGAGAACAAAGGAACATAAAATTAGCCTTGGCTAACCATGTTGCCATGCGGTCCAGCTGTAAGTGTGGAGGGCAGGATCAAACTCGACGCTGCACAAAGTATACAATCAAATGTGGGAGAGTGTGGGGAGAACAAAAGCATAAAGAGAGAAAGATATAAACAGTGGATCCCGTTTGGGATAAAAACCAGCTTCAAACACACAGCAAATAAACATCTCAACACCAGTGTGTGGCAACGCTAAAAGATCCAACAGGTTCAGCACTTAAGAACACTTCAGCCAATAATGAATGAGGTCCAACTTATTCTGACCTATATTTTTACCTATTTATCTGCCCAGACACAAAATGTGTAGTTGAGCAAAAGGAAGAAACAGAACCTTGCGCAGGGTTGTTTAGGAACTCGGTCTCGGTAGTAGGCCTGACGGCTGCGAATCAACGTCGTAAAGTATTGTCTTGGAACAATTCTAATGTCACCCAGGGCTGGATACGCAGACAAAGGCAAGTGGTTTCTTTCTTTGTGATGTCATCGTTGGTCACGGCCAATGGGAATATGTTGGGATCACAGCTAGGAAGGCTGGGAAATCCAGTCTGTTCAGTTCATTTATGGAAAATGGATCCCAACACTGTGAAATGTGACATAAATTAATACTGACTGCCATCTCAATACAATATGTGGTCATTTATGTGTGTTCAATTCATTCATTTCTGGATTTAGCAAGATAAAATCTCTAACAATGAGTGAGAGCAGCCTTTGGACTTCACAGTGTGGCATCGCTCTGCTTGTGTGTTAAGCAACAGAGTGCAGATTTTGGAAAGAAGTTTCTGCATGGGTGCTTTCAGTTTCAGCAATATGGCTGTTGGGTTTTTGGTCTTACTAATTTCTAAGTACACTGGCTGTTCCTTCAAATGGATGGATCTCTTAGTTCCCTTCTTGCTGGTTTTGTAGATGCAGGCTATTGCTTCCCCCAAGCCTGTTTAGTAAATTGTTTGAAATTTTTGTTCAATATTATTCCAGATCTCTTGTCTATAAAACATCTCTTCATTCTTTTCACTCTGGAAGCCCTGCAGTCGTGCAGAAATTGGATTTTCAGGTTAAAAAAACAAAAAATACTGTTGCCTTTTCAAGCGTAGACTGATACTGTAAATAGCATTTAACATTTTTGCCTTCAGTAGAAAAAGTTGTGATTTAAAAAATGTATCTTTAAACTAATTTGTCTTTTTTTCATTGCATAAACTGTATAAAATATGTTTTTTGGTGCTTTACTTTTGCTCCTTATAAAGAGCAAACAATTTTTTTTGTCAGGAGTTATGAGCATTCCTGTAACACAGTACTATCAGAAACTGGCGGTAAACAAATTCTGTCTCATCTCATGGACATTGTGTGTATGCTATCAATAAAATATGCCTTTGCAACATGGAAATTTAAAAAAAAGACCTCAAAGCTTTTCTCACTCAGTAAATAATTCTTTTAGATGTTAGAAACAATAAAGAATCCCTTTGTGGATTATGTTTTACTTACATTTAAGTAACCTGTTAATCCTGTGATCTAAATCATATCTCTAGCTTTTTATCTTCTGTCTAGTGATAAAAAGCTGCCTATAAAAGTCTGAGTTATCTTTGGAGACTCCAAAGATTTTAGTCAGTAATGTCACTTTTGATGTTTTTGGTAGAGATTAAATAAGAAGGATGTGGAGTGACAGGGAAAGGCAGTACCACATCCTATGTAGTTTACCTTACATCTAACAGATATGTTATCAAAATATAAATAGGTGCCTTTTATATCATATTTTGGCCCAAATGAGCTTGTTTTGTACATAACCTTGGGATTTTACTAAACCTGAAATTCAGAGCAGAGCTGACATGTTCTATATGTGTTAAATGTAAAACACAAGTATTTGAAATTGATGAATAATGATAAATAATATATAAAACTAGTGTGGATGAGTCATAGCAGTAATATAAGAGTAACTGGGCCAATCACATTAGACAGATCTGCAGCACTCATGGACCCTTTTAACATTCCTGCTTAGTTTATCTGAAGGGAAGTCATTCCTTGGTGGTTGTAAAAAGTTGCAACATGTGAAAATTGCTTTTTCACAAAAGCAGAACTTTTTCAAAGGATTTTTAATCTTAAAATGAACTTACTCAGAAGACAAAAGCTTCATCATGCATTTTTTGTGTGAAGCAGACATGCCGACCAAACTTGTAACACGCACTGAAGTGGTCGAGTATACTGTCTGAATGTCTTCAAAGAAACCAGATTAATAATTCAAAGTGCCTTTCAACTTGCCTTTTGGAGTCATTGTTGCACCTGTTAACTTGTTATAAATTGCTAGCTTTTTGTAACTTAGCAGTAAAGAGTTTGGAGAAATCCTTCAGTAAACACTGGTTCTGTAGCCTTTTGAAATATTTCATGTAAGGAGAACATGACTTTTGATGTCTTCTTAAACTTTTAATTCAAAATATTACAAACTATTCTAATATTATTGTATAGTACCAGTCAGACGTTTACTCGTTGACGTTGACTTGTGTATAGGATAACTGTCTCGTTTAAAAAAATTATCTGGCCATGACTAGCTGTTCATTTCAGAGGAACTTGAAGAATTCATAGGTAGTCCACCTTCCTTATAATTCCACCAACTACAATGCACTAGTGCCCCTGGCAGCAAACCTGACACTCATTATAATGTTACCATGCCATGCTTCATAATTCGTTCCATGTTAAGTTAAATGTTCTTCAGGTTTAAAACCTGTGCACTGATATCTCCGAAATTCTTCTTGTCATTGTGGCCAAATAGTCTATAAATCAGTCTTGTTTTGTCTGTCTGTCAATAAAGCCTTTCTCCAGAAGACGTTTGACTTGTCAATGTGGACGGTGACTAAATTAATTGGAGATTGATAGATTTGATTTTGGAGCAGGTACTTCTGTCTTGGTCGGTAATATCTGAGTCTATGTTGGCATTGAGCAATGTCAACACAGACTCAATATCTAACAAACATTGGGACAAACATTCTGGTGTTCCAGGATATTCTAGTTTAAGATTAGCTTCTGTATTTTTGGTTCCTGAGTTGTTCTTGAACAACCCATCAATTTCTCTCATCTGAGAGGGATTGTAGGGGTCAGAAGGTTGGAACTCTGACCTTAATTGTAATGAAACTTTATTGACTAAAAAAAAACCTTAAAGAATAGATCGTTGCCGCAAAACCTACTCCTTTGAATGAATTGTACCATTGCTAAAAAGAAGAGTGGTATTAAACTACCGATATTAAACTACCATTATGCCAGTACTTGGTGATGAAAAAAAGCAAGTGGCTCCACTGCAACTTCCTAAGGGAAGTTTAATCAAATATTAACGAGGTAGTATGTAGGGTATATATTTGAGAAACATAAAGTTTTAATCAGCTGTACTCTCTGTCATATCCGTTTGTCATTCTCTTTAGTGCAGTTTAGTTGGACTGATCCTTTACCCAGCTACTGGTTACCTGCACAGCTTACTTTTGCTTAAAATATTTCATTTGGCCCTGGTTGATTCTGATCAGGCAGTATTGTTTCATCCCTCTTAATGCTCACGGTTTTAATGTTCTGGAAGTTCCAGGGCAAAAGACACTGAGAGGCATGTCACTTTCTCTGTCTCAATTGTTTTACTTAGCTGCAATTGTGAAGGTGTAGATAAAATAAAAGCCTGCTGAAACTTCCCGGGTCTTTTCCACTCCTTTTTAGACAGGAACTTACCATTTCTACATGTCCTCATATTTCCTAAATTTCAGGTTGTGATCTGACCAAAAACCTCTTAGAGATTTTACAAAGTATAACTTCAGTGGTTTGCAAAATATTCATTAAAACATTTTTTTTTTTAAACTTTATGGACTAATGTCCAGTTTGGCTCTGTAAAAACCCCCACATTATTTAAACTCAGCAATAATTTTAATCCTACTTAGACATTCTTTTGTTTCAGATATTTCATTGATTGCTAGGGCAAGGTGAATAGACAGTCAGGTTTTTAAATTAGAGAGAAAGCTCAGGGCAAACATTCAATCTGGTACAACTTACAACACTGTTCATAGGCTTTATTTAATGCTCTTCCTATATCAAATCCCATATCAGTATAAATAAGGAAACCATTTTAACTGGTGTGCGTTCAGCAGTATTTTGGATTTCCAGTTATTTTTTCTTTTCAAGTCATCTTAATTCAATCTAAGGTTTGTTTCCCTAATAGGCCAGTATTGGGTTATGAATTGATTAAGCATTTTGTTTAGGGCTTAAGGGAAATAAAAATCCTGAAAAGCTGAGTGCAACATGGGTTTCTGAGAAACTGTGCATGAATTGTCATATTTGTTCAAATACAGAATACAGTGTTCAAAGAAATCTTCATCCTTCAGAGAAACCATCTAATTAACAACCTAAGATTTACTGACCAGCAAATAAGGCAAGGGCATTTTTTATGATACATGAAAACATTACTCAAGGGCAACTCTAAACAGATGGGTTTTTAGCTGTGATTTAAAAGAACTCAGTGTTTCAGCAGCTTTGCAGTTGTCTGGAACTTTGTTCCAAATTAGAGGAGCATAGAAACTGAAAGCTGCTTCTCCGTGTTTGGTTCTAATTCTAGGGATGTTGAGTAGACTGGAATTAGAGGACCTGAGTGGTCTGGGGGGTTGGTATAGTAACAGTAGATCTTCAACGTACTCTGTTGCTAAGCCATTCAATGATTTATAAACTAGTAAAAGTATGCTGAAGGCTATTCTCTGAGCTACAGGGAGCCAATGTAAGGAATTTAGAACGGGCTTGATGTGCTCTACTTTTCTGGTTCTAGTGAGGACACGGGCAGCCGCGTTCTGGATCAGCAGCATATGTCTAATTGACTTTTTAGGCAGACCTGTGAGGACGCCGTTGCAGTAATCAATCCGACTAAAGATAAACACATGGATGTGTTTTTTGAGGTCCTGCTGCAACATCAGTATTTTAATCCTAGAAATGTTCTTCAGGTGATAGAAGGCTGACCTTGGTATTGCCTTTATGTGTGTCAGGAGTGGCGGTGTGGTGCATGGACCCAAACGCAGAAGCCTTGGAAAGGTGCAAGGATGTTTATTATTCGCTGGCTGATGGAAGAGGTGATGATGATGACGGCAGGAACAGAGAGACAGGACATCAGACGAGCAGGACGGGTAACAGCAGGACAACACACCATGGAGACAACAATAATGATCCGGCGCTGAGTGAGGTGAAGTGACGGGTTATGAAGCCAGAAGATGAGGAGAATCAGGTGTGGATGATTGGAGAGACACAGGTGAGGACAATGATTAGGAGAGGGTGAATAGGGCCGGATGACAATGTGACCCTGGAGTTTCAGGTCTGAGTCAGTTACCACACATAGATCTCGGGCCTGATCAGTAGTTTCTAGCTTAATTAACTGAAGCTGTGTGCTGACTGTTGATCGTTCCTCTTTAGGTCCAAAAGTAATTACTTCTGTTTTGTTTTTGTTCAGCTGGAGAAAGTTATGGCACATCCATCCATTGATTAGCTCAATGCATTTACATAAGGTCTGGATGGCTTCAAAGTCACCTGGTGACATCGTAATGTAGAGCTGAGTATCATCTGCATAGTTATGGTAGCTAATCTTATTGGTTGGTATAATCTGGGCTAGTGGGAGCATGTAGATATTAAATAAGAGGGGCTCGAGGATGGAGCACTGGGGCACCCCACATGTAATTTCTGTTCATTCTGATGAAAAGCTTCCTATCGAAACAAAGAAGTCCCTGTTCTTTAGGTAAGACTCAAACCAGCCAAGTAGAGAGTCCGACCCAGCTCTCCAGTCGTTCCAATAGTATATCATGATCAACAGTGTCAAATTCTGCACTGAGGTCCAACAGAACCAGCACTGTGGTTCTACCACAGTCTGCATTCATGCGAATGTCATTGAAAACTTTGACGAGGGCAGTCTCAGTGCTGTGGTGAGCATGGAAACCAGACTTAAAAACATCAAAGCGGTTGGTCATTGTTAGGAAGCCATTTAACTGCTGAAACACAGCTTTTTCAATAATTTTACTGATGAATGGAAGATTAGAAATTGGCCTCCAGTTCTGCATTAACATGTTGTCCATATTATTCTTTTTTTAGCAGTGGTTTAATAACTGCTGTTTTTAAAGCCTTGGGGAAGACACCTGACAGGAGTGATGAGTTCACTACTTTAATCAGATCAGACCCAATGACAGGGAAATCTTTCTTAAGGAAAGCTGTGGGTAGGATATCAAGACAGCAAGATGTGGAGCTTAATTGGTTAATGATTTCTTCAATGTTTTGTTTTTTTGGTTTAATTAATGGAATTCTGACATTTTTTCTACATTGGTGTTAGTTGGGTATCACATTGGTAGTCAGTTCGGAGCTGCCGTACAGACCGACTGTCTAATTGTTAAAATATTTTCAGTGAAAAAGCTGGCAAATTCATTGCAGGCCCTGGTCGAGTTTAGTTCAGGGACTACTGTCACTGGAGAATTAGTTAGTCTTTCCACTGTTGCAAACAGAGTCCGTGCATTACTAATGTTTCTGTTAATGATTTTACAGAAGAAAGATTCCCTAGCTTCTTTAAAAGTTATGTGATATCTGTTCAGTCTCTCTTTGTAGATCTCACAGTGAACCTGGACTCGAGTTTTCCGCCATTTTCTCTCGGCTCGTCGACACTCCCTTTTTTTCACTACGTACCAGTGGATCGTTGTCCACGGAGACTTCTTTCTACCTGAAACTAGTTTCACTTTAGTTGGATCAATGGAATCAATGATGTCTGGGTTTTTCATTAGGAAATTATCTACCAGCTTGTTTACTGAGTTGGAGTTGGAAGATGAGGGGGATGTGGTGGAAGGGTAAAGACGTTTAAAGGTTTCAACTGAACTGTCCCCGTGAAAACGCTTTTTACAGTTATCTCACTGTGGCTAGATATTTTAGCAGAGTTGGTAGTTTCAAAGAAAACACAGAAATGGTCAGATAGTGCAATATCAATTATCGAGATGTCAGATATAGTTAAACCTTTGCAGATAATTAAGTCCAGAGTTTGTCCTCAATTGTGTGTTGGTTGTTTGACATGCTGGTTCAGGCCGAAGTTGTGAAGAGTGTCACAAGAGTAGCCGAAAAGGAAACAAAATCTTTTCAAATA
Organism: Valencia hispanica; assembly: GCA_963556495.2. NCBI lineage: Eukaryota > Metazoa > Chordata > Actinopteri > Cyprinodontiformes > Valenciidae > Valencia > Valencia hispanica. The sequence continues at coordinate 21,255,561 of OY747711.1, forward strand.
TGAGATCCTCTTCAATATTACCCAGCTGAATGGTTATAACAAAAATAACTGTTTATGTAAGCATTATTTATAGTACTTGGTGTTACAAGTTATATTCAATGAACTTTTTGTTACAGTTTTCCTGTGAACCCTGTGCTCTGAATGTTGGTTGGCTTTAAAATGTGGTACCTGATGAGAGCAGTTCTCCATATCACAGAAAAATGTAAAATATATTTATGCTTCTAAAACCTCAGGTGCTACAATAATTTATTATCATTATGTTCATCCAAAGTTGTTTTATATAAAATGTCTAAACTTCTTCTCTGCCCCTTTTCAGACTTTTGTGGAGGGAAGGACAAGAAGGGTCTTTTGGCTCAGAAACCTATTGGTCAAGCATGTCTGTTGCACAGAACCTATAATGTGTATCTATGTTTTGTAGGTGTACAATAGCAATACTTATTATAGCAACTGACCTGACACTCTGGCAAAGGTATCACACAAAAAAGGCTCAAGTGACCCTTTAAATGAACCAGTGCTGTCCTTTATCGAATCAATATGAGACAATATTATCCTCATCCTTTCAAATAACCAAGAATGTGTGTTCTTTGATGTGTTACATCACATGTCAATCCTTTAAAGGATATAGGATGAGGAAGAAAAGCAGACTGGTTTTTGTTTGCAAAGTTTTCCCTGAGGCATTTTTACAGTCTCTGGACACATGTCTCCTTGCTACCAATCGTATTGTACCCTACTGGCTGCACCTAAATCTAAGTAACCTGTAAAGCAAACAGCACATGGAGGAAATCTCTCTCTTTCAGATTCAAACAGATGGCACATATAATTCATGAAGTAAGTTCAGCCTGTTCGTTTTTTAGGAAAGCCCTGAACCTTGTTTAATATAGGTATATGCATAAATTCAATTGTGAGGTTGTACATTTCAGGGTCTATAGAAATCACCTAGTTCTAGTCCTAAATCAAGTTTAATACAACATCAAATTTAAACAACATTCTGGCTGTCGCCTTGTGCAGGATTATCCTGCAGCTGCTTTCATGTCTCTGACACATGGCTGAGAGCAAGGGTGATTAAATTACCATATCTGCAACCTTCCTCTCCTCTGGGTCTTGGGAAGTTTAATAAATATTTCCTGGATGTATTCAGCAGTTTTGTTCCTGATTATAGGGAGTATTTAAGGAAACAATCTTTACATTTAAATTAAGAGATCTGCAGCAAAAGCCTTGTGCCAATAGAAAAGAAACCCCTAAAATTCAACCCCTAAAAAGGTCAACAGTCTTCTTCAAGATTGTTTAGACTAGAACATGTCCACACTTACAATATAATAAAATAACAAACACATATATGTATTTAAAACATATTTGTTTATTGCTCTTGTGCAAAACCCTTGTGTCCATAGAAAAAGAAACCCCTGAAATTCAACCCCTAAAATGGTTAACAGTCTTCATCAAAATTGTTTAGACTATAACATGTCCACACTTACAATATAATAAAATAACATAAACACATATATGAATTTAAAACATATTTTTTATTGCTCTTGTGTAGAATTTTGGTTATCACTGTGGAGCCCCAAAAGCCTTTGAAATAGCTTTGTAACATTGTAACTCTCTCCAGATTACAAATTGAGTTCGTTTCTCATCTGTTCTTGAATTTTTTTTTTTGACAGAAACATTAAGTATTACGTTTTAAGATTGTTAGCCCAACTTATTATGTCAGGAAGGTTCTATACAGGTGAATTCTTTATGTAGCACAGCCCTAGCAATAATCGGGTCTTTATATGGCATTGGAAGTTAAACCCAGCTGTCATTAAAATATGGTTAATCACAGTTAATTCATGATTCAAGGGCACCCTTAATAAACAAAAGCTTTTTTCCCCTCAATAAACGAGAAAATTATTCAAAAACAGGATTAAGGACTATAGAAAAGTTAGAATGCAGTAACTTTATTTGATTCATTAGGTTTTCATTTTTTGTCTTGATCTGATGGATTGCATTTGAATGAAAGCTCACTTTTATGAAGAGACGAGAGACAAAGAAGATGCAGAATATTTTGTTCTATTTATTGTTCTTATTTTCTTTGCTGTTAAAAAGCAAACTCATTGCTCAACAAGCCATTTGGAAAAGTAACTTCAATCATTACTTTACTAGGTCCATTTAGGGTTTGGGTATAGGAAGTACATTAAAGCAGTTCTCTCTCTACAATCCATTTAAGTCACCATTTTTTAAACTACCTCGTGTCCTATGCCTAACTAACTTTTTTGTTCAGATGTCTAATCTCCTCTAATGAAAATGAGTAGTGGATCGTTTTATATTGTGGATTTTCTGACAGATTTCTACAGAAGCAATTCTTGCAGTTCTCTGCTTAAATGTCGCTCAGAGTCCAAAGAAGGCGAAAAAAGGCAACTGAAAAGGGGGAATGTTGTAAACTCATCAGTGTGCCCTTTTGATCACAGTGCTTGCAGCTTTGAGATGCAATTTGCTTCCTTTTCACCCAGTGTAAAGAAGACATGTTTATTGGCTAAGGAGATGAGAAAGGCACAGTGCCACATGGCTTGCAGTTGGCTAAGTGAGGAGTGTGAGACCACTGTTGGCAGACAGGAAGGAGGCAGCTGTCTTCCAACCATTTAGGGAACAAAGATACCCTCCAGATGTTCAGGCATTTAGAGCTCTGTCTGAATAAAGAACATTTAAAAGTGAAGAGGGAAGTGACCTATACACTGGGTAATTTCAGTAATTTTCACATTCAATTTTGAATAGCTGCTTTCAATTTTAGTTTCCTGTAACAAAGTAAAAATCATTCAAAACTAAATTTTTATATTTTTCAAATTCAGTCACAGTATTTTTTGTTCATATTAAAATGTTACATAAAACTGTAGCTTAGTAACAGACACACTTTTATTCAAACAGACAGAAATTTGATCAATTTGGTGACCATATGCCTGCACCAGTCAGGAGAAACACAGTATAGTTTAAGCACAGTGCAATATGCTGTGTTGTGCATGGGCATTCTAGCTGTTGAAGTCCATGCAAAGTTCTCTAAACTGGCTGCAATATACTGTTTATATAAAAGGGATCTCTAAATAAATTAAATGTACATTGCTCAAAAAAATGAAGGGAACACTAAAATAACACATCCTAGATCTGAATGAATGAAGTATTCTTATTAAATACTTTGTTTTTTACATAGTTGAATATGCTGACAACCAAATCACACAAAAATTATCCATGGGAATCAAAATTATCAACACATGGAGGTCTGAATTTGGAGTCACACTCAAAATTAAAGTGGAAAAACACACTACAGGCTGATCCAACTTTGATGTAATGTATTTAAAACAAGTCAAAATGCGGCTCTGTAGTGTGTGTGGCCTCCACGTGCCTGTATGACCTCCCTACAACGCCTGGACATGCTCCTGATGAAGTGGCGGATGGTCTCCTGAGAGATCTCCTCTCAGACCTGGACTAAAGCATCCGCCAACTCCTGGACAGTCTGTGGTGCAACGTGGCGTTGGTGGATGGAGCGAGATATGATGTCCCAGATGTGCTCAGTTGGATTCAGGTCTGGGGAATGGGCGGGCCAGTCCATAGCTTCAATGCCTTCCTCTTGCAGGAACTGCTGACACTCCAGCTACATGAGGTCTAGCATTGTCATGCATTAGGAGGAAACCAGGGCCAACCGCACCAGCATATGGTCTCACAAGGGGTCTGAGGATCTCATCTCGGTACCTAATGGCAGTCAGGCTACATCTGACGAGCACATGGAAGACTGTGCAGCCATCCAAAGAAATGCCACTCCACACCATTACTGACCCACTGCCAAACCAGTCAGGCTGGAGGATGTTGCAGGCAGCAGAACGTTCTCCACGGCATCTCCAGACTCTGTCACGTCTGTCATATGTGCTCAGTGTGAACCTGAATTTATCTGTGAAGAGCACAGGGCCCCAGTGGTGAATTTGCCAATCTTGGTGTTCTCTGGTAAATGCCAAATGTCCTGCTCGGTGTTGCGCTGTAAGCGCAACCCCCACCTGTGGATGTCGGGCCCTCATATCACCCTCATGGAGTCTGTTTCTGACCGTTTGAACAGACACATGCACATTTGTGGCCTGCTGGAGCTCATTTTGCAGGGCTCTGACAGTGCTCCTCCTGTTCCTCCTTGCACAAAGGCGGAGGTAGCGGATTGTTCCCCTCCTACGGCCTCCTCCACGTTTCCTGATGTACTGGCCTGTCTACTGGTAGCGCCTCCATGCTTCAGACACAGCAAAACTTTTTGTCACAGCTCACATTGATGAGCCATTCTGAAAGAGCTGCACTACCTGAGCCCCTTGTGTGGGTTGTAGACTCCGTCTCATGCTACCACTAGAGTGAAAGCACCGCAGCTAGCATTCAAAAGTGACCAAAACATCAGCCAGAAAGCATGGGAACTGAGAAGTGGTCAGTGGTCACTACCTGCAGAACCACTCTTTTATTGGGGGTGTCTTGCTAACTGCCTATAATTTCCAACTGTTGTCTATTCCATTTGCACAACAGCATGTGAAATTGATTTTGAATCCGTGTTGCTTCCTTAGTGGACAGTTTGATTTCACAGAAGTGCGACTGACTTGGAGTTACATTGTGTTTAAGTGTTCCCTTTAGTTTTTTGAGCAGTGTATCTTGCATCTATTTTTCTCCTTGCTTTTTAAACAGCAGTTAAATGTCGTTTTTTAAGGTACGGTGATTGCTGTTTATTCAAAACGGTTCTGAATGAGTTTTTATTAATATACAATTTTGGTAAAGTAGGACAAAAACAATAAGTATAGCAAGAAAAATAAACGAATATTTTTGCTCTACAGTTTTATGCTACTGGCATCGTCTTACTGAAATGAACAGAGCCTCCCTAATAATATAGATAATTAAAAAGCATTATCTCTAAAGAAGCATATGTTCTTGTGAGTAAATATTTTATTGCTCAATAATGGTATCTTTACCTATAGGCATCCCAAACAGTGTTGTGAATATGAAGCATTGCCTTCTGCATCTTAATGTATCTCTGCTATTTAAAAAGTCCTCAAGGATTGATGCATTTCTGTTCAATTAGTCAGAAAGAAACTGGTGCACAAGTTTGTTTGTTTTTTCTTTAGGCTACTGCTCCACTTTTTTTTACTCCTCTCTGTCTTGCCTGCATGCCAAGGCCATGGATGGTGCATCATGCTGGTACACAGTTCAAATACAGAACGAGCACAGCTTTTGAAAAGACTTCTAGTTTTACTGCCAAAGACATAAGGCCTTACATTTCATCGTTGATAGACTCGAATGTAGTGAAGAACCATACTTTTAATAACGAATCCTTGTATTTAGAGCACACACAGGTGTGTGATAGCCTGACCACATGGTGTACAGCAGGCATTCACTCCAGAGCAGGCAATACGAGCCTACTTTAGCCTAAGTAAAGGGTTCCCAGAAAATATGAATTCCCTTTATAAGCGTGAATATTTTTATTTATGTCAGCTCAAAATACTTAGATTATACCAGATCCCAAAGGATTTCAACTTACAATTTGTTATTCCTGTGCTATTTGATGATAAATTATGTTTAAAGCAGCAAGTAAAATATATAGAAGTTACTTCCTTGCCTTCTTTTAAAAATGGGCATCAAACTAGGGGAAAAATATTGTAATTGTACATTTCCACTGTTTCATTTATCTATTTATTGCAAAGTTCAACTTATTTTTCAATGCTATGCATTGTTTAAAAAAAACAATCAGGTTTTTAACAACATTACAACTTTTTCACTGGTACAAGTATAGGTTTACATTCAAAATCACAACCTGAATTTGCACTGATTTTGCATTTTTCTGTAATCTGTCTCATAATAGAGCCAGGCTAATACCCTATATTTCAACCACTCAAGGCTGATGGTGGGCTGTGTCTGTTGTAGGTGGTCATAACCGAGATGTCAGAAGGGTATTTTAAAAACACATCTTTTCTGTCACTTCAAATTTATAGCATTACATATTTTGATATTCACCCTAGCGGAAGTAAATCTTTTAGGTTTTCGGGCAACAAATGCATGCAGCACACTTCACGGATGAAGCTACAAGAAACTATTCGCCTCAGTACGTTGTACATAGCACTGTACATTTATATAATAATGGGTGAATCATGAGCTAAAAGTATCCACACAGCAGGTCATCTGTCAGGGCTGCTGGCAGCACCAGCTGGCCCTTTCGAGCTGCCAGGGGCACAGGCAGGTTAGAGTGTGGACTTCCCACAATCATGGTCCTTTCTTTCTATATCAGTGGCTGGAAATACAGCCAAGCCTTAAGTCACAGTTCTGCCTTCTGCCTGAATGACAGAAAAATTAATCCAAAGACAGCAGAAGGAAAGAAAGAGCAGATTGCCCATGCAGCCATGCATGTGCCAGACATTATTCCAAGACCTGGGCTCATATTGGGCCAAGGATATCAGAACCACCAATAAGTTATGCATTTAAAGTTTTGTTTTGTTTTCAGTAACATCTATCCATCCATTATCTGTACCCATCCATCCTATGCAGGGTTGCAGGGGGGGGTGGGGGGTTGGGGGGCTGGTGCCTATCGCCAGCAGTCACAGGGCGAGAGGCGGGGTTCACCCTGGACAGGTCGCCAGTCCATCACAGGGCAACACATAGGACAACCAACCACGCATGTCCACACTCATAAAGGGAACACCCTAAGGGAAATTTAGAGAGACCAATTCACCTAACAGTCATGTTTCTGGACTGTGGGAGGAAGCCAGAGTACCTGGAGAGAACCCATGAATGCACAGGGAGAACATGCAAACACCATGCAGAAAGACCCCAGCCTAGTATTTGAACCTGGGCCTTCTTGCAACAGTGCTACCAACTGCGCCACTGTGCAGCCCAGTTTTCAGTAACAATGAAAAAAATAAGAATGAATATTCAAACAAAAAGTAGATACATTTTTTTTTGTTAAAGTGGGACACCAATAAGCTAAATAAACTTTAAAAAGTGAATTAAATAAAAGATGAATGCACTGACACTGCAAATTATGTAAATCTATTTTCAACATTAGATAGTCACAAATATTCTAAGTTTAACCAAGAAATACTGCAAGGTTCTGTGAATTGCTTTTTTAGTATTGAAGACACTAGATTTGGTATCTGCCCTGCGATGGGCTAGCAAACTATCCAGGGTATACCCCGCCTCTTGCCCCTTGACCGCTGGAGACTGGCACCAGCCCCCCCGCAACCTTGCATTAGGATGGACGGGTATAGAAAATGGATGGATGGATGGATAACTTTGGTATATCTTTGGAGATATCTTCAAGGTGCATTAGATGGAGGAGTGAGGTGTAGCTGACGTCTCTCCAAAGCTAAATTTATATAGAATTCAGTTAAGTCCAAAGTCAGTTCATGCCTTCAAACTTTTACTAGACTTGCAATGTAAAATAAAGGCATCTTAAAGGTCACGACAGACAATGACATCGAGAACCTTGGTCACAGCATACTAGTCTGAATGTTTTTTACTGGAATTGCTGAATAAATAAAGGGTTTAGATTTTTTTTTTCTATATTGTAGCTGAGAGAACTCTTTGGCCACTTTTTCCAAGTATTTTACAGAAAGCACAAAGTCACATGGATATGAAGCTATCATGATCCATGAATCTCAGTGTTTCATTAGCCACTTTGGTTTTATATTTAGATAATTTTTGGGTTGCGATTATTTTTGGGGGGGGGGGTTTGTCACTCACAGACTTCCATGCGGAGTTCTCCTTTGTTTTGTGATTTTTAGTTCTACCTTGTGTTCCATTCTTTGTGTATTGTTTTAGATTTTGGTTTACTTAGATTCAGTGTGTCCTGATAGACCTCTCTGTGTCCATTTCTTTTGTAATTAGTCACTTTCCCTCCTCTCTTCTGCTCAGGTCCTCAGCCAGCTGCACTATGTTCTACTGATTAGTTTAATTTGGTCCTCATGTCACTCAATTACCTGAACAGTGGTAAAAGCCAGTCAGTTGAATTTCCTCCTTTCAAAACCTTATGCTGTCAGTTATTTTGAGTTTTTCATCCAGGTTTTCATGCCTGTTCTTTGTTTTTGTAAGTTCCTATTCTATAAATATTTAACTTACAATGTGAAACTGCCTTCCTCCTCTCTGCACTTTGATCCTATTCTGCAAAACATGTCAGAATATCTAAAGCATCAAAAGATCATCTGTGGGTAAATAAAATAAATTTGTTTCTTCAATTCATGCCAATCCCATTCATTCCAGTATTAAAAAGAAAAACTCGGAAGTAACGGCAGCAGCAGGACAGTCATTGGCTTTATCTAGCAAAGAAGTACAGTTAAGCAGAGAAGCACGGAGCCAGGAGTACCATCCACGGAAAAAACAAAAAAACAAAGAGAGGCTGTGGTTTATGACAGCAACAACTCCTTCAGTGGGCTTTTCTGGAAAAGAGCCAGTTAAGTACAAAATCCTTGGCCCAGGTGTAGATTCAATGGAAAGAAAATAATTGTGGGAACAAACAGATAATGGCTGCTAACTTTTCTAGAAAAGTAATGGGTCAGGCATACCTTCTTTGGAAAGATTAAACAGAGGACACAGAGTTTATGACAACAATAATTGCAAATAATTCAACAATAGAGAGTAGCTGGAGAAAATAAGTGGATTTTATATAGACGTTTGAGAAAATGTAGGTTTAACTAAACTAACTAAACAGTTAATGTATTATTAAAATGGGTAAGCACTACTACTAATAATCATCATACACAGGTTAAACTGCATGTTTAGTTGAAAAGTTTATTATTTCTGCCGTTATATTAATTTCTTAATGGGAATTGGGTTCCTTACAAAATGTAAAAAAAAAAATCTACCGTTTCTCCATCCGTCCTTTCAGTGAAAGAAAATACATGTGGTCATGGGAATGCAAGCTTGTACTTTTTACACCTCTGATTTATATTGTACATTTTCCACTGTTTCCTCCTACCTTCATTTTTTATGCCTGTCTGATTATATCCAGAGTCCTCTTCCACATTCAGAGTTTCACCTAAGTGTTGGAAAGGACTGTAGAATTATTAACCAAGAGAATCGTGAACTATCTCAAAGACACTTTTTGGATGAGCCTTGTGGATGTGAGAAATGGAAGAATATTTGATGTATATGTACACGTCAAATAATCTCATTTTATAGTTGTCAGAAAATAATCTATTTAAAAGGACAGGGTATATGCAGGAAACCTGAAGTTAATTTTAATACCTTTTTAAGACTTTTTAAAGACCTTCCAAAAAAACTTTAAGACCTCCTCACCACTTCGAGCTGTAATCAACGCATCTTTAACTTGCTCAACTGTTGTGATCTGCAGTTAAGTCCATAGAGCACAACCATATGACAGAATACAGATAAAATGGGAAGGAATAAAGCTCGAAAGAATAATTTAAACCAAAGGTTTATTGAAATTTAAGCTAGGTCACAGCAAGTAACATTCTCAAGAAACCAGCTACTCACAATATATGCTACTCACAACAAATGCCTTCGTTTGAGTTGAGTGAGTGGTGATTCGCTGCAGTGTTAAGACACCAGATAACCTCCGCGCGCAGCGTCGGTGTGCCGCCCATCGCCACCTTAATGTCGGCAGAGAACGAGGCAGGGGTCGCGGTCGCAGGGGTCGAGGTCGCAGCTGTGCTAATGAATTCAGCTGTCGTACTTGGAGGTAGCGTCACTGATGGAGCACAGAAACTGGCGATGGACAGCTGTTGCTGCTGCTCTCTAGCGGCAGTCTTGTTACCAGCACCGTTCATATGGGTCTTGACAGTGTTGACACCCATCGACGTTACGCTAATCTTTTTTTTTTGCAATACGAGCAGTAAGCCTCTCAGTTGTTTTCTGCGACAGGCTTCAGCCATAGTTTGAAATCTGGCATTGCCAACCAGGAATCAAAACTTACATTTATCCATTTTTTTCTGTTGTAGTCAGATGTTTCGCGCCAGGTTCGCGTTAGCAGACGCAAGACGTGCAATGTCACACGTACGTGCGCAACTCCCAGACAATCTAGCAGGCTGAGCACTCCAGGATATCTTTGTTTTATTCGTCACGAGGAAAAAAATTAATGAATTCATGGACACTTTTGTATGTCAAACAATTTAGACAGAGCTTGAATACCCACAAAATGTAAGACTTTATAAAATCGTGATTAAGACTTTTTAATACTTTTTAAAGGGCCTTATTTTTCCCACAACTGATTTATCAACTTTTAACACTTTTTAAGACCCCGCGGACACCCTGAAGGAGCCAGCCAAGGTAAAATCACATCAAGTCCAAAATATTATCATTTTTACAACTTTTTTTCATTTCTTCTGGGTTCATTTGTATATCCAAACATGAGAAATATAAAAAAAGTGAATTAAAAAGTGAATACAAGGCAACAGAGAATGTAGTTGACAGTTGATGAAAAGCGGTAACATAATGTCTGGAATGCCTAACTTTGGAGTCAGTGCATTACTCTATGCCACTGCCACTGGGGCATCAATGCATTACACGGTGGCCACTCAAAAGGAAAGTAGAGATAGCTAAGTGACCAGTTCAAATTTGTATTGATGAAGTCATGTTCTATACATTGATTTATTCAGTGAGGAGGGGGAAGTTCAGAGAGCTGTAGTATGACTTTGGAAGCGGCACCCTATGGAGGGATTTAAAAGCACTCTGTGGTGAGCACAGTCTGCCTGTATTTCACCACTTTTGATAAAAACTATAATCCTAAAAACAAGTATTCAGGGCGCCATTTGTAAAGATGTTGTAACTTCTACTCCAGTTTTAGCTGGCATTGTCTTTCTGATGGCCACCAGAATTTATATATCAAGGAGTCATGCAGTGATTGTCCAAATCTGATGTTTCTTTCCATAATCAGTCTGTTTAAGTAATCAGAGTTTACCTGCTCTGACATAAAGTAGCTGTCAAGATATTATTTGGAGAACACAATCTCAAACTTTATAAGTACATCTACAGCACAGGTTTCAAACTCTAGTCCTTCAGAGCTGGTCTATCTCTGTCAACACATCTGAATTACATAGTTTGAACTTGTGTCCATGAGGAGGTAATTCAGTACTTTGATTCAGGTGAGTTGGCCTTGGGATACAAAATTTGCAAAACATCGGCCATCACGGATTGGAGTTTGACACCACTGGTCTAAACTGAGATCTGAAGCTAAACTTATACATGTGAATTTTAGTGATTGGAAAGGAAGTTACAATAGGTTACTCAGATGGCAACAGTAGTCAAACTAGGGTGACCAACTGTCTTCTTTTCCACAGACATGTCCACTTTTGATGACAATGTCCAGTTTTCATTGTTTTTTAGGGGACCAATAAGCATACTTAAATTAACTGGTGTGACGCATGACATACAACAGCCTCTCTCTCTCATCTGACGTCCTCCCTGAGCTGCTGTCTAGTGGCTGGTTCTGATCCGGTTATAGACGGAACAGACAGCGGGCTGTGATGCGCCGCAACACTTTGCCCTGCACCGACTATTGCATTGCGGATTTACAAGATATCAAAGCGCAAGTGTAGCTTTACAGATGAACATAGCTGGCTTGCATGTTTTTGTGTGTGACAAAAGTGGCAAAGATCCAGCAGGTCCACATGGACACAAAAAATATAATGCAGTGCAAAGTAAGAGCTCATCTATAAATTGACTGAGGAGGAAACATGAAAGACTGGAGTAGGTACTTTTTTTATTGTCTTTTTGAGAATACCACTTTTTATGTTATTACATTACAACTATTATTGTTACTATGAAATGTTATATTCAGAATAGTAATTATTTCTATTATTAATTAGTTTCCAGAGATTTTAAAGTCCTTTTTGTAATTGTGAAAACCTATCTGAAGTTTGTTAACTGTTCTCACCACATGGAGAATGCAGGTTATGTTAAATCAAAGGTCCTGGCATAGTCGTGAAAATGTTTCCGGACTCAGCCAAGTGTCCTCTTTTTTTGGAAATCTAAATATGGTCACCCTAGTTAAACTGCTCTTCTTCACAGTTTCATTGATGGTCTGACTGTTGACTCTCTGGAGTGGCTGTTCCTGAGTGGGAAGTGTTGTCAAAGCAGTCAGGAGGTTGGATGATCAATTCCAGTTCACCCACATTTTGCCAGTACACACCCATTAACCATTCCCCTTAAAATGTATTTTTGCCAAGAAAATAACTAATTTGGGATTATCACTAGTAGGGATGGGCATTAGATTAAACTGTCTTCATCGACCATCGGGAGAATTAACGATTGATTTTCGATCAATCTTTGATATTTTTATATTAAAATTCAGTGTTCATAGGCTATATTAAAATGCAATGAGAATACCGCGAATTTCACGGTAGTTGCACAAAGAAAAAATGCGCTATAAGCAGCGGAGCTGACAGCTAAAAGACTGTAGGCTATATTAACACAACTGACACTCATATTTTTTTTCTTCTCCAAAAAAGTAAAAAAAAAAAGTCATGTTAAACAATAACTTAATAAAATAAATATATATAATACTTATAGGTCTGATAGTTTTGTGTTACATTTGGAAAAAAAGAGTCGAGAAAGAGGATGAGAGAGCTCAGCGTACCTAACAATGAATTAGGCTCATTAACAGAGTAAAAAAGATCAAAACAAAAGAAACCGTAACTTATATACAACTTTAGCATGAGTCTACTGACTTTTGTTGAGAAAGATGAGCATGTTAACATGCGCTGGGGTCAGAAGCGAAAGCAGCCTGGTGAGCAGAACAGGCAGTTTTTTCGCGTCTGACCTGCAGCGCCAAGATCACCTGCTGTGAGGGACAGACATCGCTGTGATACACATACCTCCGTGCTAACTTGGTAAGCCTCTGGAATCTTGTTTGATTCATTTTCCACCAGTCTGTAGGGGAGCAATCCAGGGGTGGCGGAGCCTCCCTCTGAAAGTAATCGGTGAATAAGTTTCTCTGCTCGTTGTGCATCTCGGCTCCTCCGTGCTAATACCGACTTGATGCTAGGTTGAGACCAAGAGCAGGATGCTCCGCTTCTAACCAGGGTTGGAAGTGCGTTCAAGTACTTATACACAGTTTTGCAGTGTTGGCAGTGAACCGAGACTTTTTTGTATGTTTGTTTTTTTAGTCAAAGTGGTCCCACACCACACTTTGCTGCGACCTCTTCATGACAATGCTACTTTTGAAGTACACAGAAACTTGCAAGAAACTGAGTCGGCCTGTGGGTTTTATTTTCAGTCATCGCCCTCATGTGGTAAAGTGTTTAATTACTGCCACATAGCAAAATTAATTGCATTCCTTCAAAACTCACACTACGCAACAGAACATGCATTAATTGATCGGTAAAAAAAATGTCAATGAAATTCTTTTTTTTTTTTTTTTTTTTTTTTTTTTTACGTGTCCTGTTTGGCAGTGTGGAGCTCAGAATTGGTGTCTGAGTACCAAGTAGAAGCCCAACAGATTTACTTTCACAAGCGGAGCAGTACAGCTTTTGCTATAGTACTCCACTTGATTTATGTGTGAAAAATCTTTATTATGAATTGTTGGGGTTTTTATTTCCTGATGTTATGGACACGGAGAGGGAAAATTAAGGAGAAGAAAGAAGGAAGAGGAAGAAGAGAGGTAGGAAACAAAATGTCATGAGAGAGGGTGAGTTGAAAACACAAGAGAGGAAGGGGAACAAAGAAAACACAGGAAGATATTGAAGTCTGCCTCCATACCCACAGGACGGTAGAGAGAGGGGGAAAAACAAAACAAAACACGAAAAAGGAACATCGACAAAACCAACCAAACCTTGTGAACTAAGAATTACACAACCACATCACACAAAAATAGATATAAAAATACTACAACAATGTCACAGAAAAAATCATGGTACCGATTAATGAAGCTCTAGTAATGATAACCTCAGCCCAAGAATATATCCTTAAACACCAGAGACCCCACATCTATGTGTGTGTGTTAGCATGCTGGTGCATATAAGGTTTCTCCATAAGAGTGTTCGATAGTTGGTGTGAGCAGACATCAATCCGTCTCCCAGGAATCGATGCAGACATGAAGGAGATCGGAGCAAAGACGTCCAAAGGACCGCCAGAGCCCCAGGCGGATCGGGGCGGGGCCGACCGCATCCCCCAAGAGAGGAGCAAAGGAGAACCCCAGGGGAACATCCAGCGGCCACTATGCAGGGGCCCGGGGGGCAGCAGTGACGAGCCCACGGGCTCCGCCGGCAACCGGCCGCGCCAAACCTGGCACCTCTAAAAGAGGTGCCCCAACCAACCAAAGGAAGATATCGGCCCAGCGCATCGGCCGACCGACACACCGGCCCCCCCTGGCCCGGCCAGGCACGCACCAGGTCCGAACCGGATTGACCACCGGCGCACCGGCAGGCAGGGGCCCCGTCACCGGCGGGGAGTGACGGAGGGGAAATAGGCCCCCCATTAAGTGTAAGGCCTGAGGTGCGCCAGGCGAGGGGGCAGACCAAGATCCAACCTGACAGGTAGACAAAGACATACAGACACAGTCATACGTTCCCTCCCTCTTAAACCCATACATTCTCACTGACTCACCAAGACACCCAAAAAAAAGACACTGTACCCTCACTCACACACCCCATGCACACTTTATGCTCCCAGGTCCAGGTACCGATGCCCCAGTAGAGCCACCAGCCCCTGGACCCGGGAAGTGGACCCCCTACCTTCTAGGATGGAGACAAGCAGACCGCCAAGGGCCCCACAGTGGCAAAGCAGCCCGACAGCCCAGGACCCCGACCAGACCGCCTGTCCTCCTCCGGACCCCAACCCCTGATGGCCCGTAGCGAACAGGGGTGGGAAAGACCCCTAGCCTCCATCCTCCCGCTCGAGTATGGTGTTGATGCGTGTTGTTATAATGTGCATTTAAAACAGAGGGGTGGGATGTGGGGGAGGCAGCCACACATCCCCCAACCCCGAGCCCTCAGTGTCTATGTGTGGTTTAACAGTGGGCACCGGCACCAGAGGTGAAGCTGATTGTACCGCTCCCTCTCTGGATGCCGAAAAGTGTGCCCACCCCAAAGTCCCTGTCAATGAAATTCTTAATGATCAATTAATCGATCGGCGATTAATTATGCCCATCCCTAATCATGAGAGATTTCAAAATGGTGTGTTACAGATTCTCCATCATCATCTATATTTGGTATTGCCTTCCTGTTTAAGTAGCTCTTATTACAAGCCTCTTTTATTTATTTATTATTTTACAAATTTTTTATAAAAGTGGATTTTATAGCTACCATTACTACTTGTATGTAAATTAGTAGCGTTTAATGTCTTCTTGTCATTTCTTTATGTTTGCTAGTTTCAAGATTTGTAGATTTTCTGGCTGTAAAATCTAATATGTGACAACCAAATCTAACACCTTGAAGAAGGGCATGATTATTATGCTAAAACAATGTACACACCAAGAGATCATTTGTCTGTTATTTTGTGAAGACTAAACAGCCGTTGGCATAATATTAGGGAACAGTTTTTAAGCAGCCACAATATAAATTCCAGCATTTCATAAACTAACAGCAAGTTAAATCTGTGGACTGATTGGTGACACCAGAGTTGGCAGCACACAAAATCTCAGCATCCCAACAGTACTAAGGGTGAGAAGCCAATCAGTCATCTGAGAGAGGAGTCCAGGTAAAAACTGCTGTTGCATCATTAATGCTGTCCTTTTTTCCTTTTTTGTGGCAGAGAGTTTCTCCACATGTGTCTTCTGTCTTCCCTCTGCTCCTGACCGGCCTGGCCCTTTTTTGGACACAAGAGGAGTTTCAGGTCAAAACAGAAGAGAAAGCAGCAAGCATCCTGCCTGTCATGCAGGGCCCAGAAGACGGAGCTGCCTGGCCCTGCAGGACCAACTGGCAGGTGGTTGCCTCAGGATAATGACCAGGTGACATCTGCAGAGTGAACAAGCCATCAGGCCAACAGACTAACCTTCCTCTCCACCAGGGAAGCTAAACTGGCCTTTCTCAACCTCTTCCTCCTCTTGCTGATCCCAAAGGTTACACCCACTACCCAAGAAGTATACCAGAACTTTATCGATTTACTAAGTTTCTCACCACAAAAAAGTGTGAGAATGTCCTGAAAAAGAAAACACTAACAGATTTAATGTAGGCGTTTGAATTGAGTTTCTGTCTATTCTTCGGAGAGTCAGTCTATGACTAGACTGGAAGTAAATTTTCTCTGAATCATTCTTTTTTTCTTTTCCCCATTATTCAAAACTACTAAATCCACAAAATAGTGTCAGATAAACCAGTGGCGTAGCCAGAAATTGCTTTTCAGGTGGGCCTAACAAAAAATGAGTGGGCCATATAAAAATTATTAAAAATTTTATTTCCAAGTTTATTTCCAAGTTCCACTGTTGTTTCAGTAGAAATGTCTGTATACATCAGAAACTGACAGGAAGTTAGAACATAGAACAAACTGTAAACAACAATATGGCCACTGTCTGATACCGAACGCTTTTAATAATTGATTCCCTGAAGGGTTATTATTAAGGCAGCTTACCCTGTAGACAGTAAAAGTTTTAGAAGCTGTTAATCATGTTGCATCATTGCGCGATTTTTGCTAACCAGATGTAGCAACAGAAGTTAAACAGGGCGGGATCATCTAGGCTCTGTGAGCTCAGTGATTGGTCAGCTTTTCCCAACGGACAATGGCAAAAATAGTTTCAAAGAAAACTCCCTAAATTAACAGTTTACCTAATCAACGTACATTAATTATTGTCAAGTTTAATTGTTTTTAATGCATGGTACTGTACTTTATTGGATTAGTCTAGAATGTTTAGCTAGGGATCCTAATATTTCTTAAAAAGTGTTTATTTCAAAACTACAATCTTAGACTTGGTTACACAAAGGAATCTCACAGCTAGACCTAGCTTGTCAGGAGAGTTCGCAAGGCATGGTATTTAAAACAGACAATTACAGCAAGTCTTGCGAAGATGTCACTTTTAACTCCAATTTTATTATTTTATTTTATGACGACTTTAAGTGACTTCCCTAAAAAATAAAACGTAATTATATATATAATTTGTTCTAATTTTTTTTGAGAAAGCCATTTATTTCGGTGGGCCATACTCCAAAGTGGGTGGGCCTAGGCCCCTCCAGGCCCACCCGTAGCCACGCCTCTGAGACAAACCAATACTAAGTTGAGTGAGGGAACCTTGTAATGAATAACATTCCTTGGTGAATACTTTGTGACTTTAAAGCAAAATAAAAATGTGGTTTCCCTTTTGCTTATTTATTTATTTATTTAACAGTAGCTTGTTTTTTAAAGGCCAATAGTTGCTTGTCTAAAGACTCATGCATCGACGATGAGATGCTGTGCACAAAGGTCATCTTTTGACAGTGCTAAGATTATGAAAAGGTCAGAGTTCCCGTGCCATTTGGAGAAGAGGCAGTATGATGCCAAACTGCCAATATAATTTCAGCATGTCTTTTTCATTTGTCTGTTAACACCATAAATTGTTTGCTGAAAAGTTTACAATTACTGTATAACGTGCCCGTGGCAAACCAAGGGTGAGGATAAAGTTTGACAAAACTTTGGAAGGTTAAAGAAAAAAAAAATCATGCTTTTGAATGAAAATGAACAGAAAATAGCATTGCAGGTGTGAAGTTGTGCAAGATAAGCAAAAAAGAGACATTGATTCTTTGTTTTCATTTTCAAGTGGGGAAAAAAGCACAAAGATTTGAAAATATTTGGGAAGCCTTAGGGGGAACCTTGCATAACTTGAAGACATGGAGAAAATGTAGGATTAGCCTTTTACAAAAATAAATAGATATGGATAAACTGGGTAACACTGAAAGTGATGTGCATCATGCAAAATATTCTTGGGTGAGGGTGCGAATGCTCCTTTAGAAAAAGTCAGTCACTCTGTTATTTAAATCAGTTTAATGTAACATCCATTAATGCAAAAGTATGTGAACAGTGTTATAAATAGTATATGCAAGCATAACTTATGTCTAAAATGTATAGGAATATGCAAACAAATTATGACTGGTTTATTGAATCCACTACCAAAGTGAAAAGATGATCATGACCCCATCTGCCTTTTTAAACCATTACCACTTACGATGAAAATGTATGGTGAATGCAAATAGTGTTGCTAGTGTAATGCGTAATATGAATTCAACCTAAGTGACAGGGTGATTTGGGAGGAGCTTGGAGTAGAACAGCTGCTCAAAACGAGTCAGCTGAGGTGGTTCAGGCACTTGATCAGGATGACTTCTGGGTGGCTTTGTCTGGAAGATTTCCTAAAGGAGTCTTCAGGGCCAACGCAGAAGTCCCTGGTGGGCGTATTAATCCCTTCTGACATGGGAACACTTTGGGATCACCCACAATGAGCTGGAGGGTGTCACTGGACAGAAGGTTGTATCTAACACAATACCTTGCAAAATATTCATACCCCTTGATACCCCTTTGTTTCAAGTCAAATTTTATTAAGTGTTTCTTCCAGGATTGCTCTGTTAATTCATCTTGATATTGAGTCTGACCAGTTACTCTGTCCCTTCATAATAAAAGCATTCCCATAGCCTAATGGTGACACCATCATTTTTCAATGATATGTTCATAGTGAAGTATTAGTTTTCTGCAACACAGTGTTTTGTATATGTTCAAAACTGTTATTACCTGGTACTTTTCCATAAATACTGGATTAGTGGAGGGCATGACTAATAGCTGTCCTGTCAATAGATGCTCACATCAGGTGGGTAATCTCAAACGTCCTCTAAAGTAACCATAGGCCCTTTGGCTGATTCCCTGTACAATGTCGTCCTGTCAGGTCTTTCAGTTCAAATGGATGGCCAGACCTGGGTAGGCTTTCAGTTGTGCTATTATCATTTTTGGATGATGGACTGAACAGTGCTCCATAAGATGTTCAGATCATGGAACATCATCTTAAATCCTAACCCTGGTTTGCACAACTTTATGCTGTGATCTTTACGATGATGTTCATTCACTAATACTTTATAAGAAACCTCTGAGTCCTTCACAGAACTGCTGGATTTGAACTTAAATTAAACTTACACAGAAGTTAACTCTGTTCAGAAAGTAGGTGCTTTCTGGTGGCCACTGATTGCACTGGATCAGGGGTATCAGATGAGAACGATTTGTTTGTAAAAACTTTGAGAACAGTAGTTATTTTTCTTCTAATTAAAAAATGAAATACTACTTTGTGCTGGTGTGTCACCTAAAAATTCAAATACAGTTTGAATGGGAAAAAAATTAAGTGGTGTGGATACCCAAACAAGCCACTATAAGATGGATGGATGGATGGATGGATGGATGGATGTGTTGCACCACAGCCATGGTGACAGGATCAAACACAGACCTCTAGTCGTAAGGATTGATAATCACACAATGTATTCTTAGTTTCAACAGGAAGAGGAGGATTTGTGAACTTCTTCAGCCCAAAGAAACTAGAGCCCCTTTTCCACTAGGGTTGGCTTGGCCCAGCCAGAATGTGATCAGTCTGTATTTAGAGCGTTTCCATACCTTTGTCTGTTCATCACTACCTTTGACCCCCTTTTTCGGACTACCTCTCACTCAGTCCCAAGCAGACGGAGGTGACCCAACACGCCCACCTATGGACTGATTGGTCCGGTAAAGTGATGTCATTCTCACACCTACCTACGTAGTGGTACCCACTGATTGGCCTGGCGGTATGAGTGTGCAGTGATGTCTCAGTCAGAATGGTGAAACATGGCTTTTAGCGCAGTGCAATACATTGGAAGTGCTTTGCAGATATGGCCGGTATTTATGGTGAAAGGCCGGCAAGCAAAGGGAGAGAGAGTGGGCTAGATACCGCCTCCAGCATCGGCATCTGTAATGTCGGAAAACGGTGAGTGATTACTGATTTTTGCTGGAACTTTCCTACGCTGAGCTCGCTCATGTCCTTGCCCACTGTCGTGATCCTGAGATGGCAAAGGAAACACAACCAGACCAAACCTAGTGGAATAGGGGCATAGGTGCTCCCCTGAACTCTGCCTCTTTGTCCGTAGCAATGGCGTCGTCAGCCGATTTTGCAGGGGCTTCAGTCCCTAATGTTTTCAGTCTGGCCCTAGATGTTTTAAGTCTGTTGTTTTACTCACAAGCCACAGGCTCACCGTTCCCTCAATCACTCACAACAGACGACTGTTCTTTACTCTGATCAGCGCTGCCGCTAATTTCAGGTTACAGTCAGTATGACAAGCCATCAGTATCAAAAATAAGGCGTGCATTAATGCCTTATTAAGGTATTAACGCCCCAGGCATATGTTAATGCCTTGCCATACCATGGCTTGCCATAGACAGTATGTCGCTCCTGTAGGGACACGGCCCCACCTCTCCTAACGAGGCCACTCTGTAAAAATGCTTGCACAGAAAACTGCATAGCTCCAAACCAGAAGATAGATTACGATTAGCAACATTTCAAAGACTGACAGAAATCAATGGATCATAAAAAAATTACGAGAAAAACTGTTGCAACTTCTTAGCTTTTTCTAGAGAGAGGCCAAGGGTAAGAATTTATCTTTGTAAAATTAAGTGATTCACAAACGGTGGCCTATGCAGAATTTTCTTTAGCTGTCCTTTAGGTCGAAAACTACATATCCTTGGTAAGCACATTGACTAATGAAATTCATGAAAAAGGACTAATACAAAAGCAACAAAAGAACTGTTAAATTACAGAGCACGGTCCAAAAAAGAAAAAAAAATATCATTGTAAACTTGATGTGGGAAACACTAGCAATGTTGACTATAACATTAGATTTATTTTGTTCTTTTCTGTTGATTTAAAAAAAATAGAGATATTATAGTTCTGATCATTTCTTTAACTTACGTTCCTCCTTCATACAGTATTCCCCATTTGAGAACTGCTGCTTTAGACAGGAAGGCTACATGCTTCCATTGTTGTTAAACTTGATGATTTGGTTTTATTGTCCACTTGTTTGTATTACATTATTGTACTACTATGTGTGTGACTTGTTTTCTGTTGGTTTGTTGCACAATGTGATTTTATTTAATAATTTTGTAAAAGGAAGCAAAGATGAGCTGCAGACAGAGAATTAGCCAGCAGCAGCAGAACTGTTCCAATCAAACATGGAAATTGGTCACAGTTATTTAAAGTGTAACTGAACCCCTTGAAAAATCATAACCCCGCCCCCAGACAACATTTGAAAAATTCTACAAAGTGAGCGGTGCCAGGAAGAACGGAGGGGTATGGCCAAGTGTGGTGGATGAGCGGAGGGGGGAACGTGGGGGTATGTTAAGGAGGACAGCTCCTTAATCTGACACTGAAACATGGACAGTGACCAAACCGACGTTTGCAGTTTTGCGACTGGTCGATCTGATCAACGTTCATCTGTTTTGAATGTTAGCCTATGTTAGCATTACCACTCAGAGACTGGACTCCTCCTGTCTCCCTCTGCCTCAGCAGCACCGACCTCGGGCAGCGCTGACTCAGCGCCCTGAGCCAGCGGATCTCCTCCGCCGTCACCGGAGATAGAGGAGTAGAGGGAGGCTTTATGGAGCCCAGCGCCCGCGAGCTGTATGAAATCGAGCCGCCGGCTCGGGGCGCTGAGTCAGTGCTGTCTGCTGCTGAGAGAGAGAGAGACAGGATGGGTCCAGTCTCTGAGTGGTAATGCTAACATAGGCTAACGTTCAAAACAGTATGTTAGCTATGCTAACTAAGTGCTAATGTGATAATAATGGTAACCTGAAAAACGCAATCCAATTCCAAACTGGCCACGGGGCCGGTATGTCTGATAGTTTTATACCCAAACCCACGGGGCATGTCTGTGAGACCATGGCTGCTGTGACACAGTCGATGCCTGTGACGTAAAGATGTACCGCTCTCCACCAATCACAAAATTCAAATGCAGTAGCCACCATTCAACCCTAAGAGGGCAGCACTAAGACGTTTTTAGACCAAAAAGTGTAGAATTAAACAAGTTTACACCAAAATGTAAAAGAAACCCCAGAAACTGAAAGATTGCATTGGTAAATAACCATTTATACGGTTTATATGCAAAAAAAAGTTGTTTTGGGGTTTAGTTACTCTTTAAGTAGAATTCTTTTGTGCTAGAGATTGCTAACCAAGTAAACACTTGTGTAACACTCTTGATGCATTTTGACTTGATGTAACCCAGTTGTTTGCATAGGTTTATTTAGTTTGTGTTTTGTATCAGTTTACAATAATCATACTTTGCACACTTAATTCTGATGTCATGATTTTGTAGAGGATAGGAGAGATTACCTAAATAGAGGAGCTGTAGCTGCAGCTCCAGCAGGACCAGCATCATCATTAGGCATGTGAACTGGTAAACTCTAACATTGTGTTATAGATAATTAATAAGAAAAGGTAATTTAATGTCAATTATCATAATACCTATCAAAATGTAGATAATAATAATAAACTTTATTTATAGAGCGCTTTTCATACAAAAAATGCAATTCAAAGTGCTTTACAGAATAAAAATCCCCCCCACAAATTAAAACACAATTATACAACACCACCCCCCCCCCGAGGCAGCCGAGGCACCGAACCAGGGCGTCTAGAGGAGGGGAGGCCAGGATTGTGACCTCAACCCAAGCACCCCCTGGAGAGCACCCAGGCAGCTACAGCCAACCACTGCCCCCAGGGCAGAGGGCTCCCATAGAGGAAACACTGGAACGATGTGTCTATGTTTTTTTTTTTTTGTTTTTTTTTATCCGTGTAAGACAGGCTAACATGTTAAAATACACAAATAAATAAATAAATAAATAGATCGATAGGTAGGTAAATTAATAAATAAATTAAATTAAATTAACGAGATAAGTACAAGACTAGGTAGTAAAACACTGATCAATAAAAGCATGAAGAGCAAATAACAGGCAGTAAATAGTAATCAGTTAATTAAAAGCTAGGCTAAAAAGGTTAAAAAGGTGAGTCTTGAGCCTACTTTTAAAAACATTAATGTTCTCTGCGGCCCTAAGGACCTCAGGCAGCCTGTTCCAGAGGTGAGGGCCATAATAATGGATAGACGCCTCACCATGAGTGTGTGTCCTGACTTTTGGGATGACAAGTAGACGGCTGCCAGAGGAGCGCAGAGACCGCGAAGGATCATATGGTAAAGGCAGCTCTAATAGATAAGAAGGGCCAAGACCAATAAGACACTTAAAAACCATTAAAAGAACCTTAAAATTGATCCTAAGACACACGGGGAGCCAATGCACGCCCAGGTTCTTCACTTGTAAAGAATGATTAAAAGACAGTGATTGTAGTTTTGGTAAAAGTTTCTCTCTCTGAGCCTTAGGACCGATGACAAAAATTTCAGTTTTGTCCTGGTTGAGCTGGAGAAAGTTTTCTGTCATCCAGGATTTAATGTCTAAAATGCAGTTAAAAAGTGCATCCATTGGCCGTGTGTCATCGGAAGACATGGAGATGTACAGCTGTGTATCATCAGCATAACTGTGAAAGTTAACTCCATGTCTCCTAATGACGCTGCCAAGAGGGAGCATATAAAGGTTATAAAGCACTGGGCCTAAAATTGAACCCTGGGGCACACCACATGTAATCCTGTGGACCCTAGAAGAGCAGGTATCTAAACTTACCATAAAAGTCCTGTCTGTGAGATAGGATGTAAACCATTTGTGAACATCACCAGAGAGGCCGATCTGTTTTAAACGAGTTAAAAGAATAGTGTGGTCTACTGTATCACAGGCAACGCTTAGATCCAGTAGAACCAACACTGTCACCTTCTGAGCATCATAATTTATTCTAAAATCATTTAAAATCTTCAGAAGGGCCGTCTCTGTGCTGTGGTTCACCGCACTGAAATTTCTCCAGGACTTTGTGCTCATTAATAAAATCATTAAGTTGAATACAAACAAGCTTTTCTAAAACCTTGCTTAAAAATGGTAAGTTAGATACTGGTCTAAAATTATTAAAATCATTAAAATCTAAATTGCTCTTCTTCAGCAGGGGCTTCACTACCGCCCCCTTAAAGGCGGCAGGAAAGACCCCTGTCTGAAGGGAGCAATTCATCATGGTTAAAATCTCATTCCTAAAAGATTAATCAAATGGCTTAAAAAATGAAGTGGGAATCGGGTCCAAAACCCATGTGGTGGGCCTCACTGAGGATAAAACTTTATCAAGAGTCTCAGCCTCTACCAGGACAAAACTGACCAGTGTTTCCTCTGGTAGAGACACACATTCAGATTTGTCTAAAACCATGTGACTTTGAAAAGATAAAATATTACATCTGATCGTGTCTACCTTCCCTCTGAAGTGGTCTGCGAACTCCTCACAAAGATTGTTTGAGGGGGTTTTCTGAAATGCATTAGTAGTACAGTTAAAATTTTTATCAATAGTGGAAAAAAGAATTTTAGGATTATTTTTATTGTCTGATATGATTTTTGCAAAGTAAGCATTTCTTTAATTTCTTACAGCATTATTGTAGGATTTTAGAAGTTCTGTGTATAATTGATGGTTTATCGTGGTTTTATTTTTTCTCCATTTTCTCTCTGCCGCCCTGCAGTCCCTCTTTAGTTTTTTAAGATTGTTATTTCTCCATGGCGCTGCAAGTTTTGAATGTGAGCGTTTCACTCTAAGTGGAGCCAGCAG
The DNA here is from genome assembly GCA_963556495.2 of Valencia hispanica. NCBI lineage: Eukaryota > Metazoa > Chordata > Actinopteri > Cyprinodontiformes > Valenciidae > Valencia > Valencia hispanica. The sequence goes on from OY747711.1 coordinate 21,280,129, forward strand.
GTCAAGAGCGGACTGAAGTCTTCTGTTAAAATCACTGGCGATAAAATCACAGGGGGCAGGTAAGAGAGTAGGAGGAAACTTTTGGAAAACTTCTAGAAAACCTGCAGCCACTTCAGGGGTTAAATGGTGCTTCCTGACAGTTCTCACAGAGGTCTCCTGCTGGATAAAACTGGTGATGTTAAAAAACACACAGTAATGGTCAGAGACAGCCAAGTCAACAACAGAGGACACACGGGTGGACAGGCCATGCGTGATGACCAAGTCCAGGGTGTGTCCTCTGTTGTGAGTTGGCTGCATGACATGCTGACTAAAATCCATATAATTTAAAATATTTTAAAATTCTGTTGATAAAGGGTCTAAAAGTTTATCCATGTGTAGATTAAAATCACCAGCTAAAATGATCATTTCAAAGGAGTTGTACAAAATTGATAAAAACTCTGAAATTCTTGAATAAAAAGTACACTCTTTTTAGGAGGCCTATAAACTGTGACACATAAAATCTGAGGAGTGCTAAAAACAGTTGCATTATATTCAAAAATTATCAAATAAAACAGGTTTGGCAGAAAGCGTTGATGAACTAATAAAAGCAGTTCCGCCTCCCCTTTTGCAACCCCTCGTGGAATAAGTGAAGTTAAAATTTGGTGGGGAGGCCTCTGTAAGAACAACAGGGGCATCTGTAATCAGCCATGTTTGTGTTAAAAATAAACAATGTATATTATGATCTAAAATTAGGTCATTTATTATAAAAGTTTTATTCAGCAGAGAGCGAACATTTAAAAGTGCCATATTAATAGTGGTTGGAGATGGAGTGACTGTATGATTTACTGGGGGTAGGACTTTTGGTAACTGTTTGAGATTATTAGAGTTGCATTTGGTACGTTTTTTATTATTTGTCCGCTCTCTGCTGATAATAACAGGTGTAGATGATTTAGGGCAAGGTCCAAGTCCGATTTGTGAATTACTGTTAAAATCCGAACTGAGTTCGCAGGAGCAGGGACCAGCTGCACATCAGGATGTTGAGGAAGGGCCAGAGAGGGCAGGTGCAGCTGGGGCTAGTGTGGTAGACAGGGGGGGGCGAGGGCATGCCAGGCTCATTGCCAGCATGCGGGCACCCTGTCTATTAAGATGTAGTCCATCTGGACCAAACAATTGACTCCTGCCCCAGAAAATTTTAAAATTGTCTATAAAACCAATATTGTGCATCACGGTGGCAGAGGAAAGCAGGTGTTAAGAGATAAAAGTCTGCTAAAACGACCAATACCTCTGCCAACTGTGGGGGTGGGGCCAGAAATAAAAACAGACACGTGTGTATTTTAAAAGATTAAACAAATGAATAAAATCCAGCTTCAGGAGTTCAGAATGCTTTTTACGAATGTCGTTGGTTCCAGCGTGAATAATAATTCTACTCACAGATGGGTGATGTTGGATATGGCCCAGGATCTGTTCAGTAATGTCCTTTACGGTGGCTCCAGGTAAACACAGAGTGAGGGCTCCTCTCATCCTTACATTCCTGATAATAGAGTCTCCAATGATGAGCGGCTGGTCAACAAGTTGATGCTGGGCAGAGGATCTTCCACCGTCCAGGACCTGTTGAATGTTGGGCGGATTAGCTTCCCCAGGACTGCAGCGATGTGTAGTCGGCGCCGAGGGCTCGTTCCGTGGGTTCGGGGTGTAGTGGAGCACTCCTCGGCGAGTCCTGGGTTTAGCGCGACGTGGAGGGCTGCGGGAGTCCGACTGCTGCTCCAGCTGCTGGGAGGGGATGGGCGGCAGTCCTGCGGAGCTGCAGTGTTTCAGGGCGGCCGGAGGGACAGTCAGAGGAGGAAAGTCGTGCTCCAGGGCACCGAAGCAGTTTGACAAGGGCAGGCCGAGTGAAGGAGAGCGGTGGCGGCTGCTCCGGGCCCCCCCCCACTGGCCCGACCATGGACCAGACACCCTGGAGTTGAGCTGATGGGGGCTTTTGGCTTAGCCCCCAGATGGAACCAGCGGTCCTCCTCTGCAGTTGTTGCTCCTCCGGCGTTCGGCAGTCCAAGTCCAGCGATGGATTCCCCCTCCGCAGCTTCACCGGGCTGGCAGGGAATTGTGTCCGCCAGCTGAGCACTGTTGGCGGTGGCAAAAGTCCGGCCAAAGATGATGTCCACGTCGCGCTCGTAGTTCTGGATTTGATGGAGTGTGGAGATCCTCTGCTCCAGCTCCAGAACTTTGTGTTAATTTAAAACAGCCATCACATCCGGGGGGTGCAGGTGAGTGAAGGCATGACGAAATAAAAAGTAGTCCGTGCTCGGATTAAAAACGCCCCCGATAAAAACAAGTTGCTAAAAGTCAGTGGTGTTAAAATCGGTTAAAACCAGTCATCAAAAACGATTTAAAACCAGTTAAAACAGTGTTTGTTAGGGAGCCGAAGTTGGCAAGTCTCTCTGTAGAAGGACGCCGACGCATGCGCACCACCCAATGTTGAATGACGCAATAGACGCAAATTCAAATCGGGTCAATAACAGTGCATCATTGAAGACATAATAAATTAAATAAGTAAGGCTTTGCTTTACCTTATTTGCTCATTTACCATTTTGGCATTATTGACAGAGCCAAACAGGCTATCCAAGTCAGTAACAAGTGATGAGCGGGAGAAGAGGAGAGACAACAGCTAGAAATAAAGACAGAGAGAGACAGCAATAAGAGTGTATGAAGGATAGTTTGTGCACAGTGTTTGTGAGCAAACAAATTCTAAATCAAAAAAATTACAAGAGTTCACTGGTGGAAAGAGAGAGATTGAAAAAGCAAAGACAAATGAGAAAAAGAAAGGGATATTCAAGTTAAGAAGAGAAAATTGACTCCAACAGAAGCAAGTGAAGAAAGACTGATTGAAGTAAATTATTGTTTGGTTTCAGATGTAATTTTCCAAAACACAAAACATTGAACATTAAGCATTAAACTGAACATTAGATATGATATTATAAGCCATTGTTTATTAGATGACATTACACATTAGACATTACACTGCTTTGACATGCATGCATTGAAAATAAATTATAATTTAGGCACCTTACTACGTATGGTATAATCTATAATCTCCTGTAACACTTTTTTTTTTTTTTTTTTTTACAAATATATCACATCTTGTATCCCAGAGCCCAGGTACTCCTTAAAGGCTGGAAACGCCCCTGGTCTGTGGGAAACCACAAAGGAGAGGTGTGTCCTTTGAACTTCCATCCTTGCTGGTGTGTGTGTGGGGGGGGGGGTCAAGCTTTTAGATCCAAAATACTTGTACAGTCTGCTGAGCTTGGATCAGGTAACTGTTTCCGGACGATGGAATAAGTCCTCAACCTGACTTGTTCAAAACCCTGCAGAAGGAATCTTTGAATTACAGATTCCACCAAAGAGAGAGAGCCTTGCTGGGAGCCGAGACCTGTTTAGCTAATGCTGTTGAGCTGAAGGCTGCCCGTGAAAAAGTATCAGCCTGTGGGAGAAGATGGGAGTTGAAACCTGCTGAGCTGAGTCGTCACTAACGTTCTGAGCTAACCCACCAGAACTGACTGCTAGCTGACCAGCTAAAAGCTGTTTTCTCTCCTCTATCACAGATCTTTCCAGACAGCAGATTTACCCTGCTATGGAGATCTAAGAGTCGTTCAAGTAAGGTTGTGTCTGGGCAGAGATAAATTACCTTAAGATAAACAATTTAAGGATTGTTTTGGTTATCTATTTCACTGTCTTTGTTGTATTTGTAAGATTAAATTTTTCAGTTGTTTGTGGTATACAAGGCAAGGCAAAGCAAGGCAAGGCCATTCTATTTGTATAGCACACTTTCAACAACAGGGTAATTCAAGGTGCTTTACATGATTCGGGGATTAAAAAGAGAGAGAAAAAAACAGAATATAACATTGGAAATAAGTCAATAAATCAAGAGAAACATCAGTAAAGCAAGAGAGCATGAACACATTTGATACATATGACAATCATTTACTCAAAGGCAATTCTAAACAGATGAGTTTTTAGTCTCGATCTAAAGCAGTTCAGAGTTTCAGCAGCTCTGCACTCGTCAGGAAGTTTGTTCCAGATAAGGGGAGCATAGAAACTGAAAGCTGCTTCTCCATGTTTAGCTCTGAGTCTAGGGATGTTTAGTAGGCTAGAGTTGGTGGACCTGAGTGGTCACAGTGGTTGGTACGGTGACAACAGGTCTTCAACATATTTTGGTGCTGAGCCCTTTAATGATTTATAAACTAGTAGGAGTACTTTGAAATCTATTTTCTGAGCTACAGGGAGCCAATGTAAGGACTGTAGAACTGTGCTGATGTGCTCTACTTTTCTGTTTCTAGTTAGGACACGAGCAGCAGCATTCTGGAGGAGCCGCAGCTGTCTGATTGACTTTTTAGGCAGACCTGTGAGGATCAATCCGACTAAAGATAAACGCATGGATGCGTTTTTCAAGGTCCTGTTGCGACATTAGTCCTTTAATTCAAGAAATGTTCTTCAGGTGATAGAAGGCTGACCTCCCTTTACGTGACCTTGAAGGTTCAGATCTGAGTCCATTACTACACCTAGATTTCAGGCCTGATCAGTAGTTTCTAGCTGTATTAATTGAAGCCGTGTGCTGACTCTTGATCGTTCCTCTTTAGGTCCAAAAATAATTACTTCAGTTTTGTTTCTGTTCAGCTGCACGCCGTTGCAGTAATCAATCCGACTAAAGATAAACGCATGGATGAGTTTTTGAGGTCTTGCTGCAACATCAGTCCTTTAATCCTAGAAATGTTCTTCAGGTGATAGAAGGCTGACCTTGTCATTGGCTTTATGTGTGTCAGGAGTTGCAGTGTGATGCATGGACCCAAAGGCTGATGCCGTGGAAAGGTGCAAGGATGTTTGTTAAGCGCTGGCTGATGGAAGAGGTGATGATGATGACGGCAGGAATAGAGAGACAGGACATCGGACAAGCAGGACAGGTAACAGCAGGACAACACACCATGGAGACAACGATAATGATCCGGCGCTGAGTGAGATGAAGTGACGGGTTATGAAGCCAGAAGATGAAGCCACAGCTTTTTCAATCATTTACTGAGGAATAGAAGATTAGAGATTGGCCTGTAGTTCTGCATTAACGTGTTGTCCAGATTCTTCTTCTTTAGTAGTGGTTTAATAACTGCTGTCTTCAAAGCCTGGGGGAAGACACCTGATAGCAGGGATGAGTTAACAATTTGAACCAGATCAGACCCAATGACAGGAAGAACTTTCTTTAGAAAAGCTGTGAGTAGGATATCAAGGCTACAAGAGAAGGAGCTAAAATGGATAATGATTTTTTTTCAAGGTTTTTTTGGTTTAATTCATGGAATTCAGACATTTTCTCCACATTGGTGTTGATTTGGGATGGCATTGGTACTAGGCATGGGCTGGTATGAGATTCGCTTTACGCTGCAGCTTCACACAGCATGAGGAACCTTTACTTTCCCTCTGACGAGACGTCACATAAAAAAAACCCCGCTTATACCGCAGGAACGGTATGACGGAAATTTGTAGTGGTTCTGAAACCTTGACTTTTTCATACCATGGTATACGTTGAAAACGTTAACCGTCCAGTGCCTAATTGGTAGTGGGTTTGGTATTAGGGTACAGATTGACCCTCTAATTGTTATAATCTTACAGTCTTTTTCAAAGGTTTTGTGACTGATTTTAATCATGTAACATTGTTACATGTAACAGTTAATCTGTTCCACCAGTGTCTTTCTTTGGTGCTAAGCTAAACAGTGGCCCTTAGCTGCACTACATTCATTAGCTCTGCATGCTTGCTCGGATAAGGAAGACGTGCCTATTATTCTCTTTAGTGCTGTCTGCTTTTGCAGACCGTTAGCATTCATAAACAGGGATTGTTATTTACAGGATTCAGAATATAGATTAGCTTTAAAATAGATAGTTTAAACACCAAAAACTAATTGTATAAGTCGTTTTGAAACTTCCTTCTTAGTATGTGAAGATACTAAAATTAGATCCATCTCTGCGATGGATGATCCATAAAATCAAATCAATTTTCCAAAAAGTTATTGATTTCTAATTCAGGCAAATATTTAATGAAACATTACATCCTCCAAATAATGTTTTGTCTTTACTTCTAATTTGCATTGTGAATTGGTTATTTGAACACAAACCAAAAGGTACTAATTAGTCTTAACCTAATTACAATTAACTAACTAACTTCGCTTCACTCCCAAAACTCTTCAATACAAGCCTTGGTCTTTAAGCATGCACATTCATACTGAACTGTGACATCACGATCGATTTATTGGTTATTGATTCTACTTCTTTGCACATTTGTCCATTTTACTGTTTTACTTTTGGTAGTTAGTTTTATTATTAGTAGTAGTAGTAACTAGTTACATTTACTATGTTACATTTACTTGTAATTATGTTATTTATTTATATAATTTTCCTTTCATTTTAGTCTTTAAAATACCAGAATTTCCCTATAACCTTATAATTTTGTCTGTCTGATGACATAATTTTAAAAATATTAGATCAGATGTTACTCAGTACTCAAATAGGTTTTTTACCAAATACTTTTTTACTCTTACTCGAGTAATTTTTTGTACTGCTACTTTTTACTTTTACTTGTGTAAAAAATATGTTAAAGTAGTGCTACTCTTAATTGAGTACAATTTTTGGGTGCCTCTGCACATATATATATGTAGTAACTTGCTGTTCAAAGAACGGCAAGAACTTATTCCATCATCTTTTGTTTAATTACCTCAGCCTTATATGTGAGGTAATCATAAACATTAACTGAGACTGAACTACTTGGCTATTATTATTTTTCTGGATCCAAGGATCGTGCCCCAAACTGGGTAATTTTGATATAAAATTATTAATCTTATGAATAATTGCCCTAAGCAATTTTTAATAATTATTCATGGCCAAACCAACCTATTCTGTCAGGATGGATGGATGGATGGATGGATGGATTCAGCTTTTGTATTATGACAATACAAAAGCACAAACTGATCGAATGTTTTGGGCTACATGTACTAAATGAGTTGCCCTTTGCTTTGTTTCTCTCGGTTGTGTGATGCTTTGCACCTCTGCTATGTGGTAGACAATGAATTCATACATAAAATTGAAAAAGATATATCTCCCACAATTCAGTCAGATAAACACATCTGTCACTCAAAATTTGTGCCACTGAAATCTTTTGACTGTATTCAAATGACAGATTACGTGGGAATTCTTTGCATCAATTTCCCAGCAGCAGAGTCAAATTTGAATCATGCAGCAACATGTTTGCTTCTGCATGACAAAAAGCTTAATAGAAACAAGGATGTTTTTTCTCAGTGTAAATGCACAAATAGGTTTTTGAGGACCTTTAAAGTTATTATGTGATCTGAATTTGGGTCTTATAATTCATAAAATGATTTTACTTGTGCATCATCTATTCTAGCTGATTTGCAGATGTTAAAGAATTATCCTCAGTCTGGATTGTAACCAGTCTTCATCTTGGTCTATTTTTTCCATTCACCATCACACTATGAAGAGACACTAAATGACTTTCACTCTCAAAGTCTCCTGAGTCTCTCTAAACTCTTTCAGATTACACACACTGCTTAGGATGCATTTTCAAGCAGTTAACCCACTTTCTGTTGTTGCACATAGAACAAAAGGACACTTCTGGGGGCTTTTTTAAATTCAAGCTTGTCATCTTAAAGCTTGCTAAAACAGCTTTACACCTCAGACAATGCAAAATGTATGTGCAGAACCATCCACAAACTTTGTGGATGGTCAAGGGGGAAAGGCTGCTTTGCAAGAAGGTTTTCAGTTTGTGGATGAGAAGGTTTTAGTTTGTGGAAGAAAAGGCTGAAAATGTTTGTTACATCAAAATAACACCACCTTGGTATTCTTGTAAAGGCTTGGTGTACCTGCTAACATTTACATGCTTACCCAATAAACTTAATAATAAAATTTGTGGGACTCATGTGGGAATGTCATGGTCTTAGTATCCACACTAATCTATTTTATATAACAACTAAAACTCAGTCAGAAAAGGATTATTTTGATTTCTCAAAACAAACAAGCCCTCATTACACAGCAGTGAAGGTGGAGAGGAGCACTCTGATCCACTAGCACAAACTCTCTTGCAAACGTATTCCTATTCACTGAACCTTTCACATTTCGCCATGTTACAAATAAAAACTTCCTTGTATTTTATTGACATTTTATGTGATACAGAGACACGCAAAATAGTGGAAGCTGTGTAGTGAAATTAAAATTTTTATGAATTTGTTAACAAATAAAAGTCCAGAAAGGACACTTTCAATTAATTTGGATTATGTCTTTATCAGCTTTGGTGATATAGAGACTGACTTTTTTGCCAATACCTGTCCTTTACAATGAGCCCAAGCTCAGTAATATTGAAAGAAAGGTGTCTGTGATTATACATTTTCAAGTCCTGCCACAAATTTAATTTTGTTTTAGATTTTGACTGAGCCATTCTAGCACATGAATACGCTTTTATCTAAATAATTCCATTGAATCTCTAGCTGTATGTGTAGTTTCATCCTGCTGGAATGTGAATCTTTATCCCAATCTAAACATGTTTGCAGGTTTTCTTCTAATTTTACCTCAATCAAAATTCCTACCAACACTAATCGGCTTTCTTGCCTCTGCTGATCAAGAAAATCCAAACAACATGATGCTACCTCCACCATGTTACACATTGAGGTTAATTTTTTCACAGTGTTAGCTTTCTGACACATGTTGGTCAAAATTTGTGGAGGGCACTAGTAATGATTATCCAGTTGGCAAATTGTCCTACCTGAGCTGTAAATATCCACTGCTCCTCCAGAGCTACCTTTGGCCTCTTGGCAGCATCTCTGATAAATGTTCTCAATACCTGGCTGTCACTGCAGATGTATGGCCACATTTATACTTAGATTAAATTACACACAAGTTTATTGTTGACATGATATTTGACTTCTGATGGGAATTAGTTGCACTAAATGTTATTTTGGGGTATCAAAGTAAAGAGGACTGAATACAAATGCACAGCATTTCTTTTTTAGTAAAAAGTGTTGACAACCATGTATCTGTTACATTCACCTTCACAAGTATGCAGTACTTTGTGTTATAATATGTAATATATAATGTGTTATATCTATTGTATAGAACTCCAATAAAATATAGCAAAGGCTGTACTTGTAACTCACAACATGTGGAATGCTTAAGGGGTGTAAAAACTTTCCATGGTAGGCTACTGTAAATACTGTACATCTTTTCATTTTAAATGCAGCTCAGATTTAATGAGCTTTGTTAAAACACAACTGGTGTGTGAGAGCAACACCGACTTTGCTCGGGTCCCCTCCTAATAGCTCAAACAATTGACAGACTGGCCTTTAGACACTATTAGTGAGCTACTGTCCTAGTAATGGATCAATCTAACTGCAACAGTTAAGACTTGTACTCCTAACACATGATTAAAACTTAGAACCCTTTTGAAAGAGAAATGAAAAGAAACAAGTGAAGATACTCTTGTAATTGCAGCAGAAACACAAGAAAACAAACAGGAAAAATGCAGGATGTAAAGTGTATGCATGTTACAAATGTTCAGTGTTACGCAATAGCTCAACCATAATAAATTCAACAAAACAGCTGCATAATGTCTAGTCAGAAAATGCTGAAATGAATAATTTTTGACAAGTAAATTCAAGCAACAGGTAGAGATGCTTCACTCTGATCAATACTGCATGCCATTAGGAAAATCATGCAAAAAAACAAACGGTATTGATTAGATGTCTGACTATTCCGTGTATATATTCAGGTGACAGCCCTGGAGATATCTTAATCTTGGCTCGAGACGTTCAAATGCCAAGATTCATTTCTCAGTGCTCCCTTTGGAATGATGTTATTATGGTTGGGGAGATGACAGTTGTATCAATTATGCATTAGGTGAGGGCGTATGGAACGTATGCAAATCAAGCACACCCTGTGGGTATTAGTGAAATAAATGAGAATGCTCCAGCTCCTTTCAAATTGATTAGTTCAAATTGCTGAATCCTATCTATCTATCTATCTATCTATCTATCTATCTATCTATCTATCTATCTATCTATCTATCTATCTATCTATCTATCTATCTATCTATCTATCTATCTATCTATCTATGTATCTATCTATAAAACATGGGTGAATATTTTTTTTAATGCAATGCTGAGTTGTTGCAAAGAATGGATGATCCTGTTAAATGTCCTCTTCCATGTATCCTTACCTCTGTATCCCACTCTCTTCTCAGTCCTCTTCCTCTTTGTTTCAGAATCTTTGCTGTAATCTTTTTCCCTTTCCCCCTGGCTCACCAGCTTCACATCCTTGCATCAACAGCTCCACCAGCTGGTCAAAAGACGCTGCTTTTAGATTTTACGCTGCACGTTTTTATCACATCAAAGAGCAACATATACACACTTGCTTGCAGCCACTGGAATGAGAACCCCACATTTTTTTCAAAATCTATATGTTAAATAGCTTTACAACTGGGGGCTCTTTATTTGTCCTCACGTGGTGTTGTGATATGGAGGGAATACATACATTTTCTGACGACAAAATCCTCAATCAGCAGAGTTGGTGAAAAATAGAGGAAGAACTTAAGGTCCAATATGCAATTAAAGTATGTCAAAATGAAAACAATAAGTGTAGATTAACTCAGTTGAAGTTGTGCTGAAAATAAATTATACCACGAGGCCCCATTAATTGTGTTATTGGGACGAAAGTAAAATCAGAATTGGCCAAAAACAACCATATATATCCTGGACCTCAGATGGTTAAGGTTATTGCTTCTTTGTAAGTCAACCAAAATACAGTTCTGTAGCAGCTTGACTTGATCAACAGATTTTCAATTCTTAAGCTCATCCCCTTCCACTAACAAAGTGGCATACCTTTGCATAATTAACTCTACATACAGTTCAGGACTCACATATATTCCCAAATCTTTCCACTAAGAAACAGAACTAAGTTAATAACCTTACAGCATGATTTAAGTTTAAAGTCAAATAATAATAAAAAGTATAACAGTTGTTTCCTTTATGCTTCTTATTAAAGAAATGACATTTTAAAACAGTCATTTAATTTTTTTTGACAATTTCATTCTCATATTAAAGTGTTCATGTCAGAGTTGCAGATCAGGATCCAAATTCAAATAAGTAGGATGAAGTTGATTTATTGAAAAAAGGCTAAATACAACAAAAACTAGGAACAAAACAGATATAGAAAGAAGACAGAGTATCCAGCGAGTTGTGACTGAATGAGAACTGCCTAAATACTAAAGAATGAGTAAGGAAATGACAGAGAGAAACCTGAGGACTAATTAGTTAAAGCAGGTCAAAGTGAGCAGAGAGATTAGGAATGAAATGCAGCTGGGCAGGGAGGCAGAATGGCATGGAGGAAACGGGGAAGAGAGCAAAGATCTAAGCCTAAAAACATAAGAGAAGACAAGACAAAACATTATCTAAAATGCATAAGAAAGGCATAAGGAAAACTAAGAATGTTGAAAAAGAAGAAAATAAAAATAAAGGATAATAAGAGAAACTCAAAATAAAAGCACTGACGCATTTAACAGGAAGGAGGGGAGGACAACAGAACAAAAGGAGAACATAAGTATAAACACTAGGAAAAAGGAAACTCAGATCAGAGAACAATAATCTAACGAGAGAAAACAGAACTGACACAGAGGAGTGAACCGAATGAAGATTCAAACCAAACACAATAAAACTACACAAACAACTAAGGATCATGACAGTTAATTATGTGAACCATCGCCCATCTGTGAAAAACTAACAGAAAACTGTTCAAATTAGTATTATATTATATATATATATATCCAGAAACGTTGGCTTAGATTCTCTTCCGAAAAACGTAACAAATTCAAAATATGATTATTAATATTTATATTATTTTTGTTAGTTTGTTTTTTGTGGTGGGTTTGTTTGGACGTAATATATTTATCTATGTTCTAAAGTTGCTCTCTAATTTGTAGAATGTATTCGGTAACTTCCAACTATTTATTTTACGCCTTAATAAATGATCTTGCAGAGCTGCGTATCCCCACCAGGGGGCAGTATTGTCACTGTGCTAAACGCAAAGGCGGAAAACGACGTGGCGGCTACACAGATCACTTCCTGTGTGTGGTGTAGTGATGACATCACGCTGTCACTCCTTACGTTTGCCAAACCGAAGTATCTTTTTAAGTAATTTATGCAGTTGATCTGCGTCGAAGACAAAGAAGCTTTTAAGCGAATATGCGGAGGGAGCTGCAGGAACCAAGCAGCCGGGCAGGAGAGGTGATGGCTTGGCTACTGTTGGTCCTCATCGGAGGACTGCTGGGGGTCTGCAGCGGCGTCTCTGCGAACAGAGGGGGGTATCCCTCGTTTACTGATGAAATTCCTTTTAAAATAACTTGGCCGGGTGCTGAATTTAGACTGGTAGGCTTACTACTGTATGACACGATTTTGAACTGTAATAACCGGATAATACACGAACGTCACTAGTTTAGCTAGTTTAGTGAACCTAAACTACAACGTCATGATACTGTTTTTGTAAACCCAACGTTATTTTGACGCTTGTCTTCACCTCACAGCCAACTTCAGGTGCACTTTACAGCGAAGATGACTTTGTCATCTTGACAACAACTGAAAAGGAGAAGTACAAATGTTTGCTGCCTTCACTTGCAAATGGGGAAGAGGTGAGCAATGCTACGCGTCGTTTGGTTAACTCCGCAGTATTCTTGTATGTAACAAATAATTCAGTGAACATCAGTGTGGCATAAAACATTGAATTGCCTGTTTATAATGGAGGTTCTTCAGATGTTAAGCAACTTTATAAACATTATAACTGACTACGAATAAAACAGATATTGTTTTACTTTGTGTGTCCTAATTGAACACAGACACTAAGTAATACCAAAGAGTGATGACTCAGACCGAGGCTGGATACAATATGTGAATCTCATTCCTAATTCTCACAATATGTACCGAGTTGTATGATCTAGGTTAGGGTATCTAAAGAAACCAACAGATAAACTGGCTTTATATACAGAGCACTTTGCATACAGAAACAAAAAATTTCAAAGAGGTTTAAACACGCTAAAAACAGAGGGTAATGAAAAGAAAAAACTATGACAAAATTAGAAATAATGATCTAAAAAGGCTATGAAAAAAACAAAACGGAAATGTACAGAAATGTGTGGCTAAATGAGGTGTGATGATGGTGAGGAGATACTAAATTTCTAAGAAGCAAAGATTCTTTATGGGTTAGAGAATCCTTATAAGAGACTACAAAAACTAGTTAATGTAGAATTAACCAAACATGTATAGCTAATTCAAACAACTGTTGTAAAAATTCATTGTTCATTGCAATAAAACAAAATAAACGGGTATAGCATTATATTAAAAATATATCAATATTTTGGGAAGCCCATTGCTTAAATAAAGCATTACTGAAGCACATTAGTTCAATCTAATCAATATCAGTATGCCTGAAGATACTTATTTTTTAAGTTTTCCCTACATTTTCTCTTTAAAACTGTTGATCAAACTGTTCAAGGTTTATACACAACACTGGCAGACAGATGCATTGTTATAGCTGATGTGAAAGAGAGTTCCTAAGCTTTTCCAAAGTTAAGGATTGAAAGGCAGTTTCATACATCCAGTGACTTTTATGTCAATTTACTAAAGATATGAATCACCAGTCTGCTTTTTCGCTTCCTAGACATGTTTGACCCTTGTGCATTTTTTTCTGTTTCTTTCGTGTAAAGTTAAAGGCTTGTGACATCTTTTGTTGAGTTAGTTAAAACTACCCCCATCAAAGAGGTTATGTTTTTGCCAGGGTTTGTTAGTCAGGAATCCATCTTGGTGAAGGTGCATTTACAAGTATTCAATTTCAATTTATACATGACATGTAAAAATGAAATAGTGTGTGTATGTATGTGTGTGTGTGTGTATATATATATATAATATATCAGCATTAATTTTGAACCAAATCGTTTAATTATTTGAAATCTTACTCATCAGAATGTTGCTACACTAATCTAATTCGATCTGTTGTGTCTCAGGGTGATGAGGGGTATGGCGGTCCCAGTCCAGGTGAACTTCTGGAGCCACTGTTCAAACGAAGCAGCTGCTCCTACAGGGTGAGACATGAAATTGAAACTGTGCTCAGTTAGAGTTCATGCAACATTAGCAGACCGTGGCAAACAAATATATTGTTTTTGTTTGTGGGGGTTTTCTGGGAGGAGTCTTTAAAAAAATTAGACTCTTGATTTTTAATGCAACTTTTCAGATTGAGTCTTACTGGACATATGAAGTGTGCCATGGGAAGCATGTCAGGCAGTATCATGAAGAGAAGGAGACTGGGCAGGTGAGAGTGGATTGAGAGATTAACAATTAGATTATATCAATGAGAAGCCAGCACGTGTATCCTAAAGGTTATCATGTGTGCTTCCCAGAAGATCAGTGTTCAGGAGTATTATCTAGGGAATATGGCACAGAGCAGTCAGTCAGCTAATACAGGTAGGTTATTTTGTGACTTTACATCCTGATATCTATTTGCTCTTTGAAATAATGAGTTAAAACTAATTTTTGACTCCCTTATGAGTTCTGACTGACCTTTTTTTTTAGATCAAGCTGAAGAGAAAGAAATTGTCAAAGGAGCTTCACAAACAGAAGTAAGTACAGTACTAAAACAAAATTACCATACAAGTTTTTTCACATTTGTTACTTACATTCTATTTCCCATTTGGTGTTTAGGTGCCCACTAAAAACATTGAAGGTCAGCTGACTCCATACTACTCAGTAGAAATGGGAAACGGCACTCCATGTACGCTGAAGTACAACCAGCCTCGCTCCACCGCCGTGTTGTATGTCTGCCATCCAGAAGCCAAGCATGAGATCCTGTCCATTGCCGAGGTCACCACCTGTGAATATGAGGTCGTGGTGTTGACACCTCTGCTCTGCACACACCCAAAATACAGGTCTCTAGAAAAAGCAAATATTTTAGAAATGCTTCATGTAGTGTTGCTCTAAAATAAGACATTTCGTAACTCAATGCATATTTCCTAGGTTCAAGTCATCCCCAGTGAATGCCATCTTCTGCCAGGCTCTGGAGGGCTCCCCCCTACAACCTCAGCGGCTCACACAGTTAGACAAAGAGCGAGAGGATTTGCTTAAACCACCTTTCAGCACCAACGCCGACATCAGAGAGGTGAGAGAATTAAAGAAAAGTAAAAAAAAAAAAAAAAAGCCTCTTATTTACAGAGCTTAGTCAAGTTTGATCTTTATCATAGGAGGGTGTGTCACCAGTTAGAGAGGAAGCTTTCACCTCCACTCACAAGCCCATGACTGTAGGAGGGCAGGTTCAGGTCACAGTGGGCACGACACACATTTCTCGTTTGACAGACGACCAGCTGATAAAGGAGTTTCTCAGTGGCTTGTATTGTCTGCAAGGGGTGAGGCCTGTTTACGTTTTAACACATTAAGATCATTTCTAAAACCCCTCTGTGATCTATAATCATCTTCATGTTTGTTTCAGGGTGTGGGCTGGTGGAAATATGAATTCTGTTATGGAAAGCATGTCCATCAGTACCATGAGGTAAGATGACTCGAGTAAAAACTGAGTCGAAAAAGGCTCAGAGTTAGCCTAGCTATTTTCAGTATCTGAGGTGTTAAAATGAAGTCAGAAAGCACAGAGATGCTTTTTAATATCAAATGATTTTATACAACATTGGAGACACATCTGTGATTCATTCAAGCATGAAGAGAGTAAAATTTAAGCAGATAACGGGAAGACCGAATATATTACATCATAGTTATCTTGTTATAAAATGTTTAGCTATTAACCACTGTTTCTCATGGAACAGGGAATACACATTGAGACTGCTATTTTTGTAATGCTACCCATACAAATTTTTATAATTAGCAATTGGTGACCTTAATCTTTAACATAATATGATGCTAAAGAACATATAAAACGTCAATTCCCTAATCTTTTTATATTTACTTTGAAATGGTAGTACACTCCTTTGTTCACAGCAACTGCTCTCTCATATGTACATGGTCTGACATTGTCTCTGCTCTTAATTTGAATGATCAATGACTGCCTAAGACAGGGAGGCTGGAGACATTTTGAGTTTTCTTATATCTTTTTGTATTGTACTTCTTAAAGAGAAATTAGAATTGACTCATCTGTACAGGCATGTCAAGGTTTTAAAATGTCATTCACTATATATAATTAATCAGCTTCTGATCAGTACATCTGTGTATCAGCTGGATTTAGATTAAGAAGGCACCAATTGATCACTCAGGGTTCAAAATTGGTTCTGATCAGTGGTTAGCTGATCCAATGCTGAAAAACAATTTTGTCATCCAATTATAAATTTTTTTGTATGGCTTATAGTCCTTCGGAAAAAAAACCTTAATTTTCCAAAATCGACAGGTTTAATTTCACACAAAACTGGAAATCTGTATTGGCTTGATTAATGCATTTGTAATTCAAAGGCTTAAACACTCAGCTTGTAAACTGTTTTTTTTTTCTTCTTCAAGAAATTTAAAGATTCTTATCTTTCCAAATAATTTTTCCTCTCTTGGAGGTATTGGAATTGTGCAGGTTTTTGGTTGCATTTTTTGTGTGTTTTAAAAAAGACTTTGTTTGTCCCAGGACAAAGAACAAGGGAAGAACATCATAGTGGTGGGGAATTGGAATGCAGATGAGCACATTGAGTGGGCGAAGAAGAATGTTGCCCGATCCTATCAGCTCAAAGAAGATGGAGCACAGAAAGTCAAGTAGGCCATTTGGATTTCCTCTAAATGAAACAGAATCCACATTACTGTGATTTTAGTGTTAATCTTTCTCCATTTTTTTCCACCTTTATTTGCACCATAATAGGGTAGTTTCCCACTTTTATGGACATGGAGATTTATGTGATTTGACTGGAAAACCCAGACAGGTCATCGTAAAGCTCAAGTAAGTCAATGATCTATAGGAGGAATAAATGACATACCTCTACGTCAACATGAGTCAGTTAATGTTAATATTTGGATTAACCTATGATTTCTCTCTGTTAGATGTAAAGAATCTGAGTCTCCCCATGCTGTCACAATCTACATGATGGAACCTCAGACTTGTCAATACGTGCTTGGGGTAGGTTTGCATGTTATTTAAAGGACAAAGTTGGTAGCAAGTCTTTTATATAAGTGACAATCACTTGCAAGTCAGAACTTAACATCATGTAAGTAGATTGGTTATTGTCTCGATGACAAGTGACGTAACGTGTTTGTTGTACTCTCCTAGTTGTTATGTGGGTCATTAGGATCCCTCTCAATAGGATTATCCTTAATCCTCCAGTTTGCTAGAATTGTCTTTTTTTTCCTTCAGATGTTTTGAGACCGACTAGAATGACTGAAGTATCTTAAGAGTGAGCAGTGAAGTGACTGAGGTTTAGTGCAATAGTTCCAAAAGTTGTAATTACAAAACCACAAGTGTGGGATCTAAACATATTCTTTAGACTTTAACAAATGAATGAAAAGGATGATGGTAAAACATATTTAAGATGGAAATGTGGAATGATAAAGAAAAACAGAGTGTGTTGTTTTTGTTGTCATCATGCCACTGTTTAATTGACTTAATTGAAATGCTTCTGTGCTGAACAAGAGAGTTAAGGGCATGAGTCACTTCTACCGTTATAGTTTGGGTCTGAAGCTTAAAGGTTTGGAAACCACTGCTTTAATGTCTCTTCAGCCTCTTTTAAACGAGAAAAGAAGGTTGCAATAACAATTAAAAAAGCATTGATTGCTGCTTTTCTGTAAAGCTTTTACTTGCCAGTTCATACTTCAGCCTATTCAAATTTCTATTTAAGAATTATAATATGAAAATACAAGAACAGTATTCAAAAAAATGTCTAGCTTAAGCAGTCATTATTTATTTACACTACTCACAATAAGTTAGGGATATTGTTATTTACATGAGTACTATTCCTATTTGGTCTGAATTTTAATGAAATAAGTAAAAGTATCCTTTGATATTACTAATAACGAATGAGAAGAAACACCATTTTCATTAGTGTAATATTTATTACCCCAAAAATGTTGAAAATAACAAGGGTAGCCCCAAATAACACACAATGACAATGTCAGTAGCGGGTGTTTCCACCCTTTGCCACAATGATGGCTTGACAGCGAAGTCTCATGCTGCTAACTAACCTCGTGATGTTGTCCTGAGGCAAGACTCTTCCATAAGTGGTACACGCAGTTCTGCCAGGTCACCTGGAGGTGGGATACAATCATCCAGTCTCTGCTTCAGCTGGTCCCAAACATGCTCTATGGGGTTCAGGTCAGGGGACATTGCTGGCTATACCATATGAGGCACTCCGACTTCCTGAAGTCAAGCTGGGACAATTCTGGCACGATGTGGTGGAGCATTATCATCCATGAACCGAAAGTTGGGGGTGTGCTGATGGAATTGGGGGATGATGATGGATTCTATGATGTCTCTGAGGTAAGAACGTGCAGTGACTGAGCCATCTACAATAACCAAATCGGTTTTGCGCTGACTGGTGATGCCTGCCCAGACTGTTACACCTCCTCCACCAAAGCTAACCCTGGGGACCATGTTGACCTCAGTTTATCGCTCACCTCGCCTTCTCCAGCAACGCTGACGACCATCATTTCTGTGCAAATGACCTGACACTCGTTAGTAAACAGGGCGGTAGACCACTGCTGCATTGTCCAGGTCACATGGTCTTGTGCCCACTGCAAACGTTCACGGCGGTGTCTTGGTGTCAGTGTAAGTCAACAGCAACTTTCGTCAGGCATTCAAGCCAAAACGGTGGAGTCAGTTGCAAGTGGTTTGTCAGGAAACCCTAGCACCCCTCACATCTCGTAAACGGGCCTGCAGCTGTGTGGCACTATGACGATGTCTGAGTGCATAGGTCCTTAGGTACTGGTCATCGTTGCGGTCTGTCACTTGTTGGGCTCTACTCCTGGGTCTGTCACAAACTCTGCCAGTAGTTCTGTGTTTTGATGCAAGTTTGCTGATGACACTTTGATACACACCAAGTTCACGTGCAACATCTGACTGCCTGCCACCGACCCGAAGGCATGCTATGGCCAGGTGGCGCTGCTCGTCCGTTAAGTGACGCCTTCTGTTCATGGCTGTTTGAAGGATGAAGTTGGAATGACTTACTGACAATACCAGCTTTTTAAACCCACAGAATTTTTTAACTGATGCCACATTGAAAAGGGTTGTCTTTAGTATTTTTTGGTATTTAGCCCAATATGTAAGGCACACTTTATACAGCAAGACTATTACGTGGAAAACACAAAATGAGGTGTGTCTATCCCAAAAATCTCTGAAGTGAAACAAACACCATATGTATCACATGCACTGAGTCTCCCATGATATCCCTAACTTATTGTGAGTAGTGTATTTTTGGGGCAGATATGACACTGGGATGGGTGTGCGAGAACAGCTGCTGTAGATCACTAATTTAACACTGGACAAAATTATATGAATTTGAAATTTTAAACTGTCCCAGGAATCTTACGTTGTTCGTTGGTACATTTCGTGTTGGTATCCTTACGAAAACAGGGGTCTCAATGTGTATACCTAGAGAGCGTATTCTTAACTTGATTTCCAAAAAGCTCCCAACCTTTCCAAATCCAGCATCTTCTGACGTAGAGCTTAAAAACTCACAAGGATAAAACACAGCATCTCGGCTGTACTCCATTCAGCCGTCCTGTTATCTGCTGAATTTTTCACTCTCCTGCAGCATGAATGATACTCCTCTCTGCTTCCACTGACTTTATTAAATCTCATTGATACTGATAATGGCTAAGTTTGAGTCTTTTTCCCTCGGTAAAAGTATCCACACCAAAGAGTGCTGTTGTTGTAGCCTGGTAGCACTTACTACTTAATACATACATCTCTACTTAACCACATGAATCTCAATATAATGGGACAAAAGCGATTAAGTGACATGACCCATGGTGCAGAGTATCTTGTAGTATTTAGAAACAAAGGTATCAAATTTTGCAATTTAACCATATGTGTGACAGCGAATCTCCTGAATGTGGTGTGACAATAACTATCAGCCTACCGCCATGTTAGTTTGAAAGCAGCTAAATGACAGTAATCAATGTTTAGGAGTTACCTTTAGAAATGCTCATCTCAATCCTGTGGAACAGTTGTGGGCAGAGCTGAAAAAGCATTTGCAAGCAAGGCAGCCTACAAACTTAACTGAGTCCTTTTATAGTGTATGTAGATATCTGGTTTCAGTTGAATATCTGTGTATATATATATATATATATATATATATATATATAGATAGATAGATATAGATATATAGATATAGATATAGATATAGATATAGATATAGATATAGATATAGATATAGATATAGATATAGATATATATAGATATATAGATATATATGCACACATAATTACATGCATAAATCTAAGATTAGTACTTGAGAAAGGCAAATCTATCTGTGGTATTGTGCAATTTTGTGATTTAGATATCCTAAATCTTTTTAAGCTCTCGTTAGATTTTTGTCTCTTCTCTCATTAATCATAATTGAAAACTTGTGCATGACAACGTAATCAGATATGTCTTGGACTAGGAATGATATAGAAATAACCCACAACTAATAGCAAAGTTAGTTTACCGGTATATTGTATGAAATGATGTACATCTGTTTTGTTTTATTTATCTTTTCTTAGGTTGAGTCTCCGGTCATATGCAGAATTCTCGACACAGCTGATGAACACGGACTTCTGTCAATTCCCAGTTAAGCCGAAAATATCCTGTGACAGTGTTTGTTAAACAGAGGCCTGTTTGGTGAAAGAAGAGACTTTCAATGTTGTGCTAAAAGCCAAAACTGTGGTTGAACCTGATTGTACGGCTGGACTCCATGCTGCCCAGGAGCACCTGCCCAGTACGGATGTTCCGTGGAGCCCGTGATGTGACTTAAGCTGACTGTTAATGAGTGAAAAGGGGCTCATGCCTCATCCAAAGGGCAGTGGATTTAATGCCTGAACTTTTCATATCCATGCTTGTCTTCGAGTTGAATAATTGCAAACAAGACATGATGAGGCAGGGGATTTTTTTAATCATTCAGGGGAATCAACTCAGCTTATGGTGATTTTATCTTCTCTACTGTGCATTTCTCTCTGTGTGTGTGTGTGTGTGTGTGTGTGTGTGTTTAAGAGAGATTTTAAAATGATTATCTACTTGACTGGACATTTGTGCTCGTAGATAAAAAAAAAAAGAAGCACGTTTGGGGTCATTTTGCAGCAGGAAGAGTGACTTTTGGGCCAATTTACAGAGTGAATGTAAATTATGCATGAGAGTGTGACGTGGACAAACTGCAAATGTTTGACAGAAACATTTGAGGAATGTACAGAATGTATGTTGGTTCAAAGATATTCTGTGGTTTTATGAAAATGCACACTGGGGAATCTTATCGCTGCTGTATGACTGTGTACAAACCAATACATTTGCTGCATAAAATAAAATGACATGGGAGCTCATTTGTTGTATATCCTTTCTTCAGAGCAATATTACCTTAGTAACATATTACCTGGTATACCAAATCAGAGTACAAACATCAGGCTTACTTTTTTTAATGGAAACATTTGGTTCTCATGGCAAGTTACAGGCCACTGGGGGGTGCTTGTGTTCTGTGAATTGTAATATTTATGAAACCTTTGCAGGTACTTCAGATAGGTTTTTTTTTATCACTGTCTAGTGGTTAAATATCTTAACAGTGTAATGTACCATTACTTTTCAAAGTATAGAGAAAAACAACGTGCCATCTTTTCAAAACCTGGTTAAAATCGTAGATATGTCAAATTAATGCATAGGTATGTTTAAAAAAAGGTATTTTAAAAAGTCAAACCACAGATCCAAAGCACTTGCTAACCATTTATTGGGTTAAAAAGTCTGAGGTTCACAAATACATTTTCTTAAGAAGCGAAAAGTCCATCAAGGTGCAAGAACATACCACTGACAGCTGTGTGGTCTTGTGAAGTATGTTGGTAGCCTGATGTTGCAGCAGTCCAACTAGTGGCTATATTTAACATAAAACCTTTAGATTTGGGAGTTCTAATTGCACATGCGTGCACAACATTTCTGTGAGAGCAAAAGAAAATGGATCAGAAGACTTAATAGAGTGATTCTTTACTGTGTCAGTGGCAAAGCTTATAATTCTGACAAACTGCAGAAGAGAAAGTTACTGATTCTAATGCATTAAATGAGCCACATTGTCTTTTGATTTACATTGGATTTAAAGCCGTAGTAAAATTGCTCCAAATTTCCAGTGGTCAAACCGAAGGAATGGGAATCTGGTGTGCTGAGGTGCTGTCGAAGTCTTGCAGTGTATCTTGGTGAGTGTGGTAGTGCATGGCTACATAAGACTTGACAAAAGCAAATGTCTGAGAGCTGACAGGATGCAGGCTGGTAGGGGAACTGGGCCCTGCTGAGGGACTGCTGTTGTATATACTGTAGTATGGCTCGATGCGGGTATTCATCGGCGTGGAAGTGCTTGGGAGGCGAGGTTTTCGAACCCCTGTGGCCCTTGGGCTACTGTCACACTCCCTAGAGCGACTGGGCCCACAAGCCTGGTCCACCAGCCTCCTGGGTGGCTTCGGCGAAAGCACATATGCCGAGTTGGTTTCATGATGGGAAGATTTATTGCGATTGACTTCCAGGCTACCCTTCCCCATTGCGTGGAGGCGAGTCTTTTGCTTGCAACAGAGAAGGCCCAGTGCGGCCCACTGAATACAGCAGAGGACACGGCGGCGAAGCCCTGCACTATTGCGTGAGTACACAAATGGGTTGATGCCCGATTTGAGGAAAATGAGCACAAAACCACACAGTTCAAACTGGTAATGTGTAAAGTTGCTTTTTGGTGACAAAACGTCCTGCGCCAGTGAAACTCCCATAGGCAAGCAGCAAAGCAGGACAGAGAACACAATAACCACACAGGTGACAACTGCCTTTGAGTCTTTGGCTGTGGCTAAGTTGACAGAAGAGACTATCTGACAGCAGGTGGCTCCTTGGGCTGCTCCTGGGACTATAGGTTGGCTGACCCTGTTTGCATAAGCATGTGTCTGTACATTCTGCAGTTTGTTGTAAGTCTGGTTGCGGTACAAAGGAGGGCCTTGAACAGCACACTGCATGCCTTCAAAGTCTGCTGCAATAAGAGGTGCAGGCTGTGGTGGGCATGTGGCATCTACGCTAATAATTGGACATTTCCTCACCTGTGCATTTTTTCTTAGTGTCCTAGCAATCATGAGATAGGACACAGACACTACAGCGACGCAAAATGCAAAGTCTGCCAGGTAAATGTACAGCACAACCCTGGCTTGTCCACTTCCCAGTCCAAAGTGCGGCAAGCAGTGCCCATCTCTGTGCGGGTATGCTCGCATGGTAAGGAGCGCCGCCATGGTGAAGCTGGATGTCCACAGAAGGGCAGTAAGGGCTAGTGTGCAGAGGAATGATGCGGTGCGGTTGGGCTGCTGTCCCAAAACCATGCGAAGCCTGTGCAGGGCAATCACTGCCACTGTCTCCAGGGACATGATGATAAAGCCCGAGCTGGTCAGGTGGAAGGCGAAGCAGAAACTCTTTGACACACCATCACCTCCTCCAGCATCCAGAAAAAGCACTAGTGCAAACATGGGAGCAGTCACGCAGCAAATGAACAGGTCGCAGAAGGACAAATTGAGGATCATAAAGTCGAAGTTGGTCCGGAGCTTGCGAAAGGCCGGGTCAAAAAAAGACAGGAACACGACGAGGTTGCCATATGAGCCCAGGAAGAAGATGAAGATGAGGAGTAGGGAGCAAAAGGTCAAGGTGGCAGTGTGGATCACGGCCCAACCTGAAGGTGTCTGTATTCCTCCGGTGCCATTGAAGCTCTGATGTCTTGGCACATCCACCAGGTCTGGTGGTGAAAGCGTGTTGTTCATTGTAGCCTATTGCTGGCTGCTTACATGGATTCCACTGTCATCAGGTTCAGCAGTATAGGAGAATATGACTATCTTAGTATCTGAGTCCTTCATTATTCCTAAAAAAGATACAAAGAAACTATTAGTTCCTGTACTGTTGATCACATTGAACTCATTCGTGAAATTGCTATATTGTTCCTTTTAAAACTCATTTTAAAATGATAAAGCTTTCATAGAATTTTACATGCCTGGTTTGTTCTACAGATTATTATGCATGACTGATTTTGGGCAATTATAATCTATTTAAGAACCTCCACACCCTGCACAGTCTGCAGTAGGCTACCTAATCCAAATAATACAGGCACATCACCGTTTTCCTAAATAATTATCAGTTATCACCGTTTAATCCCTTAGAATATCTACAAAGAGAATAACCTGTGTTCGATCGTGGGTCCGCCATCATCATCTGATTACAGCTTTCTTCCCTTTAAAGCAGTACGGCAGTAAGTGAAGGCACCGTTGCTAAGAAGAAAGAATAAAAAATGTCCTCGGCGGCAGCAGCAGCAGCAACTCATGCACAATACAGCAGCATGCTGGCAAAAACACGTTTTCTGAAGCATCTGCAGAAATCTCGGTGAAAATAAATAAATATCAAAAGCATTTATGGACGGCGGCAGACTCGTTTTTCTCGGGGAAAGGTGCATCCATCCATTCTCTCAGAGGCACGACAGCCGCTGGACGTGCGATGAAAAATGAGTATGAAGTCACAGTCTACGTGTCTGGGCATGAGCATAACCACTGCATCCAAGAGGTCCGTCTCTAAAACCTACTGCTCCTTACCCATAATCCAATAGGGTAAGAACAATCAGTGAGGGTATGAAATTAAAGAGAAAAAAACGCACGTCCCTCGTATCTTAATTCAATGTAAGAAAAAAAATATCACCCACAGCAACCTATTTATTTATTTTGAAGATAAAAATATGTATTTCTACTGTTAACGGTTCATTGACGCAAATGCTTCAAAGTGCCAGATAGATTTGGCTTTCATACCCTGAACAGTCTGTTGTTCTGATGATTGGAAGGAATCGGGTGCATTGCTATAAATTATAGAATCATCAAAAAGTTAATTTCTCAGTAATTCAAACCAGAAAGAGAAACTAATTACACTGTGATATATGTAATGTTATTTAAATTTTGATGAATACGTCTTGCTGCTAATGAAAAAAATAGAATATTAGTTGTATAAAGCTGTTAACACTGCTATATCCAGAAATAAACAGAAAGTTGGGTGGAAGGAAAAAAGGGGTGCATAAAGGTTGCAAATGTATTTGACTGCGAAGGAAAGCCCATTCAAGAGTTTGGCAGATATTCAAACAGCATGACGTCCTTCTCGGTGCTTCAAGAGTAGCCACACGTACTGTTGGCTACATCTCCAGGACATGGGCTACAACAGTCGCATTCCTTGAACAAGATGTGTCAAAGCGATCTCACCTGGCATAAATTGAAATGGTCTGTCGTCCAAAGTTGTCTTTTCAGATGAAACTAAACTTAGCATTTCACTTCCAAAATTAAGTCTGGATGAAGAGTGGATAGGCAAGGAATCCACGTTGGTTAAGGTCCAGAGTGAAATTCTCAGTCAGTGACAATTTCTGCTGTTGCTGATTCAGTGTTTTTTCTGAATTCCACAGTTAAGTCATCGAAAACATTTTAGAGCACGTCATGCCGCCTCCTCCTTACAAGCTTCATAGTGATGCTAATTTCATCTTCCAGCAGGACTTGGTACCTGCCCACACTACCAAAAATAACCATTGGCTGGTTTAATGACCATGTATTACTGTGCTTGATTGGTCAGTAAACGGGCCTGATATGGAGCTAAATTCCCCCCCAGGGAATCCATAGAACCTGGGCGTAACACCTCAACAGAGCCACAGACTGATTGCCACAAAGTAATGCTCTTTTTCTGCAGTAATTCATACAAAGACACCATTACTAAGTATCCCACGCTTGCACAGTAATAGAAAATACTTTTCAGAAGGCTTATATTTCTGTATTAAAACTAATTTTTATTGGTCCTATGCAATATTTTAATGTTCTGAGAAACGGAATATTGAATTTTAATTAGATGTAGGCCATACTCATCAGAATTAAAAACAAACTCAAAATATACCACTTAGTAAAGTTCTCTCTCTCTCTCAACATTTTAAATAATGTAACTTGATATTCTAAATTATTTAAGTAATTCAAATTTTCTTAGATAATTAGTAAACCACAATTGTGTTAAAAGTACTAAACCCTTACTCTCTTATGCAGTTGCAAAATTTAAATATGCTTCCCATCCTCACCAAGAACTTAAAATTTCAGAGTTGTAAATTGGAAATATTAACAAATAGTCCGGGAAAGTCAGGTCTGTTATGAACTAAAATTTTAAAATAGAACACAGCTGTCTTACTTAAACCGCAATAAGAAAATGTCGTTTTGGCAATATTTATCATTAAATCAGTTACTTACATAGTACTATGAAACCTATTGGTGAACATGTTCGAGTTTGAAAGTACAAAATCCTGAGAAATACATTAGTTTAATGGTAATAGTAGTTAGCCTGGTCACTGAGCACATCATTTAGCAAATCCCACTGGATTTTCAAATTTGGGAAGTAGGAGTTGGTTTGGATTTTGTAATAAATTGCAAGTTCCAACTGTAGATGAAGTCGGCACAGCATAACTAACAGCACTTGTTCTTGGTTCATGGCTGTTGGTTCTTATCTCGTTTTCAATGAGGCAAAGATCATGGCAAAGATGTGCTTGAACAACTTATCTTTCTGTTGGTAATTAGTAGCTCTATAATACAGTCAATTTATTAAGCTTTGCCTTGCAAATAACTGTAACAGATTACTTTTTTGAAGACTAAACATACAGCTGTAGACTAATTGCTGTCCTTACATTACCAGTTTATTGTGAATAGAAAGGAGAACTTTTAAAATCAGGGAGAGTGAAGAAAGGATTTGATTCTGGTTTAGCTCAGTGTAGGTCGTCAATTCAAGAAAATTTCACAAATGCTTTTTGTTACAAAGTTTATTATCTCAGAAAGTCTAAAAAAAAAAAAAGAAAAAAGAAAAATCACTGCACTTTTGGCACTACACTATTTGTGAGGTACTAAATGCTTTGATGTTTCGACTGGTTTCAAGTCAGAGGGAAAAAAACAGACAAAGCAAAGTAACATAAAGTCATTTTAGATTTTCTGAAATTGTCCACTATATCTGAGGGAAAGGGTCCATCTATGGACAGGCAAATATGGTTTTTTTTGTCTTGCACTGAGACTCATGACAGTGATCCCACAATGCTCGGGTCCTCACAGCAAACGCATCACACAGAACAGCAGTGGGGAGCTTGCTCTCTCCCTTGAAATGAAAATAGGCAAACAGCTCAGCCTTCTAGATATTTTCAGATGAAGACTATGAAAAAATAATTAAAACTCCACATTTCAAAAGAAAAGTAAATAAATAAACAAGTTTGTGCATATTTGCATATTTTCTATACCATGATATATACACATACATGATGCATATACTCATATATAGATTGAACAACCACACAAACATTGTGTGTTGCAAATTTGAGAGACCACCGTTTCATAGTTAAATCTCTGCGGCTTGTAGCAAACACATCACGGCCTGAAGATAGTAAAGACTACATCCTGCACTGGACTTCGTGTCGGCTCAGAGTGGATACTTGGGATATAATCCTGAGAAATGTATGTCACACTAGCTGATGTCTTCAAGCATCTCGTAAACACACGCACACTCATACCTGTGTACATGCAGGACACACAAGCCAGAAAGGAAAAAAAATATCTGTACAGTAATGTTACAAACTGCAGGTCATTCCTCCCTGTCACGATTGATCCTTAAATATTAAGTATAGAAGAAATGTAAAGGTGCTAAATACATAAATACACAACATTTTAATCCTTCTGAGAGCTGCAATGCAGTTTCCGTGTGTTGTCATTTGTTTTCTTCCGGGCTCTGTGAGAATGTTGTGTTCTTAAATCATTCAGGAACGAGGGACTCCTCCCCAGTGCAAGCTGGTGTTTGTGTATTCTGGGAATAAACTAAACAGACAGAGAAACACAGACAACTGTAAGAAAGGTTTAAGTAGCTGTCTGAATTCTTAATTGAAAATTTAAAGCCGTCAGTGTGCAGTCATGAAAAGCTTTTTGATGTCCATGCAATCATATTGAGCTATTAATATTTAAACAAATCGGCAAAACTGAAATGCTTCACCAGGTTTCAGGCATAGTAACAGGGGGAAACCAGCAGGTCGGTGAGGACCAACAACTGATCATCTGTGAACTGCTGCTTGTGTTGCTGCCAGTTGTCATGATGAGTCCGTCGGAAGTTTGAAAGCGTTTTCTTCACAGTCATCTGAAAAATATAGAAAAACAACATTTCTGGTTATTATTCCGTCTGGGGCAAAAGGAGTGACCATAAAAAAACACACATACTTCAATGGGTTGGGTGTCATTAAGGTGGGCACTCAGGTCCATCAACAGCTGGGGCATCCAGGTGGGAACATCATATGGGCTGGAGAGAATACAAGCACTCAAGCCGAGAACGCCCGCATGGCGGCGCACAAGGTCTGCAAAGACACACCGAAATGGATCGTTAAGTAAATGTGTTGTCCCCTCAGAAATTTCAGTGGATAATTTCCAAACAACTAATCTGGTAAATTCTTTACCGGCAGAGGGGATGGTGTCCACAACAGAGCCAAGCTCTCTTTTCCTCTTCTTAGGCAAACGTGTCTTGCAGAGAGCCTCAAAGTGCGCCTGCATGGGAGCATCCATGGACAGGAAGTTGCACTGTAGGAAGCCACTGAGAGTGGTGGCGGCCATTTCTCGTACCTAGAATAGAAATGAAGATTAAAAGATCAGGAAGTTTATAGGTTTATATGCTTCCATGAAAAGTAGCAGTAGGTAAAACGCTCATATTCTGAGAGCAAAGACAAATAATGTCTCCTTGTATTCACAAATAACATGTATCCAAGCATTTATGGGAAGTTGAGTCGAAGGAAAATATGTGGGGGAAAAAGATGCACAAGCACCAAGAATAACTGCTGGCTGAATGGATTGTGATGTAAAGCTCATTTAAGAGTTTGGGGGAGCTTCAAAAGGCGGGGGCATGCAGCTGGAGTTGGGGCTTAAACAGCCACCGTATACAGATATAACCGCCGCATCTTCATTTTCAAATTAATACAACATTTAAATCTGAAAATCATGTCATATGCTGGCATCGATCTACTGTGTTTTGCCAAGTCCAAAAGACACTGCAGGTGTCTACAGTAAAATTGTTGTGCACTTGCTTGCTTCCCTTTTTAATAAGTATGTTTTTTATTGGTCAAACAAAATATTCTCTTGAATTTGGGGCTTTCATTAACCATCATAATTAACACAAGCAAATGCTTAATTTGTTAATGAATCTTTAGGCGTTTCAATGTTTAAATTAAATGATGTTCCAAATTCTTCAGATCCATGTTTACACTGAAAAAGAAAAACTTCTATTGTATTTTCAAAACAATCCTTATAGATACTGAAAGGCTACAATAACTTAAACAATATTAATACTTGTGAAAACCACTGCTACTGCCTATACAATTAAAGCAGAAAGAGTATAGCTTCCTAGTCAGAATTTTTTGCTGCATTGTAGGAAAGAGAACAGCAACAATTTGATGAGGTATGGTTTGTGCCCAGTGGCAAGAAACAGCCACCGTCTCCGTGTCCATAACATCAGGAAATAAAAACCCCAACAATTCATAATAAAGATTTTTCACACATATATCAAGTGGAGTACTATAGTAAAAGCTGTACTGCTCCGCTTGTGAAAGTAAATCTGTTGGGCTTCTACTTGGTACTCAGACACCAATTCTGAGCTCCACACTGCCAAACAGGACACGTAAAAAAAAAAAAGAAACAGCCACCAGTTTGGGAACTGGTGTGAATCAGAGAGTGAAGCTGCTCCTCTATTATTTAGGCTAAATGAGCCGTTGCACATTGTGCTGTAAAAATTCTCAAACAAAATTAGAAACAAGAGACCAGTGTGCTCGTAGCGGTGTTGCTCTGACGTGATGTTTTTAGATGATTTACTGTCAAAAGTGTTGTATATAGCTCAGGTCAATAAGTGAAGCTTAGGTCAAGTAAAATGGATAGTATCCCCCCCCACAGACTTTCTTTGTCTCTGTTCCTTTGCCTCTCCCTCTTGTCCTCCATCAAATTGAACATTATCTCCATAGCAACAGATTACTGCAGCCACTGGTTTCCATAGAAACAGAAGGAAGAATGGGGAGGGGGAGTAAAGACCTGGGAGCAGAATGCTGAATCACTACAGTAAAGCTGAAAGACACTGCAAGTGCCTGCTAGCATAAACAAGCTCAGTGATTGTTTTTATAATCAGAATGTATGTTTGTTTAACCTCCCCTGTTTATACAAGACTTTGGCCAATTGACAGTTTGAAGCATTTTCATTTTTAAAATGGATGAGAAGTTTTGCTTTATTTTTCTGTTTTTACCTCAAGCTGCTCGTCCTCCAGGAGTTTGATCACCAGGCCCCGCACGTCTTTCACTCCTTTCTGGTCATTCATGAATGTGAAGAGGTTGTAAAAAACCATGATCTGGAGGTATGTGAGGACCGTATAGCGGGCATGCCAAGAGCTGCTACCAGCAATCTGTAAACACACAGCAACAGACCACAGTGGTAAGATAATTTAAGTCTTTGTTTCACAAGAGGAACAATGGATGTGCTGGACTGCTGCCCGTTAAGCTGAGGTTCTTTGAAATTGAAGAACTAAATGATACACTTTATTATCTGTATGTATCCTATTAATCTATGCAAGAAACAGAATGTCAATTCCTACATGAATCTTCCAACATACTTTAGCATCACTTTTTAATCTTGTATGCTGTAAAAAAGTTGTAGTAAAAAAACTCTCTCTAAGAAGGATTGCTCTGAATTTTGAAGTAAGATTCTATTAAACATACAAGCGATTCATTTCTTACCTGCAGCAGATAACTCTCTTGGCATTTTCATTATGAATAAGTCCATATTATTTGGCCCTGAAGGCTGGAACAGCTACTGTTAGAGGGACCAAGATCAAAGTGGACTTCTGCTGTATTACAGCAACTCCAGCCTAAGCAGTATGAACCCCTATCACGTACAGATTGGCTGGTTATTAACAATGTTTGTGTGGGAAACGGAGATAAGAGGCGTTGCATGATCAAGGTTGTTCTTATGGAAAACGTACAGAGAAAAGAGCATGTAAAGCAGGTCAGATAAAGTAAAATTCAAAGGTGTGTAACAAAATGAAACTATTGACCAGAAGCACTGTACATGTTCGCTTCTCAGTACGTTGATTATCATCAATCATCTACGTATGATCTCCTACCTCCATTTCATGTAAATGAGCACCAGCTTCTATATAATTAACAACTCAACACAATTTGTGAAATTGAAGTTGTTTTAAAAAGCCAGAAGTCAAATTTGGTCATGGTCCCTCTCTCTGACCGTTTCTTACTACTCTGGATTTAGATTAAATGAATACTTGTCTACTGTGACGTTATCTACTGCTTGTAAGATATTCAATGCCAATAACATTTTAGCAAGGCCTCACTTCAAAAAGCCTTAACTATCCCTTTAACTTCGTAAGATGTGGAGTAACAGCTTTACCTTCCAGATGACTCACCTCTTTTAGGGCATCAAGGACCATGGGGATTTGATGTGTGTAGAGGAGTCCCTGAGACATCAGAGACAGACAGGTCTTTGCATCCCTCTTCAGTTCATCATAGCTGTCATCATTTTCAACTGGAGCAATCTGGGATAAAGAACAGAGACAGATTAAAGGGCAGTTCTTTCTGTGGTGCATAAATTCATGAGAATAAGCTCAAAGTTGGATGAATCTAAAAGGTCTAGGGTATTTTCTACCTTGAAGAGGAGTGGAAGTAGCTGTAGTTGTTCTGGGACGGCGGTGGTGAAAGAGCGACCAGCACTTGCAATCAACCACTTGAGCACTGTAGAAATTTAAGACGGACACATTTAAATAACGTCTAACAGCTTTGAATGTTGGAGGTTATTATAACTAAATTCACTTTCTGTTACTACGAGCTCCTAAACTTTGTGCGACTTCTAGTGAGAGTGAACCGTTTTGGTGATGGATAAACTCACCTGTTTTTAGTAACTTTATTGCTTGTGTTCTTTCGTCCTGCTCCCCCACCTCATTCTCCTCAGTCACATGGTTCTGGATTTCCTCGTCTCCCTCTGTTAGGGGTTTGAGCTTCAACAGAATTCGCTCTGTGAAGTCCGAGATACGTGGGGAGGTGGTTGGCTGAGTGAAAGGCAAGCTGACATCAATCATGAAGATGTATGTGAGCACGCTGGAAGGAAGACAAGATGATGAGATTAACACATCCATCCATCCATTTTCTGTATACCCGTCCATCCTAATGCAGGGGTTGGGGGGGTGTGGCTGTTGCCTATATCCAGCGGTCAAGGGGCGAGAGGCGGGGTACATTAACATATCAATGAGTGAAATATTATTTTTACTGCGTTAAAAGCAGCAAAAAAACAAAAACAAAAAAGAAAATCCCTCACCTTCCGATACGTTCCCGTACATTCTTGTACACTTGTGTGAGTATGGGCTCCAGATATTGAAGCAATCTGTGCAAAAGCTCAGGTACACGCCACTCCTGCTGGGCTAGACCTCCTTGCAGCACATAGAGACGACTGGAGAGACAGAAAAACCCTCCTCACAATTTGTCTGACTCAGCAACATCAAACAGAAACACAGCACTACTGCTTGGTGTATGTCAAAAACGTATTTTTATATTTTATTTATTCAGGCAGGCCATTTTATGAAAAGCAATTTACTACAGGGAAACAGTAGGGGGCAGTCTAGAATTCAGTTTCTTGTTGAAGGACACAGATTTCAGTTTATCAAACTGTAATTTTTTTCACACTAGAAAAAATTAAATGACAAACAAATCAACTAAATTCCTGCATACGTTTCAACACAATGATAAACATCCTAATTGAATATCAAATACCAGCAGTCAAGGAGGAAATGGTATCTTTACTAAATGCCATTTATGGTGAGCACAGCAACATTTAAATGTTTTAAAGCAAGAAATACAAGGTGATGCCTTGAAGGGACTAAGACAAGAGCCCCACTATACGCAGGTTGTGTAAAACTTAAATATTTTTGAAATACGGCAAACACAAGAAACCGTATGACAACCACTCAGGGCAGAGGAGGAACAGCTGATTATACCACAGCAAGCCATGTTCAAGCACACGAAGAAGGTTCTGGAAGGTTCATAGAAGAAGAACAAATGTGCAGCTGCATTTTGACATGTGTGTAGCTTTTCAACTGTTTTCATATGAAAACCAAAATGACAAAAAAGAAATTACAGCAGTCCAAGTTGACTCAAGGGATAAATAATGTGATGAAGTGGTAATGTGAACTAAAGACTCCACCTCCTGAGATACATCCCGTTTTATTTCCCAGCTTCAATTTTTGCAGTGCTCTGTGCTCATTACTCCAACAAAACCCTTTTTCTTAGCATTACTGTTCCTGAAAATATCCACCATTCTTTATTTCTACCTGTCATCTGTCTGTGCATTTCAGCTGAACAGTTCCTCTTCAGAGGTGGTAAGCAGCTATAATGATTTCTTTTCAGTGGCTTTCTATTGGTGCTGGGACAGGCTGATGTCACATGACATCCTGCAGCGCTGCACAGCTGACGTCTTTGTACTCACCAGGCATCTACAAAAGAGCCTCCCTCTCCATTGACTGGAGATTCCATGAGCATCTCGAACAGCCGATGAAGCTTGCGTGGGTCTCTGCTCTCCTGTCAGAGCCAAAAAACAACAGCCAATTTAAGTGCCTCAAGTTAAATGTAAGGGAAAGCATTATGGGAGTATATTGATAAATTGAGCAAAAAGGCTTTACACAGGCTGTGGCGATGCAGGTACCCCAATCTGCATAGGTTTCTATAGTGATGTTTGACAACGCAGTACGAAGCAAAGGACACAACCGATCCCAAAGGCTTTCAACCTGCCGACAGAACAGATTTACATTGTTAAAGACAAAACAAAACACACCATACAGCAGGGGTAAATAACCGTTCCAACCCTAAAAGCCATTTTCCCCTTCGACCTAGTTAAATTAATTTGCTTAGAGCCACAAAAGCAAAATGAATCGTCAAAACAAAATGCCTCCTTTTTATAAGCCCTATTTCTTTAACAAAGAACATCAATTTAATTTTTGTTTTTAGGTTTAGTAAACTTTCTTCAATGGGACATTGATTTTATTTAGAAAATGTGGTAAAATAAAAGCATAGTTTACAAAAAATAAATCTTCCCTGCACTTTTAGTGTCATTTTCTGTGGAAATGTTATGCATATACTTTATGAAAACACTTAAAGCTAGCATTTTCATTACTTTTACATTTTTTAAAAGATTACTCAATACTTTAACATTTTTGACAAAAGTTATTAAGAGTCACAGGGGATGGTCTAACGAGCCACATGCAGCTCCAGAGCTTCAGGTTGCAGACCCCTGTCATAGAGTACTGAATGCTAATTCAACATTAAATTGCACCTATAAAACATTCAGAAAGCCATTGTAGAATTTTGAAAAGATTTTAGTTAGTCTGCTTTCCAAGCACATATAGAACTTGTTCCCAGTGCAGGCTGGACTCCTCCAGGGTTGGCCCTCGTCACCAATCCTGTTTGTGGATCTCACAGTGTAGTCATGGAGAAGCGGGTGCCCGAGTTGACCCAAGTGTCTCATCTTAGTTTTCTGCTGGCATCTTTAAGCAGAATGTGAAGCAGCTAGGATGAGAGTCAGCTCCTCTGAGTCTAAGGACATGGTTCACTACTAGAAATATGTGGATTCCTCCCTCTGGGTTGAGGAATTGAAGTGTCTAGATATTTTGTTTATGGCAGGATGGAGAGGGAGATGAATGACAGACTGAGGCTCTGTCTGCAGTAATAGAGGCGCTGCTCCACTGCTGTGCAGAAGACAAACCTGAGCCAAAATCCAAAGAACTCAATTTACTTGTCTGTCTATATTCCGACCCTCGACTCTGTGTCGAGATATAGATCGTGACTTAAAGGATTGTGATCATGGATACAAATGGCTGAAATGAGTTTCTGTAGTAGGGTTGCTCCTCAGTTCATCTCAGCCTTAGAGATAAGGTGAGGAGTTCTGCAATATCCAGGAGTTTGGAGTAGAGCTGCTGCTCCTCCGCACAGAAAAGAGTCAGTTGAGGGGATTTGGGCATCTGATCAGGATGCCTTTTCTTGGAGGTTTTCGTGGCATGTCCCACTGGGAGAAGACCGGTGGATAGACCAAGAACCTACTGGAGAACCATATATACCCCAATCCAACGTCAGATGAGCGGGAGACAATGATTAATGGATGGATTATATTGGACAAAAAAACCCAGTAAATATGGGATATTTAACCAGTGCTCTTGTTTCAAACACGTACCTTTGAAAAGCTCCAGTGTTTGCAGCCTCTTATCAGTCCAGAGATGATCTCAGCAACACAACGTTGCTTGCTCTCATGCGAGTCAGACACCAGCCGTTCCATGTGCGGCCGCAACACAGGCAGAAAGGCATCACCAAAATTTCGGAACAATCCCTGGAAGAGCAAGGAAAGGAAAATGAGCTTCTGTGTTTTTCGCTTTGTTTTTCAACCCTCCTGTTTGTGTCGGATCTCACCTTGAACAAACAGAATCTGCGAGGGCTGAACTTGTCTTTGCCTTTACGATCCTCAAGGGAGAGAAACTCAATGAACTGGTTGATGAACACTGGATCAGTGAAGTGGTCAAAGATGATCAGCTCCCGCTGTAGAAAAGGGCATACAAATGACTTTTACTAAATGACAATATGATCCCAAAATGTATCATATTATTTTAGTACACAAACCTCAGTCATTTCTGCTCTGCTCAGATTCTGATTGGGCTGCTCCTCTTCAGGTGCATAGATCATCATTTTTCTACAGATGAAATATAAAATGAAAATAAAAAAAGGGGAAAGGTGTTTAAAAAAAATATAGAAATTATAACAAAAAAGACTAAATAAAACTGAACAGAGATTTATTGTAATTGAATCAGGAACCTTGGCCAGCAGTAGTATCCCCAATGAGTCTTTTCCACAAAGACGCATTGATCCCACTCTTCTTGTTTGCGTGGAAGGTTGTTGCTGTTATACTGGAGCCACTGGTTGTCTGGACGGTCTCCTGCTACAATACTAAGCTCCGTCGTCGCACCTACCAAAAATATGCTGATTTTGAACTTGACAGGACCAAGTTATAATTCAGAAACGATTTAAGAAATATGCAAAAGAAAACCTAACAATAATAAACTTACAGTCCTTGGAAAGCTCACTTGGGCTGACTGGGACTTTCTTGTGTGGTCTCTTTATTTGCTTCATGATTCCAGCCACAGCTGATATTGCCACCTAATGAAGAATAATTATACTTCTCAGACACGTTTTACAAGACACCACTATAAGCACAGTTTATACACGCCCTCTCAATGATGCATTTCCAACCTTGCGGACGTAGAGGGAGTCATGGTTGAGACTTTTCACGAAGAATGTAACAGCTGCAGGTGGAAGCTGTTGGTCATCTCGCAGCAGCAATGACAGAAAGCCAATTGAAATGTGCTCATACTTCCAGGGCCTACAGCAGTAAATAGGCCAAGTGTTAATGGTAGCAATGATTAAATCTAAAGAAATGACTTAAAAGTAGATTTAAAAAAAACTTACAAGTTTCTGTTGCTGAGACAATCTATCAGATCCCCAATGAGACCCTTGTATTTCCTGCAAAAAATGCAAAAGAAATTTTGTTTCCTGTTTTATATGTCAAGAAAATGAATCATCAGTTGTATAAAACAACATTTTTATAGAGATTTTGAGTCTGAGATACAGAGAGAAAGTAACTAGCTGATTTTCAGCTTGATCAGTCAGTCAGAAACTCAAAAATCCCAATTTTTACTGATCAGTGCTATTGGGTTGCTTAACAGCAACACTACCATCTGGTTACTGAGTGAAGATTGAAAGTTGGCCATTACAATTAACAGTAAGCTGTTGAAAAAAAAGGCAGAGGAAGGACAAAAGGGGTAAGAAGCTGTTTAAAAGGAAATTGTATTTTTTAGGCTGTTCTGGCTGATACTATTGAATTTGGAAGGAGACTAACAGATTCAAGGAAGGCTGGTATCTGTTAGTCTTCTTCTCTTGGGAATACACTGAAAGACATGTACATTTGGTTCTAACCATGCAAATCTGTAATATAAAATGCTAAAGACAATTTAAAATTTAAACGCCACAATCAGTATTTCTTTGTTTTAAGATATTAGCAAAACCCTCTTTTACAATAATTGCTCTTATGCATTGGACGATGTTGCTTCTGCTTTTATCATATATAGGTAATAACCAAACCCAACAGGATGGCTGGAAAGAAATACTTTGAGTGCTTGTAATAACTTATTATTGGCAAGTTAAAGCTTCACAAAAACATGGAGATTGGAAATCAGCGACAGATCTCTGATTGGTGCATGTCTATCTTAGATTAAACATCTCAATGAGCCCGGGGGTGTTGGGGTTTTTGTACTGTAAGGCTGTTAGAGGAAAACTTACT
Organism: Valencia hispanica; assembly: GCA_963556495.2. Classification (NCBI taxonomy): domain Eukaryota; kingdom Metazoa; phylum Chordata; class Actinopteri; order Cyprinodontiformes; family Valenciidae; genus Valencia; species Valencia hispanica. The sequence continues at coordinate 21,317,763 of OY747711.1, forward strand.
CGACAGCCTCAGAGTTTTTGAGCTTCTGTCGTTTCAGACCTTTCTCTGATTCCTCCTCAGAGGGCACAGGTTCGTCAGGAAAAGGATTTCCTGTGGTCATTAGCAGCTTTGCCACGGCACAACATTCCTCTGGGATCTAAAGAGACAAAAAGAGATCATGTCAGAGTTAATCTGTTTATATAGGCATAGTTCAAATAAACTACTTTAAAGAAAGGACTGATGGACTGCACAAATAATAGTGCAAAGGACTTTTCCATTTCACATAATGGATAATAATAATTAGTGGACACCCTTAAGATTCTCAAATGTCCTCCTGACTTGATGACAATACAGCCTTACCTCTAAAAATGAAGATCTTTTAAGCTTTACCATTGTATATCAGGAAAATATATAACCACTAGTATGGTTGAAAATTGCGATTACAATATTTATATTAACCCACATTTTTCCGACTGTATTCTTTCTTAGCCATAACATAATGTCCCCACTATCCTCCGTGAGCTTAACATCTCAGTCACTAAAAGTATAGATTAGGTGTGAGCATTAAGGGACATTAAGGCTACATAAACACATCATGGACAATAGATAGTGATAGGATGCAATAACATTTCAATTCAAGCATTACTCTTAAAGATAAAGAAATAGGATATTACAGTCTGTTCCAAATATATCAAGTCCTCATAAATCTCAATACTACATCTCAAAATGTTTTTAGAGTCAAATAATTTGGGAAACAGAACAGTTCACAAATAACTCAACTTTCAACTTCCAGCTTTCAGTGTTGTTTCGGACAAAAAGAAAAAGAAAAAAAAAAAAGAAAAAAAAGATTAATTTATTGTATTATAATGCAGGAACTTACAGAGAAGTCGATCCCGATGGTCTCGTAATGCCGATGGATTTTGTCCGCAAGGTCATCAAAAAGTCGGACGATGGAAGGTTTCTCAAGAGACATGGCTGAGCTGAGGCCGGAACGTACAATGCCAGGCCATGTGAGAGCAATGCAATCCCAGTCATGTAGATTAGCAAGACACACTCCACTATGGTTCCCAAGCAGACAGTACAAAGCACCCTGGAATATAAAAGATTTATAATATATATTAATATTTCTAAAACATACAATGGTAAACCATTTGTTTGGGAGCTTCTTTGTTATGGAGAGGATAGCTGTACTTTGAACTGCTGCTGAGTGACACGGCTGTTGTCTGGGTTAAGAAACTCGAGGACATGTGGGATGAGGTCCCTGCAGCAGAAATTGTAGGTTCCCAGTGCAGAGAACAACACACTTTGAGCTCTGCTGCGTATCTGGAAGGCATTAAAAGTCCTAATTTAGCTTCCTTTTTAGGAGTTGAACGTTATAAACACAGAAGTCCAAAATACTAAAGGAAAAGAAGGTTTACAAGGATAAGGCACTGTATTGTAGAAAATATAATACATTGTAAAAAAAAAGAGAAAAAAGTAGCTTATAAAACTCACCTGACTGTATGTGCTTGTAGAGAGCCTTAGCAGGTCTTTCATCAGCGCCTGGTGAGTGGTCCTATACTGACATCCTTCCACCGTCAGTTTCCTAAGCTAAAAAAAACACTTAAAATTATGAATGCAAAACACATTGATACTTTAACATTTTAGTTCAAATAGTTATCAGCACTGTTTGACTTGTTAGTGAAAAGAAAAGGTCAACGGAGCTAGAAGATGTCACATCAAACTATAACTTCATAACAATGATTCATTCTGCATTCTGGTTTGTGTGTTTCTTACTGCTTCTGCCTTTGTTAATACCATATTCTGAGAAGTCAAAATCAATTTAAAGCTTCTTTTAACAGGAGTCTTTTTATTTTTCTGCCATCAGACAGCAAGATGAGTCAGAATTTATACCAGGACGTGCCTCATTAAGACTAGACGTTTGTGTAAGCCCTCAAGGATGATGTTCTGCTTTGATAAAATCCAGACAGTTTAAAAATGAACATTTTATCTAAAGTTCAGACTTATCCGATAAAAACTCCCATGTACTTCAGTTGGAGGACAACATTTCAATATATTATAAGTTAGAGAAATCTACATATGAAGCAACAAGTTGTATATATCCATTTTCTCTGTGTAAAAAAAAAAAAAAAAAAGGCTAGAAAAAGTAGCAAAATCTAACAATAACTCAACCAGTTTGACCGCATTGTATTCATAGAGGTAATACTTCCCCTTCAGGGACTTACCTCATGCTGGAGCATGACTCGGTCAATGAGCAGAGCTCTGATGTGCTGTTTTCTACCATGAAGCTGCAGATACAACAACATGTTAAACATTTTAAATCAACAGCCAGTGAGTATAACTAACTATTCCATCTTTAAACAAGCTTTGATGGAACTATGTTGTTAAGCCCTCCCAGAATCAGAACATGAAACACAAAAGCAAAACTTAGACTCACTCTGTTCTCCATAGATTTTTTCACAAGATTAAAGCTTTTCCAGCGCGAGTCAAACTCGTGCTTGTGAGAACCTTTAAAGTGCAAAAGATCACTGATGATCTGAAAAGAGTTAGATAAGTAATCAATTAGTACAGCAGACCTGCACATAAATACAAATTCTTAAAAGATAACATGCAATTTACAGGTAAGTGATTTGACCTGTAAGGACCCAGCACATCTAGAGTGGTCACCAAAGACCGTATGTCACAATGTCTTGATATGTGGGGTGTACCAATTGGGCCACGGAGCAGTATGCAAGCATGTGTGAGTGCCTTTATGTACACTGGTTCCAACATGGTGCCACTGTGAAATCTTTACACCACACACAATGGGAAATTGCACAAGATGCATACCCAAAAATTACAGCCATATGAAACTGACATTTAACCATTTAAAGCCTGAGCTGGTTTTTGGATGATTTTAAGAAAACATTTTGAAACTTCAATTGGTTTTCTAAATGTTTTTGTATCATAAATAATACATTATCTGTTTGGAGTTATTATATAACATCACATGGCAAATTTGAATACACTTATCACTACATAGCACTCTCTGTCTGGTCAGACCATTCATTGTTCTGACTGGTTCTCCAGATACTTCGGCAACTGCTTGTAACATTACTGGAACCGATGGCACCGCTTACATCCAATGAAGATCTGAATAAGTTACAAAGCAATTTATCATCCTAATGTCTACATAATTGCATCCCAATCACATTTCAGATTACTTCTTTCTGTATGAAAAACTTTTCTTCCCAGTGAGTGTTGTATCTTAAAAAAGGCTCAACTGTATGTTTCAGAACATTACTTCTGTTTTACTTCCTGCCCACCTTGATGATGGAGAAAAGAGACTTTGTGTCATCTTCAGAGTGCTCCAGAATATAATCTGCAAAAAGAGCAAAATATAACATAAATATGACTGAAAAAAAGCCAACAGTTAAGTTAAAAAAACTGCAACTGATTGATGAATACTAACGCAGGAGTTTTCGCATCACATTACAAGTTGCATCTCTGTAGTTCTCTCTGGTCGCATCTATGAATACAAAAAATTGACAGGGTAAGAATATAACAATACACTCGAATTTCTGTTGGAAAATCTATCTATCAATCTTTGTCAGACAGTTCTATACCATAATCCATTCCTGTGTAAAGAGTAGTTTCATCCAGATTCACCATGCTGTGAACCCTGAAAGGAAAAAAGGAGGATCTTTAATGATCAAACAAACACTGAAAATAACATTTAGAAGACAAAGCTGCATTTTTCAAAGATTAAGACCCAAACAAATAGTGTTCTTTTTGTTCGGACAAAGCAAAATTTATTTGTAAATGCGACCACTCACAGGTCAGGGATTGGCTCTCCTTTCAGTGGAGGCATCAGACTTCCTGCTCCCAGGAGACAGTGCTGAACAATGGTGAGGCTTTGTAGGACATCATCTCTTGAAAACACAAGGTCATCAACACTTATATTTATTGTGGTATCTGATTACACATTGAGTTGATGTATCTATAAATATAAAAACGAGCAAGAAGACAACTAGACTGTGAGAGTTTCTCACCTGCTCATTTCCTGTTCTCCTGTTGAAAATCTCTGCAGGCGCTGAAGTTCGGGCTGAAGAAGTAGGTCCAGCAAATAAAAAGCCAACGATATTTCTTCAACGCTGGGGACATGCCACCGAATATCCAAGTTCCACAAATCTCCAGGCCGACCCCAGTCCTACATGGACCAAAAGGAAAAAAAAGAGAAAAAGGAACCAAAAAGCGTTTCATCTAAATTTGATATCTCTCACTCTGTTTGGCTTGTAGCGTCTATGGAAACACTCCTCAGTTTAAAATGATCTCAAACAAACAAACAAAACCCAAACCTAAACAAGCATGTCAAAAAAATTTTTTTCAAACAATAAGTATGATTTAAACGTATCTATTCCAATCTGAATTACTACTTAAGATCAGACTTTATCATCAGAAGATGGTATAATTGTTAAGGCAACCAACATTAATTTGCTTGTCAAGCCCACAAAAAACGTGATCTGATGACGCTGTTTACGTTTTGTATCTAGAAAACAAGAATTTCTTCATATTTCAGCTAAAAAAAAATTATACTACTTTGATCATGCTAATGCCATTTATAAGCACTAAATAATAATACCTTGATGGGGAGGTAGTCACAGACTGGCTGATGGAAGCCTCCTGGCACACTACAGTACTCTGTGGGGTAGATGAGGGCAGTGGAGCGTAGGATGTGGTGCAACAGGTTACAGGCCAGTATATACCCCTGTTTACACTTGAGGTGAAGAGTCAACTGCAAAATTTGGACCAGGTCAGAACGATAGGGGAGGAGCTTGTCACCGTCCACTCGAGTTACCTGAGGTTCATTCAGAAAGATGTCAGAAAAATTATTGTTGCAGCATAGGATTTTAAATAATGAGGAAAATGTGGGGTTACAGGTGAGTAAATTCACCTCAGAAAGCAGCTGCAGATTCCACAAAAACTCCTTATCAAGCTCTTCCTCATTCAACACTTCGTCATCTGCTTAAAAAATGTTTGTCAGACAAACAAGGAGCTAATAGGGAAATAACGAGTAATAAACCTAAAAACCTTTATGTCTTTTGTGTGTTTTATTGACTTACTGGCAGCAATCTGGTTTATGGCATTGCAGCAGTGTGGCACAAACACCTTGAGCGACTCTGCAGGGTGACACTGCAAACAGAAGTACGCAAGGTTTTCATGAAGTATTACCCTAAGAGAAGATGCTTTTGGACAAGATGGAGGAGTGGATCGGTAAGACTTACCTTAGAAGCGGCTCGACACATGTCAGCCACCATTCTTCCAGCTACACGCGTCTCAAAGATGTTGGTGGTTGCAAAATTGAAAACCTTTTCCAAAGCCACCTGTATAATAAAAAAGCAACAAATGTATTTATAATTAAAATGAGCACATATAAATTCTTCAAAGAAATACTATAATATATGGTACATTTGAGAAATCTTTAGAAATTGGCCAATTTTGTTAAAAATGACATCAAATCAGTCTTAATCTTTATTCCATCATTGTTTCTTCTGACTGTAGTTTATTTAAAGCGTATGTTGCATGTATATGAAAGCTGAGCACACAACTTAATATGTCGACGTTGTTAGGCATCTGTAATTTATCTATGATCTAAAATAGCTAGAAAGATATGGCAAGACAGTTCTAGATGCAACTCTAGGTAAAAATATAACCATATCAACATAAAACACAGAGTTAAAAAATTGATGCCTTTAGAGCAACATCCAATTTTGTAATGTCACCTATATTAAACATTCGGATAAAACATAAAAACTAATGCAGTGTTGAAAAAAAAAAACAATTATCTGATTCTGAATCGATTCTTTAAAAAATTCTTAAAAATTGATTCGTACATCGTATGTATTTAGGGTTTAGGTACTACTGGTAACTGCTCTACTTTACTCCAACCACAAACTGTGGGTCAATAGAAACGCAGGGATAAGGAACATTATTCTATTACAACAGCTCTGGGTTTGATACCATAATTACAGCCACAGTTAAAAAGCTCTGTTGTGGGAATATGACACGTACCCACACATTTTCATGAGAGTACATGAGGTAATGTGTAGTATGATGGAACGTTGAAGGTGATGTGCATGTGGTGATTCTATGAGGTAATAAAGAATGATGGAATATGAAATGCGATGTTATGTCAACAGTAATCAGGGTCTGAAGTCAGAAAGGCTGGTTGAAGCTCAATAATATCTACCTGATAAAGTGAATTCTTGAAGTTGTTAGGAGACATTGCTAGGAGTCTCCTATCAAATAGCTCGTGTGTTACAAGGGCAAGAAATAGGTCTTAAAAGGAGAGTGCGTTGACTCAAGAGACAAAGTGCAGGGACGTTTTGGAAGGTGCAAAGTGTCCAGGGGAGCAGAGTTTCTGGGGAGAAGGCTAAAAGATGCGATAATCTGTCTGTACTCAGAAAATTGTCCAGCGGCATGTATGAACAATAAACTGACCGGCTAAGGCTACATATTTCAGATTGAAGTGTTGTAACTGTTATATTTAACTACTGAACTCTTTTTCCATGGTGGAAATGACCAACAGCTCCAGAACATAAGTATCTGTGCTTTTTGATGCAGGACTGATAGATGCGGAGACAACTTCACCTCAACACTGTTATCCTACCCGATGAGGGCTGAGTGAACAGCACTCCATTGTTGGAATACAGCTGTGATTACTGGACCAAAACACAAAACTCCAGCCGGTAGGGGTGCTAAATCAGACAATGCACTTTTAGTTTCAACAGGAAGAGGAGGAGTTGTGAATGCCCAAACCCCAAATAAACTGCTGCCTGGAACTCAGGCCTCTTTGTCCATGGGCAACCACAAAGGAGAGGAGCGATTTAAACTTCCTTCGCTAGCAAGGGGGCTTCTGGAAGAAGCCTTTTGGATCCAAAATACCTGTACAGTTTGCTGATCGTTGATCAAGTAACTGTATCCAGCTGATGGGATAAGTCTTGAACCTGACTTGTTCAACACTCTGCAGAAGGAATCTTTTGAATTACAGATTCCACCAAGAGAGAGAGCCTTTCTTTGCTGACGCTCTGCCGCCCCGTTGCTGAACCAAAGGCTGCTCACTTGACGCAGCTGATCTGAAGGCTGCCTGGGTAAAAGGGAATGGTGTATGGGAGAAGATAGCTAAACAGAACCGAGCTGAGAGGACAACATTATTCCGAGCTAATGGTGGCTCAGTAATCCACGAGGACTGACTGCTTGCAGCGACCGACGCAGCTACTGCTAACTGACCAGCCAATCGCTTGTTTCTCTGCTTCATTGCCGATCTTTTCAGACAACGGAGGCTGCCTTCAATGGAGATCTAAGAATCGTTTAAGTAAGGTTGTGTCTGGGCAGAGATAAATTAGCTTAAGATAAACAAATTGAGGTTTGTTTTGATTGTCTATTTCACTGTTTTTCCTTCTTTTTTAAGAATACTTTCTTCAATTGTTTTGGTATAAACAGTGTTTTTAAAGGTTTCTGACTGATGAATAGTTTTAAGACATGCAAAATGAGTTACTCTGTCCGACCGGGATTTTTCCTTTGTTCTTTGGTGCTAAGCTAAACAGAGTGGCTCCAAGCTTTGCTACATACATTAGCTCCGCATGCTTGTTCTTATAATAATATTAGTAATAATAGTACATTTTATTTGTAATGCACTTTACAACAAAGTGCTACAGATTAAAAACAACAAAAGATGAGCAATTCAAGGAAAGGAAAATCTCAAAGAGAAACAATAAAGTATTTAACGTCTAAAGAGAACCGAAAGCTTTGCTAAAAAGAAATGTCTTAAGACCTTTTTTAAAACAGTTAGTGGATTGTGGTACCCTCAAGGTTTCGGGGAGGGCACCACGGGAAGCCAGTGGAGTAAGTAGACAATGGGAGTAATGTGCTCATATTTCCGCACTCTAATCAGGATCCTAGCTGCAGAGTTTTGGATATATTGAAGCTTCTGCAAACTCTTGCCAGGGATCCTGATGAGAAGTGCGTTACAGTAATCCAGTCTGGAGGAGATGAAGGCACTTACCAGCTTTTTAGCATCTGAGAGAGAGAGAATGGAACGGAGTTTGGAGATGTTACGGAGGTGGTAAAAGGTGGTTATTAGTGTGGCCTGCTTTTTGCAGACTGTTAGCGTTCATAAACAATAAGAACTGCTATCCACGGTATTCAAAATAGAAATCAGCTTTAAAATAGATAGTTTAAACACTGAAAACTAATCGTACAACTCATTTTTTAACCACCTTCTTACTATGTCAAAATACTAAATTAGATGATTCACTGCGGTGACCAATCCATCAAATAGAATCAATTCTCCAAAGGTTATTGATTTCTAATTCAGCAAATGATTTAATGAAAAATTGCTTTCTTCAAAGAATGTTTTTGGACTTCACGTCTGCTTTTTGCATTGTGAATTGGTTGTTTGAACACAAACCAAAAGGTGCCAAGTAGTCAAACAAATTACAATTAGTTTAAAACTAACTTAGCTTCACTCCCAAAACTTTTCAATGCAAGCCTTGGTCTTAACAATACATATTCATACTGGACTGTGACATCACAATCGATTTTTTGGGTATTGTTTCTATTTCTTTGCATATTTGTCCATTTGACTGTTTTACTTTTGGTAGTTAGTTTTATTATTCATTCTTCTTTTACTTAGTAGTTTAGTTGTATGTTACTAGCTTAGTGAGTTTGTTGATTAAAGCATTTTGAATGGAAAATTGAATTATTTTTCTAATAAACTCTTATTCCAAACTTTTGGAAAGTCGTTTGTTATTATTCCACATACATATGTAGTAACTTGTTGTTCAAAGAACGGCAAGAACTTATTCTTTCATCTATTGTTTAATTAACTCAGCCTCATCAGGCAGGTAATCATAAACATTGAGACTGAACTATTTGGCTATTAATTTCCTGGATCCCAGGATAATGCAACCAAACTTAGTTATTTTGACATATTATTAATCTTATTAATAATTTCCCTAAGCAATTATTTATAGCCAAAACCTACCTATCTGTGTCACAACAGCATTATCCATAACGGCATAGCTGTCACTCACTGGTTTCACTTGAATAAATCAACACCATCAAGGGATGTGGGCACCTTAACTAGTTTAATAGGACGTTGGTAGATGTGGTTTGCAAATTAACATGAGAAAGAAAACAAGAGTAAATCCTCACCTTGAAAATGTCTAAAGAGCACTGCGTAAGGATGGTGCTAAAGGTTGAGGAAAGTCCAAGCTCTACTAGACTCTCCAAATGAGTCATTTTCTCAGTTTCCGTTTCCTCTCGGGTTTGTTCCAGAGTGCTGCTGTCTATCAGGGCAAAGCATCTGTACAAAAAGAAAAAAAAACTGAGCAAAATGGTTTGCATGTTTTACCTTTCCATGACAACAAAGCAGTGATACAGTTGCTTATGAATAACCACTCTCTTGTTGTCAAGAGATGTGGAAAAGTAACACACTAAGACAGCTCATGCTTTATTATAAACATGCATAAGAGACATGAAAACATATTAATCCAGATTATATGACATAATGCTGAATATTATAGTCTAAATAAGAAGAATGGCAATCAGACAGTGCCCCAAATACAAAATAGAGGCTTAAGCAATCACCTTATTGTCATCCTTTACAAATAAAATACTGATGCATTTGGCTCTAGCATGAAGACTTATTTTCATTTAAAATGCCTTACCTGTCCATGAACTGAAGCACAAAGTCTTCAAACTCAGCTGAGGCAGAGCACATCTCCCTTTCCACCTAACAGTCACACAAATAATGTCATAAAGCTCTTTGCAATGATCTTATACCATCATTGGTTTAATTATGAGAACTGGTGCAAAGTTGCAATCATTCACCTCAGTCAAATCAGTTCTTTCATGTAGGGCAGACGAACAGTCCACCAAAGGCACAAGAGTTACAAATGTAGCAATGAACTGGAATGTGATCTGCAGAAAAACAGTCAATGTTTTGGTCAGTTCTATACAGTTTACCCCCCCCCCCAAAAAAAAACGTAAAACAAGAAAGCAGAAGGAAGATGAACGAGCAGTGGATCGCACCATGCATTTGCTGAAGTCATTTGGGTCCACACCCGGTAGCGCTCTCATGAGCAGGGGCAGCATGTGAGTGGGTCCCTCAGGAAAGCGCTGCCCACCTGACACTAGGCTACGTGCTACACCAATCATGCAGCTCAGAGTGGCTGTCAGCTGGTGGGGCTCAGTCAGGGTCTCCAGAGCAGGATATGTTCTATAGTTGAGAAAAAAAAAACAATCAGTCCTTGGTTTATGTTTTAATCTGTGGCTCACTGTACAATGGAAGGCTGCAAAACTTGTAGTCACAATTCAGATGTGAAGTACAAACTTACTTCTCAAGCACAGGGGGAATGACTAACTCAGGGCGCATCAGAGCTAGGTTTTGCAGGGCCTGGGCTGCATCCAGACTACCCGTCTTGCTGAACATGGCCAGCAAAACTGGCTGCATCATACTGTGCACAAACTCCGTGATATCCTCCTCTGTGAGCTTGTGAGTGTCTGGAATTGGAGTTAACCATGAAGGCTTTCTGTAGCGCTCCCGGTGAAGCCTCCGAACCACGCTGGCTGGGAGACGTTGTAGCAGCTTCATGAGCTTCATCTGGACATGAGGACAAAAGGACAGAAAGACAAATACATGACAAAGGGGAGACAGAGGCAGACAACAGGCATTTGTTTACACATGAAAAGGTATAGGCCGTCGTATGGAGTATCTAGACACACAGATGACATAATGGACATACAGACAAAAACAAATTTACCATTTTATGTTGTTCCTTGTGTATATTTGTGCAAAGGATGGCAGCATTTAGTAAAAATAGATCAGTTTCACAAAGAACATACATCCCATATCCATAATAAATGTGCACATTTTGGCTGCACATTTCTCTTGCTTAGTTTCAACACCTTGTTTACATGTAATATCAAAATCTACAGCTAAGTGGTGGAAGATTTCACACACACCGAAGCAACAGCCTCAAATAGACAGAACCCATCCCCTTGGCAAAGAATAAAGGCTTGTGTATAAAAGCACGTTGCTGTCTGTGCAGTTTCATATCTAGTGCAAGGTATCCTCAAAACAGAAAGGCATGCGGCTGCAGTGCCAGTGACCTTTAATAACACGGCTGCCGTCTCACTCGCGTGTCCTGCTCTTATTTATAAGCTAGCTACCAATGTAAACCTAGACAATAAACAGGACCTAGGAACCTTCCAAGATGGCAATTACATAATCAATGTGCCCCGTCATTATTCGATAATGTAAGAAGTTTAAATAAATTATTTCTGAAATTTGTTTTAACACAAAGGAGAAGAAAAAGTCATGATTGTGAAACATTTTTTTGAAAGAAACTAAGATTATTATTAAAAACAGCCTAATAAACATTTTTAAAAGAACTTGAAAATCTTTTTTTTGATTAGTTCTACTCTGAGATATTATATAAACACTAAAGTAATGGAAAGTTTTGTCAAAAGCCACCTTCATGTGATGAAGCAATGACTATAAAAAGCGACTGACTTTCAAACTGCAACCCTATTTAAGTGGCATTTCAAATAAAAAATTATGATTGACAATTTTTTTTCCCACATGTTGAAAGACAGTTAAAAAAATACATGAAGTCATAAAATGCTGTCTTTATGTTTTGAATTGACAAAAATATAACTTGAAATGCTCATTCTTATTCAGGAAACCTTAAATTGGGGGTTTAAGAAAACTTTTTTGCTGCTTTTTATTAGCAATTTGTATCTTTTTTGTGTGCTATAAAAATAAGCTAAATAATGACCCATTAAGATTTAAACTTTATTAGAAATAAGAACTTCTAGGTTTACATTGGTGGACTGTTTGCATTTTATAATGTATTAACAGACTACAAGCATGCTGGCTTCAGAAGGACATGAAGTCTTGTTATTGTTTTACATCTATGTTGTTTGTACATGTTAAAGACAAGACGCAGATAATAGATGGAATCTAAAAAATATTGGTTGTTGTCTTTTAAAAGACAGTCATTCAATTTTAGTTTTAAGAGCAAAAAGACACACATCTGACCCTTTTGATTCTTTAAATTACTGGTGAGTTAGTGGTCATCTCAAAAAACGCTGATTACCAAGATAATGTCCAGTGCCTTGAGATTTTATGTGATAGCAAACAAACATATAAAATCCCAATAAAATACACTGACATTTTTGGTTTTTAAAATAACAAAATACTCTGAAAGTTCAATTATAGTTTTGCAAGGGACTGTATTTATAGATGTTAGAGTTCCATTTTATAGCCAATGACAAGAAATACACTGACTTACCAACCAACGGCCATGGTTTGATGGGTGAAAGAAGGATGTGATACTTTTGAAAAGGCCACTGAGCTGTGCTTGAGTCTGTTTGCTGGGTCCTCCCTGGAATTGCCACAGTAAAGACCAATTAAATAAATACAGTGTGGACTAAATACAGTAAGTTTAACATAAAAAAGTTGTGGTTTGTGATCTAACCAGGAGGGATGAAACCCAGAGCACCACATGGCTGATATCGTAAGCATTTGTGACGTATCGAGGTACCATCATCTGACTGGTCCCAACAGGAAGATTTAAACTCCTCAAAATTCTTGTAAAAATCTGAAATGGTTGTAGGGGGAGAAAAACAAGTTTAATCTTCTTGGTACATTATGTTGATATAGTTCATTGCAAGACAGATCAAAAACACATGACATAACTGAACTCAATAGCTCAGGGATATTAATGTTCGTCAATTGCACAAACTGGTGTAACTCAGAAGAAACAAAATGATGCAAGGTACTCTCCCTGTCAGTAAGGGAGTAAGTTCAAGAGGGAAACTTGATCGTTTGTTTCTGGGACAAACAGCAAATGCAATGACATACAAATCATATAAACAGATGTGAGCATGTAAGAGATTCACCAAAACAAGACCTTAGTACACTAATGGGTAGATGAATCGAGTGATTCAGAAAAGCAGCATAACAAACCTTAGGAATGTATGGGTCCCAATCAATGTAGCCGATGTTGTCATTAGCCAGGCGAGCAAAGAGATTGACCAGGTGCTGTAAATGTGTAAAAGACTGCATTACAAATACATTCTAGAAACATACTACTGCACATTCGAACCATGTTTTAAACCGTGAATGAACTCACAACTTCCCAGCTTGGGAGATTTTGCACAGACACCCATAAGTTAATCAGCTCATCGAACCACAACCTGTGAAAATGAAGAAATGTTTGAGAAAATGTAATGCTTGAGATGACAAAGTACACACTTTATAAAAGAAACACTTTTAACTTATTAGAACCTTTAACACATGAGGGCTACTGTCAGAGATGCTCCCTCAGTATTACAACGATTGAATTATACAACTTCAAAACTATAATGATATTCGTTTTCCTGATAATTTTTTTTTCTTTCTAAAAAAGATTCACGCCAGCTAAAAAATTTATCTATTTTTTAAATCTCTGGTTATGAAAACAGCAAAGTGGGTATTGGATCTTTTTACTGCCCTTGTTTCAATGGCTTAAAATTGGATATGGCATTTTCACACACACACTTATTCCATTATCCTTGCCAGCCCTAAGCAGCTATCATGACGTCTGTATCAGGAGACTTTGTAGATGGCTGACATAACTCTGACCGAGGACAGCAAGCACGTCACTCTTTATTCATTCACTATTTTTTTTCACTTCTTATTCAAGATATATTAACTGTTTCTTTGAACCAACAAGCTAAACAAGTTTCAGACAAGAACAATATCTTCATTATCTCCTATACAAGTAGGAGTGAGTGACAAGTTTCTTACTTAAATCCTTTATGATGCAGGTCGGGAGCCAGAGTTGTGGGTAAGAAAAGCTCAAAGTAGCTGATTGCTCTCTGCATGGTGACATCGAAGGGACAAAGGAGAGGCCTCCACTCCTCCAGCATCTCCTGGGTAGCACTCTCTGAGAAGTACCTGCATAAACAGAGGAAGTCACAGCCTGAATTAGTTTTAAGATGAATAAAATGAAAACAGGTTGACAATAGGCATGATTTAAAATTTTATAACTGAGGTGTTAAGTAAAGATTGAGCTTCTTTAAATAGGAATACAAATAGATGGCTCAATATTGTGTTATGAATCAACTGGCCCGTCAAAGAGTGTATCTAATACGGTCGTTCATCATGAGCTGCATACAGCGCAACCAGAAAGTAGTGTGAAAAAGATTTTGTTCCACTTAGACCAAAATAGATCTACCCAACATACTTCATGACATTTTTCAAACCTATTCACAACAATGGCTTAAATCACTGGTAAAGTACCTCTAGCAGCAATCACAGGCCTTCATGGGTTTGCTGCGAATCTTTTTTTTGACATCTTTACCTCCGCCAAAGACGTTCTGTTTTCGCCAGGGTTTGGTTGTGTTAGCAACATAACTCAAAAAGTTATAAACGTACTCTGATCAAAATTTCATGAAATGTCTGCAAGGGGACCAGGAACAAATGATTACAATTTGGGGGTGATCCGTCTGGGGGGTGGGGGGGTGGTGGTGGACTGAGCTGCCTTCGCAGAGGTCTGCGCTCTCCGAGTTTCTCATTCTTCTCTGCAGATCTTCTCAAGCTCATTGGATTACATAGGAGGAGCTGATAGTCATTTTTAAGTCTTTCTAGAGATATTCAACAAATTTTAAGTCCAGGCTCCAGTTAGGTCACTCAAGGACATGCAGATCAGTAATTTTTTTTATCTTGCCTGTGTGCTTGAAGAAATTTTATAATTCAATTTCATCATCTGTCATGTGTATAAGACTACCAGTTCCTCCTGAAGAAATGAATCTCCACAGCATGATGCTACCACCACCATGTTTAAGAAAAGATCATGTTAACCGGGTATTGAGCAATGTCTTTTTTGTTTCTCTAAATGTGACGATTAGAGTTCAGGCCAAAAAGTTCAATTTTTGTTTCATCAAAACTGAAAACTTTCTTCTTCTTCTTTCTGCTGCCATGTTCCTTTAAATAGAGAAAGGCTTCCATCAAGCCACTCTACTAGACTGATTTGCGCATTGACAATCTTATCTCAAGAGGTCTAGAGAAAATTCCTTTGACTTCTTGTTTGGCTTCTACTTTAACATGCAGACAGCTATGAGACCTTATAAGTGTGTTCCATTCCAAATCATGTTTAATCAACTGAATTCACCATAGGTGGAGTCCAATCAAGTTGCAGAAATCAGATGTAACTGAGCTCAACTATCATAGCAAAGGGTGCGAATACTTATGTACATATTAGGTTTAAATTACAGGGTACACATTTTTTTAACATTACCTAGCCTTTACAGTAAGGGCGCTTCCACTTAATAATTTCAGCCTCTTTCCCTGACTAACTGTTAAACTAAGGAGTCTGACCCAACAAAAAGACTCCCTCTTCTCACAGCTACAGGAACTCTAACTGGAGAGAGAATTAGGTGAGGTAATAGGCTTATCTCCCTCCGGTAATGCAAACTAAGGTACGAGTCCTACAGCTTGTCAAAGATATCTGCATGGACACAGCTCTGGACTGACTGTTGACAATACAAGAAAGACGGTTTGAGACCAAATCCATAAGACTATAAAGAAACATAACACGTTTGCCAAAATTCAAAAGGAGTAAGTTTCAAGTAAAAAAACAACAAAAAACAACAAAAGACATGATAAATATGTTAAAATGAACTTACGGTCTGCAGTTTTTCACCAGTGTTTTTAATACGCCTTCCACTGAGCTATAATAAAAGAAAACAAAAAGATGTTACTAACTTCTCACTGTAACAGTGCCGTTAGTAAAGCTTCTATCACCACACAGATGCAATTTAAATTTTATTTCATGCAAAAAAAATTTATAATCACATCAAATAATCAAAGAAGAATTCAGGATGAAAGTACTTGTATGTAAATCTAAAATGTAATGCATCTAATTTTAAAATGTACAGATGCTTGTTTTTAAACATGACATAACTGTTATAGCATTGTATGGCCTAATGCTGACATGGCATATGTTCAATAGGGTGTCTTTGATTTTACAGCAGTCTAATATTGATTAATTATAGGGATGTAAGAAAATATCGATATACCGACATATCGCGATATTTTATGTCACGATATTGTATCAATATTCAAAAGCAATGCATCTATTTTTATTTTATTTCTTAGAATTTGAATGGAACCATTAAAGATGACAGTATTTTTGTAGTAAAATTAAAAGTATGACTGGTAGTTTGTTGCTGTTTTCTCCTTCTTTGTTTTAGTGGATCAACTAGATCTAGTAATAAATTGGATGTGTTAAAGTATGAAACAGGTTGGAGTGTCTAGAATGCTGTGACAGTCTCTACAGTTAAATTCAGTCTTAAAAATTACAACATATAGTCTAACTAGTAGTATCACAATATATTGTATCGTCCCCCTTGTATTGTGATACATATCGTATCACCAGATTCTTGCCAATACAGATCCCTAGATTAAATATATGTTTTTGTACCTCAACATTGTTTAAATTCGTATAAAGAGTATTTGTTAAACAGCCTTTATTCAAATATTATGGATAGGTCTACTAGCAGTGATACATGAATGCCTGGATTAAGCCATGTTTCTTTTAGCATGGTTAAGCTATATGCAACAAAAAACCGGGCTATTGCAAAATCAGATTTAGGAACTACCGATACTCAACCGCTTAAATAGGGATTATGAACTAAATTTGACAGATGTATAGGGATTCAAATGAACTCACTTTCTGACATACACAGTCTCAAGAGTAAATCAAGTAAAATGGATAAGAACCTTGGTTACCAATCTGTTCCTGAACACGTTTAGTAAAGCAGGGATAGCAAAATTCACTGCAAGCTAGCAGAGCATATGTGCCATGACAGAACACAATCATTATTCGCTAAAATTAAAATAAGACTAATGGAAAGGTTATGTTATCTCTAGAGATGCACCATTAAATCGCCCAGAGATTGGAATCAGTCAATCTTACTTTGATCGGCTGTAACTGGGATATAAAATAATGAAAAAGAATGATTTCTGTCTCCCTATTTATTAAATGTATCAGAACATAGCACTCCCAGCATCTATAAATGTGTCAACCTACAGAATCTACTTTGATGAGCTTTAAGTTTAGTACAACGCTGCAAATTAGGAATATGCTTTGATACATTAATGGGGATAATCATGTGATTCCCATTTTTTCTATTCAAAACTATTAGCTCCCTATCCAAAACCTGCAGCACATTTCTTGTTTATTTTTTGCACTATAGGTCTTTAAACAAATAAAGCAAAAACAAAAAAGGGTCAAAATCCCACAAAGAAAAGCGGCCAGGAAGTCTGACTGGTGCATCTTTAGCCATCATTAATGTTCCATTATGTGCCATACGTCAGTTACTGCACAGGATTCTAAATTTTGTTGCATTACATTACTTTTTTTTTTTTATTAAGCTAAAACACTTTAAAAACTAATAAGACCTTAGAGGAAATCCTAAAAAAGAAAGTCTCAAAAATTCTCTAAAAGGCTGATCTAGAGGACCAAAAAAACAAAAACATGTTAGCTGCAGTGCGACAGTCTCCAATATGAGTGAAATGTTAACATTGATGAATTTATTGCTAACTGCAAATGAGGTGCCCAGTTTTTGTTTGTACATGCAGCATCTACAAGAAAACATCCAGCCATTTATAAAGTAGAATTTCAAAAATAACACAAAAAGAAGTATTGTTCTTACCACCTCTGAACCAGTTTTAACATTATGAGTTTAGTAGAAGAACGAGGGCATGGAGAACTGGATGTAAAAGAAGACAAAGGCATAAAGAACAATTTGAGCACAAGACAAGGAGCCAATTGCTCAAAACAGAGAGCGATAAGAATAATCAGCTTTTTTTTGGGAGATTAGTATGATTGTGTTTTTGGAAGGTGTGAACAAGCAATTACGTAAAGCAGCTTGCTTTGTAGGTAGTTTGTCATAATCATACAATGTTCCCATAGCACCATAAAAGAGCATCTCGCACTGCTTGCCAGTGAGCAAATTTAAACAATATTTCACAAGATTATCCAAAACTGAAACTTATAAATAAATAAAAAAACAGGGTTAAATTCAAGCTTCATAGTAAATAGCGATAATTGTACGAGGCTAAGGAAGGCATTTTAGGAAAAACATAATGCAGTTTCTGCCATTCATTTGGCCCAATTAAGGAAAACAATAGGTCTTTATCCAAACCGCCAAAGCCCTAATAATGCAATCGGGTATAAAAGATTTGTTTGTGAAACCTTTGAACTTAACAAATAAGCATATTTATCAAAGCCCTAAATATCTAGAAATATTCTGCAAGAAATTGAAAATAAAGCATTATCTCAGATAGAAACAGTTTGACTCCATCAGATTGCCACATTGGGATATTTACCCAATAAAACAGGAGGAAAACAGGTAAAAAACGATTCCAAAATTATGAATAATTGCACAGATGGCACATAAAACCCTGCCAAAACCACTGCAAATATAATATCAATTGCTGCATAATGTGGATGTGAATGTTAGTTGTTCCTACTTTTTTATAGCCACAGATTAAACAAAGGCATCATTAAACAGTGAGGAAGTTACTTATAAACCATTTATTTCTGTTTGAAAACCTTTCTAATGAAGGTTGCCTGTTTCTAGCGGCGACTGTAGCTCAGGAGTTAGGAGTACATCTTGTAACCGGAGGTTCGAGCTCCCGCTCCGTCCGTCTCAGTCGTTGTCCTTGGGCAAGACAATTCCCCGCCTTGCGTACCGGTGGTGGTCAGAGGGCCCGGTGGTGCCTGTGTTCGGCAGCCTTGTGTGCCCAAAGGCACCTGTGGCTACAATGTAGCTTGCCATCACCAGTGTGTGAATGTGTGCGTGAATGACTGAATGTAGTGTGAAGGACTTGGGGGTCCTCAGGGATTAAATAAAGCGCTATACAAGTACAGGCCATTTACTATTTATGAAACAAATACAGACTTAATTTATACAACTTTCATTAGCTGATTAACACTAAACAGTTAAATTAAAACTATCACTGTGCTACAGCTAAGCCCCAGGAAAACTGCTCTAATGTAAATGTTTAGTTGATGTTTTAGGACAATGTAACAGGAATTAAATTATGATTTATAACTGCTATTTGCGTGTGTGCTTTTTAAACTAATTACAGATTTTTTTTTTTATTAAAAACTCTGGACTTGAAATGATCAATGATAAAAGTTAGCCCTGATGTACAACTAACTGTCCTGTAATCAGCTGATGTGTCGTCGTTATTGATTTAAAGGTGCAAAAGCAAAAATGTTTATTGTGTCTAAGATACAAAGATAAAATGACAGCAAGTTTTTAATGAGACTGGTTACCTAATGTAGAATCAGAGTCTAATAATTAAAACGGTAATCTTTAAACTTTTAGCTAGTTTGACAGATGGAAATATATCTTGAAAACCCAAACTTACGCATTAGGACTAAGCATGCATTTGTTTTTTTTTACAAAAAAAACTTTTTTATAACAATCGACTAATCACTGAATCGATGCATACTTAGGAAACCAGTTAAGCCCCAGATGTTCCGTCTTTGAGAACAGAATCCTGTCGTACAGCTCATACAACGGTCTCCACGGCAGCTCAAGGTCCTCCCTCGACAGCAATTCTTTTTTTCTGTTAGATCAATGAAACATTAATAACAATATCAGAACAGATGACACAGATAATGGTTCAAAATATGCAAAAAGTGCAGTACATGGTGCCACCATTATATAAGCAGCTTTACAAAATGGAGAACAGACTGCAAAGTAGTAGAATGAACTACATTTGCATTATATTCTGATTTTACTCAAACATATTTGCACTTTTTAACAGCACAGTAAATGGGATTTAGCCATAAAGATATTGAGAGTTGAGAAGGTGCTATTGTTATTTTGTCCATATCACCCAGCTCAGCATTCATTCTTACTTGAGAAGGTTAATAAGAAGGCGAGCGAGGCCTTGCATCATGCTGATCTCCAGCTTGGGGATCGTCACTAGCTCGTAGAGCAACTTGATGAACAGCACGTGGTCTTCTTTGCTGAATTTCCGCCCATAGAGTCTCATGTACCTTAATATAAAGTACAGATTAGTAATAATTACTCCAAAGTTACACATGTGAAGCAGGTTGGTAGAAGACTTGAAAGCAGCATCCAAATTAAAATTGTGTGTGGATAATCAAAAACACAGTCAAAAAAACTATAGACATTTTCATAACAAACAGACAACCATGCAATTATTTCAAATAATCCAAAGAAAACTTTGGTCTCTGTGAGTTACTGAAGACAATATTCAGCCATCTCAAAGGGGCGAAACAGATTTAAGAGGGCAAGGAAACAAATAAACATGGAGCTAAAAAACAAACAGACCTAACATTTTTTGGATTCCATAAGCATCTAGACATCAGTTGGGTATATGGATCACGATTTACCAAGGTTTTAAAAAGCTATATTATAAAAACTCATTTTAATAAGATACCAGGTTGATTAGAATTTTCTCCACCTGTGTATAGCATAGAGGAACAATGCACTGCCCTTCCCCAACCTGTTTCTGCACATTGCTGATCAGCTGTCTAAAAGAATTTTCCCTCGCTCACAACACAAACTAACCTGTTCGGAAATACTTCCCATCACAGTAAACACGGAAAGTCCTTGTGTGGAAACTAAAGGAGCACCACCCATCACTCCATTTAAGGTAAAGCTGTTTAAAAATTGCAGGTAGCAAGCACTAAACAGCATGTCTGCCTGGGTGAACTAGAGAACTAGTTAGTCGCAGCAGGGTATACTTCTGATACTCTATAAAGACGAGGACAATAAAAGTGTGATACATTGTGACATTAAGCACTGCAAGTAAGTAATGGCAAACAAACATATTTCTACTTAAATCTATGACACAGTCTCAATCGTGATAGATAAAAGATGACTAAAACAATCAAAAAGTCATTAATTTAGCAGCAAGAGTGGGGTAACTCTTGCTTTTCAGTTTCAACATGTCATATATTTTTTTGCAAATGTTTGTGTTTATAAACTGAAAAGATTTGGTACTGCAACTCAAAGCTATTGTACCATGATAATCTAAATCGGTTTATACCTGTTCACGTTATATTCTCTGATTAAATTTTGCTTATTTAACTAAAAGGTGAAAATGCAAAAGTAAGAAATGTATGGGTGTTTAGCAAATCATTGATTCAATAAAACTGATTAGTAAACTATTTACATGTAATAACAGGACAATCAACTTTAAAGTCGAAATATGTTGTTTTCCACCATGATGACGCTGCAAATTAAAAGCTTTGTTTATTTTGGATAAAACCGTGTTTGGAAGTTTCAAAGGAAACCTAGAAGTCAATATTATAATAGGGGGAGGGGGGAGTCATCTATATAGGCGATTCAAAACGTAATGATAATGATAATAAATTAGTCAATACAAAAACGCAGCGAAAGGTACAATGACCTAGTGTCGCTAGTCTGGGTCATAGTATGTGTAACAGCCCCAACACTGATTATGAAACCGGTAAGTATCCTAATCAGACACACAGAACACATTTACTTCATTAGGGTTATAGAGAGAGATTTTAGACGTCATAACAGAACACCATGCCACAAAACAATTACTTCCACCAAAGTTTTGTTACACCGTAAACACAATTTTTAGCCGAACAAAGATTAATATTCGTATAGACATTACGCATACCAAACAACCACATACGGCACAAGTCTGTTAGTTAAAATACTATCGACATCACTCCATGAAGTTGAACACTCAATAATTAAATGAGGGGAAAAAAACATTGATGTAAGATTAGGGGCACTTACGTTGAAAGTTTTCTTGTCCAAAATAGCACGCCGGGCCATATTTCTCTTAGCTGTACAGCTCGGCCCAAGTTCCCTTTAATTCTGTTCAAAATCTCACTGGATTCATCATCTAGCCTTTCCGCGTACGGTAAAAGTTTGTTGTATACGATGTCTTTCTGAGGAACAAACCCCAATGTGTCTGACTGTGAATTTTTCATTTTACAACTTCCAACCGGCTAGCTTCGTTATGCTAGCGATTTCTTTTCACTTCGGTCAGGTTGTCGGAGCACGTTGGTCTGCTACCCGGTTAAAATAATGGCTATCGGTTCTCCAGTAGCTACTTTCCCGGCTGAACAGTGAGGTTGTTGTGGCCCGCACAGTATTAAGTTAGGAGATTCACAAGCTGATGACACGCTAGCTTGTCATGTATCTTAAGTTAAACTAGCTCCCTTGAAAAACACCACACTACGGGCGTCATTTAAAATATATATGTATATATAAATGGTATTGAAAACGCAAAGTTAAGAAAAATAAAACGCGCCGTCACCGGGATTCCTCTCGTTCAATCAACGTAATACCAAAACCCTGTTTCCAAGCTAATGGTCTAGCTAAACTTAGCTCTGTACTACAAAAGCACTGTCATTTCCCAAGGTCTGTCAACGTCAACTGATTCATCCAACTACTGCAAAGCTTACTGCAGACGAAACCTAGCTCCGGGTGTTCTGTCGAAAGAAGCGCCCCCGTTAGGTAACGAACGACGAAAGCCCGTTTCATACCATTTAAGTCAAATGTGCCAGACTGACTTGTGCTTAGTTGAGGTCAACCTTTTTAAATTAAGGCAATCTTGAACCATACGAAATTACGATGTAAAATATTCTTTTTTTTTCACAAACCCAAGGAAGAAAAAACCCCGCCCAGGTCACCGTCATGCTATGAGTGGCGATTTTTTTTTTCCCGAGGTCGAAATACATGGAAAAAGCCGGGGAAAACAACAAATACAACAAATAATTAAATGTTCAATGAATCAACAGAAAAGATTAACGAGTCTAATTATGTTGTAAACTTGGTTTCTGTATTTTGCTCAGATAGTCATACAAATATTATAAAAGCTGAATTAAATGTAGTCCTCTTTTCTCTAGGTAAATTAGGGTACTATTGTTTTTTTGATGTTGTTTCCAATTGCTATATATATTGTTCTTTTTCTTTTCAATGATCATAAATATTAGTATTAAAAATAGAACATTTTATTCTATTTGAAAACAAATTTAGTCTTTTGTGTTTATTTTATTTTTTTTAAAACTTGCTTCCTTAGACGAACTCAGTATAGCGGGCGCATTGACTTATCTTTTTCTGCCGACGTGCTTATTTTGGCATGAATGCCTTTTTTCAGCACAACACCTGCTAGGGCCGACACCGGCTACACGACACATGCGTCATATCCGCCTGCTCCCACGCGAACTACGCTTCCCAGAGCACCTCTCTCTATCCGAGCTTATTAATGCCCTTTAGCTATTTCAAACAGGATGATCTACTTAGGAGCGTGTCCTCCGATGTCTTTTAAGCTACGGAAAGGTGCACAATTATTTTTTACATCATCATTATACATGGTTGTTTGTCTGAGACCTACGGAACGAAAAATCTCAAAACATGTCTGAACAAATATATAGCCAAACTTTAAATTTTCATACATTACTTAAACAACTGACTATAAAAGCGATTTCTTAAAAAAAATACATATTTAACTTTTTTGATATTGTGGGAAACAGTAGCAAAGACATGGTGATTGTTGACCGCTCGGCTCCACTGACCCCATATAAATCCACTGAGTGCATATTTATTTCAATGAGCTGTTGATGCCATCTTGTGGTCAAACAAGGACATACAAGTATAAACGAGCTTAAAAGATGTATCACTTTGACAGTATTTTCAAACATACTTAAGATCAAGTACAATGAATCTGCAAGTAAAACCTAGCATTGGACTACGTTGATAACATCACGTAAGAGCCCTCATGATACAATGGGAATTTATTTACAGTTTTATTATGAAAGAAGCAATCCACGAGGATGCGTGTATTTGCCTGACAAATGTAAACATTTGTTTTACCTAGACGATCTTTTGTAGCGGAAGTGTCTCTCAGCAACGCTAAATGTTTCTTCTCCTGCTTGTCTTTCCAACGAATATACATAGTAAACATTTTTTAACCAAAAAATCCGTCCCCGTAACACAAGTGTTAGTGCGAGGATGAAACGATGAATGAAAAGTTGAGTTTGACTTGTGATTCCGTCCTGTCCTACCAACAGCTCGCATGCTGTCACTCTTTTTGTGGCATACCTCACCAGGGCAAGAATGTGCTCATCTACAGCAATAAAGAGGCGCAACGGAAGGTTTGTTTATATTTTGTTACAAGGACAATTTAACTCAAACAACTTAATTATATTAAAACGACTGCCCTGTCTTGGAGCATAAGATAAATGTTAAATATACAGTTTATAGTTATGTAAAATAATAATAATAATAATAGAAATAAGCTTAAGTGTTGTATTTTTATTTACAGCCACTGCTGCTAACAGGTCACCATAGCGACATCAGTGCCATGACCTTCGGAAAAAGAAACAGTCCAGTTATCCTCTGTTCTGCTTCTTCTGATTATATCATTGTCTGGGAGATTGAGGCATGTCAGAAAAGAACAAAGGAGGGTAAAACTAGTTCTTTGTGTACACAAGTGTCACAGTGTAGTCCAGTCATATTTTCTCATAGCTGAACTGTTACCCTGACAATTTTTCACATATGTTCTTTTTCCAAACCTTACAAAACTCTCCCAAATCTGTGAAGTGAGAAGCCATACTTTTCACTTGTCTCCTCCTGTCTTGGACTCCCTTAATTTCCAGTTTAAACAGACTAAATAGCTTTGTTTGCAGGTAAACTTGCTGCTGGAATAGTGATCGGAACTTTACTGGGGAATGTTGTTCATCTTTCATTCTGTTTCTCTGATGAACGAGTGGCTGCATGCTCAGGAACAAGTATTTCCATTCTCAGTTCAAAGGTACATCAGTGTGGACACAAATAATATTTTAATAATAATTAAAAAACTATTGAGTATGAATAGCTATGCATTAGGTACAGCACAATAGCATGTACAAACTTTGAGGTGCCTAATTTTCTCACATAAATCATGTTACTGTAATTTCCCATGAACATCTTTCTCACTCTGAATTCATTTCTTTCAGTCACAAATGTCACAAATAGTCACAAAGGCTTGTTATCTCTATTTAAACTATAATTCTTTTTAAAATGTTGTGTTTAGAATGTTGATTGTAATTCAATTGCTGTTCACATCAAACTGTGTTAGAAGATGCATATCATTGTTGCCAGTCTTGAGTTTTAATGGTTTCTCCTACATCAGAGGCAGGAAGGGATTTGCACATTAAAGGGCCACTTTGGACCTTTAACATCTGCAGAGTTCTGTCCCTGGAACACTAATATTCTTGTCAGCACATCAGAGGATCGCACTTTTAAGGTATGTATGTATGTATGTTATGCATGTATGCATATGTATATACAGTCGTGGCCAAAAGTTTTGAGAATTACATAAATATTGGAAATTGGAAAAGTTGCTGCTTAAGTTTTTGTAATAGCAATTTGCATATACTCCAGAATGTTATGAACAGTGGTCAGATGAATTGCGTAGTCCTTCGTTGGGTTAGAATAGCAGACTTGACATGTTAAAAGGAGGGTGATGCTTGAAATCATTGTTCTTCCATTGTTAACCATGGTGACCTGCAAAGAAACACGTGCAGCCATCATTGCGTTGCATAAAAATGGCTTCACAGCCAAGGATATTGTGGCTACTAAAATTGCACCTAAATTTACAATTTATAGGATTATCAAGAACTTCAAGGAAAGAGGTTCAATTCTTGTTAAGAAGGCTTCAGGGCATCCAAGAAACTCCAGCAAGCGCCAGGATCGTCTCCTAAAGAGGATTCAGCTGCGGGATCGGAGTGCCACCAGTGCAGAGCTTGCTCAGGAATGGCAGCAGGCAGGTGTTAACGCATCTGCACGCTCAGTGAGGCGAAGACTTTTGGAAGATGGCCTGGTGTCAAGAAGGGCAGCAAAGAAGCCACTTCTCTCCACAAAAAACATCAGGGACAAATTGATCTTCTGCAGAAAGTATGGTGAATGGACTGCTGAGGACTGGGGCAAAGTCATATTCTCCGATGAAGCCTCTTTCTGATTGTTTGGGGCATCTGGAAAAAGGCTTGTCCGGAGAAGAAAAGGTGAGCGCTACCATCAGTCCTGTGTCATGCCAACAGTAAAGCATCCTGAGACCATTCATGTGTGGGGTTGCTTCTCATCCCAGGGAGTGGGCTCACTTACAATTTTGCCCCAAAACACAGCCATGAATGAAGAATGGTACCGAAACACCCTCCAACAGCAACTTCTTCCAACAATCCAACAACAGTTTGGTGAAGAACAATGCATTTTCCAGCATGATGGAGCACCGTGCCATAAGGCATAAGTGATAACTAAGTAGCTCGAGGACCAAAACGTTGAAATTTTGGGTCCATGGCCTGGAAACTCCCCAGATCTTAATCCCATTGAGAACTTGTGGTCAGTCCTCAAGAGGCGGGTGGACAAACAAAAACCCACTAATTCTGACAAACTCCAAGAAGTGATTATGAAAGAATGGGTTGCTATCAGTCAGGATTTGACCAAGAAGTTGATTGAGAGCATGCCCAGTCGAATTGCAGAGGTCCTGAAAAAGAAGGGCCAACACTGCAAATACTGACTCTTTGCATAAATGTCATGTAATTGTCAATAAAAGCCTTTGAAATGTATAAAGTGCTTGTAATTATATTTCAGTACATCACAGAAACAACTGAAACAAAGATCTAAAAGTAGTTTTGCAGCAAACTTTGTGAAAACTAATATTTGTGTCATTCTCAAAACTTTTGGCCACAACTGTATGTATGTATGTGTTCGTTTTTTTAAATGTTCGTTAACTGATTTTTTTCAGGTTTGGGATTTAAAAACTGGAGCTGTTTTCTACCAATCCTTTGTGCTCGGAGGTAAAATATTTTATTATTAAGTAATTATGTTCATAATGAAAAAAACCCTATTAAAAATAATTTCTTTAGAATTGTTACACATTGTACAGGTGCCTTTCTGTAAATTTAAATATTGTTATTTTATTTTAGCAATTTATTTCAAAGGGGAACACTTATTTATTAAAGTCCTAGGCCTCTTCTGCCCCAGTAAAGGTTTGTGTTTATGATTCAACAAGAAGACTTATAAAAAATGGCATAGGCTATATGGGAAAGCTTTAATTCAAGACTGTTGCTGGCCAAAATAAACACAAAAACCATTATCACAATTGCAAGAATAAAATCGTCACCATTCCAAGACGTCTGAGAAAATATTCGTTAGACTGAAGAGACATGACAATAACTTTTGTTTTTATCTCTGGCATAAATTTGACATCATTTCAGAAAACTAAAATCATGCTGACGGTCAGACATGGTGGTGGTAGTGTGATAGTTTGGGGCTGCTTTGCTGCAGACCTGCAGTGGGATCCTAAGCACACCAGCAATTCAACTCCTAAAATAATAGTTTGGAGTGGTCTAATCAAAGTCTCGATTTAAATCCTATTGAAATTCTTTGACATGACCTAAAACAAGCTCTTCACAGTCAAAACATATGGCTGAATTAAAACAATTCTATAAAGAAAGGTGAGAATCAATTCCTCTACACTGATTTAAAAGACTAATTGCCAGCTATCAGAAATGCTTTATGCCAGTTATTGCTCCCAAGGTTCAACCAGTTATTAGATTCATGGGTGATTTCTTTTTCTCACAGGGCTAAATTGGTTTGGATAGCTTTTCCCCCATATCAATGAAATTATTTATAAAATATTTTTTGAATTTACTCTGGTTATCTTTGTCTTTGAAGCATTGTATCAAATAATTGCAAAATAATTGAAAATATTAAATTCTTTAACCTTTTAGGGTCTCCTCTGCTTAGCATCTTGTTCTTGGAGGAGGAACAGCAACTTATCACTGGCTCAGGTGATGGACAGGTCAGTGTCTGAGAAGGTTTACCCTGGCCACCTCAATATCAGGATCTACAATTCCAAGTATGAAAAGTCACATGTTTGTATAGGTGTGCTGCTTTTCTTTTGATGATGACCACAAATGCCACCTTCTGAAAAAAATGGATCTTCAGAACATGGAGAAAAGATATGAAGGGTGCCAGAGGACTTTGAGCCATCATGGAGGTAATACAACGATTTACTTTATGCAGAGGGTGTATAGCAGTTTTCTTTTTTAGGAATCTTGTTTAAATTAGTGTGTGTAGTGGCAGGCATGGGTGGTGTTCCCAATTAAAAAAAATACATCAGAAGGAACATTTTAACTGTAAAGAGATAAAACCTTCTCAACTTCCCTGGGAAAGCTTATTCAAATATTGGAAACAAGACTCTAATTTTCAAACCTAGAATTTCTTATGGTTTTTATTCTGGCTTGGGAACAGTGGATTAGATATTTACTCTTGTGGAATTACTTTAGGGTACACGTGTTTTGTTTTATGGTTCAGAACTGTTTTGTGGATCTTGAGAAGACTTAAAACTGTGTCCCTCATGACACAAGGGATATTGCTGGAGTATGAGGTAGTGATGCTTTCGATGGCTACCCGGCCTGTGTCCAATATTCTTCACACAGAGTCAAGCTCATTCCTAGAGTGTAATGGACACCCCTTCTCCTGTTTGTGGTGTTAATGGACAGGGTATCAAAGCGTAGTTGTGGAGAGGAGCTGAATGTGAAGCAGTGAGAGTATGAGAATGAGAGTCAGCTTCTCTAAGTCAGAGTCCATTGTTCTCAACGGGAAAAAAGAGGAACCTAGGGAGAGATCCAGAACTTTATGAAACTATTAAATATTTCTTCTGGTCTGGCAACGTCTTGGGATCCCCCTGAATGAGCTGGAGAGTGTCGGTGGGGAGACAGATTTCTTTGTTTCCCCACTGGAACTGTTACCCCTGTAACCTAATCTCGTACAAGAAAAAGACGATGGACGTGTGAAAAAAAAAGGAAATACGTTGTGCTAGTGTATCAAATAAAAATTCTAATAAAGTTGGCATGTGAAAAAAAAAATGGTATGGATACCCAAACAAGCCACTGAAAGCACGATGGATGGATGGCACTTTATAGAATATATATAACTTTTTGTGAACAAGAGAATTAAAAAAAAATGTTTTGTCTTTCCAGGTGTTGCTGAACAGTCAGTTGTTAATAAAGTGGCGATCTCAAAGCCTGTCATCCAAATGGCCTCATTTGGTTCATTTGCAGAAATCTGTTTTGACCAAGAAATGTAAGTCAACACGATAAAGCTGAAGTTGTTGCAGAAGTTCTAGCAATATAGTAATAGGATTTCTTCCCAGTCTTGAAGGTCTGGAAAAGAATAATATTTGCTCGATTACATCCTTTTCCCTTTAAATACTCCATCCTTATTGTATTTTATAAAAGATAAACAGCAGAATTTCTAATATCAGAAGCATGAAAATAGTGATAATTGCCACATCACACATTTTACCCACCAGTATTTGGACTTCTAGGGGGAAGCCCACAGATAAACACAAATGTTGACGATAAGGTAAAACATGATGCTAGCAGTAAATAAATCCTATTAAACACTCAGTTAGTTGTCTGGGTTTTTTTTTGTTGCAGAGGTATAAAAAAGTACTAAATCCAATGCCAGGTCTAAAGGGGCTTATTACATTGTGTGCACACCCAGAGAAATGCATCACAGGAGGCCTCAGTCACACAACATAAACTATTGCAGTGAGCTGTGACAGGAAGTAGGCACTTAAAAAGACATAACTCTATATTTTGTAGCCCATAGGAATGGAATTGACATTAATACCTCATTGCTGTTAGAAAACCATGTAATTCCACAGCAGTAGTTCACCATCTTTACTTTTAATATAAACAGAAGCATAACTGTAAAATCCTGCTAATTTGTAGTTTTATGTCTCTATCCAATCGTGTTACTGGCTTTTTTCTGGTGACCTTAAACAAACAGAAGTGTTTTTTTCTTTTTGCTTAGTTAGATGAATAATGTAAAATGTATGCAGCTGCATCTGTTAACTGGATTATGCTGCAAAGTTGTGACGTTTTAGTTAATTTCATTACATGACTTTATGCATCTGACAATTGATTAAAATAACTATACCATACTTATAATAAAGGAACCCTATCAGTATTAACACAATGCTTTTTTGGTTGCCTGGTCGTTTGACTTAACACCTGTTTATTTTGCCCTTGTAGTAGTGACTGAGTCTGTTTTCCTCCACAAATAAAAGTGTATACTTTTGGAAGAATTTAAATTCCACCCATAATAGCTGCAATTGTCCCATTATGCAATAAAGCACATGGTCAGCTTAAAAATTATGATATACTAAAATGTAATTGACTACAATATCATAACCTTAGCATGTGGTCGAAAGAGGATAAAACAAAGATCTACTCGTCTCTGCAAGGTCTTCCATCTTCCAGGGTGCACACAGTCTAGACTACTTGTAGTCAATGGAAACTTTACTACAATGTATAGTCTTGTGGTGATTCTGCTCTGTCACTCTGTCAGGGCAATGTGTTTTTCTTTACTTCGTGGTTTCTTTGTCATTTCCAACTAAGATGAAGAAAAAAATGCTTTACAGGAAAATAGTGTAACAGTGGTTTTCCATATGCTTCTGTGTGGGCCCATGCAGAGACAACAGCTGGTTTTGTATAGGAAGCTCTGATGGTCTGTATGTGGTGGAGCTGGCTACCTCAGAACTCCTAACGGTGCTGTATTTCAAAGGTAGGCTGCTGGGGGTATAATTTCTCCAGGTGCTCTTTTTTTCAGAAATATGACAATGAATTTCAAATTCAATTAAACAGCAAAATGGCCATTAAAGTGGAACACAGAATTTCAACTAAATTTTAAACACATTCAGATCTATGGCTTTCAAACTGTAGTACAGGGCTATTCAACTTCAATTGCAGGTGGGCCAAATATAAAAATTACAGAAGGCTTGTGGGCCAAAGTCAATCATTTTATTTAAA
This sequence comes from Valencia hispanica, assembly GCA_963556495.2. Lineage (NCBI taxonomy): Eukaryota > Metazoa > Chordata > Actinopteri > Cyprinodontiformes > Valenciidae > Valencia > Valencia hispanica. Next base: position 21,348,671 of record OY747711.1, read on the forward strand.
TAGCAATTTTAAGAAACATTTCTAACCATAAGTTCAAAGAACAAATCCTTCCATTTGAACCACTTTGCTGTCACATTAATGGCAATATTGCACAAATACCCAACAGGCAACGTAAATAAATAACTGTAGGACCATTCGCCCTGAAGATGGCAATTTTGACCGTCTATTTTGCGTCTTTATAGTTTGGAAAGAGACATTATTAAGCTTATGATCAGCTTTTCTTATCCAAGGTTTTCCGCTGTGTAATTCAGTCAGAAAGGCAATTTTCCCGCTACTGCACACAGGTGAAACCACTTGTTCAGCCAGTCAGCGTTTATGTGCACGCGAAGTTACCCACTCCCTTCTGCGTTGCCATAGTTACCTATAGATAGTTTATAAATCAGCTGACTACTACTACTGGCTTATGAAGTTCAGTCTCAAACCAATTCTGATATAGATTTGATACTTACGCATCGTATTCATACAAGTCAAATTGAGTTTCTGGCAGCTTTTAGCGGGCCACAAAAAAATTCAAAAGGGCCGTTAGTTGAATGGGCCTACTGTAGTACATGTACCACTTCTGTTAGTATCTCCTGGAAGAAAAAAAAATAGGCAGTTATTTTTGAGCTAAACATAAGCAAATTACCTGTTTAACTAAGCAACAACACCTAAAGAGATGCATTGTTTAGGAGCATTGTTATTCTGCTCATTGGAAAATTCTCAAAAGTGGGAATTCTGAACCCAAAATAGTGCTGGTAGCTACTTACAGGTGAAAATCGAAAAATTAGACTTTCATGCAAAAGTTCATTTATTTCAGTAATTCATCTTAAAAGGTGAAATTAATATATGATATAGAATCACTACATGCAAAGCAATATATTTGCAATATATTTGGGGGTAGGGGGGTGGTGACCAGTCAGTCACAAGGGAACACAGAGACACACAGGACAAACAACCATTCACGCACACACTCATACTTAAGGACAATTTGTACAGACATTAATGGACTAAGAGGACATTAATGGACTTCGAGGATATTAATGCCATGACTGAGTGTGTGACTGACTATATAGACTTCTGTGTGGACAACATCATCCCCACCAGAACAGTGAGATGCTTCCCTAATAAGAAACCCTGGATGCACCCCAATGCATTTGTGGTATTATCTGGTGATTTTAATCATGCCTCGCTCTCTACTATACTTCCAACATTTCAACAGTTTGTCAGCTGCTCTACAAGAGAAAACAACACCTTGGATTTGTTTTATGCAAATGTAGAGGATGCATACATGTCAAACCAAGACCTCCTCTGGGACAATCGGATCATAATCTTGTTTTACTGTGCTCAGAATATAAAGAACTTGTTCAGAGGCAACCTGTGACAGAAAGAACTGTGAGAAAATGATCACACGAAGCTGAAGAAGCCCTGCAGGGTTGTTTTGAGACCACAAACTGGATGACTCTTTGCCAAGCATATGGAGAGGACATCAATGCCATGACCGAGAGTGTGACTGACTATATAAACTTCTGTGTGGAAAACATCATCCCCACCAGAACAGTGAGATGCTTCCCTAATAACAAACCCTGGATCATCAGTGACCTGAAGGAACTGCTAAACAAGAAAAAACGAGCCTTCAGGGAGGGAGACAGGGAATTACTGAGAAGTATACAGAAGCAACTTAAGGTCAAGATCAGAGACAGCAAAGAGGCATACAGGAAGAAGCTGGAGAACAAACTACAGAGGAACAATATCAGAGATGTCTGGTCAGGAATGAGACAGATCACAAGCTTTAAGGACAGGAAGGATTGGATAGATGGAAGTCTGGACAGAGCCAATGAACTGAACACATTTTTCAACAGGTTCAGTTCAGGAACAAGTTCAGCATCTTCCTCTCCTGTCCCCAGCCAAACATACATCCCATTCTTCTCTGACCCACAGCTTTCCTGTCACCCCTTGGATGTTTTATCCTTCACCTCAGCCATGGACTCTTCTGATTCCACAAGTTTGACGTCAACCAAGTCAGGAAATGCTGCTACCCCCTTTGCCTCCCCCTCCCACTTATCTGTCTCCAAAAGTCAGGTGAAGAGGGAGCTGGAAAACCTGAACCGGAACAAGGCTGCAGGTCTAGATGGTGTCAGCCCCAGAGTCCTGAAGGCCTGTGCAGAGCAGCTCTCTGGGATTCTGCAGCACATCTTCAACCTTAGCCTGACTCAGGAGAAGGTTCCAGTGTTGTGGAAGACATCCTGCCTTGTGCCGGTACTAAAGAGAACTCACCCATCAGTCATCAATGACTATTGACCTGTTGCCCTGACATCCCACATCATTAAGGTCCTAGAGAGACTCCTGTTGGCCCACCTGAATAAGCAAACAAGAACATATCAGGACCCGCTGCAGTTTGCTTATCGCTGTGGAGTTGGAGTTAAAGATGCCATCATCCACCTGGTTCAACCAACCCACTGTCATCTGCACAAAGTAGGCAGCACTGTGAGGATCATGTTCTTTGATTTCTCCAGTGCATTTAACACAACTCAGCCTGATTTGCTTCGTCAGAAGCTCCTGAAGACACAGGTGGAGCCCTCAACAATAGCCTGGATCAACGACTACCTGACAAACAGACCACAGTTTGTGAGACTGAAGGATTGTATGTCAAACCAGGTGGTTGAATGTGAACAAAACAAAGGAGATGATTGTAGATTTCAGAAGAAACAGGGATAAGTCAAACACTGTTTCCATCATGGGAAAAGAAGTGAAGGTGCTTGAGGAGTATAAATACCTCGGAGTTCACCTTGACAACAGACTGGACTGGAGACTGAACAGTGAAACCCTCTACAAGAAGAGACAGAGCAGATTGTACTTCTTGAGGAAGCTTAGATCCTTCAAGGTTTGGAGCAAGATGGCGCAAATCATCTACAAGTCTGTTGTGGAGAGTGTAATCTCTTCAGCCATCATCTGTTGGGGTAGCAGCATCAGAGCCAGGGATTTAAAAAGGCTCAACAACCTGATAAAGAAGGTTGGTTCTGTTCTTGGCTCTTCTGTCGAACCACTGGAGATGATGATGCAAAGAAGGATTCTTTATAAAATCAAAAAAAAATATGGACAACCCTGAGCATCCTCTTCATGAGACTGTCATACAACAACAGAGGGTCTTCAGTCAGAGGCTTCTTCAGTTTCGCTGCAACACAGACCGCTACAGGAAATCCTTCCTGCCCACAGCCACTAATTTCTACAACAACTCCTTAAAGAATGAATTATATGAGCTACATCAACACTTAATTTCCCCCTGGGATCAATAAAGTATTTTTGAATTTTGAATTGAATTGAATTTAGATAGACCAATTCACCTAACAGTCATGTTTTTGGACTGTGGGAAGCTGGAGTACCCAGAGAGACCCCACGCATGCACAGGGAGAATATGCAAACTCTATGCAGAAAGACCCTAGGGCGGGATACGAACCCAGGACTGTGCTAACACCGTGCAGCCCCAGAATATTTGATTATTACATGAAATCAATAAAACAAGCGTTTTAAATAGAGAAATGTCAGACGTCTGAAAAGTATAATCATGCATATGTACTCAGTACTTTGGTTTGTGCACCCCTTGTGCACCCCTTGTGCATCAATGGCTGCCTCAGTGGGGCGTGGCATAGATGTTATCAGCCTGTGGCACTGCTGAGGTGTTATAGAAGAAAAGGCTGCTTCAATAGCGGCCTTCAGCTATTCTGCACTGTTCTGTCTCATGTCTCTCATCTTACTCTTGACAATGCCCCATAGATTCTCTATGAGGTCCAGGTCAGGCGAGTTTTGCTGGCCAATCAAGCACAGTAATCCCATGGTCATTGAACCAGGTTTTGGTACTTTTGGCAGTGTGGGCAGGTGCCAAATCTTGCTACAAAACGAAGTCACCATCTCCATAAAGCTCGTCTGCAGAAGGAAGCATGAAGTGCTCCAAAATGTCCTGGTAGGTTGCTGTGTTGACTCTGGATTTAATAAAGCAAAATGTACCACCTTAGCTTTTGAGGCTTTCCCTCCTTACGGAGGGTGTCAATAATGGTTTTCTGCACAACTGTCAGGTCAGCAGTCTTCCCCATCATTGTGATTCCTACTGAACCAGAGAGAGACCATTTAAAGGCTCAGGACTCATTTTAGGTGTTTTGGATTAATTAGCGGATTAGAGTGACAGTTTGAGCCTATGCTATTGAACCTCTTCACAATATTCTAATTTTCTGAGATTTTGAATTGTTTTTTTTTTTAATAAGCTGTAAGCCATAATCATCAATGTTATAAAAAAGGCTATAAATATCTTGCTTTTTATGTAATGAATCTATATCATATATTTGTTTCACCTTTTAAATTGAATTACTGAAATAAATTAACTCCACAATATTCAAATTTTTCTAGTTTTACCTGCATGCTGTGTTTCATTTACATATAACGTTTGATCTTGGATCTTGGGCTAATATCTCACCCAACTCAAATGTATTTCAATTTTAAACAAAATAACCCAGTAGGATTAGCTAATTGAAATGCCTAGTGAACAACTATTAGCAGTACATGCTAACAATGTTTTTTAGTTTCAAACACTTCAGGAACATATTTGCCAAAAGAGCTTGTATATGGTACGTTGTGTTTGTCTGCTTTATTGAAAGTAAAATAGTCAAAGCTTACCATGTTTAATATAAAAGGTAGTCATATTAGATTTTGTGACTGGAGTTGGTATGGAACCTCTGGTTGAACATTTTTTCAGCTTGACTCTTGAATACTTACATTTCAGAGTAAATAGAGGACGGTTAACTAATGCAGTACTAATGGGCAAACTTTTTTGTTTGTTTGTTTTTCCGTTAGTTGTCACTACATCACATAACAAACTGACATGCAAGTTTTATGTTATCATTATAAAATAAAATAGTGGTTGTTATAAAATGTATTCGAACCACTGAGCCAAATGGTTTTTGTTGGGATCTCTAGATGTCAACTGTTTGTATCATTATTTTGGGCTTTGATTGGTTTTATCTTCTTCTCTTCATCTTAGTTACTCCCTAGGGTCTCATCATCGTTTTCGTGTTAAGGGGTTTGCGTGGTTTGAATTTCCTCCTATTTTAAGTTTATTTCCTTCCACTACGCCTTCTCCTCCTTTTCTCTTTTACCCTCAGGTGTTTGTACTTTGAACTTCTCTTGTTTTTGAGTCATTCCTCATTTATTTACTTAGGTCTTATCTCAGTTACTCTTGAGTTAGTCTTTCTTATCTATGTTAGGTTCTGTAGTCACTTAAATTTTATTGTGTTGATCTTTTATCAGTTACTTCTTTATCATCTGTTGGCTCTGCTTTACTGTATTCCCTTATTAGCATTATTGTTCTTTGATGTAAGTTTTTTCTAAAGTTACTGGTGTTTATGTTATGTTTCCCTCTCCTCTTGTTGTGTTCATTGGTGCTTTTGCTTTGGGTTTCTCTTGGACTCCTCTGCTCTTACTCTCGGATTTCTTTCATCCTTTGTTGGTTTTTACTTTTCTCATCTAGAATTATTTTCTGTCCAGTCTTCTCTTTGTTTTCCTCCTCTGTTGTCCCCACTGCCACACTGCTGATCATCCTCACCCTCAACAGTTTGTTGTTAATTGGTTCTCAGGGTTTCAGTGTCACGTCTCATGCCTCCTCAGTGTATTTAAGCTCTCTGGTTTCCTTTGTTTTCCACTGGATCCTCCGTCTTTCAGCCTTACTTACTTTTTCAATAAATCAACATCTTCTTACCTGTTTGCATCTGGGTCCTCTCTTCAAAACCTGACCAAGAAATTTTAATTACAGCCTTATATGCAGGACTGTAAAAAGTAGCTAGTATCAGCGTTATACACGTGATGATTTAATCACTTTAGATAGCTTTGGTTTGATAATACACATTGTGAATAGTGTTTTGTCATCTAGATAACCCCACACTGACCATCACCATGGCTGGATCGTGGTCAATCTGTGCAGGATCTGGTAAATCTGTGAGTAATTCCAAAACAATATTGTTAAACAATGTAAAGTCCCTATGATGGATTGCTTTTTAAAATTTAAATGTTACTGAAAGATTTTTTTTAATCACTCAGATGGTCATCCTAGTGAGCTCTTTGTTTACTCCATGTGTGGTCTTGCTGGAGTTGTGCTTGAGTAACCTAAGCAGGGCGGGAGAAAGTGGTGAAGGCTATTCTGTCTTTCCAAGGTAACTAACAAGTTAAAAGCAAACATTTAGTGGTGTTACAGCACATCTATCTATCTATCTATCTATCTATCTATCTATCTATCTATCTATGACTCATTCATAAAAGATACTTTCACTCATGTTTTCAGCCATTCAGACAACTTCTTTTAAAATTAACACTGCAAGGTCATAACATAATTGATGCATCCTCAATATTCAGGGATACCATCACCATGGGATTAGATGTTGCTGTCGCTATTTGTTTTAGTCTTACAATTAGATTCTCAGGGCAGTTAGAGGAGCAAGTTAAATGTGTGTGAAAGGTTAGATCTGGGCTGTTTGGCGTGTTAAGGCCTATTTTTGGTTAATCTCATCTCTAAAGATTCTTCTTGCCCTGATATTTTCATGTTAATTTACACAATTATAACCAGCCATTGCATCCATGTGGTTTCTTATGAGTCAGTAATATCATGGTACTGTAAATTGGAGGGACTAATAATCCATAACGATGGAAAATGCTGTACCCCTCTGTTTCCAGTAACTCCATCCCCCTGTTTCCCCTCCTCCCTTATTTCCAGTTCTCCTCCATGGCTTGAATCTCCTCTGAATGCTGAGTTGAAGAAGGAACCCGGCCTTCCTAAAAAGAAAGGTTTGTTGTAGGTTTAATGTTTGAACACTCATTAATCTTTCTCCTATATTTATCTTAAGTTTCTATAAAATTGTATTCATACTTAGATCTGATTGCTTAATACAAGATCTTCTGAAAACATTTCCATTATCTATTCAATGGAATAATGTTTTGCTCCCTGTGTTAATGTGGCCTTTCTCATGGTATTCCCTTGTATTCAAATCTAAATTTCATTGTACCTTTCCTGTTTGTGTTGTAATTTATGTATGTCCTCTGGTACACTGAGGCTATGTGTCTGCATGAGCTGAGGCTTACGTGTTCCTCATAGAGAGTTTATGCTGAGAAAGCCCGTCCAAGCCTGTTTCCCCGCAGCTGGAGTGAAGGGATTTGCCAATTTCAAACTACGTAGGGGATCTTATGTATAATTGAGAAGTGCTGTGAGACTACAACATCAGAGCAACAAAACCACAAACATTTACAGGCTAACCTCCCATTCTTCCCCGTGCATCTCCATATTCTTAAAGGTATCTGCAAAATTGCAGACAAATTACACCATAAACCCCTGAGACTCCTGGAAAGGAAAATGTTTCTTCATCGTACGTCTGGCAAAAGACTGAAGGAGCTCTTTTAAAAGAGCTGTGAGTGCAGATTTAGGGGCTGTATCTCATTTCACATTGTGGTGCACCAGGATGGCTGGCTTTTTAGAATAATGTTAATGAGCTGATGTACAGTATCAAGTGTTTACTGAGGATAGTAGCTTAACCAAATGTCCAGTTTCTAACATGTTGTAAAAGTTTGCAAACTGCAAATTTTCACAGCCTAAATTATAAAATATAACCAGACACTTCCAAAATTAAGTACTGTGTGCTGCAACTACTTGAACTTTTTCACATATTGTCACACTACACCCAAAAAAATGTGTGTATTTTATTGGAATTTTATGGGGTCAACTTACAAGAAGTTGCAAGTGATTGTGAAGTGGAAGAACAACAATTCATAATTTACAACCTTTTTATGAATGAAAATCTGTGAACAAGAGATACTTAAACACCTTCAATTGGAGAAGGCACTCTACCCAGCTTGGCTCAAAACCATGGTATCAGATTTTGAGATGCTGGTTCTTATTCTAATCTTTACACTTGGCTGAGATCTGCTCAACTTGTACTTGTATAGCCGTTTATCTAATTATGAGGACTCCAAAGCGCTTTACACTACTTTCAATCATTCATCTATCCACAAATACATTCACACACTGGTGATGGCAAGCTACATTACAGCTGCCCTGAGGTACACTGACAGATGTAAGTTGTAAGTGGGTAGGCCAAATATACCATTCTAAATTCTCGATAAAAACCAGGGGAGCAGCAGTTCTGATCCGCAAGGGAGTTACTTTTAAACATTTATCTACCATAGCAGATAAAAATGGACGGTATGTGATGGTTACGGGGGAACTTCACTCTGTGCATTTAACATTACTGAACATATATGGGCCAAATTGCGACGATTCAGAATTTTTTTGAAAAGTGCTGGGCTTAATCCCAGATATATCCAACACAAACTTAATAATAGGGGCTGACCTTAGTTTTGTATTTGATCCAAATTTGGACAAATCTAACATTCATAAAATAACCCCCTCCAACTCACGCAACTTGGTGAAAACGTATATGGATAATATGAACCTAGTCGATATCTGGAGAACATTCAACCCGCTAGGTAGAGAATACTCATTCCATTCTAAAGTCCACAATGTTTATAGCCGAATTGATCGCTTCCTGGTAGACGGGAAAATGCTGCTATACACTTCTAACCCAAAATATCATGATATTATAATCTCTGACCATAGCCCTGCCACTTTTTCATTAAAATTAGATACATTTCTAAAACAACAGAGGAATTGGAGGTTTAACCCCCAATTACTTGAGAACAAATTTTTTGTGAATATTTGGAATCTCACATTGCATTATTCTTTGATACCAATGAAAAAGATGATATTTCACCTGTGTTACTATGGGAGACCTTTAAAGCGTACCTGAGAGGTTGCATCATTTCATACCAGGCCAGCACCAAAAAGCGCGTCTTTTAATTACTGACCAGAAGGTCTTAACCAAAACCTTAGCAAGACGCCTTAGTATACATATAAGTAAACTGATACATCCCGATCAGACAGGTTTTATGCCTCAACGGAACTCATTTTACAACCTTAGACGCCTCTTCAATATAATACACTCCCCCAAAGACCCTAAGGAGGAACTTGTAGTTCTTAGTCTGGAAGCAGAAAAAGCGTTTGACCAGGTGGAATGGTCATACTTGTTCTCTGTATTGAAAAAATTTAAAATCGGTGACAAGTTTATCGCATGGATTAGGCTACTATATAGCAATCCCAGTGCTAGAATACTAACCAACCAAACACTTTCTTCACAATTTGCACTCAGCAGAGGCTGCAAGCAAGGTTGTGTATTAAGCCCTCTATTGTTTGCTCTAGCTTTGGAGCCTCTTGCACAAACAATTGGAACACAAGTTGATATACATGGTTACAACACAGCTTATACCTCAAATAAGATCTCTCTGTATGCAGATGACATACAACTGTATATAACCAAGCCCAAGATTACAATTCCTCAGATTTGGGAAGTAATTAATATTTTTGTAACTTTTTCGGGATACAGAATCAATTGAGATAAAAGCGAGCTAATGCCAATACAATTGAAAGATGATGGATGGTTGAAGCAACTCCCTTTCAGAATTACTGCTGAGAAATTCACCTGTTTAGGATTTGTAATTACGAAAGAATTTGAAGCACTGTTCGATGCAAATTTTACTCCTTTAATTGATCAACTCAAAAACTGTATAGAATTTTGGAAAACAGACTACCAATCTCCCTATTAGGTCGAGTGAACGCTGTTAAGATGGTCTTCCTTCCCCAACTTCTTTATCTCCCTCAAAACATATCAATATTCATCGCCAAAACCTTTTTCAAAAAAATTTGACTCAATTGTCTTATAATTTAACTGGAACTACAAATCACGCAGAATAAAAAAAAAACACCTATGTAAGCCTAAAGTGTATGGTGGACTCGCTTTGCCTAACTTCACAGCGTACTATTGGGCGGCCTGCCTTCGCTCCATGTCCTTCTGGCTGGACGACACCTCCCTGTCGTCTGACTGGTTGGAGATGGAGAGAGAGGACTGTTTACCTTACTCAATCAGTGCAGTCATACTTTCACCTGTGGTGGTTGACAAAAGCTGTTAGACAAAATCCAGTAATACACAATACAATAAAGATCTGGAAACAAATGGGAAAGCACTTTAATCTCAGAAAAGTGTCCTTTTTACTACCTATTGCATCAAATCCATCATTCGCTCCCTCTAGTATGGACAGCTTTTTCAATCCCTGGAAAGAGTTAGGTATAGGTAATATTGGGGACCTCTATGTCGATGGGACCTTCGCACCCTTTGAAAAACTTCCGGAAAAATATGATCTACCCTAGACCCACCGTTTCAGATACTTTCAAATCAGGGACTATGTAAGGGAACATCTACCAGGATTTGAAAATGCTCCTCCTGACAAACTGGATGGGTGCTTAAAGTTGTGCACACAGTCAGACCACATAATATCTTTCCTGTATGATAGACTGCAAGGTCTTTGTTGCCCTAGTATGACTAGGATTAAATCTGAATGGGAGAGGGAATTTGGACTACAACTCACTGATTACACCTGGAACTCCTGCTTAGAGCATGTTCATACCTGTTCTTTAAATGCTAGACACCATTTAATTCAATTTAAAGTTTTACACAGAATCCATTATTCAAAAGGGAAGTTACACAACATTTTTCCTGAAATGTCACCTTTATGTGATAAATGCGAGGCAACAGAAGCTAATCTGCTGTACAGTTTTGCCACATGTGCCAGACTGCGAGGCTACTGGTTTGACATTTTTGGTTTATTTTCAAAAATATTTAAAGTACAGATACAACCTGAACCAGTCCTAATAATCCTGGGTGTTTCGGACGTGTTGAGATCTTTGGGAATGTCGCAACAACTTCTATTGTCATATGGAGTGATCACAGCCAAGAAGCTGATTCTGATGTGTTGGAAAGGAAAAGATGTGCCTACACTGAAAAGTTGGCTGCCAGAGCTGACGGACACCCTTCATTTGGAAAGGATCAGATACTCTATAAAAGACACAACTGAACAATTTGAAAAGATCTGGCAACCCCTGCTTTCCTTCCTGAAAAAGGAGCAGGCCTCCTGACATTCTGAAATGTTTCTGTAGCGCTTGGGGTTGGATTGGCTGAGAGGTGGTGAGGGAGGTAATGGTTGTTAGGGGTATCCCTCTGTGGGGTTTATATGTTGTTGTTTTTTGTTTGTTTGTTTTTTATTGTTTTTTGAGGGGGTCATATGTTTTGATTATTGAACTATAAATGCCCCATAAGTGGCCTCTGTTATTGAAAATCAATGAAAACATTTAAAACGAGGTACACTGACAGAAGCGAGGCTGCTGAGCACTGGTCCCACCGGGCCCTCTGATCACCACCAGTAGGCAGAGTGTCTACCCCAAGGACACAACGATCAAGACAGACAGAGCTGGGGTTCCAACCGGCAATCCTCCGATTACAGGACGAGCTCCTACCTCCTGGTAGCCCGCCAAGTGAAAACTGTAGATCACAGTCTGATGAAGCTAACAGAAACACCAACCAAGCAGAGACTCCATCCTGAGACCAAAATGGATCCCCTCAGCACCTTGACTATGCCTAGAAATCCTGTCCATGGTGGTTATGAACAGAATCTGTGACAAAGGACAACCTTGATGGAGTCCAACTTTCATCTGAGACATGTTTGACTTAATGCAATGCTGACCAAGCTCTGACACCGGTCCTACTGGCCCTGTATCAAGGGGCCTGTTACCCCCAAAGTACCCCCTACAGGACTCCCTGAGGGACATGGTCTAATGTCTTTTCAAAATCCACAAAACACATGTAAACAGGCAAATTCCCATGCACCCTCCATGACCCTGCTGAGTTGTAGAGCTGTGCCTGGAGGACAATCAACCTGTGTATAATGTATTCTCAGTATAAATCCAGCTGTTCTGTTAAGGCCTCAGAGGTTTGTTTGAGAACATCAGAAAACAAATAGCATCATGAAGGGTTAGAAACCAAGGAGCACAACAGACACTTCAGGGATGCAGTTGAGAAGATGTTTAAAGCAGATTTAGGCTATTAAGCAATATACCGATCTTTGGACTTGCAAAAGTACTTAAATCAACATGATCTAAATGAAAAAAACATAACAGTAGATAGATAGAAAATCTACATACAACTGTGTTATAAAAAGCTGATTTCAGTTGCTATACATGTAATAGATTTTTATTTTTACTCTGGCTTAAATTCAAAGACAGCCCTTGACATATCATTTAAACATTTTAAAAACTTTAATCTTTGTCTCAGTTATATGGGATTATATTTAACATGATCAACTTTAAACTTAGTTAAATCAAAACTTGCTGTTTTGCAGTGTTACTGCTGTTTTTCTTCTTTTAATGTTTATTGTATTTTGTCTATTTAAGACATAATGACAGCCATAATCAAATTAATTTTCAATCTGGATGTAACCACTTGGAAATTTATCTGAGACTCTCACAGGGCTTTTTAATGGCTAATGTAATGTCAGCAAAAATTATGTGAATTTTATTGCCCAGTAAAGCTAAATGGACATTTTATATCAGTAGGGGGTCAGTGGAGTTGTTGAGAGATTCCTATGAATTGTATCAAAACGTTTTTTGGAGAGAGTGGCATACCAAAAGAGGCTAAATTGGAATTTAAATTCCGAATTCATGCAGAATTTAAACAAGTACCTGTTTAATTGATGCCTTGCATCTTTTATAAGGTAAATAAAGTTAATGTAAGAAATGGGTGCTGATTCTAAAGAAAATACTTATTCAAATCTGAGACGGTTTCAATTTAACTGAATGTCTTTGTTCAGAAACTTTGTTGCATGAATTTGAAAGAAGACAAATTTTTGGTAATCCCCGCGTATTTTAATAGCTGTGGAAAAAGTGAGCTCATTCTAATATAATAAAGGCATTGACAGGGAACATTAAGGAGCATAAAATATCCCACAGGTTGTGGCTGATCTCCTAATGCTTAGAGCACAGTGAGATCCAGTGCTTCTGACTCACCTCTTTAAGGAAATGTGCTTTAGAATAACGAGTTGAAGAAGAAATATTCTGCCCTTTTTTCCACAAATTCACCTAATCCTGCAGTCTTAAAGAAATGTCTGTCTGCGTTTTTTTCTCAAAATACTACAGAACTACAGTGCAGGGTATTTCTTCAAAGATGTCTTTGAAAAATGATTTAAGTTCAATTTAATTCAGTAGATCACAAATTGGAATTTATAAATTCTAGCAAGTACAAAAAAATGATAATTCATCAAATTTCACAGTCAGGATTTAAACAGCTGCAAGATAAAAGTAAAAGATTATTAGCTCAGTTCTTTCTAAAATTAAACATATTCATAGGTTTTTTTATTTGTTAAATGTTAATGCTGAAATATATCACTAACAATAAAAATAAAAATCAAACAAAGATAATCTGAATTAACACAAATCCCAGTTTTAAATCATGTTTTCAGTAGATAATTGTAAAACACCATCCAAAAATAAACATAGCCTTTTGTAAATATGTCATTGTTGCTGTTGTTAATTATAGATTTGATTAGAACATTTTTTGGAAAGCTGGGTTCAGTTTCACAGCCTCATGCTGTCAGACCTGCAATATCAAGAAATCACTTAAATGAAACCTGTCTGGTAATAGGAGGTAGACTAACATATCTCAAAAAGCAACATCTCCTGTCCCAATCTAATGAAAGTCAAAAACAGATTAGAGGAAAGCAACAAAAACAACAAGAAGGCCTGTCTTACATCTTGTTCATGCACAATATTCTGTAGATTGAAGAGACTAAGTGGAACCTTTATATATATATATATTCTATTCTAGAATATATTCTAGAATTGTGCTCTGGGTGGCTGCATTTTTTTGGACCTGCATTTTTTGGACCTGTGTACTTTCTAGTTTTTGGTTCTGTGAGGCTGGAAGGATTTTTCCACTTTTTGATAACTTATTATGATGCGTAACCATTGCAACAGGGTGGTTTACAGTTGAGAGCAGCTGATTAACGTTGCAAAAGCTGAAATAGTACCTCAACTGAAGCCACAAATCCCTGATGAGTTGAGGATGAGGCATGGATGCAGAGCAGGAGTAAAAAAGAGACAGAGAAGGAGGAAGTTCAAACCATCTCTTCCATTGATCATAATGGGCAATGTGAGATCATTGGCTAACAAGATGGATGAACTCCAAACCCTTACAAGGACTCAGCCAGAGTATCGGGAATGCAGTGTTATGTGTTTGACTGAGACTTGGCTTCAGGATCATATCCCCGACTCCAACGTCTCTCTGCCAGGCTTCCTGAGTGTACGGGCAGACAGAGATCTGAAGACGAGCAGGAAAAGAAAAGGAGGTGGAGCAGCAGTGCTTGTCAACAACAGATGGTGTCATCCAGGACATGTTACTGTGAAGTGTCGTCTCTGCAGCCCAGATATTGAACTCTTGGCAGTACGTTTTCGTCCATATTATTTACCATGAGAGTTCACCAGTTCTATTTTGGCAGTTGTTTACATTTCACCTTCAGCCGTTGCCAACGATGCATGTGATGTCATCAGTTCCGTAGTTGCTAATCTACAGACCCAGCACCCCAATGCATTTCTGGCAATATCTGGTGATTTTAATCATGCCACACTCTCTACTATACTTCCAACATTTCAACAGTTTGTCAGCTGCTCCACAAGAGAAAACAAGACCTTGGATTGGTTTTATGCAAATGTAGAGGATGTATACATGTGATGATACAGATTGCTGAACTCTCTCCCCCCACCCACCCTGAACCCCCAGCCAGCAGAGCCCCCCCTCCCAAAGAAAACACTCTAGACTCTGACTCACAGACTATGACCTCTGTACACAAAAAAAAAAAAAAAAACAATTTATATATATATATATATATATAATTTATCTGTTGCTATGTATATATATTTCATCTCCACTATTTGTTATTTATTGTCTTGTTGAGTCTTTGCGCATGGGACAGTGGGAAACGTAATTTTGATACCTTCCTATGTCTAATAAAGTTGACCTTATAACCCTTATGTCCAAACTAAGACCTCCTCTGGGACAATCAGATCACAATCTTGTTTTTTTCTGCTCAGAATATGAACCACTTGTTCAGAGACAACCTGTGACAGAAAGAACTGTGATAAAATGATCACACAAAGCTGAAGAAGCCCTACAGGGTTGTTTTGAGACCACAAACTGGATGACTCTTTGCCAAGCACATGGAGAGGACATCAATGCCATGACTGAGAGTGTGACTGACTATATAAACTTCTGTGTGGAAAACATCATCCCCACCAGAACAGTGAGATGCTTCCCTAATAACAAACCCTGGATCATCAGTGACCTGAAGGAACTGCTAAACAAGAAAAAACGAGCCTTCAGGGAGGGAGACAGGGAATTATTGAGGACTATACAGAAGCAATTAAAGGTCAAGATCAGAGACAGCAAGGAGGCATACAGGAAGAAACTGGAAAACAAACTACAGAGGAACAATATCAGAGATGTCTGGTCACGAATGAGAAAGATCACGATGGAAGAGATGGAAGTCTGGACAGAGCCAATGAACTGAACATATTCTTTAATAGGTTCAGTTCAAGAACAAGCTCAGCATCCTCCTCTCCTGTCCACAGCCAAAGAGACATCTCACCCACAGCTTTCCAGTCACACCTCGGACGTTTTATCCTTCACCTCAGTCATGAACTCTTCTGATTCCTCAAGTTTGTCTTCAACCAAGTCAGGAGATGCTGCTTCCCCCTTTGCCTCCCCCTCCCACTTGTCTGTCTCTAAAAGTCAGGTGAAGAGGCAGCTGGAGAAACTGAACCGGAGCAAGGCTGCAGGTCCAGATGGTGTTAACTCCCAGAGTCCTGAAGGCCTGTGCAGAGCAGCTCTGTGGGATTCTGCAGCACCTCTTCAACCTTAGCCTGACTCAGGAGAAGGTCCCAGTGTAGTGGAGGACATCATGCCTTTTTCCAGTACCAAACAAAACTCACCCATCAGTCATCAATGACTAAAGACCTGTTGCCCTGACATCCCGCATCATGAAGGTATTGGAGAGACTCCTTTTGGCCCACCTGAATAAGCAAACAAGAACATATCAAGAGCCGGTGCAGTTTGCTTATCGCTGTGGAGTTGGAGTTAAAGATGCCATCATCCACCTGCTTCAACCAACCCACTGTCAACTGTTCTTTGATTTCTCCAGTGCATTTGACACAATTCAGCCTGATTTGCTTCGTCAGAAACTCCTGAAGACACCGGTGGAGCCCTCAACAATCGCCTAGATCAAAGACTACCTGACAAACAGACCACAGTTTGTGAGACTGAAGGATTGTATGTCAAACCAGGTGGTCAACAGCACTGGAGCACCACAGGGGACTGTACTTTCACCATTCCTTTTCACTTTGTACACCTCAGACATTCAGTACAAATCAGAGACCTGTCATATGCAGAAATACTCAGATGACTCTGCAATTGTCTGGTGTATCAGAGATGAACAAGAAGCTGAATACAGAGAGCTGGTGAACCACTTTGGGACATGGTGTGAAAACAATCGTCTTATTTTGAATGTGAACAAAACAAAGGAGATTATTGTAGATTTCAGAAGAAACAGGGCTAAGTCAAACACTGTTTCCATCATGGGTGAAGAAGTGGAGGTGGTTGAGGATTATAAATACCTTGGAGTTCACCTGGACAACAGACTGGACTGGAGGTGCAATAGTGAAGCTGTCTACAAGAAGGGACAGAGTGGACTGTACTTCTTGAGGAAGCTTTGGTCCTTCAGGTTTTGCAGCAAGATGCTGCAAATCTTCTACAAGTCTCTTGTGGAGAGTGTAATCTCTTCAGCCGTCATCTGTTGGGGTTGCACCATCAGAGCCAGGGATTTAAAAAGCCTAAACAACCTGATAAAGAAGGCAGGTTTTGTTTTGGGGACAACTGTGGAACATCTGAGATGATGATGCAAAGAATATATATATATATATATATATATATATATATATATATATTTATATAGGTTTAAAATCTCTAAAACATCCAATAAATTAAATCTAAGGTTTGTCGCTCCAGTCAATGCCTGGAAAGAATTGGGTGTGAATATCTACTGTTTTTGTAGCCAATTTTTCAGCCCCACTTGCAGTTAGAATATCCACTGCCCATAGAATCTACCAGAATGTTGATTTTAAATATTTCTTCCTTTCTTTCGTCTTCTTTCTCCTCTTGGAATGTGTCGCTAGCAATAAATACCATAGTTCTTTTAAACATTAAAAATACAATAAATTTAGCCCATAAATAAAATAAAAAGATTATTTATGCTCTTGCTTATTAAATACAATTCGCCAATTACATTTTTTTTTTCTGTTTACCAAACTTTACTGTTTTTTTCCGGAAAAGACTTGTAATTAATAAACTGCATACAATAATTAGTCCTGTTTGTCAGTCTGTATCTCACCAAAGATATTTTTTGTTTTTTTCAAAGGAGGTATAAAGGAAAAGCCTGTAGTTTTTCACTCAAAAGTGAAGTCATCTGGATACACCACCACCCCAAGGTATGGTATGGTATCTCCCTGCATTGGCTTTATTAAACTGCATGACATATATTTTATTCCTTATTAAAATTCTAATATTCTAATATCTAACATTGTAAAAAATTACAGCTGAAATACATTGTGATAAAACAAATAAGATTTTGTGATTACAATTATATTTCCACAGTTCTACATTTTCCATTACATTTTATTTTAGCCATCTAATAGGGTTTCTGTCTTCCAGAATGACTATGTTTTCACCACAAACCAATGCTCAGAAGAAAATATCCTCCAAAAAGTCGACAAAACTGCCACTTATTGGCATACTCCAGAGCAATTACCCAAGGGACAGTGCAGCACCAACTGGACCGCATATTGAGCTCAACATTGCCAAGAAACAAGTTTCATGCCTTCAGTATTCAGGTGAATCACTTATTACAGATCATTTTATGAAGATGGCAAATAGAAAATGAATATCAGTGACCCTATGACACTTGTAGGAGTATACTAGTTTGTGTTTGTGTTTAACTAGTCAGAGCTGCTCTAGCTATTCTATGCTATCCTTCACCTCTATTACAACAATTTATTCAAAAGAATACCAGTCAAGGAACAATGGTAAGCTCTAGGAGTGATTGTTCAGTACCTCTTAGGAAAACTGCTATTGGTCAAGCTACTTTTTCCAATTGTGCATCTTCTACTTGGAAAAAATTTCCCAACAACATAAGGGACCTTTCACTTCTCATTTAATTTAGAAAACATCTTCAGAAAATGGCTTTTGGAAGTCAAAACTTTCAACATTGCTTATATGTAAATGTATGGATAGAGAAGGAAATTTGCCATTTGGCAATAAACATGTAAATGTTCATAAATATGTTATTGTCTGTATGTATAGAAACTAACTAAACTAAGTTTTGAATATAACCTATACACAAATATCGCTACACCCTTAACTGCTCCGCTTTTGTGCTGCTTTAATAGTTTTCATCTACTGTTGTGCTGCAGCAACATTTGTGGTGAAAAAAAAAGATTAATTTTTAAGGTTGAAACAATATGTTGGAACCACAATCCCGTTTTATATAAGAAAAATCGCAAAGAAGTTATTGCAATTATTAAAAAGATTAGCTATTTTGAAGATAAGTCTAACTTAAGATATGAGCTATAAAGAAAAATATGTTTTGTTAATTTATAAACAGTTTAATGGTAGGCTATCTAAAAGTTATTTGTACATAATAAATTATTTATTTGTTTCTTACTGTAGACTGCATCACCTGCTGGCAATGAATGCATCATTTGATGTATGTAAAAAGAAGTTCCGCGATACAGTGCTCCTGATGTGTGTTTCCCTTTACAGTCAGTTTATAGTCGGAGTCACCAGGTCAAACAGATCTAGACTGGAAATTGGTCTCAGCCTGAAAAGGTTTAATTGGTGCATCTCTACATCTATAAAATAACCTTACATAAACCATGCAGTGTTTACCAAATCTAGCTGCAGAGGTTGGGTTTGCGTCACAAATGTTTGATGTGATGATTCCTCGGAAGTAATGTAACGAGTATAAGGTGGTCAAATTTTGACCATGGGAGTAGGTTTGATTTTGAGATTGGTGGGGACACAAAAGTGCTCCAAGGTTGTGAATCTATTGGGCATCTCTCTTGAGCACTAACTGTCACGGCATGATGGTGGGATTTGCTATTTTGATGCCGCTGAAAACTGGCAAGTGCATTCTTCCAATTATGGAATTCCTTTGATGAAAGTCAGGTTTTGCCTTTTTGGACAAGTCACTTCTTTATGGTTTATGTTTTAACACAGTGAATACACAACACACTTGATGAAGTTGCTAGAGATCAGCCATGGATACTGCTTGTACCAACTCGCTTGGAAATGGAGGGTCCTGTTTGATAGCTGTTGAGCTGGAATGTTATTTGGGTCAGGTTGGTTGGGTTAGGGTTAGGGTCATCTGCTCCTGCCTCTCTTCCTCTACCTCCTCTGGTCTCTCCTTCTCTACCTTCTCCAGCCTCTCTCCCTTCATCTGCTCCTGCCTCTCTTCCTCTACCTCCTCTGGTCTCTCCTTCTTCATCTCCTCCAGCCTCTCTGCTGTCTATCACCTTACAAAAATACACTGCTCACAAAAATTAAAGGAGCACTTTAAACAACCACATTAGATACATCAGATCTCAAAATGAAGTTGGATATCTATACATATAACGACAGGGCAATGTCTTAGGAACAAAAGGATGCCAAGTCTATTACTGGAAATAAAAGTTTTCAGCCTACAGAGGGCCCAATTGTGTAGACACCCTAAAATCAGAGTGAAATGAAGATGTGGCAGGCTAGTCCATTTTTTCAAAAACTTAATTTCTGCAACACAAAATGCTTTTCAGGATCTTGTGTGGCCCCCACGAGCTTGTATGCATGCTTGACAACGTCGGGGCATGCTCCCAATGAGACGACGGATGGTGTCTTGTGGCATTTCCTCCCAGGTCTGTGTGAGGGCATCCCTGAGCTGTTGTACAGTCTGAGGAGCAACCTGGCGGCGCCTAATGGACCGAAACATAATGTCCCACAGATGTTCAATTGGGTTTAGGTCAGGGGATCGTGAAGGCCATTCAATGGTTTCAATTCCTTCATCCTCCAGGTACTGCCTGCATACTCTTGCCACATGAGACCGTGCATTGTCGTGCATTAGGAGTAAACCAGGACCTACTGCACCAGCGTAGGGTCTGACAATAGGTTTAAGGATTTCATCTCGACACTTTATGGCAGTCAGAGCACCATTTCCTAGGCAGTAGAGGTCTGTGCGTCCCTCCATGGATATGCCTCCCCAGACCATCACTGACCCACCACCAAACCTGTCATGTTGAACGACGTTGCAGGCAGCATAACCTTCTCCTTGTCTTCTCCAGACTCTTTCACGTCTATCACAGGTGCTCAGGGTGAACCTGCTCTCGTCTGTAAAAAGTACAGGGCGCCAGTGGCGGACTTGCCAATTCTGATGTTCTTGAGCAAATGCCAGTCGAGCTCCATGGTGCTGGGCAGTGAGCACAGGGCCCACAACAGGACGTCGGGCCCTCAGGCCATCTTCATGAAGTCTGTTCCTGATTGTTTGGGTAAAGACATTCACACCAGTGGCCCTCTGGAGATCATTCTATAGGGCACGAGCAGTGCTCAGCCTGTTCCACCTTGCACAAAGGAGCAGGTATCGGTCATGCTGATGGGTTGAGGACCTTCTACGGCCCTGTCCAGCTGTCCGAGAATAACCACCAGTCTCCTGAAATCTCCATGTTCTGGAGATTGTGCTGGGAGACACATTAAACCTTCTTGCTGCAGCACGTGTGGATGTGCCATCCTGGAGAAGTTGGACAACCTGTGCAACTTCTGTAGGGTTAAGGAATCGCCTCATACTGCCAGTAGAGACAATTACTCAAGCCAAAACCAGCACGAGTGGAAAACCAGCCAAAAAAGATCAAGAGGGAGAAACTTGAAATGACCTCCACATGTAAAACTATACCTGTTTTGAGGGTTTTCTAATTGTTGCCACTGTAGTGCACCTGTTGTTAAGTCCATGAACACCAATACAGCTGAAAGTGATTAACAATGCCCTCAGCTGCTTAGCCAACGAGAAAATTATCAGACAGGTTTAATTGATTTCATGCCAGGCCCAAATAAAAAAGTGTTCCTTTAATTTTTGTGAGCAGTGTATGTTGATGCATGACGAACAGATTAGGGATAGAAGGATCAGAGTTTGATGGTAAAGTTATTGCCTGAGCAAAAAAGGCCTTTACTTTCACACTATTATTATGTGTAATTTATTCCCCAAAAAATATGAATACATAAAATCACATGATCATCTAGAATATGAGGTTTTAATGTATTTACACCTTAATTTTGTTTTTGTTTTTAAACAGTTGCTCTTTTCTACAAGAATACATGAAAATAAGAATAAGAATAGAAAATAACTTTTAAAAAGTGTATCTCTTTGGCATATTCTATTTTAATATTTTAATTAAATTCTAATTTTAAGTATCTTACACTTTGACTCCTAAAGAAGTCTCTTATGTCCAGTTTTCTTTTCTTTGACATCCTTCAAATCCTACAGCACACACACACACACACACACACACACACACACAAGTCTGTATTGCTACCCATATTAGGACTTTATATTGACTTCCATTCATTTTAATAGCTACATTAATGCCTAACCCAAACCCTTACCCTAACCATTACCAATTTATTCCTAACCCTAACCAAAACATAATTCACACCATACCTCTAAACCTAACCCCTAACCCTAAAAAAGGGGGTCCACCATATTAGGACCGGGCTTTGGTCCCTATAAGGTCCATCTGTGCCGGCTTGTTCACAAACACGAAAGACACGAGAGTTTCTCTTACTGATGTTTAATGTGGTCTTGCATCCTCTTACACCACATTTACACCGTAGAACTGATGAAAATATAAAAGATATACAAATTATTAGCTTAATTGCTAAAACTCTTATAAATTATACAAATTACAAAATACAGAATTCACATACCACTTTGGCCTGCTAGTGGACAAACCGGTGGGCTTGAAACACGCTTATTTTCCTTTTAATTCGTCTTAATTAGCACAATATCGGGTCCGTTTCTCTACTGGCGTCTTCCTTGCTTGGCGGAACCGGAAGTGACATCACCGTCATGTTAAACTAAACTTATTATGTTTAGCCTTTTTAATTTCACTCAGATTCGAACATTATTAACTTTATAAACTTATAAATGCTACAAAAATGTAGAGAGCAAAAAATAAAGCAATAATAAAAGAATAAACTTGTAAAACGAACTTTCTATTATGTTAATAGTACCACAGTGCCATCTTGTGGTAAAACATTCACTAAAGGCTATTTCAACTCCCGTTACACCATCGGTCTTCAGAAGGTTAGCGAATATGGCAGAAAAGGTCCTACTAAATAGGATACCTATACAAGAACACACGCACGCAAGCAAACAGACACAAAATGTAAATGACACCAGTAAAATACATCTAGCCGACGTGACACGGGCAGAACAAATGCCAAACGTGTTGACAACTTACGCTCGCAGATGCCTCTCATCCGGCCCAACTAGCAGTTGTAGTTTGAGACGTTAACAGTCAGATATGTTCGACAAGCTTTACCGGTCTGGGATTTAAGCAGAGGGAATGACAGCGGGGACAGCGAATCACATGTAACTTAGCGAGAACCCGGCAGTCAATAAGGAAGCGATATTTGGGTTAGAGGCAGGATTTCTAGCAGAGACCGGCGACATTTAACCCGTTGTGTGCTGTAATCATTGACTAAACATTACGGAAAGCGGTTGTATTAATAGTGACGACACAGTAGCGGCTGAATATTGGTAGGGACGTGTCCCTACCGTCCCTACCCAATTCTACGCCCCCTAGTTTTTGACCATTGTGATGTAGAGTGTACCAATAAAAAATCTGTATAATACAAAGATGACTTAAAAAGTAAACCTTATTGCTGAATTCTTGTGTTGGATAAAGTTGATTTTACTTCTAAAAAAGTCAACTGTGTGATGTGATTTGCTTTGTCCATTCTCTGCTGAAAGGGTGCAAACACATGTGCCAATAATTTAAAAAATATATTGTATTTAATAAAGCTCCACTGTGTTGGCAACAAAACTAAAATGTCAAATTAATGAGACTTCTCCAGACAAAACTTTTTGTGTTTGGAAATGTCTGCTCTAAAAATACTAATAAAATAAATATGTACCTCCTTGTCTTTCTCAGGTGATGGAAAAAAAATCCTGTGTGGTCTTGGCGACTGTTCGGTGTTATTGTACAATTCCTGCCTTACTGGTAGTCCAACTGCCTACATAGGTGAGATGTGATCCAAGAATGGTTATTCTCTGCTTTGCTATGTTTAACCTTCGCTCACTTCAGTACTTTCTTTTTGGAAGTGGATTTGTGTGTAATTGTAAGCTAAGTGTAACCTTTGTTAGACTTTTAAGATTTTCTTTTAATTATTTTAAAATAAATCTATTTCTGTTAACTATTTACCAGATTAGCACTTTAAATAATCACTGATTAAATTAACAGAAATGTGTCTGATCATTAATCAACTGAATAATCACTTGCTTCTTGAATAATCAGAAGCAGTTATGTTGAACAAATATAACTCTAAAGATTTTGCATATTGAAATTTGTTGCTTTGCTTCACATTTGGTGGTTTCACAGTCTTGGCCTACCTTGTGACTCACAATTAATAGCCAAAGGCACCACCAACCAATTTGATTAGTACATTGTTCCTCCAATTTAGAAGGAAAATGTCCACAAGAAGGCAGCAGAGATAAACAACAGAAGTTGAGGTGACGTTTAGGTCATCATGAACCTCCTCCGTTCAGCCTGTCTTTCTGCCTGAACAGTACCATAAAAGTAAATGTTGTGACTGCACACTGTTTTACCATGTTCATTTGAAACGTGGGTTTTTGAATGTAGGTCATGACAAGCCGGTGAGCAGTGTAAACTGGAGCCTCTGCAGACAATGGTGGCTGAGTGCAGCAGAAGATCTATCACCACGAATCTGGACCAACTCTAGCTCCGAGCCTGCCATTATCATGGTAAAAGCACAATTACATTCATTTAATACACATTACTTACAGACTTTCAGAACAATAAACTTCTCTACTCCCTTGAGCCCTAATAAAACCTCACTTTATCTTTTCTGTTTGTTTTCATAACCAAAACAGCAGTGAAATGAGAATCTAGAGTAATTAAATGGTTTAGTGATTGTCATTTTTACTCTCGAATTTGTCTTGCCTGTTTTTTTCTGGAAAGAAAGTCTAGCATAAACCAACTAGCCCTGGGGAGCATATTGTGCCAGAGTTTATTTCTGGAATACAATAAAATACCATATTCTTCTTAGTATTTTTTTTTCCTTTTGTATAAAACAAGTAATGTGGTATGGTATGTTACTGCCTTGTAGTAAAAGGTACACAAAATCATTTTAGTAAAATAATAGACCTCTCAAAGTTTGGAAACTAGCTGTGTTGCAAAGAAAGGAATACTGTTTGTTACTCCTGTAAATAAAACACAAATTGATCAGCAGTGTTGGCTCCAGCAGTATGAGCAACTGTTTGAATTGTCTTGTTACATCACAGGCTTGTTTTGGAAAAAAAATTGTCTATTACATCAAAATCAGTAAACCCATTTACAGTACCCGATCTGAAAAAGTTGGTGTTGATTTGTGTTCAGTCCCCTTTCCTCTACCATTAAATAAATTACAGTCTTCACAATTGCTTTATTTGTGAATTGGTGGTTGCATGAAAAGAAATGGAAGCTTTTCAAAACCATGTGTTTTTTGTCAGAAAAGTAACTAAATACAGAATTGTTACATTTTACCTGAAACAATATTTTTTGTTTTCAAGAATCAAAGCACAAAGGCATGAAAATGCGTACTGGAACAATCAGAATTCCATTTGTTTTTAAAGCAAAATTAGGAAATACTTTGTCCTCAAAGAGATCCTCATGTCTGATACTAACTATCCCTAGTGTGCGTCACTCAGTGAATTTCTGTCAAAACTTTGGCTTCCTCTATTCCATGCGAGTGCTTTGTGTTCTTGTATGACAACTGGGGAACAAATGGAAGTCTTCTCACAGGGGGAAAAACAACGTTGATGAGAGACAGCTCTGCACTTCTATAGTAACAAAAGCATAAATGTCCTGGATTGACCTCTGCACATTATGTGTGGAAACTTAAGTTGCCAGGCTTTAAATATTTAGCAAATCAGTTACAACATACAGTAAATGAAGACTGACAATAAGCAGA
This sequence comes from Valencia hispanica, assembly GCA_963556495.2. Lineage (NCBI taxonomy): Eukaryota > Metazoa > Chordata > Actinopteri > Cyprinodontiformes > Valenciidae > Valencia > Valencia hispanica. The sequence continues at coordinate 21,373,933 of OY747711.1, forward strand.
TAGAGAACAAATAGTCCATGATAAAGATGCATTTTCCTTGCTTATATCCATGCTTTATTGGAGAACCATGACATGGTTTAATGTCATGTTTACATATTGTATGTATACTTTAGATACATAACTTTATATCCAAAACTGAAAGATTGGTTTAAAACTGTGCCAGGGATCCAAATTAACAATATATTTTAGTGGTCCATGATATTCATACAGCATACCATGAAAGCCAACATGATTAGAATTTATTAAGATAATACCCATGCAGTACGTCCTGATTTATATTACATTTAAAAGTTTTGCCTGTTTAGATTAAAGTACATATATTTTATTAAAAGATTACCAGTAGGTAAGACTAGAAAGCAAGTTCTTCATTTATATACAGTGGATGTCAGACCTGATGTAATATTTATCTATCTTCCATCTTTTTCTATCCTTCCATTAGGGCGACACTATGTTCTCCAAACCCATTAGAGGTGCTCAGTTTTTTTACCTTGACAAATTTCTACTCCTAACATCTGGACCTACCGTATACTCATACCTGTATAACGTGGACCCTACCCGGGATGACATAAAAAGGTAATTCATTTTTATACTGTGCAAACACCTACAGTGACTTGCAAAAGTTTTCACACCCACAAAACATTTTATGTTCTGTCCGTTTTTCAACCACAAACATCATTGTGTTTTATTGCGACTTTATGTGAATTATCAACAAAAGTTGATCATTAATTGGGATGGGGGAAAGAAAAATTATATATAGTTTTAAATTAATTTTTCAATAAAGAAAAAAAAAGTGAGGCATACATACGTCTTTGTTGTTGAAAGTTGCTATACAAATAAAATTGCCTTGCCTAGGTAGTGAGCCCCCTTTACTCTTTTACTCCAAAATAAAATCCTGCACAACCGATTGCCTTCAGAAGTCGCTTAATTAGTCCACCTACACTAGGTCAAAAAGTATTTGGCAGTCACCAATTGTGCAAGTTTTCCCACTTAAAAAGATGAGACAGGTCTGTAATTTTTATCATAGGTACACTTCAACTGTGAGGTAGGTGGCAATATCAGAGATCAAACGTTTCCTGTAGGTCTTCACCAGGTTTACACACACTGTAGCTGGTATTTTGGCCCATTTTTCCATGCAGATCTTCTCTAGAGCTGTGATGTTTTGGGGCTGTCGCTGAGCAACATGGACTCTCAACTCCCTCCACAGATTCTCTATTGAATTGAGGTCTGGAGACTGGCTAGGCCACTGCAGGACCTTGAAATGCTTTTTACGTAGCCACTCCTTCGTTGTCCAGGCAGTGTGTTTAAGATTATTGTTATGCTGGAAGATCTAGCCACGTTTAATCTCCAATGCCATCACTAAGGGAAGGAGGTTTTAGCCCAAAATCTCATGATACATAGCCCCATTCATCTTTTCCTTAATGTAGATCAGTTTTCCTGTGCCCCTTGCTGAAAAGCAGCCCCAAAGCATGATGTTTCCACCCCCCATGCTGCACATGAAATTCTCCCAATCCTTCTATGGATCATCCAAATGGTCTCTGCGAAACTGTAGACGGGCCTGGACATGTGCTGGCCCAAGCAGGGAGACTGCAGGATTTTAATGCATGATGACATAGAGTGTTACTAATAGTAACCTTTGTTACTGTGGTCCCAGCTCTCTTCAGGTCATTGACCAGTTCCCCCCATGTAGTTCTGGGCTGTTTCCTCACCGTTCTCAAGATCATGTGTACCCCACATGGTGAGATCTTGCATGGAGCCCCAGGTCGAGGGAGGTTGTCAGTTATCCATTTTCTAATAATTGGTCCAACAGTTGATGTCTTCTCACCAAGCTGCTTACCTTTTGTAGACTGGCTCATCCCAGTATTGTGCAGGTGTACAATCCTGTCCCTGGTGTCCTTAGACAGCTCTCTAGTCTTGGCCATGGTGGAGGTTGGAGTCTGACTTTTTTAAGGTGTGGACAGGTGTCTTTTATACAGATAACGAGTTCAAACAGTTGTCATTAATACAGGTAACGAATTAAGAAGTAATTACAGGTAACTAGTGGAGGATAGAATAACTTCTTGAAAAATAAGTAACAGGTCTGTAAGGGCCAGAATTTTTCCTTGTTTGTAGGTGCTAAATACTTAATTATTTTATTCAACATTATACAAATAAATTATTTTAAAGTCATACAAATGTGATTTCCTGGATTTTTTTTTACATTCTGTCTCTCAGAGTTGAATTGTGCCTATGATGAAAATTACAGACCTCTCTCATGTTTTTAAGTGGGACAACTTGCACAAATACTTTGTTGACCGCACTGTATGTGTTATTTCTGCAAAGTCCTCAGATGTTTGTTAGAGAACATTAATAATCAAATAGCATTATGAGACAAGTCAGGGGTGTACAATGAATTGTTTAAATCAAACAATAATCATGTGTTAAAATGGCCTAGATTCGAATCTACATGTAATTGCGAATATATACAATGCCTAACAAGTGATGGTCGAAAAACACTCTGTCTGAGCTTAAGCACCTTTGCAAAGAAATATGGGAAACAAGGTTGCAGGGTCTAGATTTGCAAAGCTGGTTCAGGCATACCATGAAGGTATGAAAGCCATAATTACAGGAAAATGTGATTCCAGAAACTAGTAAATCTGGGTGCTGAATGCATGCACCACTTCCTACATTTTTATTGGAAAGAAAAAAATGTAAAACCATGTATTGCTTTATTTTTATTTCACAAATAGTAGCTATGTTGCATTAGTAAGGGATCTATGTTTAAAAATTTTAGTTATACCAAATAATGGCAAATATTCTGGTAGATGGTAGATGATAGATTTCTGGGCTTTTACAACCTATTTAGGAAGCAGACTTTATTGCAAGGAGGAGCTTGGCATTTTTAGTTCTACCACAGACACTGCTGCCACGCATTAAGACAAAACTGCTCAGGTGCTTACTGCAAGCTGTCAGGACGTGTTTGGAAGGCAAACACAACAGAATGATGGACAACATGAAAAAGTACTTAGTAAATTATTTCCTATGTCTGTATATGACTAGGACCTTTAAGTAATAAGTCATGATATTGATTTATGTGGGGAGTTTTTAATCAGTGTAACTAAAATGTTTTATTATTTTCTTCCTAGATATAGACAGCGGAGTGTCATCAAACTCACAAGTTGCTTAACGCCATCAGCCTCGGACATCACAGCCCTGTCTGCAGTCAATGATTTCCTCTCATGTATCCTTTTTTAGGGTTTTATAGCTCTGGTAGCAGGAAGTGGAAGGGTAAGACCCCGTTGGTGCTGACTGAGTGAGTCTATCTCGTTTTTCTCAAAGAATTTTGTCTGACAACTTCTATATAAACCACAACAATCTCATAAAGAGTTTGCACATAGCTTAGGGGCTTGCACTGCAGATTTTAGCATTTAGGTGTCCATAGATTTTACAGGAATGTCTGCATTCCAGTCCCCTGTTAGTCTTTACAGCACATTTACTTACACCAGTAAATCCACTATACAGAACTTGAATTGGAATGGGTTTTTTCCTGTCAGAAACAATTTTATATTACTGTTTTTTCCCACATGAACTCTAAGTAAAAATGAATGTACACTGATAAAATCTAAATAAAGAACATATAGATAAAGCTAGAGGATTTTGCACTTTTTTCACACAATTAAAACAAGATACTGTCAAATGACAAAAATAATTGTTCAGTTACTACCAACAATGTACTGGCAACCTGTTCAAAGTATACCCCCACCTATTGCCCAATGAATGCTGGAGATAGACTGCAGCCTCTCCATGACCCCTGCAAGGATAAGTGCATATGGATGGCTGGATGGATGGATGGATGGATGGATGGATGTTCCTGCACATTTGTGTAACACAGAACACACATAAATAGAAGTTTATTGAATTTTTTTCATGACATTTTTCTTTTTGTCAGTATTTTTGATGTTTTAAAAGGGTAATATAAAAACCTAAGTAAAATGCCTGTAGCAACAAGTGTAAGTACAAAAACCTCAAAATCTACTCTTAATGTACAAATTAAACTGGAGAAGCAAGGATAAGACCCTTTATGACCAATATAAATTTCCAGTTTTCTTTAAGGTCTGACTTACTGATTCTGATGTTAACCAATTCCAATTTTTTCCAAGGTCTAAAAAACATAAAGAGAAAAGAATGTGCTGATGGTCCTTTGATAGAAGGATAATTTAAGAATCTAACAGAAATGTAAAAATACTTACAAGATTATTCTATAGAAACATCAAATTATGTACTGTATCTCCAGTTTTAATCTAATTATTGAAAAAAATGAATCAAAGGATTTGATTTTCTTGTTTAGTTTATAGACTGATAATATTCAGAGTACTAATTTTAGGTGCATTTGTAAAAAAAAAGGGAAAATATGTTTCTGTACTTGACCTGCCAATCACAAATCATAGCCAATGAAGAAAAAAAATTGGCCGATCAAGTGGTGCATCTCTAATCCTAATTCTTATAGCGTAATTTTGTTATACTACAACAAAGATTTCTTTGAACTTGTCCACATCTTTTCTTAACATTTTTTTCAGACATTGTTTTGGTGAGTTGTTCAGATCGGTCTATCCAAGTTCTGGACATGAACAAAGGCACAGTTGGTTCTGTGCTGCGTGACGCACACACCAGAGCTATCCACTGCATCACACAGAACAAGGTGAGGCATTTTAAATGTGACCGAATAACTAAATAGTTCATATTAAACACTGTGTACAAGATCTATGTTAAAAAAAAAATCAGCCAAAGAGAATTTGGCCCTGATTCTTTATGCAAAAATAATGTAAGTAGCAGAAGGGCTGAGAAAATCTGCTTCTCTTCCAACTTTTTCAATATGTTGCTGGTTTAACCCCTATATTTGTTTCCAAATACAATATAACCTCAATTAAAGTTCCGCTGTTCTAATAGAATTTTACAAATTTTTGCTTATTTTCATTTTTTGTCAAAAGTCATTGTATGAATATAGGTTACAAGGGATAAACATGATCTCACTGTACAAAGGTATCAGTCAGGAGAAGGATAAAAACACCAATGCACAAGGAAGAGAGTCACCAATAATTGGAAAAATGTGAAAAAGCACTTAAAATAATCCCAGTTATTTCTGTAGTCTAAAACCTGTTTGAAGGAGCTTCATGAATTTCTAGTTTGTACTGGTTGTGTTCTACATGTAAAAACAGTTTTCTGTATCCTCCATATATTTCGATTTAGAATTAGGATCTCAAAATACAATTATTTTCTTCCAAAGAAATCATCAAGGCCTGGCTGAAATCTCACAAAAACTTAAACGGGGAGCGGGTCATTTTTTTGGTGTATCAATACTTGAACCTTTGGCCACAGTTTCAGTAGGTATGCCTGCAAATCACCAAAAAAAGTACCATACCCACAGTGAAAGGTAGTGGTGATGGCATCATCCTCTGAGGTAACTTTTCCTCGGACGGAACTTAAATTGTTGCCAAGGTAGATCAAATTATGAATAGTTCCAAATACTACTCAGATTTTTCCAAAACTTTTACTTATCTGCTAAAGGCAGAGGATAAAGAGAGATTTTGTTTTTCACCATTTCAATAAGTCAAAGCATACATCCAAATCATCTAACAAAGATAAAAATTAAGTTTTAAATGGCCTAACCATAGTCCTAAACTAAATTTGTTGGTAAATTTGTAGAATTATCTGAAACTAGCTATGTACAAGTGATGTCATCAAAGTCTGATACATCCATCCAGAGATCTTGTGCAAGCTTAAGTGAGCATATATTCTCAAGCTGAGGGAGGCTGAAGAATGCTGAAACTGAATTAAACAACTATTAGTTTGAGGATGTGCACACTTTTACAACTGGGTTATTGCACCTATTTTATTTATTTATTATTTACAGATTTGTTTTTTTAGTTGAATGTTGCAGTATAAATGTCACATTAAAAGTGTTTTGAAATACTTATCATGGTATAACAGGGATTTGTAGATTTTTATTAGTCATTAATGTAATAGCAGCTAATAAAATTGTATTTTTAGTGTCAATAACATTTGAGTTAACATAAATTTAAAGAAATACATCCATGCTATATGCTTTTTGTGATTTTTTTTAGATGTACTGTGTAGAGGTTTTCTCCTGTATAGTTTTATTAAATCTTATAGAAAACCTAAATCCTTGTGAACGGATAGAGGCTGAGACATTTCATCACTTTACCCACAGACTAAATTACTTGTGGACCAAATCCAAAGAGTGAAGAATTTGCTTGATTTGGCATCTATAAGCAGTGTGAGCCCTATCTTCCATCTCACTCCTGAATGGTCTGTTATTTGGCCGATGTCATAGGGTTATATAAGACATCAACAGCAACTTTTTTTATGAGACTTACATAAGGTACAGATTGTCTTTGAGGAAATAAAAGTGTTAGTTTGTGTTGTTACAGCAAAAGGTAATCATCAAAAAATGTTGTGGCTAACCAAAAGTTTCCATGACAGCTAGACATCATGCAAAATCATTAGTATATTTCAAGTTGAATATGAGTTACTGCTGTATCAGGATTAATGCTGTCATCTGTGAAGGCAGGAGGACAATCAGGACTGAGTTGATGGCCTTGGAGAAAAAACTTTTCCACAAGGCAGTTCCGTGTTGTGCCCTTTACACCTACATCACTGTCTTAGAAAAATGTGGACCAATTTTAACAAGCAGATTTTGAGCATCCATTTGCTTTTCTCTGTATCTGTATTTATTATAGTGCTAAAAATCTGGACAGCATAGCATGCATTTGTATACAGCCTCCCTGAGTTGATACAGTATAGAACCATCTTTTGTGGGAATTAGTCTTTTGGGGTATATCTACCAGTTTTGCACATCTACAGACAGAAAATTGTGCCAACTCTTCTTTGCTAAGTAGCGGAAGGTAAGTCAGATTCGATGGTGAGTGTCTATGAACAGTAGTTTTCAGCTCTTGCAACAGATTTTTAATTGGATTTGGGGGAGGACTTTGACTGGGCCGTTCTAACATGCTTGAATGAAAACAGTTACATTGTATCTCTGGGTGTATGTTCAGTGCCTTTTTCTCATACAAAAGCTGTTCCTACTGATGCTTATTGGGTTACTCGAATCAACAGTTTTAAAAATAGTTTTTATTCAAGAGCCATTCTTGAATTGCGCTGCTCTGGGTGGCTGCATGTTGGAGTGGCTCTGTTGGCCAAATATTGAGTGTTGTTTTTTTGTACATTCTTTCCTCTGTTTTCTTGAGGAAGGTTGCATTTTTTGGAACTGTGTACTTTTTAGTTTTTGGTTCTGTGAAGTTGTAAGGATTTTTGGCAGATAATTTTTCACTTTTTGATAAACATTGCAAAAGCTGAAATAATACCTCAACTGAAACCACAAATCCCTGATGAGTTGAGGAAGAAGAGGTGTGGATGCATAGCAGGAGCAAAAAGGAGACACAAAAGGAGGAAGTTCAAACCACCTCTTCTATCAATCATAATGGGCAGCGTGAGATCACTGGCTAACGAGATGGATGAACTCCAAAGTCAGTTATCTGAAGACGAGCAGGAAAAGAAAAGGAGGTGGGGTAGCAGTGCTTGTCAACAACAGATGTTGTCATCCAGGACATGTTACTTTGAAGTGTCAACTCTGCAGCCCAGATATTGAAGTCTTGGCAGTGAGTTTTCGTCCATATTATTTGCCAAGAGAGTTCACCAGTGTAATTTTGGCAGTTGTTTACATTCCACCTTCAGCCGTTGCCGACAATGCATGTGATGTCATCAGTTCCATTGTTGCTAAGCTACAGACACAGCACCCCAATGCATTTGTGGCAATATCTAGTGATTTTAACCATGCCTCGCTCTTGTCTACACTTCCAACATTTCAACAGTTTGTCAGCTGCTCTACAAGAGAAAACAAGACCTTGGATTTCTTTCATGCAAATGTAGAGGATGTATACATGTCCAAACCAAGACCTCCTCTGGGACAATCAGATCACAATCTTGTTTTTCTCTGCTCAGAATATAAACCACTTGTTCAGAGGCAACCTGTGACAAAAATAACTGTCAGAAAATGGTCTCATGAAACTGAAGAAGCCCTTCCGGGTTGTTTTGAGACCACAAACCGGATGACTTTTTGCCAAGCACATGGAGAGGACATCCATGCCATAACTAAGTGTGTGACTGACTATATAAACTTATGTGTGGACAACATCATCCCGACCAGAAAAGTGAGATGCTTCCCTAATAACAAACCCTGGATCACCAGTGACCTAAAGGAACTGCTAAACAAGAAAAAGAGAGCCTTCAGGGAGGGAGACAGGGAATTACTGAGGAGTATACAGAAGCTACTTAAGGCCAAGATCAGAGACAGCAAAGAGGCATACAGGAAGAAGCTGGAGAACAAACAACAGAGGAACACTATCAGATATGTCTGGTCGGGAATGAAAAAGATCACAGGCTTTAGGCACTGGAAGGATTGGATAGATGGAAGCCTGGGCAGAGCCAAAGAACTGAACCCATTCTTCAATAGGTTCAGTTCAGGAACAATCTCAGCATCCTCCTCTCCTATCCCCAGCCAAACAGACATCCCACCCTCCTCTGACCAACAGCTTTCCTGTCACACCTCGGATGTTTTATCCTTCACCTCAGTCATGGACTCTTCTGATTCCTCAAGTCTGTCTTCAACCAAGTCAGGAGATGCTGCTACCCCCTTTGTCTCCCCCTCCCACTTGTCTGTCTCTAAAAGTCAGGTGAAGAGGCAGCTGGAGAAACTGAACCGGAACAAGGCTGCAGCTCCAGATGGTGTCAGCCACAGATTCCTAAAGGTCTGTGCAGAGCAGCTCTGTGGGATTCTGCAGCACCTCTTCAACCTTAACCTAACCCAGGAGAAAGTCCCAGTGTAGTGGAAGACATCATTCCTTTTTTCCAGTACCAAAGAGAACTCACCCATCACTCACCAATGACTATAGACCTGTTGCCCTGACATCCCACATCATGAAGGTCCTGGAGAGTCTCCTGTTGGCCCCCCGAATAAGCAAACAAGAACATATCAGGACCTGCTGCAGTTTGCTTATCACCATAGAGTTGGAGTTGAAGGTGCCATCATCCATGTGCTTCAACCAACCCACTGTCATCTGGACAAAGCAGGCAGTACTGTAAGGATCATGTTCTTTGATTTCTCCAGTGCATTTAACACAATTCAGCCTGATTTGCTTCGTCAGAAGCCGGTGGAGCCCTCAACAATCGCCTGGATCAAAGAGTCAAACAGACCATAGTTTGTGAGACTAAAGGATTGTGTGTCAAACCAGGTGGTCAGCAGCACAGGAGCACCACAGGGGACGGAACTCTCACCATTCCTTTTCACTCTGTACACCTCAAACTTCCAGTACAAGTTAGAGAACTGTCATCTGCAGAAATGCTCAGATGACTCTGCAATTGTCGGGTGTATCAGAGATGGAGAAGAAGCTGAATACAGAGAGCTGGTAGACCGCTTTGTGACATGGTGTGGAAACAATCGTCTTACCTTGAATGTGAACAAAACAAAGGAGATGGTTGTAGATTTCAGAAGAAACAGGGATAAGTCAAACAATGTTTCAATCATGGGTGAAAAAGTGGAGGTGGTTGAGTATAAATATCTCAGAATTCACCTTGACAACAGACTGGACTGGAGGCGCAACAGTGCAGCCGTCTACAAGAAGGAAAAGCACAGACTCTATTTCTTGAGAACGCTTAGGTCTTTCAAAGTTTGCAGGAAGATGCTCCAAATCTTCTACAAGTCTGTTGTGGAGAGTGTAATCTCTTCAGCCATCATCTGTTGGGGTAGCATCATCAGAGCCAGGGATTTAAAAAGGCTAAACAACCTGATAAAGAAAGCTGGTTCTGTTCTTGGGACAACTGTGGAACATCTGGAGATGACGATCCAAAGAAGGATTCTTCATCAAATCAAAAAAATTATGGACCCTGAGCATCCTCTTCATGAGACTATCCTGCAACAACAGAGTGTCTTCAGTGGGAGGCTTCTTCAGATTCTCTGCAACAGATACCGCTACAGGAAATCTTTTCTGCCCACAGCCATCTTGATCTACAAGAACTACTTAAAGAAATAACTGTATGAGCTACAGCACTTAATTTCCCTCTAGGATCAATAAAGTATTTTTGAATTTGAATTTAATTGAATTCGGGACGTGGGTCTTGGGCTGTGGAATACTGTGACTGGGAATTGATTATACAGTGTTATTTCGTAGTGCGATTTTGTAAGTGCAAATTGGTTGTTTGTTGAGGTTGTATTGTTTTGCAAAATCATACCATATAAGTTATTGTGCAATGTTTATTTGTTATAATTTTAACGATTATGTCTTACAGCTTATGAAAACCCCAAATTAAAGGTCTCAGAAAATTTGAATATTACATTAAATCAATAAAAAAAGGGTTTTAAATAGAGAAATGTCGAATCTCAATGTACTCAATGCTTGATTTGGACCCTTTTGAATCAATTACAGCCTCAATGCGGCATGACATGGATGCTATCAGCCTGTGGCACTGCTGAGGTGTTATGAAAGACCAGGATGCTTCAAAAGCGGCCTTCAGCTCTTCTGCATTGTTCGGTCTCATGTCTTTCATCGTTCTCTCGGCAATGCCCCATAGATTCTCTATGGGGTTCAGGTCAAGCGAATTTGCTGGCCAATCAAGCACAGTAACCCTACAGTCATTAAACTGTCACTAGCAGATGACATGGCTCCCAAATCAACACAGACTTGAAACTTCACACTAAACTTCAAGCATCTTGGATTGTGTGCCTCTCCGTTTTTCCTCCAGTCTTTGGGACTTTGGTTTAGAAGTGAGATGCAAAATTTTCAGTTATTCTTTTCTTTAGCCCAGGTAAGATGATTCTGACTTTGTTTATTGTTCAGGAGCGGCTTGACAAGAGGAATACGACATTTGAACCCCATGTCCAGGAGCCGTCAGTGTGGGGTGGCTCTTGATGCACTAACTCCAGCCTCAGTCCACTCCTACTTTTCCAGACAATCATCTCCACGTAGTGGTCATTCCTGCTGCTTGTGCACCTTCTCCATAAATTAAACCAAAAAATCCTAAAAGAAATCAAGAACTAATTAAGCTCCTCCTTTTGCTGTTATATCATACCCACAGCTTTCCATAAGAAAGTTTTCCCTGTCATTGGGTCTGATCTGAATAAAATAGTTAACTCATCCCTGGTGTCATGTCTTCCCCCAGGCTTTAAAAACAGCAGTTATTAAACCACTTCTAAAAAAGAATAATCTGGACAACATGTTTATCCAGAACTACAAGTCAATTTCTAATCATCCATTCATCAGTAAAATTATTGAAAAACCTGTGTTTCAGCAGTTAAATAGCTTCATAATAATGACCAACCACTTTAAAGTTTTTCAGTCTGGTTTCCGTGCTCACCACTGCACTGAGACTGCCCTCGTCAAAGTTTTCAATGACATCTGCAATAATACAGACTGTGGTAGAACCACAGTGCTGGACCTCAGTGCAGCATTTGACACTGTTGATAATGATATACTATTGGAACGAATTGAGAGTTGCGTCGGACGCTCTGGTACAGTACTTGGCTGGTTTGAGTCTTACCTAAATAACAGGGACGTCTTTGTTTCAATAGGAAACTTTTCTTCAGAACGAACAGAAATCACATGTGGGGTGCCCCAGGGTTCCATCCTGGGGCCCCTCTTATTTAATATCTACATGCTCTCACTAGCCCAGATTACAACAACCAATGCGATTAGCTACCATAACTATGCAGATGATACTCAGCTCTACATTACAATGTCACCAAGTGACTTTGAACCCATCCAAACCCTAAGTATATGCATCGAGCAAATCAATGGATGGATGTGCCATAACTTACTCCAGCTGAACAGAAACAAAACAGAAGTAATTACTTTTGGACCTAAGCAGGAACGATTAATAGTCAGCAGACAGCTTCAATTAATACAGCTAGAAACTACTGATCAGGCCCAAACTCTAGGTGTATGGACTCAGACCTGAACCTCCAGGGTCACATAAAGGCAATAACAAAGTCAGCCGTCTATGACCTGAAGAACATTTCTCGGATTAAAGGACTAATGTTGCAACAGGACCTTGACAAAATCATCCATGCATTTATCTTTAGTCGGATTGATTACTGCAACAGCGTTCTCACAGGTCTGCCTAAAAAGTTAATTAGACAGCTGCTGCTGATCCAAAATGCTGCTGCTCGTGTCCTCACTAGAACCAGGAAAGTAGAGCACATCACCCCAATTCTAAAGTCCTTACACTGGCTCCCTGTAGCTCAGAGAATAGACTTCACAATTCTTTTACTAGTTTGTAAATCATTGAATGGGTTAGCACCAAAGTATGTTGAAGATCAACCGTTACTATACCAACCCACCAGAACACTCAGGTCCTCTAATTCCTGCCAGCATTTCCGGGGTACGCCTCCTGTCCCTAGCTGGTCTGATCCATCCCCGGTGGTGGCTCCCAGCCACTCTCAAGCCCCATCCTCCATTCCTCCTTGGGACTCCGCAGCCTTTTGGAACTCGGTGACTGAGGAGGAGTTTGGCCTGCTCTTCCGTCAGTTTGGGGATGACCCCAGCATGAAGGGGCTGATTTACGAGGCCTACTTTGAGTCCTGCTGGAGGAGATGCGACACTCCCGCTCCTGTCTCCACCAGGGGTGTCCAGGTGGACACGCCTCTGACTCCTGTCTCTGCAGGGGGTGTCCAGGAGGGCACACGTCTGACTCCTGTCTCCGCAGGGGGTGTCCGGACGGGCGCGCCTCTGGTCCCTGTCTCCTCAGGGGATGTCCGGGTGGACACGCCTCCGGTTCCTGTAGCCTCCGAGGGTGTTCGGGCGAACACGCCTCGCATCGCAGGTCCTGCGCCCTTGCGTATTTAAACCCCTGTGGGTTCTTTGTCGGATTGTCGACATTCCCACTTCTTCCCTCCCTGCTGGTCGTCTTGTTCTTGCACTGTCCTTGTCCTGTCCTTGTCCTCCCTGAGGTTTAGATAATTATTATTTGGCCTTGGTGCCTTCCTGAGTTTATTATGTCATTATTAAATATGAGTGTTTGCCACTCCAAATGCCTCTCTGCGCCTGGGTCCTCTCTCCAGAACATGACACTGTAAGCCATAATCACCAAGATTATAAAAAATAAAGACTTGAAATATCTCGCTTTGCATCTACTAAGTCTATCTGATATAGTAGTTTCACCATAAATTACAGAAATATATTAACTTTTGAACAATATTCAAATTTTTTGAGTTTCACCCATAATTCCTCATTGTATTCTATTTACTTATTAGATGACTTCTGGTTGTTCAGAATTTTCAGTCATAGTAAAGGCGACACACTTTTCCGGTTTTTATTGTTAAAAAATCTGTAGCTGTCCTTACACTTCACAATTGTGTGGATGGTTTATCAAGTAAAATGCCAATAAAATGCATATTTGCTTGTGGTTGGAACATGTTAAGTTCCGAGGGGTATTTTTACAAGCCTCTTTCAAGTTCAAGAAGTATTAGTTTATCAGTATACTGTATAAATATCATATTGCTTGCAAAAAATATTCTAACAAATTCCTTCATAAAAAGTTTTAAATAAAGGTCAAGGTTTTTATGTAACTTGTATGTGACAGAGGCTGTGCTCAGTGAACCTCGATTGAAGTAACTCCAGTGTGTTTTCTCCTACATGATTGACGCTCAGGACAGCCTGGATTAGCTGCATACATTCCCACTATTGGCATGGATTAACCCATTCAGCTTCATTTGGCTCTTGCACAGCTGACAATATTTCTTTAGCCCAGATGTGCACATTCTTTGTCATCACATCTTTTGTGTGCAACACTTTGGAAAGGCTCTAGTTTGTTGTTTCAGCTTGGCTATTGCATCAATGAGGACTTCTCTGCCTAAGAGCCTCAGGGTGTTTAGATGGTTTGGGGTCAGTAGCTGTGGATCAGAGGGATTGCCCTTGCCTGGACACTGCACACATAACATCATACTTCCCTCACCTCTTGCTTTCTTGTCCCAGGGCAGTCCAGACATCAGAATCTGACTCTTCAGAAACAGCTTTTTCCTCTTGAAATTTCCATCTCCTCCTCTGCAAAATTCACCTGGAACTCATCAGACCTGAGGACTTCTTGGAAAATGGAACTGGAAATGCCATCTCAAACTCCTGTTCTCACACTCATAATGGAAAACTAAACATAGAACACCCCCACAGCTACACACACTCTGTCTCTTGCACACATGTTTAACTTTATCATCTGATAACTTGGTTTGGAAGTAATAAATGGAATCTATGTATAGATGTGAAGTGGAAACTATTTTTTGTTGGAACCTAGTCCGGTGGGATACTTAAAGTATGGTAAATTACACTTAAAATATGTTACACAAATTTTGCTACCATTACTTTTTTACTCTGCACATACAATTAAGCCCAAAATTATTAATTGTCCTGTCTGATTTAGATCCAACATGTTTTTGTATTCAACCAAGAAGTTTGTTTCTGATTGTAAATAAGACAGACAGACTTCTCTCAAAAGACATTAAACAGTGTAAAGCCAGTGTGCTGACATGCACACTCATGAGAAATGTCCCCTTTGTTGGCTTTTCTTCACTTGCTGCCTGTTGATCTCAGAATTTTGTTAAAAATCCCACTCATTACCAACAAAGCCCTCAATGACCCAGCTCCATTTAATATAAAATAGCTCAGTATTCCATATGACCCCACAAGAACCCTTCAATTGCAGAATGCTGGTCTACTTGTTGTTCCAAAACACTCAGATCCAGATTGAGTGGCAGAACTTTTAGTTTCCAGGGCTTTCATTTATCAAAACTTCGTAGAAACTGTCCTATATTCTATCCTGCAAATGAAATTTAGAATGTTTGTACGACAGTCAAAATCCGGATTTATCAAATATGCGGTGGCCACTCGCACGCATGTTCCTCCGCAATCATCTGTTGATAAATACCACATGTGCATAGGCGTTCGTAGCCGTTAAGTCATTTGCATACAGAAACGCTCTCAGTTAACCATATTTGGTCACAACACATCCTCTGACACATGCATTGAGTCCTTTGCGAAAATAAAAGACGAGAACGAAAAAAGGAATTTCAGTGACACCAAGATCAATCAAGATCAATTCTTTGAACAAATTAAATCCGATAAATTTGTCCCGAACATTGCTGATTGGTTCTACCAGCTCAAGTGTAACCAATAAAAAAAGAACACTGCGTGGGAGAAAGTGAAAGAAGCAGTAAATGCAGTCGGGATAGTGGAGAGATTCCTGTTAGAAAATAAAGGGAACAAATAGTTTGATAATAGACTGACTACAATAAAAACCCCTACTGCGCACAGCTGGGCCAGATCTTCTACTGGGGGTGCAAAGATCATATCTGACACGGGTGTGGCCATACGTTATTGGAGACCCTGGTTTGGCTGGCGTCAGTACGCATGGAGACAGCGACAACCTGCTGCACCGATAAGCAGGCCCATCCAGTTTCCACAGTACAGTTTGCAAACCTGTCAATTATAAGTGTAACAACATCCTTTTAAGCTGAAGCGCTCGATGTGACAAGTAAAAAAATAAAGAAGCAAAGAAGCATCCCCAACCCCTACAGATTGGATTCACATGATCTCCATTTCAAAAATTTAATAATTTATTTCTTAGCAAATTTCTAAAATTTCCTGAAAGTTTAATTCAAATCCATCCTTAACTTTTTGAGTTATTTTGCTAAAAAACAGACAGATGCAACATGAGCTCCTTGGTGGAGGAGATGAACTGATGAGATAAATATTCAGTCAAAGTAAAAGTGTTTCAGTGTTGCAGTTCCCCCGTTCTATCACTAGATCCTGTGGGTATGCATGGTCAGCTGCTCTTATATTTAGGAACATTTCTATGCACAAGTACAGGATGGTAAATACCACACTATGCGTAAAATTGTTCCTACACACGAAATATGCACAGATCTGTGTGTAAGTAAGGTTCATAAATGAGGGCCCAGGATCTTATACTAAATCCTATACTAAATCAGCTCCCACGCTTGGGATCATGATGCTCATTCTCTCTCGTTCTTTTAGTCTACACCATAAAATTGTTTAAATTGTTACATTAATAAATTAAATTGTGAATGGAGTGTTACACTTCTAATATATTTTATAAATGGCATCTCAAAAAATGATTTGTTTCCCTTTCAATTCTCAAACAATCTTTATTGGCATTACAGTAGGGTAATCAAGACCTTTTTATAATTACTGACTAGCTTTTTTAAATATTTTTTTTCACGGGTATTTTGACAATTTATCCTTGCTATTGAGAGCCAAGTGCTTGATGTTGGAAGCCCTTTCTTGGTATCACACTAATGCCATCACCCTAATGTTTAGCTCCCTTTACAGATTATTGTAAAGTGCCTTAAGATGACATGTTGTGAATTGGTGCTATATAAATAAACTGAATTGAATTATCTACTTAATTTAAGTCAAGAATCTGGTTGAGCTGCTCCAAAATATTAATAATACTTCCAGAGAGAAGACATGTTGTTAAAATGAAAATATTACTTTAAACCTAAATCTGCCAGAGGTGTGAAGGATTTTGGGCTTGAGTGAACATTGTTTCTAATGAGAACATATAAGGCCATGGAAAAAATACTCATACCCCATTACCTTTTCACATTTTACAATGCTTCAACCAGGAATTGCAATGCATATTTATGACAGACAAATACGAGTGGTCTATCATATTAACCATTATGTTGAAGTGAAAGGAAAACGATTATTAAAAACAATTGTTAAAAGAAGTAATACAAAGAGTGGCATATACTGCTGTGAAAAGGTATTGTCCCTCCTACAGATTTATTCAGATGTTGTTGGTTTTTTTTGTCATCCATAAACCTTTCAAATCATTAAGCAAATTTTAATCAGATTTTAATAAAGATAACCCGAATAAATACAAAAACGTTTTTTAAATCAAAGCTAATCAAACCATTGTAGCTCTGTAGAAACAAAGTTACTGACACCTAATCGTCTAGAAAGGGTTACAAAGCCTTCTCTGAAACTTAAGGACTCCAGGGAACCATAGTGAGAGCCAATATCCATAAATGGAAAAAACAAGAAGCAGCGGTAAACCTTCCCAGGAGTGACTGACCTACCATAATTTCTCCAAAAACGCATCAACGGCTCATCCAGTAGATCACAAAGGATCCTAGAAAAACATCTAAAGCACAGCAGACCTCACTTGTTTCAGTTAAGTTCAGAGTTCGTGATTCAGCAATAAGACAGAAACTAGGCCAAAATGGCATCCACACCTGGAGGATCTCCAAGATCTGTGGGATAATATTCTGTGGACTGTTGTGACTTGGAAGGTGTACCCCAGTTACATCTGGGATTAAACAAATACTGCATTTCAGTAAAGGAACATTAATCCAACAGTCAAACATGGTGAAGGTAGTGTGATGCTCTTGGTACGCTTTGCTGCTTCAGGACTTGGATTACTTGCCATAATTAGTGGAACTGTGGACCCTTTTCCCTCCCAGAAAAGAAAAACTACCCACCCATTTGGGTTATTCAGCAGAAAAATGATCAAGTCCACCACCGAATGGCTAAAAACATGCTAATTTTAAAACAAGGTTGTTTGGAGTCAGTGGCTGTGTGCTGGGATTGTCGGTGTGTTTGTGTGCCTCCTTACCTCTCTGCCCGGTGTGACTGGCAGGAGCTGCACCAGGTTGCCTCATCAGATTCAGTAGTGCTGCAGCATAAAAGAGGAGCGGTTCTCTGAGGCTGACACCAGATGGTTCACTCAACTAGAGTGGTAACAGACCAAACTCTTGACTCAATGCAAGTTCCTTTTTGAGATTATTGATTATCTAAAGAAGAAATACTCACCTTCCTTGTCCTCCTCATAGGTTTCTGTTCTGGATGTTCCTTCCTCGATTCCTCGTTCAAGTCACTATCATCCGTGTTCCTTTCATTTTCTGGATTTCGTCTGGTCAGCTCCTCCCTGGATTCTTCGGTAACACTCACCTGTTCTCTACTCCAGGCATTCTCCTGCCTGTCCCCCGTCCAACGCCAGTCCACCTACAATAAAGAAACACCAGATCAAACATCTCGCCAAACACCCACACTTGGCCGACCTCCATCAGTGGCTTCCCACTCACCTCCTCCAGGAAACACTTCCACTCACTCCACAGTAAGATCCTCTACTTTAGTCACTGCACCTTCCTGGAAAATAAGATTCATCCATCCATCCATTTTCTGTACCCGTCCATCCTAATGCAGGGTTGCGCGGGCTGGTGCCTATCTCCAGCGGTCAAGGGGCGAGAGGCGGGGTAGACCCTAGACAGGTTGCCAGTCCATCGCAGGGCAACACAAACAACCCAAACAACCATACACACTCATACCTAAAGGCAACTTAGAGAGACCAGTTCACCTAACAGTCATGTTTTTGGATTGTGGGAGGAAGCCGGAGTACCCAGAGAGAACCCACGCATGCACAGGGAGAACATGCAAACTCCAATCTAGAAAGACCCCAGGCTGCGATTTGAACCCAGGACCTTCTTGCTGCAAGGCAACAGTGCTACCAACTGCGCCACTGTGCAGCCCAAAATAAGATTCACTACCAATCAAATAACCCCTTACCTCTCCTCCTCAGTCCTGTCTTCCTGTTAAGACTCCACAGTTGCTGACGACATCACCATCCAGTTCCAGAATAATTTCAATAAACCTTTTAAAAACTGTTGCTGTCTGTGCTTGCTGCTTGATACAGAGTCTCTGCCTATCATTATGACAAAGGTTTAAAGTAGCTTACTGTCATAGTCCAGGCTTAAATTAATTTTAGATAATGTGGGGTTACCATAAAAAGCTGTTCATGCCTTAAAGTCCTCCAATGTGGCTAAATTAAAACACTTTTAGAAATGTTGACCTAATTCCTCCACTGTGATGTTAAAACCTATTGCAAATGATCACATATGCCTAGGTATTAGATTTAGGAGCTGTTTACCTTTTCACATAAGGTCAAGCTGGTTTGGATAATTTTATTTACTCATTAATCAATGAAGTCAGGATTTAAAAACGTTTTGCATTTATTCAGGGTATCTTTACCGATTGAAATTTATACACTGATCTGAAACATTTCCTTGTTTTTCAAAATTTGATGTGAGTATAGAAGTTTTGTTAGTTTTTATTAAAAGCTGTTTTACTGAAGCATCCATATTTTTGTTTTGTAATTTTTTTAAAGGGATCCATGTTCACCTCACAGGCTCCAGAATTATACAACCTATTCCTCACCAGTGCAATTACAGATGGTATAAAGATGTGGGACCTTCGCATGATGAGGTTTGTATAAATATTTTCTGTAAGACAACTTAACAAAACCAACTAAAACTTTGCTTCAACTTTCACAGTTTTTTTATTTAATAGTACTTCAGGTAGTTCATACTATTAAGGAAGGAAACACTGTTTAGAACTTGAAATTTGTTTGACTGCTGTATACAGGAACATAAACCTTTCCATGAATTTTTTAACCAAGCTGATAGCGCTATTTAGAAGAGCTGTCAAACATTTTTTAAATGTCTTTCTTATTAGATAAATGTTTAGTCAAGAATTGAGCATTAGTATTACTGTTTTTATTTTTCCTTTATTATTTAGATTAAAAATGACCTTATATTCTAATTGCATAATAGTTTTTCTAACACTACTTAATGCTTGAATTAGCAAGTGTTTCATTTCCAAAGTTAATGTCTAAAGATATATTTATCTGGCGTTTAATAACAGATGTCCTTGTAAAACAGATAATTCATCTAGACCTATTTGATTCTCTTAATGTTCTTTTTGGGCTTGCAGAAGACATTAAGTTTTGCATTCTTTTGTGTCTGAGGCTGTTCTCATTTCAAATTCCTCAACCCAAACGCATTGGAACTGCTGACAGATATTTGCACCTAGTTACTACAGCTATATATATTATAAATAAACCTTTACTATTTACAGGCACAGTTCTTCTGAGGTGAAGCACACATAAGCACAGAAAAACTGCCCTAAATTAAATGTTTTTATTTTGTGAGGTTTCTGACTAATAAGGGGTGTAGTTCAGTCAGTTTTATATTAATATTTTTTAAACCTTTAAACATGTTTTGTACTACTTCAAAATTAGAAGAATTTTTCTGAGTTTACCATGGACAGTTGTAAGCTAAGTTTGGTGTAAAGCAGGGGTCTCAAACTTCAGTCCTCGAGGGCCGATGTCCTGCAACATTTAGATGTGTTCCTGGTCCAACACACCTGAATCAAATTAAGTTGCCTGCTCCACAGCAATTACCGACCAATTACAGGCATTGTTTTAAGTGGGACACTTTGCACAATTAATGTTTGGCGGATATTCATTTGCGCCACTGTGTGTATATATATATATATATATATATATATATATATATATATATATATATATATATAAATATGGTTAGAAGACAATCCTGTTGAGGAACTTTAAATTAATTATCCAAGACTTTCTGCTTGCTTTGGGTATAAAGAGGATATGATTCAAAGGTCTACTTCACTCTCATTTATTCTTAAAATGGGAAATATGAGTAAATTCTAGTAAAGCAGATGTCTGTGGGTCTTCAAAAGTCAGCAAAATTGCTGCATGTCTAAACTTTCTCATCCAATGTAAGAACAACAATAACTTTAAAACAAACAACTGGAACTGTGACAAACACAGCTGAACAAGGACCCATCATGCACTATGAGAGGGACATATAGACCGTTTAAGAAAGAAATTGTTACCACTGGATTTGGATATTTGGATTTCTGAGCTGTGTGAGTTAGGGGGTTTATAAACAAGCATAGAACAAGTTTGAAATATTTTAGATTCCTTATGTGATGACAAATAACTGATAATGGTTTGGTATTTAGTGATATATTTTGTTTAAAATTTGTAGAATGTATATTATTCTGTGAATGGAAGTTATGAATACATTCACAGAATAATTCCAAATTATGCAATATCAAATACTGACCAAAACGCAGTCCTTATGCTGATTTGTACATTTTGATTGCCTCAATGACTGACACTGAGAACTCAGGTGGATTCAATAAAAAACATCAGCTTCTACTAGGCTTCTAGAAGGATCAGAGTCACTAATGCAGTCTGTGTTAGTCATCAGGAAAATTCCATATAATCATTACTCACACAACACGGAGAATGTGGCTTGGTGGAACTCACGTCAGCACCTTCCCTCCTGAACCATTCCAGCCACATTCTGACCCAGAAAATCCAATGAGCTTTAACCCTGATCTGTTGAAGCTATTTTAATAAGATGTTTTGATGACAGGTTTTTGTAGAGCGATTGATCTGAAGAAAATTTTGGTGTTTCAATATCACACTCTTGATCTATGATACACATAACTCTGGACAAATATATACACACACAACCAAATTTATATAAGCACAAATATGAAAGTATAAAATTATGCCTTCTTCAAATCTTTAATTTTTCCTTAATTGTTTATTATCAGTTGGTTTTTATAGTTTGGGGTGATAACCACTTTACTTTTATTACAATATGTATTACTTTCTTATTTATTACTTATTAAAAGATACAAAAACCTACATTTCAAAGAAATGTTCACCAAGTTTTGGAGACATTTTACTAAACAAAATAAGGCTCTTACTGAGAATAAAATAAAATAAAAAACTGCTCTTAAGCCAAATCCGTGCTCTGACAAAGCCTTTGTCTTTGTCTCACATAAAGTCTATTTCTATACCTTGCTGCTAATGCATATATCAAATTGCTTAATGGTCACAACTGAATATGACCTACTTTTACTCCAATTTAATGACACTAACATGTGAATCTCAAAGACATGCTCTCCCTAAATCCTTTTAAAGTGCAGCCTTGCCAACATGCCATCCTGTATAGGAATCCTAGGTTAGCCAGCTGTTGATGGTATTATGGCATGGTAAAGACATTACATACTGCTGCAGACCAAATTCAATAGCCCAAAAGTTGCACAAGGGACCTATTAATTTATCTTTTTCCTGTTTCCTACATTTAGACCTGAGTCATGCTAAACTCTTTGCACTTAGCAGCTTAAAATGTCAGCAAAATGTGAAGTAGCTGAAATCTGATTGTCTTTTGTGCACCACTGGTTACTAGACTAAGTTAGTGAAACCTGTTTTTTTCTATGTCACCCTGTCTTTGCATGCAGATTTTTTGTAATGTTTAATTTAAATATACTGATTAAAATGAGGAAAAGTGAGAAAAATATTAATTCTCCACATTTATTAGAATTCAATTCAATTCAATTCAAAAATACTTTATTGATCCCAGAGGGAAATTAAGTGTTGGTATAGCTCATATAATCAATTCTTTAAGGAGTTGTTGTAGATAATGATGGCTGTGGGCAGGAAGGATTTCCTGTAGCGGTCTGTATTGCAGCGAAACTGAAGAAGCCTCCGACTGAAGATGATCTGTTGTTGTGTGACTGTCTCATGAAGAGGATGCTCAGGGTTGTCCATAATTTTTTTGATTTTATGAAGAATCCTTCTTTGCATTATCATCTCCAGATTTTCCACAGTTGTCCCAAGAACAGAACCAGCCTTCTTTATCAGGTTGTTGAGCCTTTTTAAATCCCTGGCTCTGATGCTGCTACCCCAACAGATGACGGCTGAAGAGATTACACTCTCCACAACAGACTTGTAGAAGATCTGCAGCATCTTGCTGCAAACCTTGAAGGACCTAAGCTTCCTCAAGAAGTACAGTCTGCTCTGTCCCTTCCTGTAGACGGCTTCACTGTTGCGCCTCCAGTCCAGTCTGTTGTCAAGGTGAACTCCGAGGTATTTATACTCCTCAACCACCTCCACTTCTTCTCCCATGATGGAAACAGTGTTTGACTAATCCCTGTTTCTTCTGAAATCTACAATCATCTCCTTTGTTTTGTTCACATTCAAGGTGAGACGATTGTTTCCACACCATGTCACAAAGCGGTCCACCAACTCTCTGTATTCCGCTTCTTGTCCATCTCTGATACACCAGAGAATTGCAGAGTCATCTGAGTATTTCTGCAGATGACAGGTCTCTGATTTGTACTGGAAGTCTGAGGTGTACAGAGTAAAAAGGAATGGTGAGAGTACGGTCCCCTGTGGTGCTCCTGTGCTGCTGACCACCTGGTTTGACACACAATTCTTCAGTCTCACAAATTGTGGTTTGTTGGTCAGGTAGTCATTGATCCAGGCGATTGTTGAGGGCTCCACCTGTGTCTTCAGGAGTTTCTGACAAAGCAAATCAGGCTGAATTGTGTTAAATGCACTAGAGAAATCAAAGAACATGATCCTCACAGTGCTGCCTGCTTTGTCCAGATGACAGTGGGTTGGTTGAAGTAGGTGGATGATGGCATCTTCAACTCCAACTCCACAGCGATAAGCAAACTGCAGTGGGTCCTGATACGTTCTTGTTTGCTTATTCAGGGGTGCCAACAGGAGTCTCTCCAGGACCTTCATGATGTGGGATGTCAGGGCAACAGGTCTATAGTCATTGATGACTGATGGGTGAGTTCTTTTGGGTACTGGAACAAGGCAGGATGTCTTCCACAACACTGGGACCTTCTCCTGAGTTAAGCTAAGGTTGAAGAGGTGCTGCAGAATCCCACAGAGCTGCTCTGCACAGGCCTTCAGGACTCTGGGGCTGACACCATCTGGACCTGCAGCCTTGTTCCGGTTGAGTTTCTCCAGCTGCCTCTTCACCTGACTTTTGGAGACAGACAAGTGGGAGGGGGAGGCAAAGGGGGTAGCAGCATTTCCTGACTTGGTTGAAGTCAAACTTGTGGAATTAGAAGAGTCCATGGCTGAGGTGAAGGATAAAACATCAGAGGTGTAACAGGAAAGCTGTTGATCAGAGGATAGTGGGATGTCTGTTTGGCTGGGAACAGGAGAGGGGGATGCTGAGCTAGTTCCTGAACTGAACCTGTTGAAGAATGTGTTCAGTTCATTGGCTCTGTCCAGACTTCCATCTATCCAATCTTTCCTGTCCTTAAAACCTGTGATCTTTCTCATTCCTGACCAGACATCTCTGATATTGTTCCTCTGTAGTTTGTTCTCCAGCTTCTTCCTGTATGCCTCCTTGCTGTCTCTGATCTTGACCTTAAGTTGCTTCTGTATACTCCTCAGTAATTCCCTGTCTCCCTCCCTGAAGGCTCTTTTTTTCTTGTTTAGCAGTTCCTTCAGGTCACTGGTGATCCAGGGTTTGTTATTAGGGAAGCATCTCACTGTTCTGGTGGGGATGATGTTGTCCACACAGAAGTTTATATAGTCAGTCACACACTCAGTCATGTCATTGATGTCCTCTCCATGTGCTTGGCAAAGAGTCATCCAGTCTGTGGTTGCAAAACAATCCTGCAGGGCTTCTTCAGCTTCCTGTGACCATTTTCTCACAGTTCGTTTTGTCACAGGTTGCCTCTGAACAAGTGGTTTATATTCTGAGCAGAGAAAAACAAGATTGTGATCTGATTGTCCCAGAGGAGGTCTTGGTTTGGACGTGTATGAATCCTTTACATTTGCATAAAACAAATCCAAGGTCCTGTTTTCTCTTGTAGAGCAGCTGACAAACTGTTGAATTGTTGGAAGTGTAGTAGAGAGCGAGGCATGATTAAAATCACCAGATATTGGCACAAATGCATTGGGGTGCTGTGTCTCTAGCTTAGCAACAATGGAACTGATGACATCACATGCATTGTCGGCAACGGCTGAAGGTGGAATGTAAACAACTGCCAAAATTACACTGGTGAACTCTCTTGGCAAATAATATGGACGAAAACTCACTGCCAAGAGTTCGAGATCTGGGCTGCAGAGACGACACTTCACAGTAACATGTCCTGGATGACACCATATGTTGTTGACAAGCACTGCTACTCCACCACCTTTCCTTTTTCTGCTCGTCTTCAGATTTCTGTCTGCTCGTACAGTCAGGAAGCCTGGCAGACAGACGTTGGAGTCGGGGATATGATCCAGCAGCCACGTCTCCGTAAAACACATAACACTGCATTCACGGTACTCTGGCTGAGTCCTTGTAAGGGCTTGGAGTTCATCCATCTTGTTAGCCAGTGATCTTACGTTGCCCATTATGATCGATGGAAGAGATGGCTTGAACTTCCTCTTTCTCTTTCTCCTTTTCGCTCCTGCTCTGCATCCACGTCTCCTCCTTATCAACTCATCGGGGATTTGTGGTTTCAGTTGAGGTATTATTTCAGCTTTTGCGATGTTAATCAGCTGCTCCCGGCTGTAAACCACATTGTTGCCATGGTTACGCATCATAACAAATTGTCAAAAAGGGAAAAATTTACAGCAAAAATCCTTCCAGCTTCACAGCACCAAAAACTAGAAAGTATACAGGTCAAAAAAATGCAATCTTCTTTAAGAAAAAAGAGGAACCAATGTACAAAAAAACAAAACTTAAAATGTAGCCAACAGAGCCACTCCAACATGCAGCCACCCAGAGCAGCGCAATTCTAGAATATATGTATAAAAATATGTTTGTTTAAAAATACATGTTAATTATCCAGGCTCTGACTCACTGTGCTTTTAATGCAAACTTTGCATTGCTGTTCATTTCTCTACCTGAGGTGCGTGCGCCGCTATGAGAACCATGTGAATCGATGCCTCCCATGTTCTTCAGCCATCTCACCCTGCGGCCGGTTCATCGCCACTGGCTCTGAGGATAAATGCGTGAGTTATAATGATATGTTAAAAAGGTTATGTATGAAAAGCTTTCATAAATGTGTCTTTTATTACATTTGCATAATCTAACATTGAAAGAAACTATAATTTTAGATGTTTTGTTCAAAATCACTGGTGACACTGCACCCTTGAGAACCCATAACTTTTTTTGAAGTTCTTTATTACTTTTTAAATTGATCAGACTTTTTATCGGAATTGCATTAAGAATGACCTCTTGTGATTAGATACCTTGCAGTAATTTGAGGATGGAAATGTCTTTTTCATATGTAAAGATGTGGAGTGCCCTATAGTCTATTGGGGCTTTAATTGGAACTGGTTGCCTTGGGAAAATAAAACCAAGATTTGGTTTTTTGGCAAAGAACACTTCAGGTTGGTTTGGTTTGAAACAAAGAATGGATAGTTGGAAAAAATACATCTTGCCCACTGTGAAGTATGGTGGAGGAACCGTAATGCTGTCATCCTGCTTTTCTGTCAAGGCCCTGAGAGCGTTGTTAAAAGTCTAGGGCATCATGGACTTAATCATGGTCCCTATCTCAAATGGGTCATTATTGGTTCTATCAATGGGATAATGATCCAAAACATTCAATTAAATTCAAAAATACTTTATTGATCCCAGAGGGGAAATTAAGTGTTGTTGTAGCTCATAAAATGTATTATTTAAGGAGTTGTTGTAGATCATGATGGCTGTGGGCAGGAAGGATTTCCTGCGTTTTTGTACCTCATACTAATTAATTCTTCAAGGATTAATTAGTATCATGTAATTATCAGTAATTAGCTATCATGATGGCTGTGGGCAGAAAGGATTTCTTGTAGCGGTCTGTGTTACATCGAGACTGAAGAAGCCTCCAACTGAAGACACTGTCGTTGTAGGATAGCCTCATGAAGAAGATGCTCAGGGTTTATATAATTATTTTGATTTTATGAAGAATCCTTCTTAGCATCATCATCTCCAGATGTTCCACAGTTGTCCCCAGAACAGAACCAGCCTTCTTTATCAGGTTGTTTAGCCTCTTTAAGTCCCTGGCTCCGATGCTGCTACCCCAACAGATGATCAAATCCAGAAATAGTTAACAAAGTATAAAAGCAGCCTTCTTCAATAGCCAACTCACTCCCCAGACCTAAATACTATAAAAAATCTGTTAGTTGAGCTGAAGAGGTGAGCACAAGAGAGGATCCTGGTGCTCTGTATAATCTACAGAGGTTGTGCAAAGAGAAATGATAAATGAAGGCTCTGGCCCGATGAAATGATGGAGAGAGAACTAAGCATTTTCTTATTTTCAGAAGGGGGTTCTACAAAGTATCAACAACAGGGTACTGTTTAAACAAAACCAAAACAAGTAAGACATGTTTTTTTGTATGACACTAACCCAATTTAACATGTATTACAGACAATACATATATCAACATAATACATTTGCTGCGTTGTAATTAAATGATTAATTTGTCATTTTAATCCACCCTATCCCTACAGCATGCTGCATAGATATGATGAGGAAGAGTGACACAGCCGTTATTCCATTCTTGTAATTGTTTTTTTTCTTTTGCCAGACTAGAATCACTCTAGAGTCCTGAACTCTTGCTTGCTTTGAAACATCATAAACTCCTCTTATACGCTCCAAGAGTTAATTTCCCTTCCTAGGTAACTGCTCTTCAGTTCTGGAAAATCTTAAATCAGTTGCTACTGATACAACCAGGGTTGAACAGAAGAGAAGAAGGATTTAATTGCCCCCAAAAAGCCTAATCACAACTTTGTAAACTTGAAAGAACTTGAATTTAATGAGAGTTGACCTGTCAGTAAAAAAAGCACAAGTTTAAACTTCAAAACATCTCAGCATAATAATGTTAGAAATTGAAATGTCTGATTTTGTTCCATTTAACCATTTTCAAAGCTCTTAAAAATAAATTTGTAGTAGAAATAATTATTTTTTTGATTGGAACAACAGCATAGTTTATAGTTTAGCTCCTGCTTTTATTTATTTCCTCTGGCTCAGTTGTTTGGAGGTAAAGTGAATATGTGAGCAGTTTTGAGAGCTAACTGGTATACTGCCAGACGTAAAAGCTGATTTGTCATATGAGGAGCATGCTAAAAAATGTTTGGGTACATAAATGCTGCATCTAATAATACTTTATTTTATTGTCAATGCACAATGTATGTGTTAAAGTTATTGTTAAAGTGTTAAAACAGCATGTAAATTGACAGGAAGAGACATAAAATAATCTTGGAAACTAAATTAAAAGACATGAATACATTGAAATGGCTGGTAGGTTAAAAAGGCAATAAATTAGGTCCAGTCACACTAAATAAGTAGATTTTTAAAAAATCTATTTGCTCAATGTGTGTCATATCCAATGAGTGAAGCTGTTTAATTTCTTTTCCAGACAGTGCCTTATCCTTACTTTCAAGACTTTTTCAGAAGACAGACTCCCCTTTCTTTACCCATCTCTTTTCTGGTATATGTGTTTGTGGATCGCAATGAAATAATGTATCCATTCTGGTTGATGTTATTAATTATGGGGATTCAGCACAGCATGGACATTTAGAGCATCTCTGTTAAGATTGGACTTTTCCAACTTTTCCTGGAAACTGGGAAAGCATTTGTAGTGTGCTGCAGGGTATTTATTTGTGGCTGCCCTGAGACATCTATAAGCCAGAAACATTCATACTTGTCATAATATATCAAAAAGCAATCATGGTGGAAAAGGACAGAAACACTCTTAAAGGACTCCTTAGATCATTTTACACTTTTCTAAAAGTCTTGAGTCAAAACTTTCCTAGAATATGATTTTGATATATCATCACTTAAGACTATGGTACTAATTATGTCGATTTATACAAACATTTTAAATGTGTTAGGTATTAAATAGACTTCCAAATTATGATCATTGCTGGTAGGTCATGGGTTGTTTCTAACCATCTGAACCAATAAGGGCGCCAACAACAGTGTTCAAAGATTTGGCCATCATTTTCTGGCAAAAACCTTTTTGTTGGCTACAGAATTGTGTGGTGGAACATGGTATGCACATTTTAACAAAGTTTAGGAAGTATATGTATGTATGTATTCTCATTTTTAAATATTTCTGAAGTTGTATGTTGATATTATTCAGCATCCAAAAAATGTTTCAAATAAATTATTGAAAACCAAAAAGTAATATGACTTTCATGTCCATGATGATGGTATGTAAACTTCTGACTTTAACACTCTCCTGCATCTGTGCTTTAATGGATGGTAATAATTAACGTTTTGGTTGATGTGTCATTTCAGGCCTTTGTGTACGATATCCGTGGCAGCACCTACCTCCACAAACTCCAGAGACACTCAGACACAGTACTTAGTGTGGCTTTTAACCCTGCAAAACCAGAGGTATCGATAAGCTTTCTACACGTTTTTTTTTCATAAAGAAGTCAGATTTCACCACCTCTTAGTAACCTTTATAATAATTGACTGTGTAGACAGAGTGAGATTGGAAAGCATTGGTAAACAACACCAAGGAACACAGCAAAGTCAGAGATAATGTGGATAGGTGAAAGAAGGGTTAGGGAAAAAATCAATATCCCAAGATTTGAAGATCTCACACTGTCATCTGAAGGCCCAAACCTACTGAGACATGGCTGTCCACATAAGCACACAGACAGGAAAAGAAGAACATTAATCAGAGAAGCAGCCAAATAGTCCATTTTAAATCTGGAGAAACTGCAGAGATCCACAGCTCAGGTGGGAAAATCTCATAACACACTGGTTAGACTACTAGTTGGACATTTTGATCTTTATTAGAATGGAAGCTTTTGTTAAAAAAAAGGCTTTTACCACCAGCCATGTAGATAAAACCTAAACACACAGCCAGTGCTACAGTAGAATGGCTTAGATCAAATAATATGCAGGTGTTAGATTAACCCAATCAAAGTCCTGGCCTAAATCCAGTTTTGAATCTTTGGAAAAAACTTTAAAATTGATGTTCACCTACAATGTCCATCCAATCTGACTAAGTAAGAGCTGTTTTGCAAAGAAGAATGGGTGAAACAGTCCTTAGATTGCAAAGATGGTGGCGATATACTTTCAGCTGTAAATGTGTAGTTAGGTGACTGTATAAAGTTTCGGCTCAGGGGTACTGAATGCACGGATTTTTATTTATCAGAATTATCCTTCCACCTTACAACTATCACATATAGTATGTGATACGCGGAGGCGTGAACGGTTGCTTCCGCGAAGTCCATTAATTTCTGATAATGGACACCTCGAAGGGCATTATCCCGCTTATACCATGGTCACTTAAGAAAGAAAGAAGCAGTTAATCAATTAATAATACTTTAATCTGTTTTAGAGTTTTTATTTTTATAAGTCGAGCGCACTATTTAATATCTCCCGTATACAGGCGTTGCAAGCAACGTGGCCACAGCGAGCCGACCGCAGCATTTGATCAGTGATGGGAAGTGAGATTGTGGCTTTACCTTACGTTACGTGATACAAAGTATTAATATGTTAATGTTATCAAACTCACCAAATAAGTTAAAAGAAATGATAAAATCACTCATGTTTTGTCTGTCTTACTGTTGCGATGAGTCAACTGTGAAATAACGTTGAGTCTCTGTTGCCATGGTTACCTCTAGGGTTTGAGCCAGCGCAATGATTTAGAGCTGTCATCAGGCAATTTGACGGGACGCCTTTCCTAGGTGTACATTATCACCTTTTAACCTACACCCTCCAGCCAATCAGAATCGAGTATT
This sequence comes from Valencia hispanica, assembly GCA_963556495.2. Lineage (NCBI taxonomy): Eukaryota > Metazoa > Chordata > Actinopteri > Cyprinodontiformes > Valenciidae > Valencia > Valencia hispanica. The sequence continues at coordinate 21,404,363 of OY747711.1, forward strand.
CACCCACACCATGGTATAAAATGAAGTTACATAGTTATTAGTTATACAATGTGCACATTTTTAGGGGGTATGGATACTTTTGCCAAACACTGTACACACATTTAGTAACGAATTTCTTTAGACAATAGAAATATTGTCTATGTGTAAAAACAAATTAGGCATTACAGTAGACCTATTGTGTAAGACTTTTATAAGTGTTTTGCTGCATTTTATTGTTAAGTAATTTCAACAAAAAGCTTTTAGAACTTTGACATAGACAACATAGAAAACATTTTTTTGTGCATTATAACCCCCTTAAACATAATGATTTTCATTTAAATTACCCCCAAATATCAGTTTTTAATTCAACATTTAAAAGGCAATCTGTAGTTGATCATTTAAAAAATGGACTTTTGTTTGGATCTGTGATTGGCTTCACATTCATATAAATAGTAAAAAAACTATATATATATATATATATATATATATATATATATATATATATATATATATATATATATATATATATATATATATATATATATATATATATATATATATATATATATATATATAAGGATATATATATATATATATATATCCTTCAATGTTTGTAATAGTACATCAATCCCTTTGATCTATGGGTTTGTTTGGAATGCCTCACAGAAAGGGAATATGCTCCCGAAACATTTTTAAACATGCACCAGAATCACAACCTCTACATGATGACTCCTGAGACTGCCTGTTTGACCCAAAGCACATGTTTTAAATATGCACATTTATCTGTGTAACTCCATTTGGAGAAAACTTCTCATCACAGCAGTGATATATTCAGATTTTCTAGTCTGAAAATGGAAACTTTGGTCCACAGCCATTTACTGGCTATGGTGATCTGCACAGTTTGAAGGCACACTTAATCAGTCAGAACAAACTTGCTCCACATCAGCTCTTCTGGACATTCTGTTTTATTTGATAAGACGGGGATTAGAAGCAAACACTGAAAAAAAAAGAAAAACATGTTGTCACATTAAATTAAATCTTTTTTTTTTTACTCAGTAGTTGACATGGTGGTTTGTTCTTAAAAATCAAGAAGAAGGTTGTGGTGACAAACGAATCCAAATATATGCTATTATAAACTGAGAAATTTAACCTGGACATTTGGGTATATGTATGTTTAGTGTCCTCCACACTGATTGGCACCAGTGGTACAGATGTGTAAACGTTAGTAAAAAGATACTTAATTTTTTTATTGTATTAGCATAGCATTACGCAAAACATATATATTTTTTAATTTAATTTAGATTTATTACAAAATTACCTCTGCCACACTTACTGGCTCACCAGCTTTAGTTTGTACACATTGTACAGCTCTATTTACCACTGTTCTTTACCACTTAATAATTTTCTATAAGTTTAAGCAAAGTTAGAACATAGGGAGATAAGAATCCTTTTCTTCTTTGAACAGCTTCTGTAAATCATCCATAATCTGGGGTTCCTCTCTTTTGTACTTGCATCCTCAGCTCAGCCTGTGGTTTTTCTGTAGAATTTAGGTAGAAGGACTAGGATGACAATAAGATTTTCGGTGAATCTTGTTTGTGATGATTTGTGTCCTTGTATTTGTAAAGAGTCCATAAGGTCATGCACCCTACTGTACCAAGGTTCACAAGGGCTTTGGATGACAAACAAGCCCACATCATCACATTTCCTTTACCATTCTTAAAGGACATAAAGAGCTATTCCACATATTCACCTGGGATCTCATTTATAAAACTTTGCGTAGAATCCTTACTAAAAACAGCAGACAAAATTTAGTTGCACCAAGTAAGTTTTGGATCTATCAAACTGAGTGCGCACAGCTGCACGCAATTTCCACTTTAAAAATCACACTCTCCCTAGAAATGTGCTAAGGTGATTTTAGATCATATCCCACCTTCTACACACCCCCTTTCTATCATAAACAGTCAATGCAAAGTGTCTAGTGAATATTCTGCATAGACTTAAGCCGGCTGATATGGGGTGTTTCACGGGTAACCATGGGAACCGAGTGGTGAAAAAAAGGCAATTCCACAGAGACTGAAGGAGGCACGGAAAACCATCCATCCATCCATCCATTCCATCGCAGGGCGCTCGGAAAACCGATTTGAGTTTGAGTCAAGTGATAACTAAATGATAACTTATACTCCTGAGAACCTTGGAAAAATAGTGTTTTCCATTTTCTTTTTTTATGTGATTTCCTATCTATTTATGCCATAAAGAACACCTTATCATTAAATGTTTTTAAACATATTTCTTTATTTTCATTTTACAGCATGTCTACTGTAGTGGACAACAGGAAGATCATGTCTAAATACAACTGAATTTAAAACCAAAAATGAACAGCATCTAATGACATTTACCCAAACATACATTAAATTTGATCAAAAAACAAAATTATTCATGAGCTTTTTCTTTCCCACAAACCATAAGCGACTTTCCTGCTCCCTCTCTGGCTCTGAGTCTGTCCCTTCATTAGATTCTCCTGCATCTTCTTTCTCTCTGTATCTGAACCTCCCTCAAATATCATGTATAGAATATTTTCTGCTTCAACAACGAAGTCATTCAATTCACTAAAACCCTCCTGGTGTCCTCCACAATAGACATTCATAAAAGCATTGTTATTTCAAAAGATAAATCATTAAACTGTTTTCATAAGTCAAAATATTGTTATGGACATGTTAATTAACAAGAATATATATAATTATCATGGTAAAAAGAGCAAAAGATGAGGAGTATTTGATTTATCTCTCATCTTTCCATAAAATGTGGTTACTGGTAAGCCATTCATTTTGATTGAGGAAAAAGGTGAACAAAATATCCACTATAAAGGACACAAATGAACGTGGTGGGTCTCAGGAGGGTATAGCAACAATAAGATTGTAATAAAAGTAGAATAAAACAAATAAAAACTAAATTACAGCAGAACGTAATGCGTTTCAGCACTCCTAGATATTTAAAGACTGACAGAAAAGGTGTGTTACCTTTGAAAGTCTACTTTTAAAAAGTATCATCCATGCGAAATATTATTTGGGGGCCATAAATAAAAAGAAGAACTGCAAGTGACACAGCGTTGATGCAGCAGTGTGCCTGATATAAAACAGAGGGTGGAGGCAAAGAAAGGGAGACGGCATGCCACAGCCGGAATGTGCTGCGGGGTAGGGGGAAATGCCCGGTTCTAGCGGGTCGGTAGATCTAACACCGGACCCAGTACAGCACATACAGTAGAACTAATAGGACTCCTTTAGGGAATATACATTGACTCTCCCCATCAAGATGCTGCCAGTGGCATTATCTTCATTGAGCCCAGTGCATCCATTGTGCAACATTATGCAGGAATGTCACTGCAGTATTTATATTTGTACTTCACACAATGAATGCACCAATAAGTGCAATTGCTGTATAATCTGAAAACGTACATGAACATACTGTGATATAATTCTTAAATTCAACATATTTTCATTCAGATTTTCATTTTAATTCTCAGTTCAGAGAAGGGTTCCTTTAAATCAAAGCTAGAAAGTCATCTGTTTACAGCAGCCTTTGAGTAAGCAATTAATAATAGCTGGAATGTCGTATGTTTAAATGTGTCATATGTTTTGTGTTTCTGATGTTGTATTTTATGCTTTTACTGTTGTTCTCCGCTAATCACCCAAAGCACCTTGAATTGCCTTGTTGTTAAAATGCGCTTTACAAATAAAGCAGCCTTTCCTCGTTTGTCGGGATGGCTCTTCAGATAATCCTAACAGATATTCCTGCCGTGTGTGGTGTGCTCTGGTCTGCTTGGAAGGATGTTGGGACCACCCTGATCACAAATCGGGGATATTCAACATGTTGGATTGTCTTGGGCCGATATCACAGCGGTTGTGGTGTGTTGTGAGGACAAACGAGCATGCAGCCTGTTGAATGTGAGCTCTAGCCAATCAGAAAGTGAGGTGAAAGGCAGCGATACACCTTGGAAGTGTCTATTATCATTTCCAAGTATCAGCTCTCTTAACTACAGTCCACAATTCATAATTCAATTCAAATTCAAAAATACTTTATTGATCCCAGAGGAAAGTTATGCGTTTTTGTACCTCATACTAATTAATTCTTCAAGGATTAATTAGTATCATGTAATTATCAGTAATTAGCCATCATGATGGCTGTGGGCAGAAAGGATTTCTTGTAGCGGTCTGTGTTACATCGAGACTGAAGAAGCCTCCAACTGAAGACACTGTTGTTGTAGGATAGTCTCATGAAGAGGATGCTCAGGGTTGTCCATAATTTTCTTGATTTTATGAAGAATCCTTCCTTGCATCATCATCTCCAGATGTTCCACAGTTGTCCCCAAAACAAAACCAGCCTTCTTTATCAGGTTATATAGCCTTTATAAGTCCCTGGCTCTGATGCTGCTACCCCAACAGATGATGGCTGAAGAGATTACACTCTCCACAACAGACTTGTAGAAGATCTCCAGCATCTTGCTGCAAACCTTGAAGGACCTAAGCTTCCTCAAGAAGTACAGTCTGCTCTGTTTCTTATTGTAGACGGCTTCACTGTTCAGTCTTCAGTCCAGTCTGTAGTCCAGGTGAACTCCGAGGTATTTATACTCCTCAACCACCCGACAACTGCAGAGTCATCCAAGTATTTCTGCAGATGACAGGTCTCTGATTTGTTCTGGAAGTCTGATGTGTACAGACTCAAAAGGAATGGTGAGAGTACAGTCCCCTGTGGGCCTCCTGTTCTACTGACCACCTAATTTGACTCACAATCCTTCAGTCTCACAAACTGTGGTCTGTTTGTCAAGTAGTCATTGATCCAGGCGATTGTTGAGGGCTCCACCTGTGTCTACTGGAGTTTCTGATTAATCAAATCAGGTTGAATTGTTTTAAATGCACTGGAGAAATCAAAGAACGTGATCCTCACAGTGCTGCCTGCTTTGTCCGGATGACAGTGGGTTGGTTGAAGCAGGTGGATGATGGCATCTTCAACTCCAACTCCAAGGCAAACTGCAGCGGGTCCTGGTATGTTCCTATTTGCTTACTCAGGGGGGCCAACAGGAGTCTCTCCAGGACCTTCATGATGTGGGATGTCAGGGCAACAGGTCTATAGTCATCAATGACTGATGGGTGAGTTCTCTTTGGTACTGGAACAAGGCAGGATGTCTTCCACAACACTGGAACCTTCTCCTGGGTCAGGCTAAGGTTGAAAAGGTGCTGCAGAATCCCACAGAGCTGCTCTGCACAGGCCTTCAGGACTCTGGGGCTGACACCATCTGGACCTGCAGCCTTGTTCCGATTCAGTTTCTCCAGTTGACTCTTCACCTGAATTTTAGAGACAGACAGGTGAGAGGGGGAGGCACAGGGAGTATGGAATAAGATACGGAGCAGCATCTTCTGACTTGGTTTAAAACAAACTTGTGGAATCAGAAGAGTCCATGACTGAGGTGAAGGATAAAACATCCGAGGTGTGACAGGAAAGCTGTTGGTCAGAGGAAGGTGGGATGTCTGTTTGGCTGGGGATAGGAGAGGAGGATGCTGAGCTAGTTCTTGAACTGAACCTATTGAAAAATGGGTTCAGTTCGTTGGCTCTGTCCAGACTTCCATCTATCCAATCCAGTTCATTCCTGGCCAGACATCTCTGATATTGATCCTTTGTAGTTTGTTCAAAGCTTCTTGCTATGTGCCTCCTTGCTGTCTCTGATCTTGACTTTAAGTTGCTTCTGTATTCTCCTCAATAATTCCCAATCTCCCTCCCTGAAGGCTCTTTTTTTCTTGTTTAGCAGCTCCTTCAGGTCACTGGTGATCCAAGGTTTGTTATTAGGGAAGAATCTCACTCTTCTGGTGGGTTATGATGTTGTCCACACAGGAGTTTATATAGTCAGTCACAAGCTCAGTAATTGTATTGACGTCCTCTCCATGTTCTTGCCAAAGACTCATCCAGTTTGTGGTCTCAAAACAACCCTGCAGGGCTTCTTTAGCTTCCTGAGGCCACTTCCTCACAGTGCTCTTTGTCACAGGTTGCCTCTGAACAAGTGGTTTATATTCTGAGCACAGAAAAAAAGATTGTGATCTGTTTGTCGTAGAAGAGTTCTTTCTTTGGACATGTATAAATCAAGCGCAAAGAAATAGAGATAAATCAGAACAAAATGTGTAATGATGTTTTCCAGTGGAAACCCCCCCAACTCACCTCCATATCTTTGTATTGCAAGTAGAGCCCCTGCCCCTGTTTCTCTCCACTCCTTAATCCAATGCCTTTCTTTTTTTGTGTCATTTTTCTGTTACAACTAGTCCACAAACTATTGCCATTGCCTCTAACTCGGCTGCCTTGTTTATTTACTCATTTGACTTTACTAGTTATGTTTTATATCATGAAGTTTTGTGAGATTTCCCGTCTAAGCTGGGAATGTTTGCTGTTAAATCGGTTTGTGTGTTGTGTTGTGTCTTGTCATTGCCATGTGGCCACACACCACATACTGTACGACCAAAACAGGAATATCCATGATTTTTTATTGCCGTGTGTTTGGTCTGAAATTCTTGCGACAATTTTTTAATCCTGCCGTGTGAACCAGGCCTAAGCAAGTTTTATTAATGAGACCCCTGATTTTTTGCCAAAGCCAAAAAAAGAAGTCTTTAATGTGGGCAAGGCTGATTTATGCCAGACCCACCTTAAGATGTTGTTGCAAAAAACTCAGTCTTAGTCGGATCTGACCAGAGTATACACTCACTTAAGATCTTAGTCGTGTTTAGCAAACTCCACATCTTTACATTATTGCAAATAGTTCAGAAAAACCCTTTTACTATCATGAAAATCAAATATCAGATTAGCACATAGGTGTAAATGTTTTTATGGAGACTTAGTGATTCCAAGATGTCATTTCTTACCTGGGAACTGCTGGGTCCATGTTCTGGCAAGTTTAGGTGCCTAGCTATTTTTGTGTATGCAATTTCTGATTTAGGAAGACCTAAATTCCATTTTCTATTTTCTTGGTTTTTTTTAAGAGAAGCGAAGACAAATGAGTCTCCTTCTGATCCCGCAATTGCACCTGAGGTAAAACACAAAGATAAATGCAACCGATCAAAAGTTTTTAACACTCTGATCAACCTAAATAAATAAAAAACGAAAAATGTAAAAAATGCCCTCACACTTATTCTAAAAGAATAGAGTGCCGACAACTGTGGCGTTGGAGGTTTGGGACTCTGTAGACATGTTCACAATGTGGGTTTGAGTCCAGATTTGTTTGTTTGATTACACACTGCAAAAATAATTTCCAAGCAAAGTTGTGAACTTTAATGTGGATACTAAATGATCACGGAGACTACAAAAAAAATGAAATTCCCTAACTCCTTAAACTATAACATGGTGTCATGGGAACATGTTAGTCCAAACCATATTAGTTGTTAGATTTATTTTGTGGTCTTCGAGTATCAAACTGTGGAATTTTTCAGTTTAGTTGTATTTATTCTCTATCAAATTACTTTTTCCTAATTTATAAAGCCTGCTGTAGTTTTGTGAGGCAACCTCATCCTCAAACATTTGTTCTTATGTAATGTCAGAAAACAACAACATAAAAGGGTTTAGAAGAATAAGATGACCTGCAACCTAGATACTAGGTTACTAAATTTGCACTTTTAAACAGTTGGTAAAAAAATGTGTCCCCCAACCTGTGTTCACCTTGCTGCCACATTTGAGGAACAGATGTTTTCCGTATTTGCTCCTGTGAGGAGCTTCTGATGTTTGACACAGGCAGATAATGCAATACATATTTCTTCCCTCATTTTTCACTCGTTTCCTCCCTTATTACTTGGAAGGCCATGAAATGGGCAGTTTTATTACTGTTCCGTTGCCTTGAGTCTTATCACTTTAGACTATGGAAGCAAATCTGTGTCATAATTCAAATTAAAACGCATTAGCTGAACTGCTTTTTCATTTTCACAATGCAACTGCCAATTTTGACTCATACAGTAAATACAATAAATAGGAAATCCAACAAACTGCTTTTTCATTTTCTTCTTCGCCCCACAAAAAGTGTACCATAATTTAAATAGAGTTGGCAATCCCAAGCAGCACAGAAGAGTGAGGTCAGTGCTTGCTCTTCTTCTTCTGGTTTGGCTGCATGTTTTTGTGTTCACTGGTGTTACTGTTAGCGTGGAGAGAAGTCATTGTTGCCAACTTTGCCACTACATTTAGCGACTATTTTATTTTTTATTTTTTTTAAAGCGAGTTGCAACAAATCTAGGAACTATTTTGTTGTTATTGGAAACTTTTGGAGACTGATGTGAAGCACGTATCCTTACTCTTCTCACCGAGCAGCAGTGCTACTGTGGGCTCCTCTCCCGTCCCAGAGCGCTCACAGCAAGCAGTCAGTCCTTGAGCTGCAGCCCCGGCCACCCATGCTGAGCTTAGTCAGGGCTGGATGTAAATGTATAAATTCCTTTGACTAAAATAAGCAACTATACACTTAAATAAATCAATGATTTAACTCATTGCTCAGTCACTTTCTCACCTTGTCCACTGTGTGTGCACCTCTGTGACAGACGTTAAACAGTAATCATGTCTCAGTCTAAACTGGACAATCAGAAAACCAGAAAGGAGTGGGAATCGAACCCTGAATTAAAAGGGTGGTTGAAACCATTTGTTTAATGAGATATTATATTGACATACTGCCTGTGTTGTAAGGCAGATTTTTATGCTACAATTGGGGATATTTAAAAAATACAGGAGAACTCAAAAATTTACTCAAAAGAGAAAACATTATAACAGTTTCACCCGAACCACACTGCTATCAATGGTTAAAAATGTAATCTGCTATGTTTATAATTTAAAAAATAGTTCCCTCTCCTACAGCATCTAGTAAAACTACATGCACATCATGCAAATTAGGTGATAGCATCATTTTGTGACTTCTATTGACTTTTGGGACAGTCAATATCAACAAGTTGAGGAGCTGGCAACACTGGAAGTTATTGAGCCAATAGACACTGCTTAGCTTCCCTTGTCGGCGCCGTTCTCTCTCAAAGTAGCAATAAAATATAAGCAGACTGGACCTCTGACTGTATTAATGTTGTTTGTGTTGTTTTACATCAGCTGCGGCAGCTGGGAGTTAAACACAAAGAGCACTCCCCACCACAGTGTCTTACATAAATACTAAAATAAAGTTCTTTAGCTTATATCAGCTTTTGTATTTTTAGTTAAAACTGATATAAAAAGGGTAGAAATGGCCAAATTAAACAGCTGATGTGCCAACCAACCCAAAAGAAGAGTGTGCACTGTTGTCTCTCTTCTGAGCCATGGGACTGCAATCTCCATTTGATTATGGAACACTTTTGGCAGTGTGCGCATAAAAACGGAAAAACAATGTCCTTTTCACAGGATGAGCAATTTTGAAGAAGAAAATGAAAAAGCAGTTTGGTGGATTTGTTATTCATTTTATTTTTGAGGCAAAAATGCAGTTGTATTCTGAAAATAAAACAGTTTTGTTAATGGATTTTAAATGTGCATATGTGACATTTCCAGTTGAATTTTGTAACTATTTAGCAAAAATGTTATTTGAAAATTAAATCTTTAATGTCTTTTTCTTTATCATTTTCATTTAGTCACAGAATAATCAATGTTGAAGAAAATAAAAAAAGCAGTTTGGATGATCTTGTTTATTTTATTTATGAGTCAAAATTAGCACTTTCATTATGAAAATAAAAAAGCATTTCAACTAATGGATTTTAATTTATATTATGAAACAGATTTGCTTCCGTACTATACAATGGTTGAAGGACCCAGATTTTATTGTCACTTCACTTTGTTGTCCTGCAAAATCTTGTGGGCTTTCACACTGTATCTGCTTTATAAACTATCTAGTGTACATTGGGTACAATTAAATATAAAAGCAGGAAAGTGTACTTCCAATCTTTTACAAAGCTTACATCTAATGATAGAGTTGTCTTATTTCATCTAAATGAAGCTCGTTGAGAGCTGTTCATATAAAGCATTGTGTTCAGAAGAAATAGAGAAAAGAAAAATACCAGTATAATCCTAACAAGGCTGATTGGTCACAGTTTTCTGTTCTTGACTTCGAATTATGTGTAACGCTTTTGAGCACTTTTTTTCTCCATTACTGTGGATCTCAGTTGCAGAAAGTCTGCACAGAGTTTTGTTCACTTACCGACACAACCAGCTGTATGTGAAAAGTTCACACAGTGTCATCCAAGCTTAGATAAACAGTGAATGAATCATGTGAATGACTTCCATGCGCTCACTACTCTCCATATGTCATTTTGTATCATCTTTGTTCTTTGCAGCAAAGTATAACAGGCAGCTGGGATCCCACCAGACCTTTTTACTGTGTCATTTCATTCGTGGCCTTTTGACATTTCAAAAGGTAATTTGTATTGTTTAGCAGGGCTTGACTTAATCATCAAAGTCTCAAAAGTTTGACCCAGAGCTATAGCACAATGCAGTACAACACAACAAGCAAAGTTACTGACTGTAGTGATTGATTAATCTATGCCTTTATAAAGAAATAGAAATATCTCCCAAAAATAACTGTAAGATAAAAAATTATTTTTGTTTAACACATTTTGTCCATGGATTATTTAAAGTTTATTTTCCAGATCTGGGGTATTGATTGAAACTTAGCAATCACCTTATATTTTCTTTCATTTTGCATGCTGTGTGATACTACAAGGGAAGGCAACAAAACATTAATCTTGTACAATCACACAATCCAAGATACAAATAGTTTAAAAAAGCATAGAGTTTTAGCACAATAAAACAATGGATCTAAACATTGAACTTTGAAGGCTGATTATCCTATCTGTATTTTTACTCTATTTTCAGTGTTTTGTTCAGGTCAGGGTCATTTTACATAGTCATCAAACGATATAAGCAATATATCATACGGTTGTTCTGAGTCCTACACAGCCTCTTTCTCGTAATGGCCCAAAGCAAACAGAGTGAATAAGCTGATGTTGTAGTCTCTATAATATCACTTTAGACTGAGACAAAAACCCCGATCAGACAGCCATTGAAAAGTAGCTGACCTGTGTTTGATGAAGCTTAAACTGACACAAATATATAGTTGCTGTTGATTTTCCTGGTTGCTAAAGTCTCAGTAAATATCATTGTACTTCCTTTACATGAAAAAGGACAAGAATATTTCAATGATTGACATGACAGGTTATTTTTTATTTGCAGAGGTACAGTCGAATGAATTATTTAATGTTTGCAAGCAATGTACCTTTTTAAGTAATTAAGAAGCTGAAAATTACATAAGTGTGTGACTGAAGACAACAGTGCACATTAAGGTAACTGTACCAGGTATACTGTACCAGTTCTGTCACTTTCAGTGCTTTCTGAAAATGCAATGCTTCTTAAAGCATGTACTTTGAAATTGAAACACATCTAAGGTGAACATATTGGTGGGACTGAATAGGATGCTTCAAAACACATGACCATTAAATGAGTATCTCTGATGTGTTGGTTTGGCTAAGCATTTAAAATCTTTGGGGGTTTATTCTGAAGGCAGGTCTTTCATGTACTCTGGTTTCAAAATCAACTGGCACCCTCAGGGTAAAATAAGAGGGGGAAATATATTACAATACTTTAAGTGCATTTCTTGAGTTGTGAAATGAATTCCACTAGAAGAAATGCCTGTGTCAAACTAATTGTCTGCCTCCTGTCAATGCCTCATGCATCTCCCCTTCTGCTTAGTCTATTCGTATAGGATTTCACAGTGTGGAGCAGATATAGTATAGACTATTTTTACGTTCCTCTTTGCAGAATTTCTCTAGAGTCCAAAACTCAATCTATGACCAGTTTGCTACATATTTCTTTAATTGCTTTTTTGGTATTGTGAAAGCTTGACATTGTGGCTGCTCTACTTTTCCATGTATCAAATCTATCTTCCTTCTCCTTTGACAAGCTCAGTACAATTAGTCTGGTATAGTACTATTAGTGAGTGTTGTGCTATACAACTCAAAAAACATGTAGAAGGGAAAATCAGTTCTAATCATATTAGCACAGTTGTAAATTTTCAACAAGCTGACACGTTCTCTCAAGGATGCCAATATTTGAGAAATGTACCCATTGAAAATCTAATCTTTGCTGCATTTTTAAGTGTCATATTTATTTCTGCTTTGAACTACTGATTTGTGCTCTGTGGTATTGAGCCATCATGGCTGACAGTAACTTAGATTATGTAACGAGCAGTGTTTCTCCTGCAAGTCCTGAGTCTGATTTCACTTAGCATTCCTCAAAGGTTTTGAGTTTAACTTTGATCTACAAAATACAATAAATCAACAAAAATCACAAGATGTTTTGGAGACTGCATTTTTATTTGTGTATGACGAAGAGTTTTACAGATCATTAAAGGGCAAATAGTTTTAAAAAACAGTCTGTCCTTTGCTTGTGTAAGAGTTGAGTTGACTTACGTAAGGACATCTGACGGTGCAAATTAAGTCTTTAAACAGAAACCTAACCTATGAGGGCTGTTTTTCTTCGAAGTGCAGTGTTTAGGAAAACTCGATAACTCACTTGAACTGGTGCTCTCTGACCCCACCATGCATCACCCCAGTAAATCATCTTGCAATAATCTCTGACTTCTGGCCCCGAGGGTCACTCAAATTCCCGGTTTACAATTTATGCATAGGACTTCAGACATTTGCTGGAAGTATAGAATCTAAAACAAACAAAAAAAGTGTATTGCTTTTTTTAATCAAAAGCAGTAAGGTGGTTTTACTTTTGCATGTTTACGTAAGAAAATTTGAAATAATTTTTCCATTTGATAAAAATGGTTGCAGTGTCTTTTAGAGCTGATCTCTGACCCTGTTAGGTTTTAAATAGCTGCTTTTGGAGTGGGAGGTGGGACCTAAACTGTTAATTAAGGTCCCTGAGTGAGAGGAGAAAAAAGCAACTCCTTAAAGGTTAAAGAAACAGTAAAGTGAGCTGCTACACTGTTGAACTAAGACCTATATACAGACATTATGTTTTCATCCATACATGGCTACATTTATAAGAAATCTGCTTGTCTTTGGTCTTGAAGCACACTTAGAAATCATCAGTGTATTCAAAAGAGACTGAAACCTTCACCCATCAAAGGCAGATTAACTTCTCTCCAGTTTATGATGCTTGAGTCATCCTCGGACCACAGCATGTGTGACTCCCTTTTCCAGTCATCTGCCTGCTGGTAAAAGATTTATCCAGCATAAAAATGCTTTAATTTACATGGGAAACAATGTTGAACTACAACTGGGCCAAATGTCTTCTTTTTTTTACCAACTAGTTTTCTTCTATTCCTGTTATGAACTTTTTCTCCACAAGATACAATTTTTACAAGCACCCAGCTCCCACAAACAAATTGGCATAAAATATATTAATACAGGCACCAGAATCCCCAGGGATGTAAATTATGGAAGCCATTTATTATTTTTAAAGTCTTGTTAAGTCATTTTAGTCCTGGAATGTAATTAAGTTTTACAACAAAACCTGATTTAAATGCCATAAAACAGAGTTAAGTTTTTTGTTAGAAATCTAAGTAAAACTGTGCCCATTTCCCAACTTTAACTCTCTTTTAACCACAGCTGTCTGAAAATACTGTGACTTGTATAAGTTTTCTTACCCCATGAACTGTTTCACATTTTGTCACGTTACCACCACAAGCAACAGTGTGTTTTATTGGGATTTTATTCCTTAAACTAGCACAAAATAGTGTATTATTTTGTTATGTAAGAATTTTTTTAAATTATTTTCAACATTTTGTGCAAATGAAAATCTGCAAGCTGCAAGGTCTGCCTTTGCATTGAACCCCATTTTAATCTGACTCCCTGAAATATAATAAAGTGTAACAGAAGTTAATTAATTAGTAAATAGAGTTCACCTGTGTACAATTTAATATCAGTCAAATACAGCTTTTTTGTTGGAGAATAATAGTGAAAAGGCAGCATCAAGGATAAAACCAGACAAGGGATACAGTTTAAAGAAGGATTAGGGTATGTAACAATATTCCAAGCTTTCAACATCTCATAAAGCACAATGTGGAATGGTACAGCTGCAAACCTACCATGACATGGTCGTCCACCTTAACTGATAAACAGTGTTCTTCAGAGAAACAGGCAAGAGGCCCATTGTTGCTTTTAAGGCTGCAATTCCATCTCTAACCCTTGAGAAATTGATGGTCTGGTTCATAGTGTTACTTCCTCATTGCATCTGGCATCAAACAGTGTAGCCCCCTTAAAAAAAAGTAATTAGCCAAAGGAGGTTGACTTCCTGGTTTAATGCAGAGCTGTGTACTTTAAAGAACATTAGGAAATTGGAGAGAAAATGGCGCTGTACACACCTAGAGGATTCCTATTTAACCTGGAAAAACGGTCTTCGCAAACTAGAACAGCATACTTTTCATCATTAATAGAGGCGAATAAGAACAATCCTAGGTTTCTTTTCAGTACAGCCGCCAAACTTACAGTCATAGCTCCAGTGGCTTGTCTAGGGGATGGCTTTGGGTGGCACGTGCCACCCCTAGAATCTGATAAGCTACCCCAGGTGCCACCCCTCCACTCAGAACCGGAACGATCAGGGCTGTCAACTCTCACACTTTTGCTGTGAGATACACACATTTGAATGCCTTCAAATGCTCTCACGCCACACTCCTCATATCTTACATCACACAAAACCAAAAAGTATCCCTGACTTTTAACAGCAAGCAACTGCAGATGCTTTATTTTCATATTTGAGTGTCTCAGTTTCGGCGGCAGCACTGCCCCTACAGCTGTGTGTGTATATGAGAGCGGTCCTCTTGCGCTATAGGTTGGTCCATCTGTCTGCCCAGCAATCTTTCGCTTGGGCATTGTACCACTTAGACCGGCCTGTTGTGTTCAGCTCGTGTGTGATTGGCTCTGAGTCCGGTTCCGGTAGCATTTCACAAACTAAAAAAAGACGTTTGGACGCCGGGAACATTTTTCCGCCTGGCGCTAGCTGTCTCTTCCCTCGTGGTGCTGCCGCCGCCACTGATGAAGTCTGTTTGCTTTTCATTTGGATCTCCACTGCAACGCAGGTAGGCTACGTGTTGATTTAGCCATGTAAAATATCACTCGGATTGTCACTGCCCAATTGGGTCATCATTTATATATGATCATGTGCGCTGCCAACCATGCTAACCGAGTTTAGCCCAACTGTTAGTTTTAACACTTTAAGTGCCAAAAGTTGCAAATATTATCACTCATGTAGTTACTACTTTACACCAAAAGTATTTAAAGGTTGAGAACCGCCCGCAAGTCAAGGAGTTGTAGTAGCGGCAGAGCGTAGAGAGAAAATCTACCATGGCGAGAAGTCTGTCCACCGCCGACGAAGCACTTCGTCAAGTAATTGATGATTCAGACTCCAAGGAAAAATATTCACTTTCTGATGAATATATCCAGCGAGACAGAAAGTGTTTCAGTGCATAGCAACAGCCAGTCGTTCGCCATGATAATCCAAGGGCGCGTAAAATGGGCCCAACGAACACGCAATAGAAAAAAGATGAACATCTGTAAAATGTAACAAATCCAATATGGCTGCCACCAGATAATGTCATGATATGAAAATTAGATGAGTGAATCTGTTCCTATCACAAACTTTGGGTCATACTGAAGATTTTTCTAATTTACAATATGCCTTTATCTCTAACCATATTTAAATATGCAATTTTCTGAAATTTAAACTCGCGACTGACACCTGTGGCCAAAAAACGGAACTGCTCTTCTTTTCTGCTTGCTCTCGCAGCGCGCGCTCGTACGCCGGTCGCTCTCAATCTTCTATCGTTTTCAGGCACTTGTCAGGGGTTGAACCTTTTTAGTCTTATGTGGAGTGACTGTTGGTGTCAGAGTTGTCCTTGGTCTCTTCTGTGTATTCGCACAATCCATTGAACTGTTTGCGAGTGCTGACTAGCGGTGGTGGCAGAGTGATCTGAAACATTTAACATGAACACGCTTGACGTCACATCCGCAGACAGCGCAGGAAAATCCGACCCGACAGAAAATAGAAAAAATTGGATACAGGCGCACCCACTGTGAGCTGACAAGGTGTCAGTATGCTCATCAGGAGATGTTTGAGTCATAAATGGTCAAATAAAAAGGCTATTGCTACATTCATTTTGGGGGAAAAGTTGCATATAGCCCCTTTAAGCTACAAGCTTTTGAAATAGTGATATAAAAATTTAAGATTTTACTGAAAAACCCCAGCGCCTAAAGAGTTAAGAGTAAAATAGCATGTATTATAGTTACAATGTGTGTCCCTGTTTTCTAGTAACACACGCAGATCGGGTAAATGACCAAAGTTGGGACTGACAGGCTTTGTAATGCTATTTTGTTGTTGTTAAAGACTGTTAGTTAATAGCTCACACCCTCACTTACAATTACTTAAAATATGCATTGCCGTTTCAGCAATTGTTTTACAAGAGGGAAAAATGTCTGTTTTATTTTAAAACATTTAGCAGAAAGAAGGCGCAGGACATACATTTCTTTTTTTACTGTGGATCCTTAATTTACGGGTGCCACCCCAGCAGAACTAGGTGCCCCTCCTGTGCCACCCCTGAAAAAAAAAGTCTGGACACACCACTGCATAGCTCTGTTGACCCAATTTATTCCTTCAGCTCTTTTTTTTTTTTATTCCACCACCCCCCTATTCCCGGCAGAGCGACAACCTCTGTCAGGTGGCCCAGCAAGCAACCAAGAGCACCAGGCCAGTAACCCATGTAGCCACCAGGAGCCACCACCCGTGGCCACCAAAGCCAGGCGGGGGCCATGGGACCCAGCACTTGATCCACCTAGCGATCCCACCTCCAAGGATCTCCCCCAGGCGCCCCTAACCCAAAAAACCCCCACATCAGCAACAATATCCTATACGACCAAACCAAAGGCCACCCACCCCTACTAGGTGTAGGGGTGGGTGGCCTTTGGTTTCAAAGAGATTGATCAGATGTGGAGGCAGCGGCTGTCTCAACACCAATGTGGTCTAACAAGAGATCTCAATACTGGTTAACATTATGAAAATTTTTATTTTTCCTGTTCAGGAGGATAGTTTTCTTAGTGATGCATAAGGCAATGTAAACCATTTGAACTAACTTTGTGTTCATGGAGACACCATCTAAGTTTCCCAGCAAGCAAACTGAGGGAGAAGGTGGAATTTTACATTTCAGACATTTTGATAAGTCCTCACATATATGGCACCAGAAATTCTGAACAGGTGGACAGACCAAAGTGCATGGATATAATTATCCGTTATATTGCCTGTGCATTGTAAGCAGGTATTAAACGATGTAAAACCCATCCTGAACATCCGTAGAACTGTATAGTGTACTCTATGAAGGATTTTGTATTGTATTAATTTTAAATTGGGATTTTTAGTTATTTTAAAGGTTCTTAAAAATATCTGAGACCATACGTTTTGGTCCAAGGTGACTGATAGATCCACTTCCCATTTTGAAATAGGAAGGGCTATTGATTAATCTAATGTAGATAATATCCTGTATATTTTAGATAGCAATTTGGGGCAGTTGAGATTGAAAAAATCTAAAACCCTTGCTGGCATTTGTAACTCAACTGTATTGAGCCTAAATTTACATTTTATAATCATTATAATTTGTTGATATTCTAAAAATCTTTTTTTGTCAATGCTGGTTATTGCTGTCTGCTGAAGGAGGAGCAGCTGCTCTCTGTCTCTCTCCAGATCCGTTCACTTATTTTCTTTTCTGTTTGCTTTTCTTGTTTTCTTTCTTAACCTTTTCTTAGTTACTTTATTTTCC
Organism: Valencia hispanica; assembly: GCA_963556495.2. Lineage (NCBI taxonomy): Eukaryota > Metazoa > Chordata > Actinopteri > Cyprinodontiformes > Valenciidae > Valencia > Valencia hispanica. Next base: position 21,422,127 of record OY747711.1, read on the forward strand.
CAGCCCCTGGAGTTACTGTATTGGACCAGATCTCTTCTTAGATTACTTTTCTATGGACTTATCAACATGGCTTTTTGCTCAGCTGAGGATTTTGAAAAACTGCTCCACAGAATTGAGGGCATTGAAACGAAGCTACGTCGTCTGGAAATTAATTTTGATCTCCACGCTGATTATGGACAAAATGACACAACTTTACCTTTACCTTTGAATACAAACAGCCCTGTGTCACATCGGTCTAACCGTGTCACAGAGACTCCCTACAGGCGTCTGAGCCGCAGAACTCCGCACTACAATGAAAACTGGCCAGCTTTTAAACGCATGAAATCAACCCCAGCCCGTTCTCCGAGGAAGAAAAAACAAAAGAAACTCCGACACAGAGAAACCTCTGAACCAAGAACTGCCTCTTCTGCTAAAAGTGAACAAAAGAGGTTTCAGCCAAAAACAAGAGATATTTCTCCACCTGGAATCCCGCTGAAAAACAGATTCGCAGCCTTGAGTTCCCCGAAAGATGACGCATCCCCTAGGACCAGTCAAAGCCACCAGAAGAAACCCAGCCGCATCATACGGACACATAACAAAGTAAGAGCCCCTCCAGCAAAGACTGTTATCATACAAGATGGATCAATTAATGGAATTGAGGCTTTTTGTAGCAAGAATACCAAAGTTTATAGCTGCTACAAAAATACAGTGAGAGAAATATCAGAAAAAATCCCTAAAATCTTGGACCAACATCCTGCTTTGGAAAAGCTCGTCATTCACGCTGGATCAGCAGATATCGCGATGAGACAATCAGAGATTCTGAAGAGAGACTTTTCTGATCTCCTACAGAGACTTGATGGACTTAACGTAAACATCCTCATCAGCGGACCAGTCCCTGAAGGGAATGATGAAAGATTTAGCAGACTCCGCATGCTCCATAAATGGTTGAAGAAACAATCAGCTGAGAAGTCGTTCTCATTTATTAATAATTTCAAAGTATTTGGAAGTGCGAATCATCTGTTCAAAGCAGGAATGCGCTATTTGAACATGTCCGGAGTAAGGCTGTTAGCAGCCAACATTTTTTCTTATCAACATCAGAAAGCAAAACACTTGCTCCCAAAAGCTGACCTTGAGGCGCCCATGGATATCAGAGAACAAAAACAGCAAGTTATGATGACACCACAGGACCGAACAGATAAACAACCATCAGAGATTAAGTCTTCATCTTCCTGTGACTCAGCCACATCAAATGAGTCTCCATTTAGAAACTTTACAGACAGACTGAACGAGCAAATCAAATTTGGGACACAATTAACACCTAAACTTAGACTACACCAAACGCCTGGGACTAGTGTCCATAAGCCTGGGAGCTTCCCCCCACTGATTATTACAGATATCTGATATTTGAGGGAACCGGGCAATAAATCCACCCCTACCGTCTCCCAGAATTCACCCGGCACCCCTGAGACTATATCAGTGATTATCAGCAGCAGGAAACATAAACCGTTAACCACACGCTTTCATATTAAACAAAATCTCAAATTGATAACCTGTCAGAAGGTTCAGCTGCCCATCATCACAATACTTAAGTTAGCTTTATTAAACATTAGATCTCTATCCGGGAAGTCTTTTCTTATCAATGACTTCATCACTGAGCATAATTTACACGCCCTTTTTTTATCAGAAACTTGGCTAGATGAAAATAACGAAACAACTTCATTAATAGAATCCAGTCCTCCAAATTATAATTTCTTAAGCGAGAACAGAAAACACAAACGAGGCGGAGGTGTAGCCACCATCTTTCACAACTCAATGAACTTTAAAAAGGTAACTCTGGGCACGTTTGATTCTTTTGAATACCTAGCCACCCAGATAAATGAGCCTAACAAAGCGTTATTTCTACGTTTATATAAACCCCCAAAAACTTAACTCTAACTTCTTTAATGATTTCAATGACCTTCTTTCTGTAATATGTATCGACTATGACCAACTAATCATCGTGGGGGACTTTAACATCCATACCGACAACCCCCAAGATAGACAAGCAAAAACGTTCGATGATACTCTCCACAACTTCGGACTGATCCAGCATGTCAAACAACCAACACACAATAAAGGACACACTCTGGACTTAATTATCAGCAAAGGTTTAAATATTTCTGACATCTCTGTAATTAATATTGCATTATCTGACCATTTCTGTATTTTCTTTCAAAGTACCATCTCTGCTAAATTATCCAGCCACAGTAAGACCACTATAAAAAAGCGTTTTCTAGGGGACAGTTCAGTACAAACCTTTAAACGTATTTATCCTTCCACCACATCCCCCTCATCTCCCAACTCAAACTCAGTAAATAAGTTGGTAGATAATTTCCTTGCGAAAATCTCAGACATCATGGATTCCATTGCTCCAACTAAAGTGAAAGTAGTCTCAGGTAGAAAGAAGTCTCCGTGGACAAGTAATCCACTGGTACGTAGTGAGTTTGACGTAGTGAGTGTCGACGAGCCGAGAGAAAATGGCGGAAAACTCGACTCCAGGTTCACTGTGAGATCTACAAAGAGAGACTGAATAGATATCAGCTAACTATAAAAGATGCTAGGGAATCGTTCTTTTCTGAAATCATCAACAGAAACATTAATAACGCACGGACTCTATTTGCAACAGTGGAAAGACTAACTAATCCTTTAGTGACAGTAGCCCCTGAACTAAACTCTACCAGGACCTGCAATGAATTTGCCAGCTTTTTCACTGAAAAGATTCTAACAATTAGACGGTCAATCTGTAGCTCAATATCGAACCCACAACCAGTGCCATCCCCAATCAACAACAATGTAGAGAAAATGTCTGAATTCCACGAATTAAACCAGAACAGCCTTGAAAAAATCCTTATCCAATTAAGCTCCTCCTCCTGCTGTCTTGATATCCTACCCACAGCTTTTCTAAAGAAGGTTCTTCCTGTTATTGGTTCTGATCTTGTTCAAATAGTGAACTCATCACTGCTATCAGGTGTCTTCCCTCAGGCATTAAAAACAGCAGTTATTAAACCACTGCTAACAAAGAAAAATCTGGACAACACGTTAATGCAGAACTACAGGCCAATCTCTAATCTCCCATTCATCAGTAAGATTATTGAAAAAGCTGTGTTTCAGTAGTTAAATGGCTTCATAACAATGACAAACCGTTTTGATGCTTTTCAGTCTGGTTTCCGCGCTCACCACAGCACCGAGACTGTCCTCGTCAAAGTATTTAATGACATCCGCATAAATACAGACTGTGGAAGAACCACAGTGCTGGTTCTGTTGGACCTCAGTGCAGCATTTGACACTGTTGATCATGATATTTTATTGGAACGACTGGAGAGCTGGGTCGGACTCTCAGGTACAGTACTTAGCTGGTTCGAGTCTTACCTAAAGAACAGGGACTTCTATGTTTCAATAGGAAACTTTTCATCAGAACGAACAGAAATCACATGCTCTCTTGCTTTTTTTTTTTTTTCTCTTGCTTTATTGTGTATCATGTGTAATGTGTGTTTCTTTTATGTGTTTCTTTTAAATCACCAAATCATGTAAAGCACCTTGAATTACCCTGCTGTTGAAAGTGTGCTATTCAAATAAAATTGCCTTGCCTTGCCATATTGTGCAATTAATGTATTAAATGTGATAAAGTATGTTCCTTTAAATATATATTCCAGGTATTCAATTCCTTTACACCTTCAGTCTGGAAAATGTATCATACATTTTTTGTGTAGGATGTCGCGGTTATTGAAAATGGGTGTACATCGGCATGGGATTAGTGTGGACTCTGTCATTTTTAGAAATGCCCACCATGCTGTCAGGGAGGAGCTGATATTTATGCTTTTAAAGCATTTGTGTCGTTTTATATTTGAGCTAATAAATGGTAGGTCTGAAAGTTTTATCTTAATCCATAATGTCTGTTCTACGTCCATCCAGGACTCATCTAGATAGTTATGTTTTAACCATCTTGAGATGTATTGGAGCCTGTTGGCTAAGAAATAATGATGAAAGTTCGGTAGATCTAGACCTTCTTTATCTTTGGTCTTCTGCAGTTTTTTTATGCCAATACGTAGGGGTTTATCTTTCCAAAGAAATTTAGAGACAGAAGAGTCCAGAGATCTAAACCAATCCGGTGATGGTTTGCTTGGGACCATTGAGAATAAGTAATTGATTCTGGGCAAAACCATCATTTTTATTGATGCAACTCTTCCCATAAGTGATATGGGTAGGGATTTCCATCTAGCAAGATCATCTTCCACTTTTTTACAAAGTGGGATGTAGTTTAGCTTTGTTAAATCTGCCAGTCTTGGTGAGACATTGATACCTAAATAAGTAATATTTCCGGACTGCAGTTGTGTATTAATGGGATTCTGGAAAGAACAATTGATTGGAGGAACCATAGATTTTACCAAATTTATAGAATCTGAAACTCTTTGAGTAAGAGTTTATCAACCTGATTACATGAGAGAGAGAGGTTTGTGAATGCTGGAGAAAAAGTAACACATCACCTGCATAAAGACTGATTTTATGTTCTATATTATTGCATTTTATGCCTTTAATATATAATTAGTTTGCCTGATTGCTGCTGCTAGCGGTTCAATAAAAATAGCAAACAAGGAGGGAGAGTTGACATCCCTGCCTGGTACCTCTCTGAAGATAAAACCTAGATAATGTTTGGTTATTAGTCCTGATACATGCTGTTGGTGAACTGTATAATATTTTCGACCAGTTTATAAAAGAATTTCCAAAGCCAAATTTATGTAAGGTTGCAAATACAAATTTCCAATTAACTCCATCAAATGCTTTTTCTACATCTAAAGATAATATATTAGTTTCAATGTTTTTACAGTAAAAATAATCTATTAAATCTATTAATCTGTGTGAATTTGTCGATGAATGTATCCCTTTTACAAAACCAGTTTGGTCAGGATGTATTGTAGGGGAGTTACTTTCTCTAACCTTTTTGCAAGGGCTTTGCAGATGATTTTAAGATCAACATTAATGAGGGATTTGGGACGATAGCTAGTAGGAAACACAGCCAGAATTCATATTTGGTGGAAGTCTGCCGTTTTCCTTGGTTTCCTGCAACATTCTGTGGAATGTTGGTGCCAGGATATTCCAGAATTCCTTATAGAACTCTGCTGGAAATCTATCAGGGCCTGGAGCCTTTTTATTGGGCATGCTTTGGAGAGCCTCCTGGAGTACAGCTGCTGTTAGTGGTGAATCCAGGGCCATCGCTTGACTATCTGATAATTTAGGAAGTGTTATTTTATCCAGAAATTGTTCAATTTAATGATCTGATGGGTTTATCTCCAGTGAGTATAAAGCCTTGTAAAATTCTTGAAAGGTGTTGGTTATTCTTTCAGGATCATATACTGTATTCTCGGTCTGGTCCCTAACAGCGGATATTGTCGTTTTTTTTTATTGTTTCTTTTTATTTTGAGCTGGTTAGCCAAAAAGCTATCTGATTTATTACCCTGTTCAAAGTTTTCTATCCAAAGTCTTTGAATTAAGAACTGGGCCTGTTTATTAATAATTTTATTTAATTCTAGCTTTGCTTTATGGATTTGGCCAAGTCTCTCCTCATCCATGTGGCTTCTAATAATTTAATAGTTTCTTCTAACTCCTGAATATGTTTGTTTTCTATTTTATTTTTATTTGATAAGAATGAGATTATTTTACCTCTAAGCACATTTTTCCTTGCCTCCCAGAGAATGGATGGAGACGAAACAGGGAGGTCATTATACTCCAAATATGAAGCCCACTCTTTAAAAAAAATATTTAATAAAATTTTCATCGTTAAGCAGTGATGTGTTGAATCTCCAATTTTTGCTTTGTAGAATTTCTTACTTATTTACCAGAGTTAAGGAAACAGGAGCATGATTGCTAACAGCTATAGGGTGTATGTCAGTGTCTGAGATGTCAGTCAACAGTGAGCTGCTGACTAAAAAATAATCCAGTCGGGAATAAGAATGGTGGACATTTGAGAAAAAAGTATATTTCCTATCATTGGGATGAAGAGATCGCCATGCATTGCAAAGTCCATAATCACTCACGTACTGCTTAACTATATCAATGGATTGCCAGCTGCGCTGAGTCCCTGCTGTACTGAACCTGTCTATTTCTTCATTTAGACCGAAGTTGAGGTTGCCCCCAACAAGAAGTGAGCAATCCAAGTATTCAGAAAGTGCAGAGAAAAAGGAATGAGAGAATGAGGGGTCATCAACATTTGGGCCATATATACTGACAGTACATAACACTTGGTTATATATGGATAGTTTTATTATTATAAAGCTACCCTCTGGATCTGTAACTGTGTCTAATACTGTAAAATTAACTTTTTATTTATTAATATTGCTACTCCCCTTTGTCTAGAGTTATAGCATGCAGAAAACAGATTAGGAAACTCAGGGGATTTTAGATCATCTGCTGCTGAGGTAGATTTATGAGTTTCTTGTAAAAAGACAACATCTGCCTTTAATCTTTTAAACTAATTAAAGATTTTAATTATTTCCTCTCTAGTGCCAGCTCCATGAACATTCCATGTTACAAATCTTAGAGTAGCCATAGTTGTGTGACTAAAGTTTAAAAGTACTTGTCACCATAGAAACAGATAAACACAAGTGCAGTCATAGGTAGTGCTTGTGGTTGGCTGATTGTAAGTCCGGAAGTAGAGATATAAGAAAGAGAAAAATAGAAGAAAGTTAGGGAGGTGTTTGGGGTTAGAGGGGGAGAGAGTTATATTATGTTGTGAAAAAAATTCTGTGTGTGTGTGAGTGACAGAAGAAAAAAAAGAGTGACAAACAGGTTTGGTAGACATGTGAAGAGGAGGACAAAAAGAGCCGATATCCCAGCCCTGACCCCGCCCACATCAAACGACGTAAACAATTTTACAGAGCTGTTCTTTTATTACATTATAATTACCTGATAAAACAAATCTTATCTAACCAGTGATACATGACTCCGACTAACCTGTTACTTTTCCTAATAAAGCCACAGGGTGATTTGCCATTAACATACAGTTTATTTACCTCCACTGTAGCTCTGGTGCCTTCGCTGATATATTTCTTCCTTATTGGGAATAAAACTCACCTTCTATCCAGGATCTCTTTCGGATATTGATTGTTAATGCTGTAATGGGTTCCACGCAGCTCTCTGCCCTGTCCTCTGACTTGCTCTTTTTGCTTGTAGTGCTCGAATTTAGCAACAATTAGTCGCAGGAGGCTGTTGTTGTGCCTCTTGCCGCCAAGCCGGTGGAAGCGATGGAAAGTGATGTTCTTTAACCCTATCACGTGGGAATTTCAGCTGATGTTGGAGTAATTCTCAGACAGTGGTTTCAGTGTCTTCCTCTGCCTGTTCTGGGATCCCAGAGAAGACAACGTTGTCCCACATGTCCCTGACCTGTATATCCAGGATGTTTTCCTTAATCCTTTTGTCTTCTCCAGTCAGCTTTGTCATCTCATCGGTGAGTTTCTTTACATTGTCTCTCAGCGTTTTGTTTTCTGCTGCAAGTGATTCTACCTGTTCTTGGCTGAATTCCAGAGATTCCCTTAGAGCTTAAAATACTTTGTGGAGAACTTCAACCAGGGCAAGACGGGCGTCTGGGCTAGTTAGCTTCTTATCAGTTGAATCCAGGACACCAGAATAGCTTTTCTCTGGAGAGATAGTGGAGGTGCTGGCTTCATAATGGGTGCGTTTCTGTGATGGAGTGCTTGTCAGCATGGTAGAAGTGGATTTTTGTGGTTTAACTATAACTATGTTGTCAAAACACTTATCCAAGTAGCTGTCCAGGCTGTCCAAGGTTTCCTCATCCAGTTTGTTTTATGGAGAAATACAATATAGTGGTTATTTTTTGAAAACAATTGGTATATTTGGCTCGAAATTTCTGGCTTGTTTTACCTGAGTTTGCTTGTTTCACCAGTATCCCGCCATATTACTTACTCACAGCTCTCGTGAGATCTCAGCAGCTCATCCTCAGTAGTTGTGTCCTCATTCCCTGTCGTTGCGTGATGTTACTTCTATTCTTGGCTTCTTTGAGGACGTTTCCTGACCTGGCTCCTTATTCCCCGTGCTCTTAGTAGTGATAAATAAAATTCATTATTCTCTCTCAGTAAGTGAGGCAGCATCGGAGAGAACTGTAGAACCTCATTTATGTTTTGATTGTTTTGATTCAGTCAAGCTTTTGGAATTATCAAAAATATTATCCTCATCTAAACCTTCAACTTGTATGTTGGACCCAATCCCAACCAAATTATTTAAGAAAGTGTTCCCTTTGGTTCCTGGCCCCATTTTAGATATGATGAATCTATCCTTTGCAAATGGATATGTACCACAGGAATTTAAGGTTGCTGTAATTAAACCTTTACCCAAGAAACATTCCCTGGATCAAGAAGACTTAGTTAATTATAGACCTATATCTAACCTTCCATTCTTATCCAAAATCTTTGAGAAAATAGTTGCTAATCAAGTATGTGAGCATCTAAACAGTAAAAACCCATTTGAAGAGTTTCAGTCAGGTTTTAGAGCTCATCATAGCACTGAAACAGCACTGGTGAATGTTACTATTGATATTCTCATGGCCTCAGATAATGGACTTGTGACTGTTCTGGTCTTGTTAGATCTCAGTGCTGCTTTTGACATAGTGGATCATAATACTCTCTTAGAAAGGCTTTAAAATTTTGCTGGAATAAAGGGAACAGCACTAGGCTGGTTTAAATCATATTTGTCTGACAGATTCCAGTTTGTTCTGTCATGGTTGGCTCAGATAGACTCATAAGTTACACAACTAGACTCAGACTCCAGGAAAGAGTTTAAGACGTTTTATTTGAATTCCTTGTAGGCGACACGGGATGAATGGAGATACGGTAGACGCCACTGGAAGGTAGGAATAATTTGTTAGGATCTCCTTCATAGAATATGGCGAGGATGTTTGAGGAGGATGGGGTTACTCACTGGAGGAACCTTGCGTCCAGACAGGCGAGGGAGGTAGGGATCCAGAATCCTGAGACTTTAGAGAGCCGTATGAATGCCAGGTAAATCCTCTTGTTATAGGTGTAAGAAGTGCTTAGCGTCTGGACCGCCAGGGGCAGTGACAGCATCAAGGAGGAGCGGCCAATAACCCAAGGAAGACGGGCGCCGGTGGGGGAGTCCGGGACTGAGACCAGAGGACGACGCTGAGGGTTTGCCAAGGAGCTCAGGTCGTAGGAAGCAGAAGGACAACTAGAGAATCAGGAGGACAACACAGGTGAGTAAAGAAGTAATTCTCACGGGAAAGCCAGAGTAGAGGTCAATTACCACTCCTTGGAAGGGAATCATCTGACGCCCGTCTGGTGGCACAGCTCTCCTTAAATGCAGTAGGCTGATGAGGGGATTAGCTCCAGGTGTGTCGGTCCAACACTCAGCATCTGTGGAAAAAGGAGGACATGGCTCCCTCTGCTGGATGCTGACATTACCTCCCCCTCAACGGACGCCTCCTGGCGGCCGACCGGATCTCCTTTCAAAATCCCTGATAAGGGACTGGTCCAAAATAAACGAACGGGGCACCCAGGAGCGTTCTTCTGGGCCGTAACCCTCCCAGTCCACCAAAAACTGATAACCCCTCCCCCGGCGACGAGTCCCCAGGATACGAGACACAGTGTAGACTGGATCTCCGTCGACCATGCGGGCAGGAGGGGGGTTAGGAGGTGAAGGACACAAGGAACTAACAGAAACCGGTCTGATCTGGGAAACATGGAACACAGGGTGGACACGAAGGGAAGACGGAAGCTTCAGGCGAACGGCCAAAGGGTTCAGGACGGCAAGGATAGGGAAGGGACCCAAGAAACGTGGGGCAAGTTTCTTGGGAGTGGCTTTCAAGTTGATGTTTCTGGCGGATAGCCACACCATCTGACCAGGGCTGTAGGATGGTGCGGAGGACCGGTGGCGGTCAGCATACTTCTTGTTCTACAGGGAGGTACGCTGCAGGGCAGCCTGAGTCCAGATCTTTTTACAGGACGTACGGATGTATGCTCGAACCGAAGGGAGAACAGAATCAGGAACAGAGTTGGGCAGCAGAGATGGTTGGAACCCAATAGAGGCTTCAAATGGGGAACGACCAGTGGCAGTGGAGATATGGGTGTTATGGGCATATTCAATCCAGGGTACGTGAATACTCCATGACTGTGGATTGGAGGAACAAACACACCTGAGGGGATCTTCAACTTCCTGGTTGAGTCTCTCGCACTGGCCGTTGGTTTCGGGATGAAATCCAGATGATAAGCATGGTTCGGCCCCAAGAGCACGACAAAACTCCTTCCAGACCTGGGAGGAGAATTGGGGACCTCTGTCCGAGGTGATCGCTAAGGGGATACCATGTAAACGGAAAACATGATTAACCAGTAATTTGGTCGTCTGAGCTGCGGAGGGAAGTTTAACTAAAGCCACAAGGTGGCAGGCTTTAGAGAATCGGTCAACAATCGTGAGGATGACCGTTCTTCCCTTGGAGGGTGGGAGACCAGTCATGAAGTCCAGAGCGATGTGGGACCAAGGGCGGGCTGGGATGGGTAGAGGCTGCAGGAGACCTGAGGGGGGTTGGTGAGTATTTTTGTTCTTATTACAAGTATGGCAAGCGGAAACAAACTCCTTAACATCTTTGTTAAGGCCCGGCCACCAAAAATACCGTCGAAGATAAGCCACCGTCCTACTGACCCCTGGGTGACAGGTGAATTTGGACGAATGTGCCCATAGAATGGCCTTAGAGCGGACTGAAGAGGGAACAAAGCGTCTCCCAGGAGGACCACCACCGGGGTCAGGTTCCAGCTGGGAGGCGACCTGGATCTGTTGCTCCAGGTCCCACGAAAGGCTTCTGATTCTGCATGAGGGTGGCAGGATGGGTTCGGGGGCCTCGGGATCAGAATCGGAGGAAAATTGTCTGGAGAGGGCATCCGGTTTTGTATTTTTCGATCCGGGTCTGAAGGTAATGTCGAAATTGAATCTAGAGAAGAACAGGGACCAACGAAATTGTGTGGGATTAAGGCGTTTAGCATCCTTGAGGTAGGACAAGTTCTTGTGGTCTGTAAGAACCAAAATGGGTAATTTGGTTGCCTCCAGCCAGTGTCTCCACTCCTCAAGGGCGAGTTTAATGGCCAACAGCTCCCGGTCCCCCACATCATATTGACTCTCTGTGGGAGAAAATCTCTTCGAAAAGAAGGCACACGGGTGGAGCTTACCATCCGCCAGGGGGCGTTGGGAGAGGACCGCCCCAATGCCAGTGTTAGACGCGTCAACCTCCAGGACGAATTGGATGTCCGGGTCAGGTTGAATCAGGACAGGTGCCTGGGTGAAACGATGTTTGAGCTCTCTAAATGCGTGATCAGCCTCTGGACCCCAAAAAAAACACACGTTTAGACGACGTTAAGGCAGTGAGAGGAGCTGCAACGTTGCTAAAATCCTTGATAAAGCGCCTGTAGAAGTTGGCGAAACCGAGGAACTGTTGGAGCTCTTTCCTGGTCTCGGGGGTAGGCCACTCCTCCACCGCCCGGATCTTGACAGGATCCGCCCTCATGCGTCCTGCGTCAAAGATGTATCCCAAAAAGACAGATGATTTATGAAATTCACACTTCTCACCTTTCACGAATAGACTGTTCTCTAGGAGCCTGTTTAGGACCTGCTTGACGTGGACTCGATGTTCTTGAATGTTTCTGGAGAAGATTAGAATGTCATCGAGATAGACAAAAACGAAAATGTTGAGAAAATCGCGGAGGACATCGTTAATGAGGGCTTGAAAAACTGCAGGAGCATTGGATAAACCAAACGGCATGACGAGGTATTCGAAATGACCTATATGTGTTTTGAAGGCGGTCTTCCATTCATCTCCTTCTCTGATTCTGACCAAATGATAAGGGTTGCGGAGATCTAATTTGGTGAAAATGTTGGCTTCACGGACGGGATTGAAAGCAGATGAAATGAGAGGTAAGGAATACTTGTTTTTAATTGTGATATTATTTAAGGCTCTGTAATCTATGCAGGGACGGAGAGTTTTGTCCTTCTTTTCAACAAAGAAGAATCCCACACCCACGGGAGAGGTGGACGGGCGGATAAGCCCAGCTTTAAGAGACTCATTAATGTATTTTTCCATGGCCTCTCATTCGTGTTTGGTCAGATTGTAGAGTCTGCCAGCAGGTAAGGGAGAACCAGGAATGAGATCTATGGCACAGTTGTAAGGGCGATGAGGTGGAAGAGAGAGGGCTTTCTTCTTGCTGAAGACAGGAAAAAGGTCATGATATTCGGAAGGAACTGAGGAGAGGTCAGGCATGGAATCAATACTCTCAGTTGTTTTACACTGAGGAATAGCTGAACGTAGACAGTCGGCATGACAAGTAGAACTCCAGGATTCTATATGTCCTTTGGACCAATTAATGGTGGGGTTATGCTTCTTTAGCCAGGGATAACCCAGCACTATGTCAGAATCGGTGATGGGGAACACGAGTAAACTGATCTCCTCATGGTGATTCCGAGGTTAAGAGGGTGAGACTCTTTGTTCTCTGGGAAATAGTAGATAACCGGTTCCCATCTAAAACATCGAAAGTCTGGGGAAGAGCTTCTATAGGGACCGAAAGTTGCTGGACCAACTGAGGACTAATCAGGCTTTGATCTGAGCCTGAATCTATTAATGCCTTGACAGGCCGACATCAGTCCCCAACTAAAAGAGTGGCTGAAAGAAGAAATCTGGGAGGTTGGGATTGAGCGCCCGTCAAAACTCCCAGTCTTAACGACGGGCTCTCTCTTTTGGGCGGATCGGGCAGGCCGCGATAAAATGTCCCTTGATGCCGCAGTATAAGCAGGCCCGATCCTCCATGCGTCTTAGGCGCTGGGCCGGAGTTAGCCGAGTCTTCCCGATCTGCATGGACTCTGAGTCGTCGTGAGAGACAGTTTCCCCTGGACTGGAATAGGAACGGTCTGTGGCTGAAAGACAGTTGGAGGAGGTGAAACTACCTGAGTTGAAGCTGCAGGAGTACTCGGGAGGCTGGAAGGTCCGGGTCTGGATCTGATGGAACGGAGCTCGTCTAACATTTGGGTGATCTGTTGAAAGCCTTGCTGGAAACATTGTTGCTGTTGAACCAAGCTCTGAAGTAAGGATTTGTGGCGTCCTAACAAGACCCCCTGCTCAGAGAGAGCCGAGCGTAGTTGTGTAACTGAGTCGAGGTGGTCAGATGATTCTGTCATGGTTGGCTCAGATAGACTCATAAGTTACACAACTAGACTCAGACTCCAGGAAAGAGTTTAAGACGTTTTATTTGAATTCCTTGTAGGCAACACGGGATGAATGGAGATACGGTAGACGCCACTGGAAGGTAGGAATAATTTGTTAGGATCTCCTTCATAGAATATGGCGAGGATGTTTGAGGAGGATGGGGTTACTCACTGGAGGAACCTTGCGTCCAGACAGGCGAGGGAGGTAGGGATCCAGAATCCTGAGACTTTAGAGAGCCGTATGAATGCCAGGTAAATCCTCTTGTTATAGGTGTAAGAAGTGCTGAGCGTCTGGACTGGACCGCCAGGGGCAGTGACAGCATCAAGAAGGAGCGGCCAATAACCCAAGGAAGACGGGCGCCGGTGGGGGAGTCCGGGACTGAGACCAGAGGACGACGCTGAGGGTTTGCCAAGGAGCTCAGGTCGTAGGAAGCAGCTCAGGAGGACAACTAGAGAATCAGGAGGACAACACAGGTGAGTAAAGAAGTAATTCTCACGGGAAAGCCAGAGTAGAGGTCAATTACCACTCCTTGGAAGGGAATCATCTGACGCCCGTCTGGTGGCACAGCTCTCCTTAAATGCAGTAGGCTGATGAGGGGATTAGCTCCAGGTGTGTCGGTCCAACACTCAGCACCTGTGGAAAAAGGAGGACATGGCTCCCTCTGCTGGATGCTGACATGTTCATGTAAATGATAAATCTTTTTCCACTCAAGGGGTACTTGTGGAGTACCACAGGGCTGTGTACCTGGATCAATTCTTTTTACTATATATATGCTTCCAATTGGTAGAATCATTAGAGGGCATGGGATAAATTTCCACAGCTATGCTGATGATTCACAACTATATTTATCCTTAAATCCTGATGAATCCAGTCAGTTAGGTAGATTACAGGCATGTCTGGAAGACATAAAACATGGATGACTCTAAACCTTCTGCTTTTAAATTCTGACAAGACAGAAGTTTTTGTCTTTGTACCAGAAGCTTTAAAAAAGAAACTGCTTAGTCAATCACTTCATCTGGATGGTATTAAATTGGCCTCCAGTAATAACATAAAGAACGTCCCCAATATTTTTGACCAAGACATAACATTATGTCCAGGAGTGATGTTAAGAAATTATTTCATACATTTGTTTCTTCAAGGCTGGAATACTGTAATTTTTTGTTATCAGGAAGTCCACAAAATGCAATTAAAAGTGTTCTGTTGATCCAAAATGTGGCAACAAGAGTTCTGATCTGTTTAGAGTTGCCTTTGAGTAATGTTTTCATGTATCATATGTTTTGTGTGTGTTTTATGCTTTGTTGCTGTTTTTACTTTATCCCCTAATCATGTAAAGCACCTTGAATTACCTTATTGTTGAAAGTGTGCTATACAAATAAAATTGCCTTGCCTTGATGAATATTAAAAAAGAGATCACATTTCTCCTGTTTTAGCCTCCCTTCATTGGCTCCCTGTTAAATCCAGAATAGAATTTCAGATCCTCCTCCTTACGTATGAAGCCCTTAAGAATCAAGCTTCATCATACATCAGAGGTCTGATTGTTCCATATGTTCCTAACAGAGCATTTCGCTCTCAGACTGGTGGCTGGTTAGGTTGGGTTAGTTCATCCTAAGCTATCTCTGTAGTTATGCTGCTATAGGCTTAGACTGCTGGAGGACAGACTGACCACTTTTCTTCACTCTACTAATTTTCTCTTCTACTACTCTCCAGTTGTTGTTTTTTTCTTTTAATTCAACTGTTAACTTTGTTTTTTCTCAGTGTTTTTTTCTCCATAGAAGCTACACCTGGTCTGGTATCCTGCTTAGCTACAATGCCCTTTTGGACAGGGAGCGTCGACTGTGATGATGCTCCCAGTAACTGAACATCCTATCCTGTTCCATGCCCTGTTATTAACTTTTTACTTTCTTTAATATAGAAACTCTTATAACATTTCTTTTTTCTCTTTTTGTGTTTCTGCTCTTTTTTCTCGAACCCCCAGACCATCATGGCAGATGGCCGCTCGTACTGAGCAAGATTTTGCTGGAAGTTTCTTCCTGTTAAAGGGGAATTTTTCCTCTCCACTGTCACTTCATGCTTATTCAGTATGAGGGATTGCTGTGATTGGAGTCTGCCTGAACGGGGCACAACCTCAAGTCAATGAACGATGCAATTGGCTGGGATTCCTTAAATGTTTTTTTTAACTGATTGGAATGTTTGTATGACTGCATTGAAATTACTTTTCTTGTAAAATGCCTTGAGATGACATCTGTTGTGAATCAGTGCTATATAAATAAACTGAATTGAAAATGAATTGAGCTGCAGAGACTCAGCTCAGGGAGTAGAAGTTGATGATTGGATGATTGGCCGAACACGACAAACCTGGTCCTTTTTCTATGTAAAAAACGAAGGGATGGACACAGCAAATATGTGGAAGATGGTGCTCTGGTCAGATGTGACCAAAATCCAATTTTTTTCACAAACATGTAAAGAGCACTTTGGGATGAAAAAACTTTCACTATTCATCATTCTAAATATTGTGGTAAAGGAATTTCTTTTTCAGCAGGGACAGGGAAACTAGTCATAGCTGATAGGAACAGGCATGGAACTATATACAGGGCATTCTTGAAAGAAAACCTTTTAAAGTGGTGAAAAAGTCTTGGGCGGAGGTTCACCTTCCACCACTGAAACAACTTTAAACAGACAGCCAGAGGTACAGTGGAATAGTTTCGATCAAAACATATTAATATTTTAGAATAGCATGAGCAAACATCGTAGTCTGTTGCAGGACTTCATGTTCAAAGATGCTCCTCATTTAATATGACTGAACTTTAGCTTCTTTTGAAAGAATAATGAACAGACATTTCAGTCTGTAGATGCTCAAATCTGGTAGGGAAACACCATAAACAACTTGCAGCTGTAATTATAGCTGAATATGGTTATACAATGTTTTGACTGAATAAAAAGACATGTCACACTTTTAAGATTTGTGTTTGTCACAAAACTTGTAAATTGTCCTTTCCTCTGTAAACATGTACTAATTTGTGTTGCTCTGTTACATGAAATCTCAATAAAACAAATAAAAATTAGTGGTTATAACATGACAAAATTATGAAAAGTTCAAGATGTGTGAATATGTTCGCGGAGGACTCTACTGTATTACAATTACAAGTTTCCTACGGGAATTGCCCACAGACTTTATACTGCAAAGCATTCTGGGATTGTGGGAGCTACCTGTCACCTCTGTCAAACAGCAGTCAATAGGTGGTGGTCAGAGTGGGAGACATAATCCCCTTTCAAACAGGCCATGAAAAACGGTAATTTTCCGGACTTTGTCTGTTTTGCTTTTGAGTCTGAAAGCAATCTTCCGGACTTTGTCCGGATACCCTTTACCAGTAATTTCACAGATAAAGACCTAGTAAGAAGAGCGGGCTTTTCACGGTATGGTGTTTGCATTCAGATTATCAGGTAATGTTCTGGGAAAAGGGGAGGGGTGTGGGGCGGTGGGGAAAAGGGGAGGCAAGCAGGGAACGCTGTGAGCGCACACATTGATGACATATAAATATCACTATTTTCCTTTCAGCTTCTTCGTCGATGTCTCTTAAGCGTTTCCATGTGCACAAAATTGCACACATCACAAAGACAAGCATCTTTGTAATAATCCCTTTGTTTGGGGAAATGACATGTATGCCCGCCGCACTAAGTTAACGTCATATCCACATACAACCCCCCACTCCCCCCCACCCCACAGACATTCATCAGGATCTTCCGGTACATTTCTTGTTGTGTGAAAGCAGCCAAAAGGCAATGTTCCGGATAAAAGTGGTTTATTTGAAAACACAACTCCAGTTAAAAACCAGATGGAATTGTCCGCAACTATTCCAGAACTTCTGTCTGAAAACGGCTCAAGTGACAGAACAGGCAATTGATAGAAAAGACGAGTAGGCATGGTTGTACTTATCTTGAGAGAGGTCATAGTGAAGTGAGTATTCTTCTGGTTCCTCCATGGCTCTAGCCTCCAAAGGACTACATCATTTTGTAAATGCTGGAACCTTAAATTCAGTACATATAAATCCTGGGTATGACATAGTTCTACACAGTAGTTACAGTTAGCATAGCAACCAACCAACTAGTGCACTACAGTGTAATGTCATGAGGCCATCCCTATTGGCATCGATCCTGTTTGGCCTCAAAAGTTTTGAGGTAATGCTTCATTACCCTTACTTGGGCTTTTAGCTGACAGAAAGTTTATAAATAAAGTGCACATCTCGATTGTGAAAAAGTGGTTAACTTTATGTGTTCTTCTTAATTATTAAATGAAGACCAGAGTGGAGATTGATTATAGCTTACTGCAGTATCAGTGTTCACAGTGACTAGCATTTATATGTATTTCTGGTTAATCAAGTTATATATAACAATTTAAGTCACAACCATGTTTTTAAGATAAATGATGGGTGTAGAAAATCTATAATTTCCATTGGAAATACATTATTGGTCATGAACACAATGGAAGGAAGAAAGCATGGCTGTATGTAACTCAATTTAATAGTATGTTAAAAAGAAGGGTGTTGAATGACGTGCAAGTTAAGAAAGTTCACCCAGAAAAGTAAAAGCTGACACTGATGTCATTCTTTCTCTCTCTACTTCTCTTTCTCTCTCTACTCTAGTTGTTAACAGGAACCTTGGACGGGAAGCTACGACTGTTTCAATCAAGCACAGGGTCCCAATTGTCCTGTGACACCAGTGCTGCTGTGGATTGCATCTCTAACGTGACTGTGTAATTACAGCTGACTGCAGGAAACACCATGCAGCATTCATTAAGGCAGCTGAAACCCACAGGCAAGGATTTTATAAGAAACAACAAATTTAAGTATTTTTTTTCTGTTGCCTTTAGCTCAGTGAAGATCAAAAACATGTGAAAAATCAGTGTTGGTATATGTTATTTTTGTGTGCTATGAATTTTAAAAATAAACAACACATTACATCTTGTTCATCTTAGCTAATCTCCCAGTGTTTACTTAATTCTATCTGACTAAGATTCAAAGGAATGTCAGAGTTCACTAAGAATGTCTTTGATTCAGCTAACCACATTATTGTGACGTGTCTGTATTTGACAATTGTAGCTAAATTGCCAAAAAAACAATAAATATAGGTCATTCTAAATTCTTAAACATTTTTGACACTTAAGCATCACAAAAACTATTGTTACTTACAGTATGCGGAACAGATGTAAACTATCACAGGCGGTGGCCACTATTTAGCAAATCACCACGTAGAATCATGACATCAACTGGGTGCAACCTTTTTGACTGCCAGAAACACAGATGCTCCTACTGTTCATACTGACAAAACAACATTCAGTTTCTATAGCTGCATATTAACTCTTTTCTATCTGAATCATAAGTAATGACACAAATGTGTATGTTCATAGAGTAAAGTTCAACAAGCTTTATTATTGTCTAAGTCTAAGTGGATTACAAATACTTGCAACAGATTGTTTGTTGTGTTTTGTTTTTTTCATTTTTGTTTGTTGAGTTCCATTTTATGCAGACGATTCACAAGTTTGTCAAAGCTTGGCTATCAAGAAACAATCTGAAGGAAATTAGATTGTCTTTATTATAGAAACCTAAATCCAGATCTAGCTCCGTGATTATAATTTGCAATTAGAGTTCCACAATATATTGACCACTAACAGTGAGTGTAATATTGCACTGCAAAGACCTGCTTGTGCAAAGTATTATATTTTAAGTGTAGTAGATTAATGTTTTGGATATTTATAATATATTTGGCCAGTTGGATGGACATGAGAAAACTATAGCAAACTAAAAGTTGTTTTTATTTTTAAGTTTAATGGCCGGGCAATCTTTAAAGGTTTACTTTAACACTCAAACAACACAGATTGACAGTGTGTCACAAGTAATTTTGCTGTATACATTTTTGTGTTGTTAATTAGCCAATAAGAAGGTTTTTGCAGTGGTATGGACCCGCCAATATTCAGTTTCTTACAAAAGTATTCATATTCCCTGCATCTGAATTCTGCCCCCTCTACTCTAATACTCCTAAATAGAATCCAGTGCAGCCATGAATATGATTTGAAGTACTTTCGAAGAGGTGTAAGGCACTGAACAGAGAATCCCCCAATCTACACACAAACACACTCCTCTGCTTTGATACAAGAAGTAAAAGTGGTGAAATATTTTTCCTGTTGATGTTACTTTATAAATCATATCATACCTCTCGCTTTTTTTCTCCAGAAAAACTTCTACTACTGGTATTTTGCAACACTTAATCAAATCTTCAGAGGCTTCAGAAGACTTTACCTTTCTGGAAAATAATAAAATTTCCAGGTTTACTCTTCTCCAATCCATTAGAGAAGATATTGTACTTGATGCCGATGCTGATGATGGAATGATAAATCCACTCATGAGCTGCTGATTCATAGGAGTTCTCTTCTCTTTCTTGTTCTCCGTCCAGTAGTCTGCTTTTGATTTATACTGTCTTTTTGGACTTTCTGCTTTAATTGATTCCAATGGCAGATGGCCATCTGTTTTATTTATGCTCCTTTGAACTTATATATTATTAACATACACATTTCTGATCTCAAATTCTGGTTTGTTTGTAGTATGTGGGATTTTGTGTCTGTTCTTGTGCTACAGAGACAGAGATGTACTGGCAAGACTGGATCTACCCCATCATCATAAGCTTTAGTGTTTCTCCAAGTAGAAAAATAATAAAACAAAACATAATAAATTCTTTTTTGACTAAATTTATGAAGCAACATCCCCCCCTATCTGTATGCTGGAATGTGTTTCTATCTTCTTTTGAATGATTAAAACTGCTGCTTTTATAAACCAAGTACAATTTTTCAGACAAAGATTATACATTACCATATGTGCACATTCCTCCTTTCTGTGAGATCTTTTTTTTTTCTTTGGTGTACTCCCTGTGTTGATCTCATCAGAACAGAATGGGGTTGTAGTTGAAAATGGCCACACCCATAAACCATCATTGATTCTGGTACAAAGTTAGATTTTTCCCAAAATGTTTTTGTTCTGTTTGATAGACGAACTTAGTCTGGATCAGAACATGCAAAAATTTAGGACAGTGGCTCTGTGCCACCCCTGAACAGAATTTGACAGCACATTCAGTGAAAACAGTCTGTCTGCATCCCCGTGTTATTCCAAATGCAAATGCTAAAAGATCTCACACTCCTGTCTCATTACCCCTTTAAGCTTTCAGTTTATTGGCTCTTGAATGTATGTTTTGGACTTAACTTTGCCTCATGATCAGAGGTGGGTAGTAACTAGTTACAGTTACAGTTCTGAGTAACTTTTGGAAAAAAAATACTTTTAAGAGTTGCTTTGCTATGACGTAATTTTTACTTTTACTTGAGTAATACTATTGTGAGGTATCGCTGCTCCTGCTTGAGTAAAATTTATGGATACTCTTCTCACTGTGAGTAAATTCACTGAATGAAGAATAAACACTTTTTAACCAAAAATACACCAGACACACACCCAAATTGTATTAAAGGAGACCACCACAAGCTTTGGTTTTCTAATGTAATTTCCTGCCCGTTGAGCTTGTTGTTGCATTTTGACATTAAGTGAATATACAGTGAAATGCCATAAATTGTCACTGGAAGTACCATCTACTTACCTTTACCAGTACCAGTACTGGTATTAATAAAATTGACTTAGAAAAGTGTTTCTTCTGCTCAATATCTGTTATGTAATTATGTTATTTGTATCATTCTTTTCATTTTAGTCTTTAAAATACCAGAATTTGCCCATAATGTTATATTTTTGTCTGTCTGATGACATCATTTAAAAAATGTTGGATGTTACTCAGTACTCAAGTAGCCTATTTACCAAAAACTTCCATTACTCTTACACGAGTAATTTTTTTGGACATTTCTTTTTACTTTTACTTGAGTAGAGGTAGAACCACAGTACTTTTTCTGTTGGACCTCAGTGCAGCATTTGACACTGTTGATCATGCTGGGTCGGACTCACTGGTACAGTACTTGGCTAGTTTGAGCCTTACCTAAAGAACAGGAAATTCTTTGCCTCAATAGGAAACTTTTCATCCGAACGAACAGTAATCACATGTGGGGTGCCCCAGGGCTCCATCTTAGGACCCCTCTTATTTAATATCTACATGCTCCCACTATGCAAAATTATAGCAACCAATAAGATTAGCTACCATAACTACGCGGATGATACTCAGCTCTACATTACAATGTCACCAGGTGACTCTGAACTCATCCGAACCCTAAGTGAATGCATTGACCAAATAAATGGATGGATGTGCCATAACTTTCTCCAGCTGAATAGAAACAAAGCTGAAGTAATTATTTTAGGACCCAAAGAGGAATGATCAAGAAACAGCACACAGCTTCATTTAATACAGCTAGAAACTACTGCTCAGGCACGAAACCTAGGTGTAGTTATGGACTCAGACCTGAACCTCCAAGGTCACATAAAGGCAATAACAAGGTCAGCTTTCTATCACCTGAAGAACATTTCTAGGATTAAAGGACTGATGTTACAACAGGACCTGGAAAAACTCATCCATGCGTTTATCTTTATTCGGATTGATTACTGTAAAAGCGCCCTCACGGGTCTGCCTAAAAAGTCAATCAGACAGCTGCAGCTAATCCAGAATGCTGCTGCTCGTGTCCTCACTAGAACCAGGAAAGTAGAGCCCCAGTTCTAAAGTCCTTACACTGGCTCCCTGTAGCTCAGAGAATAGATTTCAAAATACTTTTACTAGTTTATAAATCATTAAATGGCTTAGCACCAAAGTATGTTGAAGACCTGTTGTCACCGTACCAACCACCAAGACCACTCAGGTCCTCCAATACTAGCCTAAACATCCCTAGACTCAGAACCAAACATGTAGAAGCAGGTTTCAGTTTCTATGCTCCCCTTATCTGGAACAAACTTCCTGACGAGTGCAGAGCTGCTGAAACTCTGAACTGCTTTAAATCGAGACTAAAAACCCATCTGTTTAAAATTGCCTTCGAGTAAATGATTACTGTAATATGTATCAACTGTGTTTATGCTCTCTTGCTTTATTGTGTATCATCTGTTGTGTATGTTTATTGTGCATCATGTGTAATGTGTGTTAAATGGTAATTTGCTACTTTTACTTTTACATTTCCAATGTTATATTCTATGTTTGTTTGTTTTGTTTTTCACCAAATCACATAAAGCACCTTGAATTACCCTGTTGTTGAAAGTGTGCTATACAAATAAAATTGCCTTGCCTTGCCTTGCCTTGAAGTAGTGCTACTCTTACTTGAGTACAGTTTTTTGGTACTCTACCCATCTCTGCTTATGATATAAGACAGATTTCATGATGAGCATGAAGCTTAGTATTTTGTAAAATGCTATAATGATGCTATATGGCTCAAATATATTGATACTCTTTTGATTTTTCAAAATGTATCATGCAAAAACAACATATTTATTTGGATGACTTAAGTAGCACATTATTGTGTAGTGGAACAAAAAGCTTGCATGGTTTTTAAAACTTTTTACCAGAAACAAATCTTACAAGCGAGGGTTGCATAAGCATTTGAAATATAAAAAATTATATCCCCCCAGCCAAATGATGACGCCATTGTCTTTGATTCAGGTGGTCCGCATGGTTTGTCTTTGATGTTTGAAAGTAAATAGAATGTGATGCTGTGTCCCATGTGATGCTGGGTTTAATCTTATGAGACACAACTGTTTATGATTTGCTAGTAGACTGTAAACCGATCCCTCATTTGGGAAAGGGAGGTGCAAGGCAAGGCAGGCAAGGCTATTTTTTTTTTATTAGTACACTTTCAACAACAAGATAATTCAAGGTGCTTTACATGATTAAGGGGTAAAATAAAAATAGCAGTAAAACACGGACAAAGCATATAAAGACAGCAATAAAGCAAGAAGCGCACACAAAACATATGATACATGAAAACATTACCCAAAGACAGCTTTAAACAGATGAGTTTTTAGTTGTGATTTAAAAGAACTCAGTGTTTTAGCAGCTTTGCAGTTGTCTTGAAGTTTGTTCCAGATTAGAGGGGCATGGAAACTGAAAGCTGCTTCTCCATGTTTGTGTCTAATTCTAGGGATGTTGAGTAGACTGGAATTCGAGGACCTGAGTGGTCTGGGGGGGTTGGTATAGTAACAGTAGATCTTCAACATACTTTGGTGCTAAGCCATTCAATGATTTATAAACTAGTAAAAGTATTTTGAAGTCTATTCTCTGAGCTACAGGAAGCCAGTCAATGGACTTTAGAACTGGGGTGATGTGCTCTAATTTCCTGGTTCTTGTGAGGACACGAGCAGCAGACTGCAACAAGATCGATGAACACCAAGCCCTTACAAGGACTCAGCCAGAGTACTTTGGAATGCAGTATTATATATGATTCACTGAGACGTGTCTGGAGGATCATATCCTCGACTCCAATGTCTCTCTGTAAGGCTTCCTGACTGTATGAGCAGACACAGATCTGAAGACGAACAGGAAAAGAAAAAGGAGGTGGAGTAGCAGTTCTATCAACAACAGATGGTGTCATCCAGGACATGTTACTGTGAAGTGTCGTCTCTGCAGCCCAGATATTGAACTCTAGGCTGTAAGTTTTGGTCCATATTATTTACCAAGCGAGTTCACCAGTGTTATTCTGGCAGTTGTTTACATTTCATCTTCAGCCGTTGCTAACAATGCATCAGTGTCATTGTCGCTAAACATTTCCACAGTTTGTCAGCTGCTCCACAAGAGAAAACAAGATCTTGGATTTGTTTTATGCAAATGTAAAGGATGCATACATGCCCAAACCAAGACCTCATCTGGGACAAATAGATTGCAATCTTGTTATTATCTGCTCAGAATATAAACCACTTGTTCAGAGGTGACCTGTGAGAAAAAGAACTGTGAAGCCCTGCAGGGTTGTTTTGAGACCACAGACTGGATGACTCTTTACCAACCACATGGAGAGGACATCAATCCCATGACTGACTGTGTGTCTGACTATATAAACTTCTGTGTGGACAACATCATCCCCACCAGAAAAGTGGGATGCTTCCCTAATAACAAACCCTGGATCACCAGTGACCTGAAGGAACTGCTAAACAAAAAAATAACTTTCAGGGTAGGAGAATTGTTGAGGAGAATACAGAAGCAACTTAAGGTCAAGATCAACTGAACATCCACTGTGTCCTGTTATAAACTTTTTACTTTCTGTAACATAGAAAGTACTCTTATATCAGATCTTCTGTTCCTTCTGTGTCTCTCCTCTGTCTTCTCAAACCCCCAGACGGTCGTAGCAGATGGCTGCTCCTACTGAGCCTGGTTCTGTTGGAGGTTTCTTCCTCTGAAAGGGGAGTTTTTCCTCTCCACCGTCGCTACATGCTTGCTCAGTATGAGGGATTGCTGAAGGATTGCTGTGGTTGGAAAGTCTGCATCAACGGGGCCCAACCTCACGCCAATGACTGACGCAATCTGCTGGGATTCCTTAAATAGTAAACTTTTTAACTGATTGGAATGTTTGTATAAATGTATTGAAATGACTTCTTGTTAAGTGCCTTGAGATGACATCTGTTGTGAATTGGCGCTATATAAATAAACTGAATTGAATTGAATTGAATCAGACACAGCAAGGAGGCATACGGGAATGGTCAGGAATAAAAAAGATCACAGGCTTTAAGCACAGAAAGGATTGGATAGATGGAAGTCTGGACAGAGCCAATGAACTGAACACATTCTTCAACAGGTTCAGTACAGGAACTAGCTCAGCATCTTCCTCTCCTGTCCCCAGCCAAACAGACATCCCATTCTCCTCTGACCCACAGCTTTCCTGTCACCCCTTGGATGTTTTATCCTTCACCTCAGTCATGAACTCTTCTGATTACACAAGTTTGTCTTCAATCATGTCAGGAGATGCTGCTACCCCCTTTGCCTCCCCCTCCCATTTGTCTGTCTATAAAAGTCAGGTGAAGAGGCAGCTGGAGAAACTGAACTGGAATAAGGCTGCAGGTTCAGAGGGTGTCAGCCTCAGAGTTCTGAAGGCCTGTGCAGACCACCTCTGTGGGATTCTGCAGCACCTCTTCAACCTTAGCCTAACCCAGGAGAAGGTTCCAGTGCCTTGTTTTAGTACCAAAGAAAAATCACGAAAAAAAACCCATCAATGACTATAGACTTGTTGCCCTGACATCCCACATCAAGAACGTCCTAGACAAACTCGTGTTAGTACCCCTGAGTAAGCAAACTAGAACATATCAGGACCCGCTGCAGTTTGCTTATTGCCGTGGTGTTGGAGTTGAAGATGCCATCATCCACCTGCTTCAACCAAAGCAGGCACTACTGTGAGGATCATGTTCTTTGATTTCCCCAGTGCATTTAACACATTATAGCCTAATAATCAGAAACTCCAGTAGACACAGGGGGAGCCCTCAACAATCATCTGGATCAATGACTACATTACAAACAGACCACAGTTTGTGAGACTGAAGGATTGTGTGTCAAACTAGGTGATCAGCAGCACAGGAGCACCACAGGGAACTGTACTCTCACCATTCCTTTTGAGTCTGAACACATCAGACTTCCAGAACTAATCAGAGACCTGTCATCTGCAGAAATACTCAGATGACTCTGCAATTGTCGGGTGTATCAGAGATGGACAACCAGCTGACTACAGACAGCTGGTGGACCGCTTTGTGGAATGGTATGGAAACAATTATCTTACTTTAAACGTGAACCAAAAAAAGTAGATGATTGTAGATTTCAGAAGAAACAGAGTTGAGTCAAACACTTTTTGCATTAGGGGAGATACAAAAGGGAGGTGGTTGAGGAGTATAAATACCTCGGAGTTCACCTGGACTACAGACTGGACTGGAGACTGAACAGTAAAGCCATCTACAATAAGGAACAGAGCAGACTGTACCTCTTGAGGAAGCTTAGGTCCTTCAAGGTTTGCAGCAAGATGCTGCAGATCTTCTACAAGTCTGTTGTGGAGAGTGTAATCTCTTCAGCCATCATCTGTCGGGGTAGCAGCACCAGAGCCAGGGACTTAAAAAGGCAAAACAACCTGATGAAGAAGGCTGGTTCTGTTCTAGGGACGACTGTGGAACCACTGGGGATGAGGATGATGATGAAAAGAAGGATTCTTCATAAAATCAAGAAAATTATGGACAACCCTGAACATCGTCTTCATGAGACTGTCATTCAACAACAGAGTGTCTTCTGTTGGATGCTTCTTTACTTTTGCGGTAGGCTGCTACAGGAAATCCTTCCTGCCCACAGCCATAATGATCTACAGCAACTCCTTAAAGAATTAATTGTATAAGCTTCAACAACACTTAATTTCCCTCTGGGATCAATAAAATATTTACTTTGAACTACTACTTACTTTTAATAAAGTTTAGAATTACTTTGAATGAGACTGGAGACAGGGCTGCACAGGATATTCAACTTTTTCAAGCAAAAATGTTTTGTATTGAATATATTAACATGCTTTACATACTTTTATTCTTATTTCATCTTAATGTTAGAGGTTCAGTGAAGTTTGTAACAGGTTGCTATAAAGTTTAAAATGGCAATGTATTGAAACTGATGAGATACCTTTTAGTCTCTTTTTAACCAAAAAACTGGCTAACAACTTTTTTATCCAACAGTTGGTTAAAAATATGCCCTTATGTCAAAACAGCATGAAGCCAGTTTTCTTAGTTTAAGAAGTAACCCACAATTTTTTGTGTGTATAATGTATAAAACCCTCTTGTGTATAGTGCATGAATGAGTAGAAATTGGAAATTGGAAATATTTTGATCCACATCAAAGTTGTTTTACCTAAATGCAGTACCATTTTTTAGACTAAAAATAATAACACAGAAACACACACTACTTGATGTTTGAGTTACTATGGTTTCATTGATGGGGTCTATTCAAGTTCCATTTTAAAGTAATGCATATCCTCAACAGTCAAAAAAAATTCTGTGATGCACACAAATAATATGCAAAAGGTTTGAAAAGCTTGGAAAAACATCCAGATGGAACCACACAGGTAGTGAGACTGAGAAATCAGTGTCTCCATCTTTGACTGTGTCCAAAGAAGTTCCCGTGCTGCAGTGTGCAGATGATGACGGAAATACAGATTAGTAGCAGATGGTGTCATCCAGGGAACAAGACATAAACATTCCGGTGCTTAACACTCCAATAAATCAACACAAAACCCTTGTGGAGTTTGCGGGAATATGAGGAAAACAGGAGCACATAACACAAGCTTCCAGATTCATGGATTAAGCTTTGTTTTTTGAAGAACACTGTTCAGTTTCTGAATTTCAACTGAAAGTCTTTCGTTGGTCTAATCAAATGTTGTATTACAAGATTTTTGCTGCTCTTAGGTTTAAAAGAGCAGCCAATTTCAGTTTAGTCTTCCCTCAGGTTATTGTGAGGTTAAAACATTCGTCAGCTCCATTAAACCGAGGTGTAAGGAGGAGATAAGATAATAGTTTGGCATGTGAGTCTAAACCCTCATCTGTCTGCATATTTCTCTGGAGCATTAACTCACCCCATCAACCAAAACTCAGTCCTTTCACTGAACAAAGATAGTGTTTCAGCATCTACCATTAGTAAATTCCTTTCTTTTATGACTGGATTTTTTCCTCGAAGAGGAAATTTTATGTTTTCCTCCTAAATTATGTCTAACTGAGCGGTGGAATTAACAGCATATGTGGCTGAGCTTCACTTTGTTGGATTGATGTGATTGGTATGCATGTTTCAATATGGAGCTTCTTGGACTTTCTGCTCTGTTTTTGAATTTATTTTTAACATTTAGTATTGGTTCTTAATATTTTTACTGATTTAGTTAAAAGAAAGAAAACAGCTGAGACAAAGATGTGCTCAAAGTTACTGTTCTAGTTTAGTGTTTTTAGTTTTAAATAAATCTGAAATCCAATTAGTCTGAAATACATAAAAGTAAAAATATAATGTGTCATCCTTTGCTTGAGCTTTGCTTTCAGGTTGTAATCATTTGCTTGGCTAACATAGATTTAAATAAAATAAAAAAATAAAAAATTTAAATTTTAGAGCCAGAAATTCATTTCATATTTTGCCAGGTTTTTCTACCCTCTAATGAACTCCAGTTCTGCAAAACCAAAAAATGTCCAAATCTAATCCTAACTAGACATTGAAGGTATGTCTTTTTTGCAGGAAGCCATGGCTGTATCACAGTAATTTGCCTTTGAATGTTTCAAAATGTCAGTGTGTGGAAAGGATGAAGATGCCAGCAACAAAACCTGGAGTCAATAATAAGAAAAAACATTCTGTGTGGAACATAGCATTCCTGTTAACTACATTTATCCTCTCCCTGTGTGTGTTTTATATTTTCTTTAATTCTTTGAAGGGTAGATTCACTTCTTATTTTGGACAGTATGCCCCTTTGAGATGTTTTATTTAATTTTGTTGGTTGCTATTGATACCACATTTTACTCTGTTACTTTTATTTTATTTGTATTTCTCCTATGGTTCAAAAATGTGTGGAAATCTGTTATAAAAGCAGTAGTCTATGTATTTTTATCTAATTTGGAGGTACCTCTGTCTTCAGTATGTAAAGTCAACCAGTCGTCTTGAATGACTGCTGCATATAATGAAGAATCTGCTTAGGATAACTACTTTATAATGCATTACCTTCTCATGTTGCAAAAGTATTAATACCCCTTGAATTTATTTTTCATAATTTGTCATAGTGCACCTAAAAGCTATAAAGAGATTTTTGTAAAGATAGTGTGACCTGTAAGTGTGGAGTGCATATGCATTTAGCCCTCCT
This sequence comes from Valencia hispanica, assembly GCA_963556495.2. Lineage (NCBI taxonomy): Eukaryota > Metazoa > Chordata > Actinopteri > Cyprinodontiformes > Valenciidae > Valencia > Valencia hispanica. Next base: position 21,451,139 of record OY747711.1, read on the forward strand.
AAGTCTTTTGCAGACTCAGGACATTTTGGTTTTGCAGAACCGCTTTCCATTCTATTGTTTGGGGTATCTCTATTCCAGCTTTTCACATCTAATGAATTTGTTTCCTGGTTCTTCTTGGCATTTAATTATTATTACTTTATTGAATCATGAAAGCCCCATTGAGATTTAAAATCTAATTTACAAGAATGACCTAGAGCTCAGGCTCAATCAGATTGACTAGAGAGATTGACATCTATAAACAGTTAATTTTAAGACTTCACACACATTCTCAATTCAATTTAGGCCTTGGACATCCTAACACATAGATATGCTTTTGTCTAAGCTACTGTAGCTCTGGCTGTATATTTGGCATAAATGCCCTACTGGACGATAAACCTCCAACCGAGTCACAAGGCTTTTTCTCTAACAGGTTTCCTTCCTGAATTTTCCCATGTACAATAAACACTGTCAGATTCCTTGTCCATGCTGAAAACCATCCCCACAACAAGATTCTGGCACCACTATGTTTTACCGTCAACCATACTTCACAGTGGGAATACTGTGTTCAGGGTGACATGCAGTGTTAGTTTTCCTCTACACTGACTGTACTGCATTTAGGCCAGAAAGTTTTATTTTGGTCTCATCTGACCAGAGCACATTGTTGTACCCCGACATGGCTTCTGGTAAACTTTAAACTAAACTTCTTGTCTCTCTTTCAACAATGGCTTTCTTCCTTAGCACTCTACTGTAAAAGCCAGATTTGTAAAGTACATAACTTTTAGTTGTCCAGTTGACAGACCCCCCCCCCCCCCCCCACACACACACACACCTGAGATGTGGAGTTCTCCAGCCTCTCTGTTTTTGAATGGACAGCTCTCCCTGAGATGGTCAAAACCTGAGAGATTAGATCAGAATGTAACCCTGCTTTAAACTTTATACGTGGGTTGTCTGGTTTGTTTGGTGGTCTTTGTATTGCTGTTTGTTCACAAATGTTCTCTAACAAACCTCTGATGTCCTCACAGAACCGATGTACACAAACATGGATGCAACTTAATACATAAATGACTTAAAAGGGCAAGTGTTTCACTGTATTTTATTTTGGAGTTCTCAGAGTATAAGAGGCAGAATACATATGCACCACATGCAGTTCATACTTGTGTATGCTTTTTCTTGAACTTAGAGTTGTATGTTACTTGTTATCGGTCTACAACATAAAATACTGATAAAGTACATAAAGATTTGTGGTTTAATTGTGACAAAACATTTAAGAGTTCAGAGGGATGTAAATAGTTTTGTAAGGCAATAGTAAGAAATTATTGTTTTGATTTATTCATTTGTGTATCCTGGAAGATATTTTTAAAGCATAACTTTCAAAGAAAGATAATATTGAACGGATCAAACGTTAGGAACAACTTGGGACTCAAGTGAAGCATGAGTATTACACATTGTCTTTGAATACCTTTTTGGACTTTTCACCACTGGTGTACGAAACTTCACAGTAGGACAGATGCTAATTATTGACTCAAGCGTGACCCTATTTAGTGCACTTCAGCGAACAACAATGCATGATAAAGTTTTAAAGGGTGAAGAGCTTCAGCTATGCTGCTGCACCTTCTGTGCCCAGGGACCCAAGGTTGGAGCTCCTCCTCCTCTTCTCTCCACTGAAGAAATCTCACCCTCACTTTATTTCCTCTTTCATACAATACTGGTCATGATCCTTTTTATGCACACACATCAGAGTTTTTGAGGACATTTTGGATTTTCTTACTTGTTAATTCAGTTCTTTCCCCAAAACATAAACTCACATTTCTCAGCTCTTTCTCAGCTTGGTCTGCTATAGTTTTGCTTTAAGTCAAAGTACAAAATGAACATGAGGATCTGGAAGTCATTACCTAATGACTGCATCTCAGAAATGAAACGCTAACTGTGAAGAAAAAACATGAGCATTTTTCCAACGCAATCACTCATCTATTTGCCTAAAAGTTAGTAAGTATAATTTACTTAATTTTATGGAAACTATTACTATGGATTTCTTTTGTCTTATTTAGTATCTCAGTTTTATTACAAGTCAATTCCCTTACCCTAACCTTTCATTTCAGGCCTAAAATTTAAGGAATATAGGTCTACAAGTTCAAATACACATCTGGGAATAAGTCTCAGCCCACTGAATTAAATTAGGCTTGATTGGATCTCTACTACAAGCAATAGTTGACCTTGATTAAACATGAGCAAACCATAGGCAATCTAATTGGGTTCTCACAGGCTTGTATCCTTGGACAGGCATCAAGATTCCCTCTCTTTATCGGTGCACTAAGGATTTTGGCTAAACACGCAAATAAAATGAGAAGTATCCTTATTTTTCTGCCTTTGATAACGGTCTAGCAGGGGTAAGCAATGTTAAACTATAATAATGTACTTAAATAATCAGGTGCATAGTTTACCACATAATTTATCAATAATCTGCTTGAAGTATGAATTCCTTCCCTTTCCATGAAACAATATCATCACAAATTTAATGAAGTGAGGATATTTTGTGCATTTCTCAGAATTAGGATGTAGATACCATTGCCCAAATTAAAACACTTTAATCAACGATCATAGTGTTGTAGGAAAAACAATGACACAAATAATGATTGTGATCAAGAATTTATTTTATTTCTAAACACTCTACGGTCTCTTTCCTAATAGGTTAATTTGGTATAAAAGAAAACAGATAGAGAATTTAATATCATTAAATTCTACTTTGCTATGGGGGAAAATGTAAAGTTTTCTCTATAACAAATTACACATTTTTATGAAAAGGTTACTGGTCTCCCAGGAGATAAAAGGGGAAGTAGTTTTATGGTGAGAGTTTGCAAGGGGAATTCAAAGTGTCAAGCCACTTTTTGATCCATCAGCTTCCACTACCAGAAACCCAGGGATAGTACACAAATAATAAGTCCCTACTTTGTGCTCTGGAGTCAGGTTGTTGGCTCACTCAAAAGACCGTCTGGATCATTTCAGTTGTTCTGCTCTCTCAGTTCAGTGTCCCAGCTTGGCTGACAGGGAAATCTCAGCCCAACAGCAGCTGTTCAGGGCAAAAAGTCACTCAGATTGGAAGGCTCTTGGTTCTAGGTCAGTTTGTTGCATGCCTTGGTGGTTTCTCACTTTGGATTTACTGTAGAACTAAGGTTGGACACATGCCTAATGTGGAGATATAGTATAGCAAAACTACAATGTTCACAGGGAATTTACATAAAAATTAGACCAATGTAGCAAAATGTATGATGTAAACAAAAATATTTATTACCACTGAATCCTACAAATTGAACATGCTTGGTTCTAAATTGACTGGTTAAGTGCTCTTGCTGGTTTCTTTCTATTGAGTCTAATAGCATTGGGAGCCAGCAGCTTTTGAAGAAGTTGCTGAAAAGGACTAATTATGGGGGTGGGGGGGTGGGGGGGTGCTGGTGTCTATCTCCAGCAGTCATCTGCCGAGAGGCGGGGTACACCCTGGACAGACCGCCAGTCGATCACAGGGCAACACAGAGACACATAGAACAAACTACCATGCAGGCACACACTCTTAGCTAAGGGAAACTTAGAGACACCAAGTAACCTAACACTCGTGTTTTTAGACTGTGGGAAGAAGCCGGAGTACCCAGAGGAAATCCAAACATGCACAGGACAACATGCAAACTCCACGCAGAAAGATCCCAAGCTTGGATTTCGCACCAAGGACCTTCTTGCAGCAAGGCAACCCTGTGTCATTGTGCATCCCTTGCGTGTCAACTTGCCACAGCTGGAACTGTTTTCACATTCAAGGTTTCCAACATGTAATTATTGTATAGAGTAAAATATATGTATAACACATTTTTATACATATTTTAAGATTTAAAATTACGATTAAGTATGGGTTATTTTGAAACTTTTCTGATTTTCTAAATTAGCAAAGCAGGATCATTCATATATGAGAGACAGGAATCCGAGCATATTACCTAAAAAAAATAATTGAAAGTGCAGTTAGTGTGGTATAGGCGGTTGTTTTGGGATCATTTGACAGTTCAGTTCAGCAAAAGCATTTTGACTAAGCCAAAAGAAAGTAGTTAAATGTATATGAAAGGTCAGATCGGGAGTGTTCATATACATTTCAGCAGTAAAATAAAAGGTTATCTTAATGTGCAGTGAGCCATGCATAATGTCACCCAGGAAATATTCAGTGGTGTTCAATTTACTGACCATATTTCAACTACCACCCACAAAGGTCACATATAAACCTTTGAGAGGAGAATGTGTCAAACATGAGCTTTCCCTCTTTGATGAAATGCCCAGTAAATGCCAAGGTATGTGAGCCATTTTCATGTTAAAACTGGAATTAGGCGTACTGAAAGCAAACATGTGGTACCCTTGAAACTTTTATAATGCTGACTTACTGATAGCGCTCAGATGTCTGTAAGATGCTTGACAGTAAGTGTCCCCCCTTGTTACAGTGGCTTGCAAAAGTATTCGGCCCCCTTGAACTTTTCCACATTTTGTTACATTACAGCCACAAACATGAATCAATTTTATTGGACTTCCACGTGAAAGAACAAAATACAAAGTGGTGTACACATGAGAAGTGGAACGAAAATCATATGTGATTCCAAACATTTTTTACAAATAAATAACTGAAAAGTGGGGTGTGCGTAATTATTCAGCCCCCTTTGGTCTGAGTGCAGTCAGTTGCCCATAGACATTGTCTGATGAGTGCTAATGACTAAATAGAGTGCACCTGTGTGTAATCTAATGTCAGTACAAATACAGCTGCCCTGTGACGGCCTCAGAGGTTGTCTAAGAGAATGTTGGGAGCAACAACACCATGAAGTCCAAAGAACACACCAGACAGGTCAGGGATAAAGTTACTGAGAAATTTAAAGCAGGCTTAGGCTACAAAAAGATTTCCCAAGCCTTGAACATCCCACGGAGCGCTGTTCAAGCAATCATTCAGAAATTAAAGTATGGCACAACTGTAAACCTACCAAGACAACACCGTCCACCTAAACTCACAGGCCGAACAAGGAGAGCGCTGATCAGAAATGCAGCCACCATGGTGACTCTGGGCGAGCTGCAGAGATCTACAGCTCAGGTGGGGGAATCTGTCCATAGGACAACTATTAGTCGTGCACTGTACAAAGTTGGCCTTTTTGGAAGAGTGGCAAGAAGAAAGCCATTGTTGAAAGAAAACCATAAGAAGTCCCGTTTGCATTTTGCCACAAGCCATGTGGGGGACACAGCAAACATGTGGAAGAAGGTGGTCTGGTCAGATGAGACCAAAATGGAACTTTTGGGCCAAAATGCCAAACGCTATGTGTGGCGGAAAACTAACACTGCACATCACTCTGAACACACCATCCCCACTGTCAAATATGGTGGTGGCAGCATCATGCTCTGGGGGTGCTTCTCTTCAGCAGGGACAGGGAAGCCGGTCAGAGTTGATAGGAAGATGGATGGAGCCAAATACAGGGCAATCTTGGAAGAAAACCTCTTGGAGTCTGCAAAAGACTTGAGACTGGGGCGGAGGTTCACCTTCCAGCAGGACAACGACCCTAAACATAAAGCCAGGGCAACAATGGAATGGTTTAAAACAAAACATATCCATGTGTTAGAATGGCCTAGTCAAAGTCCAGATCGAAATCCAATCGAGAATCTGTGGCAAGATCTGAAAACTGCTGTTCACAAACGCTGTCCATCTAATCCGACTGAGCTGGAGCTGTTTTGCAAAGAAGAATGGGCAAGAATTTCAGTCTGTAGATGTGCAAAGCTGGTAGAGACATACCCTAGAAGACTGCCAGCTGGAATTGCAGCAAAAGGTGGTTCTACAAAGTATTGACTCAGAGGGCTGAATAATTACGCACACCCCACTTTTCAGTTATTTATTTGTAAAAAATGTTTGGAATCATGTATGATTTTCGTTCCACTTCTCACGTGTACACCACTTTGTATCGGTCTTTCACGTGGAATTCCAATAAAACTGATTCATGTTTGTGGCTGTAATGTGACAAAATGTGGAAAAGTTGAAGGGGGCCGAAAACTTTTGCAAGCCACTGTATGTCAGCCTTGGTTTGTTGATTAACTGACTGCCTTAATTTTTCGTGGCTGCAGTAAGAACACCCCTCAACAGCCAGACAGTCAAAGTGGTCATCCTGCAGTGTTGCAATAATTAGAATGATGTTGTGTGGAGATTTCTTAGCTCCCCTGGTGTCTTCTCAGTTCCCTTACAAAGACTACAATTATAATTTAGGGAGTTCTCCACTGTAAAATGAGCTCCATGTTGAGTGGTTTAAGTGGTGTAATATACTACACATCTCAACCTGAGTGAAAATGTTCTATGTGACCAGTTAAAAATAGAATTGAGACTATCTCAGAAATTGTAGAAGAACTTTCCAATCCAAGTACTTAAAGGTTTTAGATGCCTCGAGGTTTTGATTCAATGCTTCTGTGATGTGGCTCCGAACTATGGGGTACATTTTAGGACATCCTCAGACATCAGACCAAACGACCTCAGACGTCCGCCATTAGCCATTAGACTAAAAGGTCTTTGAAAAAGTACCGTCAGGTCTCAGAAAAAATGGCATCTGACCAGGGGTCACACTAACCAAATATTTTTTGATTTGACCGTTTTTTAAAAACAGTGATGGAAAAATCCGAAGGGCATTGGGTATTTTGACAGATTGCAATTCACACCCCTGACTACTTAGATGTGCTGACATTTCAACTTTACGCAGGGAGTTAAGGTAAAAATTCAATCAAAAAAAGATTCCTGTGAGAGCATCTGAGCATCCTCTCAGACCTGGACACCGTACCTAATGCATTTGCTATCCGCTAAAATTTGCAGTTCTTTCTTGTTGTTCTTTTTTGTTCTTTTTTGCCCAGGTAAGACACATCTGTCGTTGTTTGTTGTTTAGGAGTGACTTGATTAGAAGAATACGACATTTTGAAGCCCATGTACAGGATCCGTCTGTGCGTGGTGGCTCTTGATGCTCTAACTCCAGCCTCACTCCACTCCTTGTGAAGGTCCCCAACACTTTTGAATGACCTTTTCCTGACAATCCTCTCCAGGCTGCAGTCATCCCTGCTGCTTGTGCACCTTTTTCTTCCACACTTTTCCCTTCCACATAACTTTCTATTAATGTGCTTTGAAACAGCACTTTGGGAACATCCGACCTTTGCAATTACCTTTTGATGCTTTCCCTCTTTATGGAGGGTGTCAAATATGGTTTCCTGCAGAACTGTCCGGTCAGCAGTCTTCCCCATGATTGTGATTCCTACTGAACCAGAATGAGAGACCATTTAAAGGCTCAGGAACCCTCTGTATGTGTTTTGGATTATTTAGCTGATTAGTGTGTGACACTTTAAGCCTAAAATATTGAACCTTTTCTCAATATGATAATTTTTCCTGAGATTTTGAATTTTGGGTTTTCATAAGCTGTAATAACCTAGCAAAAGCCAGATCTATGTGTAGCCCCGCCCCGTGTCTACATATAGATCTGGAACTGCTCCCGAAAGCTTCGGAAAAAGGAAGGGCCATCTTGTATAGTATTTTGAGCTGATTGGAGGACGTGCCAGCAAGTGTCCGCCTACCATGACTTGTCTTTAGCCAATCACAGTAACGACTCATATGACGTATACCATGTGCACCAGGGAAAAAACAACAAATCGCCCAAGCAAAAAAAAAAAAAAAAATATTCGCCCAAGCTTCACTTACGCCATGTCTTCGGGTGATTTCTGGCAGTTTTGCATGGAGAATATGCTCAAAGTACAATGCTAACCAACGATTGTTCTGCACCACCATTAGAGTCGAGTCAGACGGTTTAGTTGGAGCAGTACAAGATGAATTATCATGGGTTTGGTAAAAATCCAAATCTCCCGAGAATCCAGCTTGCAGCGCAAGGTTAAAGCTGTAAGCCATAATCATCAAAATCCTAACAAATAAAGGCTTCGAATATCTTGCTTTGCATGTAAAGAGTCTATCTCATATATTAGTTTAACTTTTTAGGCATTACTGAAACAAATGAACTTTTGCACAATATTCTAATTTTTCTAGGTTCAACAGGAAAATGTAGCAGCTTCGTGTAGTATATTGTATCTTCATTTTCCTTTATGGCTGTCATGACACTGAACCCGCTGTTACTAAGTTGAACATGTTTTAAGCTTCTGGAATCCTTATGAGATGCAACACTTTTTATATCAAGATATAATGTATTTGTGACTGGGACATTCTTCCTGCTCAGTTGTGAATGAGCCACCTTAAATCATTCTCCCCATGGAGGAACAACATTAAACGATTTTAGATTTGTATTTTTATACAATTACAACAAAACAAATGAAAAATATGCACATGAGTCAAGAATGTGAGCTGTGATAAACATTTTATGCAAGGTGCTGCTGTACCTGAGAAAAAAATATCTGACAGCAGAAATTCCTACAAGCTGACTGGATATACGAAGATGAAGCTGACTTTACTGAAGAAAGCTCCTGAGACCAGAGGTATGCAGATTATTAAAGACAGAGGTGGTAGGTGATTTAACACAGCACATTGTGAATCTAGAGTTGTCAATGTGAAGACTGAAGTATAGTTACAGTGTCAGTTCAATTTTCTTTTACCTCAAGTTGCAAGTCTGAACCCACTGTTTGTTAGGTTGATCTTTCATTGGTTTGTCACATTTTGGAACTGTTTGATATATACATGTTGGAACTTAAGTTCTTCCACTTTTTGTCTGATTTTCTGGACCATTAATAAAACCACAATCTCGACTCCATCTTAAATCCAGACTTTGAAGAGAAATACTAGAGAAAATGTGGAAAGTTATTTTGTGTTGATGGTGGTGTGCTTGATACCATAGCTTCATGCAAATATGATTTACTGTTATAAGTAAAATATATAAAATGAGAAAAACAGTGACAAAACAATGAAGAAACACTGCTCGCTTTAAACATCTACATCCAAGTAAACCAAAATTGTGAAATTTTCATGCATAACCAAAGAAGCTTTCATTACATATGAGGGCTTATGCAAGCGTTGTTTTACAGTGCCAGCACTCCAAGCCAAATGTGTTTCATGGGTATTACTCAGCTTTTGGCATGATCAACGCAAAAGGAATAGTTGTTGAAAATCCTAACCAAAAGGAGCATTTATAAGCAACCTCTTTATTTTCACCATTCCCAAATCTATTGTATTCTACAGACGTCCAACTTTTAATATTTTCTACTTTTTAAGGAGCCAGGTTTCCCTTTTAGATCGTGTTCCTGAGTCACACAGAAAACATTTTTTTGTGAAAACATAGAAACCTTGACAGTGAAGTCACGGCCTCGAAAGGAGAGCTGGAAAATAACGTTTTTTATCAACCTAACTGACATCCATGTGCACAAAATCAGATGCAGTGGCACAAAGCACCCAGCCACTGCACTCCACAGAGGAGAATGACACTTCCCTGACTGTATTGTGTCAAATGTAACATTTGGTGCTTATGGGTGGATAGTGTGAGGATGTTTTTCAGGAGTTAGGTTTGGTCTCTTGGTTCAAGCGAAAGGAACTTACAATGCTTTGGCATACCAATACATTTTGGAAAATGTCAAGCTTCTGTCTCCATTGGAACTGTTTGGATACAACCCCTTCAGTCCCAACATGATTATGTGACAGTGCACAAATCAAAGTCAATAAAAAACAGCAATTTTGGTGTTGAAAACTTTGAGTTACCTGTACAGAGTCCTGACCTCAACCAGCTACAATACCTATGGAATACTTTAGAACAGAAACTGCAAACCAGACCTTTTCAACCAACATCAGTGTCTGACCTCACAACTACTCTTCACTAGAAATGCACAGAAATTGCTATTAACACTCCTCAAACTTGAGAGACCCTTCCCAGAACAGTTAAAGATTATTTAGAGGAGGAAATCTTATGACTAAAATCATATTAAACCCTGTGCGAATGGCGTGCCACTCAAATTCATTTGTGTGCGAAGTCAGTTGAGCAAATATAGCATGTAATCCAGTTTGGTTCAATTTCATGTTAGAGCAAGCCAACTCTCTAATCCAAAATCCGATCCAATCCAAACGTTTTGGGACTGACTGCTGCAATGCGTTTTACTTCCTCACCTTAATGTTAATTGTAAACAACTCAAAGATTGTACATCTTTGCAGTAGAAGTGGAAGACAAAAGTAGATGCAATTTTAAGCAAGACAATTTCATCTTTTGATGTTACAAATCTGTTAAAAATAACCGATATCCCTTTGAATTGTAGGATTTTATGTATTTTGTATAAAGGATCCTTGGGAAATACTTACTGGTAGTTTTTTTTAACACACTAAATGAAGAACCATAAATGTCAGTTGTCACCACTTTTTAAGATTGAATTTGCCCTGTATATATTGCCCCAACAGGTTAAATCAGATACACTCTGGTCCTTGCAAAGAGCTTATTCCATTGTGCAAAACTTTTAAACCAGTTGTGACTAGGGTAGGTAGGATGGAGGTAGGAATTAGCCAAATGGTCATGCATTTAGCTGAACATAAATGAAAAAGTAGAGATTGCTTCCTGATCACAACTTGTTAAATAATCAATTAACTCTCATTAAACCAGTTCTTTGGTAAACTGAGCTCGGTTTTAATAGCCAAGCCAAAGCTTGATTACTGCCATTGCAAGATCAGTAGAATAATGTAAAAGAAGCTGACTGACTAGATGAACAAGGCTAAAAGATATCAAAATTAAAACAAATCATGCCTAACAAACAGATGAATAACAGTGTCATTGGCAAAGTGCGGACTTAAATTCAATTGCAATGCTGTGACACGATGCTAAACTTAAAAATCCTCCTCTATGTGTTTTAATTAAAGTAACTCTGCAAAGAAGAGTGGGCCAAAGTTTCTTCACAGTAATAAAAAAGATGTGTTGCCAGTTATCGCAATTGCTTCATAGCATTTGTTTCCATCAAGGGTGGCACAACCAGTTATTAGTTTATTTGGGCAATTCGTTTTTCACAGTGGGCCAACTTTGTTTTGGACTGCTTTTATCCCTCTAAATAAAATAAATTATCATTTGAAATCTCCATTATGAAGCATGTGTGACAAAAAAGAAAGAAAACAGCAGAAGCCTGTAGGGGATGAATTAATTTTTTTCAAGCACTGTTTTAAAGATGTAAATAAAAAGTAAAATCTGGTCCGCCGTTTATTTTAAATGGGCTCCTCCACCTCCTCTCAGAGACGGTGACTCAGCCAGCAGCACAGTGGGAATGCTTCACAGTGAGGGGGACGGCTGAGCATCAAGGTGGAAGACAGGAGGGGAGGGGCCACGTGTCCACCATTCAGGCCTTGCGCGTGCGGATAAGAATTTTACGCTATAGCTATCGGAAGATTTCTTTTATGTAACTGTCTGATGACAACCCACCGCAAACCGTTCATCCCAGGGAGACGGTGACAGACGAGCTCTCCTGCAAGTCTCTAACTATAAGAGGAGAGAAAGAAAGAGAGAGAGGAGGGAGTCCCAGTCATTGCTGTGCCTCCACTCCTCCACACTGTGGATGTAGCGGACCAAGGTGGACTTGGAGCGTGGGGTTTTTTTTTGCGCACGGAATTTGCAGGAAATACCGCATCTCATTCATTTCATTCTGGGCTCGAGCTAGAAAATAAGCTATTGCTTTTCCAAGTTTAGCGTTTTGGCTTTTGCGTTGCTGGTGGATATCAGTCATAGTTTGAAAACTAATTGAATTTATCAGGTGAGTTTTACTTATGAACGGACTCATCTTTAATTGTTTTCCTTCTGATTTCATTTGTCTTTTAATCACAAACCACTTATACAGTAAGTCCACTTTTAATGTTGTTTAGTAATGAGAATGAATTCTGGACAGCTGTACTGTTCAAGTACGTCTTAGTAAGCTACATTCGAAATTTAATTGCACAATTCTCCAGAAGCAGTTTTCCCTCTATTGTACCATTGTTGTCTCTATTTTATATTTTTATTCGTTCTTTTATAATCCAACAGATAGAATAAGGACATTAAAGCATGAAAATTATATTAAATGTTTTGTTTACATTGAGTTTTTAAATAATCTGCCATCCACTTCAGTATGTGTCTTTATTGCTGACAAGGAGATAAAATATTACGTGATCAATCTAAATGTTGAACTAAGCAAGCGCAGCAAAAGCTAATAAAATATTATTGTTTTATGAAGGAAATATGATACTCAGGAAAAGCCTCCTCTTCTTGTTGCTCCTATCCACATTCCATCAAGTAACTCCCCAAGGTGAGTAGAACTTAGTGCATTTTCTATTTATTTTTAATCATCAGCCCTGATATAAATATGTTTACTGTCTAAAATACGTTGTTTCCTTCTGATTATCCTGTGAAAATATATGTTAGTGATAATGATCAAGCAGGATATTAATAACAGGTCCTCTGGTTTTGATTATACTTTTTTAGTTGTAGACTTAAAACGGTTTTGGAACTGTTATTGGCCCTCAAAAGTAACCGGATTTGTTATTTTCAATCCTTCTTTGTCCAATTTCAAGATGGAGAGCAAGAAGATGAAACATCATTTGACTTGTTTGAAATCAGCCACATCACACGCAAGACTCTGGGGGCCAAACAGTTTCGAGGCCAATACTCCGATCTCCCTGCCTACCGTTTTATCCGCTTCGACCACCTGCCCCCTGTCAGTCCTCCCCTACTGAAACAAATTCTACAGCAGATCCAAAACAACGAGGGCTTTGTGTTCATTGCCAGCATCCGCCAGGATCGTGCCTCGAGGGGCACCTTGATTGGCCTGGAGGGCCCCGATGGCCGGCGGCAGTTCGAGATCGTCTCCAATGGACGTGCCAACACCTTGGACCTAGTGTACTGGGTGGAAGGCTCGCAGAACGTGGTCTCGTTTGAGGATGTGGAACTGGCCGACTCGCAGTGGAAGAACATCACACTTCACATTCACGGGGAGAACGCAAATCTGTTTGTGGGCTGCAGCCTGATTGACAGCTTCATCCTAGATGAGCCCTTCTATGAACGCCTTCAGGCCGAGGGGAGCAGAATGTATGTGGCGAAGGGATCAATTCGTGAAAACCACTTCAGGGTAAGATGGAGAGCGTCTTGTTGGAGTTGATCAGAATTATGGTCGTCTTGCATGAAAAACTATTCGTGTTTAAAAGAGGGTCAATAATGAAAATATAAAATGTTGTAAAATCCAATAGTAATCAACTTACAGTATTTTTAAAAAGGGTTCTAGCGCCAACAATATTCAATAGAGGCAATAACCAGAAGTTTTTTGGGGGGTTTTTTCTAACAGGGCCTCCTTCAGAACGTGCGCTTCATCTTCGATACATCAGTGGAAGATGTTCTCCTTAGCAGAGATTGTGAAGTCACAACACTAGGTGAGAGAAAAGTGCTTATTTGGTCAAACAAACACCATACAGCCTGTTAAAACAGCATTTGTCTAATGGCTCCTGGCATGCTCTAGAAGTAGAGACCTTGCGCGATATTTCAGAATCCAAAACATGAATCAAATTTATCATAACTGCAAAGTGTTTCAAGCCTGATCCCTTGCAGATGTGACTTGGAAGCTCATTCACATGCAACCCCCCACATGTGATGTCTGTGTTTAGTTAAATATCCACCACAGCAACCAGTTTAGCTCAACCATTTGACCCCCTCTGTATGAATTTTAGGACTTTTATTAACGTCAAAAAGAAGCTTGCAGATATGTGGCGAAGATCTCCTGCCGTTGCTTGATGCTTGTGGAAACAGCAGTGCCGACACGGTGGCTCGAGGTCGAGCGGTGAACAAAAAGAGATGCAGATGCTTACATTTATTTCCATTGGCAGTGGACTTGGAATAATATCCTGGGAAAGAAAATAGAAAAAGAGGGAGAGTGAAGGCTATACTGCAAATCACAGAGCTTCCACTTCCAGCTGCTCACACACACACATTCATGGTGAGATCATAAACTGGCTGCTTTGGTTGCTTTTCTCAGCTGAAGCTTGGCCCAATTTAAGAATAAGGACCTCATGATCTTTAGCAGGACTCACAAGAATACCAGCTATGAAGATACAGACATCAGAGTAAATTTATACACCAATGTATTTAAAAACGTATCACAAGGTTTCCAGATCTGGAAGTTAATGCTTTGTTACGTTATTGCAAAGTGAATCCATATGGATTGTCTTTTGTCCCAGCGCTCCTTGCATATATGTTGCCACAAGAAGTGTTAAATTCCAGCTTAAGGGAGTTTATTTGTTTAACAAATGCCACCAAAGCCTTTAAGTCTTCTGCATGCTCACTGGTGCCAATCAAGCTTCCAGCCTGGCAGAGAGTTTCATGCAAAACGACACCCATAAACCCACACAAACCACTCTCATAAAAGCCGGCACACCGGACATTAATGAGCAGCGTTAAAATTAGCCCCCTCATTTTGCTCTCTGTTGAATTCTTTCCTTGCTATGCTTTGAAAAAGCAAAGTATGTCAATCAGGGAGAGGGGAGAATGCGTAAACGCTTTCACAGACAAGCCCTCTTGAGATTTAAATAGATCCAGCAGACTGGGGAGGAAATAAAACATTGTGGGACATCACTGGGCAAGTCGAATGACTTTTTGATTTAGAGTCCCCAATCTGCTGTTAATCTTCACCAATTTACATCGCCAGATCCAAGCAGATATGTGCTTGTGCACTGGCAGGATGACAGGGGTTGCATAGAACTTTATGATATGTGTCTTGTTTATTCTGGAAATTATGCATTTTTAAACTCTGCCATGATATGATTAAACTTCAGAGTTTAAAGAGGCAAACTGAGGGAAAATGGAGGTGTAAACTGTGAGGGAATGCAGGTAGTTATTATGTTATAAGGTTCGCTGGAAACTCCTCCCAGAAAAGCCGTCCTTTCCTACTGTGTGGACTTCTATTTTTGCCTGTTTGTCCTGTGACCTGTGTTTGTGCTAAGATCCCAGCTGGTAGACACGTTATGCTTGGCTGGTTTTCCAGCAGCAGATGTGTTGATGGTGCAAAGAAAACTTTTTCATTTGGCCTCGTTATGCCCTTGCAACGGGTCAGTAGTTAGAAGTTATACTGGAAGGTAAGTTTAGAAAAAGGCTGAGATTTTCACCCTCTTAACTAAAATTATCTGATCAAATCCATTTAAATGTGGTAGAGAGACATATTCATTTCGAAGGTCTCCTGAAGCATGGTCTTCTCCTGTCCTCCAACACTGTTGTTAGGAATCATAAAGATTTTAGGCAAAATCATGTTTAAATCAAGCAGGGCTGCAAAGTGCACCTCTGGTTTTAGGAGAACATTAAGCATAGCAGTAGCTATACCGTGCATTATATCATCTTTTGGCTTGCTTATACAAAACAGGAAATCACACTGTCAGCAGATCATAAACCTCATGTTTCAACAATGATCTCAAATGTGTTTCACATCACCGGTCTGTGCCGGCTTACATCTTTTCTGCCTTTCACTTTTAGATGAGGACAACGGCTTAAGAGAGAGTGCAGAAATTGTGGATGTAAGCCCTTCTATTACCACAAACATCATAGGTCCAAAGACAGACGACCTGGGTGCAGATATGTGCGAACGCTCCTGTGAGGAACTTAGCACCATGTTCCAAGAGCTGAAAGGCCTGCGTGTGGTTGTCAGTAACCTTATTGACGGGTTGCAAAAAGTGGTAAGTTGTGAAAGTAATTGGATCAAACACATTCCTTTCCTGTGTTTGCTTTCAAAATTTGACTGATTAATTCAAATTATAGATTTGTAATAAACAATGCAGGCTCTAATGTGAGATCCTGCAAGTAAAACATTCAAATTGGGTTACTAGGTAACCTACTTAGGTTCGAAGGTAAACAGTAAGAAGCCTCAGGACTTTTAATGGAGTGGCCTGTGATAGCTGAACCCATTTGACTCTTGATATCTGTGGCAGCATGAGTCAGACAGATTTTATGACATGTTACATGTGGACATAGGAAGTGTACCCCTGGCAGTGGTTCGGACCAGTCTAATGTCTGACTTTGTTTAAACAGCTCTTGCGTTTCCTCTGGGAGCCTCCCAGCAATAAGAGACTGTGGGCACGAACCTTGGGGGAAAAAAAAGTGGCTAGTATGAGAAGGGTCCCTGAGGCTCTTCCAGACCGAGTGGTGTCTTACACTGTAGTGCTGCACGCTGCTGTTTCCCGACTCAAGAGGAAGCTTACAGTCAAACACTCAAATCTTTGGCAGCGGTTATTCGACTGACAGTTCCCCAAGTTTGAAGGAGTCCAGCCACAGATCCCCTGGTCTCCAAGTGGGTTGGAGGTTGTATTGTGCAAAATAAAGTAGGAGTTTTACTACTCTGTTAGGTGAGAAGCAAGAAAAAGAAGTGTAGTCCTGTTATAACTGCATAAGCACTGTTGGATGACTGATCTTTCTCACACTGCCTGAGGTAGCCCAACACATGTCCCTAAAAGAATCATTTTGTCAGTGTTTGTTCTTCATACCTGCAACAGGCAGATGCACAAGATATGACATGTGCCTTAATTATTTGTGACTGATATCCTTCCTGATTGCAAATTTGCTGCTGTGTTTAGACAGAGGAGAACACGGTCATGAAAGAGGCCCTTGGGAGAATTAAGGACACTAAAGAGAAAAACATGTGCTGGCAGGACGGCCGCCTGTTTGAGGACAATGAAGATTGGGTAGTGGACAGCTGCACTAAATGTACCTGCCAGGTAATTCCAATTCATGCAGAACAATATAAATGTGCTGCAGATATATATATATATATATATATATATATATATATATATATATATATATATATTTATATTTATGTATATATTTATATATATATATATATATATATATATATATATATATATATATATATATATATATACATACATACAATATTATTATTATATTATCTGCTACTTGCAGGAGTCTAAGATAGTGTGCCACCAAATTACATGCCCACCAGTGGCCTGTGCCAGCCCCTCTTTAATAGATGGAGAATGCTGCCCCATGTGCATGCGTAAGTAGATCATACAAACTCCGCTTCAAACATGAACACAACCTGTTTTATCCTTCCTGTTCTTTCTTTTTAACTGATGGTGGCCATGTGTCATAAAAACAATATTCCATCCATGTTAAGCTTTAGTAGCACAGGACTCTTGCAGCCAGTTTGTCTGTGGGAGTAAACCACATATTTATTGACACTAAGAATGGCTTCTGTGGGTTCTTCAGATTAAGTCATTCGATAAACAGAGTAACATAAAGAATGACAGCAAGAAGTTATGATCTTTTTCCAGTATTTAAAGCAAAATCAGACAAAAACAAACGTATTTTTCTAGCTAAAGACAGCGAGGATGGCTGGTCCCCCTGGTCAGAATGGACAGAATGCACAGTCACCTGTGGGATAGGAACTCAACAGAGGGGTCGGTCATGTGATGCAACCAGCAACCCCTGCACTGGACCATCTATCCAGACCCGAAAGTGTAGCTTGGGAAAATGTGACAGCCGCGGTAAGTAGTTTGACTCATTTTTTCTCTCAATTTGCCTCATCCAGAAGTGGCTGCTTTTGCGATGTGATATTACTCTGTCTGCGTTGAATTATCTGTGCTCCATTACCACTTAGACTAATCGAAAACAAAACATTTGCATGACATGTGGGGAGGTGAGAACATAATGAAGCTGCAGAAAAAGCCATCAGAGCTCAGTTATAGGACAAGACCACATTTTTCAGAGTGTAAAAAGCTGAGCTTGAGTCTCCATAAATCTGGCTCCATCACAATGCGTCTGAGTGTGAGTGACGAGCTGGATCTCATCGTTGGGTTGAAGGGTGTGCCCTGTCAAATTTATTTCCAAATAAATCACCGGCTAAGAGGGTGTTCCACTGTGCAATGACTCACTACTGCCTTCCATGCAAAAATAAAGTAAATATAGGCTCTTTTACTGGGATATTCTATGTAAACTGCTCCCCAACAGATTTCTTCTGTTATTTAGCATTTTCTCTCTGGACAAGTCAAAGGCCTGACTTTAAACAAGTTGTTGATTCTTGAAAATCATCCAGTGCATTTGTAAATTAAACAATTCTGCAAACAAGAGGCAGTTTTTTTTTTTTTTGGGGGGGGGGGGTTGCTTTTTCCCCATAATAAATGAAGTAATCATTATTAAAACAGCCTTTTGTATATAGTCATGTTACCTATTTTCAAATTGTTGATCTAAAACATTTAAATGTGACAACAACACAAAATATAATCAAAAACAAAAGATTTGTGAGGTATGTGTGCTGTATTTGTTGGGATGATGTTGCTTGAAGTGTTGATAAATAGGGTATTTGATTGGTTATTGGACCATCATCTGTTATCACTTTAAGCTACCATTATTCAGGATGTATGTGAGGCACTAAAACAGTCAAACCACCAGTAGAGCAGTTTGACCACGATGACATAAATACTGGTGCAGACATCTTGGAAACACATTTCAGTGGGCTGCTGCTGCCAGTATCACACAATGTTTACTGTTTACAGCTTGAAATGAATGGAAAACCAAAGAACAACATAGAACATGTGTTGTGGTGATGTCTGTATGAAAGGTGTGCCTTTCTATACCCAGTTCGCCAGGACGGGGGGTGGAGTTTGTGGTCACCCTGGTCATCTTGCTCAGTGACCTGTGGAGAAGGACAGATCACCAGAATACGGCATTGCAATGCTCCTGTACCACAGCTTGGAGGAAAAGATTGTGAAGGAAGTGGGAGAGAGACTCAGAGCTGCACTGCCAAGCCATGTCCCAGTGAGTATTTCAGCTAAAGAAAATATTTTTCAATGCAGCATCTTTGGTAGAAATATCTGCTGTGTTCACATGTCCAACATTCAGTCTTTGGCTTCCCTCAGGGCACATTCCCCATGTGCTTTGGACTGAGCTCCTGTCAGTCTGTCAGGAAATGTTCAGCAAAATAAGCTCAGTCTATGTTTTTTTGTGGTGATTTTTGTCCATACTTCTTGTTTCTGCAAAATTGTTTGTTTAAAAACCATAGGTTAGAAAAAATTAAGGGCTAAAATACTGAAGCGTCCAAAAAAATCGCAACCCCATATACATTTCGTTCACGGGTATTTTATTGAACTTTGTATCATTTATTCAGCCAAAATAAAAAAAATGAAATTACCACTGCAGCCTGTAGTATTTGCTATTTAAAAATCTGATGAAGAAAAAAATTGTACATTATTAAATTCACTTAGGTAATACATTTTAGAGACAACCTTTGCAGTAATTACAGTTTCAAGTCTTTTAGAGATTGGTATGACTATAAATTTGGCAGATCTTGTCACCGGGATTTCTGCTGATTTATCAAAGTGCAGCTGGTTCATCTTCATCAAGCTAGATGGATGCAGCTGCTGTGCAGCACGATTTAAATCATACCTCAGATTTTTCTTCAGCCTGAGGTCTGGGCCATTCCAGGAACTTTAAATATTTCCCTTAAGGCCTTTAACTGTTACTTTAGCGGTATGCTTGGGTGCACTGGCATGGTGAAAGAAAAGTTTCTGGTAAGGTTTGTGAAAAACAGCTTTACCTCAAGAATTGTCTTTTATTTAAATGTATCCATCATTGATTTAATTTTTACCTATTTCAACATGTCACTGCATGATGCTGCCACTGCCATGCTTTTATACGAGCAAAGTTTGATGTAGCATATCCTTTCGACTAAAACGTTTAGTATTAGTTGTTATCTAAGTTATTCCTTGTTTGATAAGGGTAAAAAGTACTATCTTGACTGATTAAGTATAAGCTTTTTAAATTCTCTGTTACATAAATTCAAGCTTTATTGGGTGAACAGAAAATGTTCTTAAACTTTTGCTTTCTATCTCCTATTATCAAATTTGACATTGTGAAAGTAGCTTTAGAATTTATTTATTTGTGGTTTTTCACGCACTGCTACTGCATGGGGGCTTATGTATTACTAAATGAAAAATGAATTGAGTAAATGTTTTGTGTATTCTAGTTTAAGAAGGTTGCGGTCATTTTATTTTAATTTAAGACTTGGTAAGGATTAAAGGACTGATGTTTAGCTATACAAAACCTTAGAGTTAAAGGTGTAGAAACTTAGTCTCCAACATGGCTGTGAACTAATTTGTACAAAGATTTAACAAAGGTTACCCTAGTTTACCCAATGATATAAAATAATCAGAAATTAAATTAGAGAAGAAAATCCGAATTTAGGGCGTCAAAATAAAGAGAGAGATATGATTTACTTGAATTTATCAGATATTTATTTTAAATGTTTTCCTCCAATTTAAGCTGACTGGCATAAACTAACTGGTGTTGACAAAATCTATTCTGATGCATTAGAAAAGGAGAAATTAGTGTTGGCAGTTTTGTACAGTTGTGTACTTCTAATTTGTGATTTATTTTCCTTTCAGTTGATGGGGGTTGGGGACCGTGGTCTCCTTGGGCAACTTGTTCGGCAACATGTGGAGGAGGAATCAAAAGTCGTTCACGCGAGTGCAACAGTCCTCATCCTCAGTATGGCGGCAAAAAGTGCATTGGAGAGGCCACTGACAGCGACAGCTGCAACAAGGAAGACTGCCCTATTGGTGAGCTAAACATAGGATTTCTTCTTTTATTACCACAACAGGTTCTAGACATGCAAACAACAAAAAACTGGTTCTCATCATCTCTTTGGTTTAAGCAAAACTGTTTACTTTTGCTAGAAGAATGGCAGTTGATTTAGAACTAAATGGGGACTATAAAATCAGGTTGTGTTACCAACATCCTGCCAGCATTTATTAATCAAGACAATGGCAGTACATCAGCCTTTTACCCAATCCAACAGTCGTAGGGTGACTGTAAAGACATGTGTTCGCTAGGTCAGGCATAGCTAGCAGTCTTTCAGCTGTACGTTTGATGTTCTTCGTATACTCTTCTTTGAATTAAGTCTTTAAAGCATGGGTGCCCACATTTATTGAAATCAACAGACTTTCTTACGACTTCTAGAAAAAAGATAGCTGTTTGGAGAATTTTTTTCAAAATGTCACACTTTTCTCTGTTTGTTTCTACCCATCTCTCTTCCCTGACAGATGGATGCCTATCTAACCCTTGCTTTGGAGAGGTTGAGTGCAGCAGCTCCCCAGATGGTTCCTGGGAATGTGGCCCCTGTCCTGCTGGTCTTCGTGGAAATGGTACCCATTGTGAAGACATTAATGAGGTAAAAGCCACAGATTGTCTTTAGCCCATAACTCTTCTTGTTTCTGATACTTTATCTATTTGGGTTCTTTTATTGATTTTACCAATCCATTCTTTGCCCTTGTAGTGTGATATGGTGTCTGATGTTTGTTACAAAGTTGGTGGAACGCAGCGCTGTGTCAACACTGACCCAGGTTTCCACTGCCTCCCCTGCCCAAAGCGCTACAAAGGCACACAGCCTTTTGGTATGGGCGTTGAGGCAGCCAGAAAAAACAAACAAGTGAGTTTGTGTTACACTCATTTTGTGTCTTTCACTGAACACTGTTAGGAAAGAAGGGATTGCCTTCTAGAACTGAAAATAAAAAAGGAATGGATTTCCAGAAGCAGATGCCTGGATTTTTGTGTTGGATCCAAATATTTAAATGACTAAAGCAGCAACTATACCATAAATATGACTTACCTTGACCAGTATCAGCAAGTAGAAGATGGAGGATAGAGGAGAAGATGGAGAAGATTAGGATAACTCCTAATAACAAACATATGTCATATTTCTCTGGTTCTGGTAAGATCAGACTGACCCAGTTCTTTAAATTGTGTTTGAGTAACGTATTTAAAAAACAAAGTCACAGCTGTTCCATTTTATCCCCAAAACACGTATCAGGACAATACATATACGTATATTACAGTTCACTGGGACATAGTTGTTTTCACTGTTTTGATCAGATAATTATAAGAAAAACAAAAAAATGAAGAACCTGCCACTTTAACATCAGTCATGTTTTATTTCCCTTTGTTCTACTTTTTATGTTCTGCAGATGCTTGTCTGATTTCACATTGACTTAGTTCCAGTTTACCTCATTTTGAGGATGGAAAACTGTCTTATCATTGGAAATGAAATGCTCCATTGCACATATTTGTTTAAAAGCTGGATCTCTGTGAACTCACTGTGTGGTATCAAAAATGGATTGAAGTTCATCCACTGCTAATGTAGGATAGCTATATGCTTCATTAGACAACAGTTCTTGTTAGCGTGGGATGCCATCAAATAGGATCTCATTAAATCAATTGTGCCCAGAAGTGGCCCATGCTTAGATTTCCTAAATAATAGTGATTACCATGATTTAAAGGGTCACCTTTTCCAACAGTTGTTGTTGTTTTATGTAAACAGGAACATATTTAATCATAAAGCTGCTCTACTTCTTGTTCATGTTCTTTTAGGTATGTGAACCAGAGAACCCATGTAAAGACAAGACGCACAGCTGTCACAAATATGCTGAATGTATATACATTAGCCACTTCAGTGACCCAATGTACAAATGTGAGTGTCGCACCGGCTATGCTGGAGATGGCTTTATTTGTGGAGAGGATTCAGACCTGGATGGCTGGCCCAATCAGAACCTGCTCTGCAGTGCCAACAGTACATATCACTGCAAGAAGGTATTTTGATTGACTAAGTTAGAAGTTGCCCCCTCTCTGCTGGGACATCAAATTCAGCAAATAAACCTTGGGAACTTCTTACAACACTTTCAGGATAACTGCCCTAACCTACCAAACTCTGGACAAGAGGACTTTGACAGGGATGGACAAGGAGACGCTTGTGACAAGGATGATGACAATGATGGAATTATCGACGAGCGAGTATGAGAATATCACAAACTTCTACTATTACTATTTATTATCATATGTCACAAAAAACACCAAAGTGGCTTCATGATGCTTTAGATAACATTTTGCAGAACCCAGTAATTTATTTTAGTGAAACAGCAACCTAACCTTTCTGTGCAGGTGGGGGACAAACTAAGAAAAATGTGAAAGAAATTAATATTTAGCACTACTCAAAATGCACCACAATGCTCTTTGATGTGGACATTTTCATTAAATTTAGAGGAGTCAAAGCAATTTTTAGTGTCACTAAAGTGTTTAAAATTGATCCAGTGGCAGCATAAAGGCTGCAAAAAGCTATATAAAAGGTAGTCATTTTTGATGCAATGAAAAACATTTCTGTGATTCTGAGGAGTGAAAGAGAGAAGTACTTCGTGCAGATAATGAATTATCATGTTTGAATAAGCTTTAGATTAATAAATCTTTCCCCCCCAAAATAAACATAAATTACACTTCTGTCGAACAAATCAATGTAACATTACCTTTGCTTCTAATAAAACAATAGATGACCACTCAAAGCAGGAAAGTCAGAAACAGATATTGTGAGGATTTTTCTTTTATCTTCTTCTTTTGTTTTTAAAATAGAAATAGAAATCAGCTATATTTTATATCAGCAAGTTACACTTTTACAAAAATTGTAAATCACCCACAAACTCCCGACTGGTGCATTTTTAGGACTTATTACTTACACTGCATATATTAACAAACATTCACTTCCCCTCACAGGACAACTGTCCCCTCCTGTACAATCCCCGCCAGTTTGACTTTGACAAGGATGAAGTAGGTGACCGCTGTGACAACTGTCCCTATGAACACAACCCTGCACAAATAGACACTGACCATAATGGTGAAGGGGATGCCTGTGCTGTGGACATTGATGGAGATGGTAAACTGTCTATTCATATTTTTTTACTCAAGCACAACTGATTAATAAATCTATACCCTAAAATAAAAATATATGTTCTAATAACCTACTTTTTCTCCAGAAATTCATAATGAGAATGATAATTGTCCCTATGTCTACAACACCGACCAAAAGGATACAGACATGGATGGGGTTGGTGACCAATGTGACAATTGTCCACTGCTTCATAATCCCGACCAGGTAGTATGCTGTACTGCAAACAATGAAAACACACAGTAGGTGCATGAGGTGCTGATAACTACATTTCCATCAATCCGATAGACTGATGTGGATAATGACCTGGTTGGAGACCAGTGCGATAATAATCAGGACATCGATGAAGATGGTCATCAGAATAACTTAGACAACTGTCCCTATGTGGCCAATGCCAACCAGGCAGACCATGACAAAGATGGAAAAGGAGACGCGTGTGACTATGATGATGATAATGATGGTGTACCTGATGACAAGGACAACTGCAGACTAACACCTAATGCAGACCAAGAGGATGCTGATGGTGAGAATAAAGAGTTTAAAGGATTTAGATTTCTATATAAAGGTTGATCCAGATGGGTGATTTAATCTGTAATCGCACTACTCAGACCATTCAGTGATAGAAAACCAGTGATCGTTGGAAAGTAAAAAATTCTTCTGTTTTTCCTGAAAAGTGAATGCAGCCTGCTAAATGCTACCAGATTACAATGACAGCAACATCCTTTGGGGTGGAGACTAGTACTAAGGAAGAAAGACTCAGTGTTTGCTATTTTCACTTCATACTGACAGTCAGAAGACACATGGGGAAGTAAGAAGCTATTTTACAGGAAACTGAATTTTCTTTGACTTATCAGGAATGTCTGCAGTTCAATCAGGCTGTGGGAGACTTCTAGCAGATATTAGGAAAGCTAAAAGCTATAAGAAGGGGTACTTTTTAATTCCTTTGAGCTTTAAACCTCAGGCTCTCATTTAACATGGTGGAATGAGAAATGTTGGCAGATTTTTTAAATTAAGGTGAGGAACTGCATTTTTTAGGTAAAACAGATGAAGACTGGTCTTTTGGTAGAGCTTGTAATACTAATTTCTTAGACTTATTTCTTTTAAATAGGGAACTTGGCTGATATATGTTTCAGCAGGTCAAAGCTTTACAAAAACCAGAGATATGTAGTCAGCCTCAAAATTCTGATCGGTGCATCTCTATTTTTGTGCACTGAAGAAATATTTCCCTATTATTTCATTTTAAAAATAATTTATAATCTCTTTATTATCTTTGGCAGTTTGTTTCCTTTTTAAGCACTACAAATTAATATGCATGAGTAGGTGTGTGTCTTAAGCTTTTAAATCCCATGAATTCCCTTTTATAAAAAATTTTTTTGCATTAATTTACATGTATTGAAATTCAGAAAAACAGGCCAAAGATATAATAATAATAATAATAAATTTTATTTGTATTGCACTTTACACATGAAAAAACGCCTCAAAGTGCTACAGGCACAACAGATTAAAAAGACATAAAACAATTAAAATGCATAAATGAGACTTTTAAAGAAAAGCGATACAAAATAAATGGGTCTTTAATTTACTTTTAAAAACATCAATGGACTGTGGCGCCCTTAGGTGATTAGGGAGGGCGTTCCATAGTCGAGGCGCAGCCGCCTTGAAAGCCCTATCTCCCATGGTGCGGAGTTTAGTGTTGGGGACCTGGAGTTGGTGCCTATCAGAGGAGCGGAGATGTCTGGTTGGATTGTGGATATTGATGAGTTCTTTGAGGTACACTGGTGCCCTGCCGTAGACAAAGTTAAATGTTGCATGGCTTGTAGCATGCAACGAAATCTCAATACTGTTTGATTTCATGTTTTTTATTCACATAACTGGTTTGTTTCATGGGCAAAAATCCAACTGGAATCATACACTAGGTCAGTGTTATTCGATATGAAATGTTCTCTATTGATGGGTGGAAGCTTCCAAAACTACATTGTTGCTCTTCTATTTAATTTCTGGTTATCTGTAGCTGTATGTGCGTACGCCAGTATTTTCTAATCCAGCTCCTCCAAACTCCACGTAGTCAGTATTTCTTCTCACTACTTAGTGAGGTTTTGCATTCTCCCTGATGCTCAGCAGTTAGTCTCCCTGCAGCAGGTGTGAAGTACAGAGGCTGTGGAAAAAGTCAACAACTGGGTCGGTACGAGTGATGTCATTCCGCATGGCTTAGCTGGCCAAAGGGGTACATGCCAGGTTGTGAAGTTTTTATTTCCTTTCAGCTTCGCTCGTGATTAATCCAAAGAGCCCCATTTAAAGCAGGGTTACCTGGAGTTTGTACAGCTGCCTGTAACTGGAAACAGACGACAGAGTAGGAAAGCTCTGGACAGGATGCCTTCACACTCTTTAAAACTTGTCAGATAGTGTTAATTTTATAGAGCCTTTTGAGCTCGTTTGGACAGTAACAAAGCTGCTGACAAAAGGAAGCTTGTTAGTTCCATCTAGTGCCCCTTTATTAACCACTGGATTATTTTCCTTTCCTCCCCGCCTTCCCTGCCTGCTGTCCAATTCCAACAGACGTCGGGGTGTACATTAGGAATACTTGTGGAAATTGTCACAACAAGAAAAAAAAAAGACTGATTTGCATTAGTAGACTTGACTTAGGTATTAATGCCAATTTTCTGGGAGGAATTCTTATTTTTCTGTTCATTTTTCATTTTAACTTGCAAATGTTCCTCAGTAGTAGAAGTGTTTGGATACTTGAATCAGCTTCTGCAGCTGTTTTTCAAACCTATGCAAAAGCAGGTCAACATTGTTGATGTTTTTTAAATATTGCTTTATTTAAAACAGGTGATGGAAGAGGGGACGCATGCAAAGATGACTTTGACAATGACAGCATCCCAGATATCCTCGATGTGTGTCCAGAGAACAATGCCATTAGTATTACAGACTTCAGGAAGTTCCAGATGGTCCACTTGGATCCAAAGGGAACAACTCAAATTGATCCCAACTGGGTGGTCAGACACCAGGGCAAAGAGCTGGTTCAGACTGCAAACTCTGATCCAGGCATCGCAGTTGGTGAGAGCACACATGCAATATGTTTACTGTCAGACAAGCATTTCATGCTGACCAACTGCTTTTCAAAAGAAACCCATTTGACTCTGTAGACCCCCAATGGTGTATCATATCGGTTTTCTTCATGCAGGTTTTGATGAGTTCAGTGCCGTGGACTTTAGCGGGACCATGTACGTGAACACAGACAGAGATGATGACTATGCTGGCTTCGTGTTTGGCTATCAGTCAAGTGGGCGCTTTTACGTTGTGATGTGGAAGCAGATCACACAAACCTACTGGGAGGAAAAGCCCTCCAAAGCCTTTGGCATCTCCGGCGTTTCACTCAAAGTTGTCAACTCGACCACAGGAACTGGAGAAAACCTCAGGAATGCTCTGTGGCACACGGGAAACACTGCTGGCCAGGTAGGATGCTGTCCAAATTCTAGACTGAAACAAATTGCATATCTTGATCTTTTCTACACTCTGTGTGGTTATAATCAAATACTATAATGTATTTTATTTGATAAGCCAGCAAAAAGTAAAGTCTGTTTCAAAAACTGAACTAACATTTTACATAGGTTCGCACTCTGTGGCATGACCCCAAAAACATTGGTTGGAAGGATTACACAGCTTACCGGTGGCATCTCATCCATAGACCCAAGACTGGCTTTATAAGGCAGGTCTATATATTTACCTGCCTGTATACTATCGACATCATGATAATATGCTAACATCATAGCTTGTTTTTCTCTTCAGGGTTGTGGTGTATGAAGGGAAACAGATCATGGCTGACTCAGGACCAGTTTATGATAAGACATTTGCCGGAGGCAGGTTAGGTCTGTTTGTCTTCTCCCAAGAGTTGGTTTTCTTCTCCGACCTCAAGTATGAATGCAGAGGTAAGTTGGAACCAAAAATCAGTTTGTTAAAGAAAACATTTTGCAAGCATAGAAATATCTGGGTATTTAAAATCTTTCAAGCAAAGACTGTCATGTAATGTTATTTAATTTCGGTGATGGTAGCTTGCAACTTGAAATTAATTAACCATAGAGTGATACAACCAAACATAAGGATTGCCCATCCTTTGTGTTTATTATCTAGTATTCGTTGAATTTAGTTAAATATGCACTGGGGATGTAAGAAAATATCGATACAGCGATTTATCTCAATATTTTATTTCCCGATATTGTATCAGTATTCAAAACTAAAATATCGCTTTTTTTAAAGGATTTGAATGGAAACTTTAATGATGACAGTAATTTTTTTACTAAAATTAAAAGTATGGCTGGTAGTTGGTGGCTGTTTTCACCTTCTTCATTCCAGTGGATCAACTAGATCTAGTAATAAAACTGAATGTGTTAAAGTATGAAACAGGTTGGGGCGTTTAGAATGCTGTGACAGTTTTCCTACTGTTAAATTGAGTTTTAAAAATCACAATATATAGTCTTACGCAATATATTGAGAAATATCGTATAGTCTCCCATGTATCGCGATATATATCGTATCGCCAGATTTTTGCCAATACACATCCCCAATATGCACACTATTTGAAAAATAATTAGGATTATGCATGGGCCATTATGAGATTCCTAACATGTGGTAACCTTATGTAAAACTACCACAGTTTCACTACAGCCTGGTATTTTGACTAAGGTTTAAGATAGAAATCTAAAACATGATGTAATTGCTTTTATTTGTAAACAAAATTATCCCAGGTAATCTGCTGCTAAAATAATTTCAGTTATTGGATTATAACACTGTGTAAAAGTATTTTCATTCTGTTACACAGACTTACTGTTTGACACAAAATTTAGAACAAACTCCTCCTAAATTTATTTTTAGGTTTTAAAAATATTTTGTGAAAAGTATGATACAAATTTGCTTTTCTGATCTTTATAGAATAACATGAGTACAACAAACCTATATTAATTAGTTAATTATATGGCCTATTTACTTGGATAGAGACTCCAGTCTCAGCTGAGCAGATACGCCGCCCTCAGCTTACCAACTGTAACCTTAAACAGCATTATAAAAATGATGGGTTATGTTCCTTTAGCTTCAGCACCATGTCTGTTGTGTTTTTCACAACCAAAACAGCTCGAATTTGTCGTTCTTTTAAGCGAGAAAAAGGTGCAGTTGCCTTTATTAAGCCAACTCTCCAGCAGTGTGTAGCACCATTGCTATACAGGTGTCACTCTGCGTGAGAAATGAGTTCAGACAACCCCATAGTTATTCTCATTTAAAATGGATAAAATCACACACAGGTGTATCTCATCAGGTGCAAATGATGAGAACATAGTTACTCTTCATTTTGAAGTAGCTGTGTGCTGTTTGATCCTGGGCTTTGTGTGTTTCTGAATTGAAAGTGAAAATTAAAAGTTTTCTGATATCTAAGGGATTAAAATAAGTTAAAATAAAGATTAAAATCAGCCAGTAAGGAAGATAGTTAAAAGTGGAGGGTTTTAAAGAGCAACTCACCCCCAAATCACCTTTACTTTGCTGATAAACTGTATAAATGAGTGTCAAATAGTGCTGTCTAAAGTCTGTTCAGTATTTTTGGTATTTCAGTACATTTTAGTAAAAATATGCATTTTCTACCAAAAACTGTCAGTGTAGAGCCCTCTTCAGGTTAAAACTCTACACTGCACTTGAATTTGAATTGGGCTTTGCTGTTCGCTCTGCGGTGAGGGCTGATATTAGCCGGTGATGGTTCACGACAGCCATCCTGCTGCTGTGGGTTATAAAACAAGCCGAGTCTCAGCCACGCCTCTGAAACGAGTTGGATTAGAATAGCAAGGAAGTATTGACTCCCAGCCCCCTAGTCTGGTAGGGGAGGTGAGTTGCTCTTTAAGAATCAATTGCCAACATACCCTGAAAGCAGACCACAAAGTGTCAAAAGAAGTCTGCAAAATACTAAAATTTCATTGCAGGACCTACAACAACCTCTCTTTACTGAGATGGCTACAAAAAGCAGTTCAGCTAACCACTTCGACAACTAAAAACATATTTTTTTTGGTATCTTTTGTGAAATGAGTAAAACAAGAAAAATATTTTTGTTGCTAAAGTGCAATGAAATCTCTTTCTTTTCCAGAGATAGACTAAAAGAGACTAGAAATCAACATGCAAACATTTATTTGAAGAGGCTAAAGTCTTAAAGTTTTGCATTACTGTATCAGGGAAAGCACTGTTATTGTTTCGTACATGTAATGGACAGTTTGTAAACAATCAATATATTTTCCAAACCTCAGATAAACCGGAGTTTCCAGCTGTGTTCACAAGGTAATGGGGAGAGGGTTTGTGTGTTGAGTGTGGTTGCAAGAACAAAACTGCCGTTTCTGCTTGTCAGCTTGCCCATGCACAATGCCCCAGCTGCATTGTGAAAGGCCTTGTGCGTCAGTCCAAGGATCTTTTGCTGAGTGCCAAGTGCTAAACTGTGGAAAATGAGCCTGCGGCACTTATTCACAATCACAGCCACGTTGCTGAAGACACGCTTCCTAATACCCACAGTGCACATGCTGTTTCTGCATTCTGTCGCTTTTTACAGTGGAGGTTTGACTCTGAACTTATTTTTAACAATGGTTGTTTTTCAAATCCTTCTGCAGATAACTAAGTTGGATGTTATACAGAATATGGACAAAGACAAGAATCTTTCCAAGTAAATCCTGTCATCAATGAAGCCATCTGGACATACATGAGACTTTGCATACATGAGACTTTTGCCTTAATACATTGACAGGAAACGACATCAATGCAGATTTCAGTTTCCTTTAAAACTATAAAATTTTTCCATTCATGGGAAGAAACTGAACATAGTAAACATGCTTAACAAGCCTCTAGAGAATATCAAAAAATAAAAAATGTATCTATTCTACATCTTTATCTTTATTGTGTGACCACTTGCTTAAGAATCACTTACAAGGGAATCAATTATTTGTGATTCCCTGCTTTTGCCTACTCACTTTGACATGTAAATGATTTCTCTTGACAGATATTCTTTTGTTTTAACTCATCTGTTGACCAATGTCTGACAAAACATAAATCAACTAACTAACTAAAACCATAATCATCACAAGTCCTCCTCATTCTTCTCATGATGAATGTGCTTTCTGATGGGAAACCGCAGTGATCGATTTCAACAATGCGAAAGATGTTTATACTAAGTCTGTACTATAATTTCTTTGTAAATTATTTAGGCTCAGCCTGTTTTAGATTTTGCATTTGTGCTAGTTTGTAAATAGTTTATTTATTTGTTTACACTGATATATAGTTCAATATCACAAACAAGATAGCATATTACATTATTTCAAGATAAGATAAGTGTTTTCATATACTTCCTTGTGAGTTTTTCAGTTCTGTCAGAGGGAATATGTTTTAACGTTGCTTAAAAATGATCACTTTCATACCTTGGTGACAAAGTATTTTAATTCTGATTGTTCAGTTTTAGACATCAGAGGGATATGTATGTTTAGCTATGTCTATATGAGTTTACTCATCAAAGCTGGCTGCTACCGTTTTTTTCTGAAGTGCCTGTGTCTTGGTAAGTCTGGTCTTGCCTAACAAATCACTTATATGCACCTAGGAATCGGAGGGTTATTACATTTTGTGTTTGAGTCCTAAAAAAATAAAAATTGTAAAAGCATTTTATTAAAATAGTTTCCACTCATATGCTGGTTTTTAGCATCTTCATTTGACATCGTGAAACCTTACGGTGTTGACTGAAATGATTAATGATGAAGGTCTCAAAAGACAAAGTGTGACTGTAATGGGTGGTTTGGGAACATGATAGAGTCTCAGTTGAATGACATTAGTCTGGATATTTCTTATGTTCTTTCCTACTTGCTTTCCATCTTCTTCATTTACTTGAGATTTGCAATGCACAGTGTAAATGTTTTTTTTCATATTTGTTTTGTTATATAGACATTTTTTCATATTTGGATGTTCTGTTTACAAATAAACCATTTTATATGATTTTGTTGAGCTATGACTAAAAACTAAAATTAATGACAGTTTTTGTCATATTATTGAAGTCTTTAAAACTGGCTTACCTTTACACTTTATTTAGATATCTAGATTATTGTCTAACAGACAACACACAAGTTGTCTGTACACCTCATATATTGAATCTATAAGAGCTGTGTTACATAGAAAG
Organism: Valencia hispanica; assembly: GCA_963556495.2. NCBI lineage: Eukaryota > Metazoa > Chordata > Actinopteri > Cyprinodontiformes > Valenciidae > Valencia > Valencia hispanica. The sequence goes on from OY747711.1 coordinate 21,483,006, forward strand.
TGTTCTGATATCGCTGCTGGTTCATTTTGAACCAAGAAGTCATATTTTGGTGGGAGCACAAAGATAATAAAGCAAAGTTAGCACTGTGAATTTGCTATTTGGCAAAGGCTGAGTCTGTAATTCGGGCTGAGGTGTAAAATTGTCTGAAATAAAATTAACTGGTGGCCACAAAGCATGGTGTATTAGGATTAGGTGAGATACTTCATCTGAGTTTCAACTGCTGTGCAGCTTTTTCAACCAGCTTAAAACATCAAACCTGATGCTGTTGCTCATTTTCCTATGGGTTTGTTCCAAATGAAGAGCTAAAGTTTCTATCACAAAAAGCGGCCCATACTTTATCAAAAGCCCAACAATTTTCAAAAACATCTGCATGGTAGTGTAATTTCATTGGAATACATTTTATATTTGTTTTTAGGAAATAAATGTAATTCACAAATTTACTCATTTTGATGATACAATAATGCTAATTTATACCTCTTTGCTTTATTATGATTATTTTTCATTTTGAAACCAAAATTATTGCTATTTTTATCCCAAACACCCGTCTGTATTATTTAAGAAAAGGCTTCAACGAGACAAAGACAACTTTAGTAAATAGAAAAAGCTAATTTTAATAATGTTATTTAAAAATCAATCCAAACCAACCTGACCCTATGTCAAGAAGTAATTGCTCTCCTTGTTAAATCGGGAATTAACTGTGATTAACCACAGTTGAAAACCTGAGTTCAGTTTCACAAGTCAAACCCAGAGCTGAGCACTGCCTGGCCTTTAGACCGAACCTATCACTTATGCAGATCCTGTCTGACAGCATGAAGTAAGCTAAAAGATTTCAAAAAGTAACACATCATGGTCTGAACTCAAGAAATTCCAGGATTATGAGAAACAAAGTAACTGATGTCTATCAAGAAATGTGTAGAGAAGTCAAACATGGTAATGGTATGAGGCTGCTTTAACTATTCAGGACGTGGACAACTTGTAAATGAGAGAAGCACGGATTTCCACTGTGGAAAATATCTAGCGATCAGTTTGTGACCTTTATCTCAAGTGCTCTTGGGTTGAATGGCAGGACAATGATCCAACCTAAAACAACCCTGTAAAAAACAATTCCATTTTTTGGCCTGACAAAATAATTCAACATTATATTTTATGTTTTATTCATTTGAGGCAATAGCATAAGTTAGTCCAACAAACCAAGTAAATTGTAGGCTTCAACACAATCTTTTGAGTCATCAGTACCTAAATATGTAAGTTGTGCTTCATTAAAACCATTGAAAGTTCATCCAACAGAAATGCTTTTGTTGTGAAATGCAGGAAATCCAACTTCAGACTATAAAAAAAGACAAATTGTTGTGAAAACATGAAAACTAAGTTTGACATATTAGAGACAGTAATTTAAATCAGAGTGAAAAACTGATGTAGTTGTAAGCTGTAACATTATTTAGTGTGTTGTCAGTAGTTGTCTCTGTGTTTTAGCTCATTGCAAAATGAGAAAGTTGTACTAAATTTCATACTTTTGTTGTGAAATGTGGGAAAACCAACTTTTGTAATTGGCTTTTGAGTTAAATGCTAGGTGCGTTACTTGGAGGAGGAGCCTGCAGAGGTAGGTTTTGCTCCTATTTAATTACTTTAAAATGGTTTTTCAATCTCTTGTGAACATCGTAAATCGTAAATGTGAGTGTAAAGTGCTTTGAAAAGCTCAGACCACTAATCAGAATTTAAAATGGTTAGAATCTATATTTTAAGTTCCCCCAACATATAGACTGAGTTAGAGCAATTTGAGATTCATAGTTTGTACAGAATGTGCTACTTTCACATGGGTAAGAAAAACTCAGGATTCAAAATTCTTAGAGCCTGACATTTGAAGTCTCTACAACTTATAGCTGAGTTAGAAAAACATAAAAATCCAAGTTGGGCAAACTCAAAAGCAAAACTTAAAAGTTCAATTTTATTTGTTTAAGGTAAAATTCTACTGAAGTGTGTTGCCTTGAAATTTTGAGTTCTGCTAACTTTTCTTGTTTTACAGTGAATAGGAAACAGGTAAAAACTTTTCCACAGTCATGTATACAGTTAAAAACATATTAGCTTTGAAGCACAGTTTAAAAACCGTGAAGGGAAGAGTACCTTTTCTATAGAACAAATAAATCAGAAAGTTGTCAATATCCTGATAGAGGCTTCATAACTGAGCTTGAATAGTTTCTTTAAGGTTTCTGATCGTGTGATTTTCCATCGTTGTTCCTCACAAAGAGTAAAGGGGTTAAGAACATGCTTGTAAGGGCAGGGGAAAAAGCTATTAAGGAAAAAAGGGTAAGTCAAACTTTGCTCTTGTAGCTGTGTCAGAGACATTTAAGTTGAGGTTCTTGGAAACATCCACGTGGCACAGACCAAAGACTCACTGAATGGCCCTGCCCGGGGTAGCTGGTTTAAAGCCCAGAGCACGTTCCTCAGTGGTTCATAAAGCCCTGCCAAAGGATGTCAACGCATGACACAGTAAACCAGCATTTTCTGCTGAGCACAGGATTAAGCAAACAGGCAACATTATAAAATAACATAGAACCTCCTACAAACTGGTTGCGGTAAGTCCCAAAGGCTGTTAGAGAAAGATCACTTTTAGAGTAAAGTGAGTGGATTCTATTTAGAGAGACCTCATCGAAGTTGAAAAATTATAGCTCGGCCAGTTTTTGTTTATGTGTATTAATCATAATGTAAACAGACAAAAGTAAGAGGATGAAGAGAAAAGGGCCACATGAAAAATTGCTCTAGTTTCCCAGTGGTTTAAAAAAAACGTACATTGTTCCTGAACAAAGGATCTTAGATCTGTGCTGGAAAATAAGTAAGTCGGTCAGTTGAAATAACAAAATCCATTTATTGCAGGGTAGGAGTTTTTCTCGTCATTTGGAAAATATCTATACTTCGTCCCTTTGCCAGGCATTGGAGCCGCACACTCATATCCCAAAAGCCAGAGGTGTTGGGCTGCAAGTTGATGTCCTGCAGCACAGGAACTGTGTGACATTAAATCAGCCTTTGCCTGGCAACAATGTCAAGAATAAAATGAGACGGTGCAGAATGCTGCCAAAGAATATTTAAAGTCAGATTTATCTGATCCACAAACTCAAATCAAATAAATATCTCATATATCTGAAGAACCAAGATAATCCAAATTGCAGTGAGATGAATCCCTTTTTGTATTGAAGAGGTTTTTTTGTGCATCTTCAGGACAATTTGAAATATGAGAACCTGTGCTGACTGTGGAGACTTCAGTTACTGTGACGGAGTATAATATTCCTGAACAATGTGTCCACATAGGTCATCCTTTTGAGTTACACACTAAGTAAAACATAATGTAACACTTCATCCATCCATCCATCCATCCATCCATCCATCCCCACTTATCAGTGCAGTGTCATGGATGGGTATAATGTGACATTACTACAGCACTAAATGTAAGCATGCATTGAATAAGTTAAGCTTCTGAAATCCAAGGACGGGACTCCTGAGTTACACCTACAAATTTAATATACTTTTTAGTCTGTATAATCATGGCTGCAGCAATGTGTTCTGGCCCCTGTAGGCTTGTGCAAGAGTCTCGCATTGGACAAATGTAAACACTTTTAACATGAGGCCAGACACTGCATTGCCCACCACCTGTACCTGAAAGAACAGAGGTTAAACCAGCTTGTGAGGATTTGTCACAATGCCTGTTAGCTGTTCGAAGCTTTAATGAGCTAATGACCAGAAATTAGACTACGTTGATGGTGATTTTATAATTATTCAATGTTTAAAACATTTAAAGACAAATTATAGCCTTTAATTAAAGTCACTTAAATGTCAAGGTTTGGTCAAAGTTGAACTATTCTTTATGTTGTTTTTTAATTTTTTATTTTTTTACAATTACTGATAATAAAAAGGGGTTCTCCAAAATACAAATGTATCATGAAAATGTTGGAAGTTTCAAAAGAAGCAGAAAACAAGCTTAATCATATGCATTAGTAAAATGTAGAAAGTCATAAATCACTCTTTGTTTCTTTCATAATGTTGCTTTCATAAAAATTTGTAGAAGATAGTCCCCCACCACACAGATCAAGAAGTGAGTAAATGTTTAAAAACAAAGCAGAACCTTCAGAACATTAACTTATTATTTCTTTATCTTTTTATCCGCAGTGCATTGATAATCTGCTGAATTGTGCTAATTTGTTCCCTTGCCATCCTATAATTAAATACATGTAAATAAATGTAAAACACTTGTAATTATCAGTTAAAGATACCAGCGATGTTGTTTTTCAATGGAAAAACAAACAAATCATTTTAAAAAAGTTTTTAGAGACTCATTGTAACATCGGTTGGAGCTAAGTAGGAGCTAATATTGGCACTGTATGATCCAGCCACCACTATGTTTCTTTATGAGCTTTGTTTCATGTTTCGTTATCCAGCTGGACGTAACCATCAGAAGAAAGGTATACTGTGATCATAAAGGGATAGGCATGATCAGAAACAGGAGGTCAGGTAGCATGTTGTGTTTAAGCATTGCTCAATAGTAAAGGCCCAAAGTGTGCAAGGAAATATCCCACACACCATTACACTACCATTGATAAAAGGCAGAATGGATCCTTTTTTTCATGTTAATAGCACCATCTGAATGTCAGTGTAGTGCCTTACTGCTGTAGCCCATCTGCTTTAGGAATTGTAGTGTACAAAGTAGTACAAACAAGTGATTGTTTGCCACTATTCTCTATAGCCAATCTGCCTATTCTTCTCAGACCTCTTACATCAACCGGGCTTTTTTGTCCACTCTACTGACCCTCACTTGGTGTTTTCTCATTTAAGACTATTCTGTGTAAATCCAAAAGCTGGTTGTGCATAAATATTCCAGTAGATCAGCAGTTTCTGTCCAGCACCATCAACCACACCACAATCAGTTCAATTGTCTTTTGTCCCACATCTGATGCTCAGTTTAAACTTCAGGAAGTCATTTTGCCCCATCTAGATGCCTAAATGCATTTACTTGTTGCCAAGTTATTGACAGGTTGACCATTAGTATTGACAAGGAATAAAAACAGATGTACCTAATAAACTCTAGACACCAAGCATTGTAAATTCATTAGGCTTACCTGTGGCCTGTTGGTACTTCCTTCTTGTCTGGTCCACATGTTTAGGTAATCTGTCATTTTTTGGCAAGTTGATTTTGGAGTCTTATCAATTCAGCCCAACATTTGGTTCTTCCACATGACTTTGCTTCTGACCAGAAGTCCAAACATCTTGTTTCATTTGGAGAAAGAAATATTATAGGCTTTTGCTTTGAGTGTCAGTTCCTACAAAAAGGCTGCATGAAGCAAATAAACCACTAGTAGTTTTTTATAATGACCTGAAATCCATGCACTAATATGTTGTTAGTGATGCACGCTAACTGTAAAAGTACAGAATATTCCAATTAACTAATGATTATATGTGCCACCAGAAATATTAAAATAAAATATCATCTCACTTTACATAAAAACCAATGAAAATGTCTTAAGATTGTAAAGAGTTACAGTTAGCAGCATGTTTTTTGTTAACTTTAAATGTTCTATTTAATCATGAGGAATTTGGTTCAAATGGAAGCTTTTGCTGCATTCACTTACAGTAAAGTGTAACTTTTTACTCTTTCAAGGTGTTTTAATGATTTGACGTGCACTTTGTTTGGTATATGAAGGCAATGTGTTCACTATGTGTTTGTGTAAATACAGCAGCATAATCGTTGGTATGCTCACTGGCTTAAAATAGCAGGAGAAGGATGCAGCCAGCGGCTAATCTGCTCCTCATGAGGGGGGCCATGACTGCAAACTCTCTCCCATTCAGCAGCAGTGGAAACAAGTGATCACACCATATCCGTTTACATCTCTGATGGGTTTTTCAGTCTTGTTGTGGGCTTCTGTAATGGAACATCCCCTCATGAAAATACTATGCTGTTTGAGAATGTTTATACTCTGCTACCTTTTCTTGCATCATGCTTACGTTTGGCTTACTCCACCAAAATATACATATTTGATATTATTAGATATTAACAATCTATCATTTTTAGAAATAGTTTGATTCTGTTTGTTGTTTGAGCCGAAAATTTTTACATGTGTCTGAAATTAGGACTGTTCTAACTGTGAAACTGGCACCAGATGCCTTTTTTAAAACTTTTTTAGTTATAGCTTTTTTAACAAATCAATTAAATTCAAATTCAATTAAAGAAATGTATTTATCCTAAAGAGAAACTAAATGTTGTCATAACTCACATAATCAAAGTATCTTTAAAGATTCATTGTGGACTCTTGGAGATTTATTTGAGATCCTTCCTATCCACAGCATGGTCATGGTGATGGTGTGGGTAGGAAAGATGTCCAGTAGCAGTCAGTTTTGCAATGAATCTGAAGAGGCCTTTGAATAAAGACTCTGTTACTGTATGACAGTCTCATGACAGCCATGACATGCTAACAGCCCAATTTCCAGGCATCAGAGATTATATTCTACATTACCATGCCCTGGATGACATTGTCAACTGCTGGCAAGCACTGCTAATCCACCTCATTTGCATTTGCCACTCCTCTTTAAATCTCCTTCTGGCCATATGGTTAGAAAGTTTGGCAGAGAGACATTGGAGTCAGGGATATGAGCCTTGCCCATTCAGTGGAAGAGTGGTTTGAATTTCCTCTTTCTCTTTCTGCTCTTTGCTCTGCATCCATGAAGTCTCTTTTTCAACTCTCCTGGTATTTAAGGTTGTAGTTTAGATATTGTTTCACATGACAAGATATTAGCTCAACTTAATATTTAAAATTGTAGGATTACTTTGTGTTGTTGTTTTTGCATTGTCTTCTATGAAAATAAATCCTCTTCATGTACTGTAAAGCACTGTACATATGGGACAGAGTGCACAGACATAATTCCATCTTTTCCTTCCCTTGTGTGAAATAAGACCTCATTGAGTGGACGAGCAGATTTCTTAATGACTTGTCTCTGTTACCTTTAAGAATAATGTCTAAAAAATATCAACTGGTTATCACTTGTTATGCTCACAGAGACCAAATGAAACTATTTGCATTTTGTATTTAAAACTTTTTTTCCCTACACCTTTTTGCATATCTATGCTTTAGCAAAAGTCTTCTCCTCCAATCAAAAACCCTCTAAACTTTCTGTCACTGTTAAGGGGGCATGGTGATGAAGCTGCAGCTGAGGGTTATTACCTTAAGTCCCCAACTCTGTTTTTTTATTGTCTGTCACTGTCACAGGATTGTACTGAGTCCAAAAAACATCTCTGAAATTCCTCTGTCTGATACTGAGGGACTGTTGTCCTCAAAGACAATGCAGGAGAAAGAGAGAAGTCCAACACCAACACCGTAAGTGTCAGGGCTAAAGAAGCGAATATGGATACATGTTTTGACTGACTTTAAAAGTTTATTATTTCTAGAAGCAAAAACTAAAACAAAATAAAAAAGTTAGTTTCATATATAAAATTTATATATACGTGAGTTCTCAGATAAAACAAAAAAACAACCGAAACAAATTGTACTGTCCAGACTGCCTCCACAATGTATATTAGATATAATTTTTTTATTACTGATGGAGAAAACAAGCTGCACATCAGCAATGTGTGTTTGCTTTGCTATATGTGGTCATGTAAGTCAACACAACAACCTAAACATGCATTGATGTTTACATTCAGACACTTTCACTCTGATACCCCAAAATGTAATCTAGGGCAATTAATTGCCTTCAGAAGTCATCCAATTAGTAAACAGAGTCCAACTGTGTGTAATTTCATCAAAACATAAATGCAGATGTTCTGTGAAGACCTCAGAGGTTTGTTAAAGAAGATTAGTGAGCAAACAGCATAATGAAGACCATGGGTGTTTCTCAATGTCAAGGCGCCTCGCCTACCAAGGCAAGGTGCCTTGCTTACAAGGACACTGTCCCTCCTTGGACAAAGAAAACGGTTAAATGGAACAGACTTACCTCAAGTGACCACGGCTGCCCAGACCCCGCCTTTTGCTTACGCGCTCTGTTTACGTCTCGCCAATCGTAGTAGCATAGCGTAGCTACTATGCTACTAAGTAGCGCAGCTAACCCTAACACCTAAGCAGATAACTGCTTTGGATCTAAAAAAATATTTTCCGATAGCTACAATTAGCCTACTTGACTTACATTTAAATTGGAAATTCGCTCCCGAAGTAGCTGCTCCCAGCTTCTGATCCGTCATCTTTTCAAAAATACCGCGCTGTATTCTGGGAAATTTTTGACCGAGGGAAGGCATCAAGGAACCTCCCATGTATCCTTGGTCAGTTAACTAAACGGCAAACAAACGGAGGACAGACACCTTGGTAGCACATGAACATTGGAACACGCCTTGGTGGCCCCTGATGACGTATCTCCTAGACAATCGGGGCGGGACCAAGGCATCAAGGCAAGGTTCCTTGGCATTGAGAAACACCATGTAACACAGCAGATCAATTAGGGAAAAAGTTCTGGAAAAGAAAGGGTAGGTTATGAAACAACATCCCAATATCCTCAAATATGAATAAGTTCAAGGGGTATGACTACTTTTTTTTTTTTTTTTTGACTACTTTGGTATGACTACTTTTGTGAGCCTCTCTAAGCTTGGTGTTCAGAGTTCAGTTTGTTGGTTCATGTTAAATTCCTTTTCCATTCTCAACCATTTCAATTCCAAATTTCACATCTGTCACATAAAGCCGGAGTGAAAGTTGAATAATAAGTCAAATATTGTTGCATAACCGTTTTTTTTGAGTTTCATTCACCTCTGTGATGGCATTACATCAAATAAGTTCACTGAGGCCCAAACTTTTTGGCATTTGCCGTGGGTCCTATGCGTGGGCCCCTGAGAGCTATTGAACAGTTGTCTCCAGAAAACCTCCCAGCGTTTTACGAACTGTCGGATGTGTCTTTGGGGACTACAGTTTCTTTGACGATTGGTGCTATAAAGTCCAGTACCTGACAAAACAAGCATTGGGATTTCATTTCTGCCTCAGATACGAACACACTGTGTCAAATAAAGTTTAGAGCCTGATCTGTGGTGTCACTTTTTCTGATTTGCACTTTTTTCCTATATGTTCAAAGCCTCAAGAGCATATGATTAGAACATTTGAGTGCATTATCTCATTTTATAGCATTCCATCATGTGGTCATCTAGCATTACTTGATCAAATGCAGCAGCCTTCTTGCAATTAGATCTAAATGGGTTTGTGATGTATTAGTAAGACATGCAGCTGGTTGTGTTGTTAAAACCAAATAAAATCTTTAAACTTGTCACTCAAATGCGTTTTGAGTTAACATTTCCACATTTAGATTTTTTTATGCTGTTGGTTTCATAACTGTAATGAGGCAGACCAACTTACTAAATCAGATATGTTCACGTCATTAGGATAATGAGGAGCATGAAAAGATGTCTCTCTCATGAGGGACAAGTGGCCTCTTAGTGGATGTCGAAAAACATCTGCTAATGGAACCATTACCTTAAAGAGTTGAAGAGAGGGGCTGAAGGCATATTAATTTGTCAGAACCTGTCACAGTCAAATTACGCAGAATAGCTTATAAATCACACTCATGCTGCAATTTCAGTTAATCCTTGGCACATCCTTTGTAAAGCATATTTGTCCAGATCAGCCTTGTGTTGCCGGGCCAAAAGCATAGCACGTCCTGGCTGAAAACTGTTTGCTTTGGCCAGCTGTGTCACCCTGATGACTGAAAAAATGTCAGCTGCAGCCAGTGATTTGTTTTAAAGTCTAAATAATGTTTCCAACGAAAGTAGGAAGAAAAAAGAAAAGAAAAATAAGCTACTTTAATAAACTTAAGCGGATATTCTGCTGTCCTGGTTTTTTGCAGTCCAGTCTCATTGCATTTCTTCTTAGGTTTGATAAAGAAAATAAGCTTTAAAAATCATTTCCATACCTTCTCTGTTTGATTTAACACTGGTCAAGAAGGGGGGGGGGGGTAAGAATTCATTCACCTCTGCTCTAAAAGTTATGACATGACTCTTGTATGCTACCTAGTATCCTGCTGAACTGAAAGGGGGGCCACTACGGGCAAATTTAACTGTGAAACATAATTCACTGGATGAAAAATGACTTTTCTTGGAAAAGGGAAACATTTTGTAGAGATGCGTCTCCACTTCACATCTTTAGGCCCTGTTGCCCAGGATCAAGTTATTCCTTCTCATTTAAAAATGTAAGGAAAACTTAGGCTCCCCCTGCTCTGTTGGGCTCAGTAAGGAGACGTGTTTTAACTTTTTTTGTGTGAACAGTTTGTGCTGTAGCCACCTTAAATCTAATATTGACATTTTGAAGTCACTCCCAAACTTTTACAAAACATTGCAATGTAAAGTAGAAAGCTCAGCTTTTAATGAGGTGGGGTATATTATTTATTCTAAGGTCTACAGTATTCTACAAAATTATGAATACATAAGCAAGAATATTATGCAGCACATCATTGCTTTCAAAAAATCTTGACTCAAATGCTTTACATAATCCGAGCAAAAAAAGTTAAATTACACCAAATATTAGATATTTGACAGCCAAAAATATCCTTCTGTAGCTTTATTAAAATTGATGATTTTTTTAAGAGTAGCTTGGAGTCTTCTCTCACAATACAGTTGGAGGACATTCTCAGAACAGGTATACTTTCCTGTCTGATTGTTCAAAGACAAAAATTCATCTGGAGTTTTTGAGTGGCATGCTAAAAATTCAACTCTCTAAAGGTATGCAGTGATGCTGAAGGGACGAGCAAATCTCATGTGAGTTGATTTTTGTAAAAGAGAAGTTAACCGTGACTTATTAAGGCTATAAATATGTATCTTCTGTGGACTGCTTTTTGTAGTCTTTTCAAAATACTTATCCACCTCTATCATTTTTTCTTCAAAGTTTGGCTTTAAACTTTAATTCATTTCAATTGAATTAAGTTTATTCATATAGCGCCGATTCACAACAGATGTCATCTCAAGGCATTTTACAAGAAAAGTCATGTCAATACATTTATACAAATATTCAAATCAGTTTAAAGTTTTAGTTCGTGGTCTTTTGGGTTTGGGTTGGGTTGGGTTGTCTGAATCACAAGATTAGCTTCTGTCGCTCCATTTGCTGAAGAAAGTGGCACCGGTTCAGACAGAAAGGTGTCAGAATAAACAGTGCATTGCAGTTTGTTACATATGGGGATACAAAGCTGCAAATCAGTCATGGTGTCCAGGCTGATCCCTGCTCCTTCCTTAGAGAACTAGCAATAGGCATGTGAGCATCAGAGCTGGACAATGGAGCAATGGAAGAAGGTGGTTTGGTTTGATAAATCATATTTTCCTTCACATTAAAGGGATGGCTGGGTAAATGTGTCTTTCTTACCTGAAACACCTGGCAATAAGGTGCAGTGAGGTCTTTCTGCATGGAGTTTGCATGTTCTCCCTGTATATTTGTGGGTTCCCTCCTGGTACTCCAGCTTCCTCCCACAGTCCATAAACATGACTGTTAGGTCAATTGGTCTTTCTAAGTTGCCCTTAGGTGTGAGTGCATGGTTGTTTGTCCTATGTTGCCCTGCGATGGACTGGCGACTTGTCCAGGGTGTACCCCACCTCTTGCCCAATGAATGCTGGAGATAGGCACCAGCCCCCCTGAAACCCTGCATAAGATAGATGGGTATAGATAATGGATGGATAGGTGTTTCCTATTGTCTGCAGCCTATCTCTGCCGGGTAATGCACCCAGCCACAAAGCGAAATGTCTCTGAATTTGTTTGGAAGGAACAATAAGTTTGAGCAGCTAAATCTGTCCATTAATAAATCCAGTTCACCATCTTTGGGATGTGCTGGATAAACAAGCCTGATCCATGAAGACCCACCTCACATCTTACAGGACTTAAAGGATCTGCTGCCAACATCTTGGTTCCACATACCACTGCATACCTTCAGTGGTGCAGAAGATTCAATGTCTCAATCCATAGGGATATTTTGAGTAAATAATTATCACCACTAGGCAGATGGTTATAAGGTTATATCTGATTGGTATATCCTCATTTTAAAAGCTGGATATTGCTTCTATCAATATTCCTCTCAATCAGTTCCTAATTGGTAAAATGCCACATCTTCCACCTGCAACAAAGGACTGCACAGCATGATGTCTACAGTAAATTGCTACGACATTTTTGTTTACATTTTGTTTCAGCTCACTGGGAGGTATTTTTCTAAACAGAAATATATCTGCCTGCATCAAATGTTATCCAGCTTTCTTTCTTTTAACTTGGAAGGAAGGATTTGGCTATTTTACTGTATATTTTAAAACTATTTCCTCCAGAATCCTCACATGACTCATTTATGGTATTCTGGGATTAATTTGCACTTTGTGTCCAAGAGACAGAATATCCCTTCCATTTCCCAAGGTGTTCACACTTGCATGCTATTGTTTATACCAGTGACTGTGGTCCCACCAGACGGTTTGGAAATGGATCCAAGGGATAAACTGAACTTGTAGTCACATAGTTCTTTTTAAATATTTTGCTGAGGTCTTTGATATTTGTTTTGATTCTCCCAGGATGTGAAACAAACAGACAGATTTTTTAAAGAATCCACCTCATAATGACACAAATCATGTCAGAGTGGAAACTTCTCAAATTGTGACATCATTTTCAAGTATTTTCAGAAAATAATAACACTATAGCATATTATAAATGTCTGCCAAAAGAAAAGTTGTGATATGTAAACTTAAGACCCATCACAAATACTTTTTCAAAAAGGACTCTCCATAAACAATAGTTCAAAATAAATAGTCTGTTATGTCTAATTGTTAAAATAGGGGGTTTCACTGAGATCAGACTTTAATGTTGTCTTTGGCTATTTCATGCAGTCAAAGTAATTTACGATAACTGAGGCAGTTTTTAATTATGTTCCTCCGTTCAGCTCATAGTGTAAAATCTGCTACACTCCATCATGCCCACACCAACAAAACGTCTTGCACTGCTTGAACATTATTCCCTTGAGCCCCCTTCACACTTTGAGTTTGCTGTTTGAACACAGAGAGCTTCCTGAACAACTTCACGGTATGTTTGGACCACTGCAGTCATTATTTGACTATGTGGGATCTTTAAAAAGAGAGTTTAGGAACACTTCCCAGTGAGCCTCCCCTCAAAGTGGAATACAAGACCCATTGCAACTCATTCAGGGGGGCTTTTCGTTACAAATAAAACCTACAAAATATTGTTTGATTGTTGTTTCAAAATTCAAAAAGTGCATGTCCATGGGATCATAGAGATGTGTTTAATGTATCTTTATTCCCCCCTAGTGTTTGGAAGTGGAAAATGCATTGGATGTTTTTGATTTGATTTTCCTTAAAACCAAATCTAGTTTAAAATATGCATTCTGTGAATGGTGAGTGACTTATTTACTTTTCAGATCATAAACCTTTCAGTTTTTTCCAAGCAAAATTTTCCGTTTGAAAACTTAAGGTGAAATTTTGGCAAGGTATTTTTATAGCCTATTTGGATTAATTTAAGGATTATCATCATTCCATTAACACTTCAGTTTAATCAAAAAGTTTAATCAAGAAAGACAACTGCATTGCGCATGTCTTATAGCCTACTTAGCATCTCGACACTATTCTAGCACCTTTCCTGAGACCAAACCATTGACTTTGAACAGAGGCAAAACAGAAAGGAAGAAAAATTAACATGGGTCTCATTCTGTTTTTTGTTTTGTTTTTGTTTTTTAAACAAATAAACATACACCAGCAACGGAAAACATAAAGAAATGCATATAAACATGTTCCTATAACGTTAATCAGAAGCTATTGGCTACACTAAAAATGATATAGAATACGTCTATTAACCCTTAATATTATAAATGGTAAATTGACTAAACGTATATATTGTTTTAGCCAAACCACTCAATGCACTTTACACTGAAGCCAAATTTACCCATTCGCACTCACAAACGCACACACATTTATACGTTTCATGTTAGTTGGTGGGTCAAGTGTTAAAAAAAACAGCGGCTGTTTTCTTTCCTCTTTACAACAGCTGTATCTATGGCAACTCTGCAGCTCCGGTTTGGAGTAAACGCGCTTCAATTGCATAAATAGACGATCTTTGTCTGGTCCATGCTTTCCAGAAAGTGACGGGAGATCTTAACCATACACGCACGCGCGCATGAACGTCATTCTGCTGTCAGGCGTGGCTTTTAAATGGGTGTGGCGGCACATGTGGGGAAGTGTCAGTAATCACCAGTGAGTGGGCTGATGAACCCACATCACGGTGAAGTAATCATGGTATAAATCTGAAAAGGAAGAGCTGAAAGAAGTCCCGGGAGGGTGGACTTACAGTGATTCTACTGCAGTGTTTTTGGACCTGAAGGTCTCCGAGGCAGAATTACTGGAGCTGACAAAACAGGATAGAGGAAAACATTTCACCTGAAGGTGAGATGAATGACATCATTTATATATTCCTATTATTTTACTTCCAAGAGAGAGAGAGAGAGAGATTAAGAAATGCTCGTATAGTCATAAATAAACAACCTCTGCTCTGTGAAACAGCTGTTAAACTTCGATAATAGCTGTCTCTGGTCCAGACAGAAATAATAACACATAAAATAAGTGTTTAAACATTTTTCTCCTTAATGGAATTACGAAACCGCACCAAAGCTGTTAGTTGAGTTGGCGGTCACAATGTCTCATTCCTATAAAGGTCGTGTTCTCTTCCGACAAAGGTTTGCTCTGTAATTGGCTGGTAGCACACGGGTCAGCTCAAACGCTTTATTCATTAAACGAAACGAAACGAAAGACTCGGTCAAAGAAACCCTTGATTGAATAAAATTGCATATATTGCTTTACAAAAGTATTCATACCTCCTGATTTCAAAAACAACTAATAAAATGCACTTTGTAGCTGAAATGTGACTTTTTATGTGATAGACCAAGCACAGAGTAGTTTTTAATTTTTAAGTGGAGGGGAAATGATTCCTGGGTTTTCAAAGTATTTAACCATTTTGAGTCTAAGAAGTGTGACTTGTGCATGCATCAAGCCACCATGAGTCAGTAGGCTACTTTATAAAAGCATCTTTCACTGAAATTAGTTACAAAGTCATTCTTGTTTGCAAAATAGCTCAAGCTCTGTAAAACTGGTTGTAGAGGGCCAATTGGATTTAGGTCTGGACTTTGACTGGGTCATTTTAACACATAAATATGCTTTGATCTAAACTATTCTATTGTAGCTCTGGCTGTATGTCTCGGGTCATTTTCTTGCCAGAGGCTAAACCTCTACAAAAAATGTTTTAATATCTGATTTCCTAAAGCAAATTTTCTTTTGCAAGGCTGTGATGGCCTAGAGTTAGTCTTATATCATAAGAAAATGAGACATGCTGCTACTTGGTCATTGTTTTGTTTTAAGCTGTTTTCTTTTTTGGCAGAAGGATGGGGCTGCTTCAGTTTTTAAAATCCCAGTTTTTGTGCCACCTGATCATATGCTATGTGTTCCTGGTGAGCGGACTTATTGTCAACCTGATACAGCTCTGTACCTTACCTCTGTGGCTGGTCAGTAAGCAGCTGGCCCGCAGGATCAACATCAGACTGGGCTACTGCATCGCAAGTCGTAAGTACTGATCCTCCTCGCTGCAACAAAGGCGATACTGTAACGTGTTTTCTGTCGTTGCTTTGTTTGCTTTGCAGCTGGAAAAAAGAGCTGATGTTGCAACAAGGTCAAAAATGCAAATGATGTTGCACAAACCTTATTGCAAAAAGCATAAGATTGTTTTAAAAAGTAATTACACTGAAAATAAAATTGTCATTTAATAATTAATATAAAAACTTGCATACATTTTATTAAGGTAGAATTGCATGCATTTTTCTGAATATAACTTCTATATATTTTACAGTAAAATAACCAAATAAATTTAAATTAAATAATTTAACATTTTAATTAATTGAATATTATTTTACTTAAATCAGTTGATTTACTCAAATTTAGTCTCAACTATTTTGGAGTTTTTTTTTTTTTTTTTTTTTTATCCAGACCCAAGATAGAGCATGCAAACTTTGTCAGTTTTATTTATTAATCAAATGAAGATATAAAACTGAAAATATTCATAAAGAAGATGAAGACATGTCTATTACTTTTCTCAATGTACAGTAATCTTAATATACATTTAAAACCTAGTATCTCCGATTGAACAATACCAAAGATGGCAGTAGAATCATGAAGAGGGTTGGACAATAAATCTTTTCAATATATGTTTGATAATGAACTCCATAAGTAATATTTTTTAACTGTAATTATTGCAACTTAATAACATGCCAACATATATGTCAGAAGTGCTAACCTGTTGTCACAAGGTGAATATGTTATTGGGATTAAAGTGTGCATTCATGTCAACCAGCAAATATTGCATTTTAAACAGTAATAATACTCTTGACACAGACACTTTCTTAACTGCAAGCCTTAGGACATTTCCTTTTGTTCTTTTTCAGAGTTGATATATTAACTTATAGTACAACCCATATAAACATATCTAACGTGCTGGTTTTTTTTTTCCTTGCTTGACAAATTAACATCGTTAACGTTTTACTTAACCAGCCTCCTCAGTTAAGTTCTCATCAAAATGTTTCATCGGAATTTACCATAATTAAACATGACATTTTCTTAATTTATTGAAAATGTATAACATTTGAACCCCCTAAAAAAATTCCTTGTTATATTGTGCCCTAATTCTATGTTGTTATGTCCCTATAATCTTCAGAGATGGTAGCAGCCCTGGAGTGGTGGTCTGGGACAGAATGCACGCTCTACACTGACCCAAAGAGCTACCCACTCTATGGAAAAGAGAAGGCTATTGTGGTCCTCAACCACGCTTTTGAGATAGACTTTCTGTGTGGCTGGACCTTCTGTGAGAGATTTGGAGTTCTCGGGGTAAGACGTTTGTCTTGGGATAAAGTTTGTCTGAAGTTCTTTGCTCTACCTTTTGATTTTTTTATTATGTTTTTATTTCCAGAGCTCAAAAGTGTTGGCCAAAAAAGAGCTGGCCTATGTCCCAGTGATTGGTTGGATGTGGTATTTCCTTGAGATAGTTTTCTGCAAAAGAAAGTGGGAGGAGGACCGGACAACTGTGGCTCAGAGCCTTCAGAAACTGCGGGATTACCCTGAAAACTACTGGGTGGGTCTCAGCCTGGGGGATTTGTTTTTTGTTTTTTATAGAAAACTTAGGATGAGACAGTGATATCTTTGAATCAGGAAATGTTTGGGATGTGCCTGACAATGTTATTTTCTCCCACAAGTTCCTGCTTTACTGTGAAGGAACACGCTTTACCCCAAAGAAACACCAGATCAGCATGCAAGTGGCTGAAAGCAAAGGATTACCTCAACTCAAATACCATCTTCTGCCCAGAACCAAAGGATTTCATGTAACTGTCCAAAACCTCAGGGGGACTGGTGAGTTTCTGACAGTTTTCTGTGTTACATGCCACCCTCAGAAATGTGCATACTGAAAGACCTGTTTGAATGTGAAAAGCCAGATAAACGTGCAAATGAGTCACCTCGCCCAGTGAACCACTGCTTTGTCCTTTACTGGTGCAGCTGTAGCTGTTTATGATTCAACACTGAACTTCAGGAACAATGAATTACCAACACTTCTAGGAATTCTTAATGGAAAGAAATATCATGCAGATTTATATGTCAGGTAGGACAAAAGTTTGTACACCTTTTGTACAGGGCAAAATAAGGTTCACGATTCCTATTTGTGTGATTGGTCTTTCTCTGTCTTATCTACCCTAGGAGGATTCCTTTAGAGGCTGTTCCAGAAGATGAGGCAGAGTGTGCCACCTGGCTACACAAACTTTATCAGGAAAAGGTGAGTGAGGATAACAAAAGGAGCTATGTAATAGACATGGTTAGCCACCCAGAGCATGATAGTTTCACATAAGTAATCTTTATAAAATATGAATTGTTAAATGTTGCATGCAAAGCTGTCTCTTCCCTTCTGTCCATAAAGGACAAACTAGTATGTGTACTTGCAATACATACTATGAGGTAATTTAGGATTAGAGGGCAGGATAAACCAATGAATCGCATAAGTTTGTTCTCTAAGGCCGGAAAAGCAAATAAAGACTTCTGTTTGACCCCTGAATACTCTCAGAATGATGGTACATACCAAGAAAATGTGCTGCACTGTTACTGAACAGCAATGCCGGCAAACCTTTACTACATCCTTACAACAAACTCCACTAGACACCAAAAACATACACATATTTTTAACGAATACCGTTTGATATGGCTCCTTTAAATATTGAGCATAATGGTGCAGAATTTTAGAAAAGGGAGGCTTCTCAGCTTGAATACACATGATGTGGATCATGTTTTGGGATTGTATTGCAACAAGGGGCAAATTACGCTTTCCACTAGAAAAAGGAAAAACAAGCTCAGATAAGATTCAATTCAGGAAGCAAATGTTAAATTGTAACAAAGCGGAAGATGACAGCAATTCTTATACTGTAGATAGTGGTTTATAACACAACTCAAAATCCACAGTCACCGATCTCTGGCTATCTCTCATTGGCACTCAGTCCATTGACCTAAACAACTGTGAAAATCTTTGAATAAACCTTTTAAAATCTGTATATCCAGCAAAAAAAATGTCAAAACAAACAAAAGTGACCTCTGAGCATGCTAGAAGCTGTAATTCAGTAGGTGTCCACTTGTACTAACCATGCAGGGTATGTTAACTTGCAGCAACTGAATTTAGGAATCTAAAATACTGTAAACCTTGCTTTGAATACCGTGGTGCATCTTCAATCTTGCATTGTTTTGATCAGGGATGCACACTATTAGCCCACTTCTGAAAAACAGAAGTTCTTTATCTGTTTTACAGCTAAGGAGACTCTGTAAGTGGACAGTAGAAGTGCTCCTAATTCCAGTCCTGACTGCAGTAAACACTGATTGTCTCCAACAGTCTTTACCCACCTCAATAATCTGAACTTGGTGAAGCTGATGTTCTTCAGTGTTTTTTCTTTTTTTTTTAAACGTGCCCAGAAACATGGGTATAAAAGCATGCCATTTTACTTTACCAAGATAGCTCATGTTCATCTGTGTTTGTGTGAACAGGATAGCTTTCAGGAGCAGTATGTACAGACTGGGCGTTTCCATGGCCCCATCGTGAGCCCTCCACGCCGGCTGTGGTCCCTGATCAACTGGCTCTTCTGGTCCTGCGTGGTCCTCTACCCTCTAGCCATCCTACTCGCCCAACTGCTCAGCTCCGGATCTGTGCTCACCATCGCCGCTGCTGTGGTTGTGTGCTCTACAGGTTGGTTTCAGACCTTTCCAGTTGCATCTCAAACATTTAACTCATTAATGTAATTCAAAAGCTGAAAATCAAACCTCTTAATTGCTTACAGAGTGATGTATTTCATGTCTTTATTTCTGTTAATTTTGATTATTATTGTGTGTGCTGATTTTGGACTTGAGAAAGCACAGTGAACAAACACCAGCAGATGACATAGCTCCCACAATCATCACTGATTATGGGAGCTATGTCCCACCGGAACTTTACCAGCTTCGATTCTGTGTCTCTCCATTCTTCCTCCAGCCATTGGGGCCTTAGCTTCCAAATGAAAGGCAAAAAACATTTTTTTTTTCTTCTTTACTTTCATCTGCAAACATCTAGTTCTTTTTCTCCTTTTGCACAAGGAAGAGGCTTCCAATGAGTTTGGTTTGCGAGTGTCTTAACTTTAGGAATGCAACAGTTGAGGCCTATCCTAAACTGGTCCTGGATTCGCCTGTGTGTGATGGCTCTTGCAGCACTGACTTCAACTGCAGTTTACACCTTGTAAATCTCCTCTAAACTATTACACTTATCACACAAATTTTTATACCACAGACTTTCCTTTCACTCAACTTTCCATTGATACCCTTGTAGCAATCTGCTGGCAAATTGTTAAATAAGCAGGCTTCCTTATATTTGTATATAGTACAACATAATCTTTCTGTACTAAAAGTCCTTTTTGTTTGGACTTAAGAATTATTTCAATTTTCTGTGAAGCTTACTCTGGTTTTTTCATTCACTGTGACCCATAATTACCACAAGCACTTGGTATATATCATTCTGTATTAAATCTCAGAATTTGGGTATAATATCCCATCTCTTTATTTAACCAGCTCTTTTCTGTCCAAATATTTTACTAAGCAGCAGATTGGACATCCCCCGATGTAAGTTCCCAATTTTCTTGCAAAGCTTGATGTCTCGGTATGATAAGCATGGCCTTAACAGCATTCATGTTGCAGTTTCACAATAAATGCAGTGCTCATCCCTTTATTGAAATGAAAAGGAAAAATGTTCAGGTTTAAACATCTGATAACGTGGGTTGTTAAACAACAATGTCAGTGTTAAAATAACTTTATACTAATTTCCGATTTCATAGTAACAAATCAAACCAGCTAATTCTCAATTTAAGGAGTTTTGGAAACCTGCCCTAAAAAGAAATTTACTGTGGAAATAAAAATGTTCTTTACAAAATCCTCCACCACTATGAGTTGATGCAAAAAATTTTTTTTTTCTATTTTAGTGTCGATGGGAATTCGCTGGATGATTGGCCAGACTGAGATTGACAAAGGCTCGAACTATGGGATTAAGGCTGCTCCTCTAAACAACAATTAAGGAGTGCTGCTGTCTTCAGGGCTGCTTCTTTGGAGTTCCACAGATCCGGAAGCTGCCAGCGTCATGAATCGTAGGTGAACAGCAACTTGGCTGGTCCAACAAGTACAGACCTGCTTCTAGGCACGGAAGAGACAGACTTAAAGCTGGGCTGCAGAAACTGAAATAGAGGTTCAAGAAACGAGAACATGTTGTGGGTTATCTTATGACTGGAAATATTTTAACAGAGCCAAGGAGACCTCTTCACTGATGAAAGAAAATTTAAGTCAAATATGGACTTCTTGTTTTTGATCAAAGTGTACATCAAATAGCTTTTGCATTGGGAGATGCATATATATTTGTGTAATCCAAACTGAGACGGCAGTAAAGTAATTTTATGTGTTTTGTGTTCGTTGTGTAGGTTTTGTTCAGTCTCAGTGAATCAGAGCAGGCCATCTTCTTTGTTTGGCTTTGCTCCAATAAACTCAACCAGCAGCAATGGTACTTCCAGCACTCCCTGAAAGCTTCATGTTGACATTTGTGCCTAAGCAATGCCAAAGATGAATATTGTACTCAAAATGCAAGTATTGTGCAGCAAAAAGGCTGCCCGAGGTTTGTTTTTCTCTCTCCAGTATGTTTTTCATCCTGACTTTATTTTACATATTGAATTTCAAAATAATGAATACTTTTTTTTGTTAAGGTCTTTTTATTAGGATTTTATGTAGTAAACCAAGACAAAGAACAAGAATACATAATTTAAATTACTTTTTTTTTGTCTTTATTTGTTTAGTCTTGCAACAGATTCCCTTTGGAATTTGTCTAGACTTTGATTGGGTCATTCTAAAACATGATTATGCTTTCATCTAAGCCAGAGGTTTCTGACATTTTTGTCATGTGGGCCAAAATTGTTTAAACTGAGCTGAAGTTTTTTTTTAAAATACATTTACTTTTGCATATTCTTTTGTTTTTTGTGTCTATTTCTTGTTTCTTTTTGGGGGGTTTTGCCTACTAGAAACTGCGCAATATTTATTTAAATGAAATGAGCAAAATAGTCTTGATAGTTGAAAAACTGTGACCTTTAAATCACATGAATCAGAAAAATTAAAGAGGTTTTTGCTCAAAGGAATATATAGAAAAGTATTGTAACTGAGTAACAAGAACTGGAAGTGGGTCAGTATTTTTTTTTTAAATGCCTGTATTTATCTAAGTTTAATGGATAGATCTACCTGAATCCACTTTGTAGTAAATTAAAGTCAAAGCAAAAAGATGGTTGATAAACAAATCTGTCATACCAAAAAGGTGCCATCTTAAGAAGATTTTTGGTAGAATTGCAGCCCTAAGAATATCCACCTGTACAGGTGGGCCACATTTGTATAATTCTTGAACTGTAGTTGGGGGGGCATTTTGACTCCTCTGATCTAAACCCTTCCATTGTAGCTCTGGCTGTATGTTTAGAGTTGTCGTCCTGCTGGAAGGTCAACCTTTACCCCATTCTCAACTCTTATGTAATGTCAGGTTTTCTTTCATAATTGGCCTGTATTTAGCTTGATCAATCTTTTCTATATCCAACTTTCCTGTCCCTGGTCATAGACAGAACAATGGTCTAGGAGTTGTGCAGAGTTTACAATGTTGCCTTATAACCCAACACTGCTTTAAACATCTTTACACTTTAATCTGGAATCTGTCTGCTGTATTCTTTTCTCTTCATGAACAGCTGTATTTAAACTAAGATCAGTTACAAACAGTCTCTATTTACTGTTTAGATGGTTTTTGAATGCAATTTTCAATGGATTTTGGTTTATGGGTATCAAACGTAAACGGGGTTGAATGCTAATACATGGCCCTCTTTTCAGATTTTTATTTGTCAAAACATTGATAACCGTGTATCATTTCCGTCAACTTAAAGGTATGTGTTGGTCTATCGCATAAATAAAACATTCAAGGGGTGTGAATACTTGTCTAAGGCACTATATGGAAGCTGCTGTTTTGGTTTAGCTTTGTTAGCATCATTGTACTCTAAACAAGTTTACTGCCCTGTTGCATAACAAATAAGCTTCACATAACCATTGGTTGTTAACAGTAAAAACAGAAGATAGTTTGCTTGGAACTTGCAAAAGCCTCCATTGCAAATGAGTCAAGTCAGAAACGGTCTCGTTAAGAAACGAGTCAGGTGTGCTTACTTTTTTTTTTGCGTAGCTGCACCTTACTCCAAAGTGCAAGGGCAGTGGCATGTCTAGAGTACATTACACCTTAACAACAGTCATCACAAGAGATTGTATTTTTCAAACGTTATTTAATTCCTGGTGATGACATTCCCTGGAAAAACACTAAGCATGAGCTGAGGGGTTGGTGTGGTAGTGAATCCTGGTGCCACTTTTAGCTGTTTCACATGAGGAAGTGGCTGTCTTTTACACAAAAGCCCTCCAGCACCGGGTGAAATCTCAGTCCCAGCACCTCCTGATCTTCACGTGCAAAAGTCCTGTCCTGTTGCTCAGATGATACTTGTGCATGAGAGGTTCAGACATCTCTATCGTTGATGGTTAATATTTAACAGCACGTCCCAAAAAAAAGACCAATTTGTCCTTTAGAAATCCCAGTTGGTCATATTACCCTTAGTTCAGCTGGACTTCACTTTGTAAACATGCTCTAGAGTGGTGGCATAGAGCTCTGTGTACTAGCCAATCTGAGTCCAAGCTTGAAAAACAAACTACTAGATATCGTTTAGAGGGAAAAATTGCAGGAAAATAAATGGCACAATTAGTAATTGCCACAAATCTAATTATAGAGATCGAGAAATGTTGTTTTTGTGAACATCTTGTGATGATTCTTAGATTCTTGAGTAAAATGATGGTAAGAATAGTTGTCAAAAAAAAGAAGGGAACTTGAAAGTGAGCAGTCGAATTACACTGAAGGCTTGAAAACATCCACTACTGTCCAACCTGCACCAGAATAATTTCCTGTTGGTGACTATGCTGCAGAATTGCATTCCTACCAATGCAGAGCTTATTCAACATTAGAGTGGGCAGTGTGAAGTTCTTTTTCTTTGCTGATGAGTCGTTCTTTCCATTTTTTAGGAGCATCTGGGAAATCATTTGTCTGGAGAAGAAAATGTGGGTTTTACCTCAAAGCCTGTGTTATGCCAAAAGTAAAACATTCTGACAGAATATGCCCAATGAACACGTTCATTAAGAAATACCTTGCATAAAAAGCAACTTCTTCCAACAATTTAGGCATGACAAGGCACTGAGTCATAAGGTAAAAGTGATAAAGAAGGCATTCAGACCATATACCACTAACATGTGGGAATGCTGCCTGCAAACTTCTCAGATCTTAACCTCATTGAGAACCTGAGGTCAGTTTTTAAATTAAAAAAATGTGTGGATGAGCACAAGCAACATGCTGTTATCAACTCAATGCTCTGAACAGGTGAAAAGAAAAAGTTCCCATCAATGAAGATCTAACTCAGAAGTTAAGAGGTAAAATGTAAAACAGATTTGAGTCAGAGTTCAAATAACTGATTCCACTTTTGCCCTTTCTTAGAAAAAGCCACATTCACTTGAGCTTTATTTGATTAGCTCCCAAAGCTCTGCCACTGTCAGGATGTTAAAGTTGAGATAAAGACTAAACATGTATTGCTTGCTTGCTTGGATGGGTTGCTAGGAGAAGGCCTTTATGCTCTAAATAGAATATAGCAGCTCAGTTTAGGCTTACAAAGCTGCAACCACAAGACATCTGAAACGAATGTGTTAGGCAGAGCAGAGTCACTGTTCAGTCATAATGCACAGCACTGCGCTACAACATACCAGTTCAAACACCTCAACCACTAAGGAAGGGGTGTGGGGAATGATTTGGGCTTGTTTTGCAGCCACTGCACCACGGTAGCTAGCAGTTCTCAAAACAATTGTTTTTTTTAATACTTTAAATTCCTATAGTTAAATGAGTGAACATTGTTCATTTGAATGTAAGGCCTGGCAGAGGACAGTGATCCCAAATACAGGTCCTTCTAAAAAAATTAGCATATTGTGATATAGTTCATTCTTTTCCATAATGTAATGATAAAAATTATTTGTATAATAATAATATATATATATATATATATAATAATATATAATAATTATTTATTTGTTTTAAAACTGATGATTTCGGCATACAGCTCATGAAAACCCAAAATTCCTATCTCAAAAAATTAGCGTATTTCATCCGACCAATAAAAGAAAAGTGTTTTTAATATAAAAAAAAAAAAGTAAACCTTCAAATAATTATGTTCAGTTATGCACTCAATACTTGGTCGGGAATCCTTTTGCAGAAATGACTGCTTCAATGCGGCGTGGCATGGAGGCAATCAGCCTGTAGCACTGCTGAGGTGTTATGGACGCCCAGGATGCTTCAATAGCGGCCTTAAGCTCATCCAGTGTGTTTGGTCTTGCGTCTCTCAACTTCCTCTTCACAATATCCCACAGATTCTCTATGGGGTTCAGGTCAGGAGAGTTGGCAGGCCAATTGAGCACAGTAATACCATGGTCAGTAAACCATTTACCAGTGGTTTTGGCACTGTGAGCAGGTGCCAGGTCGTGCTGAAAAATGGCACCCCAGACCATCACTGACTGTGGGTACTTGACACTGGACTTCAGGCATTTTGGCATTTCCTTCTCCCCAGTCTTCCTCCAGACTCTGGCACCTTGATTTCCAAATAACATGCAAAATTTGCTTTCATCCGAAAAAAGTACTTTGGACCACTGAGCAACAGTCCAGTGCTGCTTCTCTGTAGCCCAGGTCAGGCGCTTCTGCTGCTGTTTCTGGTTCAAAAGTGGCTTGTAGCCCATTTCCTGCACACGCCTGTGCACGGCGGCTCTGGATGTTTCTACTCCAGACTCAGTCCACTGCTTCCGCAGGTCCCCCAAGGTGTGGAATCGGTCCTTCTCCACAATCTTCCTCAGGGTCCGGTCACCTCTTCTCGTTGTGCAGCGTTTTCTGCCACACTTTTTCCTTCCCACAGACTTCCCACTGAGATGCCTTGATACAGCACTCAGGGAACAACCTATTCGTTCAGAAATGTCTTTCTGTGTCTCACCCTCTTGCTTGAGGGTGTCACTGATGGCCTTCTGGGCAGCAGTCAGGTCGGCAGTCTTACCCATGATTGCGGTTTTGAGTAATGAACCAGGCTGGGAGTTTTTAAAAGCCTCAGGAATCTTTTGCAGGTGTTTAGAGTTAATTAGTTGATTCAGATGATTAGGTTAATAGCTCGTTTAGAGAACCTTTTCATATAATTTTTTGAGATAGGAATTTGGGTTATTCATGAGCTGTATGCCAAAATCATCAGTTTTAAAACAATAAAAGACCTGAAATATTTCAGTTGGTGTGCAATGAATCTAAAATATATGAAAGTTTAATTTTTATCATTACATTATGGAAAAGAATGAACTTTATCACAATATGCTATTTTTTTGAGGACCTTTATAAGTCTACAACTGGCTGAAAAAGTAAGGAATTGAGGTGTAATGCAAGGGTGACACCAAAGGAGGCAGACGAGGGCAACAATAGGCATCCCTTTTACACTAATTACTTAAATGTACTCACACATCTTAGAATTAAACACTAGATATTTTATCCTCATCTGTAATGTGTAGCCCTTGGTTAGCATCCATCTAATAAAGCATTGGTGTTGAACCAAATGTATATATAAAAAATGAAAATGTTTTAAAATCTGCAGTGACCAATTACATACGTGTTCGCACTTATGTGACATTTTAAATTTCACCTTAGGGTTTAATAAGAACTGGCAGTGGGTTGTTTAATCTAACAAGCAACTCGATGGTAGTTCAGGATTTTTGTAGTGAGGGGAAGTGGTCAACATCTTAGCTGCTGTAGATAACTGCCTAGTATTTTCATTTAATATAAATCCTGATGATTTTGATGACAAGACTGTAACTAATGGCTAGTTTGAGATGGGTTGTGACCAAAAAGGACTCCAGTCTTTCAAACGTTAGTGGTTTAGAAAGATTTTATGAACTTTTAAACTGTCAAATGCCCATGTGGTGGTTATTCACACAATCACACACCCTTTTTCTTCTGCAGAGGAAAAGCATCCCCACATCATGATACTGCTACCACCATGTTTCTTGGTAGGGGTATTGTGTTCAAGATGTGCAGTGTTAGTTTTCAGTCTCACAAAGCATCTTGCGTGTAAACCAGAAAGTAACATTTTTGGTCTCATCTCACCAGAGAATGTTCTTCCAAGTGTTTGTCGTCTCATGTAGTTTGTGTATATTTCTTTGTTCCTAGTTTTTCATGAAGGGCAGATTTGTGAACGTCAAAATAGATATTCTGTCAACAGATTCTCTGAGATGTGGATCTCTGAAGTTTCTCCAGTTACCACAGGCCTCTTAACTACTTCTCTGATTAATGCTGTTCTCGACAAGCCTGTAATTTTAGGTGTTCTGCCACGTGATTGTAGGTTTGAAGTTGTGCCACCTCTTCTCATTTTGGGATCTAGACTGAAAAGTGCTCCGTAAGATTTTCAGAGCATGAGATATTACTTCACAACCCAACAATGATTTAAACTTTTTCACAATGTTGACCCTTAACTGGTTGGCATGTTTTGTTGATCTTCATAATCTTGAGTTCGCTCAGATGCTAGCTTCGGCCAACTAATAATTTACTCTAAAAGAAAATCTCCCAAGACATATCTATTGCATTTAAAATAACTGTTTTCAAAAGAACCTTACTTCAAAAAACCTGAACTATCCTTTTAAGCCAACAACTCCCCACTAATTTGTCTTTATTGCTTCTTTGTGCAGATATTTTGCTACAAGCAGCATTTGGATACTTTACACTGGTATGCATACTAACTGACAGGCTAAAAAACAAACAAAACCCAAAAACATATGCTTGGTAGAGCAGTCTCGCATAGTATTTTAGAACAATTATAAATAATAGTTTATAGTAATAAGAACTATAATACTGAGAGATGAAAACAAAGTATTGAAAACAAAAACAATAATAATCGGTTTATTTATATTGTTTGTACATAGCAAACACTGTAGGAGCAGCAGAGGACCACAAGTTTTGGTGTATGTCGATGTGTGTAAATGTTGTGTTCAGCAGCAGGGAGGAATAGCTCGTCCTGTTTTCTCCTTTGAGTTGGCTACGCCCCAGTCACACAGGCAGCTCATCACCAGTGACCAGTAGACTTGAACATTGCTCCAACTTGACAATTTCTCCTCAGCAAAAGGCAACAGAAAACATAACAAAATAATCCTTCTTATTGCCCAAACTTTCAGAATAAGTAATAAAAATATTTAAATATTTGGATGGCATTCATTTAGTAAAGGGAAACTCTTGCCTTCTTTCATTCACAGAGGGTAGCCACATTTTTTTTTACTTTATAGTGACTGACTTAGGATTCCTCCTTTTCTACTAAGCTGTCCCTTGGATAAACAGTTTAAAAGTGCTATAGATACTCCCCCATCCTCCACATCTAATTAAAAGAAGAAAAAAACTATTCCTCATTGCCTTTTTAGAGGCGTCTTCACCAGTGAAACATATGTGGCAATAATTACTTTAACTTTACAACATTTTTTATACACGAATTAAGGCCAATCCTATTCTTACAGTATGTACAGTACCACCCCAAACCATGGCTACATAAAGACAATTATTTAATTCATAGATCCAGTTGTCCTCTGAAATGATAATGTGTAAGTTCCTCAGTTTAACTCGATGTGCCTTGAGCCATAACTCCCTCGTGTCCACAGTATGTTTTATTTTTGCCATCAGCATGTACAGTAGTGCTTTAGTCTGTAAACGTGTAAAGCCTCAGAGAAAGTGTCATTCACTCCTCATCTGTGCAAACCTGAAACAGATAAACACATGTAAAAGATCTTGTGAGGACTAGCTGAAGACAGGAGAGTCTTCGAAAAGTTAATATAAACATTTAAACAAACTCCAATAGATCCTTTACACACAGTAATATTTTTAAAGCAATTAGGTTTGGTGATTTTGATCATCATGGCTTGCAGCTAATGAAATAGAATATCAGATAAGGCACATAAAAAGGATCTATTAATATATGAATTACATGGCCACATTTTGACCTACACAATCATGGTGAAGATGTGTGATCGGACAGACCCCCTGCACATTGGTGGTCAGCTTAGATACAAAAGTTGTCATCTTACAGTGTGCTGCATCCAAGCATATTTATGGAAAGTTCAATGCAAGCAAAACAAGTTGTAAAAAAAAAACGGCGCACAAGCAACAGGGTTGAGGACAGCTTTGAAAGTTTGGTGAGGCAAAGCTCATTCAAGATTTTCACAAGTGAAGTCAGTGATTTAAGAGCCACCACAAAGTGACGTATCCAGGACATGGGCTACTGTTGCAGCATTCCTTACAATTAGCCAAGTAAGCTTAGCCATCTGCTAGGCATTTTAGAGCACTTTATGCTTCCCTCTGCTGACAAACCTTCAGCCAAAAGAACAGATACCTGTTTAATGACCCTGTGCTATTACTGTGCTTGTTGGTGGTTTAAACCACGCAGAGAATTTATGAAGTATTGTCAAGAAGAAGACAGACAAAAGAACCAACAATGGAAGCGAGCTGAAGGCTACTCTTTAAGACGCTTGGACATTCTAACACCTCAGCAGAGCCCCTGGTTGATCGCCTCCATGCCACGCAGCAATGGTTGCAGTAATTCATGCAAAACAAAGCCAGACTAATTACTGAGTCTTTATACTGAACTAGGGATCTGTATTGGCAAAAATCTGGCAATATGACATGTATCGCGATACAGGGGAAACAATACGATATATTGCGATACTATGAGTAAGACTATATATTGTGATTTTTAAAACTGAATTTAACTGTAAAAAAACTGTGACAGCGTTCTAAACACTCCAACCTGTTTCATACTTTAACACATTCAGTTTTATTACTAGATCTAGTTGATCCACTGGAACAAAGAAGGTTAAAAATAGCCACAAACTACCAGTTATACTTTTAATTTTAGTACAAAAATTACTGTCATCATTAATGGTTCCATTCAAATCATAAAAATCGATATTTTTGTTTTGAATATCAATACAATATCGGGTAATAAAATATCGCGATATATCGGTGTATTGATATTTTCTTACATCCCTATACTGAACAGTACCATGGAGATATTTTTCAATGGACTGACATTTCTGCATTAAAAATCTTCTTTTTTTTGATCTCATGTAATATTGTAATTTACAGAGAAATTGAAATTAGAGTTTTCATTAGCTGTAAACAATGACCATCAAAATGAACAGGAAAAAAATCCACTTCAAATATTTCATTCTTTCTGTAATTACACTTTATGAGTTTAACAGTCTAATTTATCTTTTACAACACTAGAATGTTTTAAGAGAACTTTGAAATTCAAAGGATCTATTTTACCTTGACAAACGGGTGGTCGAGAAGCATGCTGGCAGTCCAGCGGCGTTTGGGTTCACTCTCTAAGCAGTGACCAAGGAAGTCCTTCCCCTCCGTGCTGAGCTTCTCAGGGATCGGCGGTTTGTGGCCCATACCCACTTTGTACATGATCTGAAAGTTGTGCTCGTACTCATGCCAGGGCCTCTACAGATCCAGATAAAGATCAGAAAGTAAGTAATTTCCTTGTGGTGTTTTTTTTAAAGTTTTGTTGTGTTGTTCAGGTGAAATTAACTCTAGTAGGAAGGGAAGAGGAAGTAAAAACACAACACGTTTAGGCCTGCAACTGAAATAACTTTTTACAGTTTCTGTTTTTTAAAAAGCAGCTTTAACCACAATCACTTTTCTCTGGAAGTTTTGCGAAGTACCTCACCAATACAGACTGAAAAGGAAACTTGCACCTGCAATGTGAAACTTTTACAAACCTTTCTGAAGGTATGACAAAAAGAACAGGTAAGGGCTGCAGTAGATCTATGGTTAGTCTTGTTTTAAACAAAACAAAGCTATAATACTTCATGTATTATGAAAAGGAGACATCTTTTATATCACTACTTACCTTTCCAGTTACCATCTCAATCAGGACGCAGCCCAAACTCCAGATATCTGCTGCTCGCCCATGACCTTCCCCCTTTGCTCTTGTGATAACTTCAGGTGCCATGTATGCTAGGAAATTTGAAAACACAAAGCAAATATATAAACTAAAAATACATTGAAAATTATATTAGATAATCTGGCACACATGCAGGCTCGTCAGAGGTAAATTTTGCATAAAGATCTAGGAGCAATAGAAACCTAAAAGACACAAAATATCCAAAGGACCAACACAGTAGAAGATATAATAGAGTATTAGTAAATGCATTCAGTAAAAGCAACAATAATTGTTAATATTTTGGCTTCCAGATAATGAGATGTTTTATCTTTTAATCTTCAAGTGTTCTTGTGTGATACTTTATCTTCCAAAAAGTCTTTTAGATTTCTTTTCTTCAAGTGTTCTTTGACAGATTGAGATAAAGAAAAAGGTGGTGAACAGAGCAATGTGTAAAGTCTAATAAATAGCTTAGACATTATAAAATTAACTCAATAGTTAATCTTAGATGTTTATAACTAAACTGCAGTAAAACGTAATGTTTACATTTCTGATTTAAAGAAGACAGTTTTTACAAATCTCAGATTTTCAGAATGTTTGTTACAGAGCTGAGGAGCACAGAAACTAAATGTGTGGTTTTGGTAATGGGAACACTGAGTAAACAATGTCTCAGAAGGCATCTGGAGTCTACATGGTTCATACCTGCCAGCAAACCTAAAATGTGTTTAGGCACAAGGCCATTCAGAGGAAC
Organism: Valencia hispanica; assembly: GCA_963556495.2. NCBI lineage: Eukaryota > Metazoa > Chordata > Actinopteri > Cyprinodontiformes > Valenciidae > Valencia > Valencia hispanica. Next base: position 21,514,405 of record OY747711.1, read on the forward strand.
AAGACAGCAATGCTATTTAAAAACTTTCTTTTTACAAACAAAGACTTGGTGCCATGTCTCAGTTCTACTGTCATCTGCAGCTGATTTTTTTCCCCTTTTTTATTTATAAAAACCATTAAAGACATTACAATAATCCAACTTCTGAAAAGAAATGCAGGTGTCAGTTCAATTCAGTTTATTTATATAGCGTTGATTCACAACAGATGTCATCTCAAGGCACTTTACAAGAAAAGTAATTTCAATAAAATCATGCAAACATTCCAATTAGTTTGAAGTTTGAGTTAGTTTCCTATTTAAGGAATGCCAGCAGATTGCAGAGTCTTTGACTTGAGGTTGCGTCCCATTGATGCAGACTTCCAACCACAGCAATCCCTCATACTGAGCAAGCCTGTAGCGACAGTGGAGAGGAAAAACTCCCCTTTAACAGGAAGAACCCCCCAGCAGAACCAGGCTCAGTAGGAGCGGCCATCTGCCATGACCGTCTGGGGGCTTGAGAAGACAGAGCAGAAACACAGAAAGAACAGAGGATCTGATATAAGAGTACTTTCTATGTTAAAGAGTTCTTCTGTGTCTTGTTTCAACAGGAAACCCTTTCATTCTAACAAAGCTTTTATGATGGGAGTAGGCAGATTTAGTAATAGACTGTTAATACTCATAATCATGATGACTACAAGGTTTCTTGCACGTTCTGTTTTGTTGTCTCGTCAAGTCTGTTTGGGTACACTTGCATTTTTGGGTTTAAAAACAATGACTTCCATCTGCATGAAGCTGAAGGAAAATTTTGCCCATCCAGCCAATGATTCCACTGTATAAAGAACTGCGGTCAATTTGGAAGGGTATGTGCCAACAGCATGCATGCCATAGGAGATGATGTAATACTTCATAATCTGTGCTAGGTGGAGCAAATAGATTTTGAATAAAAGTGGCCCTAGAATAGAGCCTTCAAGAACCCCAAAAGTGATCTTTGATCTCTAAGGCTTTGTCCACACGTAGCTGGGTATCTCACAAAACAAAGATATTTCTCTACAATTTGGCCTGTCATCCACCCGAAAACGCAGATTTAGGGCACCAAAAACGATTCTTTCTAAAAGCTCCTACCAAAGTGAAGATTTGCGTTTTCTCGGTTTTAAGGGTTTGCTTGTGGACAGAAATAACCAGAGTTTTAGGTTTCGCACCATTACTGTCAGTGACAAAAATGCTCCAACATCAGTTGGGCGACCTGTGTTTACACTCAGATACAGCATTTAAGCCCTCAAAGCTGTGTTGGCATTATCGATTGTCCAGGCCCTTTTTGCTTTCTTGTTTTTACATGCTCAATTACTGCTGTATGTAGAAGTTAGAAAGTCACTGAGTGGATAGGATTTGGGGAACTACTGCCCCCTACAGGTTTGGCATGTCTATGAATCTGCTTAACAATGCACTTATGCCGTTTTAAAAAAACGGCTACATGTCTACATGGCCTAAGACTTAAAGCGGCTAAATGGCCATTTGTGATTTGCCAGATAAGATCCGAAACAATCTAGCACAGTACCAAACAATCACCTCTACTATTCTAGTCTATAATCTCACAGCCTTGAGATTGAGACATGGCAAGCAAGAACCATCTTCCTCCAAAAGATGTGCAACTCTGAGGCGAGATGTTCTTTCCCACCTGCTGTTCCCAGTGTGCTGTTCACCTCCCCCGGCATGGTGTGAGTGTTGTTCCTTAACTTGACCGAGCAGCCAAAGTCACCCAGCTTAATCAAGCCTGATGATGTGAGGAAGATATTTGCTCCTGTTACAAATGGGGAAAAATTTTATGAGATTGTGGCTGGTGAGAGATTTTTTTAAAAATTTTTACATCTCGTTTAAAAAAAGTAGACTTACCTTTGATATCACGGTGAACAATACCATGCTCATGGAGAACATTTATGGCTGTAGTGATCTGTTTACTGTAAAGCCTGATCACATGTTCCTGGAGCCCTAGTCTAGAGACCTCCTCCAGAGTTCCTTCATCACAGTACTCCATGAAGATGTACATCTCCTCCTACAAGAGAGCAAACACACATTTACACCAATCTGCTTCAGTCCGCAGAACCTTGATTATATGTGCAGTTCTTACTCGATGGAGCTCGACTCCAAAGTATCGCACAAGGTTTGGGTGTTTGATGCCTTCAAATATTTTTAGCTCATCAGCAGTCTCCTTGATGGTTTTGTGATCATTTGGCTGGAATCGTATCTATACAGAAACAAAAAACATGCTTTGCCATCTCCATTTCTATGCCTGTGTTATTTAACGTACTGAACATTTTCCGGTGCTACATACCTCCTTCATAGCCATTAGCTCTCCAGTGTCTACATTGATGCAGGTATACACTTTTCCATACTGACCTTCACCTGATGTTACATACAAAAACATAAAATTATTGTCTGCAGATGTATATCATAACCAAAATAGCAGTCCCACAGCCATACCTATCTTGTTGCCTCTCTGCCATTTAAAAGTCACCTTCCTGAGCCCAACATGCATGCCGTCGGACTTTGGTGTGTGACACACTTGACCAATTATGTTCCGCTGCTTCATCATGGCGTAGTGCTTCTCTTCAAACTTTCGAATGGAACGACGAACGGCCTCCATTGGGCTCTGCCGGGCTGACGTGTCTACAAAAATCAAAAGAAAGTCAGCAAAGAGGTCATTATGTCTGAGCAAATGAATCAGACTCCTGTGAATGAAGCAAACTCACCTTTGGATTGGTTAATAAAGGTGCGGAGTTCCCAGCTTCTGCGCGCAGAGCTGTTTGGATCGGCCTTTGGATACGAAGGTTCTGAAATGGTCCAAAAAATGTTTTTCAAGTTACATAAAGTTCAGGTGAGCAGGTGAATATCTGCTATGCAGATCAGTATGAGCTCCCACCTTCTTTATCCTCAGTGGGGCTCGAGTGGCGGCTCAGTGATTTGAAATTTAACTCTGCTGCAACTGTTGAAAGACGATCGTTCTCGTGGAAACTGGATAACCTGAGAACAGATGAAGGAAAATCAGCCAAAACTTTCCTACAATCACACACTACTGACCGGAACAGCAAATTTCAGTCAAGAAGTTGCTTGATCAAAAACCATACAAATTTTTTTTATTAGTGTTGGTACTATTTGCAGTCTATTGCCCTAGGTGGCTTTCTTATATTCAATAACTGAAAAGATCCACCTTATAAGAACATATAAAATCCATTCACCTTTAAAAAAAAAAAAAAGATATGCAAGATTTTAAGACCATGGTTAACTTTAGAAAAAAGTATTTGGTAGTTAAATGTGCTTCTTTATACTTATCAGCAAGGACTGCAGAATATTAGGAAAACATGTAATTGTGAAACTTTTACTGAAAATTATAATGACGTTACAGCTACATTATTCTGATCCTTTTTCCATCCTCAGAACTTCCCACAATGTTTTGTAAACTTAAATTAAACAAACAGAAAAACAAAACCCACAAGCAGCTGAGCATGCATCAGAGACAGTCACAAGGTTAGACAGCAGGAACAAGTCTATAGATATTATCCCACTCACCAATAAGCCATCAAATATAAAAGTGATCAATCAGCATCAAAACCAAATTGATGTAGAAGTCACTATAAAGCAGAATATTACCTTACTCTTACTTCAGTAAGATAGTATTCCTTTTCATTCCATGCACAACAACCAGTCTTCATATGACCAGTGATCAGGATTTAAATTTTTCTTTGGGGGTTTGCAAAAGCTTTGTATAAATTTAAATTGCTCAAAAAGGAGCAAAGGTTTTACATTTTAGGTTTTATGAAACTATTCGAGACCTTCATTAGGTTCCATGCATTTGTCTTGTAGCACATTAAGATAAAACCGAACCAAACACCAAGCTATAGTTTTAACATCAGTGACAAAACCAAAGCTTCCAAATTGATGTGTGAATCAGAAACAACTGATCACTTTTAAATCCATATATTTAAACCAAGACTTCTTTAAAAATTCAAAGGACTAGATGCTACTTTTAAATTTGTGAAAATATATGATCAAATTAAGTTCCAATATCTGCCACTTACAACCTCTTTTGGTGTGAAAGTTGTAAAAGATTTGAAATGAGCTACTCTAGAATCAGAAAGGTGTTTTAAGGTGCGAGAGAGATCAAGCCTTTCAGAAGCTAACAGGAAGGCTGAACATATTGCAACAAAGTTGAGCTGTTTAATCCACTAAAGTTTTTAACCTCTGTCATGAAACATGTTGGATTTAATTATGTTTGAAGTATTTTTGGAATTTTAGGCTATAAGGACAACATACAGACAGCTTTTTTTTGTAATGCTAACTGTGCTAATATAGAGGATGCTTAAACCAAATTAAAATCTTGACCCTGTAATCAATTTAGTTTTAAAAACAATAATAAAACCTATTGTATGTAGAATGCTTTCTCATGCAGTAGAGTCAAGTCATCTCTGCTTCTAGAATAAATAATTAATGAACGCTTGTCAAGGGAAGGAGAGAAATTTTTATTTGCAGTTCTTTTTGGAGGCGTATCTGCAGGTCAAGGCTGCACAAAAATTGGATATTGAAAATTGGCCACAAAAGCTGAGTGACGCAGTATTCCTTTTCAATTGCCTAGTCACTAACTTCAAGGCACTGAAGAAAGTGCCTTTGATCCATAAAGTAAAAATCCAAACATGAGGCAAATCCTCCATCAGTTTAGAGAACATTTACGAGGGCTTTGGTTTGACACTGAAACTGACGCTGTGTTACTTAGGGGCAGGGCTACCTGACATCACTGGGGCTGCTGCTGGATTTCATGGGGCTGTGTTCCCCTGGGCCCTGAGGGATAGGCCGAGGGCCGTTGGGAACCAGCTGGTTCCGAAGATCGCATGGAAGGCTTCGAGAGCTGTGTGGTGAAAAAAACAAACTGAGGAGCGCTGCCTTGGGAGGGGAGGCAGTTTGTATTAGGATGTATGATGATGTACATGTATGTGACTGATTGTGGGACAGACACACTCACTCATACACACTATAAACATATGGAAAATTTAAAGAAAAAAAGAGAGCAGACAGAGTCAGAAAATATGCAAAGAGAAACTGAAATATGAATCTTTTAGAAGCAAAACAATAAGAATTTAAGAAGCAAAGCCATGCACACCGAACCACCAAAATTATAACAAACAACCTAAACTGTGGTAACCTACCTGAAACTTTCAGCATTGGGGATAAACAAATTGGGGTTTGGTGGGTCACTGTGGCAGCGGACTGGAGGAGGGACCTTCACAGGCCGAGGACTATTTCTTGGTGCTAAAAAAACAACACGTCATCATAAAATTACATGTCGACCTCTTTATGGATTGAGTAACAATTAAGAATTAACCTTCCTTTTTATCCAGAGATGAACGTGGTCATGTTTTCAGTGTCAAGGGGTTCCTACATTAGAGTCTCTGAATCCCTATTGTGACACTTGAGAGGTAGTTTAATCAAAATCTAATGGCATTGTCCAATGACATTTGTGGTGTTTAACTTCCAGATGCAGCCAAGGATTTACCAAAAAGCAGTGGGATGCTGGAAAACCAGCAGAGGCAAAAAAGAAGAGAAAAACCTGCTTTAGTGTAAGATTTTAATGAGCACAACTGTATGGCATGAACCCTCTAATGTCAAGTCACAGTGTTCTCAGTGAACACAGATATTCATAAGACTACTTTCTGCTTATTATGCACCTTTGTAGCCAACAGCATAAATGCTACGTATGTATCCAAATTGAGGGCTGTCTGAAAGCAAACACCACAATGACAAAGTAGCGTTTTAAAAAGTTGTATATTTTTTACTCGGTCCTGCATGGCAGTGCAAACTAGTTTACTGAATTTAATATCAAAGGCAGTGCAGCTTAATTACCTCAATACTTTAACAGATATATTAATACTAAAGATATTCTTCACCTGACATTTTTATGCAATTCTCAGTTGTTTTTTTTGCTACAAAATTAAGTAATAACAACCAGATATGACTTAGAAAGATGAGTATTCTGAATTTGCAAAAACGAACCTCAAAAAGAAAAAAGGACACTGAAAAATGACATTGTTATAATCAATGGCATATCTATTGGTGAATGCTGAAGCAAAATATGAAATCATCCTAAAAATTCAATTCTTAAAACAATGCCTGCACAGAGGAAAAATGTCACCTAAAAACACCAGAAGACTTGAGAAGGTAAAGTAACTTAGAGGGTGGAAAAAATCTGCTGTTTCTATTCAGTTGTGATAGAAATTTGCAAAAAAGTTTGTGGAAGTGAAACATCAAGGAAGATTTACAATGTCAAAACTAAGCAATACGCTTCTAAACTGAAAATCAAATCAAAGAATCGACCAGAAAGTAGAAACAGAATGTAATGTTTGTAACCAAACTGTAAGAAATCTTCTCAAAGAAATCGGGTTCAAACACAGAGAAGCCCAATCTAAACCATCATTTACAACCAAGCTAAAGCCAAGCAGTCATGGACTGTAGATGTTTGGCTAAAAACCGAATTCAGAGCTAAATCTCAAAGCTGAATTGGTCAAAAAGGTGACGTTTGGTCAAGAACATTTGTTTGGTATCAACCCCCAAAAAAACAACATATAAAGGTGAAACCCTGAGAAAAAAAAAAAAAAAGTTTCCTCAGTCGTTACTGATATGGGTTTGCATGTCGGGTAAAGGAGCAGAGCAAGATGGCAGTCATCAGTAGATGAACAAGGGGACATTGAAACTGTAGGCACCTTTTTTGAATTTGACGATACAATTCGCTTTGGATGGGTTTTGTGCATCTTGCAGCCGAGGAAAGTGCTGTAAAATGTTTTGAGTCTGCATCCCAATCAAACTAAAAATGAAAGGTGGAAATGGAAGGAAATCGTGCATGGCAAGGTTTCACCCTGCAAAGATTATCCATCTACAGTTGTACAGGAATGTTGGCAGCTGATGAAGAATATTATTTTAATCAGTGAAGTCCATGTTTCAAGAATTCAAGCTGTGATAAAAGGCATGATGCCATTGTTCCTCAAGTGATTCCACTTTTTTTCCTCAACATGATCTAAAGAAGAAATTTCATTAATTACATGTAATTTCAGTTTTTGCACCCCAGAATGTTCAGCTGATAAAAAAGGTGGTCATTTGCATCATATTCATTCAAGTTAAATAAGTGACTGAACATCACCTCCAGGAATCTTTCAAAGTGCCCCCCCCCCACCCCCTTTTCTCTCTACTGCACAATTATTGTAACTAAAATAACAAAACTCCAGCCATTTCTCTTCCCATGATAACAAACTTGCAGTATAGAAGAAACTAACAATCAATCTTAATAGTTTATACCACATGAGAGCATCTTACCAAAGTACAGGCCAGTAACTGGGCTATGAGGCTTTCCAATCACGTGTCCAATACATTCATTCATCAAAGCTTGCAAGCTCTGCAGGAAAAACATTTGATTAACAGAATTACCCAATCTAAGCACAACCTTTGCACAAGCTATAGATTTTTTTTTTTTTTTAAGTGAAAGAAAACGATTGGGGAATCTCACCAGGAAGTCATCCTCTGGTAATGCAGATATGAAACCAGGTTCAATTGCCTGAAGAAAGTCAAAACCCTGAGTTGCCCACCTGTAGAAGTAAAACCCAGAGGTCAAGCTGTGTGACTTAAAATTCTGCAATAAACAAAGGATGAAGCTGTGTACAGTAGAGTAAAGGAGGTGTAGAAAAAAGGACAAACATATTATCTTGGTACAGCACGGTATGTTTGAATATTTTCACACAAAAAATGTTATCTGTATATTGTGTATACCGTAAATGCATCTATTTTTAGTCTGCAAGATAGTTGAAAAACTGGGACAAAAACACCTATTCATCCTTTATGGTCCAAAGAAATCTGAGGACTGATGAAGGGTTCCCTCCAACAGGTTCTGCATGTTCTATTGCATACTGTTAAGTACAGTGTTTTTATTGCACGTGTAGTTTGAAAAATAGGATAAAGATCCTAATATAAAATAAATGCAGTTGAAGTAGGAAATAATAAAAATAAATCAAATCCATTTAAAAAGGAAGAACTAAAATGCAAGTCTTTCATACACAATCATTTATATTAGTTTTGTAAAAGACTGCCATGAAAGGAGCAAGTTTAGCTTAATAAAATCCCTTCATTTCCACGAGTGTCCCTTCAAGATGTGCTACTATTGCCAGATTAATTTATTAATGCTGTTTTCAACAAAAAGAGGCATTTATGGAGGTCGTATCCAAACCAACTGATGTCTGTTTGGTATCAGAAGCACCAAAAAAACAGAAATTTCACAATGTATTCGAAGGAGGATTCATCAATAATATCTGACATCAAAAGTTAGTGTTTAGTCAGAAAATAAACAATGACTTTGTTATCACAGAGCTAATGCGACTTTTTATTAAAGTTACAGCTATGTGTTTTTACAGCTTTCATCCTTTAAAAAAAAAAAAAAAAGTCTTTTTTTTTTTTTACACGTCCTGTCTGGCAGTGTGAAGCTCAGAGTTGGTGTCTGAGTAGAAGCCTAACAGATTTACTTTCACAAGTGGAGCACTACAGCTTTTGCTATAGTATCCCGCTTGATATATATATATATGTGTAAGAAATCTTTATTAGAAATTGTGTTGGGTTTTTTTTCTTGATGCGCCAGGGACACGGAGACGGAAAAACAAAGGGGAAGAAAGAAAGTAGATGGAGAGGTAGGAAAGAAAGGTTAAGAGGGAGAGGGTGAGCTGAAGATACAAGAAAAGGAGGGGAACAAAGACAAAATCACAGTCTCCCTCCACACCTGCAGGACGACAGAGAGGGAAAAAAGAAATCAAACAATGCGAACTGAGAACTACACAACCACAACCCACAAATAGATATATGAATACAATAACAGCGTCACTGAAAAGCTCATGGTACCGATTATTATAAGATTAGTAATGGTAACCTAAGTCCAAGAATGTATCTGTTAACACCGGAATCCACACACGTGTTTTTACAGGTTTCATCCTAAAGTAAGTAGGCAGAACAAAAGCAAGGCTAACTCTGTCTGTTTAAACATGTGTGTGTTGACAACAATTTGAGAAGTTGCTGGTCCAGTCCTGCAGCTCCAACAAAGAACACTTCTTTCCTCTGGCCGAGCTCGGAGCTGCTGCTGAGATAGCACCAGTATAACGGGCCCAGACCCACAGCTTGTGAGGGTACCAACAGCGCACTAGCACCAGTTCAGCACTGGAACCAGTTTGGAGAAAACAAAAACCTCTGGAAGCTATGCATACTCATAACATCACATTGCCTGCAAACTAGAAATATCCCTTATACGGTTCACTTTAACTCATTAACTTTTATTACTCCTCAAGTATTTTACTTGTGGAAAAATGGTCAAATGTCTTGCTTCTTAAAAGTGACTTTTTTGATGCACAGGAGTTTTTGATGTCTATGATCCCCACTCAAAATGTGTTACGTTTGACACCGCTGGGTCACTAACAGATGCTTAGGTCTCACCTGGGCTTGGTGCCCCTTCCACTCTCACATTTGGTCAGGACATAGTTCATCCATTTGCGTGCAAAAGTTATGTAGCGTTCCCCAATCCTCTGTCGGAACTCTCCTGACATCAGACGGACCACCTCCTTGTGGTACTGTTTTCAAAAAGATGTCAATTAATAAAAAAAGAGCACAGAGTTAGACGTTTAGGCTTATTTTAACTATATCCACTGTCAAAAGTATTCAATCTGCGTTTTTACCTCAAAGGCAAAATTGTAGCCCTGTATCATTGCTTCCCTGTAGTACTGATGCAGAGTGGCTGACTCGGATTCCTCCACCTCTGCCTCAAATTCTGTGGTGAACATGTACTCCACTCGGTCGATGGCTGTGCTTATTTTGATGCATAGCTGCAGGGCTTTGTTCTGTAACAGAACAGTAAAATGCAAGCAGGGTTTAAGACAAAGGAATGCTTTTATTACCATCACTTCATTGTTTTAATTACACAAGCATTCAAAACAGCAGATCAAAGCTTTGAAACAGATCGATCATAATATACTGCATTATGACACTGAATGCTGCAGCTTTGAAAGTAGGTAATACTTCTATAAATAAGCCTGAGCGTGACTGGTACTTGTAGCCCCATTATACTGATATAGAATGGAAATTTGGGGTAAATCATAACAGCTGCAGCAAAAAAGAAAAGAGATATGAAAGTAGGACACCGGTGCACAACTGTCTTTGCAACAACACAGAGGTTATGCAATACCTTGAGATCTTCCAGAGCGCTGGCAATGAGAGGCTGACTGGATGTTTGCTCCCGGCTAAGGGTAAGCACATCCTCCATGGACTGCTGGAAAGCCTTTCGCTGGGCCACCAGGTGAGCTGACTGCATCACAATCAAGAGCAAGTTCTCAACCTGAAACCAAAATTATACAGTGGAAAGCATCTCAACACCACATTCACATACCCACACAGAGATTTTGCCAGAACTTCTGACAATACCTTCATGGCTCTTAGAGTGTCAACAGCTTCCATTTGTGGGACCAGTTTGAGGAGCTTGCCGTCCCATCGAGCCCAGTCAGAGTCTGTAGTGGAATCCCCCACTCCGTGTTTGCTCATGAGCAGGTAGGCATCATCCTCAGCCATTTCATCGGGTTCTTTGGAACAGTCTTTGCCAGCGGCAGCATTAAGAAGCTGCAGGATGACAGGCCGCTGATCCTTCAAGCTACAAGGCACAAAAACTTGGAGCTCTTCCAGGCCTGGTATCTGAACCTGAGGGGGGGGGGGGGGGGTTATATCAAAAACTTGAGGACACAGGTAAAAAAAACAACAACGGATATGTGCAAAAAATAAAAATAAAAAGATCAAGATCACCTTGACATAGTTTTTCTTTTTTAGTGCCTCCAGGAGACAAGGCACCCCACTGGTGATGCTAAAGTCTGCAGCAACTTCCAAATCCTGTAGAGTATGAGGCAAATAAAGTGTCAGAACATAAAGTTCAGGTTCTTTGGTGATTAAAATAAACAGGCACATCAACTGAACAAGATCAACTGAAAAACTAGATTGAAGTAAATAATGTTATTACTGATGTTCCTCACCTTGCGGAGCATTTTGGCAAAGCCCAGGGCCTTGGATGCACGTTCCCTGGCCTCATGGAACAGCTCTTTTAAAGAACGACTGGTTTCAATAACTGAGCGCCTAACAAAGAAATAGGAGAAAAATAAGCTAAAGGAGGTTGAGCTTGGGTTGAATTTTTCAAATACGAGCGAATGTGATCTCCCTCAACCTGATCTCGTCTGAGGCCGTGCTGTCATCGGCACTTTCCCAGAATTCATTGCCACTTTTCTGCAAACCAGCATCAAGGAACTCTCCAGTGGATTCCAGCAGCATTCCAGCAATGTTGCTGCAAAGACATTAACAGTCCTGTTATTCTGTTGGTTGATGGGTTCCTACAAACAACTCTGTATTACATGCTAATTATGTTTTCTGGATTAAGAGTACAGATCTGGTCTCTCGCATTCCTACCCACTCAACATTTTCACACACTGTGATGTTGCAGCCACAAACAATGTGTTTTATACGGATTATATATGAAAGACTACCACTAAACAGGCTAAACAGCACTTAATTTTGCAGCGGGAGAAAGTTACACTCGGTTCAATATATTTCAGTACAAATAAAAGTCTAAAAGGTTTGGTGCAAATTTATTGAGCCCCACTTTTTATCTGAGCTTTGCAACAGCTAGAAACAATTTTTTGCCAATTCTTCTCAGCAAACTATCTAAGTCTCATTTAGATTCCATAAACACCAAATTTCAAGTCTTGCCATGCATCCTAGATTGAACTTTGGACTTGATGTTGACTGGGTCATCCTATCCCACGAACTAGGGCTGGGCGATAAATCGATTTTCGATTAATTTGAATTTGTCATTTAAGAAGATTCATTTTTGGGAAAATCGAAATTTACCCCCCCCCCCCCCACACACACACCCACTCTTTGCAACTAGCAAAGTTTCCAAAAAATAGATTCTGTCATTTGTTATTTCTGTTTAAGAAAGTAAAGGGAGAAAGAAAAAAATCGAATAAAATCGGATTTGGTGTGAAAAAAATCAGATTTTATTTTTAGGCCATATCGCCCAGCCCTACCACGAACATAACTTTGATCTAAGCCACTAGATTGCAGCTCTCACTATATGTTTATGTTCAATGTTCTGCAGGTGAAGTGAACCCCCTTCTCAGTCCTAAATATTTTGCAGGCTTTTAAAAGATTTTCTTTAAAAATTGCCCACATTTAGCTCCACCCATCTTTTCATCAACTTTGAACAGATTTCCTGCTAAGGAAGTAGTATGATGTTCCCGCCACCGTGTTTAACTGTGGTGAAAATGTGGGGGAAGGTGTTCAGAGTGAAGCACTACATTATGTTGGTGTATTAGCTAAAATCCCAATACAATAAAGTAAAGTTTATCATTGGAAAGTGTCAAAATATGGAAAAAGTTCAAGTATGAACACTTTTACAAGACACTGCTGTGATTAAAACAAGTTGTCCATTTTTAATTTCAAGATTTAAATTACATTCGTTTGAAGACTAAAATTTCATAGTTGTGTTTGATTTTTGTGTCATGTTTTAATGTACAGTTACTTGCAGTAGAAATCAGGGGTTAACATATATTTTTCCAAACAGCACATGAAAAAAAAACATAAACTGCACTAAAAATGATAAAGAGCAAAAAACAACACACCAAACAACCACAATAAATTAATTAAGTAATCTGACAGTTGATATGAAATGGAAGAAATATTCTCTTTAATGGCCAGCAGGGGGTGTCGATCTAAAAAAAGAAGTTTGATTTAATTATCTTGTTACTTTATTCATTTCCAATTTCGCGAATATATTTAATCACTAGTTTGACAACATGTTTAGTGAATACATGACGTCTCTGCCTGTTAACTTTGCACTGTTAAATATTTTATGACTTAATTTTATAAAACTGGTTGACAAAAGACTTCATGAAGTACTGTGAAGCTGGTTTTGACTACAGTCACTGAATAACATGACAGAGTTTAGCAAAGGAACTGGATATTCTCATTTTCTACAGTCAGCAGGTGCGATGTGTATTATACAGTTTAGAATGTTGATGCATATTTAGGGCCATAGAATGATTATGCTGAATCCTGAGCACACTTAACCTGAACTCACCAGAAAAGTTCCCCGGACTGTGCTTCGCCTCCACGGATGTAAGGAGTGATAGCCTTTGTGAACTGCCACTCCTCCTCTAACAGGTTCTTTAAGCTGTGAGAGGCCTGAGGCAGCTGCTGCAACATCCTGATCCAACTACGCATATATTCAAAATAAACCTACAGAAACAGATGGCAGACAGCCACAAGGTTAATATTTATGCACAACTACCAACATAGAATGAGCAATGGTTTTTTTAACAGCAATTATACATTTAAGGTAAATCCCCTTTTTATTAGTGTAATCTTAAGGGCAGGGGAAGGAAGGATTAGAAGAAAAACATACCACTAGCATCTTGTGTAGATCTTCTTCAAAGTCATCTATATTGGCATTTGTTTGCAGGCCTTGAGCATCATTGACCACTCCACGCAGCATAAACTGATAATACTGCTTCATCAGAAGACCTCCTTTGAGAACCTCCTTACACTCTCGCACCAGCTGCTTGATACTGAGCAGTGAGGGGTCTCCAGCAGGCCTCTGTTCAAGTCGTAGTTTAAGGCATTCGTGAATAACATTGAGAAGTACTCTGCACAGCACGAGGAACGCCGGTCGGAAGGATGGGAGATCCATGTCCCGCAGGTCCTCCCAGGACACCTGGTCTGCTCCGAGCTCTGGATCAGTCTGACTGGTGCAGGATACATGGCGAGACAGTTCTGGTAGGTAATCGCTGTACAGCATGGGGTCTGGGAGGTCTGCAAACTGGATGTGGAAGGCATACAGAGAACTAGTAAATCTGATCAGAGTAAAAGTCCTGTTTTCACAAAAGTATCGAACACCTCAACTCCAGAACAGGTTGATAAAATATGGGACCATTCGATTCAGAACTGTGTTCTTCCTGCTAACCATTCGAAGGAGACAAAATTGTGTCTCCTGCCTCCTATTGCCTTACATCTTCAACTCCCATAGGAGGATACTCCACTGTAATTACGAGAATAGCTCATGTTTTGTTCCCTTTTCATCCATTTGTGCTCATCACATTAAGGCACTCTGTGTTGTTAATGCTGAGCTCAGACAACTTTTATTTTAGTCGTTAGTGGAAACTTCTCTCATTTATTTGTCCTAAAATTGCTAACATTATAACAATACAAAATGGCTCAGAGGCTGCTTTTATTCCCCACTTTATAACTTCAGACTGCAAGCATTATTTCTACCCAACATCTTCCTAACAGTGGTCCTTTCCACGGCTGTTTTTGGATAATTCTTTATCTGAAAATAGAGGGGGAAAACACAAATATGAACATACACAAAACAGATAATGCAAGCGGAAAGACAATACTCTCCCATTGCTTATTTCCTTGTTGTGAATTTGCTGAGAATACTGCATCTAGCTTTACAGAGTAATTCAGACTAGCATTTCTGCTGCTGTTATTTGCACATCTCTGTCAGCACAGTGTATATTTGTTTCACTTCTTGTAAATATGTTGTTTTAAGGCACAAATACACATGCACATCCTGTAAATATTTTATATTATCCTGCTCAGTTGCATATTCCTCAAATCTGAGTATGCCATTTTTATTTTAATTGTACTTTAATTTTGTCCCTACTGAACATATTTTTAATTCTGTTTTTTTTTCATGTGAATCTAAATCCTTCAATTACCTGCCACTTTGCTGCTGTTACAGCTGAATTTCCCCTCTGTGGGACAATAAAGGCTGATTCTATTCTTTTCTAGAAGTGAACAAAAAATGGTTATCAGCTTTCCAAGAGGTGGTTTATTAAATGTTTTATTTTTAGCCAAAACAATAATTAATCAGCCGTCCTGTTATGAATACCATTTAGAGCTGCACAATATATCCAATCGCAATTGTCACTCCAATATCACAATGCATAGGACTGCTTAAATGCTACATTTGGACAGCTATAGCTTTGCAGACGCAATGTATATCTGCTAATCAATCATATACCTGGTCACTAAAATGTACTTTTACTATCCTGTATGATCACAACTAATACAGATCTTAACTCAGACAGAGTGGTGGGGACATTGTGATTACAGAAAGGGGAAAAAGGGGGCAAAACACTGCAATATTTAAAAATAATATTGCAATGTCATGTCTTCCTAAAATTGTGCAGCCCTAACAGCAAATTAAATACTTTCATTAATTATCTGATGATTAAGCAAGTTTGCTAACTTGCAAACTAAATGGCCAGTCTCTAATTTTCAATGAGTTTTTATTTTATGCAGAAAAAATGTCAACCAAAAACTCAACATTGATTTACCTCTGGTTGAGTAAATTAAGTATTTTATCCCCCCGCAGATTCACTCACAAATCAAAATTAGCCAATAACAGAGATTTCTGATCTCAGTTTTTTTAAACTTATCAAGCACACTAGTCCTGAGAATCAATTTCTTGAATTCCAACCTCTCCACCTCCATGGACAAGATCAAATAGCTGCCAAAGGAAGTCAGGGAAAAGATAAGAGATCTGCACAAATGTGGAGCAAAAAGACAATTAGCATGCGGGAGAGGGTGAAAATTGTTGGTGTGCATTTTCCCTGGAAGAAATACAAAATACCCATCTACCACCCCTGTTTTGGAGCTTCATAAGTTGGGAGAAATGTGAGGGCTCATCCTGCGACTAAGGACAACAACAAAAATCTGTTTTAACCTTGCTTGAATGTGTGTTTTAGGTAGTTTCGGTCCGGTGGTCCCAGCATTTTATGTCATGTTGGCACACAGAAGTATTTGATGTAGTAATGCAGTGGCACAAAAAAACAAAGCCTTAAATAAAATACCTTAATGACAATAAAACAAAGAAAACTGTTATTTTGACACACAAAAAAAATCTTTAATTAGCGTAAAATTTGTGTTAGTTTCAGCTGCTTAACTGTGGCATCATATGGTGGTCAACTCCTTCCAAACATTCCTCTTTAGGACCATCTACTATTGATACTATTTTACTGGGTTTCAACTGAATGTATTTGAGAAAAATGTGGGCACAGTTTGTATTTTCACTCTCAGAAAAATATAATAATAAAACGTGATTTATGAAGCATTTTTGAGACAAATGCTAATCAACCACGTGCTTGAAATTCTGCACACTTGGAATAAGATAGGGGTGTCAACAATACAACACAGTCCACAGCCTTTGTCAAATTGCAAGGTTTTATGATAAAAATTAAATAAGATCATGATAAATCCTTTCAAAACAATAAATCAATGTGGCTGTATTCTGTACAAAATGCAGGCAATTAAAAATATGCAATTACCAGGTTGCATACGTGTTCACACCCTTTACAAACAGACAAATACTTTATGCACCCTTTGATCCCATTTCAACACTTAAGTCTACTTGGTTACACATGTAACATCAACTCTAGGTGTCAACCTGGGATTTTCCTGATATTTTGTTCAGCGGCATTGCTTGTCTAAAGCCCTGGTTTGCGAAGAGGTTACAAGAGATCAAAATGATCTCACTAGGTAAAGTTATCCATCTGGGAAAGGGCACAAAAAAATACACAGCATTCTATATTAGATATGTAAAGGTTAATTGTTTTCATTCAACCAAAAATGTGAATCTTACAGAAAACGAGATGAGCATCTCTCAAAAGTTAATTTAAGGGGTTATCAAGTTTGGGGGAAAAAAGTTGTTTTTATATTTACATATTTATTAACATTTTTCTATAATCATAATAAAATCACAGGCATTAAACCTTCTTATGATTTCTGACTAAATTATTTATCTTTGTCTGGAGTTTACTCAAACAAATGATGAAAGAAAAGATGGAAACTGGTCAGGGAGGGATTCAGGAGCCTGACAGTAACACTGATAAAGCTGCAGGGATTCCTGGCTAGTGTTTGTTAAATGCTTCATATGACAATATCCTGTATTATCTGTCCGTCTGGACAAAGTAATAACGAAGAAGAGATAAACTTTAATTTTGGTGCCACAATTTTAGGAACTATGTTTGGCACTAAAGTAAGTAAGTAACTAAGTAAGGTTAATTTATATAGCGCCCTTCA
Source organism: Valencia hispanica (assembly GCA_963556495.2). Lineage (NCBI taxonomy): Eukaryota > Metazoa > Chordata > Actinopteri > Cyprinodontiformes > Valenciidae > Valencia > Valencia hispanica. Next base: position 21,531,565 of record OY747711.1, read on the forward strand.
CAATTAAAAATATACAAAGAAAACAGTACACATACAAGTCAGTTCTAGAAACAAGTACAAAAGAAAGCATCATTAAAATAATACACAAAGGGCTATGTGGGGTGAGGCGATAACGCCTGCCTAAACAAATGGGTTTTCAGTTGGGACTTGAAACTGTCCAATGACTCTGACATTCGCAGAGACTGGGGAAGCTCATTCCAAAGGCGAGGAGCAACAACCTGGAATGATCTGTCTCCTCTAGTTTTAAAACAAGTGCGGGGGACCATCAACAGGTTCTGAAAGGAGGACCTCAGGCTCCTGTTTGAGACGTATGGCAGGATCGGGGCCTTAATGTAATCGGGCGCCCGGCCATGAAGAGCCCTGAAAGTCAGCACCAGAATTTTAAAATTAATTCTGTGTGACAGGGAGCCAATGTAAGGACTTCAAGATTGGCGTAATATGGGCTCTCCTATGGATGCGGGTCAAAAGCCTCGCAGCAGAATTTTGGACTACTTGCAAACGAGCCAAATCTTTTTTACTGAGACATGTAAGCAGGCTGTTACAATAGCCCATTCGCGAGGAAACAAGAGCATGGACAACCATCTCTAGCTCGTGGCTTGAGACCATATGTCTGAGCTTAGAGATGTTGCGCAATTCAATTCAATTCAATTCAGTTTATTTATATAGCGCCAATTCACAACAGATGTCATCTCAAGGCACTTAACAAGAAGTCATTTCAATACATTTATACAAACATTCCAATCAGTTAAAAAGTTTCCTATTTAAGGAATCCCAGAAGATTGCGTCAGTCATTGACGTGAGGTTGGGCAGACTTTCCAACCACAGCAGTCCTTCAGCAATCCCTCATACTGAGCAAGCATGTAGCGACGGTGGAGAGGAAAAACTCCCCTTTAACAGGAAGAAACCTCCAACAGAACCAGGCTCAGTAGGAGCGGCCATCTGCCACGACCGTCTGGGGGTTTGAGAAGACAGAGCAGAAACACAGAAGGAACAGAAGATCTGATATAAGAGAACTCTCTATGTTACAGAAAGTAAAAAGTTGATAACAGGACACAGTGGATGTTCAGCCACTGGGAGGATCATCCCAGTCGATGCCCCCCGTCCAACAGGGCATTCCAGCCAAGCAGGATACCAGACCAGGTATATCTTCTATGGAGAGAAAAACACTGAGAGAACACAAAGTTAACAGTCGAAATAGCAGAATGTACTGTAATACAACTGGAGAGTCATAGGAGAAAAGGAAGTAGCAGAGTGAAGAAAATTGGTAAGTCTGTCCTCCAGCAGTCTAAGCCTATAGCAGTATAACTACAGAGATAGCTCAGGATGACCTAAGCCACTCTAACTATAAGCTTTATCAAAAAGGAAAGTTTTAAGCCTAAAACTAAAGCTGGGAGCTGGTTCCACAGGAGAGGAGCCTGATAACTAAAAGATCTGCCTCCCATTCTACTTTTAGAAATCCTAGGAACTACAAGCAAACCTGAAGTCTGAAAGCGAAGTGCTCTGTTGGGAACATATGAAACAATTAGATTTCTGATGTATGATGGAGCTTGATTATTAAGGGCTTTGTATGTAAGAAGGATCTTAAATTCTATTCTTGATTTAACAGGGAGCCAATGAAGGGAAGCTAAAACAGGAGAAATGTGATCTCTCTTTTTAATATTCATCAGAACTCCTGCTGCCGCATTTTGGATCAACTGAAGGCTTTTAATGGCATTTTGTGGACTACCTGATAGTAAAGAATTACAGTAGTCCAGCCTTGAGGTAACAAATGCATGGACTAGTTTCTCAGCTTCACTCCTGGACAGGATGTTTCTAATTTTAGCAATATTCCGGAGGTGAAAGAAGGAAATCCTAGAAACCTGTTTAATATGGGATTTAAATGTCAAGTCTTGGTCAAAAATAACGCCGAGATTCTTTACGTTATTACTGGGGGCCAATTTAATGCCATCCAGATGAAGTGATTGACTAATCAGTTTCTTTTTTAGAACTTCTGGTCCAAAGACAGCAACTTCTGTCTTGTTAGAATTTAAAAGCAAAAAGTTTAGATTCATCCATGTTTTTATGTCTTCTAGACATGCCTGTAATCTACCTAACTGACTGGGTTCATCAGGATTTATGGATAAATATAGTTGTGCATCATTGGCATAGCTGTGGAAATTTGTCCCATGCTGTCTAATGATTCTACCAATTGGAAGCATACATATGGTGAAAAGAATTGGTCCAAGCACAGAACCCTGTGGAACTCCACAAGTAACCCTTGAGTGTGAAGAAGATTGATCATTTAGATGAACAAACTGGAATCTGTCAGACAAATTTGATTTAAACCAGCCTAGCGCCGTTTCTTTTGATCCCTGCAACATGTTCAAGTCTTTCTAAGAGAATATTATGATCGACTGTGTCAAAAGCAGCACTGAGATCTAACAAAACCAGAACAGACACAAGTCCATTATCTGAGGCCATGAGAATATCATTAGTAACCTTCACCAGTGCTGTTTCAGTGCTATGATGAGCTCTAAAACCTGACTGAAACTCTTCAAACAGCTCGTTACTGTTTAGATGCTCACAGACTTGATTAGCAACAATTTTCTCAAGGATTTTGGATAAGAAAGGAAGGTTAGATATAGGTCTGTAATTCACTAAGTCATCTTGATCAAGGGAAGGTTTCTTGAGTAAAGGTTTAATTACAGCTATTTTAAATTCTTGTGGTACGTATCCGTTTACTAAGGATAGATTCATCATATCCAAAATGGGGCCAGGAACCAAATGGAACACTTCTTTAAATAATTTGGTTGGGATTGGGTCCAACATACAAGTTGAAGATTTAGATGAGGCTAATATTTTTGATAATTCCGAAAGCTCGACTGAATCTAAACAGCCTAAGCACAAATGCGGTTCTACAGTTCTTTCCGATGCTGCCTCATTTACTGAGGAAGAAGTAATCATGTTTGGGAGGATGCCAATGATTTTATTTTTAATAGAATTAATTTTATTTATGAAGAATCCCATAAAATCATCACTGCTAAGAGATGGGGGAATAGTTGGCTCAACAGAGCTATGACTCTGTGTAAGTTTGGAAACTGTACTAAAAAGAAACCTAGTATTGTTTTTATTCGCCTCTATTAATGATGAAAAATATGTTGTTCTAGCTTGTCGAAGGGTCTTTTTATACAGCAGTAGACTGTTATTCCAGGTTAAATAGGAATCCTCTAGATGTGTAGAGCGCCATTTTCTCTCCAACTTCCTAGTATTCTGCTTTAAAGTATGCAACTCTGCGTTAAACCAAGGAGTCAGCCTCCTATGGTTGGCCACTTTCTTTTTTAAGGGGACTATACTATCTAATGCCAAACGCAATGAGGACGTAACACTGTGAACCAGACCATCAATTTCTGAAGGGTTAGAGATAGAATTGCTGCCATCCACTGTGTTACTCTGAGACACTGAGGAAAGTAAGAATGGAACAGATTCTTTAAAAATTGTAACAGCATTGTCTGATAAAGCTCTACTATAATGAAATTTTCTTTCAGATTTAAAGATGGTCAGTTAAAGTAAATTCAAAAGTTATTAAGAAGTGGTCAGACAGGACCGGGTTATGTGGGTGGACTGTTATTTCCTCACACTCAATACTGTATGTCAGTACAAGGTCCAAAGTGTGTTTGCCCGAGTGGGTCGATCCCTGTACTTTTTGAGTAAAGCCAATTGAGTCTAAAGTAGCACTAAAGGCTGCATTTAGGCTATCACTTTCAGTATCCACATGAATATTGAAGTCCCCCACTATAATGACCCTATCAGTATTTAATACTAAATCAGATAAAAAATGTGCGATCTGATCCAAGAATTGAGAGTAAGGGCCTGGTGGACGATACAAAACCACAAACAAAAATGGTCTTAATGTTTTGCAACTTGGATGAGGAAAATTAAGGGTTAGATGTTCAAAAGAACTGCAGCTATCAATTGGTCTGGGACTAATTAGTAAATCAGAACGAAAAATGGTTGCAACTCCTCCTCGCCCAGTATTTCTAGGAATGTGAAAATTTAAATGACTGGAAGGAGTTTTGTCATTTATACTGACATAATCCTCCTGCTGCAACCAGGTTTCTGTGAGACAAAGCAAATCAATGTGATTATCACCAATCAAGTAATTTACTAACAAACTCTTTGAGGAGAGAGATCTTATGTTTAATAAACCACATTTAATTGATTTATTTTTCTTTTCAGTCAAAGTCGTATTTATCTTTATGAGATTTCCATAATTTGCTTTTGTTGGCTTAACTTTTAATCCATTTAATTTTGGCCGTGGGCAAGACACTGTTTCTATAGGGTAATGGGTGGGTAACAATACAGAAGCAGCAGAGAGGTGGGTTAAACTACGACTCAGCTTCCTGGTCTGGACCCTGGGATGTCAGTGTTTTGGAGGACTAATAAATTTGGCCATATTCCTAGAAAGAAGAGCTGCTCCATCCAAAGTGGGATGGATGCCGTCTCTCCGGATCAGACCAGGTTTTCCCCAAAAAGTTCGCCAGTTATCAATGTAGCCCACATCGTTTGCAGGACACCACCTAGACAACCATGCGGCTAAACATGTCGTCACTGGTCCGATCAGGCAGGGGACCAGAAAAGATTACCGAGTCTGACATTGTTTTAGCAAACTTACACACCGAAGCAACACTAATTTTAGTGACCTCCGATTGGTGTAACCGGGTGTCATTACCGCCAGCGTGAATAACAATCTTACTGTATTTACGCTTATCTTTAGTCAGCAGTTTCAGGTAGGATTTGATGTCGCCCGTTCTGGCCCCTGGCAAGCATTTGACTATGGTCAATCGTGTCTCTAATGCCACGTTTCTGACTATGGAGCTGCCAATTACCAGGGTCGGCTTCTCAGCGGGTGTGTCGCTGAGCGGGGAAAATCTGTTAGAAACACGGACCGGTTGGTGGTGGCCCGTGGGCTGGGTCCTAGAACTATGCTTCCTACGTACCGTCACCCAGCCGGCCTGGGGTCCCGGCTGCGCGGGCTCTACCGGAGGACAGCTAGGGGGTTCTATCCTTGTTGGCTCCGTGCTGGCTAATGGGCTTCGGCTATCTGCTGGTTTTTCAACAGCGTGGAGCAGTGCTTCTTATTCTGATACCCTCGCCTCCAAAGCTACAAAAATATTACATTTATTACAGTTACCATTATCACTAAAGGAGGCAGGGAAGTAACTAAACATCTGACCGAGAGAGCAAGAGAGAGGAGAAGAGTTAGACAGGAGAAAGAAGAGTAGCCATAGCCGCAATGAAGTTAAGCTAACTGAGCTAGCGAGACCTTACCACCCCAAGAAAAGCTGTGTGAAACACAAGGAGTTCCCAAAACGTAAAGTACACCACCACAAAACGGCTTACCCCGTCACAGAGTACCAAGCAACCAGATGGAAGTTACAGTTTTTGATGAGCTGTTTGGTGTGTCGTTCAAGGGACATCCCTTCATCAAAAGTTACTCCGAGGTTCCTCAGGCTTCTTTTTACAGAGCTGCTGAGGTCGCCAAGGTGCTGGGTAATAAGAGGCAAAACACTATCCGGGGCTATTACTAGAGTTTCCGTTTTACCAGAGTTCAGCTGTAGGCTATTATCAGTTAGCCATATCTTAATTTTGGCAAGACAGTTAGTTAAAGAAACCAGTCTCTGGGGTTCGGAGGGCTAAAAAGAGCAGTACAGCTGGAGATCGTCTGCATACAAATGATATGAGACATCACTGAACTGCTGAATCAGCTCACCCAAAGGGAGCAAATAGATCAAAAACAAAAGAGGCCCAAGAACTGAGCCTTGGGGTACACCCCACTGTAAGTCCGCAGGTTTAGACACCGAGTTGTTAGAAGACACAGAAAGTTCTACCAGTCAGGTAAGATTTAAACCACTCTAACACCGGGCCTGACATGCCGACCACATCCAGTAGTCTAGTAAACAAGATGCCATGGTCCACCGTGTCGAATGCAGATGACAGGTCTAACAGGACCAGGACGGAGCTTTTACTAGAGTCAGCAGCCATTATGATGTCGCTAGACACTTTCAGTAATGTAATAAAAAAAAAACAAGACTGCCTATCACAAAAAAGCACAGTACAGTCAACCATTGTGGTAGTAGAAAAATTATGTCAAGGTGAATAAAATTATGAACAGCTTTAAATACTTGTCAGTTTTGACCCAGAATGATGTTAGATTATTAGTATCACTGGGTCCAAGCAATCAAAACTATGACTTTTTTAATTCAGCAGGATATATGGACAACATCAAAAGTGGAAAATGTTTTTCACATCACGAAACCCTGGCATTTTTAAAAAGGTGTATAACGTTTCTAGAGCAACAGACAAAGGCTTGGATGTAGAAAAGCTCTGAGGTACACATTAGTTCTGCGAAGAAAAAGATGGTGATAAACTAATTTGAGTGCTCAGTTTTAGAAGCGATGGTCTTACCTCCAGTGCAGGAGTGTGTCGGAGCAGCGCTGCTCTTGCCCTCTGAAGAGAGCGGTCCATCAGTTTGTGCAGGCGAAGTATCAGTTTACGCAGTCCCATCTGTTTCAGAGCTTTATCCACAAATGGTCTGTAAATAGCTGTGGGGCAAAACACTTCACCTCCAGCAGCCGCTTCTGCACTTCCAGAAGTGGCGGCCGGGAGAAACTCCTCCTCTGACAGGAGGCGGGCAAATTTAGGTGTCAGGATGGGCGACAGCTCTTCCTCTGCTAGATTTCCGACTTCCCCATCCACCTCAGCATCTCTGTCCTCAACGTCACTTTCGGCAGTAAAAGTGGCTGTCGAGTCATTTTCCTCGTCTTCCTCGTTCTCTTCTTCATTTCCACGGGAGCAGCGAGGTGAGGGTATCTCGAAGACGGGCCACCCAATACGCGATAGGTCATGGAGCCCCAACACGGTGGCCATAACTCGCAGCTTCTGGTTGAGGTCCTGGGTGATGTTGAGCCACAGACAGAGCGCCTGCACCCTGCCTTGGAAGTCTCGAGCTGCATATTTTTCATAGTCCTTCTGAAGAGCCTGCAACGAGGGGTACAAAGCTTCAACAGACTCCAAGAGTTCCATAACCTTCTTGACCTGCTCAAAGGCCAGCCGCTGGCGTTGAAGGTGCTCCCTGCAATCGGCACCAGAGCCTAAAGGCTCGGCAGCGTTCATTGCTGACGAGGGGTAGGCATTAAAGCCCCAGGTGTCTACTCCACAGTGGTTGGTCTCTCCTACAGCAAATGATTTCTCGTCAGTCTGACAGAGTTCCTGGATTGTTTGTGACTCTGAACATTGAGCTCCTTGCAGGCTGTCATAGTTCACCTTAAAGTGCAGCACTTTGTTGATGATTTCAGGGATGGCTTTGCGTTCAGTGAAAAGAAAAAGGTCCTGGTCACTAGTGGAACGTCTTTCATGCCATGCCTGCAGCTCCAACCAAATGACCTCATTGTTGTGCCCCATGAAGGCCATGTTCTCCAAGCCCCTTTGCTCCTTCTCCTTCCTCTTAGAGGACATAGACGTGAGCTTGAGCAGCAGGCGCAGAGTTTCAAAGAACTTTAGACGGTCAGCAGGACAGTCTGTCCTGGAGGTTTGCCGGTGGGTCCGTGCAATATGGGGCATTGTCACAGGCAGCTTACAACTGCTGCAGCCTAGGCTCAAGTAAGGTTTCCTTGGATCCATGCTGAAATGGCCCGACTTTGCGAGTGGCTCTAGCATGAAAGGACCTTGAAAGGCCTTCTTGTTGTCTCTCTCTGTAGAGCGGAGTGTGGCCCTATGCTTCTTGCCCTGCTTATAGCTGATTTCCTCAGTAGTCTCAGGTGGCTTGGGACTTTCTGTCTGGACAGATGGGCTAGCATCTGCTGGATTTCAAAGGAAACTGAAATCAGTACAGTGGAGAAATTTTCTATATTGCTTGGAAATATCAGCTCATTCATTTACCCTTGTTAGGAGAGCGCCCAGCACCCCTGGACTGACTACCCTTTGGTTTCCCAGACATGCGTTTCATCTGACGTTTGGTATAAGGAGGAGATGTGCCATAAATACTTTCGTCTTCCTCGCTAGGAAAGTCAGAGGAGTCATCAACCTCAGAGTTTTGTTGGGACACATCTCTCGTTGGGTTGGCCTGCCTGTGAGGAATACATAAAAGGGGGAAATACAAATTATGTGGGCATAGCTAGAAATTCCACATTTACAGAATCAAATAAAAGTTGCTGAATTGCTGAAGATGCTAAAGTAATTTTTGCACTTCACAAGTCATCCCAAAAGCAAAACTTTAGAAATTCTGTCTAATTCTGTCTGTGCTGAGTATCTTGCACCAAAAACAAAGGCAACTTTCTAAATGTATAACAGTAGTCGCATGTGACTAAAGATGTTCTGATAGGATAATGAGGTATGGTGAAAATGGCTGCTCCAGCAGCTGAAGAGACAATGTCATCACCATTAACCATGCCTCCTGTCATCAACCAGACAGAATTGAGTGAATGTTCTTGGAAAACTTGTTCAGAGGGGAAAACTGTAAAAAAATATATAAACTAAGAATGCAGGGGTCTGCTCTAGGGAATATAAACAAAGTAGTGTTGTGCTAGAAGAGGAAAAAAAATCAAATTCTCTGATTCTGAATCAATTCTTATAAAAATTATTTTTTATATTTTTATGTTTTTAATCGATTCCATTTTTTAACACCGTTTGCCCATTTTACAGCTAAAATAGGAGGGAAAAGTCTTGATGGGTATTTTAAGGTTAATACTGTTTCCCCCGGTGAATTGTATCCCCAGCCAGTGCTGCATCATTGAATTACAGTCCTGTAATTAAGGTAACAGCTAAAAGAAAACGTCTTTAATAGCAATAACCCATATCAATATCAAATTGGAACAGACTGGATTGTGATAATCGATTATAACTCTTTAGAATCGGAATCAAATCTTGAAATCTGAATCGATACCCAGCTCTAAACTGAAGACAAAGTCAACGACAGTAACCTCCAATAAAAATAGCTAGAACCTGTTTAAAATGTAATTCTTGTAATCAGTTTTTGGGTTTTGTTTTAATATAATAAAATAATCCTGCTTTGCAGTGAATGCTATCTCACACAATGGTGTGACATCACCATCAGTATAGATAATTAATGACTGCACACAACAGGAAGGCTGGGAAAAAAACTTTCAGTGCTCTAGCTTCATAAACTTTAATTTGTTTTTAAAGAAATATTGTAGCAAGTCAAAGTTTTACAAATGGAGAAATCAATCGCAAATATTGAGATTGGCACACTTCTACTCAACATAAACTAGAAATGACTGAGTTTCATTTAATGAAACGTGAGAGGAGCTGGCTGTAGTTCTGTTGAAAGAAGTCACGGAGCATGGTTTGGAAGGCTTCCTTTTGGGAATCAAGAACAAACGGCATGCTTTCCAAGATTACAATGTCAAGAGCTTTGTTCCTCAACATCTTTCTTAAGCGTTTTTAATAGGATTAGAAAGAAAGGCCGGAGAGCTTGACCCTGCCCAAAAAAAAAAATGTTGAAAAAGAAACAGATGAGTCGTCGAATGAAAAAAAGGTTATATCTATGCTGATCCCCATGACTCCCCTCATTCATCATCTAACCGCGAAGCATACCCCAACACGTGCCTGTTCACATCTGTGTAGTGGAAACATAAAGGGGAGAGGCTGGATCCCTTCCCCTGGGGAGGGAGATTGTTAAAGGGAGGGGGGTAATCTGGATATCAGTTGCTGAACCTTTTGAAGGAGGCGAAGAGAGAACATCCTGATTCTATTGCCCATCTGCCCCAAAACAGAATATGTCAGACGAACACACAATGAGTCTGCAGGCAGCTGTAGATTGACATGTAGGGCAGACAGACACCTGCTGCCTATTCTCGATGTGCAAGTCTAGATATATCAATTAATTCAAGAGGCCATCAATAGATTAACCGCATATGGTAACATTTACGATTTTAAAAGTAATACTAGCACTTAAAGGACAAATCCTAGCAGGCTAAAACTTTAGAGGCCATCTTTGTTAAAAATGTCTCTATTTGAGCAAACATGGAATAGGTCCCAGATAGAGTACTGAAAGGAATTGTCCAGTCAAGGTCTATAAAAATGAGTACGTAGCACATCCTTGGGGTTACAAAAGAAACAACTGCACATTCACAACACAATATTATTTATTACAGTAAAATCAAATTATTCTCATGATTTACCTATTTCAAAATCCCAAGCTGTTTTGCCAAGCTAAAAAATTTGAAAGAATCAATGAATGACTAATTTCATTTTTATTTTGAATATATGAGTAATAAATGTCAATGAACAGGAACAAACAGTAGAACAGATTTAAAATTCAACTATTTCCAGAGCGAAAGAAATAAGCAAATTTATGCTTAAAATTTTCCTACATAGAAATCAGGAATATAGGCTACACTATCCATAACTATGTATACTTACATTTTTTTTCATCCACATGAGAGTTATCTAGTTTATACTAGCTATAACTGTGTATACCTACTCAAAAATCTGAAAACACTACTCTGTCTGCATGGAGTGAGGACAAAACCGTCAAAAGCATTTTAGGCCATAATTAAGAAGTCCAAACAACAGCTACATTTAAGACAGGGTGCTCTTTGGTGTCAATTCCTTCAGGTTGCATCTATGCTCAAGCATCAGAGACATGTGTTTGATGGACAATCAAGAAAATTAGGGATGCACCGATATGAAAATTTGGGCCGATCACGATATCCGATATTAATACTACTGTTATGGCCGATAATCGATATATATATTAAATGTATATTTCCCTACACTTTCGACCCCGCGCACAAGCAATCACACCGCCTACATTGCTTCTCTGATACAGTTAAACACCCCGTGATCCTGCGCGGCATCACTGCGCGTTCACACCAAAGCGTCAAAACCAATTTCCAAACATCCTGCATGTCTGTCTGCAGAATATTGAACTAAAAATAAGAAACAACTTCAACAATCCCGTTCATATTTGCTGCAGGAACATTATAAAATCTAGATGTTGCGTTTCCCTCGGTTGCTATGGTGAACAGAGGAGGCGGAGCACATCGGAGTATTATCAGCTGCCTGGCTAACGTTAGCTTAGCAATCTCAGTTTGTCTATGTAAACAAACACATGAGCTAACTTTAGCTGGATATTTGCACTTGAGTTCAACAACGGTTCGAGTATAACTTGTTTTCTGCCGTAATGTTGACATCAGACGTATTTAACTGACCGGATTTGGACTGCAGTGCGGCGCTGGGCTGACGGTGGGATGCGGGAGGAAGAGCTAACGAGGTAAGCCGGCGCAGCGCGTCAAACACAGAGCGGTCGGTTATTTCTTACAGGTATAGCACTGAGCCCTGTTGTTTTGTTTGCTAAAGTGAAGACAAATCTTAGAGTGTCTCCACACACCTTCCATGATTGCGCAGAAACGCCTACACTTCTGCCGGATTCTTCTTCGTTGGTACTCGGCGGGTTCTTCTTCTGGTCGGCGGACTGGGAATCGAAACTAGGAATCGTAATTTTAAAAATTAAACGATTCCGGGAGAATCGACATATGAGTCCCGGTTCCAATCGATGCTCGATTCTCGATGCCCAACCCTACTCCTGATTGGTTGGCGCTGCGCGAATTGACGCAGAAGTTCAGATTTTTCAACTTCAGCGGCAGACGCAAAAACGCGTGTGACGCGCGAATGCACAAAATGCACCACATAAAGTGACAAGTGTATTTTCTGACGCAAGCCAAACGCTTCATTCGCGCAAATTTGACGTGCGAATGAGGCAGAAATGCGTTTTCGCAGTGGAAAAACGCATGTGACGCGACGCAGAAACCCTGACGTGCTTCTGCATTGACTTTACATGTAAACCTGACGCCCTTGATGCTTCAAACACGTTCAGTGTGAACTCTACAACAGAGTGTAGTCGGTCATTTGCAGTAAGACTGTCAAATGCCTCATCGACCATCCCAAAAGAGCCAATCTCTAAATCGCTTAGGTAGATTGTTAACATATCCTTTTACTTCAGAATCAAATATCGTTATATTGCCGACCCGAAGAAACAGTATGAAAAAAAAAAACAGTTTAAATATAACACTGTCCATCAGTAAGGAAAGACTCAAGGGGGGCAGGTAAGCTATTGTGTGACAGAGCAAAACACCACTTAAAAGCAGTAAAATCACCTTTGTTTTGCAAAGCAAACCTTGATCTCAGGTTGGAGAAAAAAACATGGACAGAACCTCATCCCTGTAATAATATAAGTACATATTTTACAAACCTGTTGTGCAACTAAACGTCTGCTGTGTCTGTCACAGTGATGTCACAATAAAGATTAGGTACTGTAAACACTGAATAAATATGCAGGGCTGCAGTGGGTCTGAAGATAAAAATAGTCCATGCATACGAGAGGGAATTAAGCCAAGTTTTAAAAAGACGCTTGTCGCAAAACATCATGACTAAATCACTCAGGAATGAAATAAGAACCAGTGACGCCATCACTGCTGGTTGTTTGTTAGGTTGCCATGGGACATTCCAAGCACATAGTGTGCAGTTTTAATAAAGGCTGAGAAAATTCTTCAGATTTCTTTTATTTTTTAATCCCCATTTCTCCAAACCTACACACAAACTGCACAGAGAAAGTTACAGGGAATTTGAGTCTTGTAGTTAACCACAGGCACACTATGGTCTTCAAGCTGCTCCCTGCTGGCTGCCACTAGTGAATTATCACTGCAGATGGTGTCTGGCTGCTCTCAATGGCTCATCTGATGCCTCATTGGAAGTTCAATAAAGGCCAGAGGAATGCTCGTGCCCCCGAGCAGAAAGACTAAGTGAATAATAAACAGCACAAAACCGAAAGTCTTTTCTGAATAGCGACAGAAGCGGCGATACCGAAGGCTGCCAGAGTCAGGGGAGGGCTGACCTCTGACACCAACCATCCACCCTATTGTACAAGCAGGGGCACTCTATTGTGTTGATGTGACACGTGGCCCGTGAGGCCCACAGCTGAATGCCACACAGCTGGTTAGTGAGCACACTTGCTTACAATGCCCAAACTAAAGGGGAATTTTTGGGAGAGAGGAAGAGAAGGAAGAGGTGGCTGGAGTTTTGTCAGAGCACACTTTGCTCTAATTAGGTCATGCAGGCATAGCTTTAGCTCTGCAGGCTGAACACATACTTTGATTACCCCCCACTGTAAAAAGCATGTGTCCACTAGCCACTGCTTTCAGCCCTGGTTAACTGCTGATGTTGTGCCAAAAATAATAAGGAGGAAAAAAGTGTATGCACTTGTAACCTCTTCCATATGGAGGTGTACCCCACGCATTCTGCAGCATGAATCTCGGAACCTTTTGTACAAACTGTGATTAATGGGCAGAGAAAAGCACAGATCAGGTCTGGGATCAGAGTTCGTCAGAATTTACAAACAATGAACACAACGTACTTGACCACACCCATTCACTGGAACAGCGTGACACTGCCAGGATTGGACTTCCCAGCCTCTCCAACATGCAACTGTGCAAAGTGTGCTATTTACATGCAACAGTAGAGCTTTATTCTGCAACATAGTACGTCTAATCGAAAGGTAAAATACAGTGCAACTAAAGTAGAAAAGAAGCTAGTGTAATGCAGCAAAAATAAGGAAACCTTTTGCAAACAGGGTTGTTAGGGCATGAGTCAAACAGTAAAAGTGAGTGACTTCAATCCATCTAATCCAACTTGCATCAGACAATGCAGCTGTCTGCTATTCCTTTTAAACTTATTATGAGACTGTGCCATCATGAGCAGCAGATATAACTTTCACTTTCATTTGCAGGCATACGCGTTGCAAAAATAAAAGAAAACAAATCTATGCACTTCCAGTACTTCTCTGATTTGCATCTTTATATCAGCTGACAGTTTTCTTAAACAAAGAGACACTATTGTCACAAAGAAAATAACAGATTATAGAGACAGAATGTGAGAAAATTAGTTTGTCTCTCAAAAGCAGGTGTGGGCAGAGATAGGATGCAGCTAGGAAACGTTAGAGGACCATCCATCTGTATTCTGCAGCCTGTGCCAACAGCAAATGTAGACATTAATGAGTTCTACCCAAAGAGCGGGGTTCTGGGGCTCCAGGCAGCAATCTGCAGCACACAGTGCACCACATCCTGAAATCTCTGGAATGCCTGTGAGCCACAATGTCTTCAGACTGACTGAGAATGAGGCATTATTGACAAAGGACCTCTGTACTTGCAGAGATAGAGATAGCCTTCAATTGCAAAGTGAGCACATAACTCATCTGTCTCAATATAGCTCTGAGTTTGAACTGAGCTCTCATGCACGATAAGTGGTGCAAAGTTAAACTGAGTTTTGCATGCATGCATACATCTAGGGGCACAATTTCAGTTTTAAACTGTAGTTTACTTGAAGAGCAGTGCACTCTGAGCAAAAGAGTAGGAGTGTTGTTTCACTGCAAAAACTGTGCATTGTCACTTTCCAACAGAAGCAAAAGATAGACATGCACCAATTGATCGTCCAGGGGATCTGAATCCGCCAATTTTTGTTTAACAGTCAAGTGAAATGCTAACAAAAACAGTTTTTTTTATAAAGTATTCATTAAATGCATCAAAACTCATCAACCACAGCCATGCCCTTTGATTATAGGTGCACAGATCAGCCTTTTCTGGGCAGTTGCCAATTTCCAGCCCAGATTCTGGTTCTTTTTATCCTAAATAAACACTAACATATAAGAGTAAAAAAATGCAGTGCACGATATTTGATAGGAGTAGTAGCTCTGCATAGGCTATACAATGAAAAGATTACACGATTGTCCTTGATTATGCAAGTCCTTAATCTTTATCGAGAGAGCTTATCGACCAGAAATGGTGGGAGCTTTTACTGTTGATGCATTTAATAAACAGGGGAGGGGGGGATCTAATTGTTCAGTATGGGACTAGCCGACCACCAATCTGAACTGATCAAGGTAAAGTGGTTGTTCCCCCGTCTCTGGCTGATAAATTTGTGCATCTTTACTGTTTATTTCAAAATCAAAATAATTTGAAAAGAGACAATGTGCAGTAGTAGCTTCAAGGTTTTTGCAGAAAGGCAATGTTAGCTCTCCCAGATTTGCAGTAACCACAATGCTCAGCAAAAAAAACAACCAATATTTTTAAAATGAAATGGCACATCTTCCTTTGTGCCCATTGACTGGCGCAGTTCTTAACTATGCTGTCCTGTTTGGAGTTTGATCAAATAAAAATGTTTAGGGATATACACTTTGATGCATAAATGAAGATGTACTTCATTTTCATTCGTTATAGCTAAAGTAAAATCTATGACCTCTATCAAAGTACCTGCAGCACAATAGCAAAAAAAATAAAAATAAAAAAATCGGGATCAGCGTGTCAAATCTTAATGAAAAACTGAAATTGACCTGAAAAAGCCAGATCAGTGCATTTCTAATTAAAAGCTTTGATTTGGGAATGAGCTATCAAATGGTGCGCAAACTAAACATTGTTCTGGAATAAAAGCAACTGGATTATAAGTGGGTCATAATTGAAATTATTTTCATGCAACTGTGCTGGACAGCAAAAATATCAACAGGGTCAGTGTTGCACAATCACTCAAGCTGTTTGTGTGTATCCACTTCGACTAAATGGCCGCTGGAGGCAATAACAACTGGCCTGTGCTCAATCATTACTGAAATAAACCACTAAATCAAGTACCGCTTATTTACTCAAAACCGAGAATATGGCAAATGAGAATACCTGATTCTACATGATAAGTGTCCCCAAAGTTGCTTTCTGTGCAGACAAACAACTGCGTTTAACGAGAAAGGAGGAGAGGGAAGACATAACAGCAGATTCCTGGGAGTCTGTCGTGTAAAAAAAAGCGCAGCAAAATTTCGATATAGAGACGTGCATTCATGGCAAACATTGAAAAATAACTGCATGCGTTCACATGTGAGCCTGCAGAAATGTTCGCCGGAATCATGCGGGGGGATAAAAACATTTGTATCTGCTAATATCATTAACAACAGCATAAACTACGTAGGTCATTCCTCGAATAATTGTAGCGCAGTCCCAAATATATACATGCATGCACAAACCATGCAGAAAAGATGCGAAAAGTCTTGATTAACAACAGTGGGAGCAACATGCTAGCTGAAGTCAGCAAAGTTTGCGGGTCGCGGTTATGGTTAACTACACATTCTGGAAAGCTAGAATAAAAACCAAAACACCTTAAAGTCCACATTATGAGCACATTTTACCCAAATATATCACCCCGAGCTCCGTTTGCTTGTGCTGAGCAACTCGCGGGTGAACAATAAACTGTCAGGCTACATGAAGATGTTAGCTAGCTGCTCCCTGACATGTCGCTTCACAATTCCTCCCGGTGTTCCCTTTATCATCTGCAGAGCATTCCCCTCTTCGCTCTAGATACCAATGTGCTGTGGAGGTTCAGATATCTGCACAAATGTAGCAGCCTCCAAAAAAAGTTTACAACTCCACTGTTGCAAATACAGTAACTTGCACACTATTTGACAGGAAGTTGATTTCTGATGGTGTACGAGATCGCTTCCATAGAGATTATACGCGGCTCCCTAATTGGCAAGGCGAGCTTCTGCTGGTGAAGAGTCTGTTCAACAAATCCAACATACCTGCTCGGTTTGTTCCGATCCGGAGGCTCCATAGCAAACAAGTGGCTTCTTGTTCCTACCCGTGCATGGGCTACACCATCTCTGATGAGTATCTGACACACTTTGCACCGATCAATCTTTGCACTGAAGATGGATTTTGGTCTCTTTAAATCACTTTCTTTCCGCCGGCACGGTAGACTCTCGCTTGTGCGTATGCTGTCGCCATCTTTCCAACGTTCATTGAGGAGGAGCGCCACAGCCTTTCATGACTACGGCAACCCGGATAGGTCATCTCTGCTGTCATATCAACTGAGAAAGGAACTTGTTATTATCGTCAGAGCAGAGTCACAATGAATCAGTTGTTGTTTGGTCACTACTTGGACCAGTAAAGGTGAATAATCTTACTTTGAATGATTTGTTGTGCACTTGCTTATTTTTGTAGATAAATTGGATCTGATAATACTTTTCAAATAAAACATAAATAAACATAATTGAACTGCACTTTAACTTTTCGCATTTTGAAACAAATTCATGCATGATTCGAAGAAGATTGATACATGGATAATACTCAGCTCCATTTACTCTGATAGCCTAACCCTAAAAAATCCTGTACATAATCCACCTGTGTATATAGGTGGGTAGAGTACCCAAAATTGTACTCAAGTAAGAGTAGCACTACTTCAACATATTTTTACTCAAGTTAAAGTAAGAAGTAGCCATCGAAAAAAATTACTCCATTAAGAATAAAAAAGTATTTGGTAAATAGGCTACATGAGTACTGACATCTGATTTAATATTTTTTATTTATTATGTCATCAGACAGACACAAACATGAAGTTATGGGCAAATTCTGGTATTTTAAAGACTAAAATGAAAAACTATACAAATAAATGACATAATTACATAATTTGTTTTACATTTTTCAATGTAATACCAATACTTACAGTAGGTAATGAATAAATATATCGTAGAACAAGGTAAAAAAGTACTTCCAGTGACAATTTGTGTTGTTTACTTATGTATTCACTTGACATCAAAAAGCAGAAGGCTAACAGACAGAAAATTGCATTAGAAAACCAAAGCTTGTGTAGAAACAAGGGGTCTCCTTTAATAAACTGTTTGTTTGTCTGGTGTGTGCCTGTGTCTGGTGTATTTTTGGTTATAATATTTTTGCTCTTCCTTCGGTGAATTTACTCACACTGAGTAGAGTATCCAGAAAATTTACTCAAGTAAAAGTAGCGATACTTCATAATAATATTACTCAAGTTAAGGTAAAAAGTAAAGTATAGCAAAACTACTCTTAAAAGATCAATTTTTACAAAAAGTTACTCAAGTACATGTAACTAGTTACTACCCACCTCTGCCTGTGTGTAAATTTAATCTCAATATAAATGTATCTGTTCTCTAAAGGCCTCAGAGGTTTGTTAGAGAACATTTCTGAACAACCAGCATTATGAAGACCAAGGAACACCACAGACAGGTCAGGAATTAAGATGTTGCAGTATTAAAAGCAGGGAATAGATTAAAACACAGGATCCTAGAGATCCACACCTCATCTGAGATTATTTCTGACAGAGTGGGAAGCTTGATGATAGAAAGCCAGAATTGTTCTCTGTCTGCAGTATACTGCAAGACATGTAGAGGGCACAATAAACAAATTAAAGTTGTTCTGATTACATTACACTACAATTGAACCTTTTGGCCTAAATGCAAAATGCTATGTTTGCCTGAAAACAAACTTCCTGAATACACTACTCTCATTGTATCATGTGTTCTGCTGTATGGATGTTTTTTGCTTTTTTTTATCTGGACAAATTAATTAGTCAGAGTTAATTACAAAATGGATATGCTAAATGCAGGTTAATCCTGGAAGACAATTTGTTAGAGAACACAAAAGACTTGAGACTGGAGCTTGGGTTTTACCTCAAGTAGGCATATAACCCTTAATATACAGCCAAAACTTACAACGAAGTCATTATAATCAGAGTGAAATTCACACCTTGCTTAATTACTCAGAATGTCTTAAATCTTAACCTTTCAGATCATTCCTAATATTTTTTTAGTGACTCACATCTCATCTGTCTCATGTTAAATTTTATTCAACTTGGCTTAAAAAATGTCTAGTCAATAATTGGGTCCGCCCCATTCTCTCTCGGGCCAATACGGAGACACTGATGCATTCTTTTATCTCCAGTAGAATTGACTACTGTAATGCCCTGCTTTCTGGTCTTCCCAAAAAGAGTATATCAGGTTTACAACTACTACAAAATTCAGCAGCACGTGTCCTGACGAAGACCAGGAGGCGGGAACACATTACACCGGTCTTAAAATCATTGCATTGGCTCTCCGTACATTTCAGGATCGACTTTAAAGTTCTTTTAATGGTTTTTAAGTGTCTTAATAATAATAGCTTGCATTTATATAGTGCTTTTCAAGACTCTCAAAGTGCTTTACAACTCCATTATTCATTCACTCTCACATTCACACACTGGTGGAAGCAAGCTATGATTATAGCCACAGCTGCCCTGGGGCAGACTGACAGAAGCGAGGCTGCCATATTGCACCATCGGCCCTTCTGGCCAACACCAGTAGGCAAGGTAGGTGTAGTGTCTTGCCCAAGGACCCACAATTATATTTGAACCCACAATTTCCCACAATTTCTGGGTTGCAGGCTGACAACTCTACCACTGAGCTACAGCCGCCCATCTTGGGTCTTCTTATCTCTCTGAACTGCTTTTACCATATAAACCTTCGCGGTGTCTGCACTCCTCTGGCAGCCGTCTCCTTGTCACCCCAAAAGTCAGGACACACACGCATGGCGAGGCGTCTTTCCAGTTTTATGGCCCTCACCTCTGGAACAGGCTGCCAGAGGACCTCAGGGCTGCAAAGAACGTTCATGTTTTTAAGAGCAGGCTCAAAACTCACCTTTTTAGCCTAGCTTTTAACTTATTATTATTTATTACTGTCTGTTTAATTGCTCTGCATGTTTTATATGATTATATTTTTATCAGTTTTACTATTTAATCTTAGCACATTAATTTACCATTTATTTTTATACTTTAATTTATCTTAATCCCCCGTTCCAGTGTTTCCTCTGAGAGAACCCTCTGCCCTGGGAGCGGTGGTCGGCTGTGGCTGGCTGGGTGCTCTCCAGGTGGAGCTTGGGTGGAGGTGGGGGTCTTGGCCTTGCCCCCACTGGGTGCCCTGTGTCGGTGCCTCGGCTGCTGCTGTTAATCTACCGCTACCGGGGCAGATGGCTCTTCTGATGGCGTTTCTTTGCATGGTTCATCTATACTCGGCCAATTGTCTTTTTATACTTTTTCTTTTAACTGTGTGTGTGCATGGGAGATGGGTTGGGGGGAGGGGGGTATAACTGTGACCATGCTTTTAAATCTGTGGGGGAGGGAAGGGAAGGTGGTTTTATGTGGGGTCATTTTAATCTGTAAAGCACTTTGTAAGCAACTTCTTGTATGAAAAGCGCTTTATAAATAAAGTTTGATTTGATTTGACTTAATTGTGGCCTTTGAGTACCAAGATGATTCTTGTTTCACTTTTAGGAAATGCTTGGGAGAAGTTCCCAAAAAAGTGTCAAGGATAAGTTATAAACCATGTTTTTATTTAGGATTATGAACACATCACACACACACACACATATATATGTGTGTGTGTGTGTGTATGTGTATGTGTGTATACATATATACACATATATGTATACACATATGTATATATATATATATATATAGAGAGAGAGAGAGAGAGAGAGAGAGAGAGAGAGAGAGAGAGAGAGAGAGAGAGAGAGAGAGAGAGAGAGAGAGAGAGAGAGAGAGAGAGAGAGAGAGAGAGAGAGAGAGAGAGAGAGAGAGAGAGAGAGAGAGAGAGAGAGAGAGAGAGAGAACTACACTCTTGTGATGAACTGGCAACCTGTCCCGGGTGTACCCTGACTCTCGCCCAATGACTACTAGAGATAGGCTCCAGCTCCCCTGTGACCCTTCACGAACAAGTGGGTATAGACAATAGATGGATGGAAGAATTACACTCACTCATTTTGGCTGAGAAAACAAGCTGTTCAATGCAAGTTCTGTGCTTCTAATGGAGCCTGATAGATACAGGTGGAATGTTCAAATATAAGTGATATATATTTTTGTGGTCTTGGGTTAGCTTGTGTAATATGATATAATTTCAGTCTTTTATTTGCAAAACTTTACAGACAATTCATTGATTACCTGAAACCCATGTCTGCTGACTTTAAATGGTATTCTTACCAGCAGTATATTAGTATCCCAAAAAGTCAGTAGTTTGAACTTTATTCAAACTACCCAAGCCCACATGTCTCTCCTACCACCACCCAAAAAAACTCAAATTGACTTTTGGACTAATGCATATT
Source organism: Valencia hispanica (assembly GCA_963556495.2). Taxonomy (NCBI): domain Eukaryota; kingdom Metazoa; phylum Chordata; class Actinopteri; order Cyprinodontiformes; family Valenciidae; genus Valencia; species Valencia hispanica. The sequence goes on from OY747711.1 coordinate 21,552,537, forward strand.
TTAGTATATAATGATAAAGATGAAAACTACTGTGGTGACTATAGATTACTAAAATGAATGAGATGGTGTCTGTTTTTCAAATATCTGTCCTATTTTAGAACTAAGTAGTCTTACACTGCTAAAGGGAGAATGAACACTTAAAGTATCTAACTGACAGGTTTTGTGGAAATAGGCATATTTCTTGCAAAAAATCCAGACATTCTGCATTGTTCTACTATGGTAAAAGCCTAAAGCAAGCAGAGTTTGAGCAGGTTACCTGCCTCAAAATTATTGAAGTTCAGCCAGGTTAAACAGTCTTTGTGAGTCGGTGAGGGTAGTCTTAATTATTCACTGCATATATATATATACATATATATATATATATGCTTGGAGGTGTAAAATGTAAAGTCTTGCCACTCTTACCACAGCAAAAACCTGCTGCAGAAGCTGTTGTTATAATAGTGCATAGAGTACATAATTTAAAAATAGCATAACAATTAAATGGCAAGGCTTATTTTAAGCTGCTGACAGAGTGACTCACCTCAAATAATTTTTAATCAGTATTTGAAAACATAAGTAACATTTTGAAAGTCATTAAAAGAAGGAAGCAGCTTCTCTTTAGCAATGGCTCATCCTTTTAAAGGTAGTTTTGAGGGGTTTTTAAATCCCTGGCTCTGATGCTGCTACCTCAACAGATGTTGGCTCAAGAGATTACACTCTTCACAACAGACTTGTAGAAGATCTGCAGCATCTTGCTGCAAACCTTGAAGGACCTAGGCTTCCTCAAGAAGTGCAGTCTGCTCTGTTCCTTATTGTAGACGGCTTCATTGTTCAGTCTAGAGTCCAATCTGTTGTCCAGGTGAACACCAAGTTATTTATACTCCACAACCACCTCCACTTCATCTCCCATGATGGAAACCGTGTTTGACTTATCCCGGTTTCTTCTGAAATCTACAATCATCTTCTTTGTTTTTTTCACATTCAAGGTAAGACGATTGTTTCCACACCATGCCATAAAGCGGTCTACCAGCTCTCTGTATTTAGCTTCTTGTCCATCTCTGATACACCCAACAATTGCAGAGTCATCTGGGTTTTTCTGCAGATGACAGGTCTTTGATTTGTACTGGAAGTCTGAGGTGTACAGACTGAAAAGGAATGGTGAGAGTATGGTCCCCTGTGCTGCTCTTCAGGAGTTTATGACAAACCAAATCAGGCGGAATTGTGTCAAATGCACTGTAGAAATCCAAGAACATGATCCTTACGGTGCTGTCTATACTTTGTCCAGATGACAGTGGGTTGGTTGAAGCAGGTGGGTGATGGCATCGTCAACTTCAACTCCACAGTGATAAGCAAACTGCAGCGGGTCCTGATATGTTCTTGTTTGCTTACTCAGGTGGGCCAACAGGAGTCTCTCCAGGACCTTAATGATGTGGGATGTCAAGGCAACAAGTCTATAGTCATTGATGACTGATGAGTGATTTTTCTTTGGTACTGAAACGAGGCATGATGTCTTCCACAACACTGGGACCTTCTCCTTGGTTGGGCTAAGGTTGAAGAGGTGCTGCAGAATCCCACAGAGATGCTCTGCACAGGCGTTAAAGACTCTGGGGCTGACAGCATATGGAATTGCAGCCTTGTTCCGGATCAGTTTCTGCAGCTTACTCTTCACCTGACTTTTAGAGACAGACAAGTTGGAGGGGGTGGGTAGCAGTATCTCCTGACTTGGTTGAAGACAAACTTGTGGAATTAGATGAGTCCATGAGTGATGTGAAGGATAAAACATCCGAGGTGCAACAGGAGCCGTTGGTCAGAGGAGGGTGGGATGTCTGTTTGGCTGGGGACAAGAGAGGAGGATGCTGAGCAAGAGAGGAGGATGCTGAGCTTGTTCCTGAACCTGTTGAAGAATTTGTTTAGTTAATTGGTTCTATCCAGACTTCCATTTATCCTATCCTAAGCCTGTGAACTTTTTCATTCCTGACCAGACATCTCTTATATTGTTCCTCTGTAGTTTGTTCTCTAGCTTCTTCCTATATGCCTGCCTGCTGTCTCTGATCTTGATCTTAAGTTACTTCTGTATACTACTCAATAATTCCCTATCTCCCTCCCTTAAGCCTCCTTTTTTCTTGCTTAGCAGTTCCTTATAGTCAGTCACACACTTAGTTATGGCATTGATGTCCTCTCCAAGTACTTGGCAAAGAGTCATCCAGCATGTGGTCTCGAAACAACCCTATAGAGCTTCTTCAGCTTCGTGTGACCATTTTCTCACAGTTCTTTTTGCCACAGGTTGCCTCTGAACAAGTGGTTTATATTCTGAGCAGAGAAAAACAAGATTGTGATCTGATTGTCCAAGAGGAGGTCTTGGCTTGGACATGTATGAATCCTTTACATTTGAATAAAATGAATCCAATGTCTTGTTTTCTCTTGTGGAGCAGTTGACAAACTGTTGAAATGTGTAGTAGAGAGTGAGGCATGATTAAAATCACCAGATATTGCCACAAATGCAAGGGGGTGCTGGGTCTGTAGCTTAGCAACAACGGAACTGATGACATCACATGCATTGTCAGCAACGGCTGAAGGTGAAATGTAAACAACGGCTAAAATAACACTGGTGAACTCTCTTGGTAAATAATATGGATGAAAAGTTTCAGCCAAGAGTTCAATATCTGGGCTGCAGAGATGGCACTTCACAGTAACATGTCCTCGATGACACCATATGTTGTTGACAAGCACTGCCCCTCCACCTCTTTTTCTTTTCCTGCTCGTCTTCAGATCTCTGTCTGCTGGTACAGTCAGGAAACCCGGCAGAGGCGTTGGAGTCAGGGATATGATCCTCCAGCCATGTCTCAGTGAAACACATAACACTGTCTTCCTGATATTCTGGGTGAGTCCTTGTAAGGGCTTGGAGTTCATCCATCTTGTTAGCCAGTGATCTCACATTGCCCATTATGATCAATGGAAAAGATGGTTTGAATTTCCTCCTTCTCTGTCTCCTTTTCGCTCCCGCTCTGAATCCACACCTCCTCCTTCTCACACTTCTCAACTCTTCAGGGATTTGTGGCTTCAGTTGAGGTATTATTTTAGCTTTTGCAGTGTTAATCCGCTGCTCCTGGTGGTAAACCGCATTGTTGCCAAGGTTACGCATCATAACAAGTTATCAAAAAATGAAAAGTTAACAGCAAAAATCCTTCCAGCTTCACAGCACCAAAAACTAGAAACCATACAGATCCTAAAAATGCCATAATTACTCAAGAAAACAGAGGAATCAATATGTAGCGAGCGGAGCCACTTCAACATGCAGCCACCCAGAGCAATTGCGCTGATCACTTGGAAGATCCACATCCAGCCAAGCATAGGTTCCTACCTGATATCTTGAGATGTTGCTTTAAAATTCTCATCAATAGTATTTCCTTACGCCTACTATTTTGGGAAATGCAGCAGTCCCTCTTAAAGCAACATACTACTAGAACATGATGCTGCCATTGCTGTACATTACTGCTGGGATGGTGTCCTCAGTCTTGCAAACATCTTCTTTTTTTCTCTCCAAATGTAACAATGCTCATGAGGCCAAACACTTCGATTTTTGTTTCATAACATCAAAGTACATGTTTCAAAAACTTTAAGTCTGTGTTTCTGAGTGCATTTGCAAACAGCGATGTGACTTTCTACCTTGCTATTGGAGTAATAGCTTCTTTCTCTCTCATTGGTCTTTCAGCAAATATCAGGACTCATTATAGTCATGGATAATGACACTCTGTTACCAACATCTTCAAAAGGCAATTCACTTGATTGTTGGGCTTTATATGCTCAGTTTGCACCAGCAGAAATACATCTCTAAGACACAGAAACCGTCACTTTCCAGAACAGTATTATGGTCGAACATTCCCATGATATTTATACTTAAAGATGAACATTGCAACTGAACACATCTGGAAATTGTTGTCAAGGATGAACCAATTTTTTCATTTATTTTATTGGGGGGCGGGGGTCCATGATTACAGACAATTTGACCGATTTCTTAAAATATTTTCAAATAATTTCATATTTTCTAAAAATATAAAGCCCCATTTTGAACTGAATTCTGTTCAGGGAGCTGAAGATTAGTTTACTGTGACTCACAAAGTTCTGGTTTTTCACTTCAATTTTTCCTACCTCTTATAATCTTTATTTCTCTATATTGGTTTTAGTATGTTCCCTCTATTGTCTGCACTCAGTGCGTTTTAACCTGCCTTCTATTTATGAAAACCAATTATGCAACAGGGAAATTATCCCATTCTCCATATACAACAGGAGAACCCTAATGAAAAAGGTTCCCCCCTGCAGTTCACATTTAGACCTTTTATTACCCTAGATATAAAATGTATTAGCAGGCCACTTCTGGACTTGAGTAGTGTATTATATTCTAAAGCTATTTATATCTAGATAATCAATTTCCTTTGTTTTCCATCTGTATTTTTTTACTACGACGCCCTTTTTGGTCGTTTCGCCTTAATTCATTAATTACTTGTGTGGTAACCGGCGAGGCTTTGACGTTTGTTTCTTTTCATGAGAAGTCGAGACATGAGGAAGGAAAGCGCAGACGTCACAAAGGGTCTCAGACGTGTTGCTGCCTTTATGGCCACACTGAAGCTCGGAAATACAACTAACTATTGATTGTGCCGCATTTAACGAGATACTTTTTGAAATTGCGAAATGTCACAATCAGTTTTAGAGATAAATTGATGATGTGCGTTACAGCTTTTCTCAATGTGCTAAATTTACGCGAGAAGTGCGTTGATAAAGACAGACCCGTATGAGATTTACGACAGTACTTAAAAGTCTCAACAGTCAAAGCAGGTTCCGTGAAGGGGAGGAGAGGATATTCATTTGAGCTTTGTCTCTTAACAACATCACTGTCTATACAGTAGGCCTAGGATAGAATTACTTTGCCATAATAAATTATTACCGAGGTGATCTAGCAACCGATTAAAAATGCTCCAGTCTCTAGCCAGCAATTCCTGTGTGCGTTTGATACAGAATCACAAATCGACGTGGTATTTCGTATCTTTAATATTGGGCTATGTCCTTTTTCTTATATTCGGGGCCGTCGTCTTCTCGTCGGTCGAGCTGCCGTACGAGGACCAACTGCGTCAGGAGCTGAGGGCCGTCAAAAAGCAGTTCCTCATGGAAAATGATTGTCTTTCCGAGGAGCAACTGGAGCGGTTTTTAAAGAAAGCCCTTGAAGCCAGTAATTATGGGGTTTCTATTCTCAATAATGCCTCGGCTAACTGGAACTGGGACTTCACCTCTTCGCTGTTTTTCGCCAGCACGGTGCTGTCCACCACAGGTAGGTCACCGCTTTCTGATGCTTTCTGCTGGTGCTGTCCACCAGGTGCGCATCAGCGTACGATACAGAATCTATGGAGTCATCATCACTGAATATGTTTCTGTTTGCCTTAAACTACGTTATACAAAACCTTAAATTAATGCCATATTGATTAGAGCAATAATTAATAAACCCTACATTAAAACGCATTCAAAGGTCCATTAATTCTTCGCCTTCGTGCCTCTTTTGCAGCAATTTCACAAAACAGAAAGCAGATTAAAGGCAAATGTAGGCCTATTATTACCAATTGAAGACTCGTTTTGCTCATGCTCTTTACCAAACCCTTGGCAATTACATTTTGAATTTAAGTTAATAACCTTTAACCCGTGTGTCCTCCAATTTAGAACAGTAAAGTTGCACGTTCATGCATTGCACAAAGAGCATCAGGAACTGCACTCTAACCACATGGCAGCAGCAGTTATCTAAGGTTGCAACATACATCATACCACAAGGTATCATTTGTGGGGTAATAATTATCTGGGTTCATAACATGGTGACTTTGCAGACATTGCGTTATGTGGAGCTAAGATCTTCCTCCGTTTGTTCATAAAGGAGGAAGATCATGTTACTGTCACTTAGAGTAAAATGTACTTTGCTGCTGTTTGACATGTAATGTTTGCATTACAGTTTTATTACAAAATGCAAACTCACATTTTCTAGAGACTAAATTGGATTTCGAGAAGGCCCTACCCAGAGCAAAGCTCTGTATTTGTGTCATTTACTGGAGTGGTGGCACTGTGTTTAATTCAATACAAGCTAAGGAATAATAGTAAAACTGCAATTTTTGTCTTTTTCGCCTCATCTCAGTAGGTTAAGATGTTTTTAACAAATGCACCTCACAAGAGGCGCCTTGCTTTCTTCCCCCACATCACAACATGACTTCTAATCTGATCTCAAAAGAGCATAAACCTAATCCTGGCTAAACCTCCATTTCATATTGCAACTACTTATTTTCTAAGATAGCAGCGTGACCTTTGGCTCTCAAGGTTCATGCATTCATGCATTGCATTTTGGGGATTTTTCAGTTAGCATGGGTTGGTAAAACATTTTCACAGCAAAACGTTGAGCAAAAATATCACATTTTAACCGTCTGGTGATGTTTAAACGTACATTTAAAACAAAAAAATACGTGACGTATTCTAAACTATCCATGATGATAGGCAGTGCACAGCAACATGTGGGGGAGGGGCTGGCTCTGTACCCCCATTGCTTCTGGCAGGCTGAAAACACTGCTCACTTTCGGCTTACGTTTCTATTGTGCTTCATTCCAAGCCCTTCTGAGGTCAGATGTTTATGTTGAAACCTAGAGAACTGGTCAAAGAAAAGGTCTGTGAAACTCGCAGAAACACACCCATGAAAGGCTGAGGGTCTGGTTATTGCATTGCTGTTTCTAACTAAGTGCTCATTGAATACATATGTAAATTCATTATGTCCTACTTGTTTTTTCCTGCTCAGGGAAATTTGTATATTGATTCATAAAATTTCCCGTCAAAAGCAGGTTCCAGGGAGGGAAGAGAATATTTTTTTTGGTATGTTAGAAATATTTTTAAACAGCCAACCAAATTTGCCTTTCTTATGGAAGCATAACTGGAGAGAAAATCCAGATGATAGGCAGTGCACATCAACATGTGGGAGAGGGGCTGGCTCTGTATTAACACTATTGCTTTTGGCAGCCAGACATTTTTTTAAAATTTCTCCTGGATCTCATTAATGCGAATTCAAATCATATATTTGTTATGATAAAAAGTTTGGCGGATTTGAAACTGCAACTTTTTAAAACATCTGTTTTAAAACATCATCTTTTCGAGGTTGAATGAATATCCAAAATATGATGTAAAAAGGCTAATTTGCACATAAAGGAGAAAAAATACTTTAAAAAATGTATTTTAGTAAAGAGAACAGTAAAATCCTGTGTCAGCAGGAACTAAAGTAAGAAGTCACAATGTAACAAAAATTATGAGGGTTGAATTAAAGGTGTCTTTACAGGCTCCCCCCCTCTCTAAAGTATAATGTTTATGACTACCTGGTAACTTCCTTGTTCTGGTTCCTTTGGGGATATGGTTTAATCTTACAGAAGAACAAACATTGGTGCAGCTGTTTGCCAGTCTGACATTTTGAAAGCAGAAAAGCACATGGAAGTGATCCTTCTCTTAAAGGAAGACGATAACCCATGGGGAAATTTTCAAAAAACACCCAAATCACTCTCAGTTATAAAAATACTTTATTCTGATTAGGACATGGTTTGCTTCTCACATGTGAGATCATATTAGTACTATCCATACAGGTAAAAAAAAAATGTAGATACACATGGATGTTATATAGGGGCCTTAGGTTTAGACACGATGGCGACTGTGAAGGGTGCAGTGATCCTGACTGAAAACCTTTCCCACATCTCTCAGAATCTTAGACTACCAGAGCAGAGGTTTACATTTTCTACAAGACAGGAATTCAAACTATTCAACCTAGAAGAAAAATTCTGTGAAAAGCAGGTAACGAAGCAGCCAAACCTGAAGTAAATTGTTTCTGAGTGGAACTGAAAACGTCTATTGTACTTCATTCCAACCCTGTGGCTGAAACTTCCCATCCAACCTGTCTGAGGTCAGATGTTTCTGTTGAGAACTAGAGAACTGGTCAAAGAAAAGGTTTGTGAAACTTGCAGAAACGCACCCATGAATACCTGAGGTTGCCATTGTTACATTGCTGTTATTTATCAAGTTCTTTTTGAATACGTGAATTAATTGTGCCCCACCTGTTTTTGTTCTCCTGGTCAGGGATTTCTTTATATTGATTCATAAAAACCTGAAAGAACTGAATACCTTTTTTCAACAGTATCCATCGGTACACAATTACTGGTCTCTCAAAATAAAGGGTGTTCTCTTATGTTAAACTTTAGACGAAGCACATTTTGGAACTGATTCTCTTTCTTTGTGTCTTCAACAGGATATGGTCACACTGCACCGCTATCAGACGGTGGCAAGGCCTTCTGCATTATTTACTCCATGATTGGCATCCCTTTTACCCTCCTCTTCCTCACTGCCGTTGTGCAAAGGATCATGGTGTTTAGTACGCGGAGGCCCATCACATACATCCACACACGTTGGGGCCTGTCCAAGCAGCTTGTGGCCATTGTTCACGCCACCCTACTGGGCATGTTGGCCGTCTCGTGCTTCTTCCTCATCCCGGCAGCCATCTTCTCTGCACTGGAGGAGAACTGGAACTTTCTGGAGTCCTTCTATTTCTGCTTCATTTCGCTCAGCACAATTGGCCTCGGAGACTACGTACCCGGAGAGGCGGCCAATCAGAAGTTCAGGGAGCTGTATAAAGTGGGCATCACAGGTGGGTGCTGATGAGATGCTACAATTTCAGGGTGGTCGTAGAAGCTCTAAGTCCTCTATTTTCCTCAGTGGTAATGATAGTGGTCATGATACTGTGATTATTATTCTAATCTGACTGTTTACTGTTATCTTCAGTTTTACAAGTGTCATGTTTGTATTTCTAAACTACAAAGATACTTGTATTTACCTCAAAGGCTTGATGTGGAGGAAAAGATACACTACTTGAAAAGTAGTTTCTAAGGATGTAAGACAATATTGATACACCAGCATATCACGATATTTTATGTCACAATATTGTTTCGATATTCAAAAGCAATGTATCGATTTTAATTTTATTTTTTTACAACTTGAATGGAACCATTGATGATAATTTTTATAGTAAAATCAAAAGTATGACCGCTAGTTGGTGACTGTTTTCACCTTCTTCGTTTCAGTAGATCAACTACATCTAGTAACAAACCTGGATGTGTTAAGTATGAAACTGGTTGGATTGTTTAGAATGCTGTGATAGTTTTTCAACAGTTAAATTAAATTTAAAAAATCAGAATAGAAAGTCTTACTCATAGTATCGTAATATATCGTATTGCCTCCCCGTGATTGTGATACATATCGTATCGCCAGGTTACTGCCATAAGTCCTTAGTTTCATTGTTTTATGAGTACACTTTGCAATAAAATAAACATGATTATTACATAAGGAATCACTCAACAGAACACATTTTGAAAAAGGAATTATCAAGTGTTTGGGTATTTCTAACGTTGTCTTTTACAAAGTAACCTGCTCTGGCCTTTACAACAACATTGCAAACAGTAGCTTTCATAAGTGTACACACCCCAGTTAAAATCCCAAGTTTTTGTGATGAAAAAAAACCAATTGTTTATAATGTGGCACCTATCAAATTTTCTTAACACTAAAACCTAGCCTTTCTTTTCTTGTGTTAACATTTATTCAGCAATTATCTGCTAACATCAGTTCAACCTAAACCTAAATTGTGTAAAATGGTGCATTTCAATACAAGCAAAGTCTCCTTATGCAGTAAATGTGTCCCACAATCCATAAAACTCATAATGAATTTGTAGAAAGGCGATGTGACAGAAACGCTTTGTTTGTAGTAATTTACTGATTCCTTCTTTGCTCATATTGGAGGAGTACAAAATCCATAAAAAGCACATAAATCCCATTTTAACTGTCACATTAGGTAAGGTATTCAGTTCTGTTCTACCTAGAGGATTTTATGATGGTGAGCTTCGACCTGCATATGTGGAACACAATCAACTAGGTCATTTTCTTGACCTGTGTGTGAAAACCCACATTAGTGACGTTAGTTCTCTTGTATCGCCATAAACATTCAGCTCGTAATATAAATCGTAAATAGCTGGGGAACAAAGACAAAACGAGTAATCCAAAACCAGACTAAATCAGGGGGAAAAAAATGAAAAATATTACATTTACTGTAGCACCAAATTTTCATTACTAAAGAATGAGTGTGATAGTTTTTGTCTGTTTTCTATGAATGATGAAAATAAGTAAGTTAACCAAACGTTTCATCGCTCTATGCTAATTCTACAAGGTTTTTAAAATGTCATAAAAAAGACTGATACAATTGAACAATTGAAAAAAAATCTCTAAAAGCAGAAATGGATATCTCATAACAAGTTAATTTAAGTTGACAAGTAGAGCTGTCATATGTTCAGACTAGACATGCGTTGGTAACCGATATCAACGTATACCAAGGTTCTAAAAAGTTGTGCTAACATTTTCTCCAGCTGGAAGAAGCATTAATTAACAACCACAAATTTGCCTGTTAAGAAATATTTCTGGTCCTGGTAAAATCCGACAGTCATGGTGTGGAAACCAGCTCTTATTAGGGTAACACTGTTTTAAACCTACACTTAACAGGGTAAAAGAGTTAATTTTGTCAAGCAGGTGACCGCAGGCACTAACCAACCTAAAAGCCTGACTAATTAATCACCTAATATCCGTTTGTTAAACTTGTGTTACTCTGTAAAGAGAACAGTAAAATAAAGTTTCCTGCATTCTATATCAAATGACCTTAAATATATGTTATAGATAGCATGATTATCACTGTAGTATTTATACTATTCTTGCAGCAGTAGAAATAATTGCTGCTTTTTTGTTTGAAAAATCATATTTTTGCATAACTATTACAATACCCTGCACTGCACATTTTTTGCATGTTTGCTTGTTGAACCTTTTACTAATGCGGGGTCACAAAAAGACCACAGAATTAAAAAGGCGTCTAGGGCAAAAATTGTAGCTGAAAAACATGGCTGCTGTTCTCACAATTTTCAATCATAGTTGATCAAAACTCCTGGTGGAACCCACACAACTGTAGATTTTCTAAACACAATACATAGCTCATTAAACGTATTGGGTAGTTGCTGAGAAAGCAGCATTTGACATTTCCCTGTGTGTTTCAAATCATAACAAGATGGAGCTGTGCTCAAACTGGGCCATGGCCTACTGGAGGCATTGAGGCATGGATTTCATTTTCCGGGTGACTTGCGCAGCTTGCTGTCAGCAGCCGTGTTAGGGGCTAATAGTGTCTTGAATAAATTCAGTTTGAGAGAACAGAGTCTTGACAAGCTGTGGGTGTGCACGAATGCCAAAAGCTGCTGTAGTGAACAGTCTCCAACATGTGTGACGTGGGTGTGTGGTACGCAGCAGCCAGAGAGGTGACGTCAGTCAGCAGGAACAATGTGTCGGTCTGTAGGAGGAGGGAAAGTCTCCAACAGAACCTACTTGTTTGCAAAAAATAACATCAGCTGTAGAACTTCCTTTATGCAAAATCCCTCTGTTGAAAGTGACATCACTTGTATTTACATAAAGATTAAGGATCCTGGAATCAGACAGTTTTGTTTTGATTTTTACCTCTGCTGATGAGCAGTCCATACTTTCTAAATCAGATATAGACGTCCAGCACATTCCCAAATCTGGCTAACAAGAAAATCTCGCCTGAAGACATGCCACAAAATGCCAGATTTTTCTTCAAACTTACAGTTTCAGTCATGTAAAAGCAATGGAGATGTATTCACTGTCCAGACACACCTGAAAACAAGACCTAGAACATAATCTGTAAAAGCTTTCTGTTTTTCAAAGAGGCACACCCTCTGTTCTTTGTCATAGACAGCCAACTACTGCCCTCTTGTGTTAGTGAACAAGGGAAGTGATTTAGAGGCAATAGAGAAGCATTGAATTACTTGAGCTAAACAATCCATTCAGTCTTTACAATCTTTATAGTATGAATATAAAAATATTTCAGCAGTGCCTAAATGATTGTGGTATAACTCTGCTCTGAAATTAAGTTAAACAATTAAAAACCATGCCATCTAAAAAACTACAAGTTAAGTTCGTGATATAGCTTTAATACAAACAGTGGTATATTTCAAGCATTTATTTCTTTTAATTTTGGCGATTATGACTTACAGATAATGAAAACATTAAAATTAAGTTTCTCAGAAAATAATCTTACATAAGACCAATACAACAACTTTTTAGACACGGAAATGTTATATTAAGTCCATTGCTCTGGCTACACAGTAATAGGGTAGACACTGAAACCCTCCACAAGAAGGGTACGCCACACATGGACTACGACTGGACTCAATGCTTCAAGAGCCATCACACACAGGTCTATCCAGTATGTGGGCTACAAGTTTCACATCTTTTTGTTAGTCAGCATCTAAGCCAGAGACGAGATCAGAAAACTCTCACCTGGACTATGAAGAAAACTGATTTTTAGATGGAAGTAAATGTTGCATTTTATTTGTAAAAAAAAGGTTCAAGAATCTGGAATAACAGTGGAGAGGCACAACGTCCTAGCTGCTTGAGTTCCAGTGTGACATTTCCACAGACTATTCATTTTGGGAGCCCTGCCATCTGGGGGTGTTGGTCCACTGAGTTTTATGACTCAAAAATCCAGACAAGCCGAGAACCCCCATTAAAACAACCAAGACTTCCAAACACCTTGGGAGGTTTTTTTATGCTGCCCATTTATGGAAAAGAAGCCCCGGGTGCATATACTATACACATACTGTACACTGTATGGATATATGTCACAGTAATCTAACATTTATAGATTTGAAAAACTGGTGTTATGCAGTATTCACATGTTAAAAAATGTGTTTTATGTCTTCATCAGCTGTAAGCTAAAATAATAACCTGTATGACTAAAATAAAACAACTTGTCAATCATATTCAGATCTATTGAGATGCACCTTTATTTAAACAGACATTGAAGTAGTGAAACCTGCTCGAACACTGCTTACTCTCATTATTTGTTCATGCATGTTGTAATTATTTCCTGTGCTTCTCTCTCCAGTCTACCTCCTTCTCGGTCTGATAGTCATGCTGGTGGTACTAGAGACCTTCTGCGAGCTGCAGCAGCTGAAGCAGCTCAGGAAGATGTTCTACCTGAAGAAGGAGAAGCCCCAGGACCGCCTTGCCATTTTGGAGCATGACCATCTCTCCTTCACCACTGTGTCTGACAACGCAGGCGCCAAGAGCGAGGACAAATCCAAGACATTCGTCAGCGTCCCAAACCTGACATCTCCCAATGACGATCCGATGATCCAGTAAATATTAACACAAAGGATAAAGGAGGGGATTTAAAAAGAAGGGATTAACTCATAGTAGAGGACAGGATGGGTAAATACCAATCGCAGCTTTAGGCAGACTTTAGTTGAAGCTAAAATCGGTTAAGACTACACAGATCAAGCAAACAATACCAACTACTAAACCACAAAACTGACAATAGAGATAGTGTTATGCAGCAGAGACTTTATCTACATAATAAAAGAGAAATTAATATTTTAATAGCAGCTATAAATACAAAGTCAGTGATAAAAGGAAACTCCTCTGCTGTATTTATGACTCACAAACAGCTAAGCGCCTTTAAAAGCTACATTATTTATGGCACACTTAGGAATATTTGATGAAGTAATTCTTGTCTTAAAACTAGCTGAAAGACAGCAAAGCCTTCTGCCACAAATTAGGACATGGGTATGTATGTATCTTTTAAATAGAGTTTTTAGACAGGTATCTGTACATAATTGGGTGAATGTTTTAAATGTAGGGTATGAAGTCAACTTTACCTGATATCTAAAAATAATCGCTGATGGTGTATCATCGCCTGTTTTTAAAATTGTCTTATTTTGGGGTATTTTTTCTTTCTCCGATGGTCGGCTGTAGGAAAAGAGAGCTTTACATAACTTTTTGTTAATGTCAGTATTCATTTAATTACGGATTTTTATTTTTAAAGAAATACATGTGGGTTACACAGTTGATTCAAAGAGTTACATAAGGACTGGTTTATCAGTTTTATTCACAGTAAATTTGCTATTGATTAACGGTTATCAGAATATTTTTTGAAAAATTAATTAAGGGAGGTGCTATGTAAGAATATTGTTTGTATAGACCATATTCTAAAGCAGTTCTGAGTCTTCCTTACAGTGGTAACTTTTTTGGTTACACTACATGTCATTGTGAGGGGAGAAAAACATGATTACATTTGTGTAACCCCAACTCGTTGCAACGTTGTTCTCAAAGTTGTTGTGTAAAGTAGTGCAACTCATTGATCTGTCTGAACGGTTTGATGCTGGCTGGACTGTGTATAAAAAGGAAGCAGAGGTTAGTCCAACTTAGTGAGGGAACTGCTTTTTATTGTCACAAAGGAAGTTAGGTTTGCACGTGACAATTGGACAGAATTCTGACACATTAAAAGATTCTGTTCAGTAGAAGGGACTTGAACTGTAGATTTTACTGTATTTGTTACATTTGAATGTAGAAAAGCCTGTTTTTTTCTATGAGTTGATAAACGTTTACAAATTGCTTTGAATGACAGATATACTATACCAGAAATGGCACCTTTTGAAAACTTGAAATCCGTCTCGAGCAGCAGTTCTAATTATCCGCCGCAGCAGTTTTGCACTTGCGCATCACAAAACAAAGGCCTTTGTTAGATTGAGGAATGAAGGAAAAGCATCTTGATTATTCATCCTCAGATTTTTACTTTCTAGTTAGTCTTTTCATACTCCTGTCCTTGTTTGCAACATGGGCATAAAAGTGCATTCACAGTGAGTTTCAATGCTTTGTTTGCCTTGGTGAGGAGTTTTGTTTTATCACACATCACCCCCTTTTTTAAGTGCTTGAATGTAATGTATTTATCCTCTTTTTTTCTTCTATGTGAAGCATTGTCAAAGTTCAGTTTTCATGCTGGTTGTGGAATTGGTTTTTTGATTGGTTTTTCTAAATTTAAGCTTCAACATGTCCTCATTTGAGTTTCTTGCTTAGTGTTGACTCTGCTTAAAGGAATGGTATCACCTTTATGACTGTAATTGTTATCCAGATTAGTTACTGTTTCTTACAGATTGCATCAGAGAAAATCGACAGATTCACAGTATGATGTAACGCTGCATTGGCGCTTGCTGTCAGGTTTATAAGCATGCCTTGCAACAAAATCTTGCTTGGGGCAGGATGATGAACTCCTTGCATTATTTTTTCAGGTACAGAAGAAACAACCTGAAACAACCTCTGGTAACTTTTCTGCTGTAAACCAGATCTAGGCTGAAAATGCTCCAGTCACGTTTTAGTTGTTGCGATTACTACTTTTTGAATCAATATCTTTCGTTTTCCCTTTGAAAAGGGAATTAATACTTTTTTCTTTTTCTGAACTCCATTTACTCCATGTAATTCCCTGATGCAGGTTTAATTTTTTTCTTCTTACCATTCTGGGCCTTTGTGAACAATTGTGAAAGATTGTCTGCTGAGTAGAAAAGCTTACATTTTGTAAATTTAGTCTCTTTTACTGTAAACTGTCTGTTTTGTAGCTAAATTTCTAGCTCAATGTTTGTTAATGCCTGTGATCTTGCAAAGTCGTCGTTCGCTTATACTTTGACTAGAAGGCAAGAGCTGTGAGGGAACAAGATTTTACGTTTCTATCAGGGATTAAATATGTGAATGATTACAAATGGAAAAACTCTAACATTTTTTATTTATGCTGACAAACCTGACATGTTGGAGTTTTTGCATCAATGAGCTTTTTGTACATATTTTTTTCAGTTGATGTCAGTGATGCTGTATGTTCAAAAGTATTTTACTGTAACAATATTACTCATTTAAAAGAAGACTGTCGCTGGATACCAGAGATTCATTTCACCATAAGAAAATACACTGTAAAATGTAAAATGCTCCATGCGTCTGAAATAAAATGTTGGATTATAATAACCAGAGTATTTCTTGAATGACTTTACTAGCAAATCTTGATTAATTAGAATACCATTGCAAAGTTAATTTATTTCAGTAATTTAATACAAAAGGTGTAAGACTCATTACACACAAAATGATATTTCAAGCGTTTGTTTCTGAGAATTTTAATGATTATCATTAATAAAAGCAAATGTTTTGTTTCTCAGAAGATTAGAACATTACGTAAAACCAATAAAAATATTTCTGACAGGAACATGTGACCATCTTATGAACTGTACAATCACAAAGAACAATGTTGGCTTACTGCCATCCTGCACAAGGATGGCAAGACAAAAAATATTATTAGAATATAGGCCAGCTGTTGACAGAATTCTGTCTGTAAGAACAGTAATGTAAAGTTGCGTGGAAGGAAAAAGTTTGGAAGAAAAATTTGCACAAGCAGCATGGATAACTAAAAGAAACCTTGACCAAGTGCTTTCATTGTACACTACATTAAGATGCTTTAAACTGTATGATAAGTCCTTTTTTATTAGTCATATCTAATGTTTACACTTTTTGGGTTATCACTACCTGTGAGTCATAATCATCAAAATTGACATTAATAAACACCTCAAATGTGTCACTCTGTGTTTAATTTGTGAGTTATATGATCTTCAGTTTTACAATTTAATTGCTGATATACGTAAATCAACCTTTTCAAGTCTCTTGAGATTCTCCAATATTTCTGTCTTTTCTCCCAAGCCTCTACCATGTGGTAAGAAGATGCAAGACTGTCCGATCATGTGTTAACTCAGTGGAAATGTGGTCTCATTGCAGTGTCAGCTCATAGAAACAGGTGCGATTATATAACATACAATTACCAGAAAAATGTATGAAAGATGAAGAAGACCAAAAGACTAACGCAATCCAATCTGTGCAAAAGTATCAACTGAAATTAAAGAAATGAGCATGGATAATGATAATGAAAGTGATTATCTGCAGGGTCTTGCTCCAAAAAATACTCTATTTAATACTCTATGCTATTTGAATGAACTGCTTAAGCCTCCCATCTCTTTGATTTCTAAAAAGAAGGAAGTTCAGAACATGCCGTAATTGAAGTTGGAGAGCTCAGATTTCCCAGTCAGTAATTAACTGGAAGGTTTTTGGGTTATTGTTTTTACTACAGCACAAAAACAAGATCAGACACAGTACTTTCTAAGAGATAATGGCTGGTAAAAAGGAACTTAATAGGCACTGCTGGACAATATCTGGACAAAGGAGTATAAACAATAAACATCATTAAACTTAATTAAAAATTGTCATCTTTGATCTCAAGTGATGTCCATCATTCAATTAAGCACAGAGTTTATTGTGTTTTGCAGCTTCAGGGGCACACATAGCGTCAAGCTGAGAGAAGAAATTTAATAGTGCAGTGCTTTTGTTTTATTCAGCAGCTGTATTTCTTATAGCAGAGAAGTGTAATTACCTCTGACATGCAGGCACTTCTCCCCGCAGAGCCACTGAGCCGACATCCGTATCGTCAGGATTTATGGGGTAGAGCAGCTCAGAGCTTGCTAGCAGCAAGTTATTTTATTGGATGCATGTAGTGAAACAACAATTACCAGTAATTGGAAATAACTGTCAGAAACATCGGCAGGTCATTTGAAGTACAAATGTACAGTGTTCAGCACCAATGAGGTTGCCTTATTTGTTCTTTCAGATGGTGTTATAATCCAGTAACAAATAGCAATATCATTGTTGTTATATATATATATATATATATATAGTTCAGACCAATTGAATGAGAAAGTGTGTCCAAACATTTGGTGTGTACTATATATATATATATATATATATATATATATATATATATATATATATATATATATATATATATATATATATATATATATTAATATATGTATATATACATACATATATGTATATATATATATATATATATATATATATATATATATATATATATATATATATATATATATATATATATATATATATATATATACAGTATAGGCAGTGTTCATAGCCTATACCCACAGTTGAGGTCAAAACCTCCTCACATGCAATTATTTCAGCTTGCTGAAAACAGTATTCTACATATGATCTACAATATTATGACACAAACACAGACAATCAGCACAGTTATGACATAGTTCAACCAAGCTGTGGGTCAGAAATGTAATGGACCAAACTGATGCTCAGGGATTGATTTAAGGCTCATTTACTGAGTACAACTTACCCAGAGCTCATGAGCACCATAAACCCTGCAAACTGCTCAGAAAGTCAGAAAACAGTACACCTTGTATTTTGGGATTCATTAAGGTTCCTTGTTGTAGGTTGGAAGACAGCTCAGATGAAAACTGAATACATCTATAAATAGATGAATCAAACACTGCTAATATGCCCCGGAGAGACAGAAGCACACATTATAGGATGTTTTACAGAAAACCCCTGGTTGCTCATATCACCCCCATAAATGACAGAGTTCCAGTCACTTTGGGGTCATTCAGGACAGGGGTTGAGTTGGAACACAGTGATAACTGGCATCTACCCTATAGCACTGCTTTCTGATGGTGGAGCAGCTCTATTTATATCCAGACACACACACACACACACACACACACACACACACACACACACCACACACACACACACACACACACACACACACACACACGTACGCACACACATGCACACAGGGACTATCTGAATGCAGGAGGCCTGAAGCAAAAAACACTCCTCTCCACCAACTCTGTAACTGCTCTCGTGAAAAATGTGTGCTCTTGTTGCAAGAACAAAATTAGGTTCCACTTTTCTAAGCAATATTACAGATCAACATCTGTTAAAAAAGAAAATTTAATGCTGTGTGGATGTGGTTAGGGTTTAAAATTGATATATTTTGATTGCAGTATCAAACAGTTAATAGAAAATCCATATACACTGCCCCAGTTAACTCTGCTGAATGTATATGAGGTACAACAAACTGACAGGACAGAAAGAGAGAAGAGAAAGCAGGGAGTGGGAGAATGGTAAATGGATGCTGCAGCCACAGGCATTTACTCTCTCAGAACCATTCTGCAGTCAAAGCTCTTTTGCTGGAATGTTCTTGATGTTTTAAGATCATCAACCCATAAAGCCAGTTATCTTTGTGCCTTATAAAAAAGGCTCAAATGTATCAGGTGCTGGAAAACAAACATGAATATTCATAAAAAGAAGAGCTGAGTTAAATGCCAGTTTTTTCCAAATTAATGAATCTCAAGTGGGATTACAAAGACAGTGTACATTCCTCTGTGTTTTCCACCTTGTCATCTCTCATGTTTAAAATGGGTGTGAAACTAATCAGAAGGGTTGTGTGATGAGCAACTTAGCAATGCTAGAACAGAAAGGAAACATTGAGCACACTAATTAGATGACAGAAAATGTAATTTCACAACTGGAGTCAAATCAAACAACAATGACCAGCAAACAGCATTGAACAGTTGTCATGTGCATTAAGCATCAAAGAGCCTTAAAAATAATTAGAAGCATTAAGTCTTCACTGTGCACAGCTTTACACAGATAAGTGGTTAGACAAACATGTAGTTAACTGTAAAAAAAAAAAAAAAAAGCTGGAGAATTTTGAGAAAATAAATAGCCTAGGAAAAAAAACATAAAACTCATTGGTTACAAAGCTTTGACAAATTGACAAACAATAGCGAAAAATAGACGGATGGATAAATTGTCTAAAGCAAATTTGAGGATATGTTTATTTCCCCCTTTTTTATTTTCATCTGTCCTGTCATGACATCTCAGGTATACCACATGCAGAAACTAGCTGCCTACATGTGTCAGGGAAGTTTTGCTCTACAAAAAGGATATCCAGAGATAGTATCCTACACTGAAAAAAGGCGTTTTGGTTCTGTAAATTATACAATAATTCTTCCTTGAATTTTATTTCAAATTATCATTGCTGTGCATTTACTCTAAAATGTCTTATTTTATTTAATGTGTTAATTCAAATCTATTAGTAATTTTCTATTTAACAAAAGGCATGTTTTACATCAAGTATTAACTGTAATAATGCAATTAGCTCTCAACTTGACAAATTAAGTTAAATGTATTTGAGTAATTTGAGGGAACATGACAACTTGAGTTGCACAACATTGAGCGCTCTTCAGTTTACAACTTGGGAACGAAACAAGCCATTGTGAGGAAAAGGGAGGGATCTAGGAGAAACAAGACCGATTTTTTTTGTGCATTCCAGACTCCATGTGTAGCGGGATTGTGGTAAGTTCTGCACTCAGCTATTTATTTGTTGTTTGTTGTTGTATGTTTCTTTGTATTTTTTTTTCTTTCAGGATAGAAGCTATCAAAGTGTTATCATGTTATGACGATCATGAGACCCAGGGAGACCATACCCCTTGCAATATTACAATCATTGTGGATGGAAAAGAGGTTCTTGATGAGTGCAAAATTGTGACAAAGGCTTGTACTGTATTCTGCTCATAGGTTTCATTTATGCAATGAACTTGACTTGCCCACCAAAACTGAAATACACATTTGAAGTATTTCAGAAGCTTTTTCTGGAGCTCAACGTCCTAAAAATGTCTCCAAGGGTAGAGTCTTTGTACAACAAACTGCAAGAATGAGCATTGACCAGCATCTGGACCATGTCCACAGGAATGGAGAGGCATTTATATGAACAAGCATTGGTATATGCGGATTACAAGCATTGACATATTTTGATTACCTACCCTACTCAACACAATACAATACTTTCCTCTTTTGATTTAATTTAAAGTACATGTTTGGTCCTTTTGTTTTGATTTTGTTGTGAAATGCATGCATGGTCCTATTTTGAAATAGTTTTTGAAATCAAATAGATGCTAGGCCTTTTTTTTTTATCTCTAAATACCTTTGCTGCAATTATTAATTTCTTGTATTTTATTTCCCCACAACCCTCTAAAGATGGACAGGTACAGATAATGGATGGATGGATGGATTTTATTTAGCAATCAAGTTTTTATCTTCTCAGTGTCACACTGCTGTACATGTTATAATTTTTAAATGAAAAATCAGAAGCTAAAAGTTTGCACATATTGTTCTAGAGGTAACTGAAGAATGTGTAAACAGGTAAACAGGTCAAGGTTATATAATTGTGACTTCTTTAGTTAACATATGCTTGACTTCACAAAGTCCTTTTTTTATTTGCGAATGTTTCCCAGTGGCATAGTTTAAAAGTGATTTGCATTTCTTTAGTTTATCAGTGGTCATAATGTTTTAAAGCACTGGTTTATAAATGTTTTAAAAATTAATGTCAAGCTTGCTGTACACAGTTTAAAACTACTGTAAGCATCCTTCCATCCATCTATCATCTATCTATCTTTACCGTCTATTCTTTACAGGGCACCCATCTCCACCTGGACAGGTCACCAGTCCATTGCATTACTGTAAGCTACTGTCTGTTAAACTAATTCTGACACAAAAAAACTGAATAAAGTCTGTTTTTGAAATATTTTGTTGATAAAGTTTTGATGATTTGTAGTTAAATGTTGATGATAAAACCTAAACAGAAAATGGTTATGTACAGTAATAGATTAATTATTTAGCAAAATTTACTTCAATATTTATATTAATGAAGTTATTATAATTTATCACGTTCATGTGGTTTTTCAAATTAAAGTAATACTAAGCTTTTGTTAAATGTACTATCAAATAGAGAATACATTTTGTGTCAAAAAAAAATACATTGGCACGTAAAATTAACTTGTGTCTGATTAAACGTATGTCTAAAAAGTAAGTAACATTAACTCAAGAATTAATTAAGTGAATATTACAAAGAATATCTATGTGGAAAAAGTTACCTTGATTTTGGATTCTGTTTACAATTGCCTTCGAGTAAATGCTTGATGTCATATGTATAAAATGTGTTCATGCTCTCTTTCTCTTGCTTTATTGTGTATCATGTGTAATGTGTGTTTCTTTTATGTGTTTTTTTTTAAATCACCAAATCATGTAAAGCACCTTGAATTACCCTGCGGTTGAAAGTGTGCTATACAAATAAAATTCCCTTGCCTTGCCTTGGTAAGTAAATGGCACTCCAAATTTTATTCAGTGTAACTGCTTTATTGAACTGAGGATACAGTTGAATGTGCTAGATTTGCTTGTCCTATGTACATATTTGGTAATTAATCATTTACAGCAAAGAGAATAATCATGGACTAATTATTTTTTCCAGAAAATATATTTCTAATGGGTCTTCTAAAATGAAATTTACACTAGTTTTCGGGAACAAATGAATTAACACATAAGAAAGAAATCAAAACAAGTTAATCCATAAATTAAATTACGTGAGATAAAATTGGTCAATCAGACAGCTGCAGCTGATCCAGAACGCTGCTGCTCACGTCCTCACTAGAACCAGGAAAGTAGAGCACATCACACCAGTTCTAAAGTCCTTACACTGGCTCCCTGTAGCTCAGAGAATAGACTTCAAAATACTCCTACTAGTTTATAAATCATTACATGGCTTAGCACCAAAATATGTTGAAGACCTGTTGTCACGGTACCAACCACCAAGACCACTCAGATCCTCCAACTCTAGCCTACTAAACATCCCTAGACTCAGAACTAAACATGGAAAAGCAGCTTTCAGTTGTTATGCTCCCCTTATCTGGAACAGACTTCCTGATGAGTGTAGAGCTGCTGAAACTCTGAACTGCTTTAAATCGAGACTAAAAACCCATCTGTTTAGAATTGCCTTCGAGTAAATGGTTGATGTTATATGTATGAAATGTGTTCATGCTCTCTTGCTTTATTGTGTATCATGTGCTTTTGTGCATCATGTGTAATGTGTGTTTCATGCTAATTTGCTACTTTTACTTTTAATTTCAAATGTTATATTCCATGTTTGTTTGTTTTGTTTTTGTTTTTAAATCACCAAATCATGTAAAGCACCTTGAATTACCCTGTTGTTGAAAGTGTGCTATACAAATAAAATTACATTGCCTTGCCTTGCCTTGCCTTGATTCTCTCCAGGTACTTCAGCTTCCTCCAACAGTGCAAAACATGACTGTTAGGGCAATTGGTCTCTCTTGCCTTAAGTATAGTTGTGTGTATGATTGTCCTGAGTAGTCTTTGTGTTGGCCTCTGATTGACCCCCTCCCCACAACCTTGCCAGGATAAACAAGTATGGACAATGGATGGATGGATGGATGGATGGTTGGATAGATAGATGGATGGATAAAGAGAAATGACAGGGAAAACAAGTATTAAACAAATGAATAAAGAGTTGTGCAAGACAATAGCTAAAATCGGACAGTATTTAGAAAGCACTTCTACCCCCTATCAGTAAAAATTTATTTGACCTTGTTTAGACCTAATTAATGGCCTATAAACCTTTTCTCTCAACCATTTACCATTGACAGGAAACCTCTTATGATGGATATCAAAGAGCGCTATCCAAACTTTCGCAATGTTATTGAAAAACATACTGAATACATAGGTTACAGATGTATTTCAAAATTTAGGAATGTTCCAGTTAGTCTAGTCCAGGAATTGAAGAAACATCACTACCGATATATACCGGCTATGACCATGTGTTCCTCACAAGATTCCTGGCATAGTCAAAAGAATGATCAGAAATGTTGGCCAAGAGCTGAGGACTACTCACAGAGGAACTTATAATTAGCAGGTAGTGCTATTTCAAAGGTAACAGTACTGAAAGATTGAGCACTATGGCCTCTATGACTGCTTACAGCAGAAGACTCCACCGTTAAAATTGATAAGATCACTTAAACTTTGCTGGACAGACCAATAAAAATACTGGAAGTTAGTAGTCTCATCAGATGAAACCAAAATGTAACTCTTTGGATGTCTCTACACACTTTTGGAGGGGGAAGGGCTTTGCTCATCACTCCAAAAGTGCCATACTAACTTGATGTTTGGAGGTGGAAAAATCATGCTTTTAAGCATTTGGGACTGGCAGACATCATTTTACTAACAGAAAGATGAATGTAGAAATGTACTGAGACATTACTGAGAAGAATTTGAAGAAAAAAGGCAGGGGTTTTTCAGAAAATCAGCAGTCTTAATCGTACATCCAAGGAAAGTCTCAGTCAGATTCAGAAAAAGAAAATTTTTGTACCACTTTTAGATTCTTCTGTATCACCTTTAGAAGTCAATCCAGCAACAGGTATTTGAAACGGGAGCAAAACCGCATAATATTCTTTAAAAAAATGTTTAATGAAAAAGAAAATTACAAGGTAAGAATCTGCAAAAAAGTGTGTTGCTTTCAGCATATCTGCCTCCCCAACAAACTTCAGCATGTACAAAAAAACGGAGGAATGTCTGTGTACAGAAAACCCTTAATACCAAGTGTATTAGAATTTCACACTTCTATATTCAATGTTTTTTTTCTTTTTTAATGTTTTAACTTGTACCAATGAACTAGTCAGTAACTGTATCTTACAAAATAATGCTTAAAGAATGTAAATCACTTGAAAATATATGAAAAGCACTGATGATTAGGGTGCATAGAAGAGGGCCCTGCAACTTTGCAGTTTGAAGACAGTTTGTTTTATATGGATCAAAATTATATTGAAGCAATGCATGTATTTAGTTCCTCCATTTAACAGGCATAACCACAAATGCTTTCTTAATAAGTACAAAATAAATTTGTGTTGTTTGATAGCTATTCCCGTGCTATTAAGCGTTATTACACGTAGTTTATCTTAAAACTGACATTGATTCTTTTTGTATTTATGGTTTACTTGGGTTGCTACCAACACCTGGTGTGAATTTAATGTCAAAACCCCCATTAGAAATTAAAATGTGTTTGGCACGCATGTTCCCTGCTGTATGTAGGATATAAAACAGCTAAATCCATGTTTCACACAATCTCTTTGAAGTACAGTCAGTTAAAGAGCACATCTGAAGCTACATTTTAGAAATGTCTTTCAATATTTACAGACAACAGGGACAAGTTGCTTGGCAGCTCCATTACGTTTAATCACTAATTCTTAGACTGATTTATTTGTCAGCTAATCAAAAATCCAAAACATCTAATAACAGATAATAATAGAAATCAGGTCAGTTCAGAATGGTTGAGGAATAAAAAGCAAAGAGGCCAATTGTTTTGTCCCTAAAGCAAACTGCTTCACTATGTTTACACCCAAAGAAAGATCTCGACTCCTTGGAGATCCTGCTTTCTCCTTCTCAGCTGTTAGTCAGTTATTCAAATGATGACAGATGAATAACACATGCAGCCTAAAGGAAATCAGAAGGGCCGTTGAGACTACAGGATGCTAAATTTACAAAGGTTAAGCATTGTTTGCAGCTGAAAGAGCATGGGCAGCAGAGGAGGTCAGATGTATCTCTCTGGATTATAGTAATAAACTGCCCCATGTGACCGCATGGCAGATCAAAATGTCACTAATCAAATATTGTAATGAGAAAAAACATTGGTAATATTACTACATATTCAGATATTTAAGAGAATTGTAACTTTTTTTCACTGGCTCAGAGTTTTCACTCAGCTAACGCAAAGACCAATCAGCAATGGACTGTCACACTGTTTCCAAGCAGAGCGCTGCATCAAATATTAATGATCAGATGAGACATGGTCTGCACCATCTTATATAAAAATGTCTTAAAAACTAGTAGCAAAACTATAGGAGAAAAAATGGAAATGACTGACATAGAAGGTCGTGTTTAGACAGTGAGAGCATTTGTTTCTGACTCAGCACTGAACTACTGTATTTTATCTACAAATAGAGGAGCACTAAAAGGAAAAACAGTGTAAAAGTATAGAATAATAAAATTTAGACGTAGACAACTATTGCTTTACATAATAGTAGCAGAGGTTTTAGGTTAATTTAGATAAAAATGGTACAGATATATGGGCTGTAAGACTTAAACAGTTATCTTGTCTTATAGACATCAGTGGGAAAATCATGGAGATTTCAGAGGAGTGGATCAAAAATTAATGTATCAGTAATGGCAGTTTCTTTTTCAATTCATCTGATATTCTTCTTTATGCTGATTATTGTGGTGATGGACCGGAGCCTAATTCTGATGTCACTGGGCAAGATGGAGGATACGTTTTGAGTGTTTTGAAAGTCCATCACAAGGTCTTTCATTTTAAGCTTCTAAATAAGATTTACTTAAATAAAGCACTCAAATTAAATATTGCAATGCTTTTTCAGGCAGACAGTGTTTGCTTTGTAGGAATCCAAGATGGTAAAAGTAGCTGCAAAAGATTTTAATTTTTTTTAATAAAATCAAATTATTAAATGTCTTACCTAAACAAGAGTAAATCCTCAAAAGTATAGTTTCTTTCCTGCAGACACATTTTGGTTTTGTGTATTGTTTGGTGTGGGGGTTTGGCTCCCCACTCTCACCTCCATTCATCTTTTTGTTTTATACATTTAAATAATTTCCTTTAATTTGCTTTCAAGTATGGCGTCGCACCCTTGTTTTTTGTCATGGCTTTTGTTTATACTGAATAAAATCCAGTATAATCAACTGCCTTCACCTAATTAGTAAATAGAGTTCACCTGTGTGTTATTCAATTTCATTTTCCAAAAATAAAAGGCTAAATCACAACAGCAAACCTACCGAGACAAGACCATCTACCTAATCAGAGAAGCAATAAAAATGCCCATGGTAACTTTGGAGGAGCTTGAGAAATCTACAGGTCAGGTGGGAGAATCTGTTGACAGGACAACCTTCAGTCAGGAACCCCACAAATCTGGCCTTTACAGAAAAGCAGGAAGAAGAACGGCATTGTTAAAAGAAAGACAAAATAATTCCTGTTTGCAGCTTACTGCGAGCCATGTAGCGTAAGGTGCAGTAAACATGTATAGTAAGATACTCTGATCAGATGAGGCCAAAATGGAATCATTTGGCTTACATACATGGAGGCACTGCACATCACTTGGAACGCGTCGTCCCCATTGGCAAATGTATGCCAAATCACAACTATATGCTACTTTGCACTGGTATATCATATAAAATTACAATAAAACACATTACGTTTTTTTATTGTACTTCAGCAAAACTACTAAACATTTCAAGAAGTGTGAATCCTATTGTAAGGCAGTGTAAATGCATATCTCAGAGATGAACCTCCAGGTCTCATTGATGCTTGAGTCAGGAATGTACATCTCAGCATTAGGAAATGATACAGTTGGTGACTCTTATCTACTCATAAGCTACAGCATTTTGTGCAGTCCACCAGGTAAGCATACAAAATGCACCCATTGTAAAGCATCGTTATAGTCCAGTTGTTTTAGCCAATATTACATTATTACATTACATTATTACATTATTACATTATCCCTTCAATGATCATTTCCTGTTTCTTGGCCCTGGGCTTTGGTCCTAGCTTCATCTTTCATCCATATTTAGAAAGGAGTGCATTGGCCTGTAGATTGAGGGCACCAATTAGATCGCTCTGAGAGGTCTGCTGAAGTGGAACATGGTGTGCTGGAGAGCAGTGGATGACTTGAATACGTGAGCACTCCTTTAGAACCGCTGTTTTGATATGTATGAGCAGTGTCTCCCTTTAAGGCGAGGCAGAGTTCAATCTTGAATTTATGTTGGCTCCCTAACGGGTGGAATCAATTTGGTTTTGGCCGAGCTGTGAAGTTGGCAGGCGGCATTACTCAAGATGAACTTGATCCTCTCCTCCCGACGAGTGTCGATGTGAGATGTTGACCAGTTTATTGATGACTAAACATCACCTTTTTGCTTGAGTAGGCACAGTTCATCCCAACTCACACACGCAGGCACACACCTCCACAATTTACCTAATACACCTTAACCCCCATGGAGCTGGCCATTGATCAATGCAAAACCTGTCTCTTAAAAAGAGTCACAGCTCTGCAGTCAGAAGCCTACACATTGCAGCAATGCAGGGAGCGGACCACAGACCGGGGATACATGGACAACACCCCTCAATTCATGCAAGGTAGATTTCTCCTACATCATAACATTTGATATGCATGGTTTCTTAAGCTTTATTTAAAAAGGAGAGAAATGCAAAGGCTTGGCTATACTTAACAGATTAAATAAAGTGAGTATAAAATGCATAATTTACTTAGGCTTATTACTTTTTAGGAAGCAAGCAGCCTGTTTTTACTGACTTTATTAATAGCCAGGATGTTAAAAACAACACAACACAGTAAGTGCACTATTGCGTAACTCACCCTTCTGATAAAAGAGAGAAAGGCAATCACTTGATTTCTTCCTGATAAAATCAGAACAGCAAGCATAATTGCTCCATCTGTGGGGGCTCTGATTGGACAATCAACCAGTGCACTCGCTTTTGATTCTGTTGTACTAAACAGACAGTTTTCTGTGGTCTCAGAGCCTACACTTGCTCAGAAAAGTAGAGAATAAAACAAAAAACCTGCAGGTCCTGCTGCTGCGGGGCTTCTTAGGAGATGCAACCTGGGAATGAATGAACAGAAGGAACCCCCGACGTTCTTCATGCAGGAAGAAAATGCCTGCTAACGGATCTTGTTTGGTTCACCTCCATGTTGGAGAATATTTTGAACACATTTTGAACATTCTGGACTATATATATATATATATATATATATGTGGAAATACTTTTAAAGATTACTGTACATCTGCCTCTTGAGTGTCATGCTCTCTTGTCTTTCCCACTTTGAAGAGCAGTTCAGTGAAATGCCCCAGGAAAAACAGGAATTCGTGGATGCTTAGTAGTTTCTTGATACTATGATCAACAAAAATGATCATTTATAAATTAAACGAATGCTTCAGTTACCTTTACTTTGTAGACTTTCAACGAGTGTTGGCACTCAAATTAATATTTCGTTTTTTTCCAAAAAAAGAAAAGACTCGCGTGAGATTATCTTGCTGTGATAAAGGATAGATTTATTTTGAGGCTCTTTAAACAACCGTTCGTTATCTCCTGCAATGATTAGAAAAAATGTTTTTTAGCTTGATTATTCATGGACCAAAACGTCACAGACTGCACAGGTCGATACTCTTCTACAACATGATAACATTAAGTTCGGTGTTATGGTATGTGCACGACAACTGAATGCTATTCCGGCAACAGAGGTTAACCTAAAACAAATTTGCAATTCAAAAAGAAACAAGAGCTGCAAACCTTGTTCAGATCAAAGATAGAACGGATCACTCTCCCTGCTGATTCTCATTCTCATTCTCCTGACTATCCGGGAGATGACGCTGTTGAAGTGCAGCCGCCAGCGCGCGCATCGGCAGGGATCCGGAGCAGTGCGCATCCAGTTAGAGTTGAAACAGTCTGCGCTGTGATGGCCAGGCATATGTTCTTGGAGATGAGCAGAAGACGGACGATGGTGCTTTTGCCTGTTTTCGCCAACCTGGATGAGGCTTTAGATTATCAGTGATCGTGCGCCACTGTGCGTCGCCTCCACCTCTGGAGGATGTTCGGCGACAGAGAGGGCACTGTGTGGGACCGGGTCGGACGGCCCCACCGGGACTTCGTGTGCTACCTTGGACCTCCTACCACTCTTTTGCCTGTGTAAGACAGTTTAACTTTTAAAAAACGCTCTGGGGGAACCAGGAGAACCTGTTGCGCTCTTGATTTCACCTGTGCGCATGGAAAGTTGACTTCACGCGCTAAGCTGCTTTATGGTTGAATTTTGCACTTTGTGTGATTGATGTTGTAGATGTGAATAAGTAGTTAACCATAAGTAACTCTTACATTTAGATAAGAGACTTCCAGACTGGGTCAGTAAATGCTGTTTTACCGCCTATATGACGATGGTTTTTGGAATAGTTGAGGGGCTGACAGATCATCACTGAGCTTATTTGTCTGGTTGATTCGCTGCATTTTCTTTTTACTCCACCTGGCGCTTATTCACTATCAAGTAGGCTACTTATCTTCTCTGCATGCAAATACAACCCTGGACGGGCTCACGCCGAGTGCACGCAGTCTTTGTGGTCCATTGCCCACTGGACGCCCTGAGATGTCACTGGAGTTGCTTCTCCATCTCTGCAAATCACTCATGATCGATTAATCCCACTCAGATATAATAAGAGGTGCACTGTGCATGGTATACAGTTGCAGGACCAGTCACTTTGGTTTAGTGTCATTCACACACTGTTGCTGTGCGGACCACTGAGAGATGATGATGATGATGATCATGATTTCTCTACGGTACAAAGGAGGCGCTCCGGGGGGGCATCGACGCCCAGATCTGTGCGACTCGCAGCACCAGCCTCGCTGGTTTAGCCTCCTATTTCACCAGGTCAAAATTTATATGCTCCCCTTCTCTTTACCAAGCGCCCTCGCTCGGTCTGATAACACTGTCGGTCCCCTTTGTTCTCTCTTCTCAGCGGGATGCGCAAGTCGCCCGACGTGAGCCCCAGAAGGCTTTCGGACATCAGCCCTCAGCTCAGACAGCTCAAGTACCTGGTGGTGGACGAGGCCATCAAGGAGGACCTCAAGTCCTCGCGCTCAGTGGAGGACATCAACAGCGCGTCCATAGAGGAGCGGATACTGCGGATAACCGGCTACTATGGATACCAGCCTTGGAGTACGAGCTACAAGAGTGAGTCTCCAAACTTTGATCTCTTCATCTGTTTGATCACTTGACAAGGTTGCATAAAGAGAACAGAATATCCTGAATAAGACACTAAAAAAAGCTTCACTATACACATTTGACAGCTTTCATCACCTGCTTATTCAGAGTACTCTATAAAAGGAATTTTAAAGGCGATTTAATCTTGGCATACAAATTATTACAAATTTTAATCAAGCTGATTAGTTTTTGAATCGGATGTTTATTATTGGTTAAATTCAGTTCATTTTAACAGTGTAGTTTGTTACTATACATGAATCCGCAAGTCTGACATTGTAGGGTTTCCAGAGATGATGGAAGTCAGGCTCCAGTTTGGACCCTATGATTTCCCAAACCTCTTTCTTCTTCACTGATTTGTTGATATATAGTTCTTTGTGGAATATGTCTTCTGTATATAAATTTTTACCCAACCTTCTGGAAATAAATACGGAAAATTACAGTACTAGACATGATCTTCATCAATATTGTCATTGAGCACATTTCCATTGTTTCTATCAGTTGCCAAAGCCTCAGAGTTGCCGTTTGTTGCTGCAGAAAAGTGGAGATTGTCTTTGCTTTAGTGGATCTATCTGAGCACGGAGAGTTGCTCCAAGCAGATGATTCTTTGAAGAAAGTATGCTGTCAATGCATGTTTTAATTTTCATTCCCCACGTTCCTTATCTACATTGCTCCAGTAAAATCAACGTCTTTTGTGTAAGGAGTATTAGATCTCCCGATGCATAGTAGTTGCACATCTTGTCATGTTGAAGTGATGGATCACAGACTTGCTTTACCTGCCCAGTTGCTTCGTCTGGCATTGTAATGTTGCTGTATTGTGTCATAACAAAATGCAGAAGCAAAGACCAGCCCTCTTTTGCTCATGTACTTACTATTGTTCCGCTGGTATGGGTTAACCGGTGGCAAATCTGCTAGATTTTATGAGAATGCAATATTTAACAGGTGCAGTGCATCATGGGGCTGTACAAGACATCATCTGAGCACTGCAGAGCTAGCCAGCAACTATTCTAAGTTGCGTATTTATTTTGTAGACCTAGTTTAATGTGATGTGATGAAATAAAGTGACAAGAAAGATGCACACATTTTTGTTTAAAAACGAAATAAAATATTTATTAAAATTGAATGAAAATTCTGTTCTTTTTTTGTTTTTGACATCTCACTGCCTGTCCATCTCTAGAACTAGATCTTGATGGGTTTAATGTTTTGGTCATAGAATGCAGAATGAATCCAAACCTTGACCATGTTTCTTTTTAATACAGTTTGATTTTAAAATCAAATTATTGAAGATATCAGTTTAACAAGAGCAGATATGACCAGAGGCAAAGGAAATCCTGAAATCCCCTAAGGAGGAAGTGATGGATCTTTTAACAGGGTCTCCAGTTTACAACATGCAATCTTTTTCTTCAAAGAGACACTAGAGCTAGTTTTTTTTACTAAGTCAAGGTAGTAGGGAAGATACATATTTTCACTATCAATGAAAACTATATAAGAAATATAAATGAATTTTTCAGATATTTGCTGAGGTAAATGTAAAGGGCGATATTTCCCTTTAACAAAAGCATACCCATCCATCATCCGTACCCGTCCATCTTATGCAGGCTTGCGGGGGGCTGCTGCCTATCTCTAGCAGTCACAGGGCAAGTACACCCTGGACAGGTCACCAGTCCACCTCAAAGACACAGGACAAACAACAACACACTCATACTTATCATGTTTTTGGACAGTGGGAC
The DNA here is from genome assembly GCA_963556495.2 of Valencia hispanica. Taxonomy (NCBI): domain Eukaryota; kingdom Metazoa; phylum Chordata; class Actinopteri; order Cyprinodontiformes; family Valenciidae; genus Valencia; species Valencia hispanica. The sequence goes on from OY747711.1 coordinate 21,584,746, forward strand.
TCCCACGCATGCACACCCCTGGACCAGACCTTTCACACATGCTACTGGTGAACCAAATGTAACAAACTAAATGTAGCATTGATAGGCTACTTAAACTATATTAATACAAATAAACAAACAAATCAATGTCAAAATATGACAAAAATGTTCTAAAGAAACATGGGAAGTGAATTCTTTCACATCCCATGAACTTTTTCATCGCACATATCGTTTTGGGAATCCCTCGTGTGTTAGTTTTGAAACTTTTTTCTCTGTAGCTTAACTTCCTGGAACTCTTTTATCTACCTGGCTTTTTTGTTTGTGTTTCTTTTGTGGAGTTTGTAAATCAAGCCATTTACAACCATTACGGTCCCTGACACTAAACAGCTCCTCCTTTGGCTGGCGTGCTGAAGACACAGATGAAATCGGACTGATACAACAATTATTCTTGAATGGTTTCATAGTTATTATTGCTCAAAAGCACTAACTACAATATCCAAATGTGTGGAAATGTATAGGTAGAATAGATTTTAAAATAAATGTGCTGATCCCGACTCCTGACCAGGGATGGGTACCTTTCACATTTGAATCGATACAGTACACATTCCCGGTACCTAGGAATCGATACCGGTACTTAACAGCACCAATTTTTTGATACTTTTGATATACATATTTAATTTAATATATATTTTTCTCAATATATAACAATATGTAACAAATATCATGATAAATAAGAAACAACTGTTGTACATCCTCGTAGTGTTGTACAAAATTCTTCAATATGAAAACCTTTACCCATAACTGCTTAGTGTTTTCTAAATGATGCAAAAATTAAAACCCAGCTCCACGTACTCCTATAATAGGAGTATAATAGGTACTTTGGATTCAGGGCCCTTGTCATCTCCCTATTACGACACAACACAACACAACACATGATAATACTAAACACAATCTGTTTTTTTTCCCAGCAGCTTGGTGCATTACACTCACACTATATGTCATGCAGCAATAATATACCTAAACCAAGGTGAGTCCACAGTTGTAAAAGGCAAAATTCCTTTCACCACAAAAGCAGTCACAGTCCCGTGACACTTGTTTTGCCCTCTGACGGGTAAAGGCTTTCTCCTTGGCATTAGTGAAGGGAGTCACTGTTGCAGCTCTAACTTTAACTACCGATCCTGTACATAAAAACAAGCACTTACATTAACGTTACAAACTGTGGAGAAATTAGCTGATTGCAATGCTAACGGAAGCTAAAATATCAAGCTAACGTCATCTTAAACAGTTTATTTACCTGCTGGAGCAGATGAAGACAATGATGCCTCCCTTAGATCGTTGTCGCCGTTGTCATTCTCCAATGCTGAAGCCGTTTCACCAGTGTCACTGGCTGAAGGGGATGGTGCAGGCGTGACATCGGTGCGTGTTAGGGTTGCCAACTTTCTCTCAGCCAAATACATTTTTGGCATTTGAAAAAAAAATACAATAAAAAAGAACTAATGAACACAACCTCAAAAGGGTATAATCTCAAGATTTTTATCTAAATATGCAACTCACATGGATACAGTACTGGTGGCACAGTTAGAAATATTCTAAATCCTGTATACATTTCAGCACTTAAACAGTAGTATTGTGTATCCTCACACATATGCATGAATAAACCTCAAAATAAATTCAGTTTTAACATGAATAGCAGGTAACTGGCAGATTGCAAATGAAAAGAGGCATCAGATATCATGACCCACCATGTCTAATTTTTCTATGGATACTTTGTTTTCGCTCCTGACTGACTCAAGCATGCTTTTGTCCTTTACAGCCTATACAGCCAGAGTAAAATCCTTGTATGACATGTCACAGTTCACAGTTATTAGAGGTTAATTGTTGATCAGTTCAGTGCTGCATCTGTTTCTGGAGTCTGACCATTTAGAGAAAATCCTCTCAACAAAAGCATTTGAGCCTGGCACACTGAGGACAAATGAGACGATCTTGAACATGTTGTTCAAGAAGTTCAAGTATTTCCAAAACAGCTCCCAAATTCATTCCACAAACCGACTCCACTCAAAGTTTTGATTTGATGTCACTAGCTGAATTGGCGCATGAAAGCTGTCCTTTATTAAATCTGACTGCCATCTAGTGGTAGGAGTGTAATAGCAACGTAAACATTCAGAGGAAACACATAAGCAGCACTCACTATAAGGGACAATGACTTCCCGTACGGGACAAGCCTAATTAAATAAATATACGGGATGTCCCGGCTAATACTGGACAGTTGGCAACTCTAGTGCGTGTAGTCCTAGCTAGGCTGTCAAAAACGGTCCGTTATTCAGCCTTGAGGAAAATGTTGTGTTTCACAAGGTGCTTCCTGAGATCAGACGTGTTTTCGCTGCTGGCCTTGTACTTTGTGTCACACAAGTTGCAGCGGGCATAATGATCTTCATTGCATTTAGTGAAGTGAAGCCAAACCTTAGAGCGCTTTCTCTCTGCCATGCTGCTTGCTCTGTTTCGAGCTCGCTCGCAGTGTCTGTCTGACGTCATTACGCTCTTGCGCATGCGACGCTGTCTGGTATCTTGGCAAATCGCTATCTCACAACAAGCTTTCGTTAACGAAGGACAGGTACTGAAACAAGTTACCGTTCCATATCACGTGAATCGGTCCTCGGTATGTACCACGGAATTCGGACGGTGCCTTAAAAAGTACAGAATTCAGTATCCATCCCTACTCCTGACTGAGACAGGAAAACGCATAGCTCTAATCAGGATATCAAAAATCAACAGTTTGAATGGAAATAAGATTTAAACTACTTTTCCTTTGAATAAGTTTTTTAATCCATAAATTAAAGCTTCAATTTAATGAATAAAGTCTGTATTATTTTAACTTGGTGGGCATTTAAACAAAAGCCTTGTAACTAAAAGGTAGGAAATGATTAGGACCCACCCACCAAGAAGGTTAACCTTTAGTTTAGGCTTATTTTAGTGTTTATTGCTAAGGAACTTATGCGATGCAAACAAATACTTTTATTGCATGTAATCTTCACAAGGTGACCTGGCTTCTTGTGGACTCCTTTTGCAAAACCTCCTGCTCATTCTCAGTTTTTTCCCCCTTGTGTTTTAGCCTCTAAACCCAGATGCCTCAGAAGGTGACAGCTCCTGGGATAGGAGTCATCACTAGGGCTTGAGTAACCTGTAGTAAATTTATGTGCTGGGAATTTACAAATGTCATTAATGAACAACGTTTTCAAATCGTTCAGGCAACTCGCTATTTTTTAGCTTTTATTTTTCCAATTCAGTTAACTGATTTGGCATGTTTTGCTATCAAATGTAATTGTCCAAAGGACTCAAACAACAGATATAATGGGAGAAAAATGAGTTGTTATTCCAAACAGCATCTACTGTACAGTATGTCTAATTTTACTCACAGTAACAGAAAGCACAGGCAAAATGTAATAATTTTTTCTTTACAGATGTTGCATCAGACATGGTCATGTGTGTGAGCTCTCTTCTTACTATTTCTAAAACCCAATTTTTCGAGCTCTATCATTTTTCCAGCAAATTTACACCATTGTCGAAATGAATGCATTTAGACATTTAGTTGAAGCTGTGATTTGTGGAGACAGATTCTGCACACACTTTGGACATGTTGCTTTATAAAAAAAATCAGTTCTCCCTAGCAGCCAAACACACAACACGACTACCAGGACTCACTGGCAACAACAAAAGCAACATTTAAGACTAAAGAGTGGAGGGCTTGATGCTGAAGGCAGCCAATTTCTGAAGAGGCTGCAGGGAGAGTGCTTCTCAGCAGAGCGCAAACAGAATCCTGTTTGTTTCATTTAGCACCAACCTTTCCAAATTGGCACTTGTGCTCTTTTGCACAGCAGTAAGCTGAGTGAAAGTGGGAGCTGCTGGTCAGCCATGACTCAGGCTGCAGATGAAAGGTGGCTTAGCCTATTGTTTTGACTTAATAGATCGTCTCAGTGTCCTAAGAGAGAGGCTTTAGGGTTCATGCACACACATACACACGCACACACACGCACATATACGCACACCCACACACACACATATGTTGCATTCTGTAACAGACATTTGAGCTTAACTAAGTGTGAAAAAGTTAGCTTCTCATTGAGTCAGTGAGTCACTTCCCCCCTGAGTCCAGTGCATGCAAACTCATTGGAGTGGTGTTTTGCTTTTGATGTGGCAGATATTAGTGATTTATGCTGCTGCTTTGTCCGTTTTATCCCATGGTGCTACTGCCCTGCATTTAAGCTGGGTTAGATTTTGGTGGACAAACGTATGTGATATCTACAGTAATGTACCTAATATGTCTTCTGTTTGAATGGTACCACCCATTTCCTATTTTTTTGAAGATGAAAGTGTTGTTTCATCTTGTTGAGAGAAAAACACTTCACTTTGAAAGACAGCTAGAGGGACTGATTTTAGAGTAAAAACATTAGGAGTTAACAAAGGGAAGAAAGTGAGAACAAAAGACCAAACACAGTTCCAATCAGAAGTTTACATTTGCTCATCATGGATAATTTTTTTTTGGTAGGGACCATAGGGCATGCTGCATAAAGGACTTTGGAAAACAAGAATTCACAGGTAGGTGAAGAAGTTTAAATTTATTGCAGATTTCCCTCATTTTTACATGCTCAGATATATGAAACAAATAGATTAAATAAAACAAGACAATAAGTAGGTTGAATTATTGTCTACCTTTTTGATGGCTACATAAAGTGGGTAGCTTTTCGGCAGTTTGTTAAGGGATATTTAACCAAAGGTCCTTAGACCTATTGCCTATACCCACTTATTCTTCTGTGGACACGGGGGGCTGGTGCCTATGTCATGCGGTCATTGGGCAAGAGGCGAGATACATCCAGGTCATCACTCCATGTCAGAGCAATACACAGACACAAACAACCATGCACAAACATACTCATACCTAAGGGTAATGCACTGAGACCAATTAACCTAACAGTTATGCTTTTTGGATTGTGGGAGGAAGCCAGCGTACCGCAAGAGACGCATTATAAACACAGGGAGAACAAGGAAGCTCCATGCATAAAGTGCCCAGGTGCTAATTACTGCGAGATCTTGCAGCCCTAACCAAACATTAGTGAATTATATTTGATCTTGTATGTATAATTATGACTCTGTGTGAACTTGAAAAAATAAAATAAAAATCTGACTCATGTACTCTATTCTTATTTCTAAAATTAACTTTGATTATTCCAGAGAGGAAAAAGGATTTATCAGATCAATCATTAAGTGGCCTAAGTTAATGTGGTCTTCATCCCAGTGATAAGTGTCTGTAAATATCTTACTGGAACTGTACACCACAATTTAGCATCACATTTAATGTGTTCTCCCTTCGTATTTTCTTATCTTTTTATCATTGCAAATGGTAGATTTGGTAAGAATCAATCTTTAGCGATTTAATGAAAGAAACAACTGACAGACATCTCATCACTGTGGAAGAAATTGTAACTTTCTAGCTTTGTTACAGAGTGGAAGAACTATTACAGTCAAATACATTCAGACTTTTCTGCCTCAGCTATTTCCTCTCAACACTCAATACTTCTGCTGGATTTTAGCATAATGTCATCTAAGAACACCACCCCTATATTACGAATAATAAAATCCATCTGAATGTCATCATCTCAGGCTGATAAGAATTTCAAGTGAAGGAAAAAGATTCAAATATGCAAAACGTTTCAATGTTAAAGTCACCAAAGTCTTTTTTATTTGCAGAAATCATGGAAAGAAAACAGATGGTGGTGGGTCAGTACTTTTATCTTCGCCTCTGAGAACATAACGCAACACATAAAAAAAAAAAAATTATCAAAGCTTTCTTTTGTTGATGAATATAAGGAATGGGTTTTAAAAGTGCCATACAGCACTTGAAAGGATTTGATTTACTACAAAGCAGACGAGGAATAAGGGAGCCTTTGGTCATTAATAAGTGTTCAAGTCCGGCATTGCGGAAATATTACTATCAAGTATGGCTAGCCATGCTGCCACGGTGCATTCAATAAACACACACTGTGGTGGATTACATTTTTGATTGATTTTTGCTGATGACTGAAACTTTTCTAAAACTTTTATTTTTATTAACCCAGTGTTTGGCTTTTATTTTAATTTAATCATAAGTAGGACCATAAAGATCCAGCAATGTTACTACTATTAATTAAACAATAAATCTAATTTTCTTGGCTTGGAAGTACTTTCAACTTGACAATTTTGGCCCACTTGGCCAAAAAGTTTTGCCCTGACTTAGGGCATTACTTCTATCCTGGTTTTGTATTAGAAAGCATTGCAGTCTTAAAGAAAAACAAAAAATTTTTTATACCAATCACTACTTAAGATTTTGCCCTGTTCTTTTATATGGTCAACGTCTGGAAACGTCATACTCCAAAACCAACAGGAAGTCGGCCAACTTGGTTGAATTTGCGACCCCCCCAACAAACTTGTGATTTTTACCCCCTTTTGGCTTGCTTTTGCCTCTGCATTTGATCGAACTCATCCTGTGGATTTTGATTGATCTGCTTCAGATTTGGTCCGTATGGCTTTTAGGCTTGGGAAATCTAAAGTTATGAAAATCCTGAATTTCTATGTACGTTGAAACGGCAAGGCTAGTCTCAAACGTTTACTACATGCCAAAATAAAAATTAATATAATTATAACTCCTACTAAGAAAGTCATAAACCTGTTTCAAAAGACACACCATGGTAGCATATCAGAGTAATACTGCCACCACGGTGTGTGCATTGATTGCACCATGGCAGGATGATGAGGCGAGCCTGGTCACCATCAAGTCCCCAACAAATTTTATTGGTCTAATGTTAACACGACCTAAGCCCTGCCCTTTGAGAACAGGAAGTTAAATGTTTTGCTTTGAAAGGTCCACATTTTACCCCCTTGACCTAATCGACATCAAACTTTACAGAGTGACAGAAGACAAGTTGATGTAACCCGGCGTGCAGTACAGATACATTTTTCAACGGGTTGTGGCCATGGCAGTGTGGCAAATTTGCCCTCATGACCTGGTCATGTGTTTGGCTCTAATTTGATCTGCATCATATGACATAGGATGGTTGTTAGTCCAACCCCTAAAATATATTTATGGACATTTACAGTGGGCGTGGCCTAATTCCATCACAGTGCCACCTAGAAGCAATAAAACAATCAGCCCCAACCCATAATTTATGCAAGGATTAGGATTCAGTATACATATGTAGTGTCTCAGGACCTAGAAAAAAGTCTCTGACCATTTTGGATAAAAGCCACTATTTAGTTTATGACTTTCTTAGTATTTTGTGCCATTTATACACATTTGTGAACAAACTCCTCCAAGAGCTTTTGACTTACAGACTTCAAAATGAGTCAGGAGGATAGTCTTAAGGTATTGGGGATCAAAATTTGTTCACAGGTCTTTGCTGCATCAAAACATGTGGGCATGGTCAAGCTTCAAAATATGGCTTCTCACCGTAAAACTACAAAGTGTAATAACTTCCATATAGAGGGTCAGACCTGTACCAACTTTCTGTGTGTCATCACAAACAAGAATGCAACACAGTGATATGCTAATTTCCTCATGTCACCCAAGCCCCGCCCCCTGAGAACAAGACGTGTAATGTTTTCCTTAGAAAGGTACATAATTGGCTACTTTTTATCAAATCAAGATCCAGCTATGCCCAGTTACTGAAAACAAGATGGTGTGACTTGGTTTCCAGAAATTAGAATTTTAGAAAGAGGGTGTGGCTGTGGCGGCATGGCGAAGTCTGATGGTACGCCATGGCCATACGTTTGGCTCTAATTTCTATATACATCATCTGATCTGCCCCAATTTAAACACCACTGATATTAGTCCAACCCAGAGATATTTACAATATAAAGAGATATCTATGCAAATATTTGACAGACATGGCGTAATTCCTTCACAGAGCCCTTTAGAAGCATTAAAGCAATGTTCCCCAAACCATGCTTTCACCTAAGATTAAGAAATTTGATATACATATGTAGCTTAACCTACAAAATTGTCTCTTCTAACAATTGTCTGACACCAGAGAGGGTCAGCCATTTTATTTCACCACTCTCAAGTGTTTATTTTCACCACATTAACTAAAAAATCTCATGTACAGCTCAGGCATTTTGAGCTCAGACAATACAAAAAAGGAAGAAAACAACAATTGATTTTTTTTATTAAAAATAGATAAATATACAAATGGTCAGGAGACCTGTGAACAGAAAAATTATCATGTTCTAACATTGCCTGAAGATGCCAATTTGTTTTTGAAATCAAAGACAATGAAATAGCAAAAAAAAGACAATGTTTTAGAGGTGACTACACACATACTGCATTGTATGTAACATTTATCATGGACATTCAACCAAAAAACTACAGTACAGGTGTTAGAAGAAAAATCATATAAAAAGTTGAATAATTCAGTTTCAGACACATGAAAGTTTTTGGGCACATCTCAGTGGTTTGAACCAGCTTGATTAAAAGCTCAGGTAAGTAACATCAGAGCATGATACTGTCACCTCCATGTTGAACTGTGGGCATGATGTTCTTTTGACGTTCAGTGTAATTATTGTGCCAAATAATCCTTTCTTCTTCAGAAGAACATGCTTTTTCAATCATACTGCAAACAGAAACATATGGACTGTTGTCACATATAAAACACAATCGTTGTTGGAAATTCCTGAACCTTCCTCAGTGTTCCTTCTTGGCAACATTTCTTGACAGTTCCAACCTGTCTTTAGTAATATTTGGGAAATTTCCACTTTTAATATCGTCATTGTGGCATAATTTCTCAAATTACTGATTAATGTTTTTATTGTGCCATGGTAAATAAATTATGCTGTTGAACTCTTTATGCTCTGCTCCTGATTGACACCTCTGTAAAATGAGATCGTTCTGAATGTTTGGGATCTCTCTGCAAAATATGACTTTAGCTAAAGAATGCGAATGTGGAAAGTCAGGTGAATCCAACCAGGATAGTGTAATATCTTTTCAGAGAAATTAGATTTAATATAACTGATGGAAGGTGTAAACTAAAGAACACTGAATGCTAAAAAAGAATGAGAAGATACAGAAGCATAATATTAATTAAAGGGTGTGTACTCTTATGCAACCAGCCTGTTACACCTATATATATATTTTTTTTACATTCAGCTCACTAAAATATGTCTTTTTTTTCAAAAGTGTACCTGTGGTGGGTACACTTTTGAGAGCTGCTGTAACACATAAGATTCAGAACATTGACCTAAAAAACTGACCAACAGCTGAATGCAATAATAAACCGTATAGTTGCTCAGGAAGACTTTTCAGGCACAAGTCAGATTTGAGAGCCAACAGATGAACAGATAGAAAGTTTGTTTTCTTAGATTGGGTCACTGCCTTTGTCGGTGAAATTGTTACTTTGGGTTTGCGATGGTCCTTTGAGAAGTGAACCATTTGTCAGACAAACAGACTTGGTTCATTTTCCTAATTTACTCGCACTATCCATCACAAATGTAACATCCCCTCTGGAACAAATTTAGAGCTTCACGAGGCATGAAATGAGGTTGAGTTCTATTTTAAGCTAAGGGGTTGGATGTGGTGAGACACAACAGTAGGGCAGGTTTGAGTGAGCATGTACCCACATATATGTTCAGTGATGCCAGTTACAGGAAATCAGAAAGGAGAGGGCTAGATATTTGGCTTAATGGTGGAGGACTCCTTTCAACTCAGCTGAAGCTAAGAAGAAAGGCAGTGTTGCTGTGCGAATGCAGACACTTCACTCTTCTTTCTATAAAAGAAAACCATTCAACCTGAGGAAAACTTCCTTTTTACAGCAGTTTTATGTTTTGTAATTGACCACTGAGGCAAATTTACTTCAGGCTTCACAAGGGGAATTTAGATTCAACGCCTGGAAACCTTTCTTGTGTTCCTAAATGGCTTTCCTGAGCAGTTTGTACTGTGTTTTAGGCACATTTTGTTTTTTGGGAGTCTGTTGCCATGGCAACGTTTCTTTGGTCTGTAACAGAGTTTAGTTACATTGCATAGTGTATTCAAAATTGACTGACCTGTGTTTGGTATTCTCATTATTTACATGCAAAAGGTTTTTCTCCTATTTCCACATCTGTAGTTGTTGTTAAAGTAAAACCTCTGCTCTCAGAATGTGTTAGAGATCAGTCAAAAGTCAGATTCATGTGTTAGTTCCTTTTTTTCTCTCAAATTCTGCATGCTCACATGCTCAGTCACAATCCTCCACTCCACAAAGAGATAAAAAAAATACCAGAAATTGAGGCGGTCGCAGCTCTGTGTTTATTCTGCTTTGTTTGTCCTGTTGGCTCTAAAAACCTGCTAGTGTATAACATATAACATGCTAAAACTATCTGATGCCTCTAGCTCTACAACATCTGGATATTATTAATATTTTTTATATTTATGTAAGTGGGTTTTAGGACATTTGAAAATGTATATTAATGAGAACATGCTGCCATGTTGAATTTAGTTGAACATGCCGCCTGTTGTTTTTGTATTTATTTTTGTATCAATAGCTGAAAAGTTATGCTGATGTAGGCTACTAGAAGAGCTGAGTCTGCATAATAGTTGGAATACTGAACACCAGATTTTTCTGTTTCAGTTCGCCATCTACAAAAGGGAGTAGAATGTCAACAATGAGAGGAACAGACACAGACTCTGTTAGCCATTTCAGCAAATTTTCATTAAAAAAAAAGATTTTAGTGTTGCACTATCAAACTCTATCCCCAAACTGTAATTTAAAATCCACACTGTATTTGCAGAGGGGCTGTTTGTCCGTGTGGTTTTTAGATTCTGCATTTAAGAAAAACCCTAAGGTGTTGTTTGACACATCTAATAAAGTAGTTTTTCCTTTTATTCCCTGTGTGACAGAATTCCCAAAATGTGAATGCAATGTTATTTTACATTTGTTTATTAACAAAGTTGGAGCCATCAGGTCTAATATCACATCTTATACCCTCCATTATTCTCAGAGTCTGTTTAGATAATTTCAGGAAATCATCGCTTTGATTGATCACATGAAACCTGCATCATCCCCATGCATATGTGTTTGGACCTCCTTATTCATAAGGATGTTTGATGCTCTCACCCCCTGTATTGTGGACAGGATTAATTTATCCTTAAAATCTTTTAAACAAGTAAATTTTGAGCTATTACAGAAAAATACAATTTGGACCAATCTCCTATAAGCAGCTACATATGTGGTGTGAACTAAACTTTAAACTTGCTTCTCCAGAGACTCTTTGCTCCATATCTTACTATAGCTGACCAGCTAAAGTTTTGGTATTCAAATAAAGTTAACTGCTAATTAGCCATAAAAAAGCATATTTTTAAACAGTAAGTTAGCAGAAGCTGATGTGAATGTTGGCAGATATACTGGATGTTTGTCAAGTGACAAACTCCAGTTTTCCTTCTCAATTTTCCTTATTTTGCGATCCTTCCTCTGCCTTTGATACTGTTTCTGATAGTATCCAGATTAACAAATTTAAGGATTAAATTTGGATTTCTGGTTGTGTTTTAAACAATTTCTTAGTATCTTTGTGAAAGATCTTTTAGGATCTGTGGAAGTTTGGTTATATGGGAAATGTCGGTCCTGTTTTTTGGGGTTCCTCAGGGCATTTTTCAAGGCCCTATTCTTATCTTACTTGATGTATGGTACTTCCACTGGGATAGATTGTAAGGCACTATAATCAGTGTTGGGAAAGTTCAGTTTTTATATTAACTAGTTCAAAGTTCAGTTCACAGCTTCAAAAATGAACTAGTTCATAGTTCTTTTTTTCCCAAAATGTTGCGGCGAGCCATTTCCCTCACAATGCTGGCATTTTCTAATTGTTGCCACCTATTCAGTCCACACTTGTACCCAGGTGCAGCTTTTACTCCATACAGTAGCCTATATTCTCAAAAATGTATTTTTATTGTTGATTTTCAGGAATTATTAAACAATCTGAGGTAGGAACCATGCTGGGGTAGGAAACTAAGGCTGTACCTTAAAGTGCAATATTCAAAGTACAAAACATTTAAACATTAATTGACTTTCGTCAATTTTAAATTTCTGTGAAGTTATTTTCTGACTTGTTTGCCAAAATAAAATTTATTGAACTTGGGTTACATAGTGCAACAATTAGCCCAAAAGAATAAGTAAGGTTGCAATTCCTTACTTAAGTTTATGAAAGCTGGGCATTCCATTTTTCTTAAAGCTACATTGTGTATTTTTCTGAGTTAATTCTTAGCAAAAACCCCTTTGTTCTTTCAAAAATATGTGCTCATAGATGTGTTATTACTTCCACCTACTAATGAAAGTATTCTTGTAAGTGTAGAATCTGCTATTCAGAATACATTCGAGCGAGTCGCTCGAATGGGTGAATCCATGTGAGTCTCCATCTTTTAAATACATTCGCCAACGAGGGACAATTCATGGAAATTCGCCTTTCGCGCTTTGGCTACACTCCGTTGCACCGTAACGAATGCCAGAGGGAGATTGTCTACTCGCAACGCGGCAGACGTCTGACTATATAACTTAAAACAATGTAGTTTTCTAAAGTAACCTCATCACTGGAAGGAACACTGGACGAAGTCGTAGTACTGGAAGCCATGTTAACCTTGGCATGAAACGGCCACAGTAGGAGTTAAAACGCGCTCGGAATGGGGGGGTGGGAGGTGGGGCTAGAACGTAATATTCAGTTGGTTGGTCATATAGAATTTCACCGCTAGATGGGAGCAGATCTTACACAATGTAGCTTTAAAGGTTGCAGGTCTCCGACAATATACTGCAATGTCAGGTAGTGCAGGTGCGGCTGGGAGATGAAGACAGAGCTGCTGCAACTGTACCCCGTTATCTGGTTTTGAGTGGTAGATGATTTTGTTTTGTTTTGGTACGTCGTGTCCGTCTCTTTTAATTTTTTTAGTGACTTGCACATACCTTGAAAGGCTAGCCAGCCGGCCGGATGCTTTATGTCAATATGCCGTTTCCAGTTTGCTGTTGAGGCTGTTGATGTCCGGAGTAGCTTCCTGAGACCCTCCAGCAAAGCTTACACAAAAGTGTACGATTTTTCCCACCTGGATCATCACTAACCTTTAAAAGAAAATATATTTTAGGTGGTCAAACAAAAATGCCGCTTTATTAGTTGATGCCGAATTACTCCGGCTGCTGCTGCAATCACCGGAATTTACCTGCATACTTCGCAATTTGACACCAGAAGCATACGCAGTGCGACTCGAAGACCAGTGTTGCCGGATTGAATCTTTTAACCACCATGACGTTAGTTGGGCTTTTGTCAAGAAGTTTCGAATGAAATCTGGCATCACTTGGAAAAAAATGAACTGTGAGAGAGCGCCGTTCACAAATACCCAAATAAGTGCATTCACTATAACGTTCATCAGACCAAATGTGAGTGAGTTCAGTTCACGTTCACAAAAAATATGTTCAATGAACTCGTTCAGGAACACTATCATAATTTATCCATCTGTGTTCTTTCAGGCCAACTCACATTCACAAATTACCAAGTCTAACTGACTGCCTGATAGAAATCACAAAACTGTTAACTGACTATCTGCTCTTGCCAAGCAAACTCTATACAGACTTATTGCCTCTAATAACATTAACGACCGGCGGCGCCCATATCCAGCATTTATTGCAAGAGGCAGGGTACATCTTGTGTATGGCACAGTTTAGGGCCAAACTTAAGACTACTTCCCTGCTGCAGGAGGCTATATCCATTCCAAAGCCAGCCACTGATCTGACGATTGATAGGCCGGCATCGTCAACTGAGAGACCGTCGCTGGCTGTGTTGATTGTCAGTCAGACAGAGCAACACAACGACCAATGAACCTTTCAGTCATGTCTTTGGGCTGTGGGAGGAAGCCGGAGCACCAAACAGAACCCACACATACTTGTGGAGAACATGCAAACGTCATGCAGAAGACATGCTTCTTGCTGCAAGGCAACAGTAAGCAGTTGGTGTGATCTATTTATAGCTCTCTGCATGATTTGACTACATTATTCTTACAAAGAAGCAAAATCTCAGTAGGCTCCTCTATAAACTGGCCTCTGAAATCTGGTCACTGTGTTTTTTCACTTGAGCATCAACCCGAACTGCTGAATAAAAATTGCTTTCATATTTTAAGGAATACATACAAACTAATAGTCTTACCTATTTTATGCTAGTAATCTTACCTATTTTAGCAAAAATAAGTTTACATTAACTTCCAATTTTGTGAAATGAAGCAGGTAGACTGTAAAGAGTTTAAAACAGCGGGCGCAAAAACATGCAGCAGGTGATTCACTTACCAGGCACAGGTAAGACTGGCATCCATTTAGCCCTTTTGCACCTGATGAATATGTAATGTTTGCGTTTCTGTCAGAAGCCTCAAAATATTGGGAGGAGAACATCCAAATAAGTAGGCGGTCCACACGTAGTGTGATCTATCAGATATGAAACTGTTTGCACTGGCTGTTTTTGAGCCTATTTTTCACCGCCTCTGAAAGGCATGTCTCAACTTCGCGCCACCACGATTCAACATAAGTTTGTTATTGACAAACGAAAAATATCATTCACACACATTCTACCCTAATAGTAATTAACACTCTAATGGCCATGAACATGACAGTTATGTCGATCCCCCCCCCCCCTTTTTTTTCCAAAGGCGAATCATAACTCACTACGCGCTCGCCACGTCTGCACCTGTTGTCTGTTTGTTCAATTCAATTCAATTTCAATGTAGTTTATTTATATAGTGCCAATTCACAACAGATGTCATCTCAAGGCACTTAACAAGAAGTCATTTCAATACATTTATACTAACATTCCAATCAGTTTAAAAGTTTCCTATTTAAGGAATCCCAGCAGATTGCGTCAGTCATTGGCGTGAGGTTGGGCCCCGTTGATGCAGACTTTCCAACCACAGCAATCCTTCAGCAATCCCTCATACTGAGCAAGCATGTAGCGACGGTGGAGAGGAAAAACTCCCCTTTAACAGGAAGAAACCTCCAACAGAAACAGGCTCAGTAGGAGCAGCCATCTGCCACGACCGTCTGGGGGTTTGAGAAGACAGAGACAAATTTGTTCATTTAATTGGATCCCAATTAGTTTTCACCTGAGTGGTTACTAATCTTCCTTGGATCTAATTAATAAAATCTAACAATCATGTACAATACCACAATGACAATTACATACATGAAATAAAAAAATCATACATTTCAGATTACATTCAAAAGTCAGATGTAATTAACTTGTACATTTCCAACCTACCTTGATTTTCACCTGTGCCTCTCTAAGACCCTCCTACTCTGTCTGACACTTCCCTTTCAGTTCGTCACATACCGTGCATCATCGCAGCATGCACTGAGTCGGGAAAAAAAATCCCACAAAAGACGCGCAGCTGTAGCTGGTGTGTTATAATTACTGCACCTGGGACTCAGCCGGAGTTGTGTGAGGTGGGGCGGGGAGGGGGAGCTCTGCACGGGCGAGGCTCTCGGCTGAGTACGTAAGGTCGGAGGAGGAGATGGGTGGAAAAGGCGGGGATAGGTGGGAGCAGGCGTTTCAGCAACCCCAAGAACTACCAGCAGAGACTCAAAGATTACTCTAACATGAGTGAATGAGTCAGAGCAACACTTCTGATATATTTAACTTCAGAAAGTCAATTTTGCATAAAACCCCCCCTTTAATATTTTTTTAAAGAATACATTCCCTTTAGTTCGCTAATATTTTTAGATAAATTATTCAATTCCTGTGATGCTCTGTAGACAGCAGATTTTTGTTGGAAGTTTGTGTTAGCTTGTTTTACAACTAATTTAGTATCACAAGCATATCTAGTACAATGGGTGTGTAACTGTTCAGAGTAAATGAACTCTTAGTAAAATGATTCTGGTTGATCTGTTAGAATATTTTTTAAATGAATATGAATAGGTTGTACTGCAATTTGACATTTAGTAGAAGCCAGGATTAGGTGTGGTTCATTTCAACATTAGTAGAATATGGACATTTTAGGACTAACCAAGCAGCCTTGTTCTGGACAAGCTGCAGCTTTAATAAGCGCAATACGGTGCCTGCATGGAACAGGAATGGCACATGTACACCGCACATATTAAATTTATTAAAGACACACAAAAAATATAATTCAGACTTTCTAACCTAATAGTAATTAACAGCAATTGACTTGAAAGGTAAGGCAAGGCAAGGCAATTTTATTTGTATAGCACACTTTCAACAGCAGGGTAATTCAAGGTGCTTTACATGATTTGGTGATTTAAAAAAAAAACACATAAAAGAAACACACATTACACATGATACACAATAAAGCAAGAGAAAAATAAAAAAAAAGCAAGCGAGCATGAACACATTTCATACATATGACATCAAGCATTTACTCAAAGGCAATTCTAAACAAATGGGTTTTTAGTCTCGATTTAAAGCAGTTCAGAGTTTCAGCAGCTCTACACTGGTCAGGAAGTTTGTTCCAGATAAGGGGAGCATAAAAAGTGAAAGCTGCTTCTCCATGTTTGGTTCTGAGTCTAGGGATGTTTAGAAGGCTAGAGTTGGAGGACCTGAGTGGTCTTGGTGGTTGGTACCATGACAACAGGTCTTCAACATATTTTGGTGCTAAGCCATGTAATGATTTATAAACTAGTAAAAGTATTTTAAAGTCTATTCTCTGAGCTACAGGGAGCCAGTGTAAGGACTTTAGAACTGGGGTGATGTACTCTACCTTCCTGGTTCTAGTGAGGACGCGAGCGGCAGCGTTCTGGATCAGCTGCAGCTGTCTGACTGACTTTTTAGGCAGACCTGTGAAGATGCTGTTGCAGTAATCAATCCGACTAAAGATAAACGCATGGATGAGTTTTTCTAGGTCGTGTTGCAAAATCAGTCCTTTAATCCTAGAGAGGTAGGTTACTCAATCACTAAATTACTAAATCAGGCCCTTAGTGTCTCAAATGGAGGAGCTGAATATATCTCAGACCTACTGTAACCGTTTTCATTCACTCAGGTTCTTAGATCTGCTGGCTAAAGGTTGCTGATGGTAATGTGCCCTTTCTGTTGAACTCAGTGGAAGTGATAAAAGACTTTTCAAAAGCAGCTGAAAGAGCTTTCTTTTAGACATAGCTAAAATTAAATCTATAAATTTAATGTTTGCTGCATTAAAGTTGCAAGAAGCATTGATTTAAAAATAAATAAAAACTATACAGTAAAATAATATATTTTGCCTGACTTGTTTTGTTACTACAAAGTGTGTTGTAATATTTATCTTTGAATGCTAGATAAACTTTATTTATGTATTTTCCCATTCTGCCAGAAAGAGCACTGTCAAAGCTTGTCGCTAGAAGTATATTTTGAGCTGTTTTCTCTCAAGTACATTAGCAGCAGCTTCTGTTGTGTAACATTGCATCTATAATTGAGGAGGATGCATAGATCAGCACACACCTGCTTCAGAAGTCCCCCTTGTGCATATTGGGCTGGAGGAGCTGCAGATCAACTGTCACATTGAGGAAGAAAACCTCAAATCGTGTCTCTTACAGCTGGTCGTCTTTGCTTTGTGTACCATCCAAAGTGGTGGAGTTTACTGTACTGTTGAAGGAGTTAGCAAAGAGAGCGAGAGAGAACCACTTACAGTCCATCAAGCTTGATATAAAGAAACAGTTTATCTCAGAACTCAGGAAAGAAACTCTCCTATATGTCACCTTGCATGGGACATAGTTTTTAAAAAAAATACTGCATACATGAAAGTGAACATTTGCATATCTTTCAATACTGAAGTCAACCATTTACACAGTAGTTATTTTTACTGTTGTGTTTTTCAGAATGATTTCTAAAGACAAAGCTGCAAACTGAACTGTAGCTTTGATCCGCAGTTCTTGGGACTTGTTCTTCCTTTTAATGGAAATTTTGCTCAAAGGAAGATCCTGTCCTTCTGTCATCTCTTTCTTTTCCCCAGTTCTTTTATCTGTTGTTAATTAGAACCTGTGAAGTGATGACTCCTATTGCTGTGTAATTAATCAAGGGTCTGCTGTGGCCATACACAGCACATCATTTTTTGCTCTGGCCACTGAAGAGCAAGGCTCAACAGGGAGAGCAAAGTGTAAATGGGGTTACTGAAGTAATTAAGAGTTTTATTTGGGTGTTTTTATTGAAGAACATTAAGAGTACCACTACTTATACCGTAACACCATGAAATGCACTATGTCGCTATCTAGCCCAAAGAATTGATACACTTCTGACTTTAAATATATTACACTGAAGGCACGGTAAGTTTATTTATACAGCAATATTCATACACATGCCAATTTAAACTGCTTTACAAAACAACAAAGAAAATACAAAAAGAAAGCAATAAAAATCTTTACTTTTAAAAAAAAGAGAGCTTAATATTTCAAACACTACAAGCTGTGGTGTAAAAGAAACAAAAGTTAAAATGTAGATATTTAAATCAATAAATCTGATCTTCAATGTCACGCTTCAATTACTCATCAGTGATTAGTTGAACAGGTTATTAGTCAGATTATTTTGATCAAAAGCTGCAGTAAACGAACATGTTTTCAGTCCTGATTTAGCCAACCGTTTCTGCATATCTCAGGTTTTCAGGGAGTTTGTTTAAAGTTCCCCTGGCATGAAATTCCCCACGATGTTTGGGCCCTTTTTAGTCACACTCTAAGTACCTTAATACTGTATCAAAGGATCGTTAGCCGTAGCTCAGCCTTGTTGTAGAATTGCAGCCCCTACTAGGTGGACCTTCTTTTAGCATTAGCACAGAACGACCGAGTTTTGGTGGGCGGGGCCCAAGCCATGCGCCTCTATTGTCAATTGAGTCGCTAACGTCCGCATCTGATGAAACATTGACAGACATGCATTTGCGCACTACAAATTGCCCAAATTCCAATATTACCCTATGTATGAAATGTAATTAGGTTTAGGCCTAATTATATTGTGTGTTGAACAATAATCTGTTGACAAATTACAGGCCTAATAAAATATTTGATAATCAATATTTGATCAAATTTTTTAAAGAAGTGTTCCATTTGGTTCCTGGCCCCACTTTGGATATGATGAATCTATCCTTAGTAAACGGATACGTACCACAAGAATTTAAAATAGCTGTAATTAAACCTTTACTCAAGAAACCTTCCCTTGATCAAGATGACTTAGTGAATTACAGACCTATATCTAACCTTCCTTTCTTATCCAAAATCCTTGAGAAAATTGTTGCTAATCAAGTCTGTGAGCATCTAAACAGTAACGAGCTGTTTGAAGAGTTTCAGTCAGGTTTTAGAGCTCATCATAGCACTGAAACAGCACTGGTGAAGGTTACTAATGATATTCTCAAGGCCTCAGATAATGGACTTGTGTCTGTTCTGGTTTTGTTAGATCTCAGTGCTGCTTTTGACACAGTCGATCATAATATACTCCTAGAAAGGCTTGAACATGTTGCAGGGATCAAAGGAACAGCACTAGGCTGGTTTAAATCATATTTGTCTGACAGATTCCAGTTTGTTCATCTAAATGATAAATCTTCTTCACTCTCAAGGGTTACTGGTGGAGTTCCACAGGGTTCTGTGCTTGGACCTATTATTTTTACCATATGTATGATTCCAATTGGTAGAATCATTAGACAGCATGGGACAAATTTCCACAGCTATGCCGATGATACACAACTATATTTATCCATAAATCCTGATGAACCCAGTCAGTTAGGTAGATTACAGGCATGTCTGGAAGACATAAAAACATGGATGAATCTAAACTTTTTGCTTTTAAATTCTGACAAGACAGAAGTTGCTGTCTTTGGACCAGAAGTTCTAAAAAAGAAACTGATTAGTCAATCACTTCACCTGGATGGCATTAAATTGACCCCCAGTAATAACGTAAAGAACCTCAGCGTTATTTTTGACCAAGACGTGACATTTAAATCCCCATATTAAACAGGTTTCTAGGATTTCCTTTTTTCACCTCCGGAATATTGCTAAAATTAGAAACATCCTGTTCAGGAGTGATGCTGAGAAACTAGTCCATGCATTTGTTACCTCAAGGCTGGACTACTGTAATTCTTTACTATCAGGTAGTCCACAAAATGCCATTAAAAGCCTTCAGTTGATCCAAAATGCGACAGAAAGAGTTCTGATGAATATTAAAAAGAGAGATCACATTTCTCCTGTTTTAGCTTCCCTTCATTGGATCCCTGTTAAATCCAGAATATAATTTAAGATCCTTCTTCTTACATACAAAGCCCTTAATAATCAAGCTCCATCATACATCAGAGATCTAATTGTTTCATATGTTCCCAACAGAGCTCTCAGACTGCAGGTTTACTTGTAGTTCCTAGGATTTCTAAAAGTAGAATGGGAGGCAGATCTTTTAGTTAACAGGCTCCTCTCCTGTGGAACCAGCTCCCAGCTTTAGTCCGTGAGGCAGACACTCTGTTTACTTTTAAGGCCAGGCTTAAAACTTTCCTTTTTGATGTAGCTTATAGTTAGAATGGCTTAGGTCATCCTGAGCTAGTTAGCTCTGTAGTTATGCTGCTATATGCTTAGACTGCTGGAGGACAGACTTACCAATTTTCTTCACTCTGCTACTTCCTTTTCTACTACTACTCTCCAGTTGTATTACAGTACATTCTGCTATTTCGACTGTTAACTTTGTGTTCTCTCAGTGTTTTTCTCTCCATAGAAGATATACCTGGTCTGGTATCCTGCTTGGCTGGAATGCCCTGTTGGACGGGGGGCATCGACTGGGATGATCCTCCCAGTAACTGAACATCCACTGTGTCCTGTTATCAACTTTTTACTTTCTGTAACATAGAAAGTACTCTTAAATCAGATCTTCTGTTCCTTCTGTGTTTCTGCTCTGTCTTCTCAAACCCCCAGACGGTAGTGGCAGATAGCCGCTCCTACTGAGCCTGGTTCTGTTGGAGGTTTCTTCCTGTTAAAGGGGAGTTTTTCCTCTCCACCGTCGCTACATGCTTGCTCAGTATGAGGGATTGCTGAAGGATTGCTGTGGTTGGAAAGTCTGCCCAACCTCACGCCAATGACTGACGATGAAATGACTTCTTGTTAAGTGCCTTGAGATGACATCTGTTGTGAATTGGCGGTATATAAATAAACTGAATTGAATTGAATTGAATCCATCCACACATACATCCGTCCTCATTACGTCTCTAGCTTCACCACGACAGTAATGGCTCAGTTATCGGCTACTATAACTATGTAATGGCGTTTCAATTTGATCCGGAATCTGATCCGGATGGCGAGGCACCTGAGGAGGAACCAGAAAGGTAGCGCATGTCTTCCACAGTTCCAATATTGGCAAAAAACAAATAAACGAGTCAGTTTATTTGTTTTTTGCCAATATTGGAACTGTGTATCATCTCATACCAGTGTTCGTACCAGTTGCCCAGCATGGAGGCACGGGGTTGTATTTTGGGGTTGTTTAGCAGCCAGAAGACCTGAACAATTTGCAGTCATCGAGTCAACCATTACCTACCTATGTATACAAAAGTATTGTACTGCTAAATTTTAGCCCATCTGTCTGAAAGCTCAAGCTTGACTGAAATTGGGTCATGCAAGCAATCAAGCAATATTCTATAAAGAGCAGGCACAAATTCCTCCATAATAATTTGCAAGACTGATTCAAATTCAAATTCAAAAATACTTTATTGATCCAAGAGGGAAACTAAGTGTTGGTATAGCTCATATAATTAATTCTTTAAGGAGATGAGGTCATACAAAAAACTGCTTCATCTGTGTTTTGTAAACAACTAAATTTATTGTGTATTTTTAAACTTGAGGTTAGCTTCAAAAGATTTTACGTTCAAAAAAAGTCTTGTTCGCTTCTGTTGTGCCATGATACATGAAAACATATAAATGAAAGAGGATTTGCTCTTTTTTTTACCATGCCCAAAGCAATATGTGTGAATTTGTTGAACTCACAAAGGATCTCCTCACTACCTGAGTTTTTACAAATACTGGAGTTTCCCACTTTCTTTAATAGTATTGAATTATAAGATTTTGATTACATTATTGAAATGTTTTGAATTTTATGGGAGATGATCTCTTTGCTATCTGCAGTGTTGCTGCCTTTTCCAGGAGTACCTGAAGACACAGGGCTAGTGCAGCAGAGTAGCACTGTTACTCTGCAGCAAGAATTTCCTGGGTTCCAATCCCAGCCTGGGGTCTTCCTGCATGAAGTTCGTATGTTCTCCTATGCATTTGGGGTTTTTTCTGGATACTCTGGCTTCCTCCCACAGTCCAAAAAACCCATGTGAGGTCAACTGTAATTGAATCAATTTGCTCTTGGGTATGAATGTGCGCGTGCACGGTTATTTGTCCTGTTTTCCTCATCTCGGCAAACAGTCCAGATATACCCTGCCACTCAAACAATGACCACTGGCGATAGGAACTGAGAATAATTAAAATTTAAAAATGAGTAAAAGTTAAATACATAATTGTAATATGACAAATTTAGGCGGAAGAAGCACATTTTCAAATGTTTTTTTAATAACAACATGAAACCTTTGAAACCAATATCTACATTAAGTAATGTATACATGTTAGAGCATTGTAAAGTTCTTCCAGTGACAATGTAAATTCTTTACTATATGTTCACTTGACCTCAAATGGCACCATAGGCTCGGTAGAGCTGAGGCTTGTTTACACACAGGCACATGTGTGTGAAGTGAAGTAACTCTGCATGGGTAGAGTAGCCACAAAATTGTACTCGAGTAGAGAAGCAATATTTCAAATGTTACTCAAGTAGAAGTAGAAAGCATGATGCAGTAAAACTACTCCTAGAAGTATTTTTTTCAAAAAGTTACTCAAATAAAGGTAATTGAGCAAATACAATTAGTTGTTACAAACATCTGATAAGTAGCTACAGAAGGCAAATTATCAATAGCTCGTATCACTGACTCATACCCTTCAAAGAGAACAGCCACGGGAAAGTGTTATATTAATATATCACACCCACTGCACAATATATCAATAATTTCACTGCTGTTCAACTAATAATAAAAAATAAAAACATGAAGGCTTTTATTACTCACCAGTGACTCAAAGCACAGGCCTGTGAACATGTTGTGAACACATAGTAAACATTTTATATGCAGTCTGTGGTCAGTGATCCTGTCAGAATCAGTGAGTCATGCTCCTTTTGTGTTAACAGTACAGATGGTGGCTCATTTTTCAGCTTTGAATGCTTGTGCTGAAGCTGCTACTTTGTCCCTGGAAAGAAACATTGATGCATGAAAAACTATTATCAGTTTGTATTTTGCTTAAATTAATATACGTAGACATTATTATATGTAGCTCTCCATCCATCCATCCATCCATCCATCTTCTTCCGCTTATCCAGGGTCGGGTCGTGTGGGCAGCAGCTTAAGCAGAAAGACCCAGACCTCCCTCTCCCCAGCCACTTGGGCGAGCTCCTCGGGGGGGAATCCCAAGGCGTTCCCAGGCCAGCCGAGAGACAGTCCCTCCAGTGTGTCCTGGGTTTTCCCCTGGGTCTCCTTCCGGTGGGACGTGCCCGGAACATCTCATCAGGGAGGCGTCCAGGAGGGATCTTGACCAGATGCCCAAGCCACCTCAACTGGCTTCTCCCGATGTGGAGGAGCAGCGGCGCTACTCTGAGCCGCTATCTCACCCTATTTCTAAGGGAAACCCCAGACACCCAGCGGGGTAAACAAATTTCAGCAGCTTGTATCCGTGATCTTGTTCTTTCGGTCACTACCCAGAGTTCGTGACCATAGATGAGGGTAGCACTTGAGAAAGGACCCCATCCCTGACCCGGAGAAGGCACTCTACCCTTTTCCGGCTCAAGACCATGGTCTCGGATTTGGAGGTGCTGATTCTCATCCCAGTCGCTTCACACTTGGCTGTGACCCGTTCCAGCGCAAGCTGTAGATCACATTCCGATGAAGCCAACAGGACCACATCATCTGCAAAAAACAGAGACCAAATCCTGAGGGCACCGAAATGGATCCCCTCATCCCCTTGGCTGTACCTAGAAATCCTATCCATAAAAGTTATGAACAGAATCGGTGACAAAGGGCATCCTCGGTGGAGTCCAACTCTCACCAGAAACGAGCCCAACTTACTGCCGGCAATGTGAACCAAACTCTAACACCAGTCATACAGGGACCTAACAGCCCATATCAAGGGGCCAGGTACCCCATACTCCCGGAGTACCCCCCACAGGACTTGCAGAGGGACATGGTCGAAAGCCTTCTCCAAGCCACAAAAAACATGTATACCAGTTGGGTGAACTGTCACGGACCCTCCAGGATCCTGCTGAGGGTGTAGAGCTGGTCCAGTGATCCATGGCCAGGACAAAAAACGCATTGTTTCTCCTGGATCCGAGTTTCAACTATCCGTTGGACCCTCCTCTCCAGAACCCCAGAATAGACCTTACCAGGGAGGCTCAGGAGTGTGATCCCAGTGTAGCTGGAACACACTCTGTGGTCCCCCTTTATAAATAGGGGGACCACCACCCTGGTCTACCAATCCAAGGGAACTGCCCCCGATATTGCAGAGCCGCGTTAACCAACACAGCCCCTCAATATCCAGAGCCTTAAGGAACTCCGGGCGAATCTCATCCACCCTTGCCACCGAGGAGCTTTTTTCCCCCCGGTGACTTCAGCACCAGAGATTGGAGAGCCCGAACCAAAGTCCCCAGACTCTGCTTCCGGATTGGAAGGTGTACTGGTGGGATTGAGGAGGTCTTCAAAGTGTTCCATCCACCTACCCAAAATGTACCGCGTCAAGGTTAGCAGCACACAACCCCCACTGTAAACAGTGTTGGTGGTGGACTTTTGCATTGTACTTCAAAGTTGTAACGAGGCCTCCCTTTGTCTGATTTGAACATTCCCTGAACTTAATTTTAAAAAAATGTGTTATTAGAATAGGATTACTCATGTAAGAATGACTTTGACATGTAAAGACAGACAGGCTCTTTTAAATATAGCAACGTGGCTTACCTGTGGTCATCAGAAATAGTTTTTACTAGACTTCAAGTGGATATTTTAAAGGGATAAACCAATGTGTCCCTATGTAAAAAAAAGAAGTGATCGCCCACTTTGTTCCATCATGAATAAACATGAACTACTCTTATTTTTAGTTTAATTTTACCAGTCATATCAGTATCCAATTTCTGTGAGGCCTGCATAATTTCAACCTACCTTAAACTGAACCTGCATAACAACATAAAGTGGACTAAGATACCTCAAACAGCAACATTTCATTAGCTTTTGTAAGAAATTAAAATTGATTGATAAAGTTGGCATATTAGTCTGGAAAGGGTTACAAAGCCATCTCTAAGGCGTTGGGACAACTGTGAACCACAGTGAGAGTCATTATCCACAATGTAGAAAACAGAACAGTGTGGTGAACATACACAAGAGTGGTCTACCTACCAAAATGACTCAGAGAATGTGTCATAAACCCACCCAAGAGATCACAAAAGAACACTGAACAACATCTAAAGAACTCCAAGTTCACCTTTAAAGGGGCTATATGCAATTTTCTGAAATTTAAACTCGCGACTGACACCTGTGGCCAAAAAACGGAACTGCTCTTCCTTTCTGCTCGCTCTCACAGCGCGTGCTTGTACGCCGGTCCTTCTCAATCTTCGATCTTTTTCGGGCACTTGTCAGGGGTTTAACTTTTCTGGTCTTATGTGGAGTTACTGTTGGTGTCAGAGTTGTCCTGGGTCTCTTCTGTGTATTCGCTTGCGAGTGCTGACTAGCGGTAGTGGCAGAGTGATCTGAAACGTTTAACATGAACACGCTTGACGTCACATCCGCAGACAGCGCGGGAAAATCCGACCCGACAAAAAATAGAAAAAATTGGATGCAGGCATTAAAAGGCATTAAAACAGGCATTAAAAACAGCAGTTATTAAACCACTGCTAAAAAAATTATAATTTGGACAACATGGTCGAACTCTCTGGTACAGTGCTTGGCTGGTTCGAGTCTTACCTAAAGAACAGGGACTTGTTTGTTTCAATAGGAAACTTTTCATCAGAACGAACAGAAATCACATGTGGGGCACCCCAGGGCACCATCCTGGGGCCCCTCTTATTTAATATCTACATGATCCTACTAACCCAGATTAAAACAACCAAAACGATTAGCTACCATAACTATGTAGATGATACTCAGCTCTACATTGCAATGTCACTAGGTGACTTTGAACCAATTCAAACCCTAAGTAAATGCATCGAACAAATCAATGAATGCATGTGCCATAACTTTCTCCAGCTGAACAGTAACAAAACAGAAGTAATTACTTTTGGACCTAAAGAGGAACGATCAAGAGTTGACACACAGCTTCAGTTAATACAGCTAAAACCACTGATCAGGCCTGAAATCTAGGTGTAGTTATGGACTCAGACCTAAACCTCCATGGTCACATAAAGGAAATAACAAGGTCAGCCTTCTATCACCTGAAGAACATTTATAGGATTAAAGGACTGATGTCGCAACAAGACCTTGAAAAATTCATCTATGCGTTTATCTTTAGTCGGATTGATTACTGCATCAGCGATCTCACAGGTCTGCCTAAAAAGTCAGACAGCTGCTGCTGATCCAGAAAGCTGCTGCTTGTGTCCTCACTAGAACCAGGAAAGTAGAGCACATCACCCCAGTTCTAAAGTCCTTACACTGGCTCCCTGTAACTCAGAGAATAGACTTCAAAATTATTTTACTAGTTTATAAATCATTGAATGGCTTAGCACCAAACTATATTGAAGATCTACTGTTACTATACCAACCCACCAGAGCACTCAGGTCCTCTAATTCCAGTCTACTCAACATCCCTAGAATCAGAACCAAACATAGAGAAGCAGATTTCATTTTCTATGCTCCTCCAATCTGGAACAAACTTTCAGACAACTGCAAAGCTGCTGAAACACTGAGTTTTTTTAAATCACAACTAAAAACTCATCTGTTTAGAGCTGCATTTGAGTAATGCTTTCATGTATCATATGTTTTGTGTGTGCTTCTTGCTTTATTGCTCTTTTTACTTTATATGCTTTGTCTGTGTTTTACTGCTATTTTTATTTTACCCTTTAATCATGAAAAGCACCTTGAATTCTTGTTGTTGAAAGTGTGCTATACAAATAAAATTGCCATACCTTACCTTGCCTTGAATAATTTTTAAGCCCCCTTTATATAGGGGGCTCAACACACAGCCCTGTGTGCTGAGCCCCGTGCTCTACACCCTCTTCACCCTCGACTGCACCCCCACCCACACCAGCAACACCATTATCAAGTTTGCTGATAATACCACTGTGGTGGGGCTCATCTCCAGGGGGTTGAGTCCGTCTATTGGGATGAAGTTGAGCGGCTCCGTGTCTGGTGTGGGGATAACAACCTGGTCTTCAACACCACCAAGACAAAGAAACTGGTGGTTGATTATAGGAGGGAAAAAACTGACTTTTACCCCCTGTACAGTGGTGGGGACTGTGCGGAGAGGGTGGCTGCCTACAGGTGGCTCTGGGCGTTATCAGTGAGCAGGACCTGACCTGGAGTGTTAACACTAGTGCTCTGGTGAAGAAGGCCTCAGCAGAGAACATACTTTCGCAGAATCTTAAGGAAAAACAACCTGGGCGAGAAACTGCTGTTGTCCTGCTACCGCTGCAATTTAGAGAACATTTTAACATATCGTGTTTGCACTTGGTTTCCTAGCTGTACAGTTTCAGACAGGAAAGCGCTCCAGAGGGTCACAAGCACAGCCCAGAAGATCATCGGTGGCCCTCTCCCTTCTCTGGAAGAACTATACAATTCCCTCTGCCTCAAAAGAGCGAAATACATTTCACAGGACTCATCCCACCCCCGACACTCTCTGTTTGCTCTGCTGCCTTCAGGCAGAAGATACCGGACAATTAAAACAAGGACAGACAGATTAAAACACAGTTTCTACTCGAGAGCCATTATCACCCTAAATGCTGCTGCTAAAATCTGAGTGCCTTTTAGTGCAATATTCTTCTTTTTCTTTTTTTGTACAATATTAGGGAGCCATGCAATAGGAAATTAAATGTGGTTGATGCGTATGTTGTCTTTTTTGCAAATTTATTTATTTTTATTTTCGTTTTAATTGCTTTTATTCTTTGTATCTTTGCACCGGTGGATTGCATCCAATTTCGTTGTACATTGTACAATGACAATAAAGCTATTCATTCATTCATTCATTCATAAAGCACTGTATTCTTGAAAAAACCCAGCTTTTTTAGACCAGTTCAGATCACAGTGTGGCTGGTAATTTTAAAGTGTAGCTTTCTGAATCTGATTTGGGTGGAGCATCTTTCAATGATTTCATGTGACTTCAGATTTTGGTGTTGCATGGTTGTTAGACATGACCCAGAATATTTTATGTAGGAAACACTCTTGTACTGTCTAATATGAGTTGTAAATTTAGGTCTCTGCTGGGGCTGTAGACTGCGAGCAAGAGCTGGTACAGCCGAGGGAGTGAGTTTTCCCCATGGTTGTCACTATACGTCACTATTATAACCCCCAAGCCCCTAGTGTACCAAGAATTCAACGTGGGGTCAGGAATCAGGCAATTAAGAGTGCTGTGGATGTGGATAAGAGCCGACAACCAATGGAGGAGGGCAGAAGGAGTCAGGAAGGCTTGAACCTCTCCTCCCCCCTCAGGGAACTGACTGGTTTACAATCCTCTCCCTTCTACATGAACAGAACAACTACTTAGTCACAGTGTTTATTCAAATCAAGCCAGTGCACACGTCTCCATTTGCACTGTGACTTACTGTACAATGTTCAAAACGTGCCATTAGCATAATTTTGGTTGTTCATGACTTACTAATTGATAGAATAAACAGGGTTAATATGAGGCAGTGTTAAATATTTTTTTATAGATTTTATAGATAGATGAGAGATTAGCATTTTGGTAATCTTTTACTTAACTGCGGGTGGAAAAGAAAAGTTTTCTGTAGTGTTTTTAAAAGCTAGTTAATATATATAATAAATGTATATATAAATATCCTAATCAAAGTTAATAGATTTGTACAAAACACTGATCATAAACCATTGAGATTTAATGCAACTCTTCCAATATCATCAGTGTAATAATTTCTGAGAACTGAACACCAGTCAGTCATTTATGTTGCTTACGCCACACATAATGAGAACAGTTCATCATAATAAAACTTTCCCCAGTTGGATGATAAATTGCCTTATCTTTTCTAATTCCATCTCCAGCTGATAAAGAAACTGCTCTCCCTCAAACCCCACAACAGGAGCGCAAAGCTGCACATTTACAGCTATGGGTACACGAGAGCATCAAGTTCTATTTCTGTGCGAAAGTGACTGCTCTTTATTTGCCTGCATGCACTGCTCTGTGAGTGCTGTTGGATACAGAAGGGGTGATGGAGGAGAGAAAGTGTATGAGTTTTACACTACTGACAGTACAGTGCAGCTGCTTTTCCTTTTGAAGGGTCTCCAAACACCTGCCACTGCTGCTGCGGATGGAAAAGCTAAGTTTTACTGATCAAACTCTGTTTTGATCATAAATTAGTTGAAAGAGAGCTGACTGTTCATGACGTTCAATCTAAACACCTCAAAAGAATTCATGTCCATTGGTCTATGGACCATATAGTCCTATGGAGTATCCTGATTTACTGGCATAAATGTGAAGGCCAAATAGGATATTTTAGAACCAGAAAAACTACAAATCTTGAAAGGAAGAAGCACAAATAAATTGCAAAGTGAATATGTAGTTTTAAAATGTAGCTTCATGACAAAGTATTTTGACTTATGGCCACAAAACCAGAAGTTTACCTTTATACATATATGACTTAGCGTCCATAACAGTATCGTTTTATGTCTAGCTATAGATGTAAACAGCAAACTGATTGTTGTCTTTTTTAGCAGGATTATGTTGAATAGATGTAGGATAAGGCTAAGGGATAGAGAGAGCACTTTTGCTACAGAAATCATTTGCACAGGAAATATGGATTAGCTCCAGATGAAACAAGTACAGGTAAATAGGACAGATTTCTTCTCACCCACCAAGAATAGTCTCTTTGTTGGAAACACTTTTCCCCCAGGATAATGAAACTATTTTGTATTATGGCGAGGAAATGCAAAATTGAGGGAAGAAGACAAAACAAAGTTCATGCCATGGCAAAGAAAAGTACCTTGATCAGGGAGTCTGCAGGCAGAGAGAATAGTGTATGAGCAATAGGATTTATCAGGTCAGAAAACGTTTTCTTTTACTGCAGTTTTTAGTTTTTATATCATCACATGACAGACTGTGTCCTTAGAACAACATTTTGGCAGCTACATTACTGTTTCTTTGTTTTAGTCATGTAAGTAAACATAACTATCTTGATCTACAAGGAATAACACAAAATTAATAATTGTAAAAAATGATGATGTGTGCCATTTAATGTATTTACAGTGTTTTAATAGTTTCTTTTTTTAGAGTTTGTGCTGAATTATTTACATCAGACATTGGTGGTCAATGCCAAATGTTTCTGAGGTGCATACCTAGATTTGCCCAAATAAATAAAACATTTATATACATAACATTTACATGGAAAATATTTTTCTTCTTTGCAGATCTATTTCACTCTATCTCTTTGATTACTTTTTTTTTTTGGTCCAGCAACCATTTCAGTTGATTCATGGATGTGCTTGTCATTGTCTACATTTTTTCTCCAATTTTCTGAGCTGCCAGACTCAATTATATTGATGCAAAAATGATGAAAATCACCAAATCCCAGCTTAATTGAGCTGGAGAGTCTCAGGTGTCTTATTTCCATGTTTTGTCCGCTGTCTCCACAACACCAGTTGTTACAAAAATGGAGATTTGTTGAAGGCCTCATTTAAGCTCCCATGTCACCGCTGGTGAGACAGCTGATGGCTGTTTGTGCTGTTCCAGAGAGAAACAGGTTTCAGCAGGCCCAACATTTCCAACATCCAGGGCAGGATTCTTCAGGCTCTGATAAGACTTTTTTTATTTGTCACTCATGAGATGCAGGTTCCTCCCCATTGCTACAGCCTAGATGTCTCCAAACAGAATGAAAGGACTGCCTGTGAGTCCAAAACACATAAAAAATCCTCCTCTTTTCAGTTTGTCCTTTCATTAGCTGTGAAATAGCTAATATAAAAAGGCTTTAGATCATATTGACAACTTTTCCTTTTTAGTTGTGTTTGAGCTTATACAGAAATATTGTTTTTGAAAAGTGTGATCATATCAAGTACTAAACACCAGGCTTTCATCAATGCAAAATATATTGGCCACTTAAAACAATGGTAGAGATACCATGTCTTCTTAATTTAATAAAGTAAAGGTTTGTGAGAAGGTTTGTCCAATGAGGTATTTAACAGTGCTCTATCATGATGCAGATGCCAGTAATTCACCACAAAGGTTTCTGGTGACTTAAAAATTGTCATTCTAAAAACCAAAATAGTAGTAACATTCAGGTACACATTCTGATTTTTACAGCGGTTCTGACCAGCATTTTTATGCTAAGGCACACAGGTGCAAGCACTCCCATTTTTACCAAAAACCTTATCGCCAGAATGCTTTATAATCTATTAGTAACCCATGCACAGATTGTGTTGAACATAGCAGCAGTGAATTGAAGCAGCTAAAAGTTTTTTTTTAACAGTTAACTAGCTCATACACATTCTGATTTGTGCTCTGGTTTTGACCAACATTTTTACGCTAAGACACACAAATGCAAGCACTCCCATTTCTCCAAAAACCTTATTGCTAGAAAGCTTTATAATCTATTATTAACCCATAAAAAGAGTGTGTCTAACTACCAAAAAGTTAAAGTCAAACCTTAATCCGAGATCAAGGTCACGGCACTTAAACTTTATTGAACCACCTGCTTTAAGTATTTTTTACAACAATATGTCACTTGTCACTAAAAAGTCACTTTAAGCTAAAGCTAAACATGTTGCAGTTGAAAAATAAATCAAAATACTGATGTACAACCTGTTCACTTGGCTCAGACATTGAGAAGAAATAGTCACTGAGCTGCAGGTTATCATAGTTTGACATATAGAAGTAATATTTGGAGAGAGCAGTTATTGATTTAATTAATAACATGATCTACACACACCAGCAGGCACTTTATACTGGCAGACAACACGTGAAACATAAATCCCACTGATGCTCATGACACTTCCCAACACCTCGATTAATTGTCCTAAGTTATCTGTCATTGCCATAGCATGAATTGCTAATTCCTTGGTGCTTCTATTGAAACCAAACAATTGCTACAGAAACATTGTTTTTGCTGACTAAGGAGAGATCCCCCTTCAATTACTTGTATGATTCTATGGTGACAATTGTTCTGATCTCCTTTTCTTTCTTTGGAGTGTTCGCCCCATCCCTTATTGTTTTGCCACTAAGGAGTCACATCCAATACTTTCAATACATGCATATTAGAAAAAACAATCTGTTTTCTGTTTAAAACAATTGGCAGTCCCACTCTGTGGCTATATATGCAATATAATTTGTCATATCAGTTAACTGTCATACAATTTTAGGAAGTTGTGGCTCCAAAGGCTGTTTTTTTGCCAAATTTATACCAACAGTTGTTTTGCAAAATAATAAAAAATCAGATTGTGATTTATTTATGTATCATACTTTCAAGACTTCTACTTTTTCTAAATTTAAATTGTGATTAAGTTTGCCCTTTAATGTGGAATCTCTGAGTCGATAAAAGGGAAAGTATAGTTTTGGGGGTTTTTTTACTTGAGGGATGAATAACAAATTTCAGCATAGAGTGGAACTCTGGAACCTTGTTTTGGAATTCATAAAAGCTCTTTGGGATTCATGCTCATTTACATCTCTAATAGTGGAGATATAAAAAAACAACCTGCAATGCAGCTGTGCATGAAATCCTTTTTTGCATGTTAAGTGCATGTCTTTCACATGCTTCTTACCTGCTTCATACCTGTTTTTGTAAACGAGCAACATGTGTTTATGTAAAAATGGATCAGAACTGCAATGTTCATCTGTTTTTAAATTACTTAGATTTTTAAACACATAGATCTTTTTTAAATATAGATTTTCACAGTCTGCTGAAAGTCAATTCTCCTGAAAACGATAACTGACAATAATGCAAAAGAAAACACATTTATTTTTACATTATATTATATTTACTTTAACCTTTCTACCTGAAACCTACTTAAATATCAATTTGTATTGAACAATATATATTTCCTGGCTTCTTTGAGCACTGTCAGTGTTTTCCAGGTCACTCTGGACTCCCTGCAGCTTTTTGTCACCAGACAATTGGGGAAAAAAAGTCATAGATTAGAGTGAGTGCCTCACCATGTCTTTGTACTTTAAAATGTGCCCAGGAGGGACAATACCAAAAAGAACAGTATCTATTTTCTTTACCTTCATTATATTTTAATTAATTTTTGTGTGTATTTCTTTGTATGGTTCTGTGTAAAGGATTTTTAACATTTATCATCTGTTGTGTTTCATTGTTAAATCCATGAAGGTATGTATCTGTCCTTACATAAGAGTTTCGTACAGGTTGTGTGCATGCGTGTGTGTGTTCAGGCAGTGTATCTGGGTCATTGTCTCACCTTTGCTACTGCTATCCCTCTCTTTCCTTTTCTATTGGCCTGCAGGTTGATTTTCTGGCCGCTTTTTATCTAAATCCTGATTAGGTGTCATATTTTGTCTTTAACTCTGCAGTTGGAGTGCCCTCTAGAGGAATAAAAGTTCAACTGCAGTGTCAAGAATCCCTCAAGGCAGTGAGAACACTGCCAGGAGACCTTACTCTAGCCCTTCCGCTCTCCCGGTGGGGTCACACAGACCCGAGGCTGTTTACATCCTCCGGTCAGTATTTACAGTTATCGCCGTGCACCGTCTTTGGGGGCTCTCAGTGACCCCAGACCTGTCCTTCCAACCCATGCGCCATGCCGTTGGGGTCAGATTGTCGCCAGGGTCGGGGGTCACACGGACCTCCTGTCCTAAACTGCGAGCTGCACTGGTGGGGTCAGAATGGCCCTGTTCACTCTGCCCTGAACACCAAGCCAGGACTGCAGGAGGGCTAGAAGAAGGTGTCCAAATTGTGGTTCGGCGAGCATTTGTGGCCCTTGGAATTATTTTGTGTGACTGACTGCAGTTCAAGAATGGTATAAGTTTGGCCCTCCTGCAAATGGAGCTGATCCAGATTAACACGTTTTGTAACTTTTTAGAATATTATTTTTGACGATTTTATATCTCCTTAGATGGAAAATACAACATAAAGTATTTTCCTTTTATTAGCCATGGTTTTTATTTTATTTATTTTTTTAACTTTCATTTTAATATCATGGTAAATTTGGCCAAAAGCATCCAGTGGCCCTGGCGGAGGTCTGTGCTCTCTGAGTGCATTTCTAGTTGAAGAAAAATTTTATTTCAAGGAATAAACTAAAACATCTTCTAGACTAAGAAAATAGAAAACATTTGACAAAAAATTTTAGAAAGCGGTAGACCTTTCTTTTACTAAGGGAAAAGTCTCAGACTTTTTTCAGAAATACAATAATCATTTTTTTTCTACTTTGTTTCATTTCAGTGCTGCATCTTTAATTTATTGTTGGACAGGTGAAAATAAAATAAATCACAATAAAATTATTTTGCATTTTTAACTGGGGAAAAAGTTTTCCCCTGAATGCTTTTAACTTGTTGATTTTGGCCTGTGATGCAAAAGTTTAGACACCACTGCTGTAGAAGTTGATCCTTCAGTGTAAAACTTCCAGGATTTAGCTTCATCCAAACAAGAATGAGCTGCATGAACTACAACCTAATTAACATAATCATATACCTATAAAATGTACCATATTTTGCTTTGTTACATGGACAAACTTCAATTTACTTTTAGGGGGATTTTGAGTGATAGACCAACACAAGGCAGTATTTATTCGTGTTAAACCCCATAAATTAATACTTTGGCAAGCCACCCTTTGCTGCAATTCAAGCTATGTTTGAGGTATCTCTCTCTAACAACTTTTCACATCTAGAGACAGAATCTTTTGCCCATTCTTATGTGCAGAGAAGCTCAACCTTAGTCAGATTGGATGGAGAGCGCCTGTGAACATCACTTTTCAAGTCTTGCCACAGATTTAGTCTGACCACTAATTCTAATACATGAAAATATTTTGATCTTAACCATTCCATTGAAGTTTTGGCTTTCTGTTTAGGATGATTCTCTTATATGCAGCCTCTAACACATTTTCTTCCCCTATTGCTGAGCATTTAACTCCATCCATTTTCCCATTAACATCAACAACTTTTCGTATCTCTGTTGAAGACAATCATCCCCACTGAATGATGCTGCAAAATTT
The DNA here is from genome assembly GCA_963556495.2 of Valencia hispanica. Taxonomy (NCBI): domain Eukaryota; kingdom Metazoa; phylum Chordata; class Actinopteri; order Cyprinodontiformes; family Valenciidae; genus Valencia; species Valencia hispanica. The sequence goes on from OY747711.1 coordinate 21,620,045, forward strand.
TTGTTTTCCTCCACATATACATTGTGTTTCACATGTAGACTTGAGAGTTTAAGTGTTTGGATTCTAACCACAGTACCCTTTTCGACATTTTGGCTGTGCCCCATTGACAGTTTAGAGCAGACTTTATGCTTTTTATGGCTATATTCCAACAATGCCTTTCTTTTTCTATGAAGACCAGATCTGTGGACTGCAAGACTGATTGTTGTACTATTGACATATGTTTACACCTGGATCTCTGCATGTTCTACAGAGTTAACATGGGTCTCTTGACTGCTCCTCTGACCAAAGCTCTGGTTTACATGGACATTTTGTCTCATGAGCTCTGCAGTTGTGCCAAAGTCTTGTCATTTTCAGTGGATAGATTTAGCATTGTTCTATTAGATGTTCAAAGCTTGAAATATTGTTAATGATCTAATACGGCTTTAAACCTTTCCACAGTTTTATCCCTGACGCGTCTGCTGTGTTTCCTGGTTTTCATGTTGATGTTCGTTCTCCAATGTTCTCTGACAAACCTCTGATGCCTTTGTGTTCATACTGAACTTAAATTACACATAGATAGACACTAATTACAAATTTCGTGGCTTCTAAAGGCAAGTGGTTGCAGCTATTTTGATATAAAGGTATCAAAGTAAAGAGGATTGTAAACAAGTTCATTGCACTTTTTTTCAATTTAGATTTGTAAAACCTAAAATCATACAAGGACCAAGACTAATCTGGTTCTGCTTTTAAATCAAAAACATTGTATCTAGATGATTGCACTTTTTCATGCCAAAGACTACTCTAATATTTAAATGCAGGAAGCAATTATCTGCGTTCTGGAACTGCTGTCGTATAATTACAGCAATTGAAAACATTTTAGATAACTTCAAGCACCGATAAATAGGTTTGGTTCAAAGGGGAGCTTTCATTCTGAACAGCTGGGAAGCAGCTGTGACTGTTTAAAAATGCTTTAAAGAAAGGTGTTACTAATGTTAGAGACAGGAGAGCCGTAGAAGAACATTAAGGCTGTCACCAAAGAGCTTGTAAAGCTATTAAGGAATCTATAAAACTGTTAAGATGTTCCCATTGTGTTATGGTGAAAAGAAACTAAGATGAATCTGTGGAAAAAAGACTGGCATTTTAGAGAGAAATGTGTTATGCAGTCTGAGCAAATTTGATTTCAGGCAAAGGTCTTTTAGTGGAACAATTAACTGAAGCATCCATTCAAAAACACAAAGGAATGGCTAAAAAGAAACAAACCAAGTGGTTTAAATGTACTTAAAGTGAGCTCACTTTTAATGGCGCTGAGATTTAATACTGGGAAAAAGAATCCTTCAAAGAATTAAAGAACCTGAACATGTAACAGCAGAATAGAGGCCAAAAGTTTAACTAGAAATGGCTGTTAATAATAATAACACTATGTATGTTTTATTTTACTGTGTGATAGCCTTTTGTTATTGTTAGAATTTGCTTTCACTCTGTAGGGTTGTTTGCATGCATCTGTCAAGAAGGTCTAAATTCTGTTTCCACCTTAGGAATTCTTACCACAACCAGTAAAGCATGTAATTATAATATTCTTATAATACAGTAGCTTGACAGCAGGGGGAGCCAGAGGTACTTTCTGAAGAAAAATATTAATGTGGAACCAGAAGCTGTTCATGCTGCAAGAGGAAGGCTAGATGAATATATAGATGAAACGTGAAAAATTAGAATATTGTGCAAAAGTTCCTTTATTTCAGTAATTCAAATTAAAAGGTGAAACTGATATATGAGATGGTCTCATTACATGCAGACTGAGCCACCTTGGCGGAGGTCTGCACTCTCTAAGTGCTTTTCTGGTTTATTCCTGTGTCCTGTTGTTTGTGACATTGTATTTTGTTCTCCTGGATCAGCAGTGTTCTTTCCCCCTTGTTCTGTATTTTTCCTTGAGTCTTAGTTCAGTGCTTTAGTGTTAGAATTTCTCCTTCCCTCAGCCTACCGGTTTGCTTCCTTCCACAGTTGTTCCCAATCACCTGGTTTCCTCACCTGCATCCAATGTCATTCCCCACTCCTTCCTCTATATATTAGCTCACCGGCTTCATTGCTCATTGATGGATTCTATTGTTGCACTGCCGGTTCTCTGTCTGTGTTCCGTGACCTGCACACCCTTCAATTACCTTTGTAAGTTTTTCTTTTGTTTATTATTAAAGTACTCTGTTATCGCCAGCAATCTCTGGATTTGGGTCCTTTCACAAGCTACCAAACCTGGCATGAGTAGTATTTGTCACTAGAGATTTATTGTTGTGAGTTATTTTATTTTAAAACAGTAGTAAAATGACTGAAGATTAAATTTCTTAAGAGACATTAGGACAAGTGACATGTTTGCCATTTTGTACTAAGACTTCTGAAAGTGAACAAACCAAATAAAAGTGTGAAGTTTTTCAGCATTTACCACACAGTTATCTAAAACATGGTTTAAACTGAATTAAACTCTCAACATGCAGCATAAAAATTACCATTTTATGAAAGAGACCACCAAGCAACTATAATTCTTTAAAGAATCCAAGTTTTGTTTAGGTGCAGTAAGGTTTGTAATAAATAGTTGTTCCAATTGTTCAACAAGGAATTGAGGATTAGCTTTGTAATGGGATTGGAAATGTCAGTAACAAAGCTATTACAACAAAGCTATTCTTTGGCAACAAAACTGTCAATACTCCTGATGTAAGCAAATTGAGTCAGGCACATTTACTCACACAGGCCTTATGGTTTAATTTTAATCAAATCATGCCCAATTATTTACACTTGAACACACCTTATATCGTTTGGGTCAATTATTTTCCCCTACAGTTATCTATAACCCCTTTTCAACACAGTGGTGTTTTTTTTAATGTTTAGCTGCAGAAATAGGGAACATGTAACATATTAAGGAAATCAGATAGTATAACTGGGGATTTATTAATTCTGTTCATTGTTATACATCCATTGTCATCTTCTGTGATTCATGCTTTGAACTCATTGTTTTTGTTTCCTCTTGCTCATTAAAATTGTTTTGCTTTGATAAATACCTGTGGGATTAGCTTCAGTGTCAATTTAGGTTGTGAAATTATTGTATAGATGTTGTTTTTTCTTTCTTTTTTGAAAGCCTTACCTGCAGTAAGATCACAGCAGTCAAAACAGGCAGATTGTAAAATGTAATTCTGGTTTCATTCCATAGACGCTTCTTAAGAAGTGTGTCTGGATCCGACTATCAGTTAAAGATTGGTTGGCCTGGCAGCCTGTAGCTTCCCTCCTTCAGCTTAAATAAACACAAGACAGAAAAAACTCATGGTGCTCGTTGCAGAGATCCAGAACATTCCAGTGTATGTTGAAGGAAAATCACCTCTTATTCCAGATCTGGTTCTTCCTGCCTCTGAGTAAAGGAGTGTGCAAATGCAGGCACCTCAGAGAATTTTCTTCTCTTTTTTTAACTCAGCATTCTTGATCTTTTACAATTATCCCAAAAACAGTGCAGTGCAAAGATGGAGTTGTCATGTAGTATTTTGGAGGGTGCACTGGTTTGATCCTCCTCGATGTTTGCAGATAAAAGTCTATGAATCACTGACTGGAATATTTTAATGATCTCAACCGCTCCAACCATTCCTCCTCCCTGGTTTATTTGTGAATGCTAACACATGCGCTCCTTTCATTGAGTCTTCAAGCTCTCTTCATACTGAACTGCTGAAAATTGATGGCATTAAAGTAAATGTGAGAGATACAGGTGGCAGGTGCAATGCTGGAATGGGACTCAGGCAGGGACACGTTTGCCTTTTGCATAGTATAATTCATAGATGGCATGTTTATGATGTTTCTTCACCCTGTGCTGTTCGTTAAGGCCATTTAGTGCAAGTCTTTGCTCTTCATCTGTTACCTAAAAACCAAAATGCAGCCTGAATGGCAAGTGATGAAAGGAATCCAGTGGATTTGGTTGCAGAGGCACACTGCAATAAGTGTTTTTGGAGCTCCCTGTCCTATTTTGGCAGGGGAGGGGATTCTTGTATGGGTGTGGGGTACAGTCTAAGTGGTGAATTATTCAGAACAGCTTCCTTTAGGTATGCTCTTATTAAGTGGATTTTGTACACACAGCTGCAAAAGGCTTAGCTGACACACTAGCCTGTTTTTAAATTACTTTAAGATTACATCACAGGCTCAGGAAATGCCTCCTCCGATTAATATTCTGCAGATCCTGCTTACCTCTCCTACATGATATTACAGTTTACTTTGGCTTCTTTGGTGTTCAACATAAAGTAAGACCGTGGCATGATACAAATTCACTCAGCCACACTCTCAGATTAACAACTGGCCTCATCAACTGTCTCACAGCTTGGAGTTTAAGAAGTATATAAATGATGCGAAGGTTGAAATAGCTTCTTCAGGCTCCAAAACCAATCTCTTTCTGATTCAATGTCAGAACAGACAAGAGTTAAGAAACAGCCAGATATATTTCACCAAACTTATGGAAAAGCCTGAAAATGAAATCCTCTCCTCAACAAGTCTGCTGGAAGAAACTGAACAAAATTGGCTTTGGTAAAGTGACAGTCAGGAACAATAAAGAGATGGGAGAACAAGAAAACTAAAATTGTGTGACTCTTTAAAAGCTGGGTGAGGAATCTTATTTCCAAAGGGTGTAATGAATAGATAAAAACATGCATGACAAGTGTTGGATGGATGAATGTCTTTAATCTAAAGCCTTCCATTGTACCTCCTCATTTTTCTCATTAGTCCCACTGTATTTCTCCATCTATTTATTTATCTCATCTGACCTGATCTTCAATGAAAACATGTGTCATTTTTCCTCTATTTCATAAATATGTGGTAGCCTACTTTGTGTTGTTATTTCACATTAAATCTACTTTGTATATACGTTTTCAAAGTTCTTTATATTACAGCTGACGTTTTGCATTGAAATGGGGGTTCTGATTAGCTGTTGTTTTCTGAAGAGTCCAAAATTAATTCCTGGGAGATTAATTGACTTATTAAGCAGAGCTCTTTATGTCTGTTTTTCCATTTTCTGATTTCACATATATCTAATACACATACTCTAATGGAACTGACCTTTTATTCTCATTTTGTTTTTAACAGCTTTGATGAAATCAGTTGTCTATAAATCCCATACTTGCATCTTTCGTAGCTTTCGCTTCCACAAATAGAGTTTCTCAATCCATTGCACAAAAAAGCTACTTATGTTTGGGACAGTGATAAAATCTTCAGGCTTTTAACAATTGTGAAGTGGAGAACATATGGGAAACATTTGAGCAGGTACTAATCTTAAATGGTGAAATAATTCAGCGTCCACAAATGAAGAATTTGTTTTAATATAAATGCATTCACAAAAAAACACACAATCCAGAGGTGATTCTACCATAAACGTTACCTTAGGGGAGAGCCCTCCAACCCCCTTCCAGCCTCAGTTTTTGGTCTCTTCCTGTTCTATGGTGGTCCTGATGCAAAAACAAAACACTTTAAAATGCTCTTAATGTTTTGATGAATGTAATGTTTTCATAAATATCTTATTGTGTCTTAAAAAGGTCTAGGTCATCAAGTGTCTTGTTTTAAGTAAAAAAGGTTCCCTTGCAACAAAAGTTAAAAAAACAAACAAGAGGCTTTAAAGACAACCAAAAGCATGCTATAAATAGAAAAATGTTCCAAAATGCCTTTTTTTAACCTGACAATTGGAAAAAAGTCAACACTGACCTGTTTTTTTAAATTACTCTCTGTTCTGTGTTGATTTTTGTAGTTCAAGTTGGACTACTTTAAGTATTTTATAATTTGAATTAGAGATGATCAAATCCAGCCCAGAGTCCTTTAAGAAAAGAGAACTAACCGTTTAGTTTCGCACAAAATCAGAAGCTATGAGTTAAACATGAACTTTAACATCACAGGCATGTTTTCTTCCACAGCTCACACGCAATACTCATTGAATGAACATGCTAAAAAACAATAGAAAAGTCCTAAAATTAAAGTATTTTCAAAAGACACAATGTGGCGGCATATTAGGGTAATATTGCTGGAACGGTGTGTCTTAAGAATGCACGATGGCGGCCTACGACGCGAAAAGTTCAACTTTTCATCGCTATCGCTCAGACAAGGACCAATCAGCTGAGGTTTAATTGACTGACCAATGAGCTGACAGGATGCTACTCAGTCATCTCCGGGAAAACATGGGGGAAAAGTTAGTACTTGCCCTGTCAGATTTCCCAGAGCTTTACAATATTTCTCCGAAAGAATATAGAGATCTTTTTTGTTTCTTATATAGCAAAGTCAGAAGTAAGATTTCACTTAATTCTAGCAAAATCTTGTGACACTTCATATCTGCCGCTTTTTCACCCCTGAACTGCTTTGATACCTCGAAATTCCCTCCAGTCTGACAGCCAATCAAAACCACAGAAGACTCGCTATTCACCCTGGAGCAGAGCGCTTCGCTGGCCACTGCCGCATCCCGTGTGTCGGTTTTTCAAAGCGGTTGCGATGAGTTTCGCTGATCGCGGCCGTTTGTCGTCTCCCGTGTGTCGAGTCCATGAAGATCACGCCTTGGCGCAACAGAGGGTGATGTCATGATGATGTGTGGAATCTGCGCTGAGCCCCGGCCAGCAACAGTATTTAAAATGCAAGTAAACATGGGGAGTTAATTTAGCATTTGTAAACTGTATCAGCTGAAATGGCAAACTGGAGTGATGCTGAGGTCCGGGAGCTTCTGGCCTTTAGAGCTGATGACCAGATCGCTAGACAGTTCACTGGAACGTTGAAGAACAGCCACATTTTGGTGTGTCTCGCAAAAAGACTTAAGGAGCTGGGCTTCAATCTGGACAAAAAAACAAGTTACGTCCAAGCTATTTTGTCTGTTTACCACAGACTCTTCTGTCTCGCGGTTTATAAGCAACCCTGCACGTTGACAGCCCAAACACCACCCCCACACCTCCCTTTATCCTGCTGCATAATCTTTTGTGAAAAACACCTGGGCACATTGCTGCCACCTGCTGAGCTCTTATGAATGACCAACAAGTTCACTGATGAAGGTATTGACTTTTGAAACAACCTTTAGAGGGAAAACTGATTACAAGCTACCCAGTGTGGTAGTCCCATGACAGAAGTGCACCCAGGGTGGTGAGCCATATATTGCCTATAACCGCCACTTACTTACTTTTACTGTGTTATATGGATAAGCAGCACATCCCCCTTCTATCTCCGATGTCTTAGTCCCATTTATGTCACTAACAGCCCATTTATAGATCTGGAGTTTGTTTTTGCGCCTCCGAACCGGGTCAGCCCGTCTTGCTTCTGGGCTGCATGCAGACTTTTCCCCATGCAGAGCGCGCCTGGGGAGGAGGAGGGTCTGAAAGGACCACCGGGCTTCAGCATGTGGGTGTGATGTGAGGACGGACGTGTTTGTGAAACTAATTAGTTCGTGACGTGGGCGAATTGCAGCAAATGCCCAACTATACGTGAAGGAGATTGCAGCCAGGACGCACTGAGTGAGGCAGATCTGGGGCGGGAAGAGGGGAGAAGGTGGGGGAGAGAGGAGGGGAGAAACAAATCTGAAGCAGTGGAGTCGGATGGAAACGAGGGGACAGAGAGCAGGGGGCCGACCGTGAGGGGTCCCATCAAGAGGTCTGGAGTCTGCACCGAACCAGCTTCAGGGATGTAGTCCAAGCGGTCTGGAGCTCAGCCCATCCGAGCTCATCATCATGAAGAAACACTCCGCCAGGGTTGCCCCGCTGTCCGCCTGCAACAGTCCGGTGCTCACCCTCACCAAAGTGGAAGGTAGGGAGAGTCCTTTCCCTTTCCCTTTCAGAGCGCGTCCGCACACCGGGACTCCGGGACGCCCGTTCACCTCTTTATCACACAGTTTCTAACAGGCAGGGACGGGGTTAAGAAAGGCTTCCCATTTAAAAAATAATAATCGTGAAATCACACTGCGAGGAAGATATAGCCTAACGGTAGGAAATCAACTTTAAATTGTGGTGCACTGATCATTTGGACGTCTGAACAATTTAAAAAAAGATTTTTTGCTGTAGCCTATTAATTTAATCCAATTTTGTCAGTTGTCCTTGAAAAAGTCACAAGCTATTTTCCAGAGAGACCCTGGATGACAGCGCTTGTGTTGGTGTTAAATGTGCTAAAAACCCTCCACGTCCTCAGGGGAGCGTTTTAAGTTGTTATTGCAGCAGGGATTCCCTCTGATTCTCTCCACCCTTCATCCATCACTGGCTGCAAGTATAAGGAGAATACAGAAACATATAATGGTATGGCAGCTGGGATATGAGCTCAGCTATGCAGGCTCTCTGCAAACAGATTTTATACCCTTTTTTCCTGAGATTTACTCAAGAGAGGTTCAATCTAACAGTGTTTTGAGTCTGTGATTTTCTCGGAACAAAAGTGACATACCTCACTTATACATCATCTCATTTTCTCTACTGCCTCATGCTTGTGCAATGATGCATTCTTTAAAATAATTTCAGCTCCATGTTTTTGCGTGAGCAAAAAGCAAAAAAAGTGAACTGCTGATTTCACAGGGCCGTTAACTGAAATGTTCTGGGTCATGTTTTATTAAAACACAGCCAGATTAACAGGGTGCAAAGGTACTGAAAAATGTAATGTTTATGTAGAAAAACAGGGGGAAATGAAATTAAGCCAAAAGAAATATAGAGGCAGGTAATTTCTAAAGCATATGTTCTGAAAGGTTGTTGCTTTGGGAATGACCTTTGATCTTTACTCCAGCCAAATTAGCCTTTTTTGCTTATCTATCAGTAGACTTTGCAGTTTAGGTGCAGTATTTTTGATTTGTCAAGCAGTTTGTGCCTCATCTTTCTTTCATCTCCTGTTACTACGAAGAAACCACAGCATATAGCCAGTATTTCTAAAACAGTTGACCAGTTTGATAATCCTACCCCATCCAATGGGTGTGCTGCAAACTGGACTCTCAATCACAGACAGTTTAGAAGATATGCACTAGCTTGTTGTAAATGTCAAATGGCCTGAGCTCCCTCAAGAAGTACAGTCTCTCGGTCTCTTATTGTAAACAGTCTTGGTGTTGCTTTTCCTGTTCAATCTGTTATCCTCCATCACCTCCACCTTTTCTGTCAGGGTAAAAATAGTGTTTTGCTTATTCATGCAGCTTCAAAAGTCTACAGTATCTTATTGTGTGTGGTTCACATCCAAGATAAGGTGATTTTTCCGATGCAAAATGACCCACCAGTCCATCGCTGATCCACGACAACTGCAGAGTCATCTGGGTATTTCTGTAGATGGCAGGAATTTTGAGTTTGGGATGATTATATAGAGTCCCATGTGGTGCATCTGGTGTCCCTTTGTCACATGTCAGTCACTAAATTGTATGTACTGTTTTTAAATAATCAATCATGACCTAATTTAGGATCTGTTTGACCACAAAAATATTCATTTTATTTTATTGGAAATAAATGCAGGCAGTAAGGGGTTAAGGTTTACTATATGCCATGTAGGGAACAAAAAAAGCATATGGAGGAAGACTTCAGTCAGATATGACCAAAGTCAAGATCTTTGTGGCCTACATGCAATATGACTTGTGGGATGGAAAACCGCCTGCACAGCATCCTTATCACACCATCCTTCACAGTGAAGCACGGCAGTGACAGCATCATGCTGTGAGGATGCTGTGAGGAAATGGAAGTTGATCAGGGTTTGATCGGAAGATGGAGGGAGCTAAATACAGCACAGTCCTGGAAAATGCTTAAGGATTGCTACAAAATGCATATATGCTACCACAAACCATAATATGAAGCTATTGCATGTAATCTTTTTACATCTCACCCCCTGTAGTGCAGCTATTTTTTCCTGTTTGCTGACTAATACACATCAGTGCTCAGCTCTCTGTCTGCATTCACTCTGTTTGAGAGCTCCATTGTTGGGGTCTAGATGCGGAAATGTCTGACTGCTTTATTCATAATAAATGACCAACTGCAAGAATATGAATAAGAGATTCTCATGCAGTTTTAGATGCACACTGCAGAAAATTAACTAATACTATGCCAGAGCTGTATAAACTGTTACCTACTTCCAGTCACAAAGCATCTTTGGGCAATCTCAAAATAATCACTTCTGCTGGATTCTTTGCATAATACTGGGAAATTATTCTCAGAATAACTGAGATGTTTAGCTACAGACTTTCCGAAAGTAAAGCTATGACCAAAAAGAAAGGAGGAAGAAACCTTTGGAAACATTTATCTGGGGTGATACTGTATGTAAACTGGTGAGAAGAGATGTGAACATTCAGCAGCTGCTTTGAAGGAGACAGGAATCACAGGGGGCCATTGCGGATCAACACGCAGCCTGTCAGAGTCTCTGTTGCTTATGTAACACCATCTTAAAAAAAAAAAAAACTCTCTGTTCTTCTCACTAACAACCTGCACCCAGCTGACAAAAAGTTCATTTTTCGGCAAGTTTTGGGTCTGCAGTGGTCTTCTTTTTATTTCTTCCTTTTCGTGTCCAGTTAGCATCCCTACTGGTTTATATAGTATGCGAATGTTGCATCAGATTTGGAGATGAGAGACCAATGGCTGATTGGTTGTTTTTCAAATTCATACACAAAATTATAGCCTTTCCAATACTGTCAGTAATCCTCATCAGGTCCATAGGAGCAGTCACATTGTGTACTTTTAGGAGAGTTTGAAACAGATACAGATCAATGCTGACACCAGTCTTAGTGAAAACTCATCTTGAAGACGGCAACAAAACAATTTGGAGAGATCCATTCTGGATATATGCTGACATTTTCTCTTGCTCTGGGTTTGATTCAGTGTCATCGTCTGAAATAGTTACTGCCTCCTCTGTACGCTCTGACAAATTCAATGACCGGCAGGCCGGGAGGGTGATTATTGATTTCTCTTTAAATGAAAGAGTGTCCTTGGGGAGTGTCTGTGTTGTTCCTGTGTTGCTAGAAGCAGGGGTAAGAATTTCATATCACTCCCTTTAATCTCCATAACTTCATTATACAAGCTTTGAAAGAGAGCAGGCATCTTATAAAGGTGATTCAGCGTTCATGAGTCCCAGAGGACAATACCCAAATTTCACCAGCTGCTGTTCTGTCTCAAGGGTCTCATATGTTTTTACCATGAATTACTGTGTATAGTCAGATGGATGCAAAGTCAGGCAAATTATACAGGCCATCATAATTTCACTGTAGCAAACATACCCATTTTCTTAATTAGCTTGATTTTTTGCATTGAGAATATATCTACAGGTTTAATTAGCCCAATTCTAAACCATGAAGATGTTTTGTCATTATTTCCACAAATTTACTTGCCCCTGCTCCTTGTAAATAGTCTCTTACTTTACAGAAAAGCTGTGTAAAAGTACTCATCCCCATACAGATTTCACTGTATTTTCTGCTTTTCTGCACACGTACATGTTTCAGATCATCAAACAAATTCTAATATCAGACAAATTAATGTATTAAGCGAAAAATGTGAAAAAGCAATTGTCCCCTTATTAAACCATGAATTCACTGTTTTTTTTATTACATTTTTGGACAGCTGCTCTGATCAAAAGAAATTCAATTTCTATAGGTAACATTGTCATTGACATCTGACATCTGTTAGTCTGGAAGCAGTTACAAAGACTTTGGGACTTCAGCGAACCACATTAAAAACAAATGAAAAAAACATGGAACGGGGTTGAACATTCCCAGGAGTGGCTGGTGAGCTAAGGTTACTTCAAGAGAGGCTCAGCATTTCCTTTAGGAGGTCAGCCCAAAACAATACTGAAATAAATGCAGACTTCACTTACCTCAGTTAAGGTCAGTGTTCATGAATTATCAATCAGAAAAACTGAAAATATCGAAGGAAAATGTCTGACCATCAGTTTACGAACTTCTTTTTAAAAAGATTTTGACCATGTTATATTGTCATGTCCTCATCAAAAACATCCCCAAAGCGGTTTTTGGCTTCACGCATGAATGCTGCTCTCTGAGCTGCAGATCTGCTGCTGATCCGCCCTGCTCCTCCAAACGGCTTGATGGGCCATATTTACGTCATTCTGCCCCACGTCATTCTGCCCCATCAACGAAAACCTAACCTGCACGCTTCTCCCCTTTTCTATAAAGACTCATGCCCACTGTCTCCGAGTTGTTAGCAGCGAGCGCCGCAGCGGTGAAGAAGTGATTTCTTTCTTGGCTAGTCTGCACTTTTTAAAATGCCTAAAATGCGAAAATGCATTTTCGGCTGCGAGAGCCGCAGAAATTTGTTCAGCCGTCCTAAAGAGGAGTTTAATCGGCAGAAATGGTTGAATTTTATCTTGGAGCTCGCAAAAGCTGAGCCAGAATGTGTTTGTCTGTGACCATCATTTCACATGACTGCTTGATGAATGTTTGCGGATTTACTGACAGATTACGTCTTCACACCGGCACGATTCCAACGTTAAAACCACCCATTGGAGAGGTTAGAGCAGTGACTGAAACCAAAGTGCTAACAACTAGCTAAAAGGTTCCAATGTTGAGTTAGCCAGTAACAAAGCTGTGTGGCAAAAAAATTATTCTTTAAAAGTGTGAGGTTTTATTTGCACATGGATCTATGTCGCAATGTCAACTGTTATTTGCCCACATGACTCAAGATATGAGCCAAGAGTAATAGCCCAGATATGTCTGAAGTAATGTTAAGCTATACCTTTGTAACTGTAGGCTACTCAGAATGAAGTAGGCTATTGTAACTAATTATTCCTGCTATACTTATATATGTAGTCAAAATGTTTTTGATGTTTTTGATGATGCTTTGCTGGGGATTTAGGGTTACTTCATGAAATGAATGGGACTCCCACTGGTGGAGGTGGTATTTCAGCAAACCAAGCGTCTTATTTTCAGGTTGAAAAATTGTGTCAGGAAAATAACTTGTATTTCAGAAAAATGAGGTCTCCATAGTGCCAACAGTAATATTTTCTCATATATGGGCCTAGGTGTAAGTGTAAAATAGCATGACATAGGACCTTTAAATACAACCACATTTGGGTTATGCAACAGTACCGTGATCTAAAGCACACCAGTAAGTTCATGTCTAAATGGCTCAAAAAACTAAATTAAGGTCTTTAATGCTTAAAGACCGTCAGATTTGGCTGAATTAAAGCAATTCTGCAAAGTTGTATTACCAATTATGCTTGATGATAGTCATTGCCACCAATAGTGGCACAATTACCTTATTAGGTTTAGTTTCAGTTTAGTTTATTTATAGGGGACAATTAATTTGTCACACAGGGCCAGTTTGTCTTTTTCCTTAAATATATAAAATAATCATTTAGCAACTGTTTTTGTCTGATAGTAAAATTTGTTTCCTGATGTGAAACATTTAAGTTTGACAAAAAAGCAGTAAGAATATATTTGTAAAAGGGTACTGTCTGTGGTCACTGTAAATCCGCAGCAGCTTTTAAACCAAAAGCCAATTGCTTTATAGAGATGCTGACTTCATTTTCCAGCGGGACGTAGCACCTGCCCACACTGCCAAAAGTACCAAAATCTGGTTCAATGACCATGGGATTACTGTGCTTGATTAGCCACCAAACTCGCCTAACCTGAAACCCTCAGAGAATCTATCAGGGCGTTGCCAAGAGAAAGATGAGAGACATGAAATTGAACAATGCAGAAGAGCTAAAGACCGCTATTGAAGCATCCTGGTCTTCCAGCACCTCAGCAGTGCCACAGGCTGATAGCATTCATTCCATGCCGTTTTGAGGCAGTAATTGATGCAAAAGGGGCCCAAACCAAGTACTGAATACATATGCATGATTATACTTTCCAGAGGTCTGACATTTCTCTATTTAAAATCCTTATTTTATTGATTTCATGTAATATTCAAATTTCCTGAGATTTTGAATTTTTTGTTTTTATAAGCTGTAAGCAATAATCATAAGAATTATAACAAATAAAGTCTTGAAATATCTCGCTTTGCATGTAATGAGTCTATATCATATATTAGTTTCACCTTTTAAGTTGAATTACTGAACTAAATGAACTTTTGCACGATATTTAAATTTTTTCAAGTTTCACCTGTATATAGAAAAAGCATCACAAAGATTAGCAGCAAGTAGTTTTATTTTGATGGTTTCTTTTAAAAACACCTTTAAATTGTTGGTTTTTCCAGTCCTTTCACTCTTTGAGTGTAACTGAAGTTGACTTTGAAGGTAGTCAGAGGAGTAAAAATGGGGCTTCTTCTTATTACAAATTTAATTTTAAAAGCTAGTGAACCAGGCCTGCGTTGCTTGACAAGTGTGCAATTAATCCACAATGACAGGGCTTCTAACCTTTTTTAGGGGGCCATGGTTTGCTTTTGTTTTTCAATTGCAGAATCAATGTAGAAAAAGCTGGAATGGGGATTGGAGCAAAAGATTTTAATTAATTTGTAATTTATTTGAGGTTTGTATTTGCTTTAAACTGTAATTAAAACCTTAGAGATTTATTCCAACACCTTCATCGCTACATGTGCTGCTTTTCGAATGTTTCTACATGTTAAAACTGAAAAATACGTTGTCCACCTTACTGCATGGTATGCTTTAGTGCATTTATTCCATGAAATGACTTACACTGGGACTTTTGGGTAAATTTAAAGTACAGAAACCAGTGAAGTTTTATGATGATAGGAGGCTAACAGCTAGTCTAAGAGGGTCAAGGAGTAAAGCACACTTCAATCGTCTGAATACATCTTCAGTCTCAGAAAATTCACAGTGATTAATGCGAACACTATTTTATGAACCATTAAATCATTGCATTGGACAGTTATACATTTTTATCCACATATACATGATTCAACCTTGAGAATGTATTTGATATTGCCATTGTAGACAGAAGAAGTCCGCTTTGGTCATGGCCCCTCGGTATCTACTGCAGGTGAAATATGAACCACTTACAGTATAACTTTTAAACTGAGCCTCAATTAAATAAATATTGAACTATCCCTTTAGGTCAGTTTGATTTTGATTTTCTTGTGTTGTTTTCTAAACTTTAGGTGGAAAGAAGAGTAAAATTATTCCTTGGTGAGCCACACACCAGCAGTGTTGGCCTATCTATTATTTTAACAAGGATGTTGCGACTAATCTTTTAAATATTGATTTGTCACACAGTGTACTGGGCCTTGTGCTAGTCTATTAAAGTTCAGGTCCATGCACATTAATCCACTCCTCTAAGTAACTTTAGGAGAGAGGATTGGATGGTACAAATCAGGTAGTGTTGGTGTTTTGGGGTTTTTATGTGGAGCCAAATATGATTAGATTTTACTATGTTGTTACTTTTTCTAATGTTGTGCAGAGTGTTGTGCCATCAGCCATGATGACAGAACTGGACAGACTTCCTGTCTGTAAGAACTAATCTGACAATGCCCTGCAATAAACCCAGCTTCAACAGGAAGAGGAAGAGTTGTGCAAGACCGGCCTCACCCAAAGAAAACTAATGCACTCCCCTGAGCTCAGGGTCTTTTTGTCACTCGTGGTCAGACCGACCACATAGGGGAGACTCAGGGCACAACCGCCATCCTTTGCGAGCAAGGGGGGAGCAAGCTTCTGGAAGAAGGTTCTTGGATCCAAAATATTTGTACAGTCTGCTGATTGTGGATTAGGTGACTGTTTTCTGGCTGATGGAATAAATCTTGAACATGAGTTGTTCAAAACTCTGCAGAAGGAATCTTTGAATTACAGATTCCACCAAAGAGAGAGACAGGCTCTCTCTGTGTTTAAGGCCCTGCTGTGGGAGAAGAAAGCTGCTTAGCCAAAAGCTGCCTGTTTGCCTAAGACTGGAGCTGAGAGGACATTCTGACATTCCAAGCTAACGTGGGCTAACCGCGACTGGGACCCCTATGCAGCTGCTGCTAGCCGATCAGCTAACTACAGCTGGTTCCTCGCCTGTTATGGTGCGTTCCATTTGTAGTTGGAACTCAGAAATACTGACTTCTGAGTGGGAAATATCAACTGGAACGCCCCCTGAAGTCGGACTTCACTCTCAGAAAGTCTAAGATTTTTTCTTGCTTTGACTTTGACTTTCAACATGACTGCCCCGCGCATCAATAATAGAAGCTGTGATGGAAACATGTTTATTTTACAAGACACGCTTGTAATAATGCGTCTAAAATTAATCTTACATGTAAAGCATGCAACTCTAAAAGTAACAAAATAAAAGTGGTGTTTACTTATGGATAGTAAAGCTTAAAATAATGTTTGTAAGAGGTACTACCAACTATGGCTACCTTGGTCTCGCCACATTGGAATCCTGACTTATCCGACTATGTTAACTGGAACACGTGACGTCAAACCCAGCTCCAAGTTCTGACTTCCAAGGTAAATGGAACGCACCATTAATGGTGAGAATCCAGACCAGACAATGGATTCACCCTTCTACACAGATCTTTCTATTCAAGTAAGGTTGTGTCTGGGCAGAGATAAATTAGCTTAGGATAAACTATTTAAGATTGTTTTGATTGTCTATTTCACTCTGTTTTTGCTGCATTTGTAAGATTTCATTGCTGCTTGGTGCTTATAAACAATTACGATAGTTATTTACGATATTCAAAATGCAGATCATCTTTAAAATAGTTTAAGCACCTAAAACTAGCCCGATAAGATCTGTTTCTTAATCATCTTGCAAATAGCCACCGTTTGAAACTGGCATCTTAGTATGCCAAAATACTAAAAGTAGATCCATCACTGCAGTAACTCATCCATAAATAAAATCAATTGTCCAAAAGGTTATTGATTTCTTATTAAGCAAATCATTAGATGGAATATTGCTTCCTCCAAAGAATGCTTTAACTTAACTCCTGCTTTGCATTGTGAATTGGTTGTTAGAACACCAACCAAATGGTGCTAATTAGTCTTAAACTAATCATCATTAGTTTTAAACTAACTTAGCTTCACTCCCAAGCTCTTTAATACAAGCATCGGTCTTTAAGCATACATATTCATACTGGGCTGTGACATCACTATCAATTTACTGGTTATTGTTTCTACTTCTTTGCATATGGTATATTTTTACCTTTTGTAGTTTTAAGTTATATTATTCATTCTTCTTTTACTAAGTAGTTGTGTGTGTTACTTGCTTTGTGAGTTTTTTGGTTAAAGTATTTTGACTGGATAGTTGAATTCTTTTTGTTAACAAACTCTTGTATTTTGGAAAGTCGTTGTTTATCTTTATTCTATATACATATGTAGTAACTTGCTGTTTGAAGAACGCCAGCAATGAACGTACTCCTTCATCTATTATTATTTTAATACCGCAGCAGGTATTCATAAACATAACCAAGACTGAGCTATTTGGCTATTATTTTTCCTGGATCCAGGATGGTGCCTGAATTGTTAATTGTGACCTAAATTACTAGTTTTAGTAATAATTGCCCTAAGCAATTATTCATAGTTATTTATAGGCAAAACAAACCTGTTGTTGCACAACAAGAGACTAACTCAAACTTGAGCAGTTTCACTTGTCTCACATAAGTGAGAAAACATCAACCATCAGCATCTGCAGACCCAGCTGTTTAGGTCAAGGCAGCTACAAACAAGTTTGTTGCTCTAAGAGGAAGTTGCTTCAATGTCCTTCGAGGCTGAAGGAGAAACTGATACAGACTGAAGTCTAGGGGGATCAGTAACACTTGTCCCATCCTTGTCTGTCCTCTGGGACCTTTGTCCCCGCAGCCCACGCGGTCAAGCCTATCAGCTGGTTGACGCAGTAGGGTGTGTTTTTAGCTCCTGCGATATGGATTGAGACAGGCTTGTCAGAGGCTCTTGCTCTGTTGTGTTGAACGCCCTCTTACTGACAGGATGGTCTGACCCAGCTGTCAGAGCCAAGTTTCACAGACTCCCACTGTCTGTCAGACTCTGACATTACAAAGACAGTGACTGATGTCTGTCTGACTGTCTCTCCTGTGGTAAAACTACAACTCTTATGTGTAGTATTAACCTAGCAAAGATTTTACAGTGATTGACATTTCAAACACAGAATTACACTCAGACTCGTCTTTCACTCTGGATTTATCCTCAATCTCAGAAATGACAAACCAAATAGGGACTGAAGGATTTATTTCTGTTATTGATTTATTGACTGATGCTGTTTGACAGCTATGTACAAAGATCAAGAACATTTTGGCCTGATTATCATTTATAATAATTCTTCTGTAAGCTTAGAGATAGATTAGAGGTTTTGAAGTGGGGTTTTATTAAAAGGTTATTAACGGTCAATACATTCTCTTAGTGTCTTTACTTAAACTTGGGGCTTGAGAAAATAAGTTTTCTGCTATAGTAAAATAAGTCCAGTCTTTAAAATACAATTGCAGTTTAATATGAAGGCTATTTCCACATTTTTATGCTGCTTTTAGATGTGCTTTGAAAGGTTAGTTAATTACCTGGACTCTAGAGGATAAGGTGTCACTGACTGTTTGGCTAAGGCAAGAACATTGTTAACAAATGTTCGAAGAACAGATATTCTCTGTGCACAAAAGGGGAAAAATATGTTAAAAAATAGCAAAGCCCCTGAATGTTAACAGAGATATAGTTGGTAAGAGAGTTGACAAGTTTAACGTTAAAGAAACAGTGGCTACACCACCTAGATGTGGTAAAAAGATAAGGCTATCAAGAGGTCAGTGTTTCCCTTCCATAGGCGTTACCGTGGCGCTGCGCTACGGCTGAAATTCCAGCACCACGCTTACAAAATGCAGGTCTTTTTTTTTTTTTTTTACGAGGACATCGTCAATACTTCAATTGAACCTGCGCTGCTTTCCGAAGAAGCTGCGGGAGCCACTGTTGTTGCAGGTGAACACAGCATGCTAGGGGGAAGAAGTGGGGCATAAGGGCATAATTACTCCTCTTTAGTTGTATAGCCCAAGGGCAAGATGACGTTAGAGAAGCGCACAGTGTTAAGCTCGAAGAAGAAAGGTAGTAGTGGAAAAATTGCTTTTTGATTTATACGTTTAAAAGGCATTAAGGTGTAAATGAGCAGTGCCCACGATTCTATATATGTTTCAGTAACTGGCCATAGCACTACCGTAGGGTAATGAAGTTGACACTGGTTGGCTTAAACAATGTATCTATGCATCACATTGTATTAACCACAGATTGCAATTTCAGATGAGCCTGTTCAAGTATTTTTCAAAGAAACGAAAGGCAACAGAAGAAGAGAGCTCTGGTCAGGTAAAAGAAACAATCCCACATCATGCAGGATAGGTTGTCAAATAATGTAGGGTAACCGTTCCCATATCCAAATAATTAAGTAATACCACACGAGGGTGATATGCTATTGCTTTTATACAGCAGTTCAACAACAGCTTATTAAAAATAAATCTGTGTCTGGGTGGATAGGTGTGTTAAAAAAAATATAACAACATTGACATTAAGGTGAGACAAGTGTTATAAAATTACCTCCCCCGCCCGCCTGCAACCAGTCAACAACAAGACTTGATGGCAGCAGGCAATGAGGATTTCGTTTCTACAGGAAGGCCGATACTAAACACTGAAGGGATCTATGCCAGAACTCCTAAATGTATATACCACTACTGACCCAAAATCAGAAAAAAACCTAGCTTCAATTTTCTTCAAATGAGTCAAAATGTTTTTTGGGATTCTGTTCTGTGGTGGAGGAAATGAATACAACAGTGTTTCTTAACCTTGGTTCTCAAGGCACTCTTCCCTGCATGTTTTAGATGTCCCCCTGCTTTAACATGCTTGCTTCAAATGATTGCAGTTCAGCAAAGCTTGTTAATCAGCCATCCATTGATATCAGGTGTGCTGAGGCAGGGTGAAATCTAAAACATGCAAGGCAGTGTGCTTTGAGGAGCAGGGTTGGAAAAACACTGGAATAAAGCATACGCTAAAAAGAACACCAAGCCTGCATTGAAGCATGGCATTGCTTTGCTTCCTCTGGCACTCAAAACCTGCAACTTGTAAAGAGCAAACTTGATTCAGCCCAGAATCAGGAAATCCTTGGAAACAAGGTCTTATAAAAAGGTCTTTATTTTGATCTTACACATTTACTCTGACTTCTTTCAATCGAGAGATGTTTTAACATGGTTTAAGTTTTGCCCGTAAGATATTGTCTGCTCATAACCTACCAACAAATCCTCAGTTCTAAAAAAAACAAATCTGTGGACCTTCTGTTTAAAGTAAATAAAGTAAATTTGAGTGTCTTTGTCTGTTGTCATCTTGGTACAGTGAACGAAATTGAGAAAAATGTTTGCATTTAGAGCGTTCATGTATTGATTTCAGTGACCAAGGGAGGCCAAGTAAATAACTGTGGAAGAACGTTGTGTATTTAATTAGAAGAGTGGCAGTCAGTTCCCCAGGTCAGTTCATATTCATCACCGAGCTGAGCCAGTAGCAAGACAAGTAGAAGTGTTCTGCTGAAAAGTGTGTATGTGTGATTGATCTGTTTACCCTCATAAATCACTGAGGCAGAGCGCTGCAGTGCACTCCTGCGTCTATGGAGTTGTAACCAAACAGCCAGCCAGACAAAACTCCCTCGTGGGTCTATTTCTCCCACTTAGGCATGTTTCCAGAAACGTTGCATGGGCCACCCTATCTAACAAATGCAAGCCTGATGCTACCTACAATGCTGGCCAAAGGATCCCTGTTCTTGCTGTAGGGGAAGCAGGGCATTAGAGAGTTAGAGGGGATGGAGTGAGTGCTGGCGAGTGCTACGGGTTGCAACCGAGTTCTCAGCCTGTCATAACCAAGTTGTGCGACGTGTGAGATCGGACAGCCAGGCAGGGTTCTACTGGAACGTTTGGGATTTGCAGCTATCGGCAGGAGAGATCTGCACTGCAGAGGCTGCAGGGGGGTGGGGGCGGGAACAGACATAGAAGTGAGGCTGGTTGGGAATCAGGGAATATGGACTCAGGGGTGGAGAGGAGCTGGAAAATGGACTCGCTGATGGGAAGAATAATCTCAAGATGTTTTGGAGTGCTCTCATAGTAGTATGACTCATAATTAAAAAGAGCTTTTTAGGTAACAAGTTTGCTCAAAGAATGCAAAATGACAAGTGAGGTTATTGGATAAATGCTGATCTATAACACCCTTTGTCTGAGTAAGCCCAATGCACCTCCACAGGTGGAAGTTCACACAAGTAGAACTCCTTTATAACTCTTCTCTATCAAGACTCATTCCTGTGCATAGTGAATTCAGATAAGTTCTGATTCACAAAAACAGTTGAGAATAGATACATAAAAAGATGGAAAAGTCATACATAGCTGTCAGTGCAGATCAGTTTGTATCTTACTTGCAAGCCAGATACACTCAACCTGTCTCCAGTGATTCCACATCTTCCTCTTATGATTCATTCAAGTGTATTTGGACACAAAATGGGTTGGATACATAAAACTGTTTTCCTCTAGGGTTGAGTTAAGGATCTCTGTTAATACAGTAAGCAAAGCTTTTAAGCATATTATATAGATATTTAGATATGCATAACATTCCCGAATGCTGAGATTATTTTTGAGCTAAAACAGTTTATTCCCGGTATTATCCAGTACATACAGTATCCTTGGTGTCACAGCATACCTTTGCTTATGGGCTGATTAATTTAAGAGATCACAGTTAACAGTTTTGCCTGTATATAATTTTTCAGATGTTTCATTTACAACAATTCATTGCTTCAAGTGTCATTACCAGCGGAGCCTCTTTGTTTAGTTTTTTTGGTTTTTATTTGCTCAGCCTGTCCAATCATCCAGCTCCATCACTATAATTAGTTCAGCATGACTCCATATTGTTCATAAACAGCACTCAAAGTTGGTATAGTATCATTAGTCACAGTTGGTGTGAGTGTGAAGTGCATCAGCTAGTGTTACAGTGATATCGAATATAGTGCAACAACCTTGAGCAACAATCTTCAATGTAATATTTCTGCATTTTTTTCTGATTGTCATGCACAAACTAATTATTGTAATTATTGTAATAATTATTGTAATAATTGTGAATGAAGAGGATAAATGGTTTTCAAAGTTTTTTTTTTTCAAGTCTGAACTCAGTAACTTTTTGCTACAGTTACAGCTGCAGTTGAAGTTGCTTCCAAAGACTTATTTCAATTCAATTCAGTTTATTTATATAGCGCCAATTCACAACAGATGTCATCTCAAGGCACTTAACAAGAACTTATATTTTTGCCCATTGTTCTTTGCATAATAACTCAAGCTCAATCAGATGGGAAAGAGGGCATTAAACATCAAAGCCACACTTTTAATTTAGCTTAGGTTTAGACTTTGACTGGGCCATTCTAACATGCATCTAACAAATGGTTTTGATGCCTTGATCTGAACCATTTATAGCTGATGTCCTGCTGGAAGGTGAGGCTCCACCCACGTATTAACGTCAACATATTGTGTTGGAGATGTAGAAGGATGATGTTGGTGTTAGCCTGGGAAAGACCATTTGGGTGTACTTAAGCTTCACATAAACTCTAACCAGCTTCCCATTCTGTGATAGCAAAAAAAACATCCCCAAAGCATGATACTGCCACCATCATTGGTCACCATGACAATGCTGTGTTCAGGGTGATGTGCAGCGTTAGTTTTTTTTTTTCTGAAAGTATTTTGCATGTTGCCACTCTTCCTGGACAATCAGCTCACACCCCAAATCAACTTTGTTGCTCATGAACTGTATGAATGAGTGTCTAATAGTGTTGTTTACATTTCTGGTCATTAGTGAGTTGGAGTTGGAATAGCAAGAAGGTGTTGACGCCCATCCCCCAGTTTCAGTGTTGTAGTTCCCCCGTTCGACCACTAGATTCTGTGTGTACGCATGGCCAGAGCTCTTCTTATATTTAGGAACATTTCTACGTACAAGTACAATATGGTAAATACCACACTATGCGTAAAATTGTTCCTACGCAAGAATACACAGATCTGTGTGTAAGTACTGTTGATAAATGAGTGCATGAATGATAGTTGTGAACAATTTCCCCCACTTGGGCTCTGGTTCTTTCCAGCTCCTAAAGAGTTACTATGGGCCTCTTGTGTCTCTGGTGAATGTTCTCCTTGCCAAGTCTGTCAGTTTGTTGGATGCTCATGTCTTATTAGGTTAGCCATTGTGCAATACTCTTTCAATTTCCAGATGATGACCTAAACAGTCCTCAGTGACACCTAATCCTGTCAAAAACCTCTCCATAACAGTACTCTATCTCTCTCTCTCTCTCTCTCTCTCTCTCTCTCTCTCTCTCTCTCTCATTTGTTGTTGCTCTTTTTTTTACAGGAAATACAGGAGAGATCCATTGAAGTTTTGTTTTGAACCCCACAATCCCATTTACATGTGGCCCTTTTAACCTATTTATCTTTTAGCCAGTTGCTAAGGCAAACTAACTGGTTAACATTTTCTGAATGTAAAGCTAACCATTTCTTATTACAGTATTTTCCAGCAGGAAACACATTTACAAGTTTACCGAAACACATTTGCAATCTTACTGAAACACATTTACAAGTTTACCAAAACACATTTACAATCTTACCAAAACACATTTACAAATTTACCAAAACACATTTACAATCTTACCAAAACACATTTACAAATTTACCAAAACACATTTACAATCTTACCGAAACACTTTTACAATAAAAAAAAATCAAACACTTTTACAAGTTTAACAAAACACATTTACAAAGACATGACCTGGAAGTGATACTGCAGGGATGAGGTTAGGGTCGGGACAAGACCAAAGTGGTAACAGTAATGGAATCGATCCTGCCAGCAGCTCTATCTGCAGAGATGTTTTGCCCGTTTTCCCTAATCCGAAAGTTCTGAAAGTTTTAGGGGGAAGAGGTCTGATGGCGTTTCTGATATCTACTTCAGATTAACAGTTTTTTCTGCGGTAGAATCCGCCATTATTTAATTTCGTTTTCAAGGTCCGCAAAGACAGGCGGACGCTGTGAAGCCGTTCCATCATGTCAACAATCACACTGTATGAGTGGCCTTCGTTTAAATACTTTACGAGGCAGTCCATAAAACCGAACTCTTCTCCCTCTCCCTTCTCAAAGTCCAAACTATGTCCACAATCACCACAAAATGTCCCTAAAACTTGGAAATAGATTCCGCAAAACGGGCAAAACATCTCTGCAGATTGAGCTGCTGGCAGGATCGATTCCATTACTGTTACTACTTTGGTCTTGTCCCAACCCTAACCTCATCCCTGCAGTATTACTTCCAGGTCATGTCTTTGTAAATGTGTTTCGGTAAATTTGCAAAAGTGTTTCGGTAAATTTGTAAAAGTGTTTCGGTAAACTCGTAAATGTGTTTCGGTAAACTTGTAAATGTGTTTCGGTAAGATTGTAAATGTGTTTCGGTAAACTTGTAAATGTATTTCGGTAAATTTGTAAATGTGTTTCAGAAAACTTCTAAATGTGTTTCGGTTAACTTGTAAATGAGTTTAGGTAAACTTGTAAATGTGTTTTGGTAAGCTTGTAAATGTGTTTCGGTAAACTTGTAAATGTGTTTCCGTAAACTTGTAAATGTGTTTCGGTAAACTTGTAAATGAGTTTAGGTAAACTTGTAAATGTGTTTCGGTAAAAATGTAAAAGTGTTTCAGGTTATTGTTATTTTGTTTTGCACTTCCCGGCCACCGTACCACAGAGAATCTGGACAAATTGGGTTCTACTCTTTGTCCTGCTTCCCTCATTGTCATTCCTTGAACAAGAACATGGTCTATCACAGTTGCCCGAATTTGATCTGAAATTACTATTCTTGGTCTTGCTCTTCGTTGTCCTTGTACTCTTCCTCCTCCTCCACCACCTCTTACACGAACTCTTCCTCCTCTTCCTCCTCTGCCTCTCACATTGTTTCCATCCATTGTGGTATCAACACTCAACGTACCTGGGCCACCTTTACTGGCTTATATTCTTGACAACTGATTTGATCACATCATTAGAAACAAGTGTGAACAATTTTGAGTTGTTGTGTGTAAACGATGACAGTTGTGTTGTAGTTGTGGTTAACTTTAGCCACATGTATTTACCATTTTGCAACACAGTGCAAAATGTGTTTTAGTGAGTAGGAATGTGTTTAGAGTTTTGCAAAAGGAGTGGATGAGATTTGCAAACAGTGTCTTAACTACCTGAACTTGTTTAATGTTTTGCCTACAAAGTGAATGATTCGACAAACGAGTTTAGGCCACTGAGCGCTGGGTTCAGACAATGGGTTTAGTGTTTTAGCAATTGTGAAATACTGTAATATTGGACAACCCTGAGCATCCTCTTTATGGGACTTTCCTACAACAACAGAGTGTTTTCAGTCATAGGCTTCCTCAGTTTCACTGTAACACAGACTGCTACAGGAGATTCTTCCTGCCCACAGCCAACAGGATCTACAACAAATCCTTGAAGAAATAAATAGTAGGAGCTACAACAACACTTAATTTCTCTCTGGGATCAATAAAGCATTTTTGAATAGAATTGTATTCTTCTGAACAATAGAGGGATTATTTGCTTATCAACATGAGCGCATAACTCCAGTTCCCACTGTTATTATTTGTGGATGGTTAGCTATGTTAGCTTGTTTTTTTTAGCAAAGGCTTACCTGATGTGAAATTATCGCTGCAGATAGTTGCATTTTTAATCATATGCACATTCCAATTGCTTCATCTGATCGCTTACAATACCTAATTGCGTCTCCTTCTGCAGACTAAATGCCCAGTAGAGCAGGGAGTGACGTAGACTGATAGTTACTCTTTCTTGCCTGCGACGGAGAGGAGACGTTCACATGGAACCCTGGATGCAGTTTGGGTCTGCCATGCTGTTTACGTGAGGAGCACTAAACCCAGCTCGAGCTAAATTGTGGGATAAACAGGGCGGGTCATCCTGCCTTAACATATATTAGGGATGTAAGAAAATATCGATATGCGATATTTGATGTCACGATATTGTATCGATATTCAAAAGCAATGTACTGTTTTTGTTTGTTTGTTTGTTTTTTAATGGGACCATTAATGATGACAGTCATTTTTGAAGTAAAATTAAAATTATGACTGGTAGTTGGTGGTTGTTTTCACCTTCTTCGTTCCAGTGGCTCAACTAGATCTAGTAATTAAAATAATTGCACACCACTTTGTTTTGTTTCTTTCCACTCCATAGATGTGCTTTGGTAATGGTGTATCACATTAAATCACAGTAATGTGAAGTTTGTGAATGTAATTTGACAAGATGTAAGCTTGAAAGGGTATGCATGTTTTTGCAAGGCACTGTAACTGTGCAATAACTTTGAGAAGTTAATTAGAGGAGCTTTAATTAAAGAAATGACTGGTTTTACATGTAAATACTAGCTTATATTTTGTTACCCTATCATGGTAGTAGCTTAAACGTATGGTTCAGGTTGTTTAGTACATTTCTTTCTGCGATTTTTATTTCCATGTCACTGTAAATGCCCACTTGGGCCCCTGAGCGTGTCTGGGGGCTGATTGGATTGGCCCATGGTTGCATTTGGAAGATTAAGCTGTGGTGCATTACAGAGAAGTGGTCGGAGCAGCAGTATGTGGGAAGGGTTCCCAGGAATGACAAAAACTGAGCAGCACAGACATGAGATGACCTTCAGAAGAAGAAAGAGGCCTGGAGCTCAGAATAGAGAAACTTAACTCTCATCCTTGTTCACAAGACTTATATAGACAAACGTGTTTCTCCCCCCTCCTTTATGTCATAGCAAAAACAGACAGATCTACAATTATCTGTCATTGGTAGCAAAATTGCTCTTTAAGCTTTCATGTGGTTTTGCAGAACCACTGATTGGTATGCTCAAACAATGCAAATTCCTTTTGTTATATTTTTTTCATTTACTGGTAGCAATACACAAGCCATTTTGAAATATGTTTCAATTTATTATGTAGCCTGGAGGAGCCAGAGAATTAGCATTAGAGTTTATAGGGGGAGTTAATTTGTGATGAGATCACCTGGCAAGGTCGAAAGCAGCCCTTCCAGGGAGA
The DNA here is from genome assembly GCA_963556495.2 of Valencia hispanica. Taxonomy (NCBI): domain Eukaryota; kingdom Metazoa; phylum Chordata; class Actinopteri; order Cyprinodontiformes; family Valenciidae; genus Valencia; species Valencia hispanica. Next base: position 21,646,920 of record OY747711.1, read on the forward strand.
ATGAGGCGCCTCATTGGGCATGATGGATGACAACTTCTACATCCCCCCTAAAACATGTCAGCAGTTCCCCTAAATAAAAAAAAGACATTTGGTTTTACAGATTAGATTATTGTAGATTGTTTATTTTCTCCTGCTTGCCTTTTGTCAGGGATGTGTGTGAAGTATGGACCCAAACGCAGATGCTGAAGAAGTGCAGGATGTTTATTTAAAGGTGGAGGTGATGATGATGGTGAAGATGGCAGGAACGGAGATACTGGACATCGGGCAGGAACGGAGAGACAGGAAGACGACACACCATGGAGATAGAGATAACAATAGTAGTGATCCGGCACTGAGTGGAGAGAAGTGATGGGTTTTAAAGGCAGGAGGTGAGTAGGATCAGGTGTGAATGATTGGAGAGACAGGTGAGGACAATGAGTGAATAGGGCAGCATGACCTCCATTGAGGACCTGGAGTTTGGGCGGACGGCCCGGATGGGGTTCTCTGGCTGGACGGAGGTCCGGAGGACGACCCAGATGGCATCCCCTGGCTGGACGGCGGTCCGGAGGACGGCCCCCGTGGCGTCCCCTGGCTGGACGGCGGTCCGGAGGACGACCCGGATGGCGTCCCCTGGCTGGACGGCGGTCCGGAGGACGGCCTGGTGATCCTCCCTTGAGGACCTGGAGTTCGGGCGGACGGCCCTTAGGTCCTCTTCTGAGGGTCAGGCAGCGGCTGAGGAGCTTGGCTGGTCGGCGGGGATGAAGATGCCTGGCCGGTAGAGGTCGACCGAGACGAAGAGAATCTGGAGGCTCGGACGCCTGCTGAGACGAAGAATCTGAAGGCTCGGACGATGGGGACGGGTCCTCCTTGACCTTCCCTGGGAGCTCTAGCAACGGGGACGGGTCCTCCCTGACCCTCCCCGGGAGCTCCAGCGGCCCATGGGGAAATGTCGGTCGCTGGAGAGCTGCTGCTGTGACTGCTAAGAATACAACAGCCACAATAACGGCAGGTTCTGGGACTGGAGCGGGCTCACGGACTGGAGCTGGAACGGGCTCACGGACTAGAACTCTGCCTTCCTCCTCAGAAGCGGCCCCACCTCGGCGGTGTCGCCGTCTCCGGCGAGGCGCTGGATCTCCCCTGGAGCAGAGGTAGGCCGTCTTGTCCCCATGAAAAAACTCAAACAGCTCCTCCTCCATGTTCATGGCCGGATCATTCTGTCAGGGATGTGTGTGAAGTATGGACCCAAACGCAGACGCTGAAGATGTGCAGGATGTTTATTTAAAGATGGAGGTGATGATGATGGTGAAGACGGCAGGAACGGAGATACTGGACATTGGGCAGGAACGGAGAGACAGGAAGACGACACACCATGGAGATAGAGACAACAATAGTAGTGATCCGGCACTGAGTGGAGAGAAGTGATGGGTTTTAAAGGCAGGAGGTGAGTAGGATCAGGTGTGAATGATTGGAGAGACAGGTGAGGACAATGAGTGAATAGGGCAGCGTGACACCTTTGCAGGTTTCCAGTCAGATTTCTACTGTATGTCTTGACTAAGATTGCCATTGGAGAAGGTTGATCTTGTGTCTTGTGGATCACTTTCCATATGTTTTGGATCATTCTATTTTTGAAAGATCCAATCCAATTATCAACCATTTTCAGTTTTTAAGCATAGGACACTCGGTTTTTCATTTAAATATTCTGGTATTTTGGGAGTAGGTTATGATGCCATGCACTCTTAACATGATACCAGGACCTCTGGAAAGAATAGGCCCACAGCATCACAGGTCCTCTACTATATATAGCTCTGGGCATCAGGTGCTATGCCATGCATTCATCCTTTGCTTTATGCCACACCCACTTGGAGTGTTTGTTTCAGGTCTGACCAAAGGAAAGTTAAAACCTAAGTGACATCTAGAAAATATGTTGTATTTATAATGGTAGGACACAAAAGAAAAGTTTCTGTCTCTTCCATCCCTCCCAAACAACAACTTGACATATAGTGAGTGGCTGATGGTTGTTATGTAGACTTGTTAATCCCTAGATGTATTTAATTTATACATATTTTTCAGGGAAATTTGTAAAAACAATACTTTTTAATGTAGGATGTTTTTGCCTTGCAGAACAAATGTGCTTAAAATAAGCCACTTGTTTTCAGTGTGAAATTAGGCATTCGTTCTGCAATAAAAGATTGTTTTTACAGTATTGCTCCAATGTAAGTTAGAATTGTTCTTATCTCACTGAAGCTTGTTTAATTGTGTTCAGTATTTCAATCAGGTGCATACAGCAGAGATGAATCAGCTTACAGTCTCCTGCGGCACCCCATCATATTTTAAACCCTATCAGGGACATACTCCCTTTTAACTTTTTGGAAGGCTGCCACAGAAGATAAATGGAGCTTATTATAAAGCTGTTATGGAGCACAGATTTGTGTTGCGGTTTACTTCTCTGTTGCTGTTACTGGAGACATACACATGATTGATAGTTATAAGACAGACATGAATGAGTTATAAATGGGTTAAAGAACTTAACCCATTTGAATGAAAGGCTATGATGTGAATAATGTGATGCAAATATAAAGTCAAAAATAAACTAAATTTAGAGGGGAGTAAAGAGGCCATTTGAAGGGGCTCCGTACTCCCCTGCTATGTAGCCTCTGGTCTCACACCTTCTGAGTTTTTGTTAGGATATACCAAAACCTTAGTGTGTTGCACTAAGTCCTGTAATCTGTCACATCTGAAGGGAAAACAAAATCAGCATTTCTCACAGAGGGGTCGGGGTGAACATGCTGCATGTTTTATTTAGAGAACAAAGGTTTCCTCCTAGAAACATTAAAAGTTGAATTTGTGCAGAGTTTTTCTAAACATATAGGCATTATTCACTTTGAGATTAACCGTGATAGGAGCCTGGTGTAAATCCTTTGATTTCATTTTAGGGTGTGTGTGTGTGTGTGCGTGTGCGTGTGTGTGTGTGTGTGTGTGTGTGTGTGTGTGTGTGGGTGCGTGCGTGCGTGCGTATGTATGTATGTATGTATGTATGTATGTATGTACAGTGAGAAACATAAGTATTTCAACACCGTGCAATTTTACAAGTTCTCCCAATTAGAAATTATTGAGGGGTTTGAAATTCACACTGTAGGTGCATTTCCACTGAGAGAGACAGCATTTTCTTTTTTAATTCAGGAAATCACATTGTCTGATTTTTAAAGAATTTATTTGTATTTTATTGCTGCACATAAGTATTTGAACACCTGTAATATTTTGTACAGAAGCCTTTGTTTGCAATTACAGAGGTCAAACGTTTCCTGTAGTTCTTGAGCAGGTTTGCTCACACTGCAACAGGGATTTTGGCCCACTCCTCCACACAGATCTTCTCTAGATACATACCATACAATACCATTTTTATTTATATACCACTTTCAAACGCAACAAAAAGGTTGCACAAAGTGCTGAACAGTTATCACGCCACAAATAGACAAAAGAAAATAAAAATATATACATATATAAATATCTACATAGAAATAAGTTAGAATTTAAAAAAACACGGGAACATTGTGACATAAGAAAAAATTAGTCGAGGAAATCAGAACGTCAAAGGGACTAAGAATCAAATGCAAGGGAGAAAAAGTCAGTTTTTAGCCTAGTCTTAAAAGCCGTGACGGAGGGGGCCTGACAGATCTGGAGGGGCAGAGCATTCCACATCTTGGACATACAAGACAAGAATGCTCTATCACCACGGGATTAACACTGGGATCTCGGGACAGACAGGAGAAGCTGGTCTGCAGACCTGAGTGCAATGTAGAGAGGGGCAAAGCCAGGAAGGAACTTAAAAACAAAGAGTAAAATCTTAAAAGAAATACAAAAGTCAATGGGAAGCCAATGGAGAGATTTTAAAACTGGGGAGTTGGGTTGTCGTCTGTCCAAATCAGTTAAAAACCTACCAGTGGCGTTCTGCACCAACTGAAGGTGGTGAAGGATTGATTTATAAAGGCAGGCGTTACAATAGTCAAGTTGAGAAGTGATGAAAGTATGGACAACAGTTTCAAGCTAAGTCCCAAGACCCGAGTGGGATGTAGACCTGGCAGTCATCTGCGTACAGGTGATACTGGACACCGTACTTTTTAATAATGAGGCTGAATGGAAGTAAATACAGGGAAAAAAGAAGGGGACCGAGAATGGAACCCTGGGGGACCCCCCAGGAGAGGTGGAGAGAGCGGTAGCAACATTCACCCAGCATTATCTGAAAAGTTCTATTTCTGAGGTAAGACTGGAACCACATGAGTGCAGTACCAGTGATTCCTATGTAGTATTCAAGTCGATGGATAAGAAGATCATGATCTATTGTGTCAAATGCAGATGAAAGATCAAGGAGAAGCAGAAGAGCCCCAGAACTAAAATCAGAGGTAGTTAAAAGATCGTTAAAAAGTTGATTCAGTGCAATGACTTTTTCTGAAACCTGATTGAAGATGTCAAAGAGATTTTGATTGTTAAGGTGGCAAGGATTTGATTAAACACAATTTTTTTTAGATCTGTCAGGTTTCGGGGCTGTCGCTGAGCAACACGAGTTTCTGCTCCCTCCAAAGATTTTCTATTGGATTCAGAATAGGGATGGTGTTATTGGGATGCGACTCATTCTTCTTTTTCCTCCAAACAGAGCGAGTAACGTTTAGACCAAAAAGTTATATTTTGGTCTCATCTGACCACATGACTTTCTCTCATGCCTCGTCTGGATCATCCAGATGATCATTGGAAAACTTCAGGGCCTGGACATGTGATGACTTGAGCAGGGGAACCTGCCGTGCAATACTTGATTTTAAACCATGACGGCGTAGTGTTCTACCGACAGTAACCTTTGAAACTGTGGTCCCAGCTCTCTTCATGTCATTGACCAGCTCCTCCCATGTAGTTCTGGGCTGATTCCTCACCTTTCTTGTCATCAGTGATCCGCCACGAGGTGATATCTTGGATGGAGCTCCAGTCCGAGGGAGACTGACAGTCATCTTTAACCTCTTTCATTTGCGCCAACAGTTAATCTATTGTCACCAAACTGCTTGGCAATTGCCCCGTAGCCCTTTCCAGCCTTGTGGAGGTATAACATTTTGCCGCTGGTGTCTTTTGACAGCTCTTTGGTCTTGCCCATTGTAGTAGTTTGAGTCTGACTGACTGTGGGATGGACAGGTGTCTTTAACGAGCTCAGACAGGTGTTACTAATTTAGATTAATAAGTAGAGTAGAGGTGGACTATTTAAGGGCAGAGTAACAGGTCTTTGAGAGCCAGAATTCTTGCTGATTGCCAGGTGTTCAAATACTTATGTGCAGCAATAACATACAAATAAATTCTTCATCGCATTTTACTCTGTCACTACGGATACTGTATATGGACCCTATATGGCAGTCTCCTTAGTAGAAAGAGGAAGACACACGAGGAAAAGAAACAAACATGCAAATGGAAATTATTGTGTCCGGAAAAATTATTGAGCTGATTTGAGCTGTGTTCTATGTCTTGTTCAGCACCTGGGTTACTTTGGTGCTAATTTGACCTTGACCATAACATGCGTCTTTACTTTTTTTTCTTTAAAAATATGATTTTCCAACTACAGCTGAATTGTTTAAAAGAGTGGTGGTTGCAGATCTGTCAGCTAGTTTAAAAGCTAAATAAAACAAAATAACCTTGGTAAGCAGATCCGTGAAGCAGCAGTGTGTGTGTGTGCGTGTGTTGGATGATAGACACCAGAATTTGTTGAAGACATATGGAAGTTGTTAAGTTTTTGACAGGGAAATTAAAAAGTTAAGAGGTGCTCTGTGTGTGTTGGCTTGTTCAAATACACATGCTCCCTCTAACCCTTCTATAAGGGAGGAGATGGTCTTGGATTAGATATCATATCTGTCCTCGTTTGTCCTCTGTTTAGCTGCTGCCTGTCAGGCTTGATTTTCATATTTTTAATTCAGACCTCCGACTGATTACCCTCAAGTTCAAATAAACTATGTAAGTAGTTATTTTATCTGGAAATATGTAATTGGAAGGGTGGTGCAGGACATACATTATTAAAATCAGTTTCTTTAGTTTGAATGCAAAAAATAATTAACATAACTAGAACCATGTGTATGCAGTTCCTTTTAAAACTTACATTTTTTTAGGTTTTATCTAACAACTGTAAAGTTTTTCTATTGTATTTTATGTGATATACCAACATGAGGTACTGCATTATTATGGAGTAGAAGGAAAGTGCTAATTGTGTTTTTTATTTAGCTCATACACATCTGGAAGGTGTGGCAAGTATATGTATTCATCAACATTATGTTGTGATACCCCTCAATGAAATCCGGGGAACTAATTGCCTTCAAGCATTCCGTATACAGTGAATAGAGTCCTCCTGTGTGTAATTTTATCTCATTGTAAATATAGCTGTTAGGGTGGTCAGATAAAACCAAAATCGAACTATTTGACACACGTGACATTGTTTTGAGGAAATTTGCTTTTCACCCTGAATACACCATCTTCACAGTAAAACATAGTGGGGGCAGCATAATGCTTTGGGAATACTTGCTGTGGTTTAAATTGATGGATAAAAGGAGCTAAATACAAGGAAATCCTGGAATAGAAGATTTTGAAGGTGCCAAAAGACTTGAGACTGGGACTCACATTCCAGCAGGGGATACTCAAAACAACTTGTTATTGCAACAAAATACTTTTGGAACTCATGTTTCATTCCCCTTTCACATCACAATTATCCACTATTTTGTGTTGGACTATCACGTGAACTTCTGATGAAAGGCATTGAAGATACAGTAATGGTTGTAACATGACAAAATGTTAAAAAGTTTAAGGTATATAAATACTTTTGGAAGGTACTATAGACGTTTCCCACTTGATTGTTCAGCCTCTTACCTCATATGTTTGTCTGTCCACAGGAGAAGACCGGACCAGAGAGAATGTGGTGGGCTCCACAGATGCACAGCCGGCCAGTGCAGCTGGTGGAGAATCCGGCTCCAGCAGGCGGAGGCTACACTGTTGCATCAGAGTAACAGCTGTGCAGGTGCGAAAGGCCCTGTGGGGGATCGCGATGGTGATGTGCGTGTGCTCGTCCTGGGCAGGTTCCACGCAGCTGGCCAAGCTGACCTTCAAGCAGTTCGATGCCCCCTTCACGCTCACCTGGTTCGCCACCACCTGGAACTGCCTTTTCTTCCCAGTCTACTACATCGGCCATTTGTGCAAGAGTCCTGAGAGGCAGACCCCCAGGCAAAGATTGAGGTTGGAAAATTGCCCTCTGACCAAGCAAATGTTTTGTCCACATTTAAAAACTGATGTGCCAATTTCTGTTCGACTGAAGTTTCACTCACGCCAAAAATAAAACTGAGCAAAGTTTGAACCCCTAGAACACCTTCGTCATGTTAAAGCATAGCATTGGGAATATAGCGCTATTTTTCCATTCTGCAATTGTAGCCTTTTTGAAATAGACCATGGTTTGGAAAATGGCTTTGAGTTTAGGAACGCTTTTTTGTACATTTTATAAACATTATTCAATAGGTGCATTTGTGAGTTCAGATAGATGTTGGACTAGAAGCCCTTGCTCCCAAAATTCATCCTGAAGGTGTTCACGTAGGTTGAGATCAGGACTCTGTGCAGGTACTCAGGTTCTTCCTCACCAAACGTGCTCATTAATTTCTTTAAAGACTTTGCTTTGTTCACTGGAGCGCAGTCATGTTGGCTTGAAATTGTCCAAAATTGCTTAGTGTGCTGAAGCAGTAAAAGTTCCGTTCATCCATTTGTCCATCCATTTTCTATTCCCGTGTTTCCTTGCAGGGCAGGTTACACTATGGACAGGTCACCAGTCCATCACAGAAATTAAGAGTTCCTCTAACCTGACATAAGAGGTTAGAGAAATCCAGAAACATAGCCTTACACCATAATCCCCCTAGCCTGGCTTTCGCCAGCCTGATCTGACGGCAGTTTGATTCTGCCCTGCAGATCAGTCTGGAAACCCACACATTAAACTACTGCTACAGCCTATCCAGTTTTTCTGGAACCAATCACAACCGGGCTTATCCGCCTTGACGTCAGAGAAGCGTCAGAGAAGCGTCAGAGAAGTGACGGAAAAGTCGGCAATCAGCTTGTTGTTTACATTGGTCATGGCAGCCACCAGAGCACAGCTATCCATTGACGCTGGTGTCGTTGCTGTTTTAAAAGATTTAAAAGTTATCTGCCATTGCTGCTTCTGCAGACCACAATCCTACAAACTATCCACGTTTGTTGACAAGTTTCCTGCCTGGAGTTCCGCGTCCCTCTGCAAAGTACGTCACCTGGATCGATGGTCTGATTGGTGAATGCTCTATCCAATTGCGTACAGAGTCATTTGAACTATGCCCGTTGGTCACGCCTCTTGTGCAGTAGAAATTACATGGCAGACTCGCCAGACTAAGTTCAAGATTGAACTTAGTCTGGGGAGTCAGGCTATAATCCCCCCGCAACCAACTTTATATTTTACACGATGTAGTCATACAAGTGCAGTTTTCCTGGCAACTGTCAAAGCCAGAGTCGTCTATAGGATTCATTGACAGGGTAGTGTGACTCATCACTCTTGAGAACACATCTGCCCTGCTTTAAAATCCAGTGACAGTGCCCTATATCCAACACTTGACACTTAGTGATGTAAGGCTTGGATGCTGCTCCTCAGCCATGGACAGCTAGTCCATGAAGCTTTGTGAATATATCTGGCCTACCACTTCATAGCTGAGTTGACTCTGAAGGGTGTAATTTGACTCACGTCTTTTACAGAATGCATCCTATTACATTACCACACTGGAATACACCTCCTCCTTCCCAAATATTTGCAGAAGCAGTTTGGATGCGTAGGTGCTGGATTTTGTACATCTGTGGCCATAGAGGTGATTGCATCATGTGAATTCACAGGTTTGGATCGCTGACCTGGTATGTTTGGGAATACTTTGTATTGTAATCAACTAACACAGCATTCTCTTTCTGTACAAAAATTAACTCCACTGTAGAAAAGCCAGCTTCTATCATAGGTATCAAAATGTGTTCCATCTGGCAGTATTATCTGTCATCTTTACTCCCCACTGGGTGACTTTAGAGATAAGACCCTTATTGAAAGAGGCATAAGCTCTGTATATCTGACATAGCTGTGTGATGTAAATCTTCGTTCTTTGACGGCTACCACAAAGAGCTGAAGCTGCAACTCCTCAGCTGGAACTGATGTTCTCTGACTGCGAAATGTTCCATCTGCTTAGTTTTCTTCTCTGACCATTAACAGAAACATAGACTATTTCCGACCTCTCTGCCAGCATTTCGTGCTGTACTTACATGCTATATTTATGGAAGTTACTGCTTCAGCAAACAAAATTCAAAACTAACAGAGAAAAACTAAAAATAGAAAAACAATATATTCTTTAAATCTAGAGTTTTAGCAATTTAAATTTTTCTAAAATATCTGATTTAAAGTAGTCTCACTTTGTTTTGCTTTTAGAAACTCCTAAAATTCTTTCACTACCTAGAGAAAAATGTTTGAATTAGTTTTGCATATTTGTTTATCAAAATATATATTTGCACAATATAAGTTGATCAGTTTCAAAAATAAGAAATAAATAAGTGTACAGGTACTGGAGAGCATTTAGCAAATACACAACTAAGCACTTTTATACAATACCTGCTATGGTATAAAATCTGCACCTGTTTCATCTTTTATCCAGAGCAAATTAGCAATCTTTTAATATGCCAATGAAAGCATTCATTTCTATTTATGATCTGCTAACACAGGAGTCAAAAATTCACTGAGAAATTTAAAATACAGACAGCACATCAGGTTGAAAGGAAAGGGACAATAAAAAATGAGTGCAGGAAGTTTAGAGGCCGCAGGTGTTTCGAGACTTCACTATGTCCTCTATTGCCCCCATGTTCTGACTCTAGTTCATCTTGTCTGATTGTACCTCCTTATGTACAGCGCCCTAAGGAAAGAGAGAAACCATGAATATTGATATTATTTTTAAAGGTGTTTTAGATTTTTGGGGATCCATGCAATACCTTCTTCCAGTGGCATTTTAAACCAAAAAAGCACCTCAGTGCCCCCCCCCCCCCCCCCCCCCTTTTTTTTTTTCCAATAGCGGGGGTTAGGGGTCAGATCAACCCTAAATTATATTTGCTGACATTTCCTGTATATTTAATCAAAATCCACCTACAACTTTTTGAGTTATGTAACCTCTTTGGTGGAGGTAATTAATTAAATAAATAAATAAACAGACTGGAGCTCTTTCCACACATTTTTTTGTCTCTCAGCTCCATTGATAAAAGATAGAGCAATATTTTGACTGTGTAAGAAAAAAAGATGAAGTGCCATGAAGGATGGGTGGTCTGTAAACCAGTTGCGGACCAAAGCAGCCCTATGGAAACTAACATTGTCCCATATGATGCCATATCAGGAATGCTCTGGTCTCTGAACAGTGAGCATGTCATGTAAGGTGTCCAGGAATGCAATAATGTGTGCAGTGTTGTATGGGCCTATGGTTGCATGATGGTGAACAACACCATTTTGGCTTATAGCTGCACACATGGTTATGTTACCACCACAATGTCCTGGGACATTGATGATGGCACGGTGTCCAATAATGTTCCTGCCACGTCTCCTGGTTTTACTGAGGTTAAAACCGGCCTCATCTACAAAAAGTAGCTCATGTCCAATGGTATCTGCTTCTAGTTCCATCACTCTCTGGAGAAGACAAAACAAATGCAACACATCAGGCCCGTGCACAGTACTATAGTATGCACTTCCAAATTCAGAACCAATGACACTATAGCTTACCTGCACATAGTCATATCGCAGTTGCTTTACACATTCTGTGTTTCTCTCGAAAGGAACTCTGTAAATGTGCTTCATTCTTATTCTGTGGTGCGCAAGTGCACGACTTAGTGCAGAAATGCTTACACTGTGTATATGTTGAAAGATGGGTTCATTATCAATTATGCGCTGCTGTATTTCGCGCAGTCTTATTGCGTTATTGGCAATCACCATGTTCACTATATGGGTCTCTTGCTGTGGAGTGAACATTCTTCCTCTGCCCCCAACATCTGGATGTCTAGCAGTTCTGTAAAGTAACAATTTCAGTATGTTTGCACGTATGGTACTGTTGTGTTTCTCATTAGAGTATGGCAGTGCTACAAAGTACTTACCGATTCTCATTTCGAAATGTCCTAATGATGCTTGCCACAGTGTAGAGGCTCAAATTAGGCTGAACCCGTTGGCCAGCTTCCCTCAGGGTCATCCCATGGTTGATGACATGGTCCACTATTGTAGCTCTGATGTCATCAGTTAATCTATTTCTTACTCTTCTTACCCTTCCTCTTTCCCCTCCTCGTCCTCTTCTTGCTCCTCCTTGTCCTCTTCCTCTAACTTCTTCACCTCCACGTCCTCTCCCTCAGCCTCCTCTGCCTCCTCTGATTCTCACTCTTCTCACTCTCACTGCTCCTTCCATTGTATTCCACACAGACAGCTTACCTGTGGCTTATTTATAGTGCTTAGGCTGATTGCAAAGTGAACTAATTATCTAAAACTGTGTTTTAGATAATTGTGCCTACAGTTGAATAGTGAATTGTGCCTACAGTTTTGCAAAGCAAACTGAGTGCAAAGCAGTGTTTGTGCTTTTAGTTTTGCAAACTCAGTGAGTGGTTTTGCTATAAGTATTAATAGTTTTAGAAATTGTGCTACAAGAATCACTATTAGCGCTTAAGCATTAAGAAAAAACTGTAAGATGTTGAACTTTCAACAAATCTGCAGATGTTTTTATCCAAAAACGAAATGCTTTTTAACATGTAATGATGATAAAGACACATTTTTTCTGGTGAGAAACTTCTTCCTCTCATCAAAACCACTTGTATTTGTATTTAATGCTCTGTAGCGAACTTGAGAATTACATGTAACTCCTTAGACAATTATTATGTTACATACTTTCACTTACATGACAACAGAGCTAACTCAAAAGAACTGGTACAGTGTCTTGCAAATGTTTTCATATACCTCGAATGATGCATTTTGTCATATTCTAACATCAGACTTCATGGTATTTTAGCATAGTTTCATGTGAAAATAGTGCATAATTGTGAACCTCTTTGGGGTATGTCTCAACCAACTTTGTACATCTAGAGACAGATTCTTTCCCCAATTCATCTTTGCAAAATAGCTCAAGCTCTTTCAGATTGGATAGAGAGCATCTGTGAACATCAGTGTTTAAATCTTGCTAAGGTTCCTCTGGATCTTGACTGGCCCACTTTAACTAATAAAAAAAAATATTTAATCCAACCCAGTGGTTCTCAAAGTTAGGGATTCAGGCCACTCTTGGGGTTGGGAATAAACAAATATAGGGTTTTGACATCCTCTTTTGAAAGTAAATTAAAAAAAAGAATAATCTTTCATTATATGTATGCTATAAATGTTACAAGAGTTAAAAAAACTAAATGGATAAAAACAATATGTTGGCCGTAGATGCTGTTTGGGTTATTATAGTACTCCCATTTTACGCCATTTGATTGTCATTTAAACAGGACTACACTGTTTTCAGGGTTGGGTCTCAAGTCTTTTCCACTCAGTTTGTGGATTGGAAGCTGGAACATTTGAGACCCACTCATTTACTCTTGCTGTATGTGCCTCAATTCTAGCCTGAAGTCTTTTGCAGTCTCAAGGTTTTTTAGAGTGGTGTGTATTCATCTCCATCTATCCTCTAAAATTTGTTGAACAGCTTCTCTGTCACTACTAAAAAAAAGCATACGTAAAGCATGATGCTGCCAATGTCATGTTGCATCATGGGGATTGTGTGTCCAAGGCGATGGGCAATGTTAATATCCCGATACACAAGGTATTTTTGATCAAGTCTAGTCTGTTTTTTTGTCTCCTCTGACTAAACACGTCTTTTCACATATCCGCTGTACCCTTTACATGACTAATAGCAAACTTTACAAAGAGATTCTTATACATTTCTTTAAATGACAACTTCTTTCTTGACACTTTTTCTTAGAACGATTTGTGGTGCACATGACTGATTTATTCTTGTTAACATATTCTTAAACCTAAGCTGTAGATTTCTGCAACTCCTCCAGAGTTACAATGTGCCCCTTGGCTTCTTCTCTGATTGATGTTTTCCAACTTTATTTCTGATCTGCCTGCTGTGTTCCTTGGTCTTCATGATGTTTTTTGTTCACCAATGTTCTTTCGAACCTCTTAGATATTGTATTTACTGTAATAATGATAAAATTAAAATTACCAAAACCTTAGTGTGTTGGGAATCAGAGTACAGAGGATAAATACAAATGCTAACTAGACATTTCTGATTTTTATTTCTAAAACCATAAAAACATTTGGGGTATTCTTTTTTTGCAAGGCAATGCATGTACAGTATATTGGTCGAGCATCTTCAACCTTATTCACAGTGAGAGGAAAGAAGAAATCACTTGGTGGCTTTAGGCTGATCTTATTGTATTTGTAAACCTTTATTTATTTCTCCCTTACACAGGTATGATGTGGGACAAAAATCTGTTAGATCAAATTGTCAAGTTTGGAATAACACATTCATTACAGATAAATATTCAGGCTACAATCTGATGAGACAAAGCTTTTCATGTGCATAAATCTCTACTTCAGTTACAGTTACACTGTTGTAATACAGCGCTCTTCATTGAATTTCTACACAGGGAGTGCTGCAGGTTTTTCGGGGATGATGGCCTGACCCCCAAGGTGTTCTTCACCAAGGTAGCTCCCTTCGGCCTGCTGTGGATCCTCACCAACTACCTGTACCTGCAGGCCCTCAGGAAGATCAACACAACAGATGTTTCAGCACTTTTCTGCTGTAACAAAGCCTTTGTCTTTCTGCTATCCTGGATTGTACTCCGAGACCGCTTTATGGGGGTCAGGGTGAGTTTCTGCTGGTGTGTTTGATTTGTGCCATCAAAACACAAGCGAAACATATTTGTATCCGTAGATGACTGAAAAAGTGAGAAGCTACACGGTTTTAACCTTTTCACATGTTGTTTTTTTAATTGATGTAAATGTCACATTTTCATGTTAGGAGTGACTCACAAATTTCCCAACAAAGCCTGAACTACTTTTACGTCGGTATCTATGATGTTATGGTAATGTGTAAAGCCTTTTTCTTCTGGAATCTACTGAGTCAAGTGATCCTAATCTTTTAATTTAGTGTTTCTTGGCCCTTATCTTGCAAAGGAATGTTTCTCCCTGATTTGCATTAAGACCAAATCTTGATAAGTGTAGTCAAAAATAGAGAAAGCTGTTGTTTTATCATATTTATGGTTAACATAGACAAATATGTTCTTCCAGATTAAATCTATTTCATGCTGTTCAAAGAATAGACATGGAATTTAATCACAGCGTGCAATGTTGCAGTTTCTCTTCTTCCATTCATCATGTCTCTATCCTTTAGGCTAACAGTGCTGTAGAAAATATTTAGCCCCTCAGATTTCTTCAGCTCTTTTTTGTTACACTTAAGTAGTCAGATTATCAAACGAATTTCAATAACAAATTAAAAATAAAGATAACATGAGTAAATATAAGAAGCAGCTTTCAGATTGTTATTTAATTTCATGAAGAGATACATGCTCTCCAAACTCACGTGGCCCTTAGTAAAATAATGTAATTACTTCACCTCATGTTTTTTATTAAATTTCACGAGCCAGAATTAAGAAATCACTTACCAAAATAGAACCTGTCTGACAAAACATGAAGTAGGATAAATATCTCAAAATGCAGTAAATCATGTCCCAATCTAAAGAAAATCAAGAACAGATGAGAAACAAGGTTATTGACATCTGTCAGTCTGGAAAGGGGTACAAAGCCATTTCTAAGCCATTGGGACTCCAGGAAACTACAGTGAGAGCCATTATTTACAAATAAAGAAAGCATGGAACCATAGTAAAACTTCCCAGGAGTGGCCACTCTACCAAAATTACTCAAGGACCACATCAATGGCTCATCCAGGAGGTCACAATTATATTGTAACCCAGCATAGCATCTAAAGCACTGCAAACCTCTTCCGTCTCAGTTAAGGTCAGCATTCTTAATTCAAAAATTAGAAGGAGACCACTGCTGCCCAAAACAAAGACAAAGGCCCATCTCACATTTGCCAGATGTTAAGGACATGCTGTTATTGATGGAACCATGAATGCTGCTCATTCCAGAATAGACTAATGGAGAGTGTCCGACCATCACTTCAAGATGTTAAGATAAAAAAAGTACAAAGTTTGGATTTGAATCCAGTTAAGACAATGTAGCATGATTTTAATCGGGCTGTTCTTTCTCCAAAAGCTTCCAGTGTGGATGAATTAAAGGAATTCTGAAGAAGAGTGGCATAATTTCCTCTACAACAATATAAATCGATCCTTGCTACTTATAAGAAACGTTTAATGGCAGTTGTTGCTCCCATGGGTAAACAAGCAGTTTTTAGGTTTAGGAGGCCATTTTTTTTTTTGATATGAGGCCAGGTTTCCTTCTAATTTTTTTCCTTTCCAAAATAATTAGAACATTCATTGTTGAATTTACTCAGGTTATATTTTTTGATAACACAATTAGTATGATTTGAAACATTTACAACAAACAGAAGAAATATTTAAGAGGGGGAATACATACTGCACTGCACATTTATGTTCAGAGGTGAGAAAGGGAGCTTAGCTTTACTATGTGTCTGTTTTTTTTTTTCCATTTGCATCACAAGGAACCATGCGATAACAGAGTGACCTTCAATGGACTACAGGCTTCTATTTGTGCCTTTCTGTGCTTTTGTACAATATAAATGGGACACATTTTACAGTATCTCAGCTTTTATGGTGAGCAGTGAATTAATATTTTCCTTCTGATGAAGCAAATGATTCTTGAGCCTCTTACTTGACTGTATGATTTACATAAACAGTACTAGAGAATAGAGTGACTGCGTGACAACATGTTCTAGCAACAGTGATCATGCCTAATTCAATCATGTATTGCCTGGACAAGAAGACACCAGCAGAAAAGTAGGGTTGGAGATTGAAGCGTGCCCTTCTGTTTTCCCATTGCATGCTTCTAAATCGTTCACCTCTGCAGTTCTCATGCACTCTGCAGAAAGCATTCCCCTTCTTTCAATTTTTTCCAAACACTGACAAGCCGCCCTATCATTCCCTCATGCGTTCTCCCACTCCCCACTGCCATTATTTGTAATGAAAAGCATCAGTACGACAACAGTAAGATTGCTGCTTGTCTGCCTCCTGTACGCCTTCTTGCTCTGTTGCTTGGTGGTGGTGACTGCAGTGTGTTGGAAGTCTGCGGCAATGTGGGGGATCTACAACGGGTTTGTTATAGAAGAAAGAAAGATCTGGTATGCTAAAATGGCCTTGTTAAACAGATGTTAGGAATGTCTTGGTGTTATTGTGTTTCTAAAGATATGACTGCAGTCTGTTGGATTTCTTTTGTGGCAGCAGTGGAGTCACATATCAGTGTTCTTGTTACAATGTGAAACATTCATGGTAACCTTTTATGTAAGTTGTGTTTGGATTCATGTCATGTAAGGGGAATTTAGTTCACTGCTCACTTGTACAGTAACTTGCAAAAGCATCCATATGCAATGTAAAGAAAACGCACACAATAGCTGATCTTGAAAATTCTGGAGCATACACAGATGCAAACTCTTTACTATTCTGACCAAAACTGATGAAAGATGAAGTCACACCCCAGGAGATGTCATGCAACATTATAATGCACTAATAATCAGTTTTACAGTTTGTGCTCTTTAGTTTCCCCAAATACATTCGCTTTGCTTTTGCTATGATAAAATGTTTGAAACATTTTGTAAAATGTACTTTCTCTTTAAATTTAATGGCCTTTTGCTGTAAGGTTAAAACTTGTTTCCCTTTTAGACGAGGCACAGGTTTCAGACCTTGAAGGAATACACTGTTCCAGACGGTGGTATTCGTATCCGGCATGTTATAAATTCTCTGTCCTTTAGGGAATTAAACAAAGACTTTTGAGAGAATAGCATAATGGGTTTTTCCTAACAGATATTTAATGTACACATGGTGAAAACACTTTCCTCTGTGTGGGTGAGAGTTGAGTCAGACTGAAAAAGAGATGGTAGCAAGATCGACTTTCTGAATTCTAAAGAAGGAATGACAAAACATTCAATAACCTTTGGCCCAGAGAGATGATGCAGAGAGACCTGAATCAACCTGGAGAAGAAGCCTAAGCTGGTTCTGAAAAAAATAAACAGCGTCTAAGTAGCCTGGAAAGCTTCCCCATCCCGTAAGGTGGTGGGGCTGTTTTCTGGCACCCGACCCTACTTTGTTGGGATTAAGGCGGGTGTATTGAAATCCAGAATCCAGGTATATAGAAATCCAAATTATGCACATAAACTGAGTTTATCTTTCCAAAAAGAGAGAGAGAACATTTAATAAAGTTATCTTATATTTTATGAGATAAAGAAAACCCAAACCTTTTGTGGTGGAAAATTGTTCTGCAATTAGGAATTAAGTGTATATTCTCTGTTTAGTGAATGCATCTAGGGTAAAATGACAAGGTTATTGCTCCAACTTAATGTTTATGATATATATGTGTCAGGTCACCAGAGAGACAGACGCCGGGGCAGTAAGATAACAGTCTGGCCTTCGGATGAGCTGCTTTATGCGTTGCTATGACTCGCATGAAGCGGTGACTCTGGAGGCAGGGCGTGAAGGATGGAGAAGACATCTACAGAGATAAACAATGATTGCTGAATACTATTTAAGCGGTTAGTTAGAAAGGTTGGTTAGGGTGATGCACAAGTAACTCTGTCCCCTCCGTGTCTGGCCAGACATGTTTGAATTAAATACTTAAACGCCTTGTGGGACTCAAGTCTTCTTTATGATGGAAACCCTGAGATACTATTTTTTGCCATTACACTTTATGAGAAGCATTTGAGAATTCCATTTAAGCAGTTAGATTTCAGTAAAGGAATGATATTAGTGTGAAAGACTAAATGTTTCAGACTATTAAAGATATTAAAGTTATTATTAAGACATACTCATGCCCTTGCACCCTGTGTGAGCTTTAGTGAAACATTTATATAATATCAAATTATCTACACTAGTGGTTTTCACATTTCTTTACATTTTGTTTTTATGTTATAGAACAACGCAAAGTTGTGTCCAATTGTTTTGTGTAAAACAAAGCATTCATGGTTTTCAAGCTATTTTATGTGTGAAATTTTTAAAAGTTTGGTGTGCATTTTTATCCTGATTCAGAACTTTGTAGAAGCACATTTGCCGTTAAAACTGCAAGTCTTTTGGAGTATGTCTCTACCACCGTTGGATTTCTGTTACCAGCAAATTTCAGGAGTTGCCCAAGGGGCAGACTCCGCCTGCCAAATGTGAAGCCTACCCAAAAGTGAAAAAAATTGCAGTACCCCTCTCATCCGCTAGGGGCTGGCTCCAAAAAAGACCAAGTTTCCATTGACTTCCATGTTAAAAATGCCAACTTCACAGCAAAGATAAACATGTTTACAGCCTGGTTTTGGGTTTAATAGGTAAAGTTTACCGTCATGACAACTCTGCGGGGAGATAATTTTTTTATAACTCATCCGTTTAGATGTAATTTTTAGCTTGAAATTATTAATAAAAAGGGCCGTGTCCTTTTGATTGACAGGTCTCAGATGAGCCATCAGCCCTAGAACTGGTGGCTAGCGGCGTGCTCCCCCCTGCTTGCTCCAGGGAAGGCCGCAGCCTCGGCCTCACATAACAGTCTCGGCTATTTTGTTTCTCTGAACTTGACCATCAGTTGCTGTTGGTCGTTTCCACCATGCAAAAGAGTTCAGTAGTTAAATCAAAAAGTCATCACACTTCAATCTGAAATATGCAGCCTTAGTCAGTCAGTTTATTGTTCATACATACCTCTGAACAATTTTCTAAGAGTCCAAACATATTTACGCAACTTTTAGCATTCTCCCCAGAAACTCTGCACTCTGAACCCTCTGCACCTTCCAAAACCTCCCTGTACTCTGATTCTCAACTCAACGCACTCTCCTTTTAAGCCCTATTTTGTGTCCTTGTAACACACAAGCTATTTGATAGGAGACAGAAGTTCTCCTAGCAATGTCTCCGAACAACTTCAAGAATTCACTTTATCAGATAGATATTATTGAGCTTCAACCAGCCTTTCTGACTTCAGACCCTGATTACTGTTGACATAACATCGCATTTTATATTCCCTCATTCTTCATTACCTCATAGCATCACCACATGCACATCACCTTCAACATTCCATCATATTACACATTACCTCATGTACTCTCAAGAAAGAATAATGTGTGGGTACATGCCATATTTCCACAACATTGAGTCTGCAATTTTTATTCTATTCGGATGTTAATCATGCACTTATTAGACAAAGATGGCTTGCTGTGGTATTGGCATACCATCCAAGGAGTCTCTGCTCCATTTTTTTAAGTAAGTAAAATTATATTTCTGCTTTGCATTTAAGATAATGTTTCTTCTTTACTTTACATATTTATTATTAACGCTTGTTTTAATTAAAATTCACATAGTTTTAGTGTAGGGCTGTAAAGTCCTAGTCGACTGGTCGACTTATTGGTCGATGCGTTCTGAGTCGACCAAAATTCTGATTGGTTGATTTTATGCCGTGTTAATTTTTGAAATTTGATTGGACAAGAGACATTCTATGAGAGCTGATCGGTGCTGATGGTAGAGTAGGCTACAACAGCGCTGCCTCTCGTGTGATATTGCTTTAACAGACAACAGGGAGATCGAAGAACGTCCACGTTATTTAACGTGCTGTGGCTTCAGTGCTTAATTTGTAAATCATTAGTTGCCCGAACGCAAAGTACATGACAGCGCAGGCATGACCAGAGACGCGCACAGGTCCCGGAACGCAGTAAATGATAGCGGAAAAAAACGTGTAAAAATATGATGTGGGCCTTACAGGCCTGAATATTTTAAATATTGTAATGTTCTCCGATAGATGCAGACAATGGTTGTAATCGAAAGCTTTAATGCTGACTGCTGTTGGCCGCATCACGCCGTACAAAACAGTAATCAAAAGGACTCTCACATAAACTGGTTGTCTGTCTAGCTCCATTTAAAGACACACACCAGTTCCCCGCGCGCAGCCTGCAGAACAGTGTTGGATTTGGTCGGGGTTTTTTATTTTATTTTTTGCTTAATGCGCAATTGCGCATTGCCCACAGTCTTTGTTTTGAGCCCAATGCACAGCTTTATTCCGTTTGTACTTGTCTTGATCTGGCATGTTTAAAAGATCATTGTCCCTGAATTGCCTTGCCGTTTAGTGCAATTGCAGTAATCATGGCATATTATATTGCGTAGATGCACGTAATGCAAAATGCTGTCAGAGCAAACCCCCCCCCCACCCCCACAAATTAGTCGATTTTTGGTTGGAATTTCAGGGTTTCAGTCGACCAAGAACTTCTTTGGTTGATTACAGCCCTATTTTAGTGAAAGTCATGGACAGGCAAGGCTTCATGATTTTATTTGACAAAATTATTGAATCTGCCTAGAAGGCAGAGGGGTAGCAGAGTCACTCAACCACGGTTTTCTGGCTAAAAGCTTCGATTAGCTACGGGTTGGCTCAGTTAGCAAGTAGCTACATTGGCTCAGAGTTTGATGGGTGTCAATCATCCGCCCCCACCCTCACAGCTCCACTCTCAGCTCCACCTCTTTCCCCATTTTTTGTATTTTCTGGGAGCTATGAGACACGTGACGTGACCAAGATGGTAGTGGTGGGATCCGCCAACTGGGCTTCAAATAATTTCTCCAGAAACCTACGGGGGACGTCACAGAGGCTCCGTCCATCTTATATACAGTATATGGTGTTGCCAGGATTTGAAATTGGATTTATATCTGGACTTTGACTGGGTCTTTCTCAGACATGAATATGCTTTGTTCTAAACCATTGAAGCCCATGTGCAGGGTCTAAGGTAAACCCTGCACATGCCGCCAGACCATTACAGGGCAACACAGAAACAAGCAGGTCGACCACACACACTCACTCCTAAGGGCAATTTACAGAGACCAATCAACCTAACATTTTTAGAATGTGGGTTAAAGCCAGAGTACCTGGAGAAAACCCACATGTGCAGGGGAATAGCATGTAAACTCAAGGCAGAAAGACCCGAGGCTGGGATTTGAAACCAGGGCCTTCTTGCTGTAAGGCAACAAACAGTGCTGACAATTGTGCCACCATACAGCCCCAGGCATCCCACACTTTTTTTTATAAAAAATGTAGAAAAGCTTTTTTCCCCCTTTTACTTCACAGCTTTTGTGTACCTTAGTCTAAACAAGTCCAGTTAAAACACATTGTAGTTTGTGTTTGTAACCTGTAGAGGTTAAATGAGTATAAATGCTTCTGTAAATTACTGTCTTGTGGAGCCACATCCTTAACTGTTTTTGCCAGTAAAGGTGAAGTCTTCCTTCCTTGATCTTCTGACACACCACTTGTACTGAAACCTCTCTTATTGTTGCTGATCCGGCAGGCAAACTGGTGTTCACTAAAATGAAACGTGCTGCTGTGACTGACAGGCAGCCTGCAGTGCACAAAGAGCAATTTTGCCAAAGAAAAGTGCCTTAGGGCTTTGGCCAAACAAAAACGCACGGTTCATTTATCTTCCTGACACCTTCGTAACGCAAGAGCTAATCCACTCTGCTGGGCTGAACCACATGTGCAGCTCTGATTCTCCAGACATAGGCTCCTTTTCATACAATTCCAGTATGAAAACAAAACCTGTGACAGACACAAATGAAGGATGCTGATTTGGGTTCATCCAGGCTGACTGCGAGCGGGATGAAACAGATGATCTGGTGTCATCTTGGAGGCATGTTAATCATAAAGGCAGAGAGTGGGAGAAATGTGTGGGGACTGCTGGATCGAGGTGGTGTGTTAGGTTTGTAATCACGATTGCAGGGTAATGGAAATCAATGTCAGCGCTGTAGAAGCTGCTGGTCGTGTGCTGGAAGCTCTTGCACTGTAAACCTGAGAATTTGTGGAGCGTGACTGTTAAGATTTCGGAAAACGTGAATCAAAAATGAGCTGCCTGCTGAAAATAAACACAGGCATTATTATACCTTTTACATACCCTTGTGAGCCCATCTCTCAAAGACAAAGGACATGTAAAACCTGCTGGTTTGGTGCCCCAAACTGCAGTAAAAGACTGTCTTAGTTACCAAACTGCAGATAATGTGACGCCCATCCATCACTCACTGCGGCTCTGTCTCTCCACAGATAGTAGCGGCTATCTTGGCCATAGCAGGCATCGTCATGATGACCTATGCTGATGGGTTTCACAGCCACTCAGTCATCGGCATCACTTTGGTCGTGGCATCGGCTTCAATGTCAGCGCTCTATAAGGTAGGGCATCTGTTTTCTTTCAATCAAAACACAAATTATGACCAACTCTAATGGCTTTTATTGATATATTTGGCCCCAGGAGAGCAAACATTCAAAAAAGCTTTTCATATTTCATCTGGGTTATTTATGACATCCTTCTTAGTATGTTATCAGGCAGAAGAGAGCAGAAGATCAATGTGTATAACCCTCATAGTAAATCCATTGTTTATCCTCCTGAGATCCGGGGAAAAAAGTATTTAGATTTTTTTCACATAAATCAGGTGATGGGGCAGTAAAAAACAGATTGTAAAGATGTTTTTGTCTTTACCTTGTTTTGTTTTGATTTTACAACATGTGCACTTCAGTGTAGTACAATAGGACAAAATTCAATGGCTACTTATACAACTGCAAAGCTCAGTTGTAATCTTTGTGAACATTTTATCAACACATATAGAACACATTTTTATTAATACAGTGTATATGAATAGTATTCACCCCCTTGGATATTTGACCTTCTTTATTGCTTTTAAAAATCAATAATTATCAACTTAATTTGTTTTTTTGACAAGACAATACAAAAAACATTTAATTTAAAAGGAATTACAAAATAATGACAGATGTAAATATTTAACATAAAATAAGTGATTTCTTAATATTCACCCCCTTTGACTCAGTACTTAGTAGATGTACCTTTGGCTGCAATCCAAGCAGGGAGTCTATCTGGACGCAGCAATTTTCCTCCATTCCTTCTTGCAAAACTGTTCCAGCTCTGTCAGGTTGTGTGGGGATCGGCTGTGAACAGCTCCTTTCAAGTTTTGCCACAAATTCTGTATCAGATTGAGGTTTGGGCTTTGACTGGGCCCCTCCAGAACATCCTCCTTGTTTACTACAAACTCTTTCTGTGTAGCTTGTCTTGCTGGAAAATAAATGTTCTCCAAAGCTGCATGCATTCATTTCACCTTCTACATTTCACCTTCTACAGCATGATGCTGCCACCACCATGCTTCACAGTGGGGGGGGTGCTTTTGGTGATGTGCAGTGTTTGGTGTCCACTAAACAGAGCATCTTGTCTGATGGCCAAAGCACTCCATTTTAGTCTGATTAACCAGTGAATGGACCATCAAAACACAGGTGTCTTTATACTACAATTACTCGAGACCCTGTCACTGCATCCAAGTCATCTCCATTTCAATCATTGTGAGACTACTATCACAAATTGGCTGGACCTCTGTTTAATTAGATCCATCACTTTAAAGGGGGTGAATATTTATGCAATTATTTATTTTATGTTACATATTTTTATATAACTGTTCACTTTGACAAAGGGTTTTTGGTAAGGATCTTTGGTATAAATATGCCAAATTTTGTTGATCACGATTAATTTGTAAAAGCATTAAAAAGTGGAAAACATCCAAGAGGGCAAATACTTTTTATCGGTCCTTTATATTAGTAATATAATAGTAACATGTTCCTGTTGGTTACATTCCTTTTTCATTCAATATATTTAAAAAAATTAAATCCCAGATCCCTAGATGTTGGTTTTAGCCCAGGTAGGGCAATGCTATGGGTGAACTGTCCACTACAAGAAAGTCCTAATGGGCACTACAGTGAACATTAATACATTGCTTGATTACCCTGCGAAACTAAATAATCTTACTACAAAAAAAAGCAACTTAGTTATTAGATTTTATTTTGTTCTATTATTTAAAATATACATAAAAAAACCTTTTTTATATAAAAACTCTCTCACCCTTCTTTCTTGTGTAAAATGTTCTTGTTAAGACACCAGCCTTTATCAAATGATGTGAAAAACGAATTTGGGAAGGCCACACTCCCAAACATGTAAAGTCATCTTAAAACTACAGTTGTCCTCTCTAAGAGTCATAGGGACTTTGCTTAGTGACATTTGTAGTATGAGAGATATGATCAAAAAGTAAATGTGCACTACAGTGCACAAAAATGAATTGCCAGGTCTCAGGAGGAAGATAATCTCACACAGAAATTTAGAAAAAATATTATTGTAGTCCATTCATTTAGAGGTAGAGAAATATCTATGTCAAAAATAATACTTTTTATATAAAAAACCGTGGCACAATTATTGATAGCCCTAACAAAGTCCTCTAAAAATGAACAGAATAGAAGCAATGTTTTTAATAAATGCTTTATTTTCTTAAATTAATTTGAGCTTGGGAACCTGTAATTAGTCTTGGCTCTTTCCTCAGGGTAAAAATATTACATGACACAGAGACCCATTTTTTGTAGCCACAGGCCACAAGGCTGAATGAGGGCCAAATTTTATTTTTACCACACACAGTAAGAAAAGGGAGGTATAAAGCAATAACTTATGTCACCAACTCTCCAAAACAACCATTGGACTCCATCTACACGCCAACTGGTTATTTAGGAGAGAAGAGAGAAAAGTATTTTCCCTGGAATGTTGAGCTTTGGTGTGATGAGACTAAGACTGAGCTTTTCATCAACACACAAAAGTGGGTTGGAATGAAACAACGGATGAATATGTGATAAAATACATCATGCCCAATGTTAAGTATATAGTGGAGGATCCATGATACCGATGGCCTTTTTTCTTTTTAAGCCCCCCTACACCTGGCGGACTAATACATCTAAACATATCCCCACATGAACACAGAAATTGTTTTCTATGCACAAAAGGATCCTTCTTCCACGGCCATCTCAGTTTATAGACCTTCATCCTATAATATCTGTGGGTGGTGAGCTGTAGAGGGCATAAGGAAGGAAGCAGGACAACGTAGAAAGATTAGGCAAAAAGGAAAGGGATAAACCCATTTATCCATTTGCTGTAAGCTTATGAGATGTTAGAGGAGAAGACAAAATATTCTAAAAGTGAGCTGCATTGCCAGCAGTGGCAATTTTTGAAATGTCCTCGATTGAATCAGCGTAAACAAATTAAAGGGTGGATTTTTCTCAAATGTTCAATGTGAGATGATGCCACTGCAGTCAAATCTGGATTTCCTTTCTGGTCTGTACTGTATGAAATTTAAGAGCCAGCTGACAGAGGTTTGTGATGTCTGTGATGAGGGTTGCTCACTTCAGGCTGAAATTTTGATCTAATGGAACAGCTAGTCAAATTTTTTGTCTCTTCTTCCCGGCCTGCTGTCTTTGTTGCCTTATGCGAAACACAACAATAGCCATAGCAAGACAGGTATTTGGCAGGTAAACCTTCTGTATTACCCTTCAGCTCCATGAAGTGGGGGGAGGTATGTTTTTCATCCTGATTTCCATTCTCGTGTATCCTCAGGTGCTCTTCAAGATGGTCCTGGGCAGTGCCAAATTTGGAGAGGCTGCACTCTTCCTGAGCATTGTCGGAAGCGCCAACTTTGTTTTCATCAGCTTTGTGCCAGTGATCTTGTATTTTACTCATGTGGAGTACACTGGCTCGCCTGAAGATATCCCCTGGGCCTACCTCTGTGGAGTTGCGGCCTTGCTTTTTGGTATATGAATACAAATACAAGTTTTACAAAACTAAGGGTTCTTCTTCACATCCTCAATTTGTAACATGTTTGTATTATGTTTTCTCTCAACAGCTTTCAACATCCTAGTGAACTTTGGCATTGCAATAACATACCCAACATTAATTTCCCTTGGCATTGTCCTAAGTGTCCCTGTGAATGCAAGTAAGTGTCTCAACATTTATTCCGCAAATTCCCACAGATCCATACTTTTTATCTTATACATACACGTATAATGGAGATGGCTGTCAATTAAAATGTAGGGATTTTAATGATACATTTGTACTGCACCTTTTACAAAATAAATATTAAAACATATGGTGATCCATAGGATCCATCTAGTGGAGCAATCAAGAACTACAGTAATATCAATGCAGTCTCATTGTCCTCTTACAGCAGCGGTCTAGCAAATGATATGTCTAAAGCCTAGTTTATACTCCTCTGTAAGCGGCAGTGCGGAGACACGAAGTAGGATTGTGCCGATGGAGGATGTCATCGTCCATCGTGATGGCTGACCGACATCACGATAGAGAGCCACCATCGTGATACCCTGTCAGCCACACACTAATCCTATTGTCTCTTCTATAGTTTAACTAAAAACTTTGCAGGGACTGCTCTGTAAACATTGAGAATATAGGCATAAATAAATTGCTGTGCTTTACAGCTTGGTTCATCAGTCTCTTTTTTTCCCCTTGCGTGCCACGTATTGAAAAGCCTGGGTGAGTACAGTGGGTCCCATTTAGAAGTAGCCACTTCATTCACTCTTTCAGTGATTCACGTAGCTGCGTGAAATGTATTAAAACTTATAACTTACAACGTATTACAACTTATAATGTGTTAGTATAGTTAAATAACGAAAGTAGAGTTTACGAAAGTATGTTTTTTCCTACTTTTTAAATAGAACATTTTTTAGGCCTATGTAAAGAGATATAGTGAAAAAAAAAAAAAAGTGCACACACACACACACCCCCCCCCGCCGGAAGACTATATCATCGTCGATCGTGATGTTTTACTTTTAACATCGTCAATTGCCAATTCGGGGGACATCGCCCAACCCTAACACGCAGCGCTATCATTCTTCAATGCAAGGGCTCTGCACCAGGCCCGCAGAAGGGTAACGGCGACATGCACAATTTTTTTTAAATATGCGTCGAAAGCTACGGAGAGCGCAAGTCTGTGATTGGTGCGCACACCACTTCCTTTAAATCTGTCAACGCCATTTACAATAGAGTGCTGAAGATATCTAGCTGCTAGGGTGACCAGATGTCCTGCATTTTCATCACTTTTCACACGTCCCGCAAATCGAGACACTGTCCCGCATCGTTATTAACAGGCGGATATTTGAAAACACTTCGGACATAACCGACATAGTTTAAAATTGTCCCAGTGAAAAGCTTAAAATCGTCGCCCCGACGTGCTTCTCCTCCAACCTTGTAGATATATAGCTTTTTAAAAAATTATTCAAAAAAAAAGGTATTGCATCCGTCTGCGTCTCCCCATTGATCTGTCTCTCACGACAGCTCCACAACGCCCTGGTGTCAAAGAAATCTGTGAGCTATTTGCAGCTCCAGAATGTAATGGACAGTGTACGTCTGCATTAAAAAAATACTTATTTGGACTAAAATTAAGGAACAAAAATCTGAAGAAACACATTATACATGCAAGACAATACATAGTAGCATATATACAATATAAATATTTATATATATATATATATATATATATATATATATATATATATATATATATATATATATATATATATATATATATGTGTGTGTGTGTATGTATGTGTATTATATGTGTGTGTGTGTGTATATATACGTAGACATGTGTGTTAAAGGGGGGTTATTATGCTTCTTAAGTCTTTTAAAAGTCCGTCATATAGCCAAATCCACCTAAAGGAAATTTACTTCCGTATTGGACGCCTTGATTTTCGCCTGTGCCTCTCTAAGACCCTCCTACTCTTTCTGACACTCCCCCTTCAGTTCGTCACATACCGTGCATCATCGCAGCATGCACGGAGTCAGAAAGAAAATCCCACAAATGACGCGCAGCTGCAGCTGGTGTTTTATAATTACTGCACCTGGGACTCAGCCGGAGTTGTGAGGTGGGGAGGGGTAGGGGAGCGCTGCAGGGGCGAGGCTCTTGGCTGACTACGTAAGGTTGGAGAAGGAGATGGGTGGAAAAGGCGGGGATAGGTGGGAGCAGGCGTTTCAGCAACCCCGAGAACTACCAGCAGAGACTCAAAGATTACTCTAACATGAGTGAATGAGTCAGAGCAACACTTCAGGTATGTTTTTAATGAGGGAAAGACAGGTTCTCAGGATATCAAGCTTCAGAAAGTCCATTTTGCATAATACCCCCCCTTTAAGTATTTACAGCTAATGGGCAGAATAAAAAGTTTATAATTTTAAAACCTATTTTACATTTTTATCTTGATGCATAGGAATCTCACAGTATCCTACATACATGTGGTCTTTGTTCTACATTTGTTGGGTGGGAATCTTGTCACCCTACTAGCAGCAGCCATGGAGCAGATCAAAGAACGTCTTGAATAAGACAATTAATGAGTGTTCAGCGACAGATAAAATGGCAAAAAGTGAGGAGCTTTTACTCAGATTTGTCCACAAAAAGCTCTTTTGAGTATTAAAAGAGGCAGAAGTTGTTCAAGTGAAGAGTTTTAGTTGAAAATAAAAAAGTAAATACACTGTCGATGATCAGAGACATGACTGCAGTAGTGGCAGGACCTCCCCAGAAAAGCTCTATGCCACCTGTTTTCCTGGCGGGGAATTGCTTTGCAAGACTCCCCAGGCAACGGAGGAGTATAAAAGGAAAAGGTCTTCGTTGATGCGTGTGAGTGCAAACTTGCTGACAGAGAAATATAACATATAACATTTATGTATAACATTATACAGTACATTACGGTATAACATTACAGTATAACATTCTCTTTATGTATGGGTTGTCTTCATATCGCATTAAAATCGACTTTTTAAAACTCTGAAATCAAAAAGCATGCCAGTTATTAACAAGAATCAAAATGTCCATGTGTGTCCATGTGCACATTTATAAGGAATTTGAAAAGGTATTTAAGCCCTTAAAGATTTAATTTAAACTTATTGTTTCGGATCATCCAAAAACATATTAATAAAAGGTAACCATATGAAATGCAAAAAGCATTTTTTAAATGGTTATTTCATTTATTGAGGGGAAGAATGCAAATCAGCTTGGCCCTATTTGACAAAGCAATTGGTCTCAAAAGCTGATTGTGTCACCCATGGCAGCAACAGCTGTTGCGAAACGAAAAAAAAAAGCAAAAACAGAAGAGAGACACAAATACTTCCTCATGGCCCTGTATTAACACACCCTTGTGTGATCTTCTAGTGGTTGACTTCTACACCTGTGACATCAATTTCAACACGGTACGCCTAATTGCTGTGTTCATCATCTGCCTGGGTTTCCTCATGCTGCTGCTACCGGAGGACTGGGACCAGTGTATCATCCAGCTCTCTACGAAGCTGCGCAAACGAGACGACCCGGCTGAGGCTGTGGGGGAGACGGGCGCCAACACAAGCCTCAACTGGAGAGGGAGAGGCAGGACCTCCCTGTCAACATATGCACGTTGACTCCATTATAACAAAAGGGGGAACATTAATACATCTGATCTGGCTAGTGGTCTACATTGTGTTTTGCAAAGCTTGCATTGGTTTGGACTGTTCTGTGATCAGACAGTTCAGCAGAAGGGGCGAGATGCAGGAGACTCAGATTGCATAGGTTTTAATCACATTCTCAACAGCTTTCTTTTTTACCTAAAAAAGTTATCAGATATGACTAAAGTCTCACAGTTGCTCAACCTTTAAATTGTTCTATTGATTCATCATATCCTTAAAAGACTTGCCAGCTTGCCTGATCAATTCCATTAGCAAGACAAATGACAGGTTCGCATTTACTCACATTTAGATCCAAAGAAAAATGCCTGAGAACAAAGCAAAGCCCATCAGGGTTTATCCTATAATGAATACCTGCCTTTTCTGAACTGTACATAGCTGTACTTCACACCCCGTCTGCCTGGGGAGCTGTGGACCTAATAGCCTCATTTAGTGTGAATGTATCTGTCTGTTCAACTGAGGCAAAATGCATTTCCTTTTGATTAGAACAGAAGAGGCTTTTGGCTTTTTCTTAAACTCAAGATTTGACCTCCTGCTAAACTTCCACAGGCATTGCTCACATGCCACTAAGGCCAACATGAGATTTCGTCAAATTATAACCACAAACTTCATTGTGTGTTTAGGATCTAATGCAGTGTTTCCAAACCTTGCACCTTAAGGCACACTGCCTACATGTTTTAGACGTTTCCCTGCTTTAACACACTTGCTTTAAATGATTGCAGTTTAGCAAAAGCCTGTTAATAAGCAATCATCTGAAATCAGGTGTGCTGAAGCAGGAAAACAACTAAAACATGCTGGGCTGTGTGCCTTGAGGAGTAGGGCTGAAAAACACAGATCTAATGATACACACCACAACAAAATGGTCCAAAATTGTAAAGTGTAAGGAAAATACATTTTCAATTAAATCTAACAAGTGTGTTCAGACACCCCCTTCAATACTGTACAATACTAAGTCTTTCCAAAACAGACGCAGGCCTGCTCTACACAGAGACAAAACGGGTTTAGTTTCAAAAACAGTCTGTAAAAAGGGCACCACAATAATTAAAATGTGTGTCCACGTGAATTCACACTAAATGGCCTAAAATGCTGCAGTAAATATGCCGCGCCCACTGGTGGCGCTGTGACACAGCCAGAGAAACACAGAAAAGAACACTGAGCATACACAGTCAACGCTGTGGTTCTTCGGATCCATTATTTGCTGCTGGTGATGGAGGAGGGACAGTAAATCATATTATACGATCCAAAATAAGATCAGTAATTGCTTTATTAGGACTCCCAACACGTACACGCCATGTTTCTTTACCTGATCACAGAGTTGCGCTTGCGCGTTAAATATAAGAATGGGGAGGCAACGTCATCCACTCAGAAAAAATGCTCATAATCATGGAGACAACTGAGCCAGCGCCGTGAGATTTCTCCACTCTGGGACCCGGTTTCAAACATGATTGTTTATGGTGTCCATAAACGCCTCCTCCTTGTGGATGAGACACCTGTTTGATGAAATATCTTTGCTGCTACACCTGGTTTAATCTCCGTGTAGACAGGGCCTCAGTGTGTGTCTGTGAACAATAATTTCCACGTCTTGGATTTAGGTCGGAATTTTGGCTGGGCCATTATAATACACGAAAATGTTTAAATTAAGACATTCCATTGTAGCTCTAGCTGCATTTGTCACCTCTAACAGTTTTTCCAATTTTTCTGTCCCTGCTTAAAAAAAAGCATTCTTACACCATGGTGCTGCCACCACCTAGTCTCACTGTGGATATTCTGTTGGTAAAGATAGCATCAGTCATTGAGGACATGACAATCCCAAGTGGGTAAATAGAAGGCTATTTGACTTATCCGATTTCTTGAAGATGCCCCATATCTCATCCAAGACCCTTTTCTGAACATAAAACAGTAGGTTTGAGATAAGAGAAAAATAAGTCATCTATATCAACCATAAAAACCCCAACCCTAAATACAGGGTGGCTTCAGATTTCATCTTTCTAACACCTGAATGAACCAAATGAAGGGTAGGGCCAGTGACTCGTGACCTGAACGACCACCTTGGTGACTTGAACAGCCCTTGATTGTTCCAAGTACATCTTATAAGCCTGATACGACTAATCAATGCTCAGAACTGAAAAAAAACTTTTGATGTGGGTGAAACATTTTCATGAAACAAGAAAAGTCCAGTTTAACTCTCTTTCTGCCGTTCGGACCATGAGAATTGTGACTTCAGGATAATGTTTTGTGTTTTTGCCAACCTTGTATCCTTTTCTTTCCACCTAACAATAGTAACTTTGTTTTAGTCTATAACATAAAATCCCATTGAAATACATTGAAGTTTGTCATTGGAATGTGACAAAATGTGGAAAGGGTCAAGAAATAAAAATGCCTTTGCAACGCGCTGTATTTAAAACCAGTATATTCTCATTCAGTGCATGAGATACAAAAAGTTTGTTTGTTAAATTCAAACTCATGTATATGTGCTTTAAGAAACCCAAACAATGAGTTGGGTTAAAAGCTTACTACAAAACTGGCAGGCTAAATGAAAACTAACCATTTAATACATTTAAACATCAATAGGAGCTATCCCTGAGCTTCTTACTGAACATGTAATATATTACACTTTCTAGACTCTTAAGCACTCTAACAGAGCTATAACAGTCAACTAAAATGTTTTTTTATTTCTGGAGAAAACAGCAGATGGTAGAATTCTATTTCACTGTGGCTTTAGGAGAGAGTTTATGAAACATGGCTTGGATTTCCTCCAGGTTTTCTACAAAAAAATATTATTTGATCTATTTTCAGTGATTATATTTTAGAATCTCTTTTTTAGGAAAAGCTAAGCAGGAGAGCACCTGAGACCCTCGCCTTGTGCAGCAACACATGTGAACTCTGCCTTGTTGTGAATGTATGGATATCACTCCACACATGCTCGCTCCGAGCTGTTCTGTTTAACACAGTGCCACCAGACTGCTGCAGAGAGATACACTTTATTACGTCTCTCCTAGTCCTCATCTGGATGAGTTGGGGGGGGGGGGGGGGGGGGGGGGACAATTTCTTGATGTATTGCTGAAGACTTTTTATATAGCTTTTTTGCATTTGATTGCTGACTCACCTCAAGGACTTCTAGGAGGGAAAAAAGACTGATAACCACAGAACAAGCATGCACATACCAGCTGAAATGTCCACTTCACTGCATTTTCTTTTTTTTGCAATACAGCACATTAAGCACTGTTTCCCATTGTCATTTTCTATGACAATAAATAATTATATTGTATTCCTCTGGAATTATCGCAAGACTTAAATGTAAACCTTTGTAAGGAATGATTTTTACACTGAGATGATGCAACATATGGTTATATCACATCTGAGGAGGGAATATTTAGAGCGTGAATAAATGATGGATTTGTTAGATCTGCTACTGAGTGTCGTCAAGTGTAATCATATGATGTAAGATATAAAAATATTTGTTTTTGATGTTTTCTTGACAAGGGTTGTTCTCCCTCTCCATTCTGTTGTAGCTCCATTATCAAGGTTAAAAATTGATCACCCAGAAAAAGATGGCTGGTTTAAGTTCGTCTTCATATGAAAGCATACTTATTGTAAAAACGAAACTTATTTTGTCTCATCTGACATATTTCCATTGCATCTACTGTTGTTTAATTCCCCCCTCCCCAAGATTGCTAAAATGGCCCTTGGAGGACAAATTTTAAGCTTCTCGAAATTGACCAGATGTGATTTTGTTTTTTGGATTGTTATCACAGCAGGGTGAGACAGATTACAATGTGAACTTTCCCATTTTCTGACCTTTCATAGGTATCATAATCATTCAAGTAGGAATAAGTCGAGTAATTTGCAGGAGCATTTCAAGACTGACGTTGCTTGTGACAGTTTTGGAAAGAAATTAAAATCTAAAAAAGTTTACTTATTTTAGTTATTCACTCAAAAAGTAAAACAAATATTCACTATTATATAGATTAATTCCAGACAGACTGGTACATTTTTTGCAATTATTTGTTAGTTATATGATTATGGCTTGCAGTCAATAAAGACCCAAAACACAACATCTAAGATTAGGAAAAAAAATTTTTTTTTATAAAGAACTGTAATGTTTTGTCCATGTTATGGCCAACACAATCATGGGGAAGACTGCTGACTTGACAGATGTGCAGCAAACAGTGACTGAATCCCTTCACAAGGAGAGTGCACAACAAGAAGCTGCCTCTTCAAAGCTTGTAAGTTTTGAAAATGGAGTGATAGGAAAAGTGTGGTGAAGAATGTGCACAAGCGTAACCTCAGCCTTGAGAGGATTATAAAGCAAAGCCTATTCCAGTGCTTCAAGATGCCACCACACACCATATCTAGGATATGGATTTTGCTTTTACTGCTTTCAGTTCCGAACTTACATTTATCAGCTTATTTGAAAATCCCAGTCCAAAGTATGGCAAGAGTGGAGAGGCACATAGTCCAAGTTGGTTGATGGCCTGTGTGAAGTTGCCAAAGTCAGCAATGATTTGAACAGCCCTGTAATCCGCTGCTGTTAGTCCATTTTGTTTGTCAAGCCCAAAGTCAGTGCAACCATCTACCAGGTAATTTTAGATCTAATCAAAATCGCTGCAAGCTCTATGCAGATGCTGATTTTAATTTTCTGCAGAACTTGGCAGCTGCCTACACCTTGCAAAATTTACATGATCTAACTTAAACATATACAGTGGCTTGCAAAAGTATTCGGCCTCCTTGAACTTTTCCACATTTTGTCACATTACAGCCACAAACATGAAACAATTTTATTGGAATTCCACATGAAAGACCAATACAAAGTGGTGTACACGTGAGAAGTGGAACAAAAATCATACATGATTCCAAACATGTTTTACAAATAACTGAAAAGTGGGGTGTGCGTAATTATTCAGCCCCCTTTGGTCTGAGTGCAGTCAGTTGCCCATAGACATTACCTGATGAGTGCTAATGACTAAATAGAGTGCACCTGTGTGTAATCTAATGTCAGTACAAATACAGCTGCCCTGTGACGGCCTCAGAGGTTGTCTAAGAGAATGTTGGGAGCAACAACACCATGAAGTCCAAAGAACACACCAGACAGGTCAGGGATAAAGTTATTGAGAAATTTAAAGCAGGCTTAGGCTACAAAAAGATTTCCCAAGCCTTGAACATCCCACGGAGCACTGTTCAAGCGATCAATCAGAAATGGAAGGAGTGCGGCACAACCGTAAACCTACCAAGACAAGGCCGTCCACCTAAACTCACAGGCCGAACAAGGAGAGTGCTGATCAGAAATGCAGCCAAGAGGCCCGTGGTGACTCTGGACGAGCTGCAGAGATCTACAGCTCAGGTGGGGGAAATCTGTCCATAGGACAACTATTAGTCGTGCACTGCACAAAGTTGGCCTTTATGGAAGAGTGGCAAGAAGAAAGCCATTGTTAAAAGAAAAC
Organism: Valencia hispanica; assembly: GCA_963556495.2. Classification (NCBI taxonomy): domain Eukaryota; kingdom Metazoa; phylum Chordata; class Actinopteri; order Cyprinodontiformes; family Valenciidae; genus Valencia; species Valencia hispanica. Next base: position 21,681,868 of record OY747711.1, read on the forward strand.
TATAAGAAGTCCCGTTTGCAGTTTGCCACAAGCCATGTGGGGGACACAGCAAACATGTGGAAGAAGGTGCTCTGGTCAGATGAGACCAAAATGGAACTTTTTGACCAAAATGCAAAACGCTATGTGTGGCGGAAAACTAACACTGCACATCACTCTGAACACACCATCCCCACTGTCAAATATGGTGGTGGTAGCATCATGCTCTGGGGGTGCTTCTCTTCAGCAGGGACAGGGAAGCTGGTCAGAGTTGATGGGAAGATGGATGGAGCCAAATACAGGGCAATCTTGGAAGAAAACCTCTTGGAGTCTGCAAAAGACTTGAAACTGGGGCGCAGGTTCACCTTCCAGCAGGACAACGACCCTAAACATAAAGCCAGGGCAACAATGGAATGGTTTAAAACAAAACATATCCATGTGTTAGAATGGCCCAGTCAAAGTCCCGATCTAAATCCAATCGAGAATCTGTGGCAAGATCTGAAAACTGCTGTTCACAAACGCTGTCCATCTAATCTGACTGAGTTGGAGCTGTTTTGCAAAGAAGAATGGGCAAGAATTTCAGTCTCTAGATGTGCAAAGCTGGTAGAGACATACCCTAGAAGACTGGCAGCTGGAATTGCAACAAAAGGTGGTTCTGCAAAGCTTTGATTTAGGGGGCTGAATAGTTACGCACACCCCACTTTTCAGTTATTTATTTGTAAAAAATGTTTGGAATCATGTATGATTTTCGTTCCACTTCTCACGTGTACACCACTTTGTATTGGTCTTTCACGTGGAATTCCAATAAAATGGATTCATGTTTGTGGCTGTAATGTGACAAAATGTGGAAAAGTTCAAGGGGGCCGAATACTTTTTGCAAGCCACTGTAGTGTGTTGTCAACAGGAAGATTAGAGACACCAGACCCACTAATGCAGACCAACGGAAGGCTGCTATTAAAGCAACCAGGCCTTCTTTAAGAGCTAAACAGAGCCACAAGTACATGCTATGCTTCATCAATGTAGTAATTCATGTAATTGGAGCCCCAACCAAGTATTAAGTGCATAAACTAAATGGACAGACGTTTCAAAAGGCAGTCATTTCTTTAATCTATCAATGTTTTAGTGCATCATACAACTTAAATGACTAACAGACATCATGCTCCACTGTCACTGTGATTTGGCCGAAGAAAAAGGTGCCCTCTCGCTCCTTACTTAGAGCAGAGAACGGAAGTCTGCTGCCCTCTTGAGGACGAGAAGGGACCTGCAGATTGTGTGTCTTGCCACTTCCTGGGTCCTGGAACACAGAGCGGGTGTTTTCATGGTGGCACACGTTAAACAGATACACCCCAGAGTGGCTTTTGAAGTCAGTGCTAACAGTGAAAATGGAGGCGGAGTACTTTGAGTTGTCACAGTTCAAACTCTCTGTGCTGGTATGTGAACTGGGATGGGCAGTGGTCAGAGTGCAAGGGTCACAATTTCTGCGATCACCCCCCTCTGCTGTGATCTGCCATTCTCTCCCCAGCATGCTGAACAGATGAGCTCTAATTCTGTGCCCAAGTCCCTGAAGAGCAATCTGGAAGCGCTGGCTGAGCAGAGCGTACAGCAACGGATTGACATCAGAGTTGAGCAACATCAGCCAGTAGGAGAAGGTGATGGCAGAGTCTGGCACTAGGGTGGACTGGCCTGTAATAACAGTTTCTGTGGCCTGAACCAGAGCAACACATATGTAGGGTGACCAGCAGAGGAGGAAAGCTGAGATGATAAGGACAAGGCGCAACGCTCCATGGTGCTGCTGTTGGCTGCTTGGCTCAGGTGGCTCCAAGCTTTTCTGAGGCAGGATGGAAAACAAACGTCTGATGATGTTTCTATTCTGTTTTGGAGCTTCCTGAACACCCTGGCTGATATTCTCTCCCCGTTTACTGGTTTGAGACACCAACTCATTGTTTATGTGACATGTAACTCCCCAAGGACTATGGAGGTTCCTGCAACGTCGGTGGGATGAATGCCCTGTAGCGGAGGTCGACCTGCTGTGCTGGACGGAGTCCTGTATTGAATGAATCCTCCGTGCGTGGCTGCGGGCGACCCTAATGATGTTCACATAGCAGAAGAGGATCACAACTGCAGGTATGAGATAGGTGAGTGCAGCCATGAAGGCTGTGTAGCTAGCAGTGCTTGCCCATGTGATTGCACAGTTATACATAGGGACAACATAGGTGACAGAGCTCCAGCCCAGCAGAGGAGGACTGCAGATGACCAGGGCCTGAAGCCAGATCCACAGGACCACGGCAAAAGTCCTCATCAGGGTGCAGCGGGAACTGTAGCGCAGACAGTCTATGATGGAGTAATAGCGATCAAGAGCAATAGCAGTCAGTGTGAGTACAGAAGCTGTGCAGTACACAGTGGAGGAATACCCAACATATAGACAGAGAACCTAGCAGAGAAGACAAAGAGTCAATGGATCAAAGTAAAGAGGTGCAATGACTCAAAAGGTCACTTAAACATAAAACGTCATGCGACAGGCCAGATGCTTACAGGACAACGCACCCAGCTGGTGTTTATGATGGACATCGCAACAAAAGGCATGACTCCAATGCCTACCAGGAGGTCACTGATGGCCAGGTTCAGGATCAGCACAGACGTCACTGCATGGAGGGTCCTGGTAGTCGCCACAATAACTATGACAAGAAGATTGCCTGCACAAAAAAACATCACAGAGATCCAGAACATGACTAAGAGGTCAAACTGGCTTCACTTAAACCAAAAAAAGAAGAAGCAAAAAGTGGTTTAGACATCACCTCAAATCATATAAATACAATTCTGCCACTTTGAAGACAAGAAAATTTGCATCTTATAATTCTTAGTCAAATCATAAATATGTAATACTGGATCTTTTTTATTACAGTGACAGAAAAAGGCTTCTACATGAATCAACATATCTTATTCCTACTTGATATTAAAATAGAGGGTTTATTAAATCATAATAAAAACACTGCTTTAAAAAAGCAAGAACTCATAAAAAAATGATGTTATTTTTCACTTACAAATTACAAACTGAAAAAAACCCCAGAATATTTAGAATTTCTTGTCATGGTTAGTTTTAGAGATAACAACTTTCTGTTGGACATTTATTTAGAGTCTGTTTTCTCTTCCCATTCTGCACCAAGTTTGCTGAAAGAAAAAAAATCACATGAAGCCACGTTTTTATGCAGAATTTCGAAAATGTAAAGAACAGCAGGCTTCTTAAGTTATTGACTGACTCGACTAGTTGTACATCCACGGTCAAAAAGTAAGAGATTTGCAAACTCAACTTATGGTGGCTGTTTGTATTAGGTCTAGCCTGTTATGAAAAGGGATTAAATGAAATGTTATTACTGCAAGTTCTTGAAAGTCAATTACAAATAAGTGTGTTTTCGCCCTGATAACAATGATCTTATTGTTAGACAGATGAAGGTGTTTTTAAAGACAAGCCAGCTGATATCATTTTGTCATTCTGATGAAATCAGGGGGTGCGGAATAGTTCCTTTAAAAGGGTGAGGTGAAAGAAACAATTTAGCTTTTGTCAATCATTACCACAGCTAAGAAAATAGATGCTGCCACCACTACCTTCAAAAGAGCATCATAGTCAAGGTTACTGCTGCCAGTAAGACTGAAACCAAATCAGCCGTTTATGCCATCGTTTATGACAGCTTTAGGTTCCCCAAGATGTTTAAGAGCTGCCAGGAGCACCGTGTAAAGATGATTTAACTGAGGAATTGGTTTTCCAGCAGTGCAGAGCTTGTTCAAGAAATGGCAGCAGGTGGGTGTGATCATTTCTGCACGCATATATAGGCACTGACCAATTAACATAAACGCAGCAAAGAAACCACTCTTCTATTAGTGCATTCGTAACAGACTGCTATTCTGCTGGAAGTCCCTAAAGTTTCCTTCCCACTGTTTGGGACATCTTGATAGAACAACCCAGAGAACAAAATGTGCCAGGAAACTAACCCTGATTTTATTAGCTTCTCTCAATAAAAACTGATGTTTGAAGTTTAAGACTTTCTTTTATTACAGAACAAGATCAAACAATGAAGCAATAAAGCTTTTTTTTTTTTTCTCAGTCTCAAATTTAACATCAGGACACAATTGTAACATTTATAAATGTTTCCTAAAATCACTTGAAGCAGAAGGCTGAAATATTAACATGTTTTCTATTTGGCAGCAATAGAACTATAACTGTAATTCAATAATTCTCACTTAAAGCAATGATTTCTTAAAAAGGAAATATAACAGCAGTTCCTGTCAACTACTAAAAATGGAAACAATGTTTATATATTGAAAAAATGAAGAAAGCTTTCCACAGATCAGTATTTTACCTGTGACAGCGCCCAAACACATGAGCACCAGAAGAGCCTCCAGGAGGACCCGGTTCTGCTTGGACACCCCACCCTCTGTTCTGCTTGCGTTGATCCCTGCAGCCTGAAGAGTTGACCTGAAGCCATCCAGATTATCCATACTGTTAACTGTTGTGTTCACATGTTGAAGAATGCATAAGTATGATTTGTTTGTAAAAGAAATGATTGCCCTCTGTTCTCAAGCTTATGACTGTCTCCAGGTAAACCAGCCGGTATGTTATACAAGGGGGAGGAGGATTCACTCATGCAAACATGAATGTACTCATTAACCCTCTCAAGGTTGTCTTTGTTAATGTCTTTTCTCAATAATCTCTAATTTCATCAAGAAGGGAGGCAAATAAAGTCAAGTAGGAACAAAAGTAATTTAATTTGTTTTATTTCCAAAAAAATACATTAAAAAAACTATAAAACATTTAGAGTATAGAGGATTTAGGAAAAAGCAATAATTCTATATAAGTTGCAATTTGAAGAAAGTCCATAAACAGCTTCCTGATGAGAGAAACAAATGTTTATTTATGCATCAGTTCTGCCAACAAAAATACTGCCTCCATTGATTTAACAGCCGGCCAAGTGGAATATTTATATAAAAAAGAAATCTTATTAAGGTATAAGATGACTGCTGACCAGACTGAATCCAGACAGAACTTTGGGCCACATAGAACATGAAATCCTTAAGGTCCTTCAACATACTGTGTGTAACTTTGTTCAGGAGCTGTGGTAGGTTCAACATTTTCTGTAGTGCCAATTCTGCTTCTTCTTCAACCGCACTGTGAGTTGACATCATTTGATCCGGTGATGAGATGCTGCCGTGTATATTCCCAGATCAACAGGGCAGCACTCACGTGCACATTGAGCGAGCGAATGATCCCTTGTTGAGGTATCTCCACGCACGCGTCCAACATCTGGAGCAAATTGGCAGAAATACCTTCCCGCTCGTTGCTATGAAAGGAAAACAGAGTATTGTAACGTGTGAAAAAGATTTAGTTTCATTTAGTTTAATAATATATTATTTTAAAAGCAGTATAGACATTCAAAAAATAAATTTCTTACTACTTCAAGCCTCTTCCTATAAACCTAATAAATATGAAGCTTTATGAATTACAATTACATTCAGTATCAAATGATCTCCATTTCAATTTAAACTCAGTATTGCAAAAGTATTCACAACTCTTTTCATATTTTGTTATATTTCAGGGTAGGTTTTATTGGGATTTTACATGACCAACCAAAGCAAAGCAGTGGAAAACTCTTGAATGTAAGGAAATTGGTACAGGGTTTTCAGTTTTTTGAAAAGCTTGGCATCCATTCATATTCATCCTCCTTTAATTTGTTACTCCTAAATAGAATCCAGTTCAACCAACTGCCTTTAGAATCACCATTTTAAGAACTGAGTAAATTTGACTGTACAATAAATAGGATGGCATAAAAAATGCTGTTAATAGACATTCTCCTGCATAGCTGAAATTGCAGTGAAAGGTGGTTCCATAAACTACTGATTCAGTGGGGCTGAATAAAAAAGCATGCCACACTTTTAAGATTTGCGATTGTAAATGTTTTCAAAAACATGTCCATTTATCATTTCACTTCATAATGATGCACTAATTCTGTTCATCCATCACCTAAAATCCCAATAGCACACATTGTTGTTTGTAATTTCACAAAATGTGAAACATTTTAAAAGGTCCTATCTTTTGTTTTATTTTAAATTCTCAACTATTCCAGCTATACTAGTCATTGAAATGAAAATGGAGCTCTTAATAAAGATGATTCATGAGTTTAATTCCAAGAGCAAAACAAACTAATAAACTGAGTACGGGCACTACCCCATATCAGTCATGCAAAGTACACATAAAAGGGTAATAAGCGACTTGCATTTAATCTCGACAGCCAGCCGCACAGCAAGGAAACACTTGTTGATGGGTTACATTTATCTGGAGGGCAAGTGGTTTTGAGAATAGAGAGGCTGATGGGAAATTAGTCAGACCAAGCTGTGCAGAGCAGAGCGCAGCTGTGAGAGCATTAAGGTGCGAGTTTACACACGAGGCGCTTATGCCAACACCATGCCTTCCCTGTTCGAACTGAGGAAAACAAACTAGCACATCTAAAAGGGAGGGGATCATGAGTGCCAGTCTATGAATAACAGTGTTAACACAAAGTCTGTCTACAGCTGGACATGAAAAAGAATTTTGTTGACCAAACTAAAAGATGTCTCAGAAAATAGAGGGGAAAGTTTGTCTCTTGTAATCACATTCATTGTGTCATTTTGAGTAATTCATACCCTTCGTTCCCCTCAGGAACAGCCAATTATAGTCCAGCATGCCCCAACAGGTACACAAGGCAAAGGAGGTGAGCAAGGCCCACAGGGGCGAGAACTTAATGGATGAGAGAACTCTAAATAGCTTTGTCAGCTCTAAGCTTCATCACTGAGAGATCCACACGGATGTGGAAGACAGAGACAGTTTGCTACTTTGATGGAAAAAAACAGCACTCTGACCTGCTTTTTAAAATTTCATATATCTGGTACTCTCCTACCCTAGAAGTAACAGCGTTTTCTCAGGGAACTTGAAGTCCTGGAGGTTCTGACTATTAGCAGTCTGCTCCACTCCAACGATACAGTAACCTTCGCTCTTCTTTACCTGTAAGAAATCAGTGAGCTCCACAGGCTTCACCTGAAGGAAAATAACAGGGATGTTGGTGATGATGCAAACAAAGCATCACATTTTAACATATCTACAGACTTCACAGATTTTTATAAAACTGAATAAAAATTTCAACACATAGAAAAAAGCTATTTGCACACAGAAATATGTTACAGTAAATCAGTGTTCACGCAGTGTAGCAACCATTCATAACAGCTATTTATATTGTATATGGCATCTTTCTACTGGTATTTCCTGCTCATCTACACAATGCCTTGCAAAAACTTTCACACACCATTAACCTTTTTACTTTACATCCACAAACTTTGTTTTATTTTGTTGAGATTTTGTGTGCTAGATCTAAGCAAAGTAGACCGTAGCATTTAGTAGAAAGAAAAGTTAAAATGTATAACGTGTGGCACGCATTTGTATTCAGATCCCTTTACTAAATGGCCTGTACTTGTATAGCACTTTATTTAGTCTTTGAGGACCCCAAAGCGCTTTACACTACATTCAGTCATTCATTAACATTCACACACTGGTGAAGGCAAGCTACATTTTTGCTGGGGCACACTGACAGAAGCGAGGCTGGCCCTCTGACCACCACCAGTAGGCAGAAGGGTGAAGTGTCTTGCACAAGGAGACAACGACTGAGACGGACAACCCTCCGGTTACAAGACGAACTTCTCACCCCTGAGCAAAGTCAAAGGCCAATCTTGAACATTCTGGTCTATGAGCAAAAGGTTATGTTTGGAGAAAAACTAACTCACAGATATCCCTGAACACACAATCCTGCCACAAAACATGATAGTAGCAGCATCATGCTGTGGGGAAAATTTTAGACGGGGGTGAAGGTTGACGTTCCGGCAAGAGAACCACCCTGAACATACAGGGAGAGGTACAATGGAACAGTTTAGATCAAAGTATATTAATGTCATTAAATGGAACAGTCAAACTCCAGATCTAATTCCCATTAGCAATTTGTAAAAAAAAAAATTGAATTACTATTCACAATACTCTCCATTCTTTCTAAATGAGTTTGTGGAATTTGACGAAAAAATGGGCAACAGTTTCAGTCTCTAGCTGTGCAAAGCTAATGGAAAAATACTTTAAAAAACTCTTTACTGTAATTGCAGGTGGTTCTACAAAGTATCGACTCAGGGAAGGCGAATAAAACTGAACACCACACTATTAATATTAGCATTTTTAAAAACAAATTGAAAACCCTTTGTCATCTATTCTTCAATATTCGGTGCTGCTGTGTGTTGGACTATAGTCCCACTAAGCTTGTGGCTGTAATGTGGGAGAGGTATTAATAGGTCAGATAGGAACAGTAGGTAGATATTACTTCAAATCTCAGCGAAAGCCATTAAGGCTGGTAAAAAGTGCTACGGTTAGTTTTCACAATTCACCTCTAACAAAGGAAGCCAAAGCTCAGATGAAACGCTCAGAGACTGGAAGTGTTTGTCATTGAGATGGTGAAGACTGTCCAGAACCAGAGCACTGGCCCCAAATATCTCACATGTTCTGCAAAGACCTGAAACAACAACAAGTCAAAATCTCAATAAATAACATGATGGTGGCAGCATCATGCTGTGGGAAACATTTTAAAGGCTGCAAAACACTCTGGCAGAGGTTAAACTTCCAGAAGGGCAGCGACCCAGAACCTACATTACAGTCAGAATATATGATGCTTTGGATCAATACCATTCATGTGTGAGAGTGACCTAGTCAAAGCCCAGACCTAAATTCAACTGAGTATGTGTGGTAAGGCTTGAAAAACTAATATTTACAGACATAATCAGATATGTTTCACACCTCCCAAATTAGTGGGCTTGTCAATCAACGAAGCCACCACCAACAGGGTTCCATGCTGTTTGCCAAGCCGAGCCACCCTCTGTGCTGGAACCAGCTTCAGTTCGGGTTCTTGCTCGTGGACCCCTAACCTCCAGGGTGTGATTTTCTTCTGCACTTCAGCCCAGCGCTCCTCTTTATCCTGCTCACCTGGGAAACATGACATTAAACACAAGCACAGGTAGAAAAAGTTGTGCCGGCCGCATGGTTTAGGTAGTACAGCTGCTTGAGAGAAACATCACTGCACTTCGGTCTTGCTGGACCCAATCTCCAGGCTGCAGCTGGCCCAAGTCAGGAGCAGAATTCCTCAAAGGGAAAGACGGACTTTCGGAAAATAATGTCAGCTTTTCAAACTTCCACGGTGGGATCCACTCATCATCGGCCAACTCTGACAGACTAGGAAAAGTGTGGAATATGGTCTGAAAAAAACAACAAAGGAAAACAGTTGATTTGTGTAACTGTGCTTCAGCAGACCTTATGTGCCTATCAGAAGAATGAACCTACCTCCACACTGTAATCCCTGATGGGATGAAAGGCACCGAAGAAGAAGTGTCCCTGAATCCTCAGCCAGTTCTTGTTGGCATTTCTTAGAGTAAAACAGCAAATACATCTTCAAATAAGCTCATTTGTACATGTGTAAACATTATTGTTGCAGCTGGTTATAACTAACCCAGTGCTCTGCATGGCCTCCGCCTGGCTCAGACAGGCAGTCACCACAGAAGACAGTCCTCTGAAAGCGTCCGCCTCCTCCTTCTCCTTTGTCAGGCTTTCTGCAAGGCTCCATACCCTCTTCAGGGCCAGCAAGGCGTACAGCCGCACGCTGAAGTTGTGGTTAAAACATGACTGTAGGATGATATCCAGTGCTTTGCGCAGCTGCCCGACCTACAAAAGAAATAATGAAAAATAAAAGGTATGTATATGAGGAATGGCAGTAGAATGTAGAGCAGCAAAAAAAGTTGAAAAGTGTAAGGCCCAACCTTATCCTCAACATGTGGGATGATGATACTAAAGTGTGCCAGGACAGACAGGAAGGTGCAAATGCTCGTCTTGGTCTTTTCGTGATCCTGCACAAAACAACATTAAAAGTAGGACTCTTTGATGTTTGACTATTTTTTACTATGTATGTAGAACATGAGCTCACAAGGTTGAAGCAGGTCCAGAATTTGCTGATATGATATGGATACTTGACAAGGATAAGAATCATCATCCATTCAATCAGGTACTTCACTGAAGCCTGGTTGCTGCAAAATCCAGCTTCAAACAGGTGGTTCAACAGAGTGCCAACAAATTCCTGTGTGCACAAAAACAACACACATATTTTACCCTGAAATCTGTTAGTTCCAAGGGAATGGTCAGAAAAAGCCTATTTAACCCACCTCTTTGAGTTTGGGAAGCAACAGCAGCAGTGTTTGCCATGCTCTGTTTTTCACCCGATGCTGCAGGGAGTTACTATAGTAACGAACTTTAGACTTTGATATGAGGCTGTCCTGTGGAGAAGGAGTTGAGAGAGATGGCGTGAGCTGGTTTGGCTGAATTAGTTCACGCATTTATGGCATCAATAAGTCCATAAAACTGCTATTTAATATATTACAGAGTAAACCAAAATTATTTTTATGTATTAAATGGAAAAAGCCATCAAAATGTACCTGGCCCAATGTGCTCTTATTGTTAAACAACAAATTACTGTAATAGACAACATTTTTTGGACAGCTGAGTTTAACTTCACTTGCATTTTGTATTCACTCATTTTCTAGGCGCAAAATGTGTCAAAAAGAAACAAGCAGAAGATATCTGCAAGAAGAAAACTTATTTTGTAGCAATTTTCTTGTAGTCATTTCCTGGCTTAAGAAAAATCAAAAGCCATTTATCTTACTTTCTCCCTTTTCTTTTTTAGTTTGGAGAAAAAGTTATTGAATTTCCACCACAGGGAATAAGAAAGTCGAGTATTTCTAGTTCTGTGATTTATGTTTAACATGTACACTGAAAATTATTTTCACTTACATTTATTTATTATCTAGAGCAGCAATTAGTGCAGCACAAACAAAATCTTGGATTTCTGTAAATCTTCGTTTAGGAATAAAAAATAAAAATAAAAAAAAGAAAGAACAGATTTTGATTGGTCACTATAGTGAATATTAAAATTATAATTTCTTATAGAGAAATATGAATGCTCTTCTTTGAGAAAATAGAAAAAAAAAAACTATTTGATGATTTACATAAATAATAATTAGATGAAGAGAGTAAAATACAACAAATGAAAACGTTTTTATTTAACTTTAAAGGTAATTTGGTGGCAAGTTTGTTAACAGGAGGTCCGTTATAACATAAAACTCATTTTGCTTAATGGAAGTATGTGGGAAATATAAAGCAAATCCTGCACGAAAATAGAAAAAATGTCCACCCTGATTGTCATTAATAATACAGGTAAGAGCTGGAACACCACCGTTGTTCCATGTTCTGTTTTAATTTAAAAAAAAAGAAATATAACTATCAAGCTGTTTTGTTAAAACATTATTAGAGATTAACAAAAAGATTTTCAGGCAAATTGACATGCATGGATACAGTATCAGTCCATTTTCGCATCCACTCAATGTTCAACAAGTACCTTTCTCAGCAACTCCATCACTAATTCCTCTATGAGTCTTTGGTGCTGCTGATCAGAGGGATCCAGGCGGCTAAGAAATGTCAGCACACATGTGCGGGGCAGCTGGTCATCCCTATTATCGCTGGGAAACAAAAACAGCACATCAACTATGAGCACAGAAACAGTTACCTCTGGTGATCTTGTTAACTCACTGCATCTAGGATCAAGCTGGAGAAGTAGAGATAAAAAATTTAACTTACCTTGCAACTGCAACATTAGCGGCACACTTTTCACCAAGTTGCTCCACATATATTTGGACGTCCAGGACGAGTCTTAAAAAAAAAAAAAAAAAAGTAACATAGTTCAAAGAACATTAAGAAACAGGAGCAGAATTCTAACGAATGCTGCTTGGACTAACCGTTGATCTCTCCTGAACACTGGTCCATATACACAAGCCTCAGTGACTATATCCAGGTGGTTAAAAACACTATAAAACATTACACCAGCCTGATCACTGCTGCTCTGCTCATTGGGCAGCCATGTCTGACAGGAGTGCTGAATTAGCACGCCGAATACTCCGCTCTTTGTCTGAGACAGCTCCAACAACTCTGTGAAAATCTAAAGACAAGCATTTAACACCGCCATACATGCGAAGTTAGAACATAGAAAATACAGAAGGGGTAAAATGTCTTTTGTTCTAGTGTGAGTCACCTTTTTTAGTGCTGTTGTGAGAATCGGAGTTTGATCATGTGTCAGCTTGATGAGTTTGTGCTGGAAGGCCATGGAGATGAAGCCTTGTAAAGCTGGCCAGAAGTCATGAGCATTGGTGCTAAGGCCCTGTACAAGCTCCCAACTCAGAGTCACTGCCTGCACACAGAGATCCTCCTCGTCGTGCACCAGCTATGATCAAAAGCATACAACAGATCATGAGAACAAAGGTTAACCATTCCAAGCAATTTCTTAACATGTAAATGTCCTGAAATATCTCAAGCTTGCTGTACTGAGACTCACTTGTGGCACCACCATTTTCATGAAGTTCAGCACAGGCAGCACAAGGTCACTGGGCAGCAGAGCCAGGGCCTCAACACTGCAACTCAGAGCTGCTCCGAGGGTCTTCGACACTTGGGACATTTCTACAGACTCCGGAATCCCTACAGTCCCAATCAGGAAGTCCAGACAAATCCATTGGTCCCGCAAGAAGTTGGCAACAATGCGTCCCCAGTCCTGTTGCACGAGGCCTTGTGCTTCAAGTTCACTACCAAAAAAACAGAAACAGTAATTCTGTAATTCTGACACCCTAATACTTATGAAATATTTATCATGAATACATTTTCAGTTTAGTATTGAGTTTCCACAAACCTTGAACTTTCTAATAGCTGTGGTTTCATCAAGCATTTATTAATGTTTCCAAGAGATGACTGAGATTGTGAGGAAGTTCTTAAAGTGTAGAAATATTCATTCAGGGACTTCAGGGCAGAAACAGTCTCTGATCGCATATCAATTCCTCCCTGCTGCAAGAGACCAGACACAGCAGCCAAAGATGCCATACTAACAGCCTTAGACACCTGGTTTGCCACAGATGGGATCTAAAACAAACACAAAGCAGTTTGCACTTAACCGCCGAGCAGCAAATCAGATGATGGGGCACATGTATTTAACTGTGTACCTCTTGGGTTGGCTCTAGCAAAACTGAAAGGCTGTACTTGATGAGTTTGGGGAAAGCATACTGCTGAATGTTTTTGGGGCACTGGGATGGAGAACTGCAAATAACAACCAGCTGCCTCAGGACACAAAGATACAGCTCGGCCCGTTCAATGTCAAAGAGCTGTCAAAGAAAAAAAAGCAAGACAGCAGACATTTGAGTTCGTAACAAAGGGCTATTCTTTGTATTTGGACAGTGATGGTGAATGCTTTTGTTTATGATTACCTCCTGCAGCTCCCCACACAGCCTCCTTAGGATGAAATCCTTGACTGGATCGACAAGTTTAAGAAAGGCTTGTTCTATCTCAAACTTCACATCATCCTCTGTGAAACAAACATCAAAAAATTAGATCCACTTATTTGAAAAAAAAAGGCATGACTAAAAAGTGAACAAGACTCTAAATATGTCCCATTAGGTTCCTAATTCTATTTAGAGGGGGAGGTACATTACAGCATTTTTACATCTAAAGTATCTACGATAATTTTAGTTTTTGAATTTTAAAGATCTTTAAACTATTAGATAATGTGGTGAGTTTTAACAAGTGCCAACCAAAATGTAATTTTATTTCAATTTATTATTTAATCCCCATCTTTGTTTTGTTTTTTTTGTTTAATACTTAAACATGCTTGGTGTTGTTTCAACAATTCAATACTGTTTAAAATACTTATAAATTTCAATGTATAATTTGCCTTTTTAAAAATAACCGAGAACCTTCAGGTCTCCATAAATTAGGTTTGCTTTTTAAAACTTATTTCCACCTACTCTTAGCCAGAGGCACTATTCAAACTTTAAACAGGTCAAAAGATATTGTGGTTTTACAATAGGATTCAGCTTTTTATTTCCCATATCGTGAACTTATTTTTAAATGAAATGTACACAGTTTAGGTTTCACTAAAATCTTAATCAGTTTTACAATACATTGTTTGCAATCAATGCTAAGGAAAGCATTTAGCGTGCTATAAGTAGCATGTTAGTTAATGCTAGTATATTGGTTTGGGGCCCATCATAAACCCATCTGGGCAAACACACTTGGGGCTACCATGGAAATTGATGACAAAATTAGCTGTGTTCAAGTTGGGTTTCTCAAGTGGGCCCCAAATATCAGCCTTGTTACTCCCCATTTGGGCCCCACATGTGCATGTTGGCTGGGTAGCCTATTCTGGCATAATAAATAGATTTGAACATTTGTTTATTACTTGGGAGATACTACCCAACTTTAGCATTGTAGATATTTACTGTTACATATTAGTTAAATTAGCATTTCAGCTAATGCTACCATTTAAGCTGCAGTTAGCACAACACATATCTACTTTCAGCTAACATGCTTTTGGTAAATGGATATAACCTACACTTACTTTTTGCTGTCATGTCTTTGATGCTAGACCGCTTTAAACAGATCGGGAACCGATGTGTGGTCTGCTTTCTCATTAGCTTTTCTAGCAGTTTTTAGTGTGAGTTCCTGCTTTTCATGATACCATACCTGTATTTCTCCAACACATTTCACATTAGTAATTGTGCACATTTTTCTTGCCATAATTAATCAAGAAAATTAATCAGAGCAGAAAAGGCCTATAATAGCAAACTCAGTATACTGGATAATATTGTATAGTTTATTCAGCCTCCAATAAGCCTCATCTTAGTCTATTAAAATTGAGGATTGGACACTTTCTGTCAGAGCTAATTAAACACAACTAAATTTTTTTGCTTTTAATCGGCTAAAAAATGTATTCTCCTAACTTGTTTTGTAAAATATCCTTGATGAAAGGCACAAAAAAAAGTTAAGCACCCAGCATGTTGCCTTCCTCTTATTTTTATAGCATATTCGAAATGCATTCGTTTTTCACTCTCTAACACAGGTTAAACAACTTTTTGAGTGCTAAAAGTTTTTGTAAATCAGGGAGTGTATCTTTTACTTTTCAACATATCAAAACCCCAAAATTGTTGTATTTTTAGAAGACTAGGGGAAAGACGGAAAAGACATGACTAAACCTTCTTTTATTTTAATTAAATATATGTATAAATTTCATTCACTGTTAAAGCCAACATTTATTGGGAAAGATTTGACTGCCGTTTTAATGCAAACCTTCCAATCCTTGTTGCCGACCACATGGCCTTATGCCAAGCTGCAACAGTCTGAGCAGGAGCTGCAGACTCTTGTCACTCTTACGGACAGGCAGGTAGATATTGGTGTAGACTCTGCTTAGGGTGTCCAGTAGTGGAGACAGCAGTGAACCCAGTATTTCACTGGTTTCTCCTCCCAGTCGCCTCCTCTCCATGTCCACACACAGCAGAAGGGCCCTTGCCAGCTTATCAGCCTCTCTAGAGTCAGGTAACCTTTCTGCCTGACCTGTATGACAGGGACACTGAATCTGATAAGAGTCTTATGCAAATACATCACATCTAAAGATACAATTATTCTCTGTATCTAAAATACTCTCAAACCAGACTCACCTGTGCTTGCTGGAACACGAAGATAAGCAAGTACCTCCTGTTGAACATAGGCTCTTATAGTTTCTTTTTGTGGGGGATTATCAGAGCAATCACCATCCAGAATTCTGGACTTGAAACTGCATTCGTGTTCCAGTAACCAGGTGCACAACTGTCACAAGTATTTGAAGTAATAATCAGTTCTTGCAACTTCTGTAATATAGCATTTGAATATATTTTGAGTGCATGTGTATGTCAAGAGCAAACCTCATTCCATAGCTCTGTTCCTCTACACAAAGACTCATCAGCACGAAAATGCATCAGGAAACTAAACATATCATCTCTGGTCACTTCACTCTGAGATAAAAAGAGATGATTGAAACAAACTTTAAATCTTAAAACTTATTTAGCTGTTGTATTTAGCAATATTATTTAAGAACAGGTATGCAGGTTGGATAGAATCAATGCCATGTAAATGTTTGAAACCTCAGTAACTTTAAAGTGCAGCAAAACACCATAACAATTCATCTGGTCTACATTCTCTTTGTACTTAAATGTTGGATTTTTCCCAAGTCTTTTGTACACAGTACGGCTGCTGCACATATGGAACGTAGTAAAAGTTGTATCTATTTGCTGTCAACACCAGCAAATAGATACACCCGAGTTGAAATTAAAATGTCAGATTTTTAATCATGTGTTTTCACAAATAATTTAAAATAATGACTCACTATAAAATGTTTACCAGGACTGTAAAAGTCATGTTTTTTATTGTTTACATATAGTTTATTCTTTCAAACTGCATCAGCACCTAAGATGTCATATTAACCTCCACCAATCAAAAGTATTTTTACCATCAGATCAGATCACTAGCTTCATCTTACCACATCTATTAGAGAGAGGGCACTGTTTAGTAAAAAACACTGTGCGGCTCCTCTTAGCAGGACTTGATGAGTGATCATGGTGCAGCGCATTACCTCCCTGGAAAGCAAGGCACATATCAGCCTCTTCGTCTAAAGTAACGTATCCAAAGACAATCTTACTGTACAATAACCTACCCTAGAGCAGAGAGCCCGCTGTTCTTCAGGAGAGGACTTGGAGGGAGATGGGAAAGAGCCTGACAGACGAAGAGGAGGGGTACTGCACACCAGTGTTTGGAGCTAAGCTGCTGAATCAGCTGAAGCAACACAGAACCTGCAGAGCAACACAAGAGTTAGAAATACATCATGAAATGTGACGCTCATATTCTTCTGCTGCACCTCTGTTCTCTGATGGCAGGCTCGTGAAAAAGGTGACCAGGAAGACTTGGAGTTTAACTGCCAGCTCAGGACAGTCGCCTACACTCTGACCAGGTGATCTATGTATGAACACAAGCTGAATTAGTTAGATAAAACTAATAAGAAGCTAATGACATAATTTTCAGAATTGTCATGACTTTAAGAAAACAACTTCATTTAAATCCTCACCTACAGAAAAGGGATGTTTCAGATAGAACATTCATAAAGGAACCGACGACAAACTACAAGAGCAATGCATCAGAAGAAGGATTTTAAACAGAAAGAAAGCAAAAGGCATTATTCTTGTGACATTTAATGATCTCGATCGCCTTGCAGCAAATACACTGTGCACCTGAGAAAAGGCCAATGCAAAGGCTGGCTGCTGAAGAACCTGCAGCTGAAGCAGATGGCATACTCCTTCTCTCATTAAGGATTTATTCTCACTGTGGAACATGCGCTGGTACACACACAGCAGCCAGGAGGGGTGGAAGAGGCCGGACCCTGCAACACAGGTGAACATACTCAGAGTTAACCCGCATGTTAGTTGTAAAATAACACAATATTAAAAAATATTTGGTTCACCTTGACTATCATTCGCTGTGGCTTGGATTAACGTGTCTATTCTGTTTAAAACTGGCCGGACAATATGAACCTGCAGAGGGGAAAAACAGGTTTTCATTATACTGTCTCAAAAAGGATTGAGAGACAACAATGTAGGACTTGCTACCTGATTCTCCTCCAGAGTCTCCATCACCAGTGTGTAATCCTCCCAGAACTCTCTAAGCAGTTTGTTTTTGTTGGGGGCCCATTTGAATAATGTTTCCCCTGCAAAAGAACATTTTTAAGAAACCATACAACAACTGAGCTTAATGTGCTAAGCAGACAAGTATGCTCGCAGTTTCCTGCAAATGTATAAATTCATCCACTCATTTAGGATTGCCCTGTGTTTAGCTCCATCCATTTTCTTATCAAATATGACTAGATTCATCTGCAGAAGAAAGCAACCCACAGCACAACACTCCCACTACATGTTTCTCCATGGAGTTGTACAGTGTTAGTTTGCCATCACACCTAGGCGGCACATCATTAAGGTATTTGCAGGTGCAAAATATATGCCAAACTGAGTTTGTGCATGCTTATAAATATGAATCTAGATGGAAAGACAGAACTGCTCGCTAAGTAGCTTCACAAATAGTGCTTCTATGCATTTAGATAGTTTGCCTACATTTAAAAATGGCCTTATGTATGTCCTTAAGCTAAATCAAATAAAATAATAAAAAAAACTTTATTAATTACTATCGGAAGTTAAATGTTGTTATAACTTAACCTATCAAAGCTTCTTCAGAGTCATTGTAGAGAGTGATGGTTTCCAGTAGCAGTCTTTACAAAGGCTCTACAGAAGCCTCTGACTGAATCCAAAAGCTCAACTATATTTATGTAAATTGCAGTCAGACCCAGTTCTATAACATTCTCAAACACAAGAGCACTTTGTGTTGCACAGATTTTGGAGAAACAAAATAATGTCTGCTGAAAGCGTTCTGATGCAACTGTAGAAACAGAGAAAAAAAAAAATACCAATGCATAATGTGATTCCTCCAGTCAGATGTTCCTAAAGTTTTAATGAGCTTTTCGTCAGGTCAGGACCTGGTGCTCTGACACATTAATAAGTAAACAGGTTTTTGCATTGTCTTGATCACTTCACCTGCTGGGTTTACGGCTAAAGAACTGGAACTTGACATTTGCTTCTACATGTGCTTAGTGCATTCTGCTTTGTGAATCCAGTGCAGAAATAATTCAAAGAGATGGACGGCCACTAGAATTTGACCCATAGTGATTTGCATTAAAAGTTGAAAACAAATGCCTGACATAACATGCTAGTATGTGGTTCTGACGAAATATGACGGAGCTCAATGAAGTAACAATATTTTCGCATGGCACTGTGTTTCTGTATGTTACCATCCGTTGATGAAGAATGGCAATCAAAGCCCTCCTCCTCGGAGAGTGCTGCGCATCTTTTCAAAAGGTACAGCGCCCTCTTGCGTGACACGCTGCCCCTATGGGTCAGTCCGTCCTGAACGATTATCCAGAACTGAGGATACAGACGTGGGTCGGCCTCACGGGACCTGTAGGAGGTAGAGCTGTGAGACTTCAGGAGGTGGTCTGACAGGACGGTCAAACACAACAGCGTCCGCTCTGTGACCACCGATGTGCGCTCCATGGAGTGCCAGCTGCAAACATCCTCCAGGATGCGCTTTAGAATAATGTTGGACCTAGCGTCGCTGCAGCAGTCGAGCAAAGTTAAAATAATCCTGACCATTACTTTGGATACCAGATCACCGGGGAGTGATCTGATAGAGGTCAGTGCATAGTTTAAAGTGTCGAGTGTGAGTTTTTCATCCGCTGTAAGAAGAGGCATGAGAGCAGCCAGGACTTCAGTAACAACTTGGACGTTAAGAGTCCCCGTAGCAAGCACCTCCTCCTCTGAAATCCGCTGTAGCGACGGCAGGATGGATGATACGACTTTGGTCCACACGTTTTCGCCGCACACACCGACGCAGACACCGAGCAATCTGCAGACAGTGGCTGTGCTCTCCCTGCAGCGCGCATCATCCCCTGCTTCTGCTGAGATTCTGCAGAGCAAAGGCAGACATCTCGACCAAATGACCGACTCGATTTTGTCGCGAATGCAACTTCTGTTTGCACCTGTCAGTGGAGCCAGAGCCGAATTTGAGTCGGCCAGAAACGGTCCCAGAGCTTCTATGAGAGCCGTGAGCGCCTGGACCCGCTCCGTCTGCGGCCATGAGTCCCCCGGCCAGCACAGAGATTCAAACAAAATATCGTAATTAGGAGAGCTGCTCAGAACCGCGTTAATCAAAGCGGAATACATTGTTTATGAGAAAGGCTGCTCGAGCCGAGCACATAAACGATAACCGAACCCCGGCTTTTTAGCTGACAGATGCTACAGGCTGCACATTTTCCCAGATAGGAACGTAAACTTCCGCAAACGTAATACGGAATTCTCGCGAGAATGAAATAAAATACGGATCCGCGTAATTTGGCGGCTCACAAAACACATTTTCATGTATACATTATGTTTATAACTCCGAATGCCTTCCTCAGTCTCTTAAAACTTTGAAAAGTATTTAAACTCGTGTGCAGACCGTGTATGCCTACTTTCCACATGCCCCTGGGTTGGGCAGTAGGCCATGCGTTAGCAGTTTTAAACAGTTTCTTTTTTTATACTCCATGAAAACTATCGGCAACATGCAGTGGCTCACATCTGCAGAGTTCACATCTGTTTCATACCAGGTTTTTGTGATGCAAATAAGAGATCACAAATCATATTTTCAAGATTTTCCCACATAGGCCTATGTTCCTTCAATACAGTTAAACTGCAAAATGATCAAATCTTTTGGATTTTGAAATATTTTATTTTACTGCAGATACCGTTAAAGCTGTGAAACATACACTCAACAAAAATATAAACGCAACACCTTTGTTTCTGCTCCCATTTTCCATGAGATGGATTTAAAGATCTAAAATTCATTCCAGATACACAATATTACCATTTCTCTCAAACATTGTTCACAAATCAGTCTAAATGTGTGATAGTGAGCACTTCTGCTTTGCTGAGATAATCCATCCCACCTCACAGGTGTGCCACATCAAGATGCTGATCTGACATCATGGTTAGTGCACAGGTGTACCTTATACTGCCCACAATAAAAGGCCACCGTGGAATGTGCAGTTTTGTCTCACAGCAAAATGCCACAGATGCCACAAGCATTGAGGGAGCGTGCAATTGGCATGCTGACAGCAGGAATGTCAACCAGATCTGTTGCTCGTGCATTGAATGTTCATTTCTCCACCATAAGCCGTCTCCAAAGGCATTTCAGAGAATATGGCAGTACATCCAACCGGCCTCACAACCGCAGACCATGTGTAACCACACCAGCCCAGGACCTCCACATCCAGCAGGTTCACCTCCAAGATCGTCCAAGACCAGCCACTCAGACAGCTGCTGAAACAATTGGTTTGCATAACCAAACAATTTCTGCACAAACTGTCAGAAACCATCTCAGGGAAGCTCAACTGCATGCTCGTCGTCCTCATCGAGGTCTTGACCTGACCCCAGCTCGTCGCCGTAACAGACTTGAGTGGGCAAATGCTCACATTCGTTGGTGTCTGGCACGTTGGAGAGGTGTTCTCTTCACGGATGAATCTCGGTTTACATTGTTCAGGGCAGATGGCAGACAGCGTGTGTGGCGTCGTGTGGGTGAGCGCTTTGCTGATGTCAATGTTGTGGATCGAGTGGCCCATGGTGGTGGTGGGGTTATGGTATGGGCAGGCATCTGTTATGGACGAAGAACACAGGTGCATTTCATTGATGGCATTTTGAATGCACAGAGATACCGTGATGAGATCCTGAGGCCCATTGTTGTGCCATACATCCATTAACATCACCTCATGTTTCAGCAAGATAATGCACGGCCCCATGTTGCAAGGATCTGTACACAATTCTTGGAAGCGGAAAATGTCCCAGTTCTTGCATGGCCAGCATACTCACCGGACATGTCACCCATTGAGCATGTTTGGGATGTGCTTGACCGGGGTATACGACAGCGTGTACCAGTTCCCACTAATATCCAACAACTTCGCACAGCCATTGAAGAGGAGTGGACCAACATTCCACAGGCCACATTTGACAATCTGATAAACTCTATGCGAAGAAGATGTGTTGCACTGCATGAGGCAAATGGTGGTCACACCAGATACTGACCGGTTCTGAGTCCCCAGACCCCCAATAAAGCAAAAAACGGCACATTCCAGGGTGACCTTTTATTGTGGGCAGTATAAGGTACACCTGTGCACTAATCATGTCAGATCAGCATCTTGATGTGGCACACCTGTGAGGTGGGATGGATTATCTCAGCAAAGCAGAAGTGCTCACTATCACACATGTAGACTGATTTGTGAACAATGTTTGAGAGAAATGGTAATATTGTGTATCTGGAATGAATTTTAGATCTTTAAGTCCATCTCATGAAAAATGGGAGCAGAAACAAAGGTGTTGCGTTTATATTTTTGTTGAGTGTATAAACAAGAACTCTGGTCGAATAATAGTCTGTTTTTAGATCAAGTATTGCAAGTGATGCAAAATGTTCACTTTAATAGACAGACGAACAAATGCCATTTCATGCCAGTAGTCCTTAGTTTTAAATGGATTTTAACATGATATTGCAATATGGGGATTTGAAGAATTTCTTTGTGAATTTACACTTACTGCCCAGTAGGAGGCAGTCTATGGAAAGACAAGGATCCATGAAGTTGCTTAATATCAAATAACACTATCAACATTTACAGTTACTCAAAAACATCTTTCAAACGGCTGTCTACTGTAGGGAAAAGTGTGCCTGTATCAAACAGAAACAGAGAAATCCTTTAATATCTGTCAGCCACCGATTGTCCAAGTTGTCCCACTTAAAAAGATGAGGTCTGTAATTTTCATCATACCCAGGAAATCACATTGTATTATCTTTAAATAATTTATTTGTGTAATGGTGCAGGAAATAAGTATTTAGCGCCTACAGACTAGCTAGAATTCTGGCCCTCACAGACCTGTTACATCTTCTTTAAGAAGCTCTTCTATCCTCCACATTACCTGTATTAATAACAACTGTTTGAACTCGTTATTGGTATAAAAGACACCTGTCCCCACCTTCAAACAGTCAGTCTCCAACCTCCACATTGGTTAAGACCAGAGAGCTGTTCAAGGACAAGATTGTACACCTGCACAAGACTGTGATGAGTAAATCTGCAATCGGCAAGCAGCTTGGTGAGGAGATCAACTGTTGAACCAAGTATAAGAAAATGGAATAAATCCAAGATCACAGAAAATCTCCCTCAACCTGGGGATACAAGCAAGATCTCACCTCATGGGGTACAAATGATCTTAAGAACAGTGAGGAAATAGCCCAGAACTACACGGGTGGGGGGGTGCTGGTCAATGACCTGAAAAGAGCTGGGACCACAGTAACAAAGGTTACCATTAGTAACGCACTAAATCAGTCTACAGTTTCCCAGAGACCCTCTGGATGATCTACAGGAGGATTGGGATAATGTCATGTGGTCAGATGAGCCCACGCCACTCGCAGTGTTTGGAAGGAGAAGAATGCTGAGTTGCATCCCAATAACCATACCCACTGAAGCATGGGGGTGGAAACATTATGCTTTAGGGCTGCTTTTCTGCAAAGGGGACAGGATGACTGATCCTTACAAAGAAAAGGATGAAGGGGGCCATGTATCGTGAAATTTTGGGTAAAAACCTCCCTCCAGTGAGAGCATTGAAGATGAAATGTGGCTGGATCTTCCAGCATGACAATGACTCCAAACACACCGCCCAGAAAACTAAGGAGTGGCTACATAAAAAGCACATCAAGGTTCTGAAGTGACACAGCCAGTCTCCAGCCCTCAATCCAATACAGAATCTGTGTAGGGAGTTGAAAGTCAGTGTTACCCAGTGACGGCCCCAAAACATCACAGCTCTAGAGAAGATCTGCAAGGAAGAATGGGCCAAAATAGCAGTTACAGTGTTCAAACCTGGTGAAGATCCACGGGAAATGTTTGACCTCTGTCATTGCCAAACAAGGTTACATTACATAGTACTTAGGGGGACTTGTGTTATTGAAAAAAAAAATTTCTGCACAATTATACAAATAAACTCTTAAAGAAATCAATTTGACTTCATGGATTTATTTTTATTTTTTTACATGATCTCAGATAAAGTGTACCTACGATAAAATTACAGACCTCATCTTAAGTGGGACAAGTTGCACAACCGGTTGCTGCCAAATACTTTTTTTCCCCCCACTGTATCTCAAAGTGGCTCATATTAGCAAAACACTTCACCTTGTACCAGTAGCCAAAGCCGTGACACAATTCATACGGAAAACCAACAAAGGCTTTTTGTTCTGAGAAAGTTGCATAATACAAAAACGCTGCATATCTATTTAAAACTTGTTACACAAATAATGCTTCAATAATACATGTCTTGTAATTATGGCAAAGAACAGAATAGACAGGAGAGACTTAGAATGAATACAATGCAATTTGTGAAAGATTATATTTTCCACATCGGATAATAGCTGTGGAAGACTAAATAGATGAAGCATAACAATAATTGCACTTTACAAAAACAGTATATTATAAAAGATAAAAAAAAATAAAAATTACAACAGTAATACATCACATTTGATTACAATAGACAAAAAGCAATGAGACTGAAATACCACCTATGTTAGTCATACAACTGCAATGCATCAATTTAAAAAAAGTCACCTTATATGAAATTCTATGCAGTTTAAAGAAGCTCAAGACAGAAGAAAATGTTAATTCGATGGTCTTTACAAAAGACAAATGTATTTCATGAGAAATATTTAAAGTATGGTAGTAAAACGAGTGCAATATGTACATAATATACATTGTGAATAAATATGGTCGGTTTATTTATTGAAATGTCGCCATTTTACTTTTGCGCCATTGGAGTCAAGTTTTAACAGAATTTTTCCTCCAATATGAAATACAAACATCTCTCGTAACACAAAACACAGACTTTCAGCAGTCAGAATGCTTCATGCTTCGCAGCACTCTAAATGAAGAAAAACTTCAGATGTATTGTTCAGTGTCAAGGCTCTCAGAAGATGAACTCCAGAAACTGTTCATCATTTAAAGTGTCCAGAGAGAGGCAGTTGGTAGACCTGTGACCACAGAATGAGGGTTTGTCTTGGGAGTGCAGAAAGGGATAATAACTGGGATCTACCAAAGTCCTTGTGTTTGGTGTAACGTCTGAGAGCCCAAAGGCGTAGCTGTGGGACGAAACGGTTGGCAAGGCCATTGTAATGGGAACCGAGGGTGGGCAAAGATGGACATCAGCTAGGCTGTGGCGATCGGGGCAAACCTGTAGCGTGGACTTCAGGATCTATGATTAAAAAAAGAAGAATGGGGGTTAGGATAAACTAAGGAAATACAAAAAAAATAAAAGGTCATTTGGGTCAGACAAATTTATGAGTGATCAATTTTACCATTTTCTTGTCAGGCAACGGGATATCTTGAGTATGTGGCGGGTGGCTTTTGTTTTCTGTGGAGTCCACATGATTTTACTGGTCAATTTTGACAAAGATGAAAGCAGACCGAGTTTCAGAATAAAAGCTGTTCTGTTTACAAAATCTAGTGGACGACATGTGTTTCACTGATACCTGATGATTGAGTCTCTGCAGAGTGCTCTGGTAAATCCACAGGCACTCCTTCCAGTGAATGAGCCAACTGGAGCATGTCGTAAGGATCATCGACAAGAACCTCCTCTGGACTACCAACTCTGGTCTTGAGCTCTAGAAAATAGTATACATCTATATTTAGTACATTTCAGACCTCAATGCAGAATTACTTTTTAATTACAAATCTATAAAAATTGCTTACTTTTATTTTGAGGCCTAAAATACACACTAGAAAAATCATTCTGAAAAAGCATAGTGCTTTGAAAATTCCTTTGCCTGCATACAGAATTCTGTTTTTGCTTCATTGTTGCAATTAAACTTTTCAGATCATTTAATAAACTTTATTTTCAGAAAAAAGCAGCATTCAAATGATTTAATGTATTAAAAGGGAAACAAGCTATCAAATTCAACCTGGCCATGTGTGAAATTTAAAACCCCTTAAACATAACTGGTTTTGCCACCCTTTAGTCGGAGTACTAAGTTACTTTGTGACCTCCCGGACAATAACTGATGCGCTCTTGGAGTAATCTTGAAGGGCCAGTTACTTCAGGGAAGGTTCATCACTGTTCCATGTTACCTCTGTTTGAGGATAATGGTTCACACTGAGTTTGACATCCCAAAGCCTTACCCTTAGTAATGACTTTGTAACCCTCTGCAGACCAACAGAGTGACTTTCACATCTGTTTTTGAATTTCTGCATATTAGGGTATGTGTTGCTTTTTTGAGATATTTTAGCCTACTTCATGGTGTCAGACAAGTTGTATTTAAGTAAGAGAATTCTTAAGGTATTTCCTGATTCTACAGCTCTGGCAGTAACCACACGTGGATGTGTCTAGTGAAATTGATCTAGAAAATGTAGTTTATCAGTTAGTTTAGGATTTAATATTATTTACATAAGGCCAAGTAGGTCTGCATAGCTGTTTTCTCCATAATAAAAGGAAATCATCATTTGAAAAATACATTTTGAAATTTCTAAGGTTATTTTTATATGATCTGAAACATTTAAGCATGACAAAAAGACAAAAACAGAAGAGACCATAAATGGTAAATATGCTAAGCATCTTAAACATCAAATCAAACTTTATTTATAAAAAACATAATACGTAAAAACATAAATCCCTCACTGTAAAATTTTTCGTTGTGAATTTACAGTAAATTACTGGATAAGTTTTGCATGACTTTCACAGTAGGGATTACAGTAAATTACTGGGAAATATACTCACAGCAATTTACTGTAATTTTATTTCTGTGATATTACAATGCATTGTTGTAAAAGCACAACGGTATACTTTAACTTTACAGCTTCATTGACAAAGCAATTACTGTGATATTACAGTAAATTACAGCCTTTTGTATATAATTACAACAAGGGCCTGCACTTTTACAGTGTGTACTGTGAAAGTGATGTACAAGTTGACAATAATTTACTGTGGATTTATAATGTATACTGTGGAAGTCATTCTAAAATTGTCCAGCAATTTACTGTAAAAGTAATAAAGATGAAGCTTCCATTTACTGTGAATTTACAATCATTGTACAACAAACAACTCTGAGGTAAAGTCAATGTTAGCCCAATGGCATATTTATTAACAAGTGAATATTTTTCAATGTACAGCAGATGCCAAGAACTTAAAGAATTCAATAAATTCAACTTTTCTAGTCATAAAAGCCATCTTAAAATGGCAAACTTGCAATTCAACAACCTGTCTCACAATTTAACCATTCAACTAGCTGTGTCACAATAACAGTAATGGACAGGGTGGGAATGAGTCCTTCATGGCAAGATAAGAATGGAAGGGAGACAGCGATGAAGGGATGTCGTAAAGGGCTCAGGCGCTCCTCTCAGTCTCAAACATCATAATGAGTCCACACGCAGCAGCATTGTGTAAAAATCTTGTAGTGCAAAGTTGTCTTTAAAGTTTTTTTTAAAAAAAGAACTAGGCTACTCAAAATTGAGCCTAACAACTACTGCTGCAAAAAAATCTATGATGCCCACTCAAAGTCAATAAGTTTCCTCAAAAGGGTGCTCAAATGAGGGTTCATTGTTGTCTGCTTCTTGGTCTTTGAGTCTCTTTCAGGATTGATGCCCAGGAAGCACCTGTTAATAAATAAAGATAATTTCAGTTTTAAATAGACTTACAGTATGTATTGCAGGCAGCATTTATCAAGATGTTCACCTGTGCTTTTTCCCACACCAAACCCTAATAGATTTATAATCCAAACTTGTTAGATCAGGTTTGCCTGAGGCAAAGTGGTTTCTACTATGGGAGGCCATATCAATGTGCGCCGCCACTGACATGCGTCTCAAGACAATCATTGAGTTGGAAGTTTGTACTATAATGTGAATTACAAGATTAAATGTGATCTTTATAAAATACCTTTAAATGAACTTCAGCGTTGACGATCCAGCAGCAGGATACTCAAGGTTGAAGACGTAATACCTGCTGAAGAAAGCAGCTACTCCGTGTAAAAAGAAAGGGTGTGGGCCCATCACAACATGTCCCTCGATGGATATAAACCATCCAGAGGGCTTCATCATGTTACCTGAAATGAACAGATACAACATTATGTATGAGCACTCGTGATCTGCTTCAGATACAAAGGGCTATACAAATGTAATTCTTATTATAATTATGTATAGTAGTCATGTAGATTTCTAAAATGAAAACAAAATAATGAGTTAGAAATGTCGATACTACATCAAAGTAACATTACCTTGAATGATCAAGCAGGTGGTGCTGGGGAGTTCTGCAGTATTGACATCTGCAGCAGTGGCACATGGCTGTAGTAACACACAAAAGCATGGATTTAGGATAAGGTAGTAAATCATACAAAGTAAATGTTGATAATGTAATCACTCATTTTGCATTTTAAATATATTTAAATTTAAAAAATCTTACATCAACTTCAAGCATCAAACTCTCTTTACTGACTTACACGCAAAAGCAGTCTCTATATGGTCCTAAAACAGTCAAATTCCTTCTTTTTTATATATAATCCTCGTAAAATACGTCTTTGGGTTCGTAGACCAACTTATTTCCCACATACAGCAAAGCTTCGAGGAGTTTTTACCCGCTAAATTACTCCATGCTTTTATTTGGAAAGTGTAGTGGAAGTTTTATTTTTTTAACTCCGCGCCTGTGTTCCTGTTTAAGCGGGTTTCCCCCTTGGCTTCACTTTGATGAGAGTAGATAAGATCTCCGCTGGAAAAATAGTAATTCAAACGGCCCATTAAAACAAAGTTATTGAAGTTAAACAGCTAACGGTTAGCCCAGCTAATCTATGAAAACATCGACTAATTACAAAAATTTGCTCACATAAAAAGTAATGTTTGTCCCATCATTTGTTTTACAAACTTTAAAAACACTAGATTTGTCTAAACGGTGATAGTGACATGAAAAATTATAGCGAAACTCGCATCATTACTATTATTAGCAAATGCTGTAAGAGAACTTTCAACAATTTCGGGCACTTGCTAACAAAATATGAACTGCGTCTTGCGATAAACGTTAATTTGAAAGTAAATATTATCATATTAAAATAACATGGATGTAAGTGCTGCAAACAAGCATGCTGCTCACCTTCTCCATTCAGCCCAGAAGAGAAGAGGGAAATGGCGCCTTCAGTTCAAAACAGTAGTCGGTTATGTCATGTGACTTCCCAGGGCATATTTCAATACAGTATTTTACTGTAATAATACTGTTTAAGGCTGTGAAAGTCTTGCGTTTTTTTACTGTGTTGCTGTGATATTACAGACCTTGTTGTGATATAACAGCAGGTTTTAGATTGCAGGATTTTACTGTAAAATAACAGCAAAATGCTGTAAAATCCAAGGATACCGTAGTTTTTACAGGTATTCATTGTGATATTACAGGGAAACTTAATTACAAATTTACTGTAAAATAATACAGTTAATTATTGTGAAATGCTGGTAATTTCTAACAGTGCACCTCCTTCCTGTTGGCACTCTTGATTTTCTCTTTGATCCTTACTGCCTGTGTCAGACTCAAAGATGCAGGAACTGTCATGGCTGGTTGCTGAGCTCAAACACTTCTCTCTCTGTTGTAGACCTTCTTCCCCCATAGAGGTAATTTCTGTGCAGGTGCTGTGCTGTCGGGCATCTGCTTCAATGCCTGAGCTGCCAGTGGAGCGTCGAGACAGACCAGGGCTGCTTTCACTGCCCGGGGGATCCATATCCAGGTCATCACTGATGTAGGACTCTCTGTAACGCTTCTTCTCTAAAGCAGACAATTGACAATGAAAATTATCAACCCAAACATTTAATGTAATGTATTAAGGAACTTGGTTTTCAGATTCATCTTCAGTGGAACAAGCTCCCAGATTTTGTCTGTGAGGCAGACACTAAGTTGACTTTGAAGACCAGGTTTAAAACCTTATTTTTGAGAAATCTTAGAGTGGCTTAGGTTATCCTGAGTCATCTCTGTAGTTATCCTGCTATAGGCTTAAGTCTTTGGAGGACACACTGAATACTTTCCCTCACTACTTTCTCCTCAGCTAAGCTATTGTTGCAAATATATGAATACTGTATTTACATAAATTAAAACGCTTGACCTTTTCTTTACAAGTAAAACCTTGTCTTTCTCCAAGACACTTCTGCCACTAACTACATGTACTCCGCTTTCGACACACATATTTTACCACTTGCTCAGAGTAGTACATTTTGTACAGTTGTTTTATTGTGCATGTGCTTTGTCTTCTCACACCACCAGTTGGATGGCCACTCACACTGAGCCAGGTTCTGTTAGAGGTTGCTTCCTGTTAAGAGTTTTCCTTTCCACTGTCATCACATGAATGTTGTGGATGAGGTATTGCTGCGAAATTGACTAGATGCAATCAACTGTCCACTGTCCTTACATGCTATATATGTGGATGAATTGCTACAAAGATGGTCATTTGATCGACTGGGTTTCATTAGATATATTTTTTCTAATGAAAAGGCAGAATAAACTGAATTTGACTGCATTGCTTTAAACTATGATGGACTATGAATGCATCCAATTGACAGAATATGTTTATATAATCGGACTGAATTTCCAATAGTTGTTTCTTTTAGGGGAGGACTGGGGTGGCATTTTGTCTTTACCTTTGCTTTCCTCCACCTGTCGCAGGTGTTTGAGGGCTGGCTGCAGGCTGAGGTACACCTGATGGCTGTTGCTCAGATGCAAGAGGAGGTGCCGAGAACGGAACGACGAGCCAGTGTAGTAAACCAACTTCCTGGCTGATGGCAAGCCATCTGGCTGGATCTCAAATTTCTTATCCTAAATGAGACGATGTAAAATTAATGGCCAATGGCCATTAAGTAATTGCAGGGAGTTGTCTTGCTCTCAAGAGTGAATTAAAATGTGCAAAAGAGAAGTGTCTGTACCAGGAAAGTTAGACGGCCGACATTTGACCAAGGGAAGTCGTACAACAGCTGTCGTATGTTGTTCACCTCCTATGAAAACAAAACATGCACTTAATTAACAGCTTTTTGGATGTGGAATATGGACTCTGCTTTAATGTCTTTCACAATAACTGATAATTAAGTAATTATCCTTTTGGTGCCATCTGGGCTTGAGTAAGACCAAGAGCTTCCCCAGATATCTCACGGTCTGTTGGCTTTAAAAATCAGTCAAGCCTGTTGTGCTAATCCCCCCACCCACCCAGATGGTCCTTGATTGACAGATCAAACAACTGACAGGCACAGCAGGCGGCTATCTCTTAACGGACTGCTTAGTAGCAATCCCACACATTCCTGACACAGCTAGTCAGTGGGTTTATCAGAACTACGGATACAAAGGAAAATATCTTTGAGCTAAAACAGAATCACGTTTTGTGTACACATGCGCTGACATACAAACTGTGCATTAATAACACGCACCTGATAAACTTGCATTCCTCGCAGGGTGAGACCAAGCACCGCCGTTCCTTTCTCCTCCTTTTTGTCCTGAAAGAAAAGAATGATGAGATGTCAGAGAGGCATCTTAGCAGCCAAGATAAGATAACTCTTTCACAGCTAAACCTCCCTATTAGGTCACTGAGAGAAGCGGAGCTAATACCAACAACACATTTCAAACTCTAGTCCGTTACACAACAAATTGACCAGGCTTCAAAATATGACCTAATAGAGAAGTTGCTCCAAATATAGAGGATAACATACTGGATTAGATGAAGGGTAACATAACTGCATGGATCTTGTGCTCTTCAAATAGACAGGATTTATAAAAAATTTCCATGTTGGACTGAAATTTCTCATTTCATACAAAACTGTTTTTGATTTCATAATCCATGTATGTTCATCAAATTGTAAAACAGACTTGACCATCGCAACACAAAAATTAGATTAGAAATCTGGACTGGATTATCCTTTACAAAATGTAGGTGTCATTAAAGCGCTGTGACCACCGTCTAAAATATATAGAATAGGCATTTCAAGCCTTTTTTTGCCCTCTACACCAAAATATGTTTAAGACCCTCATGTCATTAGACTTCAGCTTTACATAGAAATTCGCTCGTGATTAAAATTCGATAATTTTACATTTGACCAGCCCCACCTGGTTTAAAATCCAAATAGACTTCAGATGTTATCACAATATTTTGTGGTATCTATTGTGATAAAACAACTGATGACAAAGAAGTATTTACAAATTCTTGCAGTTTCATTTAGGCAAATGTATGGCTGTGGCTCCATGTCACTGCAGTCAAAGCCCCACAAACAAATACTACTCCTAAGAAAACATCCGTTTCTTGAAACAGGCTACTTTGGTACACCAGTTATATACAGGAGTGTGATATGTATCACTAAATTAGACACAGTAACTTTATTTAATCATCCATCCATTATCTATACCCGCCCATCCTCTGCAGGGTTGCGGGGGGCTGGTGCCTATCTCCAGCAGTCACGGGGTGAAAGACAGGGTACACCCTGGAGAGGTCCCCAGTCAGGCAGGGCAACACAGAGACATACAGGACAAACAACCATGCATGCGCACACTCATACCTAAGGGCAATTTAGAGAGACACATTAACCCGTTAGTCATGTCTTTGGGCTGTGGGGGGGAAGCCGGCAACAGTGCCACCAATTGCACCACTGTGCAGCCCATTATTTAATCAAATTTAAATTTATTAAGGCTCTCATGTAACAGACTGTGGAGAAGATAGTAAAAGTAACAATTCTGCTTCAGTTTAGTTTTTATTCAGTAATTATTATTATTTTTAAGTTATTGTTATAAAGATAAATCATAAGAAATCCTGTACAACAATGATACATTAAATGCCCATCCGTAATTTTCAGATCAGAGTTTTACAAAAGTAGAGATCGCAAATCAGCCCAAAAAACCTTTGCTGTTCTATCTCCAAATAAGATGCCAAAAACAACAACTGTGAAATACTCCTTTATTTTTGAAAAAGTATGATTTATCTGTGTGCTCTCAAGATTGACGAAAACAAGTTGATGATGCATCATAGTTTTGGTAATGGGGAAAGGAATGACATCTGGAAACAAACATTTATAAATACTTGTCTAGACTTATAAAATGATACAATTACATTTCTTCCTTTTCAAGACCCCATAGGAAACTTCAGCAAAGAATTTTATCCAGTTGTCCAATATTGTAAAGAGTTAAACCCTATAAATAACTATGATTTTTTTCACTTTGAAAAATCAAGAGACAGTGTCCTGACCTTTTGCAGCCTGTAAAATGTGACGGGCACATCCTCCAGTTGGCACGAGTCTCTGATGAAGCAGAGGATGGCATCACGAGTGGACATGCCCCAAAGCTCCTGGTGTACCTTGGGCCCATGGCAGAGAAGGTACTTCACCCCACGTTTAGCTACAATCTGCATACGAAAGATGGTACACGTGTGTGAAGTAGCTGACATTCAGTGCCTTGCAAAAGTATTCTGGGGTCTAATTTATAAAACATTGCATATAATCCCTACTAAAAACGTACTTAAGCTCAGCAACATTTTTTTTACTTACGCCTAGTAAGTTTCTGATCTATCAAACTTGGAGTACACACAGCTGAATGCAATTTCTGCTTTATAAATCAGACTCTTCGTAGAGATGTGCTCAGCTGTGTTTAGATCATATCCTGTCTCCGACATGCCCAGTTTCAACCATAAATGGTCACTGCAAAGTGTCTAGTGAATCTCATGCATAGTCATAAGCCGGCTTATCGTAGCATTTCAGTGTTTATTATGGCAAAGGAGAGGTCGAGCTCCACCACTGTGCCCCGGGCGCACGGCGCACCTAGAAGTGGTCGGGTGCTGACGGATGCTGTTCTACAAATGCAAAGGGACACAATCAGTGCGGTGAAGGAAGTCCGGGATGAACTTAATAAAAAGTCTTATCTGACATTTCAAGCTAAAAAAAACAACAAAAAAAGTAAAAAATTAAAAATAGTAATAATGAATCCTGCCCTTTGTGCTGGTTCTATAAACGCTGCATGACACGCTGTCGTAGTCTTGCCCCCTGCTGGAGTTCCTCATGGCGGGGAGGGGCCTGTGCGTCAGGCTGGTCATTGGAGAGGAGGAGGCGGGCCAGGTGGGAGAGGAATGCTATTCCTCAGTGCAATGTTGTGCAGGACACCGCAGGCCAAAATAATGTTGCACACCTTTTTGGGGTGGTACAGCAGTCTGCCCCTTGACTCATTGAAACACCTCCACCTGCATTTGATAAATCCAATGGCACGCTCAACAACAGCGTGCGCACGGCCATGAACTTCATTGAAGCGCATCTCCTCTGCATTCTGCAGGTTGTTAAACAGTGTGAGAAGCCAGGTTCTCAGGGGGCAGCCACTGTCACCTTTGTTTTATACCACATTAATTAATATGGGTTTTGGTTTACATTCTTTTTACATATAGTAACTTACCAAGAAGCCAGCCATCACACACAGCGCCTGCCTGCAGTCTGTTACCTTTTGTTTTAAATTTTAATTCATGGTTTTTATTTTTATTTTTTCTGCACCCTGCTGTAATGCTTTTGATGTTTTATGTAAAGCACTTTGAATTGTCTTGTAACATGAATTGTGGTATACAAATAAACTTGCCTTGCCTTGCCTTACACTACTGTGCGTCAGGATGAAGGAGTCATGTGTAGAGCCAGGCCGCAGTGCCACCAAATTTGTTAAAAACATTTTCGGATCACCAATAATTTGGGCATTGATGGAATGTATGTCCTTTCGGTTTACGTACACAAATTCGTTCTCGTTTGGATCCCTTATAGCAACGTGAGTGCAGTCAATTGCACCGATTACATTTGGGAAAACGGACATTGCTGCAAATTGCGCTTTAATGTTGGCCTGTTCCAACAGTGTAAGGAAACTTTATGTATTGGGCTGTCATTTTAATGATGCCATCCAAAGCTGCAGGCATTATGGTGCTCAGGGATGACTGAGATATTCCAGATCTAAGAACATAATGAACACATTTGATCTAAACCAAAGAAGCTTAGGCAGTAATTCATTAGTTGTTCATCCTATCAAACAAATAGGAGCCTACCTGTCAGCTAATTCCCGCTGGAAGGAGCCGGTTGCCAGAAACCCTAGAGTGGTCAACAGCTGGAGGTTCACAGGAATTGAACGGTTCCGGTGGGTCGGTTGCTCTAACACCGGGCCGAGTTCAGCACATTTCTCATTGCATTTAGAAGGATTGCTCTAGGGAATCTAAATCGACTGATTAGCCAGTCATCGTCATGGGCTAGAAAATCTGTGTGCTCTCTAAACCTTTTCTCCATCTGGATCCTACCGTTGTTGTAATCTTCCAGAAGTGCCAGCGCATCCATTGTAAAGGATTACGCACGAGTGTCACTACAGCATATATGTCTACTCAGTGATCACACTAATTACTACAAACCTTATCAAGCACCAATAAGTGCACGTGTTATTTAATCTGAGGGCATACAATGAACATAATTCTTAAATGCAAAACATTTTCATTCGGATTCTCATTTTTGTTCTCAGTTCATAGACAGGATGAGGGAGGGGGGGCTGTTGGTTGTGTGTTCGTCTGTGTGTGCAATGCTCTACAAGTCTGAAAATATACTGTAGCTTAAATTCACAATTTTGGTATTTCTACTGCTGCGCCGTCAGTGTCCTCCGTGTCCAAAAAGTGTGTAAGCAAGGTTCTTAGTGTGCTAAAAGTTCCGCACATTTTTCTGCACGGTTTTTTCTATAAGTCCCAAACTTTGCGTCGAAAGTTGCTTACGTAGTTTTCAGACACCGTTTTGTGCGTAAGCAGGCTTTATAAATGAGACCCCAAATTTCTTGAACCTCTTCAGACTTTCTCCTGTTACAACCAAAAACTTATTTGACCAAACAACCAAAATACAAATATGTGTCACATTTTGTAGACTTATTTAAAAGAATGGTGAGAACTACATGTAAGTTTTTATCCACTTAATAATTTTGCAATGCTTTTTGTGTTAGGTCTATCACACAATGTCCCTATCAAATACATTGAGATTTATAGCTGTAACATGATTTTATTTTTTTATTCAACAAGTATGAAAACGTCATTGTCTACTGGCAATCACTAAAGTTTCTGAATGCTTAAGGATACAGTATGAATTTGTAAGCAAGTTTTCTGTGTTTCTGGCACATATTAATACATACCCAGGGGGGAAAGTAGTCCTTGGGTTCAAAATACGGGGTGACCTCCATACCCTCCCTCTGCATCAGGCAGTCACCGAGGTCAGCTTGCAGAGCGTAACCTGCCAGCTGGAAGTACACTTCCTCCTGCTGACGGCATTCAGAGCGCAGAACTCGCTCCCGCAGGTCAGAGTAGTAGAGATGCCGAGCCTTTCTCTCACTGGTACCAGAAAAACAAAAATAATCCCCCCCAAAACAATTCTGATATCACAAGTCATAAAAATGACAAAACACTGATAGAAAAATAGAAAAAAAAACTACCAAACAAGAAAAAAGTCCTGTGCAGAAGTGTAAGAAAATATATAGAACATACCCAAAAAGTTTTCCATTTTCAACATAGAACTGCACTTTAAGGCAGAGCAGTAAAGGGAATGGTCTCTTTAGTGATCCCTATGGGGGAAAAAAAAAGATACATTACAATTGGGTTCTATGTATTGCCACATGGAAAAATAACAGCTTCTATAATGTCCTGTGGAATTTTTTTAATTCATATTTTTGTATAAACCCTATTTATAAACTTCTATTTTAGAATGTATTTAATTTTCTTGCTGGATTGTGGTATGTGTGTGTAGCTCTTTTAGGTGAGATATTGCAATTTCGTTATAAGTGATGCATGCAATGACGAAGTCTGATTCTGCAAAATTGAACATTTTTCCATATTGTTGTCCCTGACATACATACTTTATTCCCTTGTTTTCATTATGCTTGTTCACCAATGTTCTCTAACAAACCTCTGTAAATTATTAGCTAAAGTCCCCAGACATGTAGATTCCATCTACAATATAGGCGATTTCTGAAGGCAATTGATTGAATTGGAGTTTAACTAGGGGTATCAGACTATATAAGTACGACCCACACTTTTTTTTTTTTTTTTTAATTATTTCCTACCACTCCACAACTGATTACTAACTTGTGCAGTGAACTTTGTGGTTGTAATGTGACAAATGTGGAAAATTTTAAGTTTTGCAAAGCCCTGTCCAATATGCAACAGTACGTCCCGATTAACTAACGTGTAGAAAGTCGGCTAAACAGAAAGAAAAGACTCAAAGGGATGTCAATTTTTTTTGTAAATATTAGGTGCTTTACCTTTCCTGAATCTTGTCTCCATTCCTTGGAAAAGTACTTGGCCAGCTTCTCTTCCATGTCTAAAAATATGTGTTCATTGTCTAGGATGGAGATTGAAAAAAAATTAGGAGAAAAGGAGACAGAAAAAGAACAAGTAAACTGGCTAAAAAAACCTACCAGACAATGAGAGTCAGAGTGATAGAAGAAAAGAGCTTGATATGGCATATTTGAATGGATGTACCAACAAGCTGCAACCACAGTAGTAATTTATCACCCTCTGCCAGGTTCTATGAGTCATAACTTGGACAGTATTTTTCAGCTTTTGTTCAACTATGTGAAGCCAAAACATGCTCGTCAAGTTATTTCACAACTTACTCATTACCTCCTGTACCTCCCATATCCTCATTCCCACTCAGACTCATTCCAACTCCCTCGCTTCATACCCCTCATCAAGGCCCATTGGGTAACAGCTGAATGAGGCTGCCTGTGCCATGACAAGTCCATTCCCAACTCCCACCCCCCTCTTCCCATCATCAACCCGTCCCTCCTCAGTGAAGCAGAGGAATGCAAGCGTGCATTCCAGGATTAATGAAGTTAATATTGCAGGAATCCAGGCCCGAGTGATCGCTGAACCAACACCACAAAAACAAAAGGCTGTTTGTTGAAGTGGTGAGCCACACAAGATTACCACGCATTTGTAAAAACAGGAACACTGGAAACAGAAAGTTCAGGACGTTGCTCTGCGGCTAAACTGGATTACTCCGTTCCCTTACACAAACGGGGAGAGCAGAATGGTATTTTTTGTTTGAACAAAACGGCTTAATTGTGGAAAGGTTTTTTCAAAAATGAAAAGTGCCACTGCAGTGAACCATCACACAACCATCATACAGTGTAAACGGGAATCAAATTAGCCTGTTAATCATGATATTTTCTCGGGCTTCTGTTATGGGTATACTTTTGTAGGGAGTTAGGCGTTAACAGGAAACTTACCTCTCAGTACTGTGAGGCCAAAGAAGTGCAGCTCTTTAATTCCAAGACGCTCTGCAATACTGTTAAAAACATCCTGTCCTGTAGACTTTAGCTAAAGTCAGCGAATTAAAAAAACAAAAAAACCACAGAAATCTGTATTTACTACACATTCACAATGAACCAAACAACGGTGTAGGCATGGGCTGGTTACTGATTTCTTGGTATGCCAAGCTTTCAGAAGGTTTTAAACAGTTTTAAAACTGCTAAAATTTTCCATTACACATTCCTAAAGTTACAGGCTTTTAATGAGATGCATTATAAATTCTGCCCCATAGCAACGTATAGGAGCTTTAAGAAAGAAAAGTCTCCGACATTTTCTCCTTGTGTACAAGAAAGCCAAATTATGTTTAGTGGAAATATTTCTGGACACCAAAAAACACAGTCACTGTGTTTAAACTTAACAGTTGGCAAGCTATAATCAGCATGCCAACAGTACAAAGTATAACAGTATAACAGTCTGTACAACAAACATGTTTATTTAAAAACTAACAATATTATAACTGTAACAATCAATATGTATTATTCAGCAGAAGTAGAAATATATGTAGCTTTTCTGTGTTTTTAATAAACAATTAGACTGCGTTGCACATTATTTTATTTTTTTAAATTCCCATTTGTACTTTTTTCCCCACAGCCTATTTTGCATCTGGACAAACTTTGTCAGCCCAACAAAAATCTATTAGACTTGTTAAGTCAGCACGGGGTTATCCTGTACTAGATTCAGTTTTCTTTAAATCATAGTTTGTAATTTGTACCAACTTTACTTTTAGTCTGTGTTTCCGGTTCTGGGAGATTGTTCTGGCTGTAATAGTCTCAGGCAAGATTTGCTCCAGAACAGTGGAAAAGTTAGATAGTTCTCTTCTTGCACAACTGACTGACTGTTCGTGACAAAAAAAGCAAAAAACAACTTTCAATCCAACGCTAAGCTAACAGCCTAATTAAACAACCAATATTAGCTTTTTATAGATTTGTTACTCTCTAAAAACTCGTATAAATATTCAAAAGCAAAATATTGATTTTTTTCTAGGATTTGAATGGGACCATTCTTGACGACAGTCATTTTCGTAGTAAAACTAAAAGTGTGATGGGTAGTTTGTGGCTGTCTTTGATTTTACAACAGTCTAACATTGATTAATTATAGGGACGCAAGAAAATATTGATATGCCGATATATCGCAAGATTTTATGTCATGATATTGTATCAATATTCAAAAGCAATGTATCTATTTTATTTTATTTCTTAGAATTTGAATGGAACCATTAATGATGACAGTATTTTTGTAGTAAAATTAAAAGTATGACTGGTAGTTTATGGTTGTTTTCACCTTCTTTGTTCCAGTGGATCAACTAGATCTAGTTATAAAACTGAATGTTTTAAGTATAAAACAGGTTGGAGTGTTTAGAATGCTGTGACAGTTTTTCTACAGATAAATTCAGTTTAAAAATCACAATATATTGTATTACTCATAGTATCGTAATATATCGCATCGCCAGATTTTTACCAATAAACATCCCTAGTTTCTAGAATGTCCAAAAGTAGAACGGGAGGCAGATCTTTTAGTTATCAGGCTCCTCTCCTGTGGAACCAGCTCCCAGTTTTAGTCCATGAGGCAGACACTATGTCTACTTTTAAGGCCAGGCTTAAAACCTTCCTTATTGATAAAGCTTATAGTTAGAGTTGTTTAGGTTATCCTGAGCTATCTTTGTAGTAAAACGCTATAGGCGTAGACTGTTGGAGGACAGACCGACCACTTTTCTTCACTCTAGGCTCTTTCAAAAGAAAATGCCACCATCAGTGAGCCTTTTAGTCATTCAAAAGTGGTCAGCCTGTGGCGGCAATGTGGCTCGATCAGGTGTTTTTCACAAAAGATTACGCAATGATGCGATAAAGTGGGGTGTGGGGGATGCTGTCCTAGCTGTCGAAACAGGGTTGAGTATAAACCATGAGAAGGAGAAATCCATGGTAAACAGACAAAATAGCTTAGACGTAACTTGTTTTTTATCCTGATTGAAGCCCTGCTCCTCAAGTCTTTTTTGCAAGCCGGTCCAAAGGGTGGCTGTCCTTCACAGTTCCAGTGAAATGTCTGGCGATCTGGTCTTCAGCTCTAAAGGCCAGAAGCTCCCAGAACCCTGCATCACTCCAGTTTGCCATTTCAGATGATACAGTTTACAAATGCTAAATGAACTCCCGTTTACTTGCATTTTAAATCCTGTTGCCGGCTGGGGCTCAGCGCAGATTTCACACTTCATGATATCACCATCTGCGGCAAGATGTGATCTTCATTCATAAGTCCAGTGTTGACATCAAGCTTGCTGGCAAGAATGCCTTAATATTTGCACCTCGCCATGGCGCCTTTAAAAGAGACACCATGCCGGCAATATTACCCTATTATGCTGACAAACTGTCTTTTGAACACTCCTCCTGCTACTTTTCTCTTCTACTACTCTCCAGTTGCATTATTTGCTGTTATTTCAACTGTTTTGTTTTCTCTCATTGATTTTCTCTCCCTAGAAGCTACACCTGGTCTGGCATCCTGCTCAGCTGTGATGCCTTGTTGGAGGGGAGCATCACGTGGGATGATGCTCTCAGTAACTGAACATTC
The DNA here is from genome assembly GCA_963556495.2 of Valencia hispanica. NCBI lineage: Eukaryota > Metazoa > Chordata > Actinopteri > Cyprinodontiformes > Valenciidae > Valencia > Valencia hispanica. The sequence continues at coordinate 21,722,336 of OY747711.1, forward strand.
CCTGTATCCTGTTTTCAACTTTTTACATTCTTTAAGTACTCTTTCATCAGTTCTTTTGTTGTTTTTTGTGTCTCTGCTCCATCTTCTCAACCCCCAGTCGGTCGTGGCAGATGGCCGCTCTTACTGAGCCAGGTTCTGCTGGAGGTTTTAGCTCTCAACTGTTGCTACATGCTTGCTCAGTATGAGGAATTCCTGTGAAGTCAACGACACAACACAGGCGACTGTCTACTGTCGCTACATGCTGGTTCAGGAGGAGTGAATGCTGCAAGACAATGACGCAATCTCCTGGGTTTCCTTATATAGAAAACTTTTAAACTGATTGGAATAATGAACTGAAGGATTAACTGGGATGCATGATTTCGATTCGATTACGATTCTGGTGTTACGATTCAATTGTAAAATGATGATTTTTGTTTAATATTATTCCCCAATTACGGTTTTTTTTCCCCTATTCAGTTTCCATTAATTGAAGTAACCAAAATCAATTGATGTGCTGTCTTTTGTTCATGTCAAACCACAAATAAAACCAACACATGTCCAAAATATGTTTCACAATCATATCAATGTCATATTTTTAATGAAAGCTAAAGGAAATGTGTGTTGGTATTTTAAATATAATATAAGGTGACCCTATTTTGATTTAAATAAAAAAAGTGGAAACTTGGTCAAATCCTTAAACACACTGTCCATTTAATACAGAACTCCAACTTTTCACGGTGTTTTCATAGTTTTTGCGTCAGTTTGACCAATGGGATGTTTGCCACCTGTCATACACAGAAACTAATCTGCCAGCTATGAGTGCGGTGCTCTCCACTATAAATTAGAATGAAGGAAATTTCCTTCGTGTTTCATACCTAAAGCTACATTTGGGCTGACGTCTGGTTAACATGAGCTGCGCTGTGCTTGGGGAGGGAGCTCCGGACAGCACCGAAAAAGTGGACATGTCAGGGGGAAAAGAAGATATCGCTGCTAAAATGATACACAACAACAAAGACAATTCTTTCACAACTTAAGTGTAAAATATTTGCTGTATTTTGTACATTTCGCGCTGCATGGCTGAAACACTATATTCAGCCATGAAGTTTCCGCCAGTCCACCACCTAAAAATGTCAGTGCGGCATACCAAACTTTTATGTTTTTCTTATTTAATTATTATGAAAAATAATTGATTTTGGAACACTTTTGAATTGCTATTGATTTTGCACATTGCAATTAATCGATTTATGATGAATCGTCCGTCACACACCTAGATTGAATGTATGATTGAATTAAAATTACTTTTTTTGTTAAGTGCCTTGAGATGACGTGTTTTGAATTGGTGCTATATATATTGAAATGTAAATATTAACCTCAAAATAATAAGTAGATGTTATGAATAAAATTATATTTGTAATTATCAATGTTTTTTTTAGCTGTTGTAGCTTATATTGTAGGTTTTCTACCAAAAGCTACTAGCTCCTGTTTTGAATATTTATTTTTAGATCCCGACACCGGGAAACAGAAGTGTTTAAGCTTATCATACCATGAAGATCTCATACCAGCCTATGCCTATTACTGAATGCTGAACATGACATAAGCAAAGACCACCAAACTTTAGAAATCTCGATTCAGAGTTTAGTTGATCACCTACCCCGATAGTGACATCCAGCTGGCTTTTGTTGGGAAGGAGAACACAAACTGTTCTCTCGTGCTTGGTAGAGGCAGTCATGCCGTCTCATAAAGGTTTGTGACAAGTTCTGTGTCTGAAATGAACGGTTTCACAATTGTTCGAGCTTCTTCTGTCTTTTGCTTTTTATGTGTTCAAGCCAAGTTCATCCATATTGCATCTATAAAACACAACAACACACAAATAGCATGAGAATTAGAGGCAAAAAGGATAAAAAAAAGACATTATAGAGTGTGACTATTGTTAGATGTTACTAAAAGCAGCTGAATTAAGAAAAACATGAAATCAAATGTGATCTAATGTAATTCTAGATCACGTCATGATCAATGCTAATGTTAAAGTAGTTTATGCAGACATACTTTTAATTTTACAGCAAAATAGACTGTCATCATGAATAGTTCCATTTAAATCCTAAAAAACAAAAAAAAAACAAAAAAACTACCATGCATTTGAATATGGATACAATAAATCGGGAAATAAAATACTGCGATATATCGATATTTTCTTACATCTATATATATATATTGATGGCATAAAAGTATTTGGCAACCACCAATTGTGCAAGTTGTCCAACTTAAAAAGAATCGAGGTCTGTAATTTTCATCATAGGTACACTTCAACTGTGAGAGACAGAGTCTAAAGAAAAATCCAGAAAGTCATATTGTTTGATTTTGAAAAGAATTTGTTTGTATAATGGTGCAGAATATTATTTAGCACCAAGTATTTAGCACCTACAACCAAGCAAGAATGCTGGCCCTTACAGACAGTTACTTCTTTAAGAAGCTCTTCAATCCTCCACTAGTTTGTATTAATGGTACCTGTTTGAACTAGTTATCTGTAAAAAAAAAGACACCTGTCCACTCATCCAAACAATCAGACTCCCACCTCCACCATGGCCAAGACCACAGAGCTGTCCAAGGACACCAGGGATAGGATTGTACACCTGCACAATACTGGGATGAGCCAATCTACAATACGCAAACAGCTTGGTGAGTAGAGATCAACTGTTGGACCAATTATAAGAAAATGGAATAAATCCAATATCACTGACAATCTCCCTCGACCTGGAGCTCCATGAAAGATCTTACCTCGTGGGGTACACATGATTTTGAACGGTGAGGAAACACTACACAAGGGGAACTGGTCAATGACCTGAAGAGAGCTGGAACCACAGTAACAAAGGTTACTATTAGTAACACACTACGTCCTCATGGATTAAAATCCTGCAGTCTCCCTGCTTGGGCCAGCACATGTCCAAGCCTGTCTAAAGAGGAGGATTGTGAGAATGTCATGTGGTCAGATGAGACCACGTCACTCGCTGTGTTTGGAGGGGGGAGAATGCTGAGTTGTATCCCAAGAACACCATGCCCACTGTGAAGCATGGGGGTGTAGACATTATGCTTTGGAACTGCTTTTCTGCAAAGGGGCCAGGACGACTGATCCATATTAAGGAATGGATGAATGGGGGCCATGTGTCATGAAATGTTGGGCAAAAACCTCCTTCCATCAGTAAGAGTATTGAAGATGAAACCTGACTGGGTCTTCCACTGCCTGAACAACGAAGGAGTGGCTACGTAAAAAGCATTTTAATGTTCTGGAGTGGCCTAGTCAGTCTCCAGCCCTCAATCCAATAGAGAATCTGTGGAGGGAGATGAAAGCCTGCGATGCCCAGCGACAGCCCCAAAACATCACAGCTCTAAAGAAGATCTGCATGGAAGAATACGGCCAAAATACCAGCTACAGTGTGTGAGACCAGGTGAAGACCTACAGGAAACATTTGATCTCTCTTGACATTGGGAACCAAAATGACTTTACGAAGGATTGAAATGAACATTTGAAATTGGCCAAATACTTTTTTCTGCACCAATTATACAAATAAATGTAAAAAAAATACAAGGTGATTTCCTGGCATTTTTTTCACATCCTGTCTCGCATAGTTGAAGTGTAGCCTACCTCTGATGAAAATTACAAATCTTTCTTAGCTGTTTAAGTGGGAAAACTCGTACAATCAGTGGCTGCCAAATACTTTTTTGCCCCACTGTATGTATGTGTGTGTGTGTATGTATATATATGTGGCCATAATTATTCACAATTAACTCGATAATTTGACACACACACATCAAATTATCGAGTTAATTGTGAATAATTATGGCCACATTTAGCGTGCTATGTTGTTTAATTGCGTTGAACTAATTTTTTAATTTGACTGTTTCTGAATGCGAGTTGCATTTAAATAAAATCCATTTTTATGCTTTGGACGTCTTGTGCTCGAGTTGGGGGTTAACCACACCCTGAAGTGGACATCGATTGGCTGTCTGTAGGCCTGCTTATCATGAGCTGACGTTTTCATTGTAGTGGCGAGGGCAAGATGAGGGTGGATGAGCGGTGAGTTACAGACAGTGTTGCCAATTTAGCGTCTTTGTCGCTATATTTAGCGAGTTTTTAGACCCCTCCAGTGATTCTTGAAAAAAAAAAAAAGTGACTAGCGAAAAATCTAGCAACTTTTTCTGGGGTTATTGGAGAGTTTTGGGTTAAGCATGTGTCCTTGTTACTCTCACTGAGCAGCGGTGCAGCCGTGATCTCGTCCGCCGTCTCAGAAGGTTCACAAGGGATGTAAGAAAACAGATGCGCCAATATATCACAATATTTTATAATTATTTTATATCACGACGTATCGATATTTAAAAGCAATGCATCAATTTTTATTTTCATTTTAGTTTTTAAAATTTGAATGGAACCATAAATGATGATAGTCATTTTTGTAGTAAAATTAAAAGCATGGGCACTAGTTTGTAGCCTTTTTTCACCTTCTTTGTTCCAGTGCATCAACTAGATCTAGTAATAAAACTGGATGTGTTAAATATGAAACAGGTTGGAGTGTTGAGAATGCTGTGACAGTTTTTCCACAGATAAATTCAGTTTTAAAAAATCACAATATATTGTCTTAATCATAATAACGCAGTATATCGTATCGCCCCCCCTGTATTGTGATACATATCGTATCACCACATTCTTGCCAGGACAGATCCCTAATTAATTATGAATAAATTTAATCTGCCTAGAATTTCCTTCCTCAAAAATCAGTCCTAGATAAAACCATCCCCATTTGGATGTGTCTAACTATGCAACGAGCTTTCTTTGTTTTAATTGGTTAAATAAAAAATGTATCCAACAAACTTGAATTCAACATCAGACTCAACAAATCTTGTAAATTATGTTTTAAAAAAGTCAAATCACACAAGCACACACATACTCTTTGCAAATACTCTAACAGTAAAATAAATGTGAATAGATTAGAGCTATTGCACATAGTGGATTTAATCCTTGTAGTAGTTTTTAATCCAGAAATATTTGAACAACTATATAAATTGTGTTTTGCCCAGCATAAAATCAGAAGTGATAGTGGTAGGGGTCATTCTATAAACAACCACGGTTCTTATGTCTTGCCTCATGGTCACCCAAAGCCCCGACTGGTATGTCTAAGAATCATTTAATCAGGTTAATTACTGCTGCGCGCCAACTCCGATCCTCTTAAACCCCACTTTGACCCCACTCCCCAAAAAAGAAAGACACCAAAAAAACCACAATACGGACCTAAAATAAATAAAAAAACACTTCAGAAACTGTAGACGCCTCTTGTACCACTGAATGTGGCTCTTTGTATAGAGATTTGTAGATAGATGCAGTTTCCAATTTTTGAAGTTCAGCCCTAGTATAATTATGTTGAATGTATTTATATGACTGACACTTAAAGACCTCAGGAGTTGAGTTTATGAAAAGATACAAGACAAGATTAATCATGAGGGGAAAAGAAAACATTAAAATGAGGTGTTGCCAGTGTGCATGACACGTTGTGTGAACTACCAGAGCAAGTTTTCCTGGCTTACAGGGTCCAACAGAATATGATTTATGGACAAGTTCAAACACAGCCTCGCTGATGACTGGGTGTTGGCCCAAACAGACATGGAAAAAACCTGAAATTCCAGTTGCATGAACTTATCGACGTTACCTTAACATTAGAAGAAAAAAGAAATTAAAATCAGCAAATGCTACAACACAGTTCATTTCCACGACAGGAATTAACTTTTAAAAATTTTTAATACTTTTTTAAGTTAGGTATAATTACTGTAATCTAAACATATGAAACTGCTACTTGAGCCAATTGCACATTTAAATCCAAGAAAGACAAGAGATGTCTTCAAGAAGGCACCAACAGCTGGAAGTCATGTTAAGTTGCAAAAGTGTATACATTTGAGATTTGCATAGCCACATTTATATATTAGATGACCACAAAATATACCTGAAAAGAACATGAACCATTGCCAAAACCTCAAACTTGTCTACACTGCGTTCAGCTGCAAAAAGTCCAAACATCTCCACTGTAGCTGACAAGGGTCAGAGCTCGCATCACATGAGCTGCCATCTGTATGCTTTAATTCCCTTCCAAGACTGTTATAATCCTGACCTCCGAGCACACTGCTGGTCGGGGGAAAAACATCACCTGTCTGCACTGTGGAACAACTCTGGTCTGTGGAATCCCCCACCAGGACGCTTTAAAAGCCCACTAGAAAATATAAAAGGCGGTATTAGCATAAACAGGGGAACACCATGTACACTCATCCTCCTTTAAAACAATAGGGTTAGTCCGATTTTCAGTTTAAGGGGAGCGAGTGAGCATCTGAGCCCCGACAGGCGGTGAGAGTTTAAAACTTTGTTGCATTTAGCATCCAGCATAGGATGTTGCAATGTGTCTTATTTAAGGCAACAACTTTCGCGACATCTCTAAAAGTTTTTGCAAAGGTTACTTAATCGCATTAGATACTTGGACACAAATTAAACAAAAAGAAAAAAAAAATCTGTTCGTTTCCTTTCTTTTTTTTAAGTGCGGCTGCTCTGATATTGCAAAAGTGCAGAACCCTACTGTATATTTTAACAAATAATTACTCACGCTTAGAGGCCAAGGAACCCAGTTTTTCAAATTGCATGTATTTTCACTGCTTGTTAAAAAGTTGTTAACCAAAGGAGTGATTAAAAAAACAAAACAACAAACAAAAAAACCCCACCACAACTGCTGTACCTATAACGTGTTGTACTCCACCTTGCATGTGTTTGCCTGCGTTTAACCACCCTGAAGCCCAAACGTTTGAGCGATACCACGTAAGATTTTTTTATGGGGGTGTTCAGTGGTTCTTTTAGACACATTTCTTCACTTTTGTTACGATGTAAGGCTCTGTTTTAGTTTAAATTTGTTTACATTCTTCCATAATGACCAGTTAAACTTGCTTCTTGATGGACAGGGTTCAACTCATAAAAATAAAAAAAAGCAATTTTCGAACACCCGACTTGGTTTAGCATTGTGAGCTGTGTTAATTAGAGGCCCAGTCTGAACAGGAGCTGTATGTAGGGCCTTGTGTGATGATGCTATTAAAACTGAGTCAATACGAAAACATTTAAGGGAGACAGTGTGCATAATGAAATGCACTTTTATACTATCAAACATCACCACGAAATAATTAAATGTGACCATAATACTTCAGGCAGAACTTCATACGATCAGAACTTTCTCAATACAGCCACCTGCAGGATCATTTGCGTCATTGCAAAAGCAATAAAATACAAGACTTTTAACGCATTATGATTCTTTTAACGTTTCCGCATCATTGCATAATTACTACCACAATCGTCAATTACTGATAGAACAGGGGTCTGCAGCCTTTACGATCCAAAGAGCAATTTTTGCCCTCAATTCAACTAAATAAAATTCGTTTTGAACAGTGGTTACTTGACGTTTTGAAATAAAAATACATTTGACAAATACAACAGGAAATGTGTTCTCATTTTTAAAGAGCCACCATTGTATTTATATTTTTTTGGTTTTAAAAGCAAAAACAATACTCTTCATACATTTCTTTTTATTTGTGGAGAAACATGTAACTTCAAAAATCTTACGGGTACTTTTAGTGTCATTCTTTTATGGAAATTCCATGAAACTCTTCCTCAAAAACCTGCATTTGTTACATCTATATTTAAAAACATTACTTGGTTCTTTAGCATTTTTTTTTACCATTTATAAGAACCAATTTGCAAGGCCCACAGTCACTTGCAGCTTTGGAGCTGCAGGTTGCAGACCCGTGTTAACAGACCTACACAAAGTTAGTGAATTATTGTGAAAATATGCTTTTAATTCATTTGACAAGAAAATCTGAAAAGTGCTCTGTAAAACTGCTTGCATTCAGCCTTTTAATTTTATAAAAGTAAAGAAAGTGCAACAACAGCAATCGACGGCTGTCAGAAGTTAGCAAAGGAGAGTCCACCTTTGTGTCATTTCATTGATCATAAACTACAGCATTCCTGTGGAGGCCTCAAAGGTCTATTAAAGGACAGTAATGAAGACAAAAAAACCCATAGCAGACAAGTCAGTGATAAAGTTGATAGGTTTTACAAAGGGTTATCAATTTTTCAAAGATTGGATGTCTCACAAAGCACTGCTCAATCCATCTTTAGAACATTTAAAGAGTATGGCACAACTGCAAACTTTTCAAGACATGGCAATCCACCTAAAGTGATAAGCTGGAGAGCGTTCATCAGAAAGGCAACCAAGACCATGGTAAATCTAGACGAGGTGCAGAAATCCAGTTCAGATAAGGGAACCAGTTAACAGGATAATTAGTTGAGCACACTACAAATCCTGGCTTTATAGAGAAAAAGCAACAAGTTATAACATGATTTCAAACATTTTTTTGCTATAACTTACTAAAGTACTTGAAGTGTTTATTTTTCGAAATTGAACAAAGACACACAAGTTAGGTAATCTATTTTACAGAATACATTTTAATAGTAGAGTACAACAATATATATAAACAGCTGTTCAGGAAACAAATCACCAAATACTTTCAATATGTGCTTTTTTTCCAGTAAGATCGTAGCTTAGAACCCTTATAATGAAATGCCATCATGATGACAAAGCTTTCGTCTCCCAACACCAGGCGGGGTACACGTGCAGAGTGCTCCACAGCATAAAGTACTGAGGACAAAGCCAAAACTGCACAATTTTAAGAAATTAAACCCATTTCAAATCCGACCGTTGCCTTACAAAGTGATGGGAAATTGTTGATAGAAAACCTTTTTTTTTTCTTTTTTCTTTCTTAAACAAATGGCAATTTTAATTAAAAAGAAATCTTGAAAAAATGTAATTGGTGCAAAAAATGCAATGTCTCTTAGAATTGATGGAAAAACATTTGCAATGCAGTGTACAGAATGTGCAGAATTGACTTGGGACAGCTCACCAAAAACAGACATTTTTATTTTGTAGCAGCTACATTTCCCGTTCAGCATTTAAAACTTCTCAATCAACTTGAAGTAAAATATTTAAAATAAAACATAGCACATAAATAATACTAAAATATAACTTGAGAGATCATTTTTTTAAACAGAAAAAAGGGGGGAAAAAAAGGTAGAAAAATAAAAATGGTATACTCCACTTCCACTGATTCCAATATAAACAAAAAAAATCTTTCCTAAAATGTGCTTGAAAGGTAATTAAGTGTATTTTAAAAATGAGATAATCCAAATCCCACTACCACAAAAAAAAAAAAAAAAAAAAATATATATATATATATAGTTGCAGTGAGGTATCAGCACCACATTCCTTTTGTCCAGCCAAGTGTTTGATTCAGAGGCAGTTCTACTGAAAGTATTTCAGGGCAGCAACGAGGAAGAACTTCTCCAGAAAGATCTCGGAATCCAGGACGGCGATGTGTGCTGCCCGGCCAATAAGGGAATTGGCCGTGTTGGGCAGGGCATGAATGACATCATACCTGACCAAATTACAGTCTTTGTTCTGAAGTACTGGCAGCAGCAGGTTTTCAATCATCTCAGCATAAACAGGCCCTGGTATTTACAGGAGAGAAGCAGGATATATTTAAGACAATAGGTATTTTCCTAACAAAAAGGCAGCAGTAGAGAAAAAGGGAATAAAACCCCCCACTAAGAAATGAGAATGGGACTAATGGATTTATCAAGAGCTGTAAAAAGGTAGCATCATATGTAGTGATTGTACACTCCCCTAATATATGTAGTTAAACCACAAAAGAAAATACAACTTAGATGTTAAAAGATAAATTACAGGCTACAAAGATGGTCAGCAGGGATCTGGACTGTAGGTTTCAATTGCGCTGATTTTATCCAGAAATCTGCTGGGAAATTTCTAGACTCCACCTTTATACTTGATACATTTTAAAACAAATTTAAGGAACAACAGTTGAAGCAACTTTGAATATCATCCAAAAGAAATTAATTTTACCACCTTAATTTAAAAAGTAAAAAATTAAGGTTTATAACAGAGTGATGGGGTTTTCCTATCATTTTGCGAATTAGGGCTCACAGCTAATGTACAAAAATCTGTTTGTCAGAAAATCAGACCAATGAAAAAAAGATGAATACATATGTATAAGTCTACTGAAAAGAATGCCACTGTACTATACAGTATAAGTGCTCAAAACTGGGTAGGGGTTCCATTTGCCTGGATTCCTACATCAATGCAGTGAAGCCTTGAGGTGATCAGCCTATGGCTCTGCTGAGGTGTTAAGAAACCCCGGGTTATTTTTCTAGCATTCAGCTCAACTGCATTGTTGGGTCTGGTGTCTCATCTTCCTGTTGACAATACTCCATGTACCCTCTGTGGGGTTTTGGTCTAGTGTATCAAGGACAGCGCCACCATGATCTAAACTATGCATCACCATGAAAAAATTACATCAGCATCTTCATTAAGCTAGTAAGCAGGGGTAAGCATGAAGTACTTTAAGAAAAGTTTCACAATTGGGGTGACTGTGGACTTAATAAAACCCAGTGGACAGACAAGCAGGACCAACACCAGTAGAACACATGACTCGTCAAAAAAAAAATCATTGTGTGTGGAAACTTCACACTGGACCTCAAGCAGCTACCCACTCCTTCTCCAAACTATGGGACCACGATTTCGAGATAAAATAAATTAATGGACTAGACTGTGCTTTTGGCCACTCCTTACTTTCTCCTTTTACATAGGACCTCAATGGGGGATGAGGGATTGCTGTTAATGACTAGGTACAATTTGTTAGATCTATCTTAGATAGAAAACTTTTATAATCAATTGGGATAATAAACTGAACTTGACGGCTTTATTTTAAAACTAGAATTGAACTAGAATGTATGCAATTTCAATTTAAAACTCAATGTAATTGGACTGAAGTGACTATTTTTCTGAATATCAACTGGATCTGTCTTGTAAAAGGCCTTTAGATGGCATTGGTTGTCAACAGCAGCTGTAAAAATAAACTGAATTGATTTGAAAACTACACTAAAATGCTAAATTTATTTTAATTTGAAAAGAGGACTTTGGACCAGACCAATACTTTTTTCCCTTAGCCCAGGTAAGACATTACTGATAATGTTTCTGTTGTCTGAGTTGCTTCACACAAGGAATGTGACAGCTGTGGCCCATGTCCTGAATACTTGTGTATGGTGGCTCTTGCAGCACTGACTCTGGCTTCCATCCACACCTTGTGAACACCCCCCCCCCCCCCCAAACTCTAAAAGGCTTTGCTTTACATTTCTCTCTCTGTGGTTGTGCACCTTTCCCTTGCACACTTTTTCCTTCCAAAAAAACTTGCCTTGATACAGTGCTCTGAACTAGCAGCTTGTTCAATAGATCAAGATTGTGTAGTTCTTTTCTAGTGTGGGTTGTCAGCATCTGTCTGCTCAACTGACCAGTCAGCAGTCTTTCCCATGACTGTGTAGGATATAACATGGCCAATTTCAGCATGGAAAAAAGCTTAGTGGTATTATGTAATCTAATTTTGAGTTTCCATCAGCTATTGGCCATAATAATTAAACAGATTTATAATTCATCACTGTGTGTAATGAATCTACACAGTCTTGTGTCATGCGTATCTTTAGCCTGTTTCAGAAAGCGATGGCGCTACTTTGCCACAAAGCAGAGGCGGCATCAGGGAGCTTTTGGTCATTCAGAGGTGGTCAAGTCTGGCATTGCGGACACACTATGTTGGCGTATTACCCGGATATGCCGCCAGTGTGTCTTCTGAAAGAGGCTTTTGTGGTGATATTGCACAGAAACATGTAAGCCTCTAAAGAGAAAACTGGATAGCAGCTTTGATCTTTGTTCAACTCACCTGTTTGTTTGTCTTTTAAAGCAGTTTTGCACATCTCTATTCGAGCAGAATGATAGGGAACATAACGATCTTGCAGTGACCCCACCAGCACCACATTCCTAAAGTACTGCAGACCTTAGAAGGGAAATCGTTAGACAAGTTAGAATTATAATCTCATACTGTATCTTAAATCTACAGCCAAAGAAGTGTGTGGATATAAATAGCAAAAGCTAACCAGATTTTTTGCTGAGTTTGTACAGAAAGGTTTGGCGAGGGTCAGAGTGATCACGACACGTCAGCTGCAAAAGAGATCCTGACTTTTTCCATTTCTGCATGAACCACAGGCCTGGGACAGAAGAACATTTACATCTTAGTGCTTATTAGTTTTAACAGTGAAAAATATAGCAAGTGGACGTTTGTTGACCCAAGAAATGTGGCCAGAAACTCTGAATCTCCAATTATGTGTTTCTAACGTTTACCTGTGTTGACCAGAGCAGAGCTATTGTACAGTGTGCCCAGATGAGGTCCTGAGAGGGAAAGAAATGTGTGCAGCTTGCTCAGGTAACATTTAAACCTTGGCCTGGTTAACACTGAGCGAACTATGAGGTTCCCCAATGAATGCCCCACAAAGCTGTAAAGTAACAACATGGAAGAGAACATGTGGTTAACTGATGAATCATGAACTTATTCAGAGGAGCAGAAAATCATGACAAGCTGTTCTTAATAATAAAAAATTAGTTTGGAACTGAACAGCTTACCTTATTTTTGACACAGTGAGGTTGTAAATCTGAATGTACTGGACTATTTCATCCAGCAGGCGGTCTGTCATTGACTCAAAGTCAGCAAACGTGTCATTCTGGAAATAGAAATTGTATTGGATAAATAATAGGAAGGAGGCCGCCAGTCTATGTTTACCTGAAAGAAAAGTCATAACAAAAATCAATAAGAGATGCACTAATTAATAGGCAAAAAAATCCCTTGATCAGGTGTGATCAGTGATCTGTAGTCCAATTTCCTATTTATTGAATACATCAAAACAAAGAACTCCCACCATTTTCTCTCTGTAAACACATCCACGTACATTAACAAACTTTCAAGAGTTGAACAAAGAAAAACACAATTCACATAAAAGGTTAGTGACATATACTATGATTAATTAGATCTTGTAATATTTCATTTTGTTAGATTCAAATCCCAAACATTTATAGCATATAAAGGAGCATTCATTTGCTAATGTCCTTAGAAAGGCAGATCAGACCTAAAGGAAAAATGGAAAATCAGTAGAGGCCAAGAAAACTTGATACGTGCATCCTGGTTATGATGGCTAGCAAAGACTATATAATCCAAATACCTGATTCCTTTCAGACATTAAGAAGTCTATACGATTGCCAGGCAGTCCAAGCTCCAGGTAAGTCTTCACCAATCTCAAATCTGCACTGTTACCTGCAATGATACAGGAAAAAGAGAAACCTTAGAAATGGCTGCAGAATGAGAAACTTTACTATTAAAGATCCTGATGGAAGACCCCCTACCGTCCAGACCGTGGACACACACAATAAGATGGATGCCTTGGTCACAGCTTTCATCCTCTTCCAAGCTGAAATAGGGAATGGTGGATGCCAATTCAGGAACTTCGCTGTACAAGAAACCAGGGAGCTTTAACTGCTTCATTTCTTCTTTAGCCTTGATGAACCTGCATATTTGCAATGAAATGCATCAACAACTATTTATTAATTATGTGTTAAACACAGCAAATATATGCACAGCAAATAAGATTAAGTGGAAAATGATTTAATATTTGAGTGATGACTCACGCTTTCATCTGTGGCGTGGGTGCACATTCATACCAGTGCAGACTGGATGATAAGGAGGTAGAGGAATAGGGAGATTTACTTAAACTATACCTCACGCTGCTGGAGTTGAGGTTAGAGCATAAGGGAGCTTTTGATGAATCTTTAGTCTCATGGACATGACCAGTGCCAAGCTGCTCAAACAAAAGGCGTGTCTCTTGAGCAGAAGCAATCCCAGGTGCATTTGGATCATCATCAGCAACGCCATTCACAAAATCATAGCCATCACCTTCCTCATAGTAACCGTTCTCAATCATCTCATGTTCTGCCTCATCCTCATCCTCCTCAACATGTGCTTCTGATTGGATTCCAAGAGTAATAGCAGAGGTTTCCACCGGGCTGATCTCAGACACGTCTGTGCTGGAGCACGAGCCAAAGTAATTCTCCACCATCCCACGTTTCACCAAATCAGTGCTACTCGTGGCAGAGTTACTGGAAGGGCAAGCTGTGTGTGGTTCACTACGGGATTCCTTTGACATTGCCAGTCCACCTCCTTCCTCCACTCCAATTTCTGAACTTCCTGCAGATTTGAAATCTGGATGAATTGGAAAATCACCAGCAACAGTGCCAGGGTTGCAGGCTACATCAGTTCTTTGAGTAACATCCCCAGAGAACACCACACTTTGCTCTTGCACGAGGACACTGGACTTTCTGCCACGGACTTCAGCTCCACTGGAACTCTTAGAAGAACCGTCGCCCTCATCATCTGAGGGCAGCGAGTTGATGGAAGTAAGTGAGGACTGGACTCCACTTACACCACTTGTACTTTCTGGATATAGAATTTCTCCTGTGCCGCAGGGCTTTTGCATTGTATTCTGCTGAACAGGGAGCGGAGCAGGACTTTGGACAGTCTTCTCAGTATGTGAAGCAGTGAAACCTGTATCAGTGAAGCCTTGCCCTGCTTCTGGTCCTAGAACCAGCTGATTGGCAAAGGAGCTGGGCTCACTCTCAACGCCAGAATCTGAGAGGCGAGATGAGGCACTAGGGGCCCCTACATCTTGGAACCTGATACAGTCACTCTTCACCTGCACTGAGATCGCACAGGCCTGACTATGCTGTGTTGAGGCTTTACTTGGCCTTTCAAAAACAGATTCCACTGCAGACTGCTGGGAATCACAAAAATCTGTCTGAGTGATCTTAGGAATATTACTGCTCTGACTTGAACCCGTCTGATTTGGCAGAAGAATGTTTACTTTATCAACTTGGATGGTGTCCTCGTTACTTAGTTTTGACTCATTTTCCATTAAGCCAGGAGAGCACTGTCGCTGTTTTTGGCCATTGTGGTCTACATGAACACCTTTATGAATTCGTTGACTTGTAATAATAGCCCCAGTACCAGTCCTCAGGCTGGTACTGGGGTCCAAAGCAGAAAGATTTTTTAAAACAACTTTATTACAAGTGGCAGCAGTTCTATTGTAGCCTGTAACAGAGTCCTCAGCACTGTTTCCCAAATTTGTTGATGTGCCACTACAGTCAAAAACAGAACTTGCATTAGTCCTTAAATAGCTACTTGAGTCAAGCTGCAAGGTATCCTGCTCCTCGTCTTGGTTAACAGAGCCCTCCTCTTCTTTGTACTTTGTGCCAATATTGCTGTGGGGTGCTTTAAGGTTCTTATAACCCACTAAAACCACAGAGTCCTTGGAACCCTGACGGGTTAACTTTTTTGAGTTCTCAGTCTTTGAGTTTTTCTTCAATTTTACTGATTTGCCTTTAGACTTAGGCTGTGTATCAAAGTTTTCTGGCCAGGTGGTATCCAGAAGAGCACTCCGTGACTCAGGTATTGCACTGGCTGATGCACTGCACTCCTTAGTGTTAGACTTGTCAGTTTTGCTGGAAACTGACGCAATTCTTGTATTGTGCATGCCCAGCCATGGTCCATCACGATCTTCAGAAATAAGAGATTGAATTGAACACAGACAATATATTTTTATAATAATCTATGAATGTAATCATGAAATGAAAGTAAAGTAACAGTAATAATGTCTTTCTGACCTTCAGTGATAGATTCAAGGTATCGATCCTCAAAGATGATTGGCAAAGAGCTAACATCCCCATCAAGGTCTGCACATTCTACTGGTAGTGGAGGCAAACACAAGAAGTAACTAGAGCTTTTGATGGCGTTAGTCATCTGTTGGTGGCTGTGAGCACTGATGGATAGGAAACCCAGAAAGAAATAGTTAAATTAAATAAAACAAAAAGGTGATGCCCCAGGCCTGACATAAAACTATTTGTAAACAATCAAGATAAACTTTCCACAACTTACTGTAGTTCCTGATATGCCAGTGCAGATTGCCTTGGATGTTCAAGACAAAAGAAAGCTTCTGCAAAGCGTCGTACCTGTAAAAAAAACCCCCAAAAAAAACAGGCTAAATAAGTACGATATAATTTTGGATCTTTTTCATTCATTTAAATATGTGCAAGTTTGTTTTTCCATGCATGTGGTATTTTGCAGCCCATTTGATACCAGATAGAGTGCTCATTATCAATTGTTAGATCTTGTTTTATTTACCAATTTGTGGCAACTTGTTATTGTGTGATTTGTTGCTTGACAATAAGGAAAAATGTATATCACAAAACAAATACTTTACACTCTAGGAGCAATGATCAGAAACAAACATCATCCTGGTGAATTAGTAATAAACTAGTAGTGTTTTTTTTTTTGATGGAGCGGTATGGCTAAGTGCTCAGGGTTACAAAGCACAGTGGGAATACGTTGCATCATGTACTGTGCACAATATATGCAGGGTCAAAAAACAAGGCTATATGCCATGGCTGGACAATGATGTTAATTTTGAGTCCAATTAACATCTCCCAATTCTGTGAAGAATTAAAAAGGACTAGTTCACTGTACTTAGTGAAACACACCAACAAAAAACAAACATAAGCATAAAAAGCACAATACACAGACCAACCCAACTTGTTTGAATTATCTTGACTTTTTCCTTATAGATCGTCTATACAAAGTCACTCATTTCAGATAGCAAAATAATGTTTTTTGCAGAATGGACTTTGTTGGTGGAGAGTGTGTGTGTATTTAATTGGTTAAGTGTATCCAGATGTTTACATTTATGAATAACTTGTATGCCGGACTCACTCTTAGTGTGTGGTGCTCCATTGTTAGTAAGGCAGCAACATGCTCCTGCAGGGATACAACTTCGAGGAACTGTCCCCAGAGAGCCATGAGCAGAGAGCAGAGCTGTGCCAGGTTCATATTTACAAGTTCTGCGAGCTCATCAGGTGACTCTGCCTTTAGCTAAAAGTAAAAGGGCAAAAGTCAATCAAAAAATTAAAAGTTAACATTTTCCTTGAAAGGATAAGTATCAGTAGATCAAACAATTCTGCATTAGAGTGCCGCAAATTGTTACAACCTTATTGATTTAGTTTGTTTTCAACTGTTTAAGAATTTTCCAGTTACAAGGAGTTATTAATCCCATATAGAATTGTAATGCAACTTAATTTCCCTCTGGGATCCTAAAGTATTTTTGAATTTGAATTGTAAACTACCTACAGAGACCATCTTTAAATGCCATTTTAACTTAAGGAACATTTAAATACCGCCCAGTCTGCTGACAAAATACCTGCTGCAGGCAAAAAGACTTGCATCACTCGATTATAATTTGGAGCCACACCTTGAATCACAGGTTTAAACAAAAGGCTTTTCATCTACTAGAAAAGCTATAGTTATTTTTGCATACTAGCATCACTTCATTAAAACTAACATTTCTGCCTAGATTTGACAACATTTCAGCAATACAACCAGCTTAACACTTTGTCAAGCATATGAAAACCAAATGACAAAGATGAAAAAATAAAAAGTAAAGCACAAAAGAGTCCGACCTTTACTTGTTCACACAGCTCAGCTAGACGGGCCTCTAAGTCAAGTTGTTCTGAGGAGGAGGTAACAAAAACTGTTATTTAACTGTATAGAAAATTACAGAAAAGAATGTAAAAGCTGAAAAGGTTGTTGTGCCAGACAGAACAGATGTTGGAAGGTGCTTTCTATAAGACATGACCAGACAAGGCAGAGAATTTTTATACCAAAGAAACGTGAATAAACATTTTGCCTTGGTCTTTAAAAGATAAAAATCAGCATTAAAAGTATGAAGAAAAGTAGCTAAAGAATGTTTCTCTGGAAAGTGGATCAAAAGTGCTGTTTTCCTGATGGAGGAAACTGGAGTGAAGAGAAGGAAGGAGAGAAAGGCAGGCTGATTCGATGAGCTGAAAGGGTCAGGACATACCTATGTAGACGTGCCTTTGCCCTCGGGGATATGGTCTTCTGAGTACTCTCTCATATAGCGCCTGCATGCTGGGCTTGGCTAGTAAGATTGCACATATAGGCATGTTTAACCTTCATTTATTATCAGACTAATAATTGTTCCACTCTTAGGGATTAGCTGGGATAACTTTGGTTAGTTGTGCTTTGGTTTTGATTTTAGTCCACTTGTTAAAATTCTAAGTGCAGGTGTTTTGTAAGCTTAATTAGTTACCCAAAACTGCAATGCAAATAAAAAGATTTATGTTTCTAGAGTTTCTTTAAAGGATTTAATGTGGTAATGTGACAGCACCGGGTGAGTTTAAATGGGATTACAACCACAAACGCAATTTTTTAAAAGTAAAATTAAAGCATCAAATTCAAAATAAACAAAATTTAAAAAAGTGAATAGAGGATAATGCCTAATATCGTGTTATTTGCACTTTTCTCCACTTGTATCTTATTGGATCAGCTGGACATACATTACCATTCAGCAGCTATTAGTTGTAGCTATTAATACACAAAATCCAAAGAAATAACATTATCAGTCCATATTGCTATTGGCACAACAGTCTGATAGTAAATCACACTGCTTTTTTTAAAATGCAGATGGATCACTATAAAGTCGGAAGTAACAGGATTCCCTATTGATAGTCAATTTCCAAGGTAAATGGAACAACATAACCTGGCATTACCCAATTTTCTTTGTGTTTGAGTAAAAAAAAAAAAAAGAGCATGCAAAAATAACAGTCATAAGCACACAGATACTGTTAACTCATGTGAATTCATAATGTGGCATACAATACCTAGTTCCATACGATGTGAGGAGGGCAGGTCCTTGGTTATAGAGGTCAAGTAATCAAAGAGGCCCCGGTAGGCTATTAGGAGAATGGAGCAAAGGTTATGGTGCAAGCTGAAGGCATGCTGGAGACAGTTGTCCGATACAAGGAACGTTCTCCCCTGGTGGAAAGCAAAATAATTTTTTTTTTAAGAAGACATAAATCTCAAACCATTTTTAATCAGTGCTACTTTTGTCCCGCTTCTTAAATACATTTGGATTCAAGTGCTTAAATCCCACTGGCTTCAATGCAAATGTAATCAATGGGTAGTTATTCCCCAAGTGAGCATTAGTGATCCACCAAGGACTACAGAGGGCCATTGCCTCAATTCTGCCTAAATGACTGTTAGAGTTACAGTAGTAAATCTTTTTCCTTGTCTGTCTTATCCATTAATAATCTGACAAACTCCTGCATGTTTCTAAAGCTAAGAACGCAACCAACCTTTACCTGAGGGGTATGGTTGTGAAAGTGTTCAACCAACATACACACAATCTGCTTATTGGGCAAAATCTTTTATTTTACCAAATACCCAACACAACCCTTTTTTTATTTATACTTCTTGTTTTACAAACTAATGGATGAGAGTTCCAAAACTAATACTTTAACAGCTAAGAAAGTTTGTAGCATCTACAAATTGTTTTTTTCTTCTTTTTAAAACATAAAAAAGGGGAAAACTTACATCTGGTGACACCTGCTTCACATAGCTGCTTCCAAACACAATGTTCTCCAGAGGTGGGATGATTGAATCTTTGCTTTGTGCTGGAGCGTTTCGGTTCAGCCATGTAGTTTTCGCCAGTCGAGGAAAACTAAGAACGAGTGTTATCAATAACAAGCCAAAGTAGGGATTAAGATGGTAATTACTGATAATTTTTCTTTAATTTATATTCATGCAAAAATATTTAAACTCATCAGACCTGATTAGGGGTTGATGTAGTGCCACAAGGGAAGCATGGATAGCTACAGAGATGACAGACAGATGGAAGTAGTCAAACATGACATTGATGTGTTGGTGGATGCCCCGCTGAAGGCTAAAGTGGAAATGAAGTATACGGCCACTAATATTCTGCAGAGTACTTGGATCTTCTGGTCTGAAGGGATAATGACAAAAGATAAAAGGCTTTAGCGGTGTGTTATTTACATTGGAGCTGCCGTCATAACAGTACTGTCATACACCTACGTATAATCGCCATCTGTGAAATACAAATCCAGGCAGAGCTGGAAATCCATTTCATTAAGGGACTCTTCCACCTGAAGACAAAAAAAAAGAAAAACTGTCAAATCAGAAACCTTATTAGGCAAAATAGGGTTTGCATTAACCTAAAGAAAATTAAATGGAAAGCAGCATAATCGATAAGGGAAAAAAAACATCTCACTTAATGACTATTAAACAGGAAGCAGTGACTTCACACAAAACGCATTTGCAGTAACAAGTTAAAACAACACTCCTCTTTCAGAGATGTACCTTCTTCTCATCCAGAAGCATCATCACTTTGAAGACAAGAACATCATTGACAACAACCTCTTCATTCTTATACAGGATCTGGAAAGTTTTGCTGCAGATGACATCATCCAGGACTGAAGCAGGAAATGCCAGATCAGAGCCTAGAAAGAAACCATCAGGACTCCATGTTCATTAAATATATGCAGTTAATGGAGAAAATCCTAAATAATCAAAAACTGTGCATTCAAATAGGTTTTAAATGATGCCGATGTACAATTATTCATTCCACTATGGAAATGATTAAAAAGAATACCTAAAATAAATATCCAATATGACAGTATGTAAACTTATGCCAAAATGTTATGTATCTGAGTCAGAAAGGTAAAACATGCATAGATCATTATAGTTGTAATCATAAGTTCTCAGCCATGCATGGTTTGGTACTCCAGATTGATTACAACAAGCACTGAGGTCATGAATTTTTTTTAAGTCATTTCAAAAATATCTATTTAAAAAAAAGATATATTGCACTGTAAATATCAGTGGGGAACCCTTAGGGCCTTCTACGCCTTCAGAGAAGGCCTAGAAATTTTCTGGGCCAAAGCATAGGAGTATTAAATAAAACATAATTCAATTCAATTCAATTCAATTCAATTCAAAAATACTTTATTGATCCCAGAGGGAAATTAAGTGTTGGTATAGCTCATATAATCAATTCTTTAAGGAGTTGTTGTAGATAATGATGGCTGTGGGCAGGAAGGATTTCCTGTAGCGGTCTGTATTGCAGCGAAACTGAAGAAGCCTCCGACTGAAGATGCTCTGTTGTTGTGTGACTGTCTCATGAAGAGGATGCTCAGGGTTGTCCATAATTTTTTTGATTTTATGAAGAATCCTTCTTTGCATTATCATCTCCAGATTTTCCACAGTTGTCCCAAGAACAGAACCAGCCTTCTTTATCAGGTTGTTGAGCCTTTTTAAATCCCTGGCTCTGATGCTGCTACCCCAACAGATGACGGCTGAAGAGATTACACTCTCCACAACAGACTTGTAGAAGATCTGCAGCATCTTGCTGCAAACCTTGAAGGACCTAAGCTTCCTCAAGAAGTACAGTCTGCTCTGTCCCTTCTTGTAGACGGCTTCACTGTTGCGCCTCCAGTCCAGTCTGTTGTCAAGGTGAACTCCGAGGTATTTATACTCCTCAACCACCTCCACTTCTTCTCCCATGATGGAAACAGTGTTTGACTTATCCCTGTTTCTTCTGAAATCTACAATCATCTCCTTTGTTTTGTTCACATTCAAGGTGAGACGATTGTTTCCACACCATGTCACAAAGCGGTCCACCAACTCTCTGTATTCAGCTTCTTGTCCATCTCTGATACACCCGACAATTGCAGAGTCATCTGAGTATTTCTGCAGATGACAGGTCTCTGATTTGTACTGGAAGTCTGAGGTGTACAGAGTAAAAAGGAATGGTGAGAGTACGGTCCCCTGTGGTGCTCCTGTGCTGCTGACCACCTGGTTTGACACACAATTCTTCAGTCTCACAAATTGTGGTCTGTTGGTCAGGTAGTCATTGATCCAGGCGATTGTTGAGGGCTCCACCTGTGTCTTCAGGAGTTTCTGACAAAGCAAATCAGGCTGAATTGTGTTAAATGCACTAGAGAAATCAAAGAACATGATCCTCACAGTGCTGCCTGCTTTGTCCAGATGACAGTGGGTTGGTTGAAGTAGGTGGATGATGGCATCTTCAACTCCAACTCCACAGCGATAAGCAAACTGCAGTGGGTCCTGATACGTTCTTGTTTGCTTACTCAGGGGTGCCAACAGGAGTCTCTCCAGGACCTTCATGATGTGGGATGTCAGGGCAACGGGTCTATAGTCATTGATGACTGATGGGTGAGTTCTTTTGGGTACTGGAACAAGGTAAGTATTGTTTAAAAATTTCTATTTAATTTTATTTTATTTAACATAATGCATTTAATAAATTTTCTCTCATCTACATTCTAAAGTTAAGCCTACTCAAGTTCACGTCAGTAATGAAAGGGCTAACTGTCCTGAAAACATGTTATCCAATCAGAATCTGTCAAAACCCGGTAATCTGGCTCATTAATCCAGGAGAAGGCCAAGCCGTGTGTCTTAGTTTTAGAGTGAGGGGTGAATTGTCCAATCATGGTAGGATTATGAGTGGGCGGGAAAAAAGAAAAAGATCGTAGGCCTTCATAAAGTCTTATCTTCAATCTCAGATGCAGCAGAGTGATGAGAGACCGATAGAGGGAGATAGAGAGCGAAATGGCAGAAGACGAGAGTGATGTTGTAGCTAGCTTGTTAGCTTCAAGCCGGGCTTTCACAGAAAAGCTTCAGATCATTAGAAACGGAATGCCAACTCCAGAACTGGAATTAAAAGAAAAGGTGAAGAAAGTGGAAAGGCATTTCAAGACTGAGAATTATCAGTGCTATCCTTGGATGACCGGCTGTAAGGAAACAAACAGGCTGTACTGGTGGAGTTGTTTGCTTTTTACAAATTACAAGTCGTCCACTTGGGTCAGCGGCGGACTTGTTAAAAGACCGACGTACGGACTTCGTTTTCATGTAATAAGGTAGGCCCATGTTACAAGCCAGCTTGATTATTATTCACACAGAATTAATATTACACTGGGGGATTCAGTATTTTTTTATTGCAGAGGTTGTCTGTGTAAAAACTCCAGCACAAATTGTTTAATTCTATAGGTCAGCCAATCACTTATAAATCCTCATATCAGTAGTTTGCGGCTGGATTTTTTATTTATTTAATTTCCCCAAGCCGCTTTTTCTGCCTCTTATTTATTTGGCTTATGTAAGTACTAAAATAATCACTGCGCCATGCGTAAAGGTGCTTGGCGTATTGTTCATTTGAAATGGAGTTTTATTTTGATGATTGTCATGAATTTATTTGATTCAGCCAGTGTGTGTGTGATTTGTTATGCATCATGATTTTAAAGCGCCGTCCATGGTGATTAGAGGAGCATTGGTGTCCGAGTTCGTATGTCCAGTTTTGGTAAAGTTAATGTAGAGCAGGTTTGTTGTGGAGAATGTCATTAATGGTATTAATGTAATTGCCTATTGTTGACGTACTTGTCATCTTTAAGTTGAATTGCAGTTGTTAAGCACTTTCAATTCATCGTAGCCCATGGGCAGTGTGTAATGGAGGCTAGGGGAGGCTCAGCCTTGGGCGGTGATGGCAAGGGGTGAAGGCCCAACTGCGATGCTCACGGTTCGCTACTGGTAAATATGCAGTAAACAGTAATTCATCATAAATTGTAATCAACTCCACTTAAGAGGAGTAAGATATACCAAGAATAATGTAATTTGCATATTATCCACAGAATCATACAAACACCCAAACCTTAGAAAAATTCAAAGAAAGAGTGCTGTGTTAGAAAAATTAATGGCCTATTTGAAATTAAGAAAATATATAGAACCTAGATTTTATAAAAATTAAACACTAATCTAGTTTTCCCCCCAAACAGAAATCACATTAGCGTTTTAAAAATATACTAACACTTCCTAACAAAAAGATGTGGCAGCAGAAACTAATTTCTAATTGTATCTTTAAAACGTTTCTCTCTCGAAAAAGATGCAAATGAGAATTCTTCCAGAAAACTGCAAACACTAGCCAAAGCATATAATGATTTTTAAAAAAGAAAGAAAAAAAAAGATGAGGAATAATGGTAGAAAAAGAATTTATTTGTGCACATATGACTTTACCTCCTGGATGAAGAAGACTGGTCTCAACTTTGTGTGGAACACGAGGAGGCACCTTGAGACTGCCACGCATCTGGTAGAACCTGTAAAGAAAGAAAACACCCCAAAAAAAGCCCAGTTAAAATATTTGAAAATGACAAGCAATAAAAATGCAATATTAGCTTCATCCAGAGCACTAATACAGCTCTGTAAATGGAGAACAAATTACACAGATTAGATACCAGTGTCCTGTAAAAGGAGACTACACCTCTCTAAATGAATAATGAGCACTTCTTTTGCAGTCACTCATGTAGTAAACCTAAGCTTTTAAAGCCCTGATGAGTCACAAGTGGCTGGGAAGTAGTTTTATCTGAGCACACCAAGGTATTACCACACAGCTGCTGCAAAGAGAAACTTCTGGATATTGAAGATAACAGCACAACAGCAGCAGTCTGAACACTGGTAGGCATTTTGCCTTTCTAAGTTTCTATGACATTAGGTAAAAGTATTCGAACAACACATTCCAATCTTGTTTACACTATGAAACAACTCACCCCCAAGTTAACTTTTTTTTGCTGAGAAACTTATTAAAGAGTGTCTAATAGCGCTGTCCACATGTCTGGTCATATTTTTGATATTTTAGTAAATTTTTGTAAAAATATTAATTTTGTACCAAAAACCCTTTAGTGGAGCACCCTCTTCAGGTAAAAACTTTACACTGCACTTAATTTGAATAGGGCATTTGTACCAGCTCAGTTTGGATTACTGACGTCAGCCATCCTGCCGCTGTGGAGTATAAAGCAAAGCCCAGTCTCGGCCATGCCTCCATAGCGAGTTAGAGTTAGAATAGCAAGAAAGTGTTGACGCCGCCGAGCCCATCGCCCGGTCCCCCAGGCAACGCCTCCTTTTGCCGCATTTTTCAAACTGGAAATGTGGGTGGAGTAGGACTCTGGAAGGGGGGCGAGTTGCTCTTTGACATCAAAAATTAATAATTGTCCTGCAAACCTTCATTTAATACATAACTAGAATAAAGTGCAGAAGCCAGGGATCAAACCAAAGAGCTGATGATAATGAAAAAACAAAAACTGTCTCATAGATAGTTAATTGCATCTTTCAAATTTACTTATACTCGAGACAATATTATTAGAATAAAGACTACCTTAAAACTTAGCAATACTTTTGTGAATTATTGTTTACTTTCCTTTCACCTATGTTTTCATTCATGTTTTCGTAATGAAATTGAATTTTTATGTAAATTTGTGCAACATTTATTCTCCCAAGAAATGTTTTATTTTTTTAGTTGAGATCTATAATTTCATGATGTTATCAGCCTTGCAAGACTGTGCCCAACCACAATAAAATTCAAATATGCTGGTTATAGAAATATGACAGTTTTTTTTAAATGATTATAGCTTTTAAAGCATTTCTGTTCCATTTGGGACATTTATTTATTTTGGATTATTTTAACAGAATGCTTTGAAGAAGGGGAGGCACCTTTAAAAAATATCAGATGAATGTTAGAACCATTTAGTTGTCAATGTCAAAAGTAAACTTAAACTAATAATCACTAATGTGTTCCGAGAGGACCTCCAAAGCATAAACAAACCGCAGCTGCTGATATTTGTCATACAAAATACTTGCCTATATAAGTACAGGACAACATAATTTTGGCCACAAGCTTTGTGCTTTTATTGGGTAAATAAATCTGTGGTTGTGATCTTCCAAATATGAATCAGAATCACTTTATTCCCATTGCCAGTACAAAAAGATTTACAGACTACAAATTTGCTCTAATTCAACGGTGCAGATATAAAAAACGAAGTAAAACAGAAATTAAGTAAAAACAATAACATACTTTTAAATAAAATTGGTTAAAAACAACTATGTTTTTTTTAACAGTAGTATATCAATCATATCATATCAATTCAACTTAAACAGAGGTTCCACATTGATACCCATTACCTCACCTCTTCAAAACAACTAACATTACCACATAGAAACTGGAAATAGGAAAATATTTTATACGTATAAGACGCGTTTCCACTATCGGAAGTTCAGGGTAATTTGACCGGACCTTTCCGATACGTGCATGTCTCCACTGAATCAAGGAGGGCCTACGTGCCTATAAGCCTTTTACACTAAACAGTTCCAAATTGTAGATGTAAAGACAATGCAAAGTATACATTAGATTCTCACAGTATGGTGACCTTGAATAAAAACTTTACAGTTTCATGGTATTTACACATAACTTCCAAATTTTTTTTAAAACGATCCAATTACTTTTGTTATAATACACAGAAAATATAACTGAAAAGCAAAAATGAATCAGAAATGCCAAATATAAAAAGTGCTACCATAAAAAGTGAACAACGTTCATTTAGTTTTTTACAACTGAAAGTATTTACAAGAGGAGACAACTTTGAAGTGAATGTGGAAGTTAACACTGGATATGGAAATGAGACAACTTTACTGATGATGGCCAACAGTGAGAAAGAACCTGGCAGAACTGTTTCAATCGACCTTCAGTGCAACGGTCTCGAAAATAAGCCCCCAGCCAAAACAAGGCGCTTAACTGGAACGACACCGCATTCGCAGTATGATGAAGGATGACCCGCTCTACAGCGCAGCAACATCTCTCAAGCTGTTTTTTTTGTCCGATATCTCGGAGTAAGAGTACCAAATGTAAATACAGGAAATAGATGTGTTTTAAGATAGTCGAAAATATGGAGTGTATAAGTATAATTTTTTTTTATTATTATTAAACTACTGTCATAAAAAGTTATAGTTTTGTATATAAAAAACTCCTGAATAGAAATTAAAATGTGTTTGGACTGATTTAAAAAAAAGAAGTTTTGAACAAATTTGATTTGTCGATCATGAGCGCAAATGCAGGTGATAAGCGGTTTCAGCGAGTCATACTGAAGTTCGCTGGCTCTCCAGGGGGCGGGTGTTACAGCGGTTGTATGAGCTGCGAGAGGAGGTGAAGTGGTTTTTGACATAAATCAAATCAGATCTGGTGAAGCATCTGGATGACACTATATGTGGCTTGCGTCTCTGTCTTATTTGATCTATATTTGACCGCTTGAATGGCCTTAAACTGTCTTTGCAAGGCCGCGAAACTTTTGCTCCTTGCAGACAAAGTGCACGCCTTCACACAAAAACTAGACCTCTATGGCCGCATCAGTCGAGGGAACCCCAGCCTTGTAGACTTTATCACTGATGCAGGCACGTCACACGATTTCTCCTCTCTATTTCAATCAGCGTCTGAGCACCTGTCAGCAATGAGAAAACTATTTGCGACGTACTTTAAAGAGGATTATCGCTCTTTTGCGTGAGTTCGAGATCCGTTTGTGTGCACAGCAAACGAGCTGTCAATTTAGGGTGACCAACCGTCCTCTTTTCCCCGGACATGTCCACTTTTCATGTGCTGTCCGGATCATCCGGGAGGATTTATAGACTGATGAAAATGTCTGGGTTTTTATCGTTTTTCATAGGACCATGCTTAAACTGACTGGTGTGATGCATGCAGTATGACAGCCTTTCTCTCATGTAACGTCCTCCCGAGCTGGTTCTGATCGGTTTATTGACGCCACAGACAGCAAGCTGTGCGCCGAGCTGCGCTGCGCCGAGTTATCCTGCATTGCGCAATGCAATTGCGCAGCGCTGAGTTACTACTGTTTACATAAGTCAAAGCACAAGCTTCATGCACGAACCACAAAAGATATACTGTCAAGTCGCAACAAATGGGTGGCGGAGTGCACCATTCACATAGCTGGCATGTGTGTTTCTGTGTGACAAAAGTGGCAAATATCTCAAAGATCACATGAACACAAAAACTGTAAAAAGCCTGAGCAAAGTGAGAGTTCATCTATAAACTGACTGTGGAGGATGAAGATGCAAACTAAACATAGTTAAGCACTTTTTTATTTTGTTTTTGAGTCTGCAGCTGTTTACTTTTATTACAGTGAAAAGAAAATAATACTTGTTTTCTCAGAAGATTATTTCAGAATTTTCTTCCGTTTTTGTCCAGTGCAATTTAAAAAGTAAACTTAATATTGTTGCTGGTGACTTTTTTTTATTCAGAAGAGTAACTATTTCTGTTATAATTTATTTCCAGCGATTGTAAAATCATTTTCTTCTTGTGAAAGCCTTTTTGAAGTTTGTTGTTTAACTAAACTTTTCTAACCACATTGAGAATGCACACTTTAAATATGTTAAAATCAAAAGTCTTGGCCAAATCCTGAAAGTGTTTCAGTACTGTGCCAGATGGCCTCTTTTTTGGAAATCAAAATATGGTCACCCTATTGATATGCAAGAGCAGCGTATTGAGCTGAAGAGTGACCGTAAACTGAAAGAACTCTTTGGCTCCTCCCCTCTTTCGTCATTCTGGGCAGCATCGATGCAGGAATATCCTCAACTCTGTGACGTCGCCTTGAAGATTCTCCTTCCTTTCACGTCGACATATTTGTGTGAGGCAGGATTCTCATAAATGACTGCACTCAAAACAAAATACTGCAATCGTGCACAAATCAAGGATGATTTGAGGCTATGTTTATCAAACATTGACCCAAAAATTGAGGATCTTTGCAAGGCAAAGCAGGCTCAGGTCTCACATCAACATCACCTACCTGCAAACTTCTGTAAAAAATGCAGTGGGCCACCAACTGCAGTGAACCAGCTTTGGGGGGGCCCAGCTTGCAAAAGGCTGAGAACCCCTGCCATAAAAAAAACCCTCAAGAGTTCGTTGGAACCGTACCGAGATCACCTCCTCAAAACGGTGTTGGTATGGTTGTTTTGGTCCGCACCCTAGTGGGATTGGCGTGTTCACATCTACACAAATATATCGCACCAAGGGAAAAAACGAACCAGAATTCATTCTAAACGGACTTAACGCCTGAGGTCTCAAGCACTGCTTGAAATATTTTGTGAAAGAGGCGAATACTGTCTGTGCAATAAACATTTGAGCCCACTGAAAATGCCTGGAGGTCCAAGGAAGATTGCCATCTGTCCTAGATTGGCTTGGTCAGTCACAGTACACAATCTGTTCCCCCTCTAAGACAAAATGCAAAGTGTTCATTGTTGCAAATCTCTTTAATGAACACACACACACATTATGTTACAAACCTCTGTAACAGTACTGGTAAAGAGATTTTACGGGTAAAGCATTAATAAACTACAATCGATGTAACAGTCTTAACAAAAAAAAGAGCACAATATTACGCTTCCTGGAGACAGCAAGTGAAAACTCACCCTCTTTGGAACAGGTCCACATTGTAGAACTTGTGGAGCTCCACAGAGAACTCCACCGTGGCCTGAACTTCAGTCATCTTGGTCAATACAGACAGAGGTGCCTTACATTATCTTGGATATATTTGTACGCCTGTAAGGAGAATAAATTTAAGCTCATCAACTCTAAAAAGGTCAAGGAAACTTAACAGAAATAGTTAAGGCAAAATATGCAAAACTGGAATTACAGTTATGATTAGGTCATTAATTAGATTAAACAAATTGCACATTTTGGAGAGAAGGACATCATAATTTAGACTTCACTAATAAAAGGACTTGTCGATATCACTGCATGCTGTCAATGCCAAAAAACAAAACTAAGGTCAAACCAAATTACATAGACCCTCTCTACATTAGTCATGATGATTAGCAAATTAATAACACTTTCTGCTATACAACATCCTAATAGCATTCTTGCCAAAGATGATTGTGAACAAAAGGCCTTCTACATCAAATTCTGTAATAAAAGTACTGTATGTTAGAGGAAAGTGTTGTTTCTTTTAAACTGTAAAATAGCCACCTCCCTATCCTTTTAAAAAGGCATTTCAATGTTCTTATTGTACCAAATACAGAGGCAAACACAATTTGTGCTTGTCTTTGTATTTATTATTTTACAAATACTTGACTCAATACTGATTGAGCTGACCGATTTACTGAACCGACCACAAAAAACAACAATGAAATGTCAATAAAACACCAATTTATCGTATAGATCTATGACCTAAAGATGGGATGTTGAGAGCTTCAGTGGGGTAGAAATTGTTTATCTAGTTAATTCTTTGCAAACAATTCAGTGCATAACCAGCCTACATAAAAAAAGAACTTAAATCATATTTCAATACTTGAGTTAACTGCTGAGTAATGCAGTTGAGCTAAATTAACTTAACCTGAAGCAGTAAATGTGTATCTATATCCAAACCTTAATTGGTTACAATAGGATGGTAGACAGAAACAATTTCATAAATTGAGGTAATAGACAAAAACAAACGATAAAGAATAGCTATGCAATATTTGGATGATCACGGGAGGGTCACAGGTTTACAACAGGGAATTAAATGTGAAGATCTGTTTGCATAGCACTGACAACTCTTCCACAAATACCTGTTCAACAAGCCGTGATATTACTTTTAGTGTTGCAGAAACTTTAGAGAGAAGACCACATATAAAAACAGCAGCACAAATATTTTTGGAAACAGCTATTCAAATACATGCAAAAACGGTTGAAAACCATTCCGCAACAGCTTCGGATCATTTTAAGCCTACGGCTTATTTTTCGATTTACACTAAAAAGAAATCCCTTCTTGCATTAAAATTCAGGCCAGGGATTTTTAAGGAGCATACTAAAGAACTACATAGATATAGTAAACATGTTAAGATGTAAGGCCCTAATCAATCAGCGGGTCGGTTCCTCCTTTTCACAAGTCTTAATGGTAGTAAACATAGATGAGTTTAATAAAACATAGCGATAAATCTTGGACACATAGTAAGTTTGATTCTATTAGGAATATGAGTAGGGGTGAGAAGTCTCCAAACGCTGGTGGGCAGAATCACTGCACCGGTATGGTTTCACTTTTTGTGGTGAGAAACGATAAAAGGCCAACAAAAACCGAGGTTCCACGCACCGGGAATAAAAGATATTAAAAAAAGGACAAAAAGTACATTTTGCTAGCCAGTCTGCAACCGCTGTTAGCCACCCACCGAGTAGTTGTCACAGGCAAACATTACACGCACACACAAGCTAACGCTACTCACCATTGCGTTGGCAAGCTAGCATTAGCTCGCTAACCAACGTTAGCTCCAATTTCAGTTCTGTTGTCGTCCTTCTAACTAGTGGCTACTGACTAAAAACACTTCTCTTCTTACTACTTTACTTCCTTATCTGGCAAAATTCACTTGACAGGGACCCCTAAAATGAGATTAAAAGGAAGAGCGGCCATGTAAGCCGTCACACAGAGCTGTGTTTGCTATGCAAATTCGGCTAACAGTGCTCAATCTGAGGAGCTGACAGCAGCTGCTGCTCACTGAACACTTAACTGCGCTCAGCCGCACATTACACAGGCGCAGCTCTCTGCGAATGGACTGTGAATGGACCATCAAAACCAACTGCTACAAATACAACAGACAGAATTAATAATAATATTAATAATAATAATAATAATAATAATAATAATAATAATAATAATAATAATAATACGAAAAATTCCTTGAGAAATGTTGATGGTTCCTGCCACGTTGCTTGTTTAGTCTTCTGGGTTAACTAATGACGCATTCAAAAGAATCAGCAAATGCCCAACAATGATCTAACATAGATCAAAATGGTCTTTTGGGGCCATTAGTCATTTCGCTCTACATCTTTACAGCGTAACCCGTGAAAGATTTTCGTTTTGAAGGTCCTCTCTGGACTTTATTTTGAAGGTTCAGCATAATCCCTCAAGGTTCAAATTAATAAGAAGCCAATCTTCTACTATGTGTCTGACTCACTGGCCTGAATTTTATTTTGACTATCTTCGATTTTTATTTTGAAATACCACTATCAACATGTTTCATTTATTAAATATGGATGCTTTTGAAGACAATATATATATTTTTAAATGCATCTGTTTATCATCACTCTTTTATACGCCATAGTAATTTGAATCCTTCTTTCATAGCAATCCTCTCTATAAAAGAATCAGACTCTTATTTTGACAAGCATCGGTCATTCTTAAAAAAGTCCAAGTTTTAACATTTTCCTGTCAGGGGCAGCCTCAGTATGGTGATTTCTCTCTTTTCTGGGCATCAGGTTCCTTCTATCAGGACCAGAAGACACTCTGTTGAGAAGTATGTTTGTTTTTTTTTTTCTCGAGGTTGCAGACCTGTAATTTGTAGTTTGGCTCTTTATAAAACTGAAATTCTATATTTAGCAGGGTTTCTTTGAATCTCAGATTAAAATTTATGAAACCATAATTTAATGTGTGAAAACAAAACAAAGCATTTTCAGTGCTTTTTTTGCAATAAGACAATATAAAATTGATAAAAGCATGGGAGAACTTCAAACACGTCCCGGGAAAGGCAGGAGACATTGAGTCCAAGTGGACCATGTTCCGCGCCTCCATTGTCAAGGTGGCTGACCGAAGCTGTGGCCGCAAGGTGCTCGGTGCCTGCCGCGGCGGCAACCCCCGAACCCGCTGGTGGACACCGGCGGTAAGGGCTGCTGTCAGGCTGAAGAAGGAGTCCTATCGGGTCTTTTTAGCCTGTGGGACCCCTGAAGCAGCTGATAGGTACCAGCATGCCAAGCGGAGTGTGGCTCGGATGGTTGCGGAGGCATAAACTTGGGTGTGGGAGGAGTTTGGAGAGGCCATGAAGAACAACTTCCGTACGGCTTCGAAGCAATTCTGGTCCACCATCTGGTGTCTCGGGGGGGGGAAGCGGTCTGCCACCAACACTGTTTACAGTGGGGATGGTGTGCTACTGACCTCAATGCGGGACGTTTTGGGTCGGTGGATGGAATACTTCTAAGACCTCCTCAATCCCACCGGCACGCCTTCCAATCTGGAAGCAGGGTTTGGGGACTTTGGGTCGGGCTCTCCAATCTCTGGTGCTGAGGTCACCAAGATTGTTAAAAAGCTCCTCGGTGGCAAGGCTCCGGGGGTTGATGAGATTTGACCGGAGTTCCTCAAGGCTCTGGATGTTGTGGGGCTGTGTTGGTTAACGCGGCTCTGCAATATTGCGTGGACATTGGGGGCAGTTCCCTTGGATTGGCAGACCGGGGTGGTGGTCCCCCTGTTTAAAAAGGGGGACCACAGAGTGTGTTCCAACTACAGGGGGATCACACTTCTGAGCCCCCCTGGTAAGGTCTATTCAGGGGTTCTGGAGAGGAGGATCCGACGGATAGTCGAACCTCGGATCCAGGAGGAACAATGCGGTTTTCGTCCTGGCCGTGGAACACTGCACCAGCTCTACACCCTCAGCAGGGTCCTGGGGGGTGCGTGGGAGTTCGCCCAACCGGTCTACATGTGTTTTGTGGACTTGGAGAAGGCTTTCGACCGTGTCCCTCGGGGAGCCCTGTGGGGGGTACTCCGGGAGTATGGGGTACCGGGCCCCTTGATATGGGCTGTTAGGTCCCTGTACGACCGGTGCCAGAGTTTGGTTCGCATTGATGGCAGTAAGTCGGGCTTGTTTCCGTTGAGAGTGAGCGGTGATCTACAGCTTTCGCTGCAGCGGTTCGCAGCCGAGTGTGAAGCGGCTGGGATGAAAATCAGAACCTCCAAATCCGAGACCATGGTCTTGAGCCGGAAAAGGCTGGGGTGCCTTCTCAGGGTCGGGGATGAGGCCCTTCCCCAAGTGGAGGAGTTTAAGTATCTGGGGGTCTTATTCACGAATGAGGGAAAAATGGAGCGGGAGATCGATAGACGGATTGGTAGGGCATCTGCAGTTATGCGGGCACTGTACCGGTCTGTCATGGTGAAGAGTGAGCTGAGCTGAAAGGCGAAGCTCTCGATTCACCGGTCGATCTACGTTCCTACCCTCATCTATGGTCACAAACTCTGGGTGGTGACCAAAAGAACGAGATCATGGATACAAGCGGCTGAAATGAGTTTCCTCCGCAGAGTGTCTGGGCTCTCCCTCAGAGATAGGGTGAGAAGCTTAGTCATTCGGAGGGGGCTCAGAGTAGAGCCGCTGCTCCTCCACATCGAGAGGAGTTAGTTGAGGTCGCTCGGGCATCTGGTCAGGATGCCTCCTGGACGCCTCCCTGGTGAGGTGTTGAGGCACGTCCCACCGGGAGGAGGCCCAGGGGAAGGCCCAGGACACGCTGGAGGGACTATGTTTCTCGGCTGGCCTGGGAGCGCCTTGGGATTCCTCACGAGGAGCTGGAACAAGTGGCTGGGGAGAGGGAAGTCTGGGTCTCTTTGCTTAAGCTGCTGCCCCCTCGACCCGACCCCGGATAAGCGGAAGAAAATGGATGGATAGATGGATAGATAAAAGCATGGGAACTTCAGTATCTAGACTAGTCAAACCTGGGCTGAAATATACACTGTACTACACTAATTTGAGATTCTTGAAAACATGGTTTGATTTGTGAAACCTTTATTATATTTGTGAAAATAAACAAAGTGTATCAAAAGCAGAAGTGACGAGATGCCTAGGATACCACTCATGCTAGAACCAACACTGTCAGTACTGCTGGAAAGACATATTTTTATCAATTAAAGCAAATTAAGAACAATGGGATGTTGGATGGAAGCTTGAGGGAGTGAAATTAGTTCAGCAGTTTCCTGTGATTAACCACAAACTTCACATGAAACTATTAACACAAGGCATTTCTTTAAAATATGAATCTCATCAGCATCTATTTCTTATTATCAATTAAAAATGCCTTTAAGCTTGATACACCCTAACCTAGCTTTTACCAGACACTGGGGTATTTGTTTCAACTGCTTTGAAACTATGCAAACTGAATACCCTACAACTAAGAGAAAGGAATGAATTTATGTTGCAAAAGAGCATGAAAACTAAACTACCCCAGGGTAATGCCATGTTTTTCATCACCGTTACAAACAGCAGAGAGCACTAAACGATAAGTCTGAGGAGGGAACTGGAATGCAAAGTTGACATTGGGTAAACTGTTAACTCAGTAAAGCCTATGAGGTGCCTCACTGTGTGACCTGAGGTTTTTCTCTTCCACTTATAGCGTGACAATATAATATTATGTTCACTGCTGGAAATAAGTCGGAAAATAATCATATTGCTATAGCACAATTCAATCTATGAAATAGGTAGGATCTCAAGGTAAGTAATTACTCTAATAGTCCCTGTCTCAGCAGTGTGTTCTGTAATTGATGCAGATCAACCCTTGAAGCTATAATTAAACAGCAATTTCACTGTGTATGAAACTGTGTTTATCTCATGGAGTAATAGAAGCAGTTTGTTTTTGATCCTGTATTTCAGAAACTCCGTGCTGTTCTCACCCTGCTGCTGCTCTGTGATTTCACAGTGTTTTTGCACTGGACTTCATTCTCCGGGTAAGTAATCTCTGCTGCTTAGCATTCACACAGAGATAAAAAAGATGAGTCAAGAAAACACAAAACAAAACTCTTTATCAAAAAAAGACTGTTTTGCAGGAATAAAACGATCAAACTTTGCTAATAACATGAGTGATGTTATTTTGCGGGATCTGTTAACCCTAAAATATTCATACTTATTGCTCTTCCTGTTAAGAGTTACGTTCTTCTGAGCAATATAGATAATTGTGTTTTTTTCTGTCTTTGGTTTTATTTGAATGCAACGGGACATTTGGTTGTTTTATGTTTCAGGTCTGTTTTTTGATGTGTTCTGCAAATTTGTTATATACCATGGAACTGTGTATTTGTATTGTTTAGAATTTCCTCAGCTTCTTTTCTCTACTGTGCTTCTCTATATTTTATGTTGCATGTGTTGTGGTATGTATCACTCTAATGTAAAAACGCACTGTTATGTACAACAGTGGTAAAAGTGGAATAATACAATATGAATCCTGAGCCAAACTGTTGAATAGTATCAGACTTTTAAAACAGCACCGTCTCCTGAAAAATGGAACAATAGGTCCCTTCTAGACAATTAATTCACACGTAATTAAAGTATTTAGACTTCTTTCCTTGTATTTAGTAAAAACAAGCTAATCTTGAGCTTAAGTATTTTTGCGAAATTCCCAAACAGAGCGATAGCCTAATATTTATTCAAGGCAGTGGCACAGCTTTCCAAACACTGAGCTTTTATTCCCTCTACACGAGATGAGCAGACTACTCTGACTACTAACACACTGCTTTTGCTCTCTTCTCCCCATTTTATAGCTATGAGGATTCCACCTCAAGCTGACGTTCATGTGAAAGAGGGGTCTCTATACCCTCAAATCAGTAGCAAGGAAAATAATTTCCAGTTGAATCAAAGAACACGATTTAGAGTGCTACTGGAGATCCCTAAAGACTGGGATTCTACCATATAAAAGTAAATATGGCTTAAAAATCCATTTTAATAATGATATCAAGTTAAATAAAATACATGATTCATGCTTAACTTTCTTGAAAGGGTTATACTGCAGGATTTGATGATTTTGTATTTAACCATTGTTCTATGCCTTCAGATTTAGGATTTCATATCATGTCTCAGTTCCACATTGCTGAGCTGGCAAGAAGAGGCATAGCTAGAAATCTTGTAGAATCATCTCTTCATGATCGTGCTCATGAGATGGGCTCTGGCTTTAACTTCAGAATAACACAAGGTATAGTGCAGTGGGTGGTGTTTTATGTGTGAAGGCCGACATCTAGTGGTTGAATTGCTTTGAACACCATTTACCCTGTCCATGGTACTGAACATCAAAGACTAATCTTATCTGAGCTTTACAACTTTGCAACAGAAACATGGAATTTTAACATTCATATAGCATTCATATAACATTCTAACTATTTAAATGGTCTGCAGATCTAAAATACAACAGGGTCTTGGTGTTATCACACTCATAAGAATCTATCCTTTCTGATTTTGATGAATTTATCCACAGGGAATATTGGTAAAATATACCTTTGTGGCGATACTGTCATGATGGGTTCTGAGAATATTCCATGATGGGAAAAAATCAGCCAAGGTGGCTTCACTGTGTTAGCACAGCTCAAGAAGGAGCGAGCGTGCCCTGTTACGTTATGGTTGTAAACACATAAACAGCAAAAAATTGAAAAAGATGACTAACTTTCTGGGTAAAAAGTCACCAAAAAATATGTTTGTTGGGGGAGAATATCCTAGTAGGAAATACAAATGAAAGAAAGGAGCCTAAACAAATGCTTCTAATTATTTTTTACCTTTCATACCGCCTCTGACAACTGAGAATGTAAAGTAAAGTCATGGGAGATGTTTTGTCACTTCAATAATTTATATCTACAGGTAGGAAGTCACTCAGAGATGCTTTGGTTTGATTCGGAGTTGTGTTTTGTCATGTGAATCAACGGACCAAAATAGAGCAACATTCATGGGTTCATAATGAAAGAATGGTGGGAAAGTCCTTGTTGTTGATTAAACTTTTAAATTTGAAAAGTCTTTCTTTCTTTCTTTCTTTCTTTCTTTCTTTCTTTCTTTCTTTCTTTCTTTCTTTCTTTCTTTCTTTCTTTCTTTCTTTCTTTCTTTCTTTCTTTCTTTCTTTCTTTCTTTCCACAGCTGGTGTGAAATAAGGCAAGGCAAGGCAATTTTATTTGTATAGTACACTTTCAACAACAGGGTAATTCAGGGTGCTTTACATGATTTGGTGATTTAAAAAAACAGAACAAAAACAAAACATAGAATATAACATTGGAAATTAAAAGTAGCAAATTAGTATGAAACACACATAACAAACACATGATGCACAATAAACAAACATGATACACAATAAAGCAAGAAAAACATCAATAAAGCAAGAGAGCATGAACACATTTGATACATATGACAATCATTTACTCGAAGGCAATTCTAAACAGATGAGTTTTTAGTCTCGATTTAAGCAGTTCAGAGTTACAGCAGCTCTGCACTCATCAGGAAGTCTGTTCCAGATAAGGGGAGCATAGAAACTGAAACCTGCTTCTCAGCTGTGTGCTGACTCTTGATTGTTCCTCTTTAGGTACAAAAATAATTACTTCAGTTTTGTTTCTATTCAGCTGGAGAAAGTTATGTTTATTTGGTTGATGCATTGATTTAGGTTTTGAATGAGTTCAAAGTCACCTGGTGACATTGTAATGTAAAGCTGAGTATCATCCGCTTAGTTATGGTAGCTAATGTTATTGGTTGCTATAATCTGGCCTAGTGGGAGCATGTAGATATTAAATAAGAGGGACCCAAGGATGGAGCCCTGGGGCACTCCACATGTGATTTCTGTTCGTTCTTATGAAAAGTTTCCTATTGAAACAAAGAAGTCTCTGTTCTTTAGGTAGGACTCAAACCAGCCAAGTACTGTACCGAGTCCAACCCAGCTCTCCTGTCGCTCTAATAGTATTTCATGATCAACAGTGTCAAATGCTGACACTGTTGATCATGACACTGACACTTAGGTCAAACAGAACCAGCACTGTGGTTCTACCACAGTCTGTATTTATGCGGATGTCATTGAAAACTTTGACTAGGGCATTCTCAGTGCTGTGGTGAGAACGGAAACCAGACTGAAAAACATCAAAACGGTTTATCATTGTCAGGAGGCTATCTAATTGGTGAAACACAGCTTTTTTCAATGATCTTGCAGATGAATGGAAGATTTGCGATCGGCCTGTAGTTCTGCATTAACATGTTGTCCAGATTCTTCTTCTTTAGTAGTCGTTTAATAACTGCTGTCTTCAACGCCTGGGGAAGAGACCTTATAACAGGGATGAGTTCACTATTTGAGCCAGATCAGACTCAATGACAGGAAGAACTTTCTTTAGAAAAGCTGTGGGTAGGATTTCAAGGCTGCAAGAGGAGGAGTTTAATTGGATAATGATTTTTTTCAAGATTGGTTTGGTTTAATTTGTGGAATTTAGACATTTTCTCCACATTGGTGTTGATTGGGGATGGCAGTGGGTTCGGTTTTGAGGTACAGATTGACCATAAGACGCCGCATAATTAAAAGACACCTAGGCGGACATTTTATTGTATTGCTTTTTCCATTTTCATTAAGTTTAAAAAAAAATAATAATTATTTTTATGTGTCCTGTCTGGCAGTGTGGAGCTCAGAATTGGTGTCTGAGTACCAAGTAGAAGCCCAATAGATTTACTTTAACAAGTGGAGCACTACAGCTTTTGCTATAGTACTCCACTTGATATATATGTGTGAGAAATCTTTATTATGAATTGCTGTGGGTTTTATTTTCTGATGCTATGGACACAGAGATGAAAAAAAAGGGGAAGAAAGAAAGAAATAAGATGAAGAAGAGAGGTAGGAAACAAAAAGTCAAGAGAGAGGGTGAGTTGAAAATACAAGAGAGGAAAGGGAACAAAGAAAACAGAAGAAAACATAGAAGTCTGCCTCCATACCCACAAGACGGAAGAGAGAGAGGAAAAAACAAAACATAAAACGAAAAAGGAACATCGACAAAACAAACATTGTGAACTAAGAACTAAACAACCACATCACACAAAATGGATTTAAAAATACAACAACGTCACTAAAAAGCTCATGGTATCGATTAATCAAGATCTAGTAATGATGACATATGCCCAAGAATGTCTCTGTAAACACCGGAAACCCCACACCTATGTGTGTGTGTGAGCATGCTGGTGCATTTAAGGTTTCTCCATAAGAGTGTTTTGATAGTTGGTGTGAGCAGGCATCAATCCGTCTCCCAGGAATCGATACAGACATGAAGAAGATCAGAGCCAAGACGTCCAAAGGACCCCCAGAGCCCCAGGCGGACCAGCGCAGGGCTGACCGCATCCCCCAAGAGTGGAGCAGAAGAGAACCCCAGGGGAACATCCAGCGGATACATTTTCATGAAGTTTGAACTCCAGTTGATGCTGATTCCCTGTGATCTGATGTAAACCAGGATTGTGGCTTGCTATGGTCTCCCAGTCACTATTTCAGTAAGAGCAAAAACATCCACTCACATCCATCCAAGTTTTTGTTTAATAGATATTAATCTAAAGTTTAATAATTTACTATAAATGAATACATTT
Source organism: Valencia hispanica (assembly GCA_963556495.2). Classification (NCBI taxonomy): domain Eukaryota; kingdom Metazoa; phylum Chordata; class Actinopteri; order Cyprinodontiformes; family Valenciidae; genus Valencia; species Valencia hispanica. Next base: position 21,762,161 of record OY747711.1, read on the forward strand.
AAGTAGTGCCCATGTATACAATGAAAAGGGATATTTGTTCTTCAAATTTTCAACGGCAAAAATCAATTAGGCATAAAAAGTAAAGTATGAATGAACTGCATTCTTGTTGTAGCCAAGGTTAAATAGGCAGCTAATGCTGCTCATTGGTGCTTACTGCAGGGTGGCCCCTCCCAGTAAAGGCCCCTAAAACTCCTCAAATCTCCTTTCTGTGACCAGTCTCTGTATGAATATTCATGAGCCCCTGATAGCCCTGGGACCTTGCACATTGTAGCAGGATAGCTGCAGCGGACTTAGCTGTTTTGACAGGGGCTCCCTCAAGCCAACAAATCCTGAAGAAACGACTCCAACTTTCACCCTCTCCTGCTCCTGGGGAGATCATGGCTGGGTTCCCAGGCATTAAAGGGCCTTTTCTGCTGGTGCTCCTGCAGCTTGTTCTCCTTTGCCTCTCTCAAGTAAGACCTTTTATATGTTTCTGTTCTTGTGCTTTGTCTTTACCTTTGGAATGAGTCTACAGAGGTGCAAGTGAGTGTTCTCACTTTGTATGCCAAATATCAATTTTTGCAAGCTTTTGAAATGAATTGTTAAGAGTATTTTATAAAACAAAATTATTTTTGGAGTCTGTCTAGTTAGAGAGTGATTCACTGAAAATGTCCTTTAGGAACTTTATTTGCTTTTAAGGTGAGGTATTCTCACAGAAGTATTGCTAAATCGCATTTCAGTTCAGGCAGGTGTATAGATTTCAGCTTGCATCATGCAATGAAGTGATGCACCTGTTCTTTCTTTTACAATACCTGTATGGTTGCAATTTCGTTACAAGAAAGGACAAAATTAGCAGAAACTTCCATGAAATATGTGCATAAACCTTCTTATTGTGTATAAATGACAATTTCACACAGAGGAATCAAGGACCCCCTGGCCCACCTGGACCCCCAGGAGTCCCAGGAATTGATGGCAAAGCTGTGAGTTGCTTAAGCTGAGTAAAAATATCCATATTTAGATTCAGATACTAACAGGGTTTCCAATTAGTCTTTGTTGACCAATCAAACTGGATGTCTGTTCTTTCAGGGGGAACGGGGGGTAGATGGCGAGGACGGTTTTCCTGTAACTATGAAATTTAATCATTTTCTAACCACCTATTGTTTCTTACAATTGTAAGTGAATCATTTGTGGGATCTTTGATCTCATAGGGCCCTAATGGGGATACAGGTAAACCGGGTTCTTCAGGATTACCTGGAATTCCTGGAAATGATGTGAGTAGTCTGTTTCATGTTTCATATAATAGCTTCTCACCACATTATTGGGCATGAGGAGGTCAACTTGCAATCTTTGAACTGGTGCTGTGGGTGTAACTACAAAGTGTTATCCTCCCACCAAAGTGATGGTGTTTTCACAAACTAAAGAAACAGGAAACCAAAGAAACATATATATGCAGGGTGTTATTGAAGGAAAATAGGGGCGGAAAATGTGAGGAATTTATTTAACAGGATTAATAAATTCAGAGCAGAACCAGGCCTGGATATAATTTTGTTAGATGGCAAGGTTAAGGAAACAGTATCCAACAAATGGCATACTTTAGTTGTTTAATGAATTGCAAAATAGACTATCAGAATTTACCTTAATTAATGGTTACGTTTTACAGAAATGCCTTATTAAATTCCTAGTTTACTGCTAAAATGAACACTTTGTCTATTAGAATCTAGTACCTATCTGGACAATACCTACCAGGATCCTAAAGACAATAACAGCTTTGTTTGGCCACTGCAGAGGCCACTATTAGTGTCTCCTGTTGAGAATCCTCAAACTGGTGTGGAATGACTTCTTTCAGTGCACTTGCTTGAAAAGATCCAGACAGGAATGCTACCCTGAACTGAACATTCTGAGAGTTTAGACATCTGATTTAGGGTAGATAATTTTCTGTACATATTATGTTAGGATGAAAACAGATGTGGTTTATGTGTTAAAAAAATGTTGTCATCTCATATCTCCATTAGGATTTTGATGGAAAAAGGGAAAATACATTTAAATAGCTTGGACATTTTCTATCTACATGTATTTAAAACATTTCTACTAATTTGCTTTCAAATGTGTAACTTTATCTGGATTTTTAAATTTTTATTTATTTATTTATTTATTTATTTATTTTTGCTCCAGGGTTTGACTGGCCCTGTTGGGGATCCTGGGCCTGACGGTCCCCTGGGACAGAAAGTGAGTGACCAATGAGCCTTTACTTTCCTACTTCGTAGGCTGTCAGTGAAACTTTGCCAAGCTGCTGTCCGGTCGTTTGACTTGGCAGCAAGGGTTGCAGTGCATAAACCAATTCCTCTTGACAAATGAGATATAATCCTGCAAGCCCTCTAAGTAATCCCTGTGAGGCATGAAGCTCCAACATTGCTCCTCATTAGGCTTAATATTGCAGGGTCAAGTATGCACAGCCTCAGTCATATGATTGTGCCGGTGGAATGTTAATTCTGACTGTCTGCAATTTTGCACAGCTTAATTTGACCCGCTCAGTATTTCTGGATGTCTCACTTCCTGCAGTATTTATGAATCAAATGTGTTTACTTCTTTTATTCAGGGTGAACCTGGAAAACCTGGACCTCGTGGAGCTGCTGTGAGTTAACATGTCAAATTCAAGAGTCAGAAGAACTATCTTTATAATCACGCGTCTTGTACAAAATCAATTTTCATACTGCAAATTTATCTTTAGGGTGTTGGGCCTGATGGACCCCCTGTAAGTAACTCATATATATCACATTATCAAAACAAACATTTATAATAAACAAAAAGGTCAATATTGTCTAATACATAAAATGTGCATTTAAACAGGGACCACCAGGGCCTGGAGGACTTCTGGGTGAAATGGGAAAAGTTGGACCGCCTGTAAGGGTTTTAAATTCTATAATGGCAAAACCAAAAAAGAACCAACTAAAATACACATAGGATCTATCTCATACAAAAGAAAAATATAATTTCATTTCATTCAACTCTTTGCTCTACACAATAATTCCTGTTGCACAGAAACGGCAAATAAAGATCCTAATTAACCCAACTTAGATCTACTTTCTGGAAAATGGACTGTAGTATCTGAAGCCTTATACATAAAAATTTTGCAACAAGTTTTACAGCAATTTCAAGTTAAACTTAAAATTGTTTTCTGATGAGGTAAAATATCCTGCATTACAACAGAATTCTGGGAGACATATAAACAAGGTGTAACCACACAAGGATGAACTTCTGTTCGGTGGCATGCTTGAAATATTTATGGAAACACAAGTAGTGACAACACGTCTATATGCAATGAAACACAATTTGTAAAGAGATATATTTAACCAACTTGGTTCTGTATTTTCCTGTCACACAAATGACATGGATTGAGCACTTAATTACCCACATATAACAGGGCTAAAAGCTAGAACTTATTCTTTTTATGGTACTTTGTAATGACTTTACTCTTGATTTTTATTTTGTTATCCCAGCTTCAACTTTTTAATGCACTTTAATAAATATACCTATGACAATCATAGCTATTGTTAGAATTTCTGGCTAGTAAATTCAGTGCTGTGGAATTTAAGTAGTTTGATTTTCTCAATATCTTTAAACTATCATAATAAGAGTCTGTAGATTACATATAAAACCTTTAAGTACAATTAAACTATTTTCTGAATGGTGAAATAACCTGTATCATTTGAATATTTAGTTGTCATACAAACAGTTTAGGAAGTCCCAATGGTTATAAAATGCACAGCTGTTATTAAGTGTAAATCAGATGGTGACTAAATAATTTAAACTGAAAATCACATTGTAAAGTAATAAGTGATAAGTAAATTGTGTGAATGCTTTTTGTGAGGTCTACAGCTGGGGAACCTTCAAAACAATCAATAATTTCATCTCATAATCTCATCTCTTTTGTTTGTTAATGTTCCTTTTAACGTATTTATGTTTTCTTTTTGTTTTTTTGTATCTTTTTTGCATAGGGGACAATGGGTGTGAGAGGGCCACAAGGACCCCGTGGACCAACAGGTCCCAGAGTAAGAGACAAAACATGTTTTATTTGACCATATTTTCATACACAGGTGCAACTAAAATAAAATGAATATTATCAAATACGTAATTCATTTCAGAAATTCAATTCAAAAAATTAATCTTGCACATCATTTTGATTAATCATACACATAATAATGTATTTCAAGTCATTACTTCTGGTCATTTTGAGGATTATGATTTACAACTGATGAAAACCTAAAATTCAGTTTCACAGAAAATTGGAATAATACATAAAATGGATTAAGAAGGGTTCGAGAATAGAAATGTTATGTTTTGGTCAAAACAATCATGGAAAGACTGACTTCCAGCTGTTTCCAGAGAGACAGTAATGTATATCTTTCATAATAATGGTGAACAGCAAAAGACCATTACTGAAGAAGCTGGTCGTTCACTGACTACTGTATTCAAGTATATTAATGGAAAATTGAGTGGAAGGAAAACATTTGGTGGAAAAGGATGAACAAGGAACATAAATAACAACATTCTTGAGAGAATTTTAACACAAAGCCAATTTAAGAGTTTGTGGGAGCTTTACAACGTGTGGAAGAGCTGGAGTCAGTACTTCAAGAGTTGCCACACACAGACAACCCAAGATACAGGCTACAAGTGTTGCCTTTCTTGTTATCAGAAACCAGACATAACCTCAGAAATATCTTTCCGTGATCAAGATTTTTTTTTTTTGAACTTTTACTTACTAGCCAACATAGGTTTGTGTATGATGAAATCAAGGTCCCAGGGTTAGGAGGGAGAGTGGAGATGCTCAGAATCAACGTTGATTGAAGATTCCACAGGCAGTGACGATTTAGGGAGCAGTGCAATCTGGTGGTGTTCTTTGTTTGATTAAGTTAGGAAATTTAAGAGCACTTCATAGTTTCTCTGCTGGCGTCTGCAAAAAGTGCCAATACCTGCTAAATGAAAGGACAGGATGTTTCAGCTCAGCTGAAACATGTTGCACTGCACTCAGAGATATAGATTTTTCAATAAAGCCTCTCAAGATGATGCACAAATTTATACACTGAGCTACAATTCCCCCAAAAAATTCTCACCAGATATATGTTTTAAATGTTCCTTAGTAATAATCTAATTTGCTGGGAAACTGAAACTGGAGTTTTCACTAGCTCTAACCCATAGTTACCAAAATTACAGTTAATTACTGAAAAATATGAACTTTCGATTATATTTGATTATATTTGAATTTGTTGACAGTATCTACATAATTCTCAGGGAAAGTAGCGAGATGCAAGCGTAAGACAAACACAAGAGCTTGTTTCAGGTGCTCGAGTATTAAGCTCATGCATCTAGATATGTGATTCCTGTGTGGGTTTTTGTTAATGCAACTGTAAAAAAAAGCAGGTTCAAATATCTAGACAGGTGTCTCAGTTTGCTTCTGGTTATGAACATTTCTTCTCTACAACAGTATAGCAATGGATGTGTTCAGTAAAAATGTACAAATAAGGAGCAGGGTCCCTTTTATATCCTGTCCATTTTTTTGAACATTCAAGATTGTTTTCTACCATCAAGTCAAGTCAGCTTTATTTGTCATTTATGCTATATATTCCAGACATACAGCATAACTGAAATTGCTGTCCTCTCTGACTTACAGTGCAACAAGAAAACACAAAGAAAAAGAATACAAAGAAAATGAAAATATACTATAACAATTAAACAGAAGTATACTGATCATAAATAAGTGATAGAAAAATATGTAAATGTACATCATGTCAGTGTTTTATGAATATATATCTTGAAACCCATTTAAGTCACAGCTGGTATGATCTTACTGCTTGTGGCGTGTAATTGGTAATGATACGCTGATGATGTTGATGGTGGCAAAATCATAACTCTTTTTCTCACTTTCAGGGTGCAGCTGGAATGCTTGGTACTTCTGACCTGGTACTTGAATTGCCTCATACAAAAGCATGTACATGTAATTTCTTTGCACATGATACCAGGAGTAGTGACTGACTGACTTATTTTCGCATTTAGTGTCCAAACTCTTGTCCACCTGGTACCCCTGGGCATCCTGGCCTACCTGGTATGAAGGTAAGTTTGTTTGATTCTCTTCTAAAACCGATCCATCTAAAATCATTACCTGTGTAATCAATGCTCTGTTTCTTTCTTGAATGTTTCCAGGGTCACAAAGGTGTGAAAGGTGAAGCAGGAGAACCTGGGAAGCAGGGACACAAGGTAAAAACAATGCTTACTTCAGAGAAAAGGGTTGAAATTTCTCATTATTTACAAATTAATTCAATTGCATAATTTTCCCCCTAGAAAGTGCAAATTCCTCAAAAAGTGTCAGCATTGTTACATATTGAAAAAACAAATGTGCATCTTCACAAATGATTAAAGGCCTTTCTGATCCTTTTTAGAAACATTTAACACATGCTGCCTTATTTGAAACAGCAGGGATGCAAGCATTTGTATAATTCCTCTGACTTTTTGTAATTCAGAAAGGATGATTTATTTATAATGATGTTCACGCACGACAATACTCACCTGTTAATGTTCCTCTGCACCATATAAATGGAAATGAGTCTGGTCCCAGCTTCTCTTATGTCATGCATGCTGGAATACGATTTACTGTCAGTCGACTCTCCCACTCCGATGCAATTTTCCTTATTGCTTTTCACATATACGAAGATTTGCTGAATATGTATAACAACCAAGAACACACACCAGCTGTTTACATGTATAGATATATTATTCACATAGAGAACAATATTAAGATGTATTTACAGTGTTGTGAAATAGTATTTGCCCCCTACAGATTTTTGTTGGTTTTACTTCTTAGTCACAAATAAATGCTCCAGATCATTAAGCAAATGTTAATACTGGACAGAGTTAATAACTAGAGAAAAAAAAAAAAAATGTAGTGTTAACATAACGATTTCATTTCTCAAAAGAGAAAATGTGAAAATGCGATCATAAAAACACACAGAATCTGTCTGACAACATAAAGTAGGCTAAAAGATCTAAAAAAGCAGCACATCATGATGTTGATCATACTGGAAAGGATTACCAAGCAATTTCTAAGACTCTGGGACTCCAGTGGACCACAATGATAGCCATTAGCCACAAATGGATAAAATACGAAAAAGTGGTGATCCTTCCCAGAAGAGGCCTGTCTACCATATATTACTCCAAGACTGCTTCGAATAATCATTCAAGAGGTCATAGAGAACCCAGTTGGGGTCATTGTTTATGACTCAAGAGTAAGAAATATTCTGTGGAAAAATGGCATCCACTGGAGTGTTCCAAAGTCAAACAAGGGTTTACCTAAAAAAAATCACAAAGGCCTATCTCACAACAGCTAAAAACCTCCCCATAATGACCTGCTTTCACTTTGGGGAAAATTTACTGTGGACTATGAGACTAAAGCAAAACCATTTTGAAGGTGTGCATCCTGGGTTCTCTATGACCTCTTGAATTCCCCCTTGGGGATTAATAAAGTATTTCTGATCCTGTGATATATGGAGAACAACTAACACAGCATTTCAGAAGAAGACCATCATACTGACTGTCAAATATGTGAATAGTAGTGTGAAGGTCTAAGGCTGTATTGCTGCTTCAGAACCTGGGCAACATGACCTCATTGATGAACCAATGAATTCTGCTCCCTACCAGAAAATCTTGAAGGAGACTGTTCATGACCTTAAACTTGGCTGCACTTGAGTTCTTACGCAGGACAATGATCCAAAAAACACCAGCAAATCTTCTTGGAGGTTACAAAGAAATCCAGAACAAAGTCTAAAGCACTGCAGGCCTCAGTTAAGCTCAAAGTTTATGCTGCCACTATAAGAAAGCGACTGGGCTAACTATCCTCTTGGCCACCCCAAAACTTCAAACCTTGATTAATTAGTTATTTTCTTGAAATATTAAAAGGTGGACTTAGATTTTTCCATCAGTAATAAGACAGACTGACAACTGTTTTAAAAATAAGTTGTTCTAGGTTGTTTTGGGATCTACTTAACAGGCTATATGCTCTTGAAATAATACTAGTAGGCTGACCAGACATGGAAAGGTTCACCATTGTTTTATAACTTCTCCATATGTAGTTAATGGGTCTCACTGTGGTTTGTTGGAGTCCCAAATCCTTAGAAATAGCCTCCGTCCTTACCCTTTGCAGACTGATAAACGTCAGTGACTTTGTTTCCTCTATGCTCTTTTTTTTGTGTGCATCAAGTGTTGCTTTGTCTATTTGGCAACTTTATGTTGCAGACAGGTTCTTTTGAAGTGATGTCTTGAGTATCTAGGTCTATTTATGTTTGGGTGTGAGCAGTGAAACTAACTTTAGCTTATTAAAAACATTTATTACTGTAAATTCATGATCCAACAAGGGGTGCTATTTCTTTTTCACGTATTGCCAGGTTGACTTGGATGTCTTTTTTCTTTAAATAAATAAAACCATTAGTGATGTGTCGGTCGCGAACAAAACAACTCTTAGAAGTGACCAACCGGAATCAAGGCCGTTTTTCTTCTGTTCAAGCTGCAGGGAGGGGGGTACAGACACAGATAACGCCACAACCCAGAAAGAAACGGGAGGGAGAGGAGAAAAAATCGCTACAGACAAAACGTGCTGAAAAAGTGAGAAAATGAGTGACAGCAGGTAGACGCATTTCAATTATATTGATTGTTCAGAAGGTCAGAGTGTAACATATGCAAAATTAAAATACCATATAGACAAATTATCTTAGCTTTTCTATGTTGTTTCACTGTAAATAGTTCAGCTTATAAATATTTTACATACAATGAGTTTGTTTTTGTACTTTAACATTTATTTTAGTAGCATTCTGTTGAATATAATAAGCCATATAAATACTTAATATGCTATACAATTATGTTTGTAGGTTAGTAATTCATTTTACACATATATTTACATTATTTTGGGTGATTAATTTAAGAAACAACAAATGTGAGGAGCTGTTAAGGAGCCGAAAGAACCAGTTCTTTTCAGTCAGTCCTCCTAAAAGAGCCGGAATTCCCATAATTAGAAACCATTATTTGAAAACTGAATTTCTGTATACACTCAGGTTACCTTTCTTTGTTATAAACCTTTTAGAGTGTGAGCAAAATGGAGATAAAACTGAAGGTTGCAATATCGTACTTTTTGCAATATTGCTTGAAATGCTCTTCACATACTGATGACAACGAATAAATTAGGTGTTTTGTCAAAAAACATATATAATTACCTCTAAAGTGTACAATCTTGGAAAAACCTCATCCAATTGTCTTGAGCGGCCTGTTCAAGACGACTGGCTCCTGATCCATCCATCAAACTGCCCTTTCACTGCCCCTCCCCTACTGCGCGTCCCCCTCTTTGTGCACAAGTTGTGCGTTCTCGGCAGTAAAGAGCAGTAAACAGGAAGTGAATGCGAAACCAGAGCTGGGTTTGCTATTTTAGCTTCCATACTAAATGTGTATATGTTTACGTAGGTGGGCTATGTTAGGAAGTTTGGGGGGAAATATGCCAACGGGTCAAAAACTAGTGGTGGGCAAGTGAAGCCTCATGAAGCACTGAGACTTTCCTAACAATTGTGCTGAAAAAGACTAAAAGCTTCAAGACTTTAGTGACGGTGACATCTGGTGGACAACTAAAGCCATAGCAATCTCTAAAGAGCATGACTGAAGCACTGACACTGTTTCAATCCCATGACAGCAATAAAAGTTCAGAATTCATACCAAATAGGGATTATATCATCATTACAATAAAATATGCAGATGTTTCCCCCCCCCCATACTCTAAAACACATTCCAGATTAACCCAAATAATAAATGCAAATTATATTAAGGGTTAAATGTTGGTTAAGAGTTTAGTTCAAGCTTTGAGCTTTATTTAAAAACTGTACTAAAAGTCCCTAACAGGATTAGAGATCCTTCCTACTTTGCAAATGATATGATGTTTTGAATTCAGAAACATCGTTTTTTTCATGTGAAGTGATTTGGAGGAAAACCTTTAAAGATAATGCTTTGTCATTTGGGGACATGTATGGTGACTTGGAATGATTGTTCACAGAAGCAGACAAGTTATTTGTCTTTACAGGTTTTTATTGAGGAATATATTTTTTTCCGCTGTTGCAGGCTTTAGTCGGCTCTTCTTCTGGCCATGAAACTTGCCAAAATACTCTCACTCTTACTCGCCAAATCTCTGTCACCTCACAACCCCATTTTGAAGCATAATGATGCATCTTATAAAGCTGATATGATACCAAACCATTCAAATCACACACTGAAAGACTATGAGCCAATGAAAAGCTTTGAAACATTTTGAAGCAATGAAGCGCGAAGCGAAACAGCAATGACGTTGGTCAAGTCACACTGGTGTTTTGATACAAGCTCCGACAGCGTTTCGAATCCCTCTGCTTCCGGAAGAGCGAAACAAGCTCCAAAGCCTCTGTAGCATTTGCCCATCACTATCAAACATGTAAAACTGTATTTGCAAAGGCTATGGTCAAAGAAAAAGCTAATGAAGAGCGGAACAAGAGAAGAGCAGAGTGTGTTTCGGTGCTGCATTGAAGCTATGGTGTCAGCAGATGGAACAGAAAGCTGCAAACTGATGCCATGGAGGCTCTATAACTCATTAACTGCCAGGCATACTTCTGTGTACTCCTTTAGGGGATTGTGAATGACAGGGCCCGCTTCATCGACATCTTTGCTCGACCAGCAGGCAGGGTGAATGATGCCAGAATGCTGATGAGTTCCACCTTCTACACACAATGGCCAGGCCTTCTTATTTATCAAAACTCCAAAATGTGTTAATGGGGCTCTTTGGTGGAAGACCTTGAGCACAATCTGAAGATCAGCCAGGGGAGGGTCATTGTGGAGAATGCCTTTTAATGGAGGCGTCTATGTGACCTACTGAACACCCGCATTGACATATATATATATATATATATATATATATATATATATTATATATATATATATATATATATATATATATATATATATATATATATATATATATATATATATATATATATATATATATATATATAATTACTAGTATTACTATATTACTATATATATACTATATAATTAACTTTAAACAACAATCACATTTGTTGTTTCTTGATAATGTCAGATTTTTTTACCTGTGAATGAGCCATGAAACTCTTAGCCGATTGAAGCTGCACAGTGCTAGTCCACGCATGAATCCTCGTGGAACAAGCATTGCGCGTTCCTTTATTTCGGAGGCGTGGCTTAGGGAGGGAGCCTGAAGAAACAGTCAATGAGTTTGACTGTTGTTTTTTTCAAAATACAGCTTGCTGAACAGCTTTTCCAAGATCTCCTACCCCACCTTTTATCCTCTCCATACACTACAGAAACAGATGGGACACCCTACCCCTAAGTAACACAGGGTCAATATGTAAAAACTTGGGGCAACAGTCCTTGACACTAATGTTATTTATTAATGGACAGCCTTTTAATAATAGTTGTATATCTACTTGTTAAAATTCACTCTTTCCCCTTCTTTCATTTCTTTAACATTCCTTTTTTTTATTTGCAAATAAAAGAAAAAAATTCTTATTAAAGATGCATTATTTGATATATTTGTTAAAACAAAGCAGTTTGTGTAATCTTTAGTCAGTTTTTCCATGTCCTGACGATACGATTGACTTTAGTATTTTTTGCCGCGGTGGTATGTAGGGGTTGCAATTCCCATCCGAACAGAAAAACCAGGTGTGCGTGTGGGAGAGCGCAAGCCATGATGTAACGACACATGTCCGCACCAACGTATGTGTGCGTTCATGAGGAGGTGGTAATAATGCTCCCTCAGTTAGCCACTAGATAAGCTAAGCTAAGCTAGCGGCTTGAAACATACATTTATTACCTCGTCTGTGGACATTTTGTCCATAACATTAGAAGAGAAGAGAGTAGTGAAGCGTTTCGCTCACGCACGAATGAGCACACACTTGAACGTCACAAGAGTGGATTTTGTTAACTGCAGTTCATCTAACAGTCACATTGTAGCAGCACTCTCAACAAACTCTGCAGAGCAGCTTTAACAACAGAAAAAGAGCACAACTCCTGTCATGAAGCACGATCGGATCAAATGTGAGAGTTTCCTCTTGTTTATCTCCAAGGCAGAATAGAGAATTATTTGTAATGTTGATTTTCCTTTGGAACAATTCATCTAGCAATTTGAATTTCAAGGTTTTTTCACTCGTGCAATAAAAATGGGTATGAGACCCCATTTTAGAGTGGCAGCCTTGCTTTCTAATTAACACACAGCAAATAAGGTCAACATTTAGTTGGAAAAGAGACTGATGGAGCGTCAGTCCTAATCAGACTTGAGGGCTCACTCTTAGTTAGGGCTGCTGCTGCTCAGTGTTTCCTCTTGTTAAGGGCATGCTGTTATAGGTCTGTTGTTCTCTTTATTTTTTTGTTTTCTCAGGGTGAGGAAGGAGACCAGGGAGGTCCAGGAGATGTTGGGTCCCAGGGTCCGACGGTAAGATACTTTTTCTATTACATGATAATAGGTGGTATTTACTTTTTGAGTCAGAGTTAAGTCTTATATCTGTGCCAGTCTCGTTATCTCCCAACTGATGCACCTGTTTGTCCAAAATATCATTTTAGGGACCACAGGGAATACGTGGAGCTACGGGAATGATGGGCCCCAAGGGAGAGATGGTGAGACTTTTGAATAACATTTAGGGAAGTTGTGCTTGTCATCTTTCTGAATTATTTCCTATTATGTAATTACCCTTATCAAAAAATAATGTTTTGTGGCAGGGAGGTCGGGGTCCTGACGGAGATCCAGGTCCACAGGGAGTTGCAGGGGCAACTGTAAGCTTGTCAGTCAGAACATATTTATGTAGACATGTGTCAGTGGTGTATTACATATTTAGACCTTTTATTTCAGGGGGACAGGGGTCAAAGAGGAGTAATGGGCGAGCCTGGGATTAAAGGTGAAATGGTCAGTGGGTAAACCTCATCATCACAGACATTAAAAAAATTAGAGATACAAGATAGTTATAAAAACCTGGGCTTTGTTTGTCTTTTAGGGTTTTCTCGGGCGAAGGGGGATCACAGGGCTTCCAGGTCCTAAAGGAGAAGCTGTGAGTCTTTGATCATTGCTGAATAATCCTTCACTCTCTGATAGAATGTCCTAAAATATCACATTTTAATGTATTCTCTTTACAATCAGGGATTACCTGGTGTTGACGGGCGTGAGGGTATTCCTGGGCTGCCGGGAGCAAAGGTAGATTGATTTGCACTGTTTCACTGATAATTTAAAATGCCTCGGTCATTCACATGAAGTTATTGCTTAGATCTTTTTTATACATTCTGAAGCTGTGGTAGCTTAGGCTTTTCCCTATCTGTTTCTCCACAGGGAAACATTGGCAAGCCAGGCGTTCCTGGAGAGATTGGAGTTCAGGGGCTTCCTGTGAGTATGACCCTTGACCTCAAACTGTTGTGGTTGACTGTAATTGGACTGAAGCCGTTTCACTCCTGCCTTGAAGTGACATAAAGTTCTCTATAAAATACTTTAGCTTCTTTCCTTCTTGAATAGCACAACATTCAGAGCCAAGCCTCTGACACGGTGATTAGCTGATACAAAAAAGTATACATAGCCTTTTGATTTGTCAATAAAGAGAATTAATGACAAGCAGCTTGCAAAATAACTGAGAGAAACAGCCTCTTGAAATGTTGTATATTACAGCTCTTTACAAAAGTAGTATATTGTAATTTTGTTCAGAAGCTTCAATGCATTTTTTTAGGATTTTATGCAATCTAACACAAACCAGTGGCGTGTATTTGTTTGCAGCCTCCTTTACTCCAATACCATCCATCCATCCATCCATCCATCCATCCATCCATCCATCCATCCATCCATCCATCCATCCATCCATTATCTTTACCCGTCCATCCTATGCAGGGTTGAGGGGGCTGGTGCCTATCTCCAGCAGTCATGGAGTGAGAGGCGGTGTACACCCTGGACAGGTCGCCAGTCCATTGCAGTACTCCAATACTATTAAATATAATCTAGTACAGCAAACAGAGCATTGTGGAGGCCAAAGGAGACTGAAATAAAGCAACATTTTGGGGAAGTTTAAAGCAGCTTTATATTATAAAACAGTACTCCACGCTCTGAACACCTCACAAAGATCTGCTAAATCCATCATCCAAAAAGATATAGTGGGAACAACCCCTAATCTATCACGACAGCACAGAATTAATGAGAGGAGTTGCCAAGAGGCCTCTTGGTAACTCTAGGGGAGCTGCAGACATCCACTGCTCAGGTCTGACAAACTGTAATATGGGACAACTATTAGTTGTGCATTGGCATTTAGGGAAGAGCTGCTAGAAGAAAGCAACATTTGAAAGACTGCCATAAGAAGTTCAGCTTACAGTATGTGGTTCCATATGCAATGTAAAGAAACAGCAAATATATGGAAGAATGTGCTCTGGAAAGAGGATACCAAAATGAAACTATTGGGGCTACAAGCAAAATGCTAAGAGTGGCAGAAATCTAATGCTGCACATCCAGAACACATAATCCCTCACTTTGAAACATAGTGGTGACAGCATCATGGTATGCAGAGTTTTGAAGAAAATCTGTTAGAGATGGCAAAAGACTTGAAGACAGTGGTAGAGGTTTACCTTTAATGACCTTACATATAAAGTCAGAGCTACAATGGAAGAGTTGGCTAAGGGGACTGAGTATACTCTTCAGGTTTTTGTTTGTATTTGATTTTGAAAAAAAGGTATAACTTTCCTTCTACTTCAAAATCATGCATTCTCTTGTGCTGTCCAATTACAAATATCCAAATAAAAAAGATTTGTGTGTTTATGGTTATAGAATGGCATAATGTAGAAAGATTCTGGGTTTATGAATAATTTTTTAAAACTTACTTTATCGTGGAAGTGCAGGTTGTTTTTCGTGTAATGTCATCTGTTTCACTGACACTGCACTTCTCATTTGTTGGGTGAAAATGAATTTTGAAAAATTTCATGGCTTGCTTTCTGTTTTCAGGGTTTGCCTGGAACACCTGGACCAAAAGGCTTGAGTGGCCCCAAGGTTAATCACTCTATCAATTTATACCAAATTTTTTTTAAATCAAAAACATGAAAGCTGACATCTTTATCTCTAATCAGGGAGATTCTGGGAAGCCTGGGTTTCCTGGGACGCTGGGATCCACTGGAAAACAAGTAAGTGTGAGCGGAAACATTCTGAAACTCCAGCATGGTTAGTCTTTTTTGTTATTTCACTGCACAATTTACTGTCACACTACAGGGTGAAAGGGGAGAGCAGGGAGAGGTGGGACCTGCTGGACCCATCGGTGAGCCTGTAAGTGTTTCTTCGTGATTCACCTTCAACCATTTAGTGAAGAACGCAATGAAATCAACTGGGCTTCTTTGGATTAAAACACCTTTACCTACTTGCTGTTTTATTTATTACACTTGCATGTTTCAGAACTTTTCCCCCCAAATAAACGTAACAATAGCCTTTTTATTTGACCATTTATGACTCAAACATCCCCTGATGAGCATACTGACACCTTGTCAGCTCACAGTGGGTGCACCTATAAGCCTGTATCCAATTTTTTCTATTTTCTGTCGGGCCGGATTTTCCCGCGCTGTCTGCGGATGTGACGTCAAGCGCGTTCACGTTAAATGTTTCAGATCACTCTGCCACCAACGCTAGTCAGCACTCGCAAGCAGTTCAATGGATTGTGCGAATACACAGAAGAGACCAAGGACAACTTTGACACCAACAGTAACTCCACATAAGACTAAAAAGGTTCAAGCCCCTTTAAGGGAAAAAAAGTTATCCCAACTTACCTGACCTGAGAAAATCATGATTAATGTATTGACAATATTTTGGACAGTTGAGTTCAATTTAACACAGGCCTGATTACTGCCAGACCAGGACAATGAGGAAATCTCTTAGATATAATCTATTTGACAACATGAAGTAAGCTTAAAGATATTTAAAAAAATATCCCAATTTAAAGAAATTCAATAACAGATAAGAAAGGAAGTCATCGATATCATTCTGGAAATGGTCACAAAACCAGAGCCAGCCTACCAAAATTACTCCAAGAGCTCATCAAGGACTCATGCATGAGGTCACATAAGAACCCAGAACAAGTAAAGAATGATAGAAAATAAATTGAATTTTGACACTTATTACAGGCTAAAAACACAAAGTGCTTTACAATTATAGTGAGAATGACACACATATCGAAAAATTTAAAACATGACACAAACTATTTAAATAAAACCATTGCAGTCAAAGTGATGTAAAAGAGTAATCATCATTTGAAAACTACATTTTATATTCACTAAGGTGATAAAGGTCTAGAATTGTTTTATGTTTGATGATCTAAAACATTTAAGTGTAACACAATTCAAAACTCATATTCAGTTATTGGTTTAAACCTTTGGCTATAACTGGATTTGATTTGGGCCTGTTTGACTTGTAAGGTGGCTTGAGATGGAATTTGATGTGATCTGGGTATGTATAAGTAAATCTTAACTGAACTGAGTTAATCCGTAAGATTTATTTATTTATTTTCATGCATTGAACTTAACTTCTCTTGACCCACTCAGTGTGTTCTCATTTTATTCATAGGGAGACATTGGAGAGCCAGGTCCTGTAGGTCCAGCTGGCAAGCCAGGTGCAAGGGTGAGTTATAAAACACAAGCTGAAGAACATAAATAGATAACTAGATTTACATGTTTTATTTTAGATAATAAATTACAATTTATCTTTATATTTATGTGTATACATATGCATACATATCTTTATATTGCATATTTCTACATTCTTGCAACATCTTTCGGCAACAGGAACCATTCAAAAACTGTTCCTATAGAAAATCAGTAGAAAGGTTCATAGCTTCTCACACATTCCTGATACCTTAGATGAAGGAAATTTAAAAGAAGAAAACATTGGGGAGTCTGGAGTGCAGATCGTTGTTTCTCTGGAATTTCTCAGAGAATACTCTGAGCCTGGATCTCACATGAGGTCTATTTTCACAGTAAGGGGAGACTAAGCAGCAGGCTGAAAGAGCTCTCTGTTTCCTCAGCATTCCTCTGTTGCTCATTGATCAAAGGCAGAGTGGCACACAAAAACATACCTGAGAAACTACTAATCCTATAGTTTAACTAATGTTCACCCTGAGCTCAGCGTGGGTAAATGACACAAAGCAAACTTCACTTTGTTTGGTTGTTAAAGCAGCTTCAGGATCTAGTCCCTTTTTTCCCCTCTGGTTGTAATATTTCAATCTTGCTGATTTCCTTCTACTATTAAATGTTTATGCTTTTTTATTAAAGGGACCAAAAGGTGATCCTGGTCTTCCTGGTCTCCCAGGGCCTCCCGGCCTTCCTGGCGTGAAGGGAGAAAGGGTAAAAAATTAGGACATTTTCATTAAAGAGTAACTGTTCAACACCAGTCAGCCAATCAGAACATAAATAAAACCTTATCTTCTGAATTTTGACTTTTGCATTTTGGTTTAATTGTGTAATACCTTCAAAATGGTCATTACAGGGCGAGCGTGGAGGAGCAGGACCCAAAGGAGAACAAGTATAAAACACAACTCCAAATAACAAAGTATTTAAATAAAAACAGGTCTGCTTTACATAGATTAATACACAAACTTTGTTTTGACAGGGAGCCCAAGGTGATGAGGGAAATCCTGGAGAGAGAGGAGAAGTTGTAAGTTCTTACCTGACCACAAACAGCAATCAGATTGCTTTTGGTTGCAATAGAGCACATTATTAAGCATGTCAATGATATCATAGGGCGATGCTGGAGAATCTGGACCAAATGGAGAGGTGAGTCCCTGTTTCATTATATGCCAAGTTATCAATAAAGATTAGCTGTTCTGTAATATTTATGTGGTCATATAATTATTTGCTTGCAGGCTGGTATTCCTGGTGAACCTGGCAAAAGGGGTCCTGAGGGAAGTCGAGGCCAGCCTGGCATCGAGGGCCCTCCTGGCACACCTGGACCACGTGGCATGCAGGGGAACAGAGGTCCACGTGGGGTCCGAGGGTCTCAGGGACCTGCGGTAGGGCAGAAATGGAAAACACAAGTGTCATAGAAAATAACACCGAAGTCATGAGGAAGTTTTCTCTTCAGAGAGGTGTCTCTGAAGCCTAGAGGATCTGATGATTCTGAATTCTTCTGAATTAGAAGTTTAATAAACAATAAATTCATAGGTCTGGATTAATCTGCTTATATATTATATTTCTTTTTATCAAAGATATGACCAAATCTAGTGAAATTTTCAAATATCTATGCAATGCTTTCACAATGTATTTCAAATTCAATTCAATTCAAAAAGACTTTATTGATCCCAGAGGGAAATTAAGTGTTGGTATAGCTCATATAATTAATTCTTTAAGGAGTTGTTGTAGATGATGATGGCTGTGGGCAGGAAGGATTTGCTATAGCGGTCTGTATTGCAGCGAAACTGAAGAAGCCTCCGACTGAAGACGCTCTGTTGTTGTAGGACAGTCTCATGAAGAGGATGCTCAGGGTTGTCCATAATTTTTTTGATTTTATGAAGAATCCTTCTTTGCATTATCCAGTCGGTATAAATAAGCGACTCTTTTACACTGTTACATGTGTGACTTGGTTGGTTGTATTAGAATTTTTTTCATTATTATAATTGAAGAATTGAAAAAGTTAGATATAACTGAAGTTAAATCAATTTTAAAAATTGACCATCACAATTGTGGTAAACAAGATTTTAACATATTTGATATCTTTAAGAGTTTGACATATTACATATAAATTTTCTGTATTTTGTAATCTACAATGTTTTTCACATTTAGTGAGAACTCTGGAAGAGATTAGCAAAAAACACTTAAAAGGGAACCCAGCAGCAGCATATTCACACAAAAAAATTGTGAAAAATCCAAACTTTTTTTTCCCCAAGTTGAACATAAAATGTTTATTGTTTAATTGTCTTAATGCATACTTTTATTTCTTTGTTGATTCAAGAGTATAAGAAAGTATAGCTTGTAATGAATGAGTCCTTTTTTTCCTGGGGTATAAATACGATGTGACACAGACATCCATTTCTTTTATTGAGCCCTTAAAATGGGAAAGACAAGAGAACTTAACCTCTTAGCAAGGCAGATGTGAGTTGATCTTCATAAGTAGAAAGTAGTTTCAAGATAACAGTTACTTCATCTAAGCAACTAGAACTGTGATGAAGGCTGAATACGTAAATAATTTTTCAAAGCTCAAGGTTTGAACACTGCAGTTAGTTTTCTGCGTGGTATCATGATGCTGCAATAAAAGATGCATTTATTTTAATTTATTTTTATGCATCTTTAACAGGGGTGGCAGTAAATGTGACGGGTGCAGTGAGGAATTACCCGAAGTAAATTACATTTAATATTTTTTTTCTTTTAAACCATGGGTTCTCAAACTTCATATTAAGATGTCTAAATCTCATTTCCAGATGAGGGTGAAGGTGTACAACAGCGACTGTAATACAGTGGTAGAGTAGTCAGCCTGCAACCCAGAAATCTTGGGTTTAATTCCTGCTGCCGCCATTGGTGCGATATGGCAGCCTTGGTTCTGTCATTCTGCCTCAGGGCAGCTGTGGCTACAATTGTAGCTTTCTTCCACCAGTGTGTGAGAGTGAATTAATAATGGAGTTGTAAAGTGCTTTGAGGGTCTCAAAAAATGCTATATAAATGCAAACCATTATTATTAAAAGATCAATATAAATTTGCTTGCAACACACTAGTTTATGTATTCATCCTTTGTGTCACCAATTGTTTGTAATCCTGATCTACTGTTACTTTTCACAGAAAATCATGAGTTTTTTTTTGTGTTTTTTTTAAATCTCAAACTGGATCCACTTTAATACTTTTTATGCCTCAACAAATTAGTTTAAAGTGCAACAAGACTTACAGATACCCATACTTATAGGAAACATGACACTGTCTGCCTTCTGTTGGGCTATACTAAACTAGTTTAAAGCTAATGCTTTTCCATATTCATTAAATGCATCACAATTAAGATGCTCCACCATTTCGAGTCTATAAAAACATCAACACCTTTTTGAGTTGAATAATAATCAGATTATTTTTATATGCAAATTCATTAAAGCACAGAGGACGATAATCTTGTAATTCCTTCATCTTTTGTTGGATTCAAAACATTCACTTCCATTAAAGACTATGCAGCACCTTTTTCCCCTATTTGCTGTAATAGCTTTTTTTAAAGAAAAATACCCATCTAAATCAACAGTTCAAACCTAAATAAAAACTGGAAATAAATATCTGCCGGAAAAGTCCTGATTGGTACGTCTCGATTTTCCCCACTATGTTTTCCATTTCAAATCTGTTTTTTTAACAGAACCTTTCAGATGAATTCTGCCTGCAGGTCCTGTAACTCAAGCAGACAAATCTTTGTAAGCAAAGAGATGAACATACAGCACAAAATCTAAAGAGTTATTCCAACTTCCTTAATAATTCACGAAAGATTGGTATTTTGACACCTTCTGTAAAGTGACTGTGACATGATGAACAGTGTTCAGGAATTCTCCAACCTATAGCTCCACTTTCATCCTTCACCAGTATATAAAGGATAAGTAACACTTTGGGGTAGAAGCGATAGGTTTATCTCACATTGAAAAGCACTGGGGCGAATTCAAAGCATACAGTACAGTAGTTTGAAACAACAGGGATTAAATCAAACTTTGTTTAAAATGATTCGTCTCGCACTTGGTTTGACTTGCCTGCAGCCAAAATAACTCCATGCTTCCTTATCAGCATCAGCTGAATGGTGTAAAATATGTGAAATGTTGGGTTTTTAACAGTTGTACTTTGAATGAAAGGACAAAAAGTGTTCATTTTCTGTTAATAATGAGAAATAGAATTAATGTTCTCCACCCATCTAGTTTTTCAGTTAAAGCAAGTGATCAAACAGTATCAAAGCCTGTGCATAAATGTTTTTGTCATAGTGTTGAAAACAATTTGGATATTGTTTCCTTTAAAGGGTAAGGAGCCAAGCGATCAGCACATCAAGCAAGTTTGCATGCGAGTTATGCAAGGTAAGAAAAGCAACGCTTTTGACCCCATTTATTATTCCCTTGTGTCCCATTTCATGTCTGTAATGTTTCTAATTACCACACTTTAAGCATTGTTTTATTGATGAGGGCTGTTGCTGGATCGGCTTTTGTTCAAAAAAATCTGAGGGTCTTAAAACAAAACAATGAAATAAGCTTCAACCTTTGTTCATGTGATGGATGAAAGCATCCTTCTCCGAGCCCTTCGAAATGTTTCACTGAAGTCACAACATCTGATCTCTTCATTCTTCTGCTCTTACATCTTCACAACTCATCTCCTGCTCTCATGACTTTTTTATACCCGCCGTGTTGAAAAATTAATTTCACCTCTAGGAGACCTGTTCTTCCCTGCTCCAAGCAAAGTCAGCCTGGAAAATGAAATCTTAAAAGAAGCAGTCAAGCTGCTGCTGCGTGAATTTCCTTCAGACACCAGAAAGCTGAAATCTAGATAAAAAGATAAAAGGCACAGGAGATTCATTTTAGTTCGTTGGCGCTAAGGACATAAATATCCTGTTACATATAGCTGTAAATAAAGAATATTATCTCTGTTTGGCTTAACTTAGTGATGTTAATTTAGAAAAAGGCTGAACAGCAGAAGGAGCTCAAGGGATATTTTGACCAAGGTTTCACCTCACTTAAATTCAGTGTTCAAGACGTACAGGAGATGTTGCATAATCTCCACAACATGGATTGCTTTGAGCTGTCAGAAAAAAGCCATTTGATCTTGATGCATTATTCATTATGATATGTTATGTTCTTAAAGATCCATTCATAGCTATGAGCTGTGCAGGAGCTTTCATGCTGATAATCGTCTTTTTTCTTTTGTGCCTCAACAGAACAGCTGGCTCAGTTAGCTGCTAGTTTGAGGAGGCCAGAGTCTGGTGTTGCAGGTTTACCAGGAAAGCCTGGTCCTCCTGGACCTCCAGGATCCCCAGGAGACAATGGTTTTCCAGGGCATGCTGGAGCAAGAGGCCTTCCAGGACTCAAAGGGCCACCAGGGCCAATGGGAAATAAAGGTCCCAAAGGTACTAATTGTTTTGACTGTATTCTTTTTATAAAGGTAAAACTTGGCAAAACTAGGCGTGAAACAGTGGAACAACTGCTTTTAATATTATACTACAGGTGAAATAGGAGACAGAGGGTCCAGAGGGCCCACTGTCCGAGGACCTAAAGGCCAGTCAGGACCTCCTGGGCTTCCGGGTGAGTACCAAATATATTTTGTTCCAGTTCATTCTTTAGGTCAGTCAGATTGGATGAAGAATGTAAATCTTAATTAGATTTACGTCAGGACTTTGACTAGGCAGTTTTAACACATGCATTTTCTTAGATCTAAACCATTCCATTTTGGTCTCATCTGACCAGAGCACCTTCTTCTAGCTTTATACTTTAAATTAGACTTCTACTGGCTTGTATGACTAATAGTTGTTCTAAGCACTGAGGTATAAACCTCTACAGCTCCTCCAGAGTTACCAGGAGCCTCTTGGCTGCCTCTCTGATTGACACTCTCTTGGTTGGCTTTTGTTACTATATTATTTGCGTTTTCAGATAATGAACCAAAAAGTGTCAAATGAAAGCTTTTGATGTTGTTTTGGAGTCTAAATTGACTTTAAAATTCTCTAAAATTTTCTCACTGACCCGTCCAGTGTGTTCGTTGGTCTCCATGTTGCTTTTTGTTTACTAATGTTCTCTAACATACCACTGAGGCTACGGAATATCACAAAATATCAGTTTAAATCTACAAACTGAAGGCAATTGGTTGCACGTGATTTTATTTTGGCGTATTAGAGTGAAGGGGGCCTGAAGACAAATGTACACTGTAATTTTTAGATGTTTACCTGGGTAAGCGTTTCAAAGTTATGCATTATTTTCCTTCCACTTCACAATTTTGCGCTACTTTGTGATATTCTATCACATAAGATCTCATTAAAATGTGCTGATGTTTTTAGCATTGTGTCAAAGGTTTAAGGGGTATGAATACTTTTGCATAGCACCATAAAATCCCACACACAGTGGACTATTGACTTTTATCCAGGTTGTGGAGAAACATTACCGAAACAAAAATAAAAGTATATTTATGGTTTAAAAACATGTGAACCCACTACAAATAAATAGTATTTTGAAAGGTGAATCTGCTGTTTTAATTCACCCATTTTGTCATCACAGGTGAGCCAGGAAAACCTGGGTATGGTCAAGATGGTCAGGATGGGCAGAGGGGACCTCCTGGCGTGCCAGGACAGCCTGGCGTGCCTGGTCCTCCTGGTTCAGCTGGCCCGAATGGCTATTGTGACCCATCAGCTTGCAACCTCCAGGCAGGAGCTGCCCAGCAGTCTCTGGATGTGAAGGGACCTTCAGGGAACTAAGAGGCACTCTGGCAGAGACACAAAGGCTGCTGGATTATCTCCCTGAGCACACAGCATTTGTCACGCTCTCCTCTCAGGAGCCGTCGTCACTGTGGTGTCTCTGATACATTAACCTCTTTGTGTGAGCATGTTTTCTGCCAATAACATCTCCATCAAAAGGAGTAATCATCTTTGAGTAGTGAAAAAAGGGCTTATTTCATTGTGCTTCACTGAATGAGAGGTGTTTAAATAAATCTAAAACTGGGCTCACATCTCTAAATGAAATCATCAAAAAATGAAATGATCAAAAAAATATTGTTTATCCCACTCTTCTTTAATCCCATCCTCTTTCTATGGTATCCCTTTTTTCTTTCACTCTCTCAAAAAACAACTCGCAGAACCCCCAGTGCCAATCAACTGTGATTTTGCTTTATTTTCTGTTATTATGCTGTCTGTCAGAGGATGACCAAAGAGAAACCTGTTGAAGCCCACACATCTGAGTCTACATTCCCTCATGTCTGACTACTTTATGAGCAAATAAAACAGAGAGTGAAGCTGTGATCAAGTCACGCTGACTTTAGTACATTTTGTAAATCTGTAAAAATGTGTGAAATGTGGTTAATTATATTTCCTACAAAAGAAAACCTCCTGATGTGATATGTTGCTTCATTGTACGGAAGAATTGCAGAATGCAGCTGTGCATGAATGAGTATAAATTTTACTGGTGAGAAAAATGTGCAATATTCTAACAAATAAATATCACATGAAGTTTTTAATTATTTAGTACACTGATCTTTTTTCACAATTATGTCAAAATGCATTGTCTTGGTTG
The DNA here is from genome assembly GCA_963556495.2 of Valencia hispanica. Classification (NCBI taxonomy): domain Eukaryota; kingdom Metazoa; phylum Chordata; class Actinopteri; order Cyprinodontiformes; family Valenciidae; genus Valencia; species Valencia hispanica. The sequence goes on from OY747711.1 coordinate 21,786,418, forward strand.
AAAACATATCAGTCTTCTAAAAATAGGATGAAAATGAGTCCTTAGGCTCTTAAGGTATTTTAATTCAACATGTCTGGCCAGAACATTGGGTGGACAGAGCTTACTCTTACATTCACCTACTCACCCTTTCCTACTGACACCTTAAATAGTATTTAGTTATCACTGTTTATCTCTCCAGCACGTCTTCTTCAATCTTCTTCTTCAGCTCTAAAGAACGACTTCATGCCACTGGAACGTCCAGCAGATATCTTTCTGCTCCGTCATCCCGGAGCTCTGACATCCTTATCAGGAACGTCATGCTGGCCATACATGTCTCAAACATGAGACATGCATGTTCATGGAATTAGCTTAAAGTAACAAAAACAAAACCATTTAAAATGAACAACTGTGACGGACAATCAGGAGGCTCCACTCACACCCAAAGAACAGGCTGTATTTTTAAAATGTATGAATTTTTGGCGCAATTATTTTATGTGTTCTGTGTTCTAGCTTACCGTTGTTCAGTGTGGAGTCGGAGTTGAGATAAAGAGGTGATCGAACCTAGCTCCTGTGTGTCATCCATTTATTCCTCCACACAAAATTTAAAAAAGTTCTGAGATCATTAAATGTGCTATTAGCAATCCTGTCTTTTTAAAGGCAAATACATTATTTGCTTCATTGAAAGCAGGTTTTATTCAACAGCTCCACATATCAAGTGACCTCTTTTAATATATAACTTAACACAGACCTTAGACCTCTGTACCCTTTTTTTAGGACTGGCATGGTGAGCCAGCTTACGTTAAAAATAGCTTAAGTTTGTATCTTATATGTACGACTTCCTCCAACAGTCCAAAATGCAAATAAAGTTGATCGACGCTTCTAAATTTAACACAGTGCATCTATAGTCATTTATCTCCTTTGTCTAAGTGTTTGTGTGTGTGCGCGCGTGTGTGTTGACAGCAACCATCACCTACAGCTGAAGGTTGTATAGCTAGATATTACCCCATTCTTCATCAATATTAAAGTTTTATTATATCAGTTCACTTCATAGAATGGACAGATTTAAAAATGTTAAACCAAGAACCCAATCTAAAAGGACATATAGATTTAGCAACTTATTTTTGGTTGTGTTCAGGATTGATAAAATTAATTTTCATAAACGGGAAACATGCAAAACAGCAGGAATAAACAAGGCAGCAAACAAGGTAGCTCAAATTTATCAGCAAGAGTGATAATGTTACATTTAGAATATTAAACTCAAAAACTGGTGCAACATAACAGCCACTTAAAACAATAGTAGTAATAGCAAAGTCCAATTTGAATTTATAAATAATTTATCTAAATTGCCATGGCAATTTTTCCAGGGTGGCGGCATAAGTCAGGAAAAACATGTCTCAGCACACGAGCTTTGAGAGTTAACCAGCATCCTTTGGTTGATTTGAAAGCACTTTGTTGCAATTCTGTCTGTAATACATGACTGTGACAAAATCTATAATACAATAATCTAAAAGTGTTTAATTTCTGGTCAGGTTCTAACCAACATTCTTACTGTATTCTGTTGTGCACAGGCAGTAAGTTCCTCCCAATAACTGTTACCAGAATAGTGTACTTTATATTAGTGAGTGATGGAGCTAGTTTCCTCACAGCATGTTATCTAGGCCTAAAAAGTTATTTTAAGCTGATTCAAAATTACTTTATTAATCCCAAAGGGAAATTAAATGTTGTAACTCATTATGCAAGTTCCTTCAAAGATTTGTTGTAGATGCTGATGGCTGTGGGTAGGGATGATCTCTTGTAGCGCTCTGCAGATCTGAAGAAGCCTCTGACCGAAGACGCTCTGTAGTTGTTTGATGTAGAAGATACTCTGGATCTATGGCGTCTTCTTTTCAACCACTTCAGGGTTTCGTGGCTGTAGTTGAAGTATTATTTGAGCTTTTGTGATGTCAATCAGCTGCTGCCAGTTGTAAACCACCTTGTTGCCATGGTTATGCATCATAAGAAATGTCCAAAAATATAAAGTATCAGCAAAAATCCTTCCAGCTGCACAGCATTCAAAATCAGAGAGAACAGTTGTCCACAAAAACAATGTTTCTACCAGAAATGGAAGAATTAAAGTAAAAGAAAAAAAAAAAAGAAAAAATGAACCAAAGTAACAGAGCTACTCCAACATGCTGCCACCTTGAGCGGCGCAATTCCGGAATTGCTAATGCTAATCATATGACAAACAGAAGGCGAGTTAAAATACGGATACAAAAATCAGACAGCAGCTTCTGTTAAACACTGTTATTCTATTATCTCAGACAGACAGGTGCAGCTAATTATTATGGATAAACAATCCGGAGAAATATTAACACAATCTCAGGACATCTACAAATGTGTTATAGTATTAGACTGTCATGTTTGGTATATTAAGGAGCCAAAAGCAGCAAAGAATAAAATGTAAATGATTTATTTGGAACAAAAAAAACAAGGAGTAAAAACTTACTGAACCAGGAGAACCCAAAATGCAGAGATCATAAGGAATAAGACGGGCAACAGGGAAGGCAGGAACCACAGAGGGAAGAATGACGACGGACCAGCAATAAATGACTGACCGAAGGCAGAATATATACTGGGGAGGAAATGAGGAAGTGAGAGGAGACCGATGACCAATTAGGGGAATCAGATGCAGGTGAGAGGGAGAGAGCAGGTGGAAACAATCAGCTGGGAAGAGAAGTAGAATGGTAGGGAGAGAGAAAACTCTTAACTAAAATAATAAGTCTAGGAAGGGGACCTAAGGAAACACTAGAGAGCAGAAGGAAGAAATAAATTAGGACATTTTCAATAGGGAATAAACTAAAGAAACAAATGAGGACACAAACAAAAAGGTGAAAATATCTAAGAGCAAGAAGAAGAAAAAGAACCAATGAAGTGCCAGAATAAACTAATAAAGACAAGGAATAATCTAACATGAAAAAACTAGATAAGGAAAAGAACTAAGTTTAAACACAAACAGGAGGGAACAAAACAAGAAAGCAGTTTGGGGTACAGAGAGGAAGGAAAACAAAGCAAAAATCCACGGAACCTGACATAGACAGCAAATAAAAGTAACAAACTTAAATGAAAAATAAAGCTATATAGAAGCAAGCACTTTCTTACCAGATAAACTCCATGTCCACAAACAACAGCACAGCATAGACTGTATCGTGTGCTCTTCCTTCAGGGTTAAGTTGTTCCTTCCTTTAAATCCAAGTTTCCAATTGTTTCATTTACCTGGAGCAAAAGGTGTCCTCAACAGTCTTTTTTTCTTCTTAGAGGATCTTTGTAGCAAAAGTGAACACTGAATCCTTTTTCTGTGTTCCCAATAAGCAGCAACACATACATTTTAACATATTTCAATAAAAAATATATATTCTTTTTAAGTAAAGAAAATCCACTCTATGACTACTGTGGAGGAACTGTGGAAGGTGGTTTTACAGACAGTATATGATTATCCATTAGTGTTTTCCTGTTTTTAGTGGCCGTTACTCAGAGGTGGGGGTTGTTGTCAGAAAAGTGTGTTTCACAATTACTTCCCTTGTTGGAAATACAATGAGAAAGTTGCTGATGTATGTTTCATACTTTCAAGATTTTTAGAATTTTTCTTTCACTAAAATATTGTACTTTAAATTGAAATACGGTAATGTCATGCAGCCAATAGTATGTAGGAGTTTTAACTTGGATCGTAGATGTAAAGACTAAAGAGTTATAGAGCAAATATGACATGAATATTTTCAAAACCAACGGGAAAAACCTTAGACACATTTCAAAAGTCTTAGTCCTCGGTTTTGTTCTGTTTTGTGCCTCAAAGAAGCCACCGCTAATTAATGCAATACTTAAGAGTCTCAAACATTTAAGCTAAGGCCACAGAAGGATGTGAATAAGATTTATTTTAAGGCACTAAGAAAATAAAGCCCAACACAAGATATAAAGCACTTGAGAACATTTATTGCACACAGAAAGGCAGATGGCATTAATCCGTTTAAATAAAAGGTTCTGTAAAGAGTAAAATCCAACCTCTGATACCTGGTAACCACAATAACTTTTTTGTTAGTCAGTGAACTGATGCTGATATCAGCATAACTGGAACAAAAGTTTTCTTGCATAAACACATTTGGTTTTTCCCATTTTTCCAAGGCAATAATTCAGCTATTTTTTTTCCTGATCACGTAGACATGCGGTAAACCAAGAATGAGGTAGTTATGTAACCAAACCAAAACTTCCACAAAACAAATGCTAAAGTCACCCAGCATGACATGAACTTATGCAGGAGCAAAGAGACATTTTAGTGAGAGCAGCAGGTAGGCGCTTTTAATCTTGAGGGTCCTTGCTGCGAGGCTGATCCATATCTCCCCTCATTACAAGCTTGCTCACAAGATTAGATTACTTGTGGCAACAGTATCACCTTACATTACTGTGAAACACAAGCAATGATGAAACAAATGGACATGTGAGGTTCATTGTCTTGAGTGAATTTTACATTATTTAACACGCTTTTGTTTAGATACATTCTCAAAGGAAGCTGCCTCTTTAATTTGGCATCCATTAGACGTTTTCTACTTAGAATAAATTGAGCTTAACTTGGAGTGATGGATAACAGCTTGAATTTGTAGCGAAGTGAGCTGTGACATTAACGTCCTCCCTTCTTATCACACTGTTTGGGTAAATGGAAGTAGCAAAGTAGTGCATATTAATAACAATTCATGCTAAATTCAATAGGCAGTGGGAGTTGCTCTCAGCAGTACACCACAGAAAAAAAGTTTAGATGTCATTAATCTGCTGGTGCTGTCTCATTTGAATCTCATCAAGATCAGCGTAATTGTCTCTGGTGGGAGCCCATAAACTAAATATGAAAATTACAAACATGAAGGGACAAGAATAGGTAGAAGTAAGGGGAATTTGAGAAGCCCCCCCCCCACGCAAAGGAAAAAAACAAACTTAAACCAAAGATGGTTTTCCCTTATAGATTAAAAGGAGGATGGAAATCCAAACATGTCCAGCAGGGGGCTCCTTCTGCTCACAAATAAAATCAGCTACATGCATTTATTTCTAAAATTAGCCTCCCTTGCACTGATAAAACCAAGCTGGCATCATGAAAAAATAATTGTTCTGCAGCATTTGAGTTATGTGTGATTGTGTAAGAAAAAATATGTATGCAAAGATGGAAAAAAATCCAAAAGATCTCAGGATAAAACACAAAACCAACTAACCTTTTATAAATTTAATTTAAGCCAAACTGAAAAAAATAAGCTTTTTGGTCAAATTCCTAATCAAACAATGAAAATAAAAGCTTAATATAAATCATACACATTCAATGCGATCCAGTTAAAACTTAGTATATTATGTATTGATTAACATCATTTTTAAAAGCAAAATATGTTTCAAGTTGAAGCAATCAACTGAAAACCATGGAAAAAAAACTCAGGTGAAAGCATTAAACTAATTCAGAAAAAAAATTAAAATGAATAAATTAAAGCAAAACAGCAGTCTCAAAGCAGGCAAAAGCCAGGCGATTCATAGTGACAAACAGTGCTTGTTAGTAACTGGAAAACCTGGATGTAGGGTATGAAGCAGCTAAGACAGTTCAAGTAACAGAGTAAAACGTTTCCTCCAAACTGAAAAAATAACTACAAAAAACATCTGTTAGCTATGATGTGGTAGCCCGATTTCCTTTGTAACAATGATGTTAAAAGATTTACACATAAACCAGAGGAATCATCATTCATGACACTATGTAAACGGCATGTGTTAATAATAATCTCAGACGCAACATATTCCTGTACATTTACAGTAATGTTTGATCGACAAGTGATAACCTTGAAGTGTCGTTACAGTGAGAGCCAGCTTATAAACTTATATTGTCAGGTCCCTTTTCAAGCTCCATTAGACTTAGAAGAAAAAAGTAACAAAAAAAGGCAAAACATAATTACTTACAGATAAACAAGTAAAGATAAATGAGGAATTACACTACATTCATTAAAAAAGGGACAATATTACAAAGTACATTATTTTCTTGAGGAAGAATCTGTTCTTAAAGTGATTCTTGGGATTTAATTGATAGATGTCATCTCACAGTGTTTTTAGAAAAGTGACGGAAACCATAGAGTAGCAGAAGGCTAACTGCTGGTCCGAAGAAACACCTGTTTTAATTGATTTCTGCAAATTAAACAACTCTATCCGAACGAACTTAGGTACCTGTGCACTGTTAATTTTTTAGCAATTTTTTTATACAAGCAAGTTTAGTTTTAGTGTGTCCAAAGCTACGTTCACCTGATCAGCTGCAACTAATCGGTTCTCTACAAGTCTGCCAAGAAGTAGAGTAAGCTTTTGGATGTTTTGTCAGGCTAGACCTTTCCGGGTCTAGCAGTTCTCTGGAAAACATACTGGCAGACTCATGTTCAGCTGATCACCGCATTTATACAACTGGCAATCTTCGGCAATGCAACATTATCGTACTAACATGAAAGATAAAACCATGACAAGCAACAATTTCTATCTTGTGAAAGTGTAAAAGTTTATTGTCTGCTGACATAGTGTTGTATCTCGTAAATGCAAACATTTTCAGCTGTGTTGTCAGTGAAACTAGTTTGGATATTTTTGAAAGATGTATTTTCCTCTATTTAATAAGAAAAATGTGATGCCTACACTGGGTGGGGAGAATGTTGACATTAACCTCCATAAATTACTGGGTGAAGATTCTCCCCAAACTGTTACAGCTTCCATTTTCAAACTTTTCTCTCATTCAATAACTTTTTCGAATCACTTTTGAAATGTTCTGGCAACAAAGTCGGGGCAAAGGGAGATATGTGTAGGGGAAAACACATGAAAAATGAAAAGTATTTACAATTTAGAAACCATTTCAAAAGGCCTACATTTTTTTCATCCAAAAAAAATAAATACATTTCCATGTGGATGAGAAGAGCAAATAGAGGGAATAATAGCATCTATTTTGCATAATATTGGTGTTAGTGTGTGAAGGGCTTAACTATTGCAGGGCTTAGCAACTAGCCTTACTGTAACTACTCTGAGGATTCAGTTATTTTTCAACCAAATCATAGAGATATGACATCTTCCTACTTTAGGTAATGGTAACTATCCACAGCAATGTTTTTTTTTACAAAACTTAATAGGAAAAAAAATCCTAACTATTGTTTTTTATAATGAAATGCATCTGTCCTTAATTCCTTCTGCATATTAAAAACAAAACCAGAGAGGTTGTCTGTGGGTTACAAAAAAAATGCTTTGGCAACCTAATAAGTGCTCAGTACTGACACGCAAAAAAAACACAAACGCCTCAAGTCAACAATTCAAGGAAACAGAAACATCAAAAACTTATCAGCAACTAAAGCATGTATTACCTAATGTCCTTATAACTTAATTACTAAATAAAATTACAGATTCCCCATGCTACATTCAAAGCTGACTGGTACCATCTTTCAAATACAATCTTAAGGAGCACACTTGAAATAAATAATTTCCACATCAGATGCACTGGCTGCACTTTGGTTACAGAAGAAGTCATTTTACTAACACCTGCTGAAAAATAACTACTTTCACTCCATTAATTTCTCTCTCTCACACATAAACAAACGGCTAAACATGAGTCTTACCTACAGCCAGCTTATCTGAATAAGAACAGAAGAGTGCATCGACAAGCCCAAATAAAAAGGCAAACAAATAATTATTCAGGTTATTGAGACAGGGCTGAACCTGACGAAACTAAGTTATCTCTAGGTCTTGAAAGATAACTTGAGTCGATAAGGAATGCATTGCATCACAGTAAGAGTTGGAAAGACAAGAAAAATGCTTCAAAATATAGCACTGCAAAAGGTTTTCAGCTGCATTCAAAACAAAACACAACAGCAATCCTAGAAAAAAGGAAGACAAACCCACAGCACCCAAATGTTATTGTGAAGTGAACAAAAGAGGTCAGTTTTCAGCCCGCTTGATACAGCAGAGCTGAAAAAGCTGTCAGACACAACAAAGTCATCCTTTTTTTGCTCTGTGGCTGCAGCTTGGAGATCATGGATGACAACTATCCTCGGAGCACGCCATACCAGTTGACACTTTCGCTCTCTGCTTACATGGTGGGAAGAATACAGTCATTCGGGTCACATGTCCCTGGAGGTCCACTGGGCCCAGGAGAACCAGGAGGGCCTTGTGAAGGGATCCCAGGTGGGCCTTGAGAGAGAATGTTATTAATTACTGAAATAGGCTACACATTATCAGCCTTAAAAGAGCTTTCTAAAAACAATTAATCTGAAGTTAGGCAAAGTCACAGTTTCCTTTATACAAACAGTAATTGCCTAATCATATGTAACAAGAATCTAGAACTACAATGTTCCATCTGACAACCTGCAAGCAGAGCATTTCTATGGATTTGGTAGGGGAGTGAAAAGGCATAAACCCATAAAGCACTTGGCGTTTTGACAGACGTGGCCTCAAATCACCCCCAACATGCCACAATAGCAGATCAGGAGCTTCTTAAGAAGCAACCAAGAAGTAGAACTGACTAAGCCTCCAAACTCCTCAGTCAAGTCTGGTTTTATCACATTGCCTCATGTTTGTACAGTGTCAAATTTAGGACCATGTGGGCTCCTGGAATTGAGCCAGTTTTAGTGTGCCACCCACGCAAACTACTTTTACTCGTGCAAATCAAAGTAAGTGATAGTTAGTAGGCTCACACATTAGTGGGTACAAATTCCTGCATCGTTTAAAAGATCCACTAGTATCCATTTAAATCTGGCTGCTGTTTGATTTCACTTGCCTAGGGTTTGATCAGAGGAGGGGCTATGACTTCATAACTTTCAAATACTTTATATTCATAAAATAATCAGCAATATTACGACACCTCACCTGATATGGGCCATACAGTCTGACATAAGTTACAATGGTAACAAAACATGCATTCATTGAAGAAAAGAAATGGGCCCCCCAAAAACTCGGTGGCCACATGTTACTGCCCCTGTAAGCCCATTCTAAATTCTGACCAGTTCCAAACTGTGGTAATGCATAAAGTGGGAAATAAACAACATTAAGTAATTGGTTATGCTCATAAAGATCCGATAACTTGTAAATCCGAAAGTCATGAATTATCATAATCACTGTTTACGTCAGCAACAAAACACTATAAAATCTGATTTGCAAGGCAACAATTTAGTTTTAGAAATCCAGTGAAATCAGACTGACAAATAATCACAAAAAAGGACAATAATAATATTTGATGTTGTAAAAAAAACTCTGAAAACCCATAGACAGAAAGGAAGGAAAAAGGAAAGTAATGACAGAGGGATGGTAGAGGAGAAGAAATGTGACAGTCGAAAGAAACAGGGCAGAACGGTAGAAGGAACAAGAAAGGAACCAAGTGGAAGAAAAAGGATAGAAAAAAGGACCAGCAGAACTAAGGAAAGAATGGAGGATAGAACAAAGAACCAGAGGAAAGAAGGAAGGAATGGTGTATGGAAGCGAAGAGCGACATAAGAAAAACAAACAAGCAAAAGAACAAAGGAAGGACAGAAAGACTGAAGAAAAGAACAAACGAAAGAAGGCTGGAAAGACATTGACTGGATGGACTGTAGCGGCTATAATGCAGCAGGACTGAATTGATGTAGTGTAGTATTTTGCTGCACTTTAAAGCTACTGAGTTTTCAAGCATAAACATGGCACTTATTTTATTAAACATAATACAGTACTGAACCGTTACTCGCTATTTAAAAAGACCTATTCTTTAATGACTCAGATCGATATTGGGGGACAAAGAAAATCCTGATTAGCTCATCACTAATAATGATAAATGTGTTATATTATTTTAGCATCTGTACAAATAACTTTGATTTTCTGTGTTAAATGAAAAAAATTAATCGAAGCAATTAGATGTTATGCATATATCTTAAACCCTTGTGTAAAAAACAAAATACCCTGAAAGCAACTATGTTTTTACTTAAGGTTATCACACCATGAGACTCTTTTACTGGCCCATGCCTATATGGGCTGTTTGCTGTTACCCACCTTAATTTGTCCTTTATTTTAAAATTAAGGAAAGTTTTACTGGTGTAATGTTTGGGAATGTAGTCATGGATCATTATGTTCTGAAGTGACTTTGCATATTTTCACCACATCTGTGTTACTAAAGAATTCATACTAAAGGATATCTCAATTATAATTAATGAATTCTTCAGCCGCACTAATGAGAATGAAAAGGAGAACTAACGTTTCTCTGCGCTCTAATATGTTGAGGTGATTTTGGCATCTGGGATATTATTATCTCATCTCACCTACCAAACACCTTGTTGAAGCAGCAGTGCAGGGCACTTTTCAGTTACTGTCTTTTTCCCACTGTTTATATTCTGGTCATCAGACACAGGAGCCAGTGTTGACAATGTCTTTTAAACAGATCCCGATAAGCCTGTAAAAAAAATAAATACTCCTCTGCTTCAGTCCTCCCAAAGGACTGTCCATTACATCACTCAGAGCAGTGACAGCTCAACAAAGGCCTGCTCACTTTGAACAAAGAGACCTGCTTGGCCTTTACTTCAGTGTGATAACACAGCTTGCCCCTTCCATCACTGCCATAGCTGTCTAGTGCTTACCTGCTCACACAAACAAAGTGCTTGGTAACTGTTAACACAGACTGTAAGAAAAAAGAGGTGTCTGTTAAAGTTGTGCACTTAGGGAGCAGGGTTAACGCTTCTAATGACCAACTCCTGACAAATGCTTCACTTGTGGACTTATAGGACAAAGACTGCAGATGGAACGTGGTCATACTAACTTAATTATTTTCAGTTTTATGCATTGGGATTGTCTTTGCTCCAGTGTTGACATTTCCACTTTCTAAGCATTGACATTGCTGTCTACCATTACATTTTTTAGTTCACAACATTTTAACTGATACAACAGCTGGGTGAACTTCCAGCATGTAGCTCATCCCCATCTTTAGACTCCAAGGGAAACCAGCTCTATATAGATGCCAAGGATCCCGGATATCTTTGATCCTGATGGCAAGGTGGAAGAAATTTTGGCTGGAAGAAAAATTATTTTCCTGTAGGCTACAGGGAACCTGTAAATCTAAAGCTATGAAAAAAACCCAGAAGCCTGTAGACCTGCATTTATGTGAGTCAGTTTGAAGAACTTTCAGATTTTTCTCTACGACGTAGCTGCGGCTTAAGTCTAACCCCCACCAGTTATGCCGCAGGTGCTTCCCATAACCGAGCACCTCTAGAGATGATTTCTTTCAACAGCTGTGATTTATCCTCTCCAGCGGAGCTACAGCCAACTTTCCTTTGCCCCCGCACATACATTATGCACAGATTGCATGAGTGACTTCAAGTTCAATGATAAACTCCTGCTGTCACAGGCTTGAAGTAAGTGAAGTAATCCCACTTCTCAAACTGGCAGGGGATATGCCAACATCATGGATTGGTCTTTTTGTTCAGGAAGATGGCAAGATAGGATTTTAGTTGTCAGAGCAGATTCCATTTTCCATTACTGCAGAATGTTCGCTTCCCTTGGGGGGGGGGGGGGATTTTATTTTGTCAAAGCAGCATGAGGGTTTAACAAATAGAATGTAGTCTGGGGGCTGTATTTTTTGCCATCAAGATGAAGTTAACAAATGATGGCTCAAAAGGCAGTGAAGGTGTAAGTGTGACACAAGTCTAATGCACTTCCTTTCAGCAACTGTGTTATGAAATAGAAAAAAAAGCGAATGTGGAAGAGAAATAGCTGTCAATGCAATGTCTGCTCATTCTGACCTAAAATTGATAGCTCAGAAAAGTGCTGTTACATTTTTTTCTACATATTTTACTCTACTTCAGTGCCTAAATGATCATAACAGTGCAACATTAAAACTCAAAGCTTGGAGGAAAAAGTTTAAGTTGGAGGATTGTATTTATTTGTTTTTACAAGGTTTGGTAAGGATTTGGCTGTGTAAGACCCTGGAAATTACTTTTTATTCATTGAAAATTAATGCATGACCCAGCTAATGGTGCATTTAGTCTGTTTTATTTTACTTATTTAAGTAACTTCCTTCAGTTGACTTGTTTTTTTAAGAATTAATGAAAACATTCTGACTGGAAAAAACGTATGTTGCATTTGCCAAGTACATATTTGATCAAATGGTTAGGTCTATATTAAACTAATACTGCTAGCAGATTTGTATTAAAAAAAACTTTTTTTTTAAACTAAGAAATTGCAGTACTATAATGCCACCATATAACATCTACAAAGTTCTAACCTTTAATTTGAGCACATATCTTTAATTAGGCAAAAAGAAAGAAAACAAGAAAAAAAAATTATTGGTATTCATGTTGTTAATACTTTGAATTGGCTTGTTTGCTAATGGCACATTGCTTAACCTTCTGTAACATGTCATTGGTTGAAGCATTGAGGTAGAAGGATCCTTGATTAATGCTCTTTGCACAATCTCTCTAATTGTTCATGGTCCTGGATCCTCATTTTACCCCACAGGTTATCTATAGGATTTGGAGACTGATATGAACATGAGAGAAGGCTTACTTTGTGTTTGGTGATCCATTTCTATGTTTATGTGGCCATATATGGTTTGGATTAATACCATTCAGAGAAACAACACCTTTTTAGTTATCTGGCATATGGGAATAAATATTTATTTAAAATACAATGTTATTTCAGAGGTTACAATAAGGTTCTCAGTGCCCAAAGTATCACTCATCTATATGAGCCATATGACCTTTATACATTTATGATCTTTGGAGTGTTTTTGCCTTACTTATTGTCCTGCTTATAGGTCTTTGTCATAATCTGTCACAGTTGCAGTTGTTTGCCACATAAATTGTTAAAAGTTGCTAACAGTTGTGGGAGTTTTAAACAATAAGTTGGGAGGGTATAGTCAGCAGAAGTTAGCATTTGTAATAAAATGCCTTTTATGTCGCTTTCTTACCTGGTGGCCCAGAGGGTCCTGGGTCTCCTGGTAACCCCAGGCCAAGTTGTCCCCGTTCTCCTTTCTGACCCCTGTATCCTGAGGAGACACAAATATACAATAATGTGAGCAAATACTAAAAATACAAGTGGTGTTGTGTGTATAAAGTACATAGTACAGTTAGCAAAATTAGAACAAATGCTACATGTTGTTGTCAACATGGTGACACACTTGTGCAACCTTGATATCTGCCAAGCAACCAAGACATCTTAACATTTTAAATACTGTTAGCAGGACAAAAATGTCAGACAGCTTTTGAGCCCTCCGTTTGTCTGAGGGACACAACTTTAGTCTGTAGATACTGACAGCGAGAACCCCCTTTTTCATTCCTAAATCTTTAAATAATAAAAGATGTGCTGACATATTGTCAAAACAGAAATCATCAAACAGGTTAGTTCCTTAAAGAGCGTCATGGACAATGGCAGGATCACAAGAACATGTCTTTCAACACTTCAGAAGAGAGTAAAGAGAATTATTTCAACCACGCATCAGATATGTGGGTCACTGTCGGTACTCAGATTTTGGAGACAGGTGGGCGACAAAAAACAATCAAACAAAAATACACACACAAAACACTGTTAGGGTTAGAAATATTCTCTGTCCCTCATCTAAATTATGTTCATGTCTTTTCCATGATGCTACAGTGCGATCCACTTTTATTGGAAACAGCTGTGAAGTTGTTTGAAAAGCCATAAAATAACATCTTTCAATAAAGTAGCATAATCGCACACCGAAAACTTTAGAGAAAACCAAACTTTAATTTCAATACATTTACTCTGTGGCAAAAAATTGAGAAAAAACTGGTTTACTGGTGGCCCAGTTTTAGGCAACCTAAAAATTTCTATTTAATAAACGTAGCAAACCCGAGCCAAAGCAATAATAAAACTTATGAACTCAAGTTTATCCTGCCACCAAGAACAGTAAGCAGGATGGTAAGTGAAGTAAAAAAACTCTCCAAAGCTCACTGCTAAGAAAATGCAATATTTTTAGTGATTATGATACTTTAATAAAAAATGACTTGGTATTGAAAGTTTTTTTACACCTTTAAGAAATGTGGGAATAACAGTGAAGGACACTGCAAATATTAAGTGATAAAGAAATATGTTCACAAGCACATGCCAAATATGTAGAAATGCACAGAAACTGGATCTGAGAAACTGGATGGTGGCTGCATTCGGGTGATTTTCAATTTGACCCATCTTTTGCCTGGTGACAGTGTTCGTTTTCCTGGTGGCTATTTACAGGGTTAAAAAATCTAATCTTTTTACAATTAGTGAATGAACCATACCTAAGAGGAAACATGCCAAGTTACCTACAAAACTCTTTGATGTGGATACTGTTACTGCAAAGAATACAACTCCAAATGAGCCATTTTGAGCCTCAGTAAAGTATTTTAAAAGTATGAATAATCACAACAGATAGTGATTTAGTGTGACTTAAGCAGAAAACAGAACAAATACACTCATTGGCCACTTTATTAGGTACACCTTGCTAGTACCGGGTTGGACCCCATTTTGCCTTTCAGAACTGCCTTAATCCTTCGTGTCATAGATTGAACAAGGTACTGAAAATATTCCTTAGAAATTTTGTACCCTATTAACATGATAGCATCACGCAGTTGCTGCAGATTTGACGGCTGCACATCCATGATGCAAATCTCCCGTTCCACAACATCCCAAAGGTGCTCTATTGGATTGAGATCTGATGACCGGGGAGGACATTTAAGTACAGTGAACTAATTGTCACGTTTAAGAAACCAGTGTGAGATGATTCAAAGCTTTATGACATGGCGCATTATCCTGCTTGAAGTAGACATCAGAAGATGGGTACACTGTGGTCATAAAGGGATTGACATGGTCAGGAACAATACTCAGGTAGGCCGTGGCATTGCAACGATGCTCAATCGCTACTAAGGGGCCCAAAGTGTGCCAAGAAAATGTCCCCCACACCATTACACCACCACCACCAGCCTGAACCGTTGATACAAGGCAGGATGGATCCATGCTTTCATGTTGTTGAGGCCAAATTCTGACCCTACCATCCGAATGTCACAGCAGATATCGAGACTCATCAGACCAAGCAAAATTTTTCCAATGTTCTATTATCCAATTTTGGTGAGCCTGTGCGAATTGTAGCCTCAGTTTCCTGTTCTTAGCTGACAGGATTGTTACCCGGTGTGGTCTTCTGCTGCTGTAGCCCATTTGCCTCAAGGTTCGACATTTTGTGTGTTCTGAGATGCTCTCCTGCATACCTTGGTTGTAACGAGTGGTTATTTGAGTTACTGTTGTCTTTCTATCAGCTTGAAAAAGTCTGGCCATTCTCCTCTGACCTCTGGCATCAACAAGGCATTTTCACCCACAGAACTGCCACTCACTGGATATTTTTCCTTTTTCGGACCATTCTCTGTAAACCCTAGAGATGGTTGTGCGTGAAAATCCCAGTAGATCAGCATTTTCTGAAATACTCTGACCAGCCTGGCACCAACAACCATGCCACGTTCAAAGGCAGTTAAATCACCTTTCTTTCCCATTCTGATGCTCGGTTTGAACTGCAGCAGATCGTCTTGACCATGTCTACATGCCTAAATGAATTGAGATGCCGCCATGTGATTGGCTGATTAGACATTTGCGTTAGCAAGCAGTTGGGCAGGTCTGCCTAATAAAGTGGCCAGTGAGTATATATTGCAGTAAAGGTGCTCTCTTTTAAAATTTTAAACCTTGGAGAGCTTTTGGATATCTCAAAGTTAAGGTAAGAGTATATATTGTTTTGTTTGGGGGGTGAGGTTTATTTTCTTAGGTCATAAAATAAAATATTTTTATCCATTGGCAATGTAGGTTTGGCTTAATGATACAACTAATGCATTCTCACCTACAGTAGAAGTTGAATGTTCCCACCAGAATCATGAGGTCTAGCTCTCAGTCTTTTTTAACAGTCCCTGAAACTCGTCTAAAAACCTGCGGTGACAGAGCTTTTTTGGTGGCAGGTTCTAGGTTATGGAAAAGCCTAACGCCTCACATAAGGAGGACACATAGTTTAGAGTATTTCAAATTCCTACTTAAGACACACCTATTTGATCTGACTTTTAATGCACGTTGACTTGAGCATCTTAATATTTATTAATTATTGTGATGAATTGTTTCTTAACTTATCTTGTTTTAACTATTACTGTGTTTGTATCTTTATTGACTGTTTGTTACTTTTTGTGTTCCATGTCTTGTTCAGCACTTTTGGGCAACTCATGCTACTGTAAATGTGCTATATAAGTAACTTTGACCTTGAAATATACATGTTTCTACAAGGAAAACAAATAACTGAAAGAACCTATGAAGTTGGAATTCAATTTGAAAAAGTCAGAGGTTTCATGGCAGTTGCAGTAAAAAAAAAGTATGTATTTGAACTTTTAAAGATTCCTATGTAATTAAATATTTAAAAAATCATTAAGTGGAGCTGAATTAAAAGAGTTTTGCAAAGTGAAGTGGTCCAAAATCCCTCCGGATTGTAAAAGACTCATTGCCAGTTAGTAAAAAAGCTTTTTGGTAGTTGTTGCTGCAAACAGTGGTGCAAGCAGGCTTTGTTTGACTAGCTGTCTTCCCTTAATAAAAACAATAAATAATAATAAAAACAATTATCTGCAACAAAAAGCAAAAAGGAAAACTGCAGGCAGCCTAGAATGGCCCTCGCAGCTTACCGGCACTACCTTTGTTTTCGACCAAAATGGCCAACTCCCTGTGGGGTATGGACCCTGGCTTCAACAGACCTTTTTATAGAGCTTTAAAAACTACAAATAAGTACTGAATTTCACAATCCTATTTGAAAGCATTGTTTGTGGCTGATTGTTTAAATGCTTCTACAGGGAGCCGTGCAGGAATTAGGCCACTCCCACCAAATATTTGCATACATATCTGCCAGGAGTTGGACTAATATCCATCATGTCAAAATTAGGGAAGACCAGATGATGTACGTGGAAATTAGAGCCAAACGTATTTCCATGGCGTGATATGAGGCTTTGCTATGCTACAAATGCCACACCCAGTTTCCAAACCTCCCAGTTCTTGAAATTTTAATCATGCATGCTCTCTACTACACTTCCAACATTTCAACAGTTTGTCAACTGCTCTACAAGAAAAAACAGGACCTTGGATTTGTTTTATGCCAATATAAAGGATGCATACATGTTCAAACCAAGACCTCCTCTGGGACAGTCAGATCACAATCTTGTTTTTCTCAGTTCAGAATATAAACCACTTGAGAGGCAACCTGTTACAAAGAAAACTGTGAGAAAATGGTCACAGAAAGCTGAAGAAGCACTGCAGGGTTGTTTTGCAACCACAGACTGGATGACTCTTTGCCAACCACATGGAGAGGCCATCAATGCCATGACTGAGTGTGTGACTGGCTATATAAACTTCTGTGTGGACATCATCCCCACCAGAACAGTGAGATGCTTCCCTAATAACAAACCCTGGATCACCAGTGACCTGAAGGAACTGCTAAACAAGAAAAAAAGAGCCTTCATGGAGGGAGACAGGGAATTACTGAGAAGTATACAGAAGCAACTTAAGGTCAAGATCAGAGACAGCAAAGAGGCATTCAGGAAGAAGCTGGAAAACAAACTACAGAGGAACAATATCCGAGATGTCTGGTCAGGAATGAGAAAGATCACAGGCTTTATGGACAGGAAGGATTGGATAGATGGAAGTCTAGACAGAGGCAATGAACTGAACACATTTTTCAACAGGTTCAGTTCAGGAACTAGCTCAGCATCCTCCTCTCCTGTTCCCAGCCAAACAGACATCCCACTCTCCTCTGTTCAACAGCTTTCCTGTTACACCTCGGATGTTTTATCCTTCACCTCAGCCATGGAATCTTCTGATTCCACAAGTTTGACTTGTGGAACCAAGTCAGGAGATGCTGCTACCCCCTTTGCCTCCCCCTCCCACTTGTCTGTCTCCAAAAGTCAGGTGAAGAAGCAGCTGGAGAAACTGAACCGGAACAAGACTGCAGGTCCAGATGGTGTCAGCCACAGAGTCCTGAAGGCCTGTGCAGAGCAGCTCTGTGGGATTCTGCAGCACCTCTTCAACCTTAGCCTAACTCAGGAGAAGGTTCCAGTGTTGTGGAAGACATCCTGCCTTGTTCCAGTACCAAAGAGAACTCACCCATCAGTCATCAATGACTATAGACCTGTTGCCCTGACATCCCACATCATGAAGGTCCTGGAGAGACTCCTGATGGCACCCCTGACTAAGCAAACAAGAACGTATCAGGACCCGCTGCAGTTTGCTTATCGCTGTGGAGTTGGAGTTGAAGATGCCATCATACACCTGCTTCAACCAACCCACTGTCATCTGGACAAAGCAGGCAGCACTGTGAGTATCATGTTCTTTGATTTATCCAGTGCATCCAGTGCATTTAACACAATTCAGCCTGATTTGCTTTGGCAGAAACTCCTGAAGACACAGGTGGAGCCCTCAACAATCGCCTGGATCAATGACTACCTGACCAACAGACCACAAT
The DNA here is from genome assembly GCA_963556495.2 of Valencia hispanica. Classification (NCBI taxonomy): domain Eukaryota; kingdom Metazoa; phylum Chordata; class Actinopteri; order Cyprinodontiformes; family Valenciidae; genus Valencia; species Valencia hispanica. The sequence continues at coordinate 21,804,881 of OY747711.1, forward strand.
TTGTGAAACTGAAGAATTGTGTGTCAAACCAGGTGGTCAGCAGCACAGGAGCACCACAGGGGACCGTACTCTCACCATTCCTTTTCACTCTGTACACCTCAGACTTCCAGTACAAATCAGAGAACTGTCATCTGCAGAAATACTCAGATGACTCTGCAATTGTTGGGTGTATCAGAGATGGACAAGAAGCTGAATACAGAGAGTTGGTGGACTGCTTTGTGATATGGTGTGGAAACAATTGTCTCACCTTGAATGTGAGCAAAACAAAGGAGATGAATGTAGATTTCAGAAGAAACAGGGATAAGTCAAACACTGTTTCCATCGTGGAAGAAGTGGAGGTGGTTGAGGAGTATAAATACCTCAGAGTTCACATTGACAACAGACTGGATTGGAGACTGAACAGTGAAGCCATCTACAAGAAGGGACAGAACAGACTGTACTTCTTGAGGAAGCTTAGGTCCTTCAAGGTTTGCAGCAAGATGGTGCAGATCTACTACAAGTCTGTTGTGGAGAGTGTAATCTCTTCAGCCGTCATCTGTTGGGGTAGCGGCATCAGAGCCAGGGATTTAAAAAGGCTAAACAACCTGATAAAGAAGGTTGGTTCTGTTCTTGGGACAACTGTGGAACATCTGGAGATGATAACGCAAAGAAGGATTCTTCATAAAATCAAAAAAATGATGGACAACCCTGAGCATCCTCTTCATGAGACTGTCATACAACAACAGAGCATCTTCAGTCAGAGGCTTCTTCAGTTTCGCTGCAACACAGACTGCTACAGGAAATCCTTCCTGACCACAGCCATCATTATCTACAACAACTCCTTAAAGAATTAATTATATGAGCTATACCAACACTTAATTTCCCTCTAGGATCAATAAAGTATTTTTGAATTTGAATTAAATTACACCAACTTGTGTCAGTCACTGGCCACAGCTAGATGTTGATTAGGTGGGAGTCACATGTGGACTTTTTTAAGTAAAAAACATTACACTTCCTGTTCCTAGGGGCCCGGGCTAGGGAACATGAGCAAATAAACCTATGAATGTCTTGAGTGCTGGTATGTGATGACCAATGTTCCCTCTAATTTTTTATGTGTCTGAGCAAACAAACAAACTCCCTGAGTGGTCTGTGGACCGCTGTGAGCAACATCAGACGTGTTCACTGTGTTCATGCCAGTATTACATCCATCCAAGTTACATGGTTTATTAAAATAATCAAATTACAGCATTTAAATTAAGTGTTGAGTTTATGTTAGTTTTATATTTAATTTGCTCTTAGTCTTATTTGCATACCTATCTCTATCTTTAGTCTTGACCCTGGAAAAACCTTCACTTGCAGACCACATAATATAATCTGGAGCGTTTAACCTATAAATAACTATAAATAAATGTTACACATATCGACATGTGTCATTCAGTTGTGAATATATTTTGCATGTTTAGGTAACAAAATTCTGAACAAGTAAAAGGTGTGAAGAAAAAATGAGTAAAATATTCTGCAGAGCCTGCTGGAGTCGCTCAATTGAAAGAAATGTGACATCGCTTTTTAAAACATTGGACATGTTTCGGAATTAGTACAATAGTACAACATATGAAAGTGACCTCGGTTGGATTTGAAAAAAAAAAAACGGAATAGTGCTGTTTATACTGTCATAAAAAATCAGATATAGGCAAAAATGTTGGATTTGATGTGCATTTGCCTCCAGTGTGAGGCATCTATAAAAGAAGATGTATCACATTTTAACACAAACTGACTCAAAGGAATGTCATGACAGCCATATAGTTACTGTGTTGTGTCAGTGTGTGTATTTCGGCCATGTTGATATGGAAATAGTAATGGATAACATGTACTAGCGAGTGTGTGTTTATCTAATTGGACGGGTGCAGGAGCACTCGCTGGAACTGTAAATTGGTGCATATGCTCATTGACACACATTGCAAAATAGCACAGAATGAATAATTTATTTTATTTTCAGTTCAGGTTGGATTCCTTTTTTGTTGTTTGTTTTTTATGCGCAGCGCAGATTTTTTGTGCGCGAAGACTGTGTCAGCAGTGCGCAATTGCTCACACGCGCAGCTTAGAGGGAACAGTAGTGATGACCAACAGTTTTGTACAGCTGTGACATTGTGACACCTTTGAGCAACTTTTGATCCCCAATGCATTAAGACTATCCTGACTTATTTTGAATTGTGTAATCACTAGGAGGAGTTTGTTAGAAAACGACATGTGTAAATGGCACAAAATGGTGGCCTTGATCTAAAATGGCAGACCCCTTGTGGGACTCCAAGACACTTTTTTGTAGGTACTGAGACAGTACATATGTGTACCAAATTTCATAATACTCAGTTAAAGTGTGGCTTGGGGCTGATTGTTTTAATGCTTCTAGGGGGGAGTGGCTTAAGTGATGTCAGCGTTTGACCATTGGACTTTAGCAGGGACCTCATGACAATCCACCACAGCAAATATAATTGCCTTTGTGACTTTCTGCATAGAAGATATAAGAGCCTTTATGTTTTTGGCGTTTAGTCAAAGTTTGATGCCTGTTACCACCTCTTCAACCTATATGAAAAGTCAATTTTTTTGGATAAAGATCCCCCATGGCTGAAGGCCACCCTGACCAATTTTGAAACCATTCTGTCAAAATCTCTCGAAGGATTCTGATCAAATGCGGAGGCTGTACACGGCGAAAACGTGGTCAAAATCGAAACCCTAATTTAAGATGACGGACGTCCTGTTCATTTGGACTATGAGGTATTAAGACTCTTAGGTAGGTCTCGGGAAGTTCTACAAGCATACCAGATTCCATACCTCTACGATAAGCTAAGCTATATGGGGAGGGTGTTTTGATTTTTTTTTTTTTGGGGGGGGGGGGGGGGGTTATGTTGAGCCAATTCTGTTGCGACTAGCCTTAAAATACGTAAATTTCATGCACCCCTTACGAGTCAAATCTTGAGTATGTTTAGGCCTCCAAAAAACCAATTAATTTGATGGAAGAATAATAAGAAACATAGTGGTTACAGTAGGCCTTCGCAGTGTTATAGAAAGCAATGTCTTCTTTCTTTTAACAAGGATGAGGCTGAAATCCTGATCGGCGTTTTCTTATATTTTATTAAATTGATCGGCCTTGTACAAGAGCCCATCTGGGCTCATTTCTGCCTCCTCTAAATAAAACTAATGCCTCAAGTCACCACAACGTTATGTCTTCATAAGAAGGTTAACCAAAATACTTCTCACTGGAGTTAGAGGAGACAAGGTAAAAGGCATCCTCTCTGATGTCAAATGATCTTTTATGGGGGCATCGCGTAGCACAGAGGTTAAGCTGTGCCCCCATGTTCAGAGGCCTCAGTCCTCGATGCGGTTGTCTGGGGGTTGCATTTAGTAATATGTAAATAATCAATTAATTAACATAACTTTTAAATATTTCTATAACGGCAGCGCTCAGGCCTGGTTTGCACGGCAGAATTTTTAAGCCAATTTCGAGCCAGATTCTCCCCTTCCGACAATCGCAAGGATGCCCGATTATCAGGATGGCTCTTAAGATTATCCTTACAGATATTCCTGCTGTGTGTGGTGTGTTCAGATTGCTCTGGTCTGCTCGGAAGGACGCCGGGACCGCTCCAATCGCAAATCAGGGATATTCAACATGTTGGATTGTCTTGGCCCAATATCACACTGTGTGTGGTGTGTTGCGAGGATAATCAAGCATCCAGCCTGTTGAACATGAGGTGTAGCCAATCTGAAAGCAAGGTGACAGGCAGGGATACACATCGGAAGCATCTATTATTTTTATTTCCAAGTATCGCCTCACTTGTTCACGGTCCACAGATGCATAGAAACAGAGATCAATCACAGCAAAGTGTGTAACAATGTTTCAGAGTGAAAAAAACAACTCACATGTCTGGTTCTACTTCTTTATGTAACATCTTTTTTTGTGTAATTTTTTCTCCATTAAAACTAGTCCACAAACTATTGCCTCCTCCTTGGCTGCCTTGTTTATTTACTCCGAATTCCCGTTTTATCTCGTGAGGTTTTGTGAGATTCCCTGTCTGAGTTGGGAATGTTTGTGAGTAAAATCTGTTCGTGTGTGGTGTCTTATCATTGCCCTGTGGCCACACACCACACACTGTAGGACCAAAAATTTTATATCCATGATTTTTTATCGCCGTGTGTGGTCTCTCAAGGTTTGGAAATCGTTCAACCATTTTAAAATCCTTTCGTGTGAACCAGGCCTTAGCTGTTCAGGCCTAATAAAAATAAATTTCCAAGGGGGAAAATACTTTTTCATGACAATCTAATAATAAAACCATGTGTTACAGCAACTCCTTTCAAACAGACAGTGTGATGTTGTTGATGTCTGCTTCTAATATACATAAAAATGTTTTTTTTAATATATTTTGGATGCTGTTAGATATAGTTCTTACAAGATAAATAACAATTGGATATCTGGGAGGATTGGAAATTGGCAACAATTTCAGACCTGTGCAGTTCTACAAGTATGTTAAGAAAAAGCTGCAAAATAAAAACACAGCTTATATATTAAAAAGGAAGAGCAGGCAATGTTGGTGTTTATAGCAAAATGCACACAATCATCCTTTAAAAGTTTTTCTCTGCATGCAAAGTGGGCAAGTCTTCTCAGCTCAGAACAGCAGCACACCAAGTAAAAAGGCATGGGGCCACAACATTATTTCCCCATGAGGCACTTAAAGTAATGGAGTCTCACAACCAGCAGTTGCATGGAGTGCGTCAGAAACATTGACAGGAGTATCAAGCATCTCGCTGCTTGGCCCAAAGGGGAAACGCTTCAACGCTTACATGTCAGAGAAAATCTCAGAAGAAAAGGCTCATGAATGCTCCAAAACGGAATCTCAAAGAAAGAGGGGCTATCCACACATCGCCACAATAATGAGACTTCTTTTAACACTCACAGGGCCAGGGGCATTCATTCAGGGAGGAGACGTTCCATGGAGAAAAGTGCACTGTACCTTAAGCAAAATGAAAAACATTTACTGAATAGCACACAAAGTAATAAGCTTTGGTGCCACGCTGGATTGGAGCACACTGATGAAATCGAAAATGTCACACTGGGCTCCTGGTAGAAAACAAATTGTTTTCAGGGCCACTAATGGACAAAGTACAAGAAAATAAATATTGGCATATCGTACTGTTTCATTGTTGATTGATAAGCTTGCAGCTCTAAACCTCATGCATCCCATCAAAAACATTATTGACAGCAACATCAATGAATTCATGCTAAAATCATGTGTTAAAAAAGAAATGTATAACAGAACTGTCTATGTTGAGCTTCTCCATTAATTACACTCAGATGTTCTCTAAGACATCCATCCTGCACAAGAAAAAAAGCAACTCTAAAACAGCACTGATTGCTACTGTAAAAAAAAACAAAAAAACACTTTTTGTTCAGTCAGTATAAATAGAGACAGAGACTAAATTAACAAGATTAAAATGAATGGAAAAAAGAGAAATAAAATGAAGAGTTAATTAAATAAACAATGACACTGTATAGATTTTTCATTTGGTACTGAAAGTTAAAAATGAATAAAATTATAGCACATTACCAACTCACAACACAAGAATACAATAAAAGAATTGCTGCTTTTTAGCATGTGTCCTTAAAGGCATGCTCTAACAGCTGGAGACCTCCTCGCTTGTGAAATCAAACCACAAACAAGAAAAAATAAAAGAAAGACAATGATTTCAATAGGGTTATTTATCTCCATAAACAATTCATTTTGCCACAATAGGGAAGAAGTCAAATTGGATATTCCAGAGGAGTACGGTCTCCAGCGGAGGATGACAAGAAATAATGAGGAAATATTACCCCAAACTCCCTCACCAGCTGAGTGGAGCCACAAGTCAACAAAGAAAAAAATTAAGAAGTTTTTGAATTCTTGATGTATCAAGGGAAATAACTTTTCTCTTTATTTTCAATAAATATTTATTGCAAAGCTGCATTTTAAATGGCCTATAAAACACACTTTTTCGGCATAAAAAACACAAAAACAAGCAAACAAAATCCAAGACATGTAATGCCTGTGGCAAATATTTAGAGTTGAGTAGGTGCCTAAATTACCTACAGTCGAAACCAGATATTTACATACACATAAAGAAACACAATCTTTTTTTTCTCACTGTAATATTAAATTGGGCTAAATATTTCCTGTTTAAATTCTGTTAGGAACACCAACATTTGTTTTATTTTTTATTATCACTTTCTTCAATTCATAAGTTTACAGACATAAAGAATACTATGTCTTCAAACTACTTGGGTAAATCCAGATGATGATGCAATGACTTTAAAAGCTTCTTTGAAAAATACAGTCAAATTTCATCATTTAAATATCTATTCCAATAAGGCCCGTTTGTCAGAATAACAGTACTTTTTGAAAATGACAACTTTTAAGCAGGTATTAAACATACGTTTCACTAAGCCCACAGTTTTCCATTAAAATGTTTTTTACATTGATCTGATGTAATAATCTTATCTGAAATGTCTTGGTTTCATGATCTGTAAATGGAAAAATCATCATAATTAACCGACATACAGGCCTAAAAACATCAGTCTGTATTTATTCTATATAACGTGGTTCATTTAATCAGAGATACTAAAATGAATGAACTTTTCCATAATATTCTAATTTATTCAATATGACTGGAGATTGCATCATGAAGAAAGAACATTATTTGGGATTATCTAAGCAAAATCTCAAGACATTAGCCAGGAAGTTAAAGCTTGAGTAAACAAAATAGAGAATATTCATAATCATACAGCCAAATTAGTTACAAAGTGGCTTAAGAAGGACAGTCGGCGTTTTGGAGAAAAAGCATGCGAGCAAGGCAGCATACAAAAGTTACACACGTTCTGTCAGAACGAACAGGGCAAACCTGCAGCAAACCATTTGACCCAAGTCATATATAGTGGGGCAAATAAGTATTTTAAAATTTTTAAAAAAATCATAAAGTGTGATTTCCTGGAATTTTTGTTTTACATTCTGTCTCTCACAGTTGAAGTCTACCAATGATGAAAATTATAGACCTGTCTCATCTTTTAAAGTGGGAAAACTTGGACAATCGGTGGCTGCCAAATAATTTTTTGCCCCACTGCAGCTTAAAAGGCAATTTGACTAAATACTAAGGAAACGTGTATAAACCTCAGAATTTTGAGAAAGTTAATAAGAATTCTTTAAATAAATTTCATTCTGTGCATTTAGGCATGTGAGAGAAAAAAAAGTTATGTGCAATTTTTTTCTGTAAATATCTGGTTTCAGCTGTACATTAATCATGAATGAAATAGCATCAGAAGTTATAGCTGTAAGTTAAAATGTAAATGGTCTTGAACAGTGTGAGGTAGATACAAATATTTAAAGAGAAAGGCCAATGCAGTGGTGCTGTGATGTGCACCAACACATCAAAGACTCCCTCTCTTTAAAAGCTATACCAAAGTTCTGCTGTGGACACAATATAAACCTAAGCATGTTGGAGGTACAAAGCCTGACCAGCAAACCATTAGTGTTCTGTGAGCAGTCAGAGAGTCAAGATTAGTCTCATAATGAATGTCCACCCTCCAATCTGACTACGCTCCTTTTGTATTTCAGAATCTCTCTCTCTCTCTCTCTTTGAGTGAGGTATCAATAATGGAGCTCCTTTCTGTCCACATTGATAGCATTTTCTCTTATTCACAGCCAATTCTTCGTTTGTCTTCATATTTCCCAGAGAGCTGCAGTGCACCACACTCCTGGCCTTTCCTCTGCTCCCCGCCCCTCAGTCTGCATTGATATATGGGTCTATGCAAGAGAAAAATACTCATGAATCCATACAGAGTATAACTGTCATCCTGACCCCATTCCAAGCAATCTACAGCAGTATGGATCAGCTCTTCTCATAACAAAAACATGCATAAGTGAGTAGGTCCCATGAGATGGAAAACGGTGCATTTTTACAATGGTAACACATCCTTCATTCAAACATAGCTCAGAATTTCATTGTGTTTTTACATCTCTGGTGGAGATACAGTATATACAGTACCTTGAATTAATATTTCTTACATTTTTTCACATTTTGTCATGCTACAAAAACAAACCACTATTTACTTTATTGGGATTTTACATAGATAGCAGTGGCGGGTCGTATATTTCACCCCTAGGCTTTCAGTGATATCCTACTTAGTCCAACTTAAATTAATACACCTCATAATACCATCAATACAACACCACGGCTAAAGGATCTATACAGAATCACACATACACATTACGTCAAAGGCTGGTCAAGTGACACTTAATTTCCGGAGCATTTAAAATCAATAAGCTCTCCTTCACAAATAAGAGTAGGAAACTAAAATCATGGATACTGTTAAACCTCAAAGATAAAAGCCAATTTTAAAATGTAAGTCAACTATTAATAACTCCACCAAAGTATATGTGAGCTTAAACAAGTTTGTCCAATAAAATGCGCATTGTCGCCATTTCATATAAGACACCAATGAGGCGATAACAAAACCAACAGTTCAATGAAAATAAAAAAGTAAAGCAAACTCAGTATTTGCATTTGTTTTGGAGAAAATGCAACAGCAAAACAACTTAACATCTTGGTGCAGCTGTGCACACCACATTATTTCCATTATAAATTACAGTGGATCAGAATTTTTTTTCAATTTGTAGAATTTTTCCATTTTATATTGTCACCATTGATTGATAAAATGACAAACCACATAAGAAAATACAAATCAAATGTTTGCACTCACCAACATGGATCTTCTCCACATCGCCTGCTTATTTGAAAATAACATCCATTCTTTCTTTTCTCAAGAAGACCTCAATGGCTCTATTGTGCAGTTTATCTGTGCGCTTCAGGTGTACAAGTAAGTTCTTTTCTAAGGACATGGAGGCTAAAGTTGAAAGTCATGTCTGTCCGGTCGAGTTTCTTGAAAGGTCCATCTTGAAAATGACGCGGCAAGTATATCTGCAACCAAATCTAACACTTCTAATCTAAACATAATCTTCTCTTCCTTCAGCCATCATGGTTTAAAAGAAATAAACCGGTAGCTCTCGGTAGCTAACGAATCTCCGAGTTTAGTTCAGATATTTTGTAAAATGCCGCCTTTCAGGGTCTCATGAGTGCTTATCCAATCACAGGTTGCGTACAGGTCAACTTCAGCGTAAGACCTTCTACGTGGTCTTGGTGTCGCAGACTCGAGAGCTGATTGGCTATCGCAACTGACTGAGTTTGTTCACTTACAGAGCACAGGAGCTTGCTCTGTCAATTCTGAAGGCCTCAGGCAGATTTCATACAACCTGACAACACAAGCTAGCTGAAATCTGATTTGACAAAAACTTAACCATAATACATAACACTGGAAACAGCACAACCAAGTGGATATAATATGATATAAAGAGAACAGACCAAGGAGAATAATTTCATTTTAAAAAATAAAACAATTTAAATAAATACATTTGCTTTTCTGAGTATGTTTTGCCCAGCAGAGAAGGCTTTGCTGGCCCGACGGCCCACCACTGAGAGATAGATAAATAGTATAATTCCCTTTCACTTCTTAACTATGCATGCTTTATGTTGTACTCCCATATTGTTCGAAATGAAAATTTGAAAATGTGGCATGTATTTTATTTACCACCTAGAATAAATAGTTTGTCAACACAAATCTAGACAATGAAATTATCTTTCATTCTTCTGTACACTATTGCTCAAGCTATGTCAGATTGGATGAGAGCATCTCTGAACAACAATTTTCAAGTCTTGCCACAGAATGTTGGTTGTACTTAGGTTTCCCATCAACTCCAACCAGCTTCCCTGTCCTTGCTGAACAACATCCTCAAAGCAAATTGCTCAGTTTTTAGATGTACGCAACATGGCTTTTGGCAAACTGTAAACTGGACTTATTATAGCGCTATAATGTTCATTCTGTCTTATTTGTAACATTTGATTTCAGGGTTCGTGTTTTTCAGACAAATCATGGTTATTTTTTTACCTTTACCTACTGCCTGGTGTTTTCCTTGGTCTTCATTATGGTGTTCTCTAACAAAACTCTAAATATTTTATAGAACAGTTGCAGTTATATTGAGATTAATATACATAGGTGGACACTATTTACCAAATAGGTGACTTGTGAAGACAATTGATTGCATTAGATTTTATTTAGAAGAATCAGAGTTGTGGGGTAAAGATACAACAATTATGAGATTTTTACTTTTTAAAATGGAAAACCGTGCTGTATATGCCTTCTCACTAATTTCCATGTTTCTTCCAAACTATTCACTATTTTGTGTTGATTTATCATAAAAAGCCCAATAAAAAATATTATTATTTTGCTGGCTGTAAGATGATAAAATGTGGAAAGGTTCAAGGTACTGCATATATGGTGGAGGCACAAAAACTGAAAAATATTTAGTGAATTAAAACAACAATAGGCAATCCAAATTATTAGTGCCACATTTCTGGTTTTGGAGAGTTGGTTGTTATTGTCAAGCATCTAAGCTTAGAGTATTGAACTCCTACCCTGAGGGCCAGGTGGCCCAGGCTCTCCTGGTGGACCTGGTGATCCGTCCTTGCCTGCGGGTCCTGGAGGGCCTTGAACTTGGAAGGGTGAAGCTAAAATGCCAGCAGGTGTCTTCTGTCGCATAGCAGCGCCAGACACTTTCTCTGCAAGACAGGAACATAATACTTTAGAGAAGACTGCATAGGAGGGCAACACAAACTTGGGTAAAGTAAATGAAAACACAAACAAAATTAAATGCCAAACTATTTTTACCTTCAAAAATCCTCATTACTTCACTTTGGATAAAGATTTTGAGTTCTTCTGTAAAGCTGGGATCATCCTGTGTGAAAGGAGGATAAAACATCACTTACTGAAGCATTTAAACTCAGACAAGAAAGACTGAAAATCCAATTAAGAGACAACACAAGCTAAGCCGTAATTCTCAGGCAAATGGTGGCAGAGGACATAGAGTGAAGATTATAGTTATCATGGCATGAAAATGAAATAGATACTCCTCATGTATTTATGCTTCAGAAAGTTCTCAGACAGTGTTGAAACTAAATATTGTCAAAAACAAGAACTAAGAGGAGATTCTATACCCTTTAAAAAGAATTCTTTAGGATCTCTTTCTATCTCAACTCGATCTGATCTCCGACTCAGTAAGAAATAAAACAGATTTAGGGAGGAATATTAAATTTGATACTATAACTGTCTAAAGTGGTATTACTTTATGTTCAGCACGGCAGTGATGTACTCTGTCCTACAAAGGAATTGTGTTATCTTTGTGTGGCTCTAAAATGTAGCATGCTATTATAAAAACATATAATAAAAATGTAATAACATCCAGAAATATTCTCACAGTGAGAAAGTATATGAAGCCTTTGTAAAAGCATGGCATAATTAACTAAACATGCACATTCTGTATATATTTTTTGTTTTTAAATGATCCTATTCAGTTTCACATTCAAATCTGAGTATGCCACTTTATTATTAATAACTGCACAGTACTTTGGATTTGTAGTTTTGTTGTTAATGTACATAAATCCCTATTACTCATTTCCTTTCTATTTTTCTTGTGTGAATCTAAATGCTTCTACTACCTGTCCTTTTGAGGGAAAATAAATGATTATTCTATTCTATTCTATTCTATTTTATTTTGGTTTTGGTTGTTTAATAATATGAACTTCAAGGTTAGACAGGCAACATTATTTGTGGGTGATCACATTGAACAACATATTATTCCATATAAGTGTGCAAGTGTTTCTTTTTCGGATGGTTTATCCATTATTAAACCAGTGCCACACATTGTTTTATTCGATTTCTATTTGTGAACATATTTATTTAGGATTTGGTTTCATAAAATAGAAATAAATATATTGTTATTAGCTTCTAGTGCATGTAGTAGATGGCCTGGTCTCTGACCACAACAAATAGTAAACCCTACTGATAGCTTGATTTTCTGAGTGAGATGTGAGTCCCATTTGTAAAATCCATTTTCCAAGGGAAATAAAATCCAAACATGGGGGAATAGTGCCAACCTCTAGAAAAAAAAAAAAAAAGTTTATCTCAATAATAGAAATACTTGTGATGGAATGTGTTATTATTATTATTATTAGTATTTGACATTTAATGTATACATGTCAATTCTAAAGTAGACATAAGCCACATACTTCTATCATGGTATACCAGCATGTTAAAAACGTCTCTTCTTCCAAACAACCAGAATTTGCTCTCTTTACATTCTTACATGTTAATGTTCTTTTAGGGGAATGCCAGCGAAAGTAGGATAATTTTCTCCAGCTGTATGGGGAATTGAGTAGCTTATTGCTACCCTCCCCCACTTGTTGCTCTATGGTGCTGGTAAAGTGAAGTCAATGAAGCTTCTCTACTATTTTTACCCTTACCAGAGAAAGTATTACATGGAAATATTTCTGGTTGTTAAAAACACTAACAAAAATAATCAACCAACTAACTAATCAACCAGCTAATCTCAGATAGCTATGGTGCCAGTAGTACTCAGTAAGTATCAGCATGGCTAAATGATAACATATTTTGCATATTAACCAGGTTTACTCAAAAACTACTTTTTAATTTATTTGGTTTTGCAAATCTGTTTGCCACGCTGCCACCCTCAGAAGTTCTCTGATGACTTTGGCGTTGTCGGACTTTTGTGCAGACCCACCACACTGACATTGATGAACATCCAGGGAGTGGAAATTGAGATAGTGGACTCCTATAAGTACATTGGTGTTCACCTAAACAATAAAGTGGACTGGAGCCACAACACTGGTGCCCTCTACAGGAAGGGTCAGAGCAAACTCTACCTGCTGAGGAGATTGAGATCTTTTGGAGTCCAGGGAGCCTTCCTAAAGACCTTCTTTGACTCTGTGATGGCATCAGCCATCTTTTATGGCATAATATGTTGGAGCAACAGTTTATCTACAGCTGAGAGGAAGAGGTTGGATAAGCTCATCAAGAAGGCCACCTCTGTTCTAGGGTGCCCCCAGAATCCAGTTAACGTGGTGGGAGAAAGAAGATATCTGGCTAAAATAACATCACGGATGGGCAGAGTCTCCCACCCTACCTATGCATGAAGATGTTGCTGAACTGCAGAGCTCCTTCAGCGACAGACTGCATCCTAGGTGCATGAATGATCGTTATCGCAGTTCCTTCCTGCTAGCAGCTGTTAGACTTCATAACCATCACGCTCCCAACAAACCCAATAATGTTTATATCCCTGCTGTAATTTGCACTGTTTATCTCACTTAAAGTTACATTTCTGCTGCTATTAGCACATCCGTTTTTCACTGTTTATATTTTTTAACTTCTTGTAAATAATACGTTTACTTTTTATTGCACAACTACACATGCACATCCCATAAATATTTTTTTTTAATTATCCTATTCAGTTGCACATTCAAATCTCATTATGCCATTTTATTTTTAATAACTGCACAGTACTTTGGTTTTGTACTACCTGTCACTTTGCTGCTTTTACAGCTGAATTTCCCCTTTGTGGAACAATAAGGATAGGATTATTCTATTCTATTGTTTAAGGTTTAAAAATCAACATAATTACAAGCAAGTGTTACAAATATCATTATCATAACCATAATAATCACTGTTTGATTATTTTAGCAGCAGTGTCTTTTCTAAACCTAAATATAAATTATGTCTTAATACTTTACATCCCTATAAGTGAAATAAATGGATAGAAGATGAAATAAATAAACCAACATTGTTAAAAATTATGACAAAGTAAATTTTTCTCCCTTAAACAAAAATCAGGGCAAAGATTCATAGCTAATGAAGTGTACCTAAGGGATAAATGCAACGTGCATTTCAGCATTTGCATTTAAACTTGACTCTTTTTAAGCCACTTAAAATAACAGTAAGTTTCTTTAGCTTGTCAATACCACAACAGTGTCTCTGGCAAGCCTCCGTCCTGCGGTTCAAGTTGTGTTAAAGCTATAGCTTCTCTGTAGGGCGCACAAAGGTAATGAAGAGAAGAGAGTGCTAACACGATGCATGCTCTGGTAAACCTCTAACAAAATGAAACAAATGAACTGTTTAGTCCAGAAACATCCAAAAATTTCACTCTAGTAAAAAAAAAATAGGAATGGTGCCAAAGCTGCTAAGAAGCCAGTCTGGGTCTCACAGTTGTGTGAACCCCCCCCCCCACTGACTTTGAGATACATTCCGAAAATATTTTAGATTAATATACCGAGGAGATGTAAGTGAGGAATTACAGCCAAATGCTCAAGTTTGCAGATAATGTCTATTAATCAGTTCATAAATTACATCTTTGTTAAACTGGAAACTTTTTTCTGCTGAATAACAAAAATAACTTTACTTATTCACATACAGTACATGTTGTTACACTCAAACGACTTTCAGTCTTAAGTGTATGTCAGTGAGGAGAACTGTTCTAAACTGCATTGCTTTCCAGGGCAGCATTCATAACAATAACACAATAGGCTTCAATGTTGTATTTTTGCATTCAAAGCAGCTTTTCATCACTGTGAATGTTATATAACTACAGTGAGCGTAAAATGTCTGTGACAGATGGAGGTGTTTTCTCCGCTCTGCAGAGCTCTTGGCACGCCCACATATCTCTGTCTTTCCCTCTGTTTCCGACTCTCTCCTGCTTTGACCTTCTGTTATGCCTAGATGATCGGGAGTGGGAAGCGTTGAGCAGAGAACGAACAGGGAGCTCTCTCGCTCAGCTTTGTTTGATGTTTCATGCAAAAAGCTGTAGATACATTGCTTTCGATCCAGCCAGGAATAACTAAACTAGTAACACAAACTGCTATATCCTGTCAGATGATTTAAATTATAAGAGTAGAAAGTATTTTCATTCAAAGGAATTTGAATTTTTGCTACTTACCAGGAGTTTTACACTCCCTAACTGTCCAGGGGGGCCAGGATCTCCTTTTTCACCTGGTGGTCCCATCGGTCCAACCAGGCCAGGATCTCCAATGCGACCCCTCTCACCTTGAACACCTCTTTCTCCGGGAATGCCGGGATCACCCTGTGTTAAAAAGAAAGCTCTGTTGATTTTAAGCTTAGTGTCTGCAAACTCAATAAGTGTACATGGTACAAATACACTGATCAGGTTTTTCCTTGTCAAGACTAGTTTTTAGTTTTCTTTGAGGTCGAAACTGCATATTCCAGTTTTGACCAATTCTGACTATTCTAAGATAAAATATGTGCTGCAAGTTCCTTGATAGGGGAAGTAGTTTTGAATCTGACAGAAAATGAAACCATTACAGGAGAACCGCCATGTATGGATTAAAGCATTAATCACTAATAGTGGTGCAACGGATCATCATTGATCCATGATCCGCTCGGATCAATATCTTTGGTTCGGCAACACACATTGTCCGCGGATTGATTTATGGACAAAAAAAGTTGGGAAACACTGGCATTTTAAGTTGATTGTATACATTTTAATTTAATAATTTAAAAGTGTTAATAAATGAAAAGACAAATGTTATGTTTTTTTTGTCTTGTCTTTTTTTTTTTTGCTGATCCGAAAAATGATCCGATCCGTGACTCTAATCCTAGGAACGATCCGAACCGTGAGTTTTTTGATCCGTTGCACGCCTAATCACTAATATAACTAATTTAGAAAACTTAACAAAAGAAAAAAGTATTAAAGGAACTTGCTGTTGCTACATTTAATACATCAAAATACTATGACTTCCTGTTTTGATGCATCTAATGTACTGGCAGATTCTGCCCTCTGGCCAACTGATTGTATAGGACCCACTTGGATTTACTAAATAGACCCATATAATTAGGTTATATTTTGTCTGTAATGGATTTTAAGAAAACCCATTCAAGTTGATCAACACAACTATAGATCACATTTTTCACTTAGAATTGTCTTGGATCAAAACCACAAAGGCAATAAATATGGCTCCCTTATGTAACCTACAGTATAGTGATGTGTCAGTCTGTGAAGTGACAGATTGGAGCCAGATCCTTGTTAGGAGAGCCGAACGGGAGCCACTTAAAAAAAAAGTTTTTTTATCTGTCCAAGCTTTACGTTATTGCTGTGTAGATGCATTTCAAATATATTGACTATTCAGGACATGTAGAGTGTAAAGTATGCAAAGGTAAAATATCATATGAGCAGGCTGTGCAGTTATCGACATTATCTTATATTTTCTTTGTTGTTTCACAACAAATAGTTCCGTTTATAAATATTTCACATTCAGAGTTTGTTTTTGTACTTTAACATTTATAAATTTATTTTCTACCACTCTGTTCCATTGTGAATATAATACAGCAAAAATAATAAACATTTGGTACAATTATGTTTGTAGATTAGTAAATTTTACACATAGATTTACATGATTTTTGGATATAAATTCATAAAAAAAAATAAAAAAATGTAAAGAGTCTGTTCTATTTAGTGAGCCGAGTCGTAAGAACCGACTCTCCTAAAAGACCCAGAATTCCCATCACCACTAGAGTATAAACAACCACATATGGAACCATTTATCAGTTAATTTCCCACCAATGTGGGCCCTACAGTGGGGCAAAAAAGTATTTGGTAGCAACTGATTCTGCAAGTTGTCTCAATTAAAAAGATGAGAGAGATCTGTAATTGTTATCATAGGTATACTTGAACTGTGAGACATGTAAAGTAAAAAAGAAAAAAATCCAGGAAATCACATTGTATGATGTTTAAAGAATTTGTTTGTATAATGGTGCTGAAAATAAGTATTTGGTAAAGTTCACCTACATACATTGTAATATAACCTTGGTTGAGAATGACAGAGATCAAACGTTTCCTGTATGTATTCACCAGGTTTGCACACACTTAAGCTGCTATTTTGGCCCATTCTTCCATGCAGATCTTCTCTAGAGGTGTGATGTTTTGGGACTGTCGCTGGGCAACACAGACTTTCAACTCCCTCCACAGATTCTCCACTGGATTGAGGTCTGGCTAGGCCACTCCAGAACGGAAATGCTTTTTTACGTAGCAACTTCTTCGTTGCCTGGGAGATGTGTTAGGGATCATTGTCATGCTGGAAGATCCAACTTCGTTTCATCTTCAATGCTCTCACTGGTGGAAGGAGGTTTTTGCCCAAAATTTCTCGATACATGGCTCCATTCATCCATTCCTTAATATGGATCAGTCGTCCTGGCCCCTTTGCAGAAAAGCAGCCCCAATGCAAAATGTTCCCACCTTCATGCTTTACAGTGGGTATGGTGTTCTTGGGATGCAACTCAATTCAATTCAATTATATTCAAAAATACTTTATTGATCCCGGAGGGAAATTAAGTGTTGGTATAGCTCATATAATTAATTATTTAAGGAGTTGTTGTAGATGATGATGGCTGTGGGCAGGAAGGATTTCTTATAGCGGTCTGTATTGCAGCGAAACTGAAGAAGCCTCCGACTGAAGACGCTCTGTTGTTGTATGACTGTCTCATGAAGAGGATGCTCAGGGTTGTCCATAATTTTTTTGATTTTGTGAAGAATCCTTCTTTGCATCATCATCTCCAGATGTTCCACAGTTGTCCCAAGAACAGAACCAGCCTTCTTTATCAGGTTGTTTAGCCTTTTTAAATCCCTGGCTCTGATGCTGCTACCCCAACAGAAGACGGCTGAAGAGATTACACTCTCCACAACAGACTTGTAGAAGATCTGCAGCATCTTGCTGCAAACCTTGAAGGACCTAAGCTTCCTCAAGAAGTACAGTCTGCTCTGTCCCTTCTTGTAGAAGGTTTCACTGTTGCGCCTCCAGTCCAGTCTGTTGTCAAGGTGAACTCTGAGGTATTTATTCTCCTCAACCACCTCCACTTCTTCTCCCATGATGGAAACAGTGTTTGACTTATCCCTGTTTCTTCTGAAATCTACAATCATCTCCTTTGTTTTGTTCACATTCAAGGTGAGACGATTGTTTCCACACCATGTCACAAAGCGGTCCACCAGCTCTCTGTATTCAGCTTCTTGTCCATTTCTGATACACCCGACAATTGCAGAGTCATCTGAGTATTTCTGCAGATGACAGGTCTCTGCTTTGTACTGGAAGTCTGAGGTGTACAGAGTGAAAAGGAATGGTGAGAGTACGGTCCCCTGTGGTGCTCCTGTGCTGCTGACCACCTGGTTTGACACACATTCTTCAGTCTCACAAATTGTGGTCTGTTGGTCAGGTAGTCATTGATCCAGGCGATTGTTGAGGGCTCCACCTGTGTCTTCAGGAATTTCTGCCAAAGCATACCAGGCTGAATTGTGTTAAATGCACTGGAGAAATCAAAGAACATGATCCCCACAGTGCTGCCTGCTTTGTCCAGATGACAGTGGGTTGGTTGAAGTAGGTGGATGATGGCATCTTCAACTCCAACTCCACAGCGATAAGCAAACTGCATTGGGTCCTGATACGTTCTTGTTTGGTTACTCAGGGGTGCCAACAGGAGTCTCTCCAGGACCTTCATGATATGGGATGTCAGGGCAACAGGTCTATAGTCATTGATGACTGATGGGTGAGTTCTCTTTGGTACTGGAACAAGGCAGGATGTCTTCCACAATACTGGAACATTCTCCTGAGTTAGGCTAAGGTTGAAGAGGTGCTGCAGAATCCCACAGAGCTGCTCTGCACAGGCCTTCAGGACTCTGGGGCTGACACCATGTGGACCTGCAGCCTTGTTCCGGTTCAGTTTCTCCAGCTGCCTCTTCACCTGACTTTTGGAGACAGACAAGTGGGAGGGGGAGGCAAATGGGGTAGCAGCATTTCCTGACTTGGTTGAAGTCAAACTTCTGGAATTAGAAGATTCCATGGCTGAGGTGAAGGATAAAACATCCGCGGTGTAACAGGAAAGCTGTTGATCAGAGGAGAGTGGGATGTCTGTTTGGCTGGGAACAGGAGAGGGGGATGCTGAGCTAGTTCCTGAACTGAACCTGTTGAAGAATGTGTTCAGTTCATTGGCTCTGTCCAGACTTCCATCTATCCAATCCTTCCTGTCCTTAAAACCTGTGATCTTTCTCATTCCTGACCAGACATCTCGTATATTGTTCCTCTGTAGTTTGTTCTCCAGCTTCTTCCTGTATGCCTCTTTGCTGTCTCCGATCTTGACCTTAAGTTGCTTCTGTATACTTCTCAGTAATTCCCTGTCTCACTCCCTGAAGGCTCTTTTTTTCTTGTTTAGCAGTTCCTTCAGGTCACTGGTGATCCAGGGTTTGTTATTAGGGAAGCATCTCACTGTTCTGGTGGGGATGATGTTGTCCACACAGAAGTTTATATAGTCAGTCACACACTCAGTCATGGTATTGATGGCCTCTCCATGTGCTTGGCAAAGAGTCATCCAGTCTGTGGTTGCAAAACAACCCTGCAGTGCTTCTTCAGCTTCCTGTGACCATTTTCTCACAGTCACAGGTTGCCTCTGAACAAGTGGTTTATATTCTGAACAGAGAAAAACAAGATTGTGATCCGATTGTCCCAGAGGAGGTCTTGGTTTGGACATGTATGCATCCTTTACATTTGCATTAAACAAATCCAAGGTCTTGTTATCTCTTGTGGTGCAGCTGACAAACTGTTGAAATGTTGGAAGTGTAGTAGAGAGCAAGGCATGATTAAAATCACCAGATATTGCCACAAATGCATTGGGGTGCTGTGTCCCAATGCATTTTTTTGATTTTGTGAAGAATCCTTCTTTGCATCATCTCCAGATGTTCCACAGTTGTCCCAAGAACAGAACCAGCCTTCTTTATCAGGTTGTTTAGCCTTTTTAAATCCCTGGCTCTGATGCTGCTACCCCAACAGATGACAGTTGAAGAGATTACAATCTCCACAACAGACTTGTAGAAGATCTGCAGCATCTTGCTGCAAACCTTGAAGGACCTAAGCTTCCTCAAGAAGTACAGTCTGCTCTGTCCCTTCTTGTATACGGTTTCACTGTTGCGCCTCCAGTCCAGTCTGTTGTCAAGGTGAACTCCAAGGTATTTATTCACCTCCTTTTGTATTTTCACATTCAAGGTGAGACGATTGTTTCCACACCATGTCACAAAGCAGTCCACCAGCTCTTTGTATTCAGTTTCTTGTCCATCTCTATTTATTTATTTCATTTTCTATTAATTGCTCAGTTGATCTCTTCTCACCAAACTGCTTGCCTATTCTAGATTGGCTCATCCCAGTCTTCTCCCAGAAATCTTCTTTCTGGAGTCCTTTGACAGCTTTCTGATTCTGGCCATGGTGGAGGTTGGAGTCTGACTGTTTAAAGCTGTGGACGGGTGTCTTTTATACAGATAATGAGTTCAAACACATGCCATTATTACATGTGGAGGATAGAAGAGCTTCTTAAAGAAGGAGTAAGGTCTCTGAGGACCATTCTTGGTTGTTTGTGGGTGCTAAATTATCATTTTCTGCACCATTATACAAAAAAAATCTTTAAAAATCATACAATGTTATTTCCTGGATTTTTTTATATTCTGTCTCTCACAGTTAAAATGTACCTATGATGAAAATTGCAGGCCCCTCAGATCTTTTTAGGTGGGACAACTTCAGCCACCAGTGGCTGCCAAATACTTTTTTGCTCCATTGTATTTGTATTGTTGGGGCTTTAGTTACTGAAATCATTGTAAGGTCTAATTATTTTTCTCTGAACATGCCATTGAATGTGACCCCTTTTCTTTCATTTGGTCATGCCTTTACCTGTCCTGGAGTTCTTTTGTCAGCTGGAAAGTTAAAAGTCTAATTTTCTTTCTCTTCTATTAGCTACATTTTAAAAAAGATTACTGCACAACTGTGACAAAGCTTGACAAACACAATGGAAAACTGCACTAAGCGTTAAATGCCCTTTTTTCCGGTGCTTATGTGCTTGTGGGGAATTAGTAATATTTGTGCTGAAATGCACATTCATTGTGACTTTCATTACCATTCTTTCATCACCATTTTTTGCAAAATGTTTTGCCCTGGTGTTTGAGGCATAAACCAGATTCCATTCAGGAAGAAACAGTACTTACACGTTCTCCTTTGGATCCTCTGTCACCTGGTGTACCTGTGGAGCCCTTTGAAAAAGAAACAACCTTTAAGACTAAAAACAATATCCTTAAAATCATAACAGTAATAGACATTTTCCTTTTCTCGTAGGAAGCAGTTAATATTATAACATTCTTCAAATTTAGAGATGCACAGAAAGCTGGTAACAAGAATTCAGTGATTTTACACATTTTACAAACTCTGATCCATAATTAGCCTGTTGGACACAAAAAATCTGTTCTTTTTCCAATCAGAGAACGCACCATTCATGGTTGTTCCGAGTGAACGTTGTTACTGCCTAACGAAGACATAGTAAGCTCATTTTAATATCAATGAGGTTTTAAAAATTAAGTCAGAAGATAAACAATAAGCATCTAAAAAACGAAACTGCATTTTTCAGTACATGTCTGATGTTTATCCACATTGCTACACCGGAGAGTTAGATGTCAGGGGAAAGCAGAAATCTGAATGTCTCAATTTAATCTTTTTAAGGATTTAAATTCTAAAATGCTGGATTTGAAAATGTTGATCATCTTTTGCATAAAGAAAATCCTGAACCTGGATAAAGTCTACTGGGAATACACAGATAGACAGCTGTTTCTTCTGTAATGCTAACCATTCTAATAGTGCTAATCCTAAATATAAGATGCTAAAGAGAGTTATTTTTTTTAAATATTAAAAATATAGAAAAACTGTATTTAACTGTATTATGGTGTAACATTGACTGCTTACTCACACAAAGTTAGAAGTCTATTCTTCTCCAAATGTAAATAATGACTGTTGATTAAAGGCTCCTGTGTAGTTAGACAGGACAAATAAAAGAGTCAACAAAGGAAATTAAGAACTTTTCCCTCTCGACTTTTATCATGTGATGTGGTGCACATCACATTTTCAGGTTTAAAAAAGAAGAAAAAGGTATACCAAGTATGCTTTAATCCTTTTTAGTTGCGTTTTATTTATAAATGCCTCTGTCTCCATAACTTGGGATGGCTTTTTACCAGGGGTGTTTAAAAAAAAAAAATCATCTTTTTATGTTTCCATAAATATTTTATTCTGTTTACATTTCCATGTTTCCAGGAAGCTGAAAAATTGTTCTTCTAATTTTATTCTTAAAGAAAAATTGTAATTGGCTAAAACTTGTATGCCAGGTCTGCTTTACAGAATCAGTGATTAGAAATTGGCAGCGAAATCTCTGATTGGTGCATCTTCATTCGAATTCCTTTTTTTTTTTTTAGATAAACTCCATGTCCACTTTTTTCAGATGACTGTGCATTGACTGCTTTAAACTCTGCTCAGGTTGTACTGCTTGTATAATATTTCCCAGTATAGTTTTTCACCTTCTGCAATGTCACAGCTCCTCTGCATCACTCCAGTTTTGTTTGACAAAGGCCTGCTTTCCCACCAGCTGTCTCTACTATACGGATGAGCCGCAAGAAAAATACCTGTCTCCGGCTTCATGTCACAACATCTTGAGTCATCCGGTCCCCTCCCTGTCACTCCTCATTGCTTCATTTTACTTTGCGCACAGCATTACCTCGGGGAGCATCTTTGTATCAATTTCCCGCTGGATTACAGGAGGCACGCAAAAGACAATCTGGCATGATGTGGTTTTAAAGCGGGCACCGCTTTGTGATGCCATTCTCCCTTGCCTGCTTTAATCTGCAGCGTGCTGTATTCCCCACTGCCTGATGGGAAGCTTAAATCTATCATCTTGCCCACTGAAATGTGCTTCCCTGAGCATTATATTGAAGCTCAAAGCAGTGAGCAAGCAATCTATGCATATGGGAAAATCCACCTACTAGATGGCACTGTTGTTCCACTAGAATGAGAGCGTCTATGTAGATGGCCTCAGTGGAATGCAGAGATTATAGTGGGAGAATATTAAATAATAAAAATGAACAAACAATAAAGCGTCGGGGCTGCCATTTAGGTGTAAGGTGAAAAACATCTTGTATATCTGGGCAAAACAGTAATAACCACAATCAGTCAAGTTTGGGTGTTGGATCATATAATGTGTGTGGAATGGCTATTCAAGCAGATCCATTCTGCATCCTGCAGGACCATTCTTAGTGTTCTCATGAAGTGAATGGTGTATAATACATTTGATCAGCTATCTAAAAGCAGACTTTTTTCTGCTGGATTAGTTTCAGCTCTAGCTAGGCTCACCAAGCGGAAAAAGAAATACATCATTAATTTGAAGTGTCTAACTCCATCTATTACAAACATTTTATCACTGTCTGAAAGCCTTAACTGTATAATTAGGGTAAAAGAATAAAAGACAACAAACCCTTAAACCTGCAGGATTCCATTTAGTTTCTATCGTTAAAATCTCAAATATGCAAATCGGTTTAATGCAGTCAGCACGCTGTTGCCGGAGGGGGGGATAAAAATCTGCAGTGCCATCTCTCTGTAGCCTGGCTGATGTAAAGCACTTTCTATAAGGGGATTTGGAACAACTCACCTTGTATCCAGGAGTTCCATCTTTTCCAGGCCTCCCCTGCTCAGGAACCGCAACACAAACAAAGACAGTTTAAATCAGCTCCCACCTTTGATTGGATCAGCACTGTTGCACTCCTAGTAATCTCCACAGTTAATGAGATATCTCAACCGAGGGATAATGATCCTGATTGCTGAGTGAACACTGTTCCATTGTGCAGTTACAGGGAATATTACAGAAACTATCTCTGATGGTAATTACATAGAAGAATGTGGGAATATAGTCATCTACAGGACAAGCGGTAGATAACATATTTCATATTTTATTTCATCCATATGGTCCTTGAATCATATTGGCCTGTGTGAGAAGAAAAGCTAGAATCCTGAATGAATCTACAAGTGCAAAGGTGTGTGGACATAACTGTAGGGTTTACTGATTAAAAGACTTGTATCCTTACAGGAACACCTTGGGGTCCCTCAGGTCCAGGAAATCCGGTCTCTCCGATCGGCCCCCTCTCACCCTATCCAAGAACAAAGACAGTCAGGGTGTCAATCTGCAGTGACAAAAGGATGATACGTGGATTGACAGTTAAAAGAGAGCTAGTGACTGCTGCTCACCGGCTCTCCTGGGATCCCTGGGTCTCCGCGTGCGCCGGGCTTCCCCTGTCAATCACAGATAGTAGGAGTACTAGCCTTGCTTGATAGGTCCTCAGTAGTGTCAAATCTGCAGACTCCCATTTATAATATAGCTGCACCATAATCCTCTATATACTCCAGAGGGCTACAGTATTCTTAGACAAAGTAGTGAAGTAATAACCCACTTATATTTTGATGTATGTTGTCCAATTCTTAATGTAAACACAGCTGAACTGATGCCAGGAGAGGACTTAAACCAGAAAGATCACATTTCACAAAGAAATATGACACAAACAAGAAAGAATAAGAGGCAGAACAAAAACAAGATACTCACTGGAGGACCTGATGTCCCAGGGGAGCCAGGCAGGCCAATATCACCCTGAAAAGACAACACAGATTAGGTAGATGATAGCCTATGAAAACCTGTCATATTCAGGAGATACAGAATGTACTGTAGATAGAGTGTCCTGCAAAGTTTTTTATATGCTTTGAACCCTTCCCCATTTTGCCATCTGACAACCACAAACTTACAAGTGTTTAATTGGGACTAGATGTGACAGACCAAGACAAAGTAAAGCACAGCTCAAATTGTGAAAAAGTTCAAGGGTTGTGATTACTTTTAGGGCACTGTAGAATACACTGCTCATACATGTGAAGTGAATACCACTGTGAATCATGATGTAATCAAACAAATGTACAGGGAGGTAAAAGACTAAAATTTCTTAACAATCCCCTTAGATGCATAGATTAGGTTTAAACAAACTTCTTTCTAACACTAACACTTATGTGCATATACGAAACTTCTGACAGTATTTCCTAGAAGAAAAAGAAAAAAACATCCCTCGATGTTACAGAAGCTGATATATTCCAGTCTCACAAAATGTCCACACAGCTTACAGTCACACACTGCCAATCACACAAAGTTAGATGCTGGCTCCATCCAGCCCAGTTTTGTTATCTTCAAGAAAAGGCATCTACACCAGTGCTTGCAATTCACTGTGGAGATTGTTAGCTATTACATTAATGGTTTGGCTCCAAATTGCAGTATATCCTCTCTGGAAATGTCGACCTGAAATTCCTCCAGGCAATATTTAAACAGAAACACAAGTAATTGAATTTCTCTAAAAAAAACATTTAGTTTCCCCTTAAGCTGGCTCATATCGTTAACTAGCACCTATAATGTTCACAGTGCAAAGCATTTTTATTCCTCAAAAGATGGATACATCCTTTCACATAGAGGCTCTTTATAACTTTGTGTAATGAGAATGCTCCAGAGAGAATGCAGTTTTACTTGTCCTACAATCAAGGGAAGCTCATTTGCGGGAGAGAAACGGCTCTGTTGCCTACCTTGGCACCGGGAAGCCCTTCGAGCCCGGGTAAACCCATGGGTCCTGGTTCCCCCTGTGAGAGAAGAACACACCACCTGTTGTGTCAAGCTGATGAGGTCACTAATAATGTTGAGTAAGAGTAGTAGCTTCCACCTATTTTGCAACCAAGGATGGTGCTGTTTTTATCTCGCCTTTCTCAAATGCAGTATTGTTGGCAACAAGCATAACTATAAACCTACATTAAAATGCATAATTATGTATCTTCATACACAAGCAAATAAAAACTAAAGTTACAGTACTGCAAATGAGTATTTGCCCCTTCCAAATGTATTCATTTATTTATTTAGTTGTCAAACATGTTTCGGATGCTCAAACACATTTTAATATTAGACAATGATAACCCGGTAATAAACTGTTTTCCAATGATGATTAATTTAGATTAAAAAAAGTGAGCCAAACCAACCTGACCCGATGTGAAAAAGCAATTTCCCACCAAGCCTAATAACTGTTTGTGCCACCCCTGGTTGACATGGAGGCAATGCTTTTATACAAAATTGTGCAATGGAAAAAACGTAGGTTTCAGGTCATGCCACAACAACTCAATTGAAATATAGTCAACACCTTGGCAAGGCTACTCTAAAACCTATATTTAACTTTTATAGCCATTCAGGTATGGGCTTGCTGGTGCCCTTTGAAAAATCTTCCAACAAAATGTTTTTGGAAAACATTAGAAAGGGTGGCTGCACAGTGGCGCAGTTGGTAGCACTGTTGCCTTGCAGCAAGAAGGTCATCTTTCTGCATGGAGGTTGCATGTTCTCCCTGTGCATGCGTGGATTCTTTGCGGGTACTCCAGCTTCCTCCCACAGTCCAAAAATATGACTGTTAGGTGAAATGGTTTCTCTAAATTGTCCTTAGGTATGAGTGTGTTCATGCATTGTTGCTTGTCCTGTATGTCTCTGTGTTGCCCTGCGATGTACTAGCGACCTGTCCAGGGTCCCCACTTCTCGTCCCGTGACTGCTGGAGGTAGGCACCAGGATTTCTGGATGTTTATGCACTTTTTGAGTAAGTGTGAGTGCTGGTCACTTCTTTGAAGATTCAACCCTGTTCTATTTTTTCTCCATTTAACAACTTTGTTTCTCATATGTTCTTGAATTTATTTTGATCGCTCTAGGTTGTGTTAGGTTTTTATGTCTTTCAGCCTACTTCATGTTGCCAAATATATTCTATTTAGGTGTTCTGTTGATTCTTTTGGTCTGGCAGTGAGCAGGACTAGGTATGGTTGGTGGTGTCAAAATCATAATTTGACAACTGTATTGTGTAACTACCAGGTTTTCTTTGTCTGACATTAAAGTATGTTGGATGATCAGAAACATGTAAGCTGCAAAAAAGAAATCTTTGAGGGAACATTTTTGTTCCATTTGCTTGTTTATTTAATTTTTTTAAATGCATTTACATCTAGGAGGTAAATCGTTATTCAAAGAATTTAACATAGAAACAACAAAGTGGGTTTGGTTGCATAAGCCAGTTTCTATTACATTTTGTTCTCTCATCTTGATATTTTAGTCGTTAATTGATGTGTCTATATGTATTTATTTGTTTCAAACAACTCTGGGTTAATAGCTTCAAAGATTCTAATGCACATACTGTTACATCTTGTAGGCTACAGAACCATTAGAAGAAAAAAAGCCCAATTTCACAATAAGACTTTGTTCTGCTCTAAAAATAGAGACCCATTCCCTGTTCTTGAGCAAGTGATGGCCTCTATCTACCTCCTCTCGTTCAGGCTACCATGCAGAAACGGCATTACATAAAACAGAGAAGCAACCGGTGCCGACATAGATGAATTGTCTGGGTAATTGTCAAACATGCAGATTGTCACGAATAAGCTATTGTGGCTAAAGGAAAGAAGGGAGAGAGTGGACGAGCCAGAGGATCAGCTGCGAGACGGATTGGGGCAATTCCAGCATGGCTCTGTAGCTGGTCTGCACAATTTATTAGGATGTCAAATTAACATTGAGGTGAAAAATCACTGTGCGACCAACACAATAAAAAATGCAATTGGTCCCATGAGGATGAGGAATTCGGGGTTACAGCAGAAATGTCAAGTCAGTTCCATGTCTATGTGGAATGCGAATGGATTGTTTTCTCAATTCAGTGCAAAAGCTAGCAGGTGAGGAGCACATTAGAAATGCAGTTAGTGTTTGTTGGTTCCCACTGGCAAGACAATATATTACAAAGACTTCATATTTGTTGGAGACAAGGTCATTTCTTTTCGTTTTCCTGATACGTTGGGTTTCTACTGAGAGTGGTTAAGCACTCAGGCTTGAGGCTTTATTGACTTGTTTTATACAGTGGAAAAGCAGGAAGATAATGATGAAAAGCTGCTCTGAACTCTCCTTGGCATCTCTAGCATGATGAGTTAGGTGGGGCACAGAAACTCAACACCTAATAGCAGAAAGTAATTCTTCTGTGATGCATACAATCGGACTTTGATCAATAATATGTATTGCTATTTTATGTGATTAATTTAACATTCATTCAATATTAAATAAACCACATAAAATAGCACACTACACACTGCAAATGCCCTTTTATGTAAATGTAATGAAGACTGAAATCATTTTCAAAGCCTACATGAAATTACAAATAAAGGGTCACTCACCAGTGTTGATCTTCTTGAAAAAAATTTATAACTGTATAACCTTTCCAATAATCCCCTTAATAATCTCTTAAAGTCCTTGAACAATGTTAAAATCCACTGGCTGGTGATGTCCATGTAAATGTAATGAAATGTAATCTCTAATTTTCGTTCAAGAGGCAACATGCTAAATTTAGACTTCAACAAAGAATCTACTTCATAATTTTTTTTTCTTGGTAGCTAGAAAGGATATTAGATGGCTGCACAACATAACGTAAACGTGACGTGAGCAATTCCGATATTTTAACATGAGTTATGCTGCACAACCAACTTTTGCATTTGGCAAAAAAGGGCGCATCACTTTCTGCTGTGGTTTGATACCGGGATCTCTTCTTCTTCTTCTTCTAATAAATTTCCGACAGACTCCACGCCAAATGGCGCATTGCTGCCTTTCTCTATCCAGGAAGGTAGCGGAATCTCAGTTTGGGGCCGTGGCATTTGTGTCCCTCGGCTCTACTGAGCGCATGTTAGGCATGCGCACTGTGATTTCAGAAGTTCATAATTGAAACAAAAGTTAAAGGGCAGGCCCCAATTGCTGCTTCAAGAGGATTTCGGCCACTGAACTTGTCAGTATTCTGGCTAAGACTTAGATAGTTATACACAAATGTTTATAAAAGAATCCTCTTGGCAACCGAATCAATCTTTATATAATATCACTCTCTAAAGAACGACCCTGTTCAACTGATTCATTTAAGCATGCAGTGCATAGAGCGCCACAGTGACACCGGCCCCCAATGCAGAGATGCCACAAGTTGTATGTTTCAGAATGAACAGCTTCTACTCACGACAGGTCCTTCATCTCCTTTTGGACCCTTAGAAGAGAGAGACACAAAAAAGACCATTACTACTATAGATGTGACAATCAGAAAAATTTAAAGCCTAAACACAGTCTGAAATGAAATGTATCTATAGGTTACTGTAGGTAAAATTCATACTATTTGTTGTTGCTTTATTTTCTGCAAATGTGTCTGTCTGTAAATTATGACAATACTGCAAATGTGTTTCAGGTAAATATTGTACAATCCAGTGTGGTTTTGACAGAGGCTTTTTACACACCCAGGCTGCATTTATCAAATAAAAAAAAAAAAAACGGATAAATTGTCTGTCTTGTCCCTCTTAACACTGATGAGGAAGATCTCATATTGATTGCTCCTGAGGAGCTGTTGGGCTGTGATAGATGCAGTACAGACTGAAGCATTCTTGAGATTTAGCGGTAGTTCATGTGCATTGTGCAAAAGGGGACAGCACAACGACTGTTTTTTGCCACCTCCTTAAGTGTTTGCTACAGCGAATGGATGCCCGCAGGGCCAGTGGCTGAACGTCTCCCTGGACTGGACAAGATTACAAACTGTCTGATAAAGTGGAAGGAGGTTGGAAGCGATAAGCAAATCAGGCCATTTTGCCACCGTGCAGAGCATGTGAACTTTAAAGTTAATTGTGCATATCAATGATGTTGTGTGTCCCGGCGTTGATCAGAGGCACCTGTTTGGGAGTCAGGAAGCCTCTTGGCCCTTGCCAACCCCCAGTGATTGACTGTGATATAAGAGCTTCAGAACCATGATAACACTGGAGGGCTGGTCAGGTTGTTTGTTATTCAGCTCTTGCAGGCTCTGCTGCTCATATAGTATCAGCATGCCTGTTTGCTAGAGTTCCTTACAGCACACTTTAAAGGATTTACCTGAGGCACAACAACACTTACCGGAGCACCAGGCGCTCCAGGAGGTCCTAAAATAGCTCCACCACTCTGCAAAGACATTTCCTTATGTAATTACTAGATATTTTACAAAAAGGGGTCTAATTCAATTCACTAACAACAATAATAGCTATTGTATTGTCAAACTGAATAAAGTCGATTAACAGCATGAGTTAAAATATACATTTTCTTTTACCTGCAACTTATATAGACTGCTCATCCCGTTTCCCTCCACATACGGCACACCCTGAAACACAATCAGTGGATCAGACACGCTCTCTCCAAGAGTTCTTGCAGAAAACTGTACTCCAAGTCTTGAGCAATTACACACAGCTAAGCCCATAAAAGCAACATAAAAGGGATCAGTAGCTCATTTGGTGACTGCACAGAGAAAGAGAGGAAGAATGTGTGGGTGAGAAAAAAGTAGAAAAAGTACAGATTTCCATAATCCTGGAAGTACTAATACAAAAAACAAGAATGTTTCAAACATACAAAAAATATTTTGTGATTAAAAATATTTTGGGTATAAAAGGTAATCCTGCCTTTATGGGTCAGTAATGTAAGAGGATGTTCTTCAGTGATAGATTTGTAGAGGGCAGCTAATGTAAACCAAGAAGAAGTCAAGGTTCTCATTTAGAAGCAAGTGAAGGCCTGTGCCCTTTTCAGGCCACTAAGCCATCCCCTTTCCTCCCAGGCAGCAGGTTTATAAGACGTAGGTGTGTGTGTGTGTGTGTGTGTGTGTGGGTGTGCATGCGCATGGGTGTGTGTTTGGGAGGTGCTCACTAAGTTCAAGGAGATAGCCAATGAATTATAGATTTGCCACTGGAAGTGCTTACTCACTCGTCTTTTAAAAGGGATGGAACCAGACTCGGTGCCAGCAAGCATGTGGCCACAATTTCATCATGTTTGCACTTGTTTGTCAGTTGTGCTGTGCTATTATAGGAAACGTTAAACAAGCACCAAACAGATAACTTTAACACTCTAACCTTTAAAGATAACATTACATGTCCATGTGAGGGCACAAAACCTATGACCTTTGTGGAGTTTTAAGACAATATGGAAAACTAAATCCTGTGAAGGCTTCTTCAACTTACTGGAGGTCCTGGAAGTCCTTGTCTGCCTGGAGGTCCTTCGTTTCCCTGGGAACAATAAACAAAAGAGACTCTTAAGCATAATAAAATCATTATTTTTTAAATTATAAACAGATGCAGCTCCTTTATAAGACAAATGCTTAAATGTATTCACCTAAAATTAAAAAGATTTTTATTTTTAACCTATAAAATAAACAGACAGAATGTTTAAATCTTGTTAAAACCTCAAAATCATACTTCCTTCTAAATACCTTAAACCACAAACCCCACTTTAAAGGGTAATTAAGACAATAAGCTATAATTTTTATATCTTCAACAGCTGGGCTAAAATTCACAGATATATTTTAATTTCAGATTCAGACTATAATGGATCTCTGAGGGATGACATTTTGAGACATTTGACTTGTGGCATTAAAAGTCAGAATAAAAGGATGTAAAACACGTATGAGAATTTTTTTTAATCTCACCTGCAGCTGCACTTACATTTTAACTCTAAGGAGACAGTTTTATCATCTAAAATTTGAAACTTTATCCTCACATTGTAACTCCAAAAGTCAGTAGTGCAACATTTTGTCATCTAACGTCCCATAGAGCTCACTTTATAGAATACATTTTTTTTTGTAGTTAAATATATAGGCCTTTTTTGTTTAACCCACATTTGTGCCAACATTTTTCAATCCAGGAACATCTACCATCACATTATGTTTGTTTGGCTTGCTGCCATTCTAACAGCATCTTGTTAATAAGGAGTATGGTTTTAGTTATTGAAGTCAAAATGCTTTTTCAAAATGGTGTATGCTTTCCTTTCAGGAAAAACAGTCATTTATTTCAACTGTAACACCAGCAGGCCATTCTACTGCATGTTTTGTGTTGCATATCTTAAATAGTCCCCGCCTTTTTTATGTGCATGTCTTAAAAAACTGTTAAAGACTGGCTGCTGCAGCTCCTGGTCTGTCTGCTGTGCATTTCAAGTCCCAGCCATCCAGGCAAAGGGCTTTTTGTGTGTATTTATAAGTTTGTCAAACCACAAAACAACTGTTTCTGTGTGTTTTATCTGCACGAAACAGAGTGTAAATAGGTTAAGGTTAGTCTAGGACTTCCCCAAACTGGTCCATCTGAAAAGCTTGTCAGGAGGAGCAACATGTAAGTTTTCTTTAAAACTTTGACACTAGCTTTGTGTGTCAAGTCAGGATTTGTTTAGAAGCAAATGATTAAGCTATACATGTTTCAGGTGTCAAATTGTCAGATCATTATCATTGCTTTCTTAACCCAATTAGGCCCCTTATAAGTTGCATATCAGGGCTAACCTGCAGACACTCCTGTTGGAACAAAATTCTTGCCCTTTCAAGAAAAAGCATAGGGTTTTTAGTTAAGTGGGATAGAATCCCAATGCTAATGTGTACCTTTGTATTGCTGATTAAAGGTAGTGTATTATTTTACTCCATGTACGGATATTTGTGGACTATAAGCCGCTACTTTTTTTCGCAAGCTTTGGACTCCTGTGTCCTATGCAATGATCCGGCTAATTTATAGATTTTTACTGGCTACTGGGCTAGTAGTTTTCATGCCCACACCCTCAGAAGACACTAGTTTTGATTTAGATTTTGAACTGTTATTTTGTGCACCATGCATACACACTCATTATCAAAAAAAACTAAACACGAAGTGCTGGC
Organism: Valencia hispanica; assembly: GCA_963556495.2. Taxonomy (NCBI): domain Eukaryota; kingdom Metazoa; phylum Chordata; class Actinopteri; order Cyprinodontiformes; family Valenciidae; genus Valencia; species Valencia hispanica. The sequence continues at coordinate 21,837,437 of OY747711.1, forward strand.
CGTCAAAGAAGGAAATAGAGCTACAGCAAGTAAGCTTGGCATCAGTAAATTGATGGTGAGACATTGGCTTTAGTGTGCAAGACGAAGAGCAACAATGACCTGTGAGACTAAAGTATGTTTTATTTTCTAACCAGGTATGTTACTGTCGTGCTGATGTCGTGTTGGTGCGCACTGGACATTTTCAGACAAAGAAAAAAAAGCATGTCTTAATTTAAAACTAAAAATCTTCCGTGTACCGTCTTTCTGTGTAACTATTTTAATGTTACAACATAAAAACCTGCGGCTTATATTCAAGTGTAGCCTGTATATGTACTTTTTTTTTTTACATTTAGCTGGTGTGGCTTATATTCAGGTGCACTTAATAGTCCAAAAATAACGGTACATGACATTGATTTTATTCAAGTTGTGAACCAGGGCCTGGCATTGACAAATGCTTATTTGTAAATGATTCAGGTCAGAATTAAGACTACAATTCCTGACTGGAACATCCCAGGTAACCAACATTCATTTAAACTCAACAATTTACACATGGTAAGAAACACTGATTAATACTAAAAAGCACAAACATATGCAACAAATTTACATATCATTATATAAACAACTCCAGAAAGACACCAAGATAAACTGTATCACATACACATTATCCAGAACTATAACCCTAACCACACACTGACATGATAACAAATATGTATTTAAACATTAGACATAACAAATATAACATGAAAACACAAATTGATTGTTTCCATAGTGGCACTCTATTAACACGATGCTTTTCCATTAACAAATGTGTTTACCCTATATAAAACTCTCAAAAATCACAATCATTATTTGGGGACACAGTTATTTTTACCATTTTCAAGACGTCCCAATTAATGTGTGTCCTCTCAGGTTTTTGACTCCATCATAATTTTTTTAATTTATGCACAATTGTACCAAAATACCTCCAGGCGAAACCCCATGACATACAAACTAATACATTATCACAAAAAGATACAAATACACTGTTGATATTTTTTCAACTTATTTTTACAGTTAAAATAAATTTTAAGCTAAACTAAATGTTTCAAGCATAATTATTTTTGCTTTTCAGCATGTCTAAAGTGTTCAAAACTTTTTTCACTTCACATTCTGTCACTGTAAACAAAAACTATTGACTTCAGTCTGTCACGAGGTGTGTGGAGAATGGACCCAAACGCACTCGCTGAAGGAAGGTGCAGGATGTTTATTAAAGTGAGGAGATCGTGATGATGGTGGTGAACGGAGACACTGGACATCGGGCTGGAACGAAGAGGCAGGAAGACGACACCATGGGGATGAAGACAACAGAGGACTAGGAGGAAGGAGGACTAGGATGATCCGGCCGGGAGTCAAAGGAAGTGAGGGGTCTTAAAGGCAGGAGGTGAGTAGGATCAGGTGTGGATGATGAGACAGACAGGTGAAGACAATGAGGCAGGAATAGGGCAGCGTGACAGGACCCCCCCCTTTAAAGGTGGATTCCAGACACCGTGGAGAGAGTGAAACAGAAAGGGAAAGAGAAAAAAAACAAGCACCCTTGCCAGGGTGGGTGGAGGGGGCCCACGGAAGGAGGGCCCCGAGTCTCTTTGGGTACGCCCCTGGAAGTCTGGCGGACGGCCCCGGTGGTGGCCCCTGAGGACCTGGAGGTCGGGCGGACGGCCTCGGCGGCGTCCTCTGGCTGGACGGAGGTCGGGCGGACGGCCCCGGCGGCGTCCTCTGGCTGGACGGAGGTCGGGCGGACGGCCCTTAGGTCCTCTTCTGAGGGTCAGGTAGTGCCAAAGATGCCTGGCCGGTAAAGGTCGGCCGAGACACGGAGAGTCTGGAGGCTCGGACGCCTCCTGAGACGGAGAGTCTGGAGGCTCGGACGCCTCCTGAGACGGAGAGTCTGGAGGCTCGGACGCCTCCTGAGACGGAGAGTCTGGAGGCTCGGACGCCTCCTGAGACGGAGAGTCTGGAGGCTCGGACGCCTCCTCAGACGAAGGTTCTGGAGGCTCGGACGCCTCCTCAGACGGAGGTTCTGGAGGATCGGACGCCTCCTCAGACGGAGGTTCTGGAGGATCGGACGCCTCCTCAGACGGAGGTTCTGGAGGATCGGACGCCTCCTCAGACGGAGGTTCTGGAGGATCGGACGCCTCCTCAGACGGAGGTTCTGGAGGCTCGGACGCCTTCTCAGACGGAGGTTCTGGAGGCTCGGACGCCTCCTCAGACGGAGGTTCTGGAGGCTCCAGTGACGGGGACGGGTCCTCCCTGACCCTCCCTGGGAGCTTCAGCGACGGGGACGGGTCCTCCCTGACCCTCCCCGGGAGCTCCAGCGACGCATGGGGAAATGTCCATCGCTGGAGAGCCGCCGCTGTGACCGCCAGAAACACAGCAGCCACAACAACGGCGGGCTCTGGAGCTGGAACGGGCTCATGGACTGGAGCTGGAACGGGCTCATGGACTGGAACGGGCTCATGGACTGGAACGGGCTCATGGACTGGAACGGGCTCATGGACTGGAACGGGCTCATGGACTGGAACGGGCTCATGGACTGGAACGGGCTCATGGACTGGAGCTGGAACGGGATCTGGAGCTGGAACGGGATCTGGAGCTGGAACGGGCTCATGGACTGGAACGGGCTCATGGACTGGAACGGGCTCACGGACCGGAGCCGGAACGGGCTCACGGACCGGAGCCGGAACGGGCTCACGGACCGGAGCCGGAACTTCCCCGGGAGCGGCCCCACCTCGGCGGCGTCGCTGTCTGCGGCGAGGCGCTCCCCTGGAGCAGAGGTAGGCCGTCTTGTCCCCATAGAAAAACTCGAAGAGGTCCTCCTCCCTGATGTGAGGAGCCCCCGAAGAGCCAGCTGGAGGAGGGACAAAGACGGCGGGGGAGAGAACCGGCGGTGGGTGCCACGCGGAGATGGAGCCGACGTTGGTGGTCCGTGTGGCCGCGCCGCCCTGCTCCTCGCTCGCTGAAACACCGGTTCGGCGGGTCCGTCGCCTACGGCCAGATGGTGGAGGCGGAGAGGGCGGACCGATCGTCTGGTCCAACGCCTCCTGGCGAATCCTCTCCGCCTCGCGCCGCAGATCGGCGAGCTCCCGGGCCGAGAAGACACTCTGGAAGTGAGGGAGCACTCCGAGGATCTCCCCGGCTCCGGAGACCCGCACAGGGAGGTGAGGAGAGGCAGCGAGTCTGGCCAGGTTAGCCCAGACATCCTGGCGCAGGGCGGCGATCTCCTGGGCGAGTGCTGGGTCCATGTTTATGGCCGGATCATTCTGTCACGAGGTGTGTGGAGAATGGACCCAAACGCACTCGCTGAAGGAAGGTGCAGGATGTTTATTAAAGTGAGGAGATCGTGATGATGGTGGTGAACGGAGACACTGGACATCGGGCTGGAACGAAGAGGCAGGAAGACGACACACCATGGGGATGAAGACAACAGAGGACTAGGAGGAAGGAGGACTAGGATGATCCGGCCGGGAGTCAAAGGAAGTGAGGGGTCTTAAAGGCAGGAGGTGAGTAGGATCAGGTGTGGATGATGAGACAGACAGGTGAAGACAATGAGGCAGGAATAGGGCAGCGTGACACAGTCTCTTTTACATTATTTTAGAAATGTTTCTTACAAGAATGCCTTATGCCTTTTCCTGTACCTCAGTAAAGTCAAGGAAAGCTGACTCTGTAAAAACAATGCTGCTTTAATATTCATCAAAGAACTTAGAAAAAAAAATGCATTCTGTAGAAATGTGACATTTTGTCTTCTTTTGCATTGATGTTAAAGGTGGCAAATTTGTTCATCCCTGTTACTAACAAAGAAATCAATAAGATATTTAGTACTGTCATTTATGGAAAACAACTCACATATTTGTTTTTTATCCACCTCATCTGAAAAATTGTGCACAATAATTATATTTAGTTTATCTATTCTTTTTGCAGCTTGTGTTAACACTACATTTCATAGAAAGCATTTCTTACTTTTTCTCCTTTTGAACCTTGTGGGCCCACAAGACCAGCTCTACCCATGAGTCCCTGGAAAGAAACATATGAAGGAAATCTGATTTACGCACAAAATGTAGAAACATCGTTTTGAAATATTGTAACAAAAAAACTTTTATATGACCATGACTACTGTATGTTCACTGGTCAACTAATTTTACATTCGAAATGAATGGGAAGAGACATTTCACATATTTCATTCTAACAATATAATGAAATTAAATTGATTTGATGACACATATCAGTAACCTTATTAGGAAAAAATTGCAAAGGGCAGAGGAATTCCTTGCTTTAAAATGTTCAGTTAATCTTTTTGTAATAGAAATACAATTTTTATTGGCTCATAAAGCTGGGAGGCCACAGTTAAAAGTAGGCCATAGTACTGATATCCAGTTCCTTCAGATTTTTACTGATTACATTTTACAACTCAGAAATGGTAGAGAAAAATCAGAAACACCATCTTATTTTGTTACAGTATTAGAGAATGCAAAACCCATGAGCTTTGGAGGCATTTGCCCTCATCCCTAACTGTTTGAGTGAACGCTAGATGGTTGAATCTGCCCAGGCTTTTATACTCTTTTCCAGACTTTCTAAAAGGATTTTCTATCTTAAAAAAAATCTAAATTCTATGAAACCTTTTTATGAGACAACAAATTGCTTGGAATTTCAAAGGCTCTAAAAGGATGGCCTTGGTCTTAACATAAATATTTGGGGCAGCAAAGATGAGAACATCTTGTTTAATCCAACCTCAGGTGGCATACATGGGTGACTAGGGTTAAATATATCTGTTGATAAAATGTATTCTTTTCTGGTTTCTTTGGTCTCACAGCTTCAGTTGAGCAAATCCATATGAGCTTCACTCTAAAAAAAATTGAGCAGAGTTAATAGTGTTCCTGATATCTCTGTTTGTGGTCCCATTTGTCACAACCAAACATTTAAATCTGGACATCCAATTGGGTTGTTTGATGTCTGAAAGAAGAATGTCATGTTGGTGTAGCTTCTCAGTCATCTAGGACATAGTAGTTATGAGAGTTAAAAAATAAAGGCAACTGGATTCTCTTGTTATCTTGAAGACGTTTCACCTCTCATCCAAAAGGCTTCTTCAGTTCTAAAACTTGGTTGGGAGTATCAGGCTTAGAAGGGCCATTCTGATTGTTCCCGGCTAACCCTTATAAGCCTGAGCTATACCTATAAGCCTCCCAACTTGGTTGGGAGTAACAGGTAAAATATAAAACATAAAGATGATAAAAACTAGAGCTGTCAAAATTGACAGATAGCAAAGGTTGATTAATTTGTAGAATTAACACATCAGTGTGTTTATTCCACAAATCAACCCACGCTGGATTCCGTGCTCACTTGTCACGAAAACAGCATGGCAGACCGGAACTGCATCCGTGGTTCGATGTGAACATCTCTAAAGAATTATTGTTTCACTTCACTCCCTGCTGTGTATTACCCCCCTTTTGTGATGTAATATATCTTCTTTTACTATGAAAATGCCAAAGATAAACACATAAAATATATCCTACCGGAGCTCCTGCTCGACCTGTCACACCAGGATGTCCTGGAGCTCCAGAAGGCCCCTGGAGAAGACAGTAAATTGGTACTCACTATATGAAAACACAATAATTGCATCAAATAATTGCTTTAAATAAATTGATTATAACTTTCTGCAAGTACTGCCTTATAGCATAACATTTTGGCCATTCACAAATACTTGAGAAGAAACGGAGCACAGCAAGCTTTAGCATTCACATCAGCAAACATCTTCAGTCAATTAGGAGCTCTGTACTGTCTGCACATCTGTTCAGGAACACATGTTTATAAAATGAGATATCAACTTCAATAAGACCTCTAAGCAGGTGTGCGTTCCAATAATCAGCCACCTTGTGTGAAAAGTATACCAGTTTATTTGAGTGTTTCACTCTGTCACAGTGATGCAACTCACTACACTTGGAGTATATACACTAAAGTCAGGATTAATGTGGAAATGATTGGTTTAAGTGGGAAATGTCAGGAATCTGGGATTTGATTTGTGTGGTGGTTTCTCTCGGTTTCTGAGGCGACTGTGGGTCAGGTGGTAGGAATCCGTCTCGTAATCGGTGGGTTGCTGTTTCGAATCTCCACTCTGTTCATCTCGGTTGTTGTGTCACTTAAAACACTTAACCCTGCTGGTGGTGGTCAGAGGGCCCGGTGGCACCTCTGTCAGTGTGCCCCAGGTGTGTAGTAGCTTACCACCATCAGTGTGTGAATGTGTGCGTGAATGACTGAATGTCGTGTAAAGCGCTTTGTGGTCCTCTGACTGAAAAAGTGCTATACAAATGCAGGCCATTTCTCATTTCCATAGGTTGTCCACCAGAAGGCCCAGTGGAGGCAAAGAATACAGCTCTGCTGGGTGGAGGCCTGCAGGGGTGATCATGCAAATCATCAGGGCTGCAGGAGGATAAAAGGAGTAGTCAGTCATTCCCTAAGTGCTAATCTACAGGTAACCCCTAGCCCTCCGAATTCCTTGTTTGTCTTGGCTAAGCTTTATGTCAGTTCCTAGAATTATTCCCTCGACTCATCCTCAGAAACTCACCTTTTGGGAGTCACCTTGGGACTCAATGCTATTTATGCTTACTCTGTTTTTCATAACCCAAGAATTTAAGGCTTGCAGTGCTTTAGACATTGTTCTAGGTTGATTCTGTGACCTCCTGTATGAGTCGTCGATGCACTTCTGGCCTAATTTTGGTAGAAGGTTCACCAGTGTTCAATGTTTTCTTCATTTGTAAACAATGACACTGTGGTTCACTGGAATCCCCTAAACATTGAAAAAGACTTTGTAACTCTTTCCAGACAGATAGATATCAAACACTTTTTTTCTACCATAGTTTTTATTATTGTTCTAAGACCCGGGCATAATGTGTTGCTTTTGAGATCTATTAGTCTAATTTCTGCTGTCAGACAGAGTTTGTTTAGTTCATTTCTTGATTCTACAGGACTTGTGGTAATAAAAGTGAAGAAAGAATAAAAGTGAAATTAAACTCCAATTTCTATAAATATTTTAATCACTGTTAAGTCATGGTCTAGTATGGCGGAATTTTAATTCCACATAGGGCCAAATTGGTTTATATAGCTTTTTTTTTACCTAAAAAATTGAAATCTTAATTTGAAAACAAATTGTTCTATTTACTCAGGTCATATTTGTTGATAGTAAAAAATGTTGTAAAATCTGAAACATCTAGGTATCACAAAAATGTCAAAACAAAAGAAATCTGTAATATTTTAACAGCATTGTACATTTGTCTGAGAATCAAATGTCTCTATGTCACTGCTCCTTTCTGAATCATGTGATTACTAGTGGTTTAATTTTCTGGATTAAGCATTTTCCTTACTTACCTCGTCACCTTTATCTCCGGTGGGGCCTGGGAACCCTCTCTCTCCCTTTACACCCTGCAGGGTGAGCAGTGAGGTAAGAAAAGTGGATGTTTTTCACCAACCATAGAAAAGCCTCAAACTAAAGGCTGACAGGGGTAAACTTAAAAATGTCTCTTCCAGCACACAACTTGAAATTGCTGAGCCTGTTTCATTGGTGCAAGGCTGTCTCCATAGCAACAATTTCTGCAGAGAGCACCAAGTGATTCTAATAATATTAACAGTAGAAACGCTCTTTAGGTTGCCAGCAATGATGTAAAGAGGTACTTGCAAAATGCAAATATTTTATTGCAAAATTCACACACATTTGAACAAACAGCATTACACTACTCACAATAAGTTAGGGATATTGTTATTACATGAGTGCTATTCCTAATTGGTCTGAATTTTAATGAAATAAGTAAAAGTATCCTTTGATATTACTAATAATGAATGAGAAGCCCCAAATAACACAAATTGACAATGTCAGTAGTGGGTGTTTCCACTATTTGCCGCAATGACAGCTTGACAGCGACGTCTCATGCTGCTCACTAGCCTCATGATGTTGTCCTGAGGCAATGTGTTCCACTCTTCCACAAGTGGTACACGCAATTCTGCCAGGTCACGTGGGGGTGGGGTACGATTATCCAGTCTCTGCTTAAGCTGGTCCCAAACGTGCTCGATGGGGTTCAGGTCATGGGACATTGCTGACCACACCATATGAGGCACTCTGACTTCCCGAAGTCGAGTTGTGACAATTCTGGCACGATGTGGTGGAACATTATTATCCATGAACAGAAAGTTGGGGGTGTGTTGGCGGAATTGGGCGATGATGATGGGTTGTATGATGTCTCTGAGGTAAGAACGTGCAGTGACTGAGCCATCTACAATAACCAGACCGGTTTTGCGCTGACTGGTGATGCCTTCCCAGACTGTCTGGCATTCAAGCCAAAGAGTCTGTTGTGAATGATTTATCTGGAAATCCTAGTACCCCTTCAGTTAAAAGAAAATAAAACAAAAAACAAGGGATGTGCCTGTTTTTAAATTAGGGGTCAAAAGGTCAAGATGGAGTTCAAGGAAGTCAAAAGGAATCTAAGAATAGCTAAATATGGGTCTTTAAATCTAAATTGAAGGAGCAAGCATGGTTTTCTGTTCAATTTGAATAAGGATTCAAATTCAACTTGAAACACGGTCAGCAACATTAAAGGGCTCTACGGGTAGGAAGATCTTTGGGTTTTTTGGGCATAAAAACTAATGATGATTAGTAAAACATGGATTCTTGATTGATTTCCTCTTACATAAAGAGTTAATGAAGCATAGCTCATTATGTTAAATTGTGGAGTTCGTTTAGGATTGCTTGATGCACCAGCTGCATCAAGGTAATCTAAACTAAACTCCCCACTTCTGCTAATTCTTTCTAACCTACTGTCTGACCTAATCACTAACTTATAATCAACTAACTAATCCTTTGAATTAGCTCACATATGTTTGGACTAGCATGCTCCAACAATTAATAAATCAGCTGGAGATCTCATCAGGGGCCTCCTGATTGGTGATCCTTCCCTTCCGAGGAGACGCAGAAGCTGAGGAGGAAAACAGGTGGACCTTGGGGGTCATGACATGGAGCAGCTACAAGGGAAGCGTGCACAGTTCAACAGCGAGTCCAGATTTAATATCTCATTGAGACGGGCAAAAAAGGCTACATAACATCTCCCTTTGTTTAATTTTCCTAGAGTCCTAACAGATGACGAAATGAAGTGTGGCCGTCCTTGGGGGGGTCGTCAGAATCTTTTCCTATCAATATGAATGAAGTGGGGAACAAAAGAAAACCACAAATGGCATAAATAAAGACCCCGGTGGGTTTTTCATCCTGACAAACAAATGATGTCTCAACAAGGTCTTCTGAATGGACGGTCCCTGGTTACTTTGAGCTACTTCCATGGCCAGTATGATTCATGTCTGATTATAAATTGATTGTTTGATCATTGTTTTTTTTTTTTGTCAGCTCTCCTCGCACCCATTAGAAATTGTATCAACATCTTGAAATGTTTCTGTATATTTTGGGCATTACTATTTTGAAAGAAAAAGAAAGGAAATGTTACAAAAAAAATTCAATGTTATATCAATTAATTGATTAAGTTATTATTAGTGAAGGAATCTGGGGAATGTGGCATAATTATAATTGATGCCACATTGAAAAGTGTTGTCTTTAGTATTTTTTGGTGTTGGCCCCAATATGTAAGGCATACTGTACACAGTGAGAACATTACGTGTAAAACACAAAATGAGGTGTGTCTATCACCCCAATACAATTGCCTCCCTATCCCAAAAATCTCTGAAGTGAAACAAATACCATATGTATGACATCCACTGAGTCTCTCAAGATATCCCTAAGTTATTGTGAGTAGTCTAAATCACAACAATTTATGTAACAGTTTTTTTCCCTGGAAAAGCTGCATAATTAAAGGCAATTCTAACAGTTTGTGTACAAGTTTCTAAATGCCTGATATCACCTTTGGGCCTTCCTTTCCTGGATTACCCATCGGACCTCTTACACCTGGATCCCCCTGTTCAGAACAAAAAAACTGAATGTTACTATAGGCACACCCCTCAGGTTTATATACTGTCAGCGTATCCCTAATCTCTTTTCTGATTTTATTGTAATATTATATTTCTTTGACACTTTTAGATATTTACTTTTAAGCTTCTTCTTTCACAGTGTCCTACTGTTTGGCGGATTTAAGTCTCTCTTATGTTTTATCCCATTTTTCATATTAAAAAAAATCTATACAACTTCTCTGGTTGCTCCACCTCTACATCTAAATCTGGTTGTCAACAAGTTCTATTTCAACTTTAGTAGTTTGCGGAACTTTCAAGATTTTCATTTGCAGGACCTGTGTTTCTGAATGTTTTATGAGGATGCAGCACAAATTGCCTCTGAAGAAAGTTTCTTCATCTCTGTAAAAGTTAGAATTCTGTGCACGCTGCTTATAGTCAAACTTCCATCAGCCTGTTTTATGGCAGACATTTTGACATAAACAAGCACAGAATATGCATCTGTATTGATCAGTGCTGCCTGGCACCTCTGCATCTGCGCATGTTGTTTGTTTTCTAAAATGCAGGTAAAACCAAAACTGTTTCTATATTAAATATGCCTCCTGTTAACAAGTCTTTGCTCTCAATTCTCAATTACATCAAAATGCCTGCTGTGAAATAGGCCCATCCTGATAAGACTTTCCTTTTTAGATAAAACCTTATACAAAAATCTATTTGATCTCTATCATTTTGTACATTATTGAACTGTTCATCAGTTATTTTGTTATATTTCAATCATTTTGTTGTATCATAATCTTTTTTAAAACACCAGTTTGAAAAAATAAATAAAGAAATATATTAGGAACTGGTTCTAAATAAAAAAAGTACTCGTAAATAAATAATTTAGACTGCTGGAGTTGTTTTTGTGAGAAAACTCAACCTCGGCCAGACCGGAAGTGATGTAGGCGAAGGAAGACCCGTCAGCTCCATCAATAGAAAACTACGGATTTTAATGCTGAATCCAACACTGAAGAAACCTTAAATGTTTACAATTACACATATGATGGAGCACAATCATACAACTATGAGCCTGCTGCACGCCCCATAGAGCAGGGGAAGGATTAATGGCCCCTGATGGATCTGTATCCGCGTCTCCTGCCTGCTGCAGCCCCAGAAACAGGCTCCAACAGTGGTGCCAATAAAGTTGTGTGCACTGAAGGAACTGTGCCTTGTGTCAGTCGCACCTGATCTTTGCTTCTGCATCCCATAATTAACTCCATCACATGGCTGGAATGGTAATCCTCCGGTCTGAAGTAAGTGCCACAAATGACAGCGTTTTTCGTAGCCAAAGCAGAAATGAAATTATGTCTTTTCAGCTGCACAAAATGCACCCAGGAACGGAAGATGGCTCAGTTTTTGTTTTTATTTTGAAATTTGTGGACTCCAAGTCTTGACAGCCTGCTGTCTGTACAGCCTCCACAAATACAATAATTTACCATTTTTAATACAAATGCACCCAATACAAAACTAGTGAAGACACTGACTCTCGATAACACCACCGCTCTACCGATAACTACCTACTTGCTACACTGAGCTGTGCCAGTGCTTAGCATACGACTTCCTTTGCTTACGTCACACGTCCAGATTATGAAACTTCTTTATTTAAATTTGTGGTGTTATGTTCTGTAAAAACAAAAAGTATCCTCAATAAATGTTTCAAATAGTAATTTTGGACATTTTCTACGCATTTTATAAAATATTTAACCTGCAATATGCTCTTTAACATTTTAATATCAATAAATGTGGTGGAATTCTATTTCTCTTTATTTCGTTTTCTCGATCTTTTAAATTTTTTTCCTATTTTTTAAATTGTATTACTTTTACAGTTGTTTTGATTTCGTCTTTTCATTCTTTTCATTTTTTTATTTGAATCTGCCTTGACTTCAAGCAACTTGAAAAAAACAAAACAATTATTCATTGATTTACTTCCAGAGTGTGCATGAAAGACACCGGCTAAAACACAAAGAACAGGATCTAAAAAATTACATTTAAACTATGAAAAAAACAAAAATTTTTACATTTAGTAACAAAGTTTGCTTTTACCTCAGGCCTATTCTTCATATAACATCATTAACAAAATGCATTAAAACATATTTCCAAGCAGTATATCATCATCTTTTTACAAAACCCACTTATCAAGCCTAATATTCTTTATGCACTTGCAGATAATTCATCTTATATTTGGTTTATATCCTCTTGAGCTATATTGGACAGTTAACTGTTGCCATGCAGTTGTGTCGAAAATATTTAAAAGTCACTCACACCAATCCTAACAGGCTGGGTTAAATAGGCAAAAATTGATTAGAAATGTCCGAACTGGATGTACCTTTTCTCCCACCAAGCCTTCCACTCCTTGCACTCCAGGGGACCCCTTCTCTCCCTTTTGTACAGGCGGCCTGAAAACTCTTGTCTGGCAAAGACTGCAGGCGTTCTGCCAAAGCAGGCCAGGCAAAAAGTAAAACCAGCAGCACAGATAAGATTTCATCAAGCTAAGGTGGCACACTGCATTTTCACCTCAGAATTTGTGACATGTGCTGGGTAGGACTCAGGACCTGGATTGACACAGAATCTTCCTTAAGTGTCTGCTGAGCAGAATTAATGTGAACCAAGCCTCCAAGAGGGCCTCTCATACAGGGAAAGGTTGAACTCTGTCACAGTTATGGAGTAAGACTTAGGTTTGTGTCTTTGTAACTATGAGTAGTTCCAGGAAACAGGTGCAAAGTTGTGGTGAATAGAAATAAGTTCAAAATATAAAAACTAAGCTTATTCATTGCATCAGTGGGTCAAAAGTATTATTATGTCACTACCATGTAAGACTAAATACGTTTGTAAACAATGAATGAATCTAACCTTGACACAATACATAAAATCACTTTCACTCTGAAGGAAGAAATAATCATTCGTCCGTAAAAAAAAGCAAGGGTCTAAGCTATACATTTTGTGAACTATGTAGATTAAATACCTTAAGTAAAGCACCCATGTCTCCAACAATAGGCAGGGCAGTCTGTCAGAAAAGGAAGAGAGGATTTAGTCTTTCAGGGCAAATCTTTCATGCTTTTTAAATAATATGCCGCATCTGCTTGGTTCAGCTGCAGCTTGTAAATCACACTCACGCAGAAAGTAAACACTACCAGACCCATAAGGTCATCATTTACTCCAAGATGAGTTTTTACACACACACACACACACACACACACACACACACACACACACACACACACACACACACACACACACACACACACACACACACACACACACGTTTATCAAACTGTTTTGTTCCAGTTTTTATTTGCTGCACTTGAGGAAAACTTTAAATCATAATGCTACAGGATTCTAAAAAAAAGTACAAATATTGTCGCTATCAGCCTACAGTAAAATAAAAGAAAGCATAAAAAGGTACATATAGAACAAACAAGGAATTATACATTCGTTATGGATCTTTAGTTTGCAGGAAATTGAGCACGTTGAAATACTCCAATTGCAGTAGGCTTTCATGTGAATGCAGCAACTCTTACTGGGTGGAGGTGTGACATGTATTTTTGTCACTGTTTAGGTATAGTCTTTTAGATATGGTCCATATGTGTACTTAAACATTACAGCATTGTTTTAAACCTGTACAAATGCACAACCTTTATGTGCAAAACTAAATGGTAAATGTGAGCAGCCAAGGAAGTAGCTGCCAAGTAAACAATATTAAAGACAACTTTATTACGATCCATTTTCAATAAATTGATAGTAGGCAATATTTTTCAGTATGTTGGCTGTTTTAGAACAGACCAGATGGTGCCCACTTATCAGTAAAACCCCGACATGTTTTTGATCTCTCTAATCAAGTCAACATTACCATCAATAATTACTGATGATGTTAATTAACCAGTAAAACAGAGTTTTATATGTATATGTTGGCCAATTTAAATAAAGTTTCTTGCTGAAAAATACAACAGCTTTTTAATTTCCATCTCAACAGAACATGTGAACATGTAGGCTATTATTTGACTAACTGTGTCACTGCTGCAGGTGTGATGTTCAGGTATTTTGAGCCGTGACATTGGGAAAACCATTATTTATATACAGAGTATGGGGCATAAGCAGCTTACAGTGCACAGCAAAAGATTCCTGTGTTTTTTCTTGGACTTATGTATCTTAGCATATCTGCAACAGAATGTGACAGGATTTTTCTCTAAGCTGGAACAGCACTCTTTGCATCTCCATCTTCCTCCTTGTTTCTGAGTGCAAATTGTTCAGCCAATTTACGGTGTTGTGCCACAGATTACATTTGCAGAGTCAGCAAGTGGTACACCCCACACTATCTACATTTAGAGATTGTGCACTCTCCTAGGGAGAGTAATAGGTTTTTAGCGATCCAATTTTTAGTACAACATGCAATTTGCATACAGGTATCTTTTTACTCTTTAACAGGTTTAATATACTATTGAGTACAAAACCTTAAGCCAAATGTACTGAGAAGTAAAAGCTGAGATTTTATATTATATGATATCATACTCAATTACAGTAACACAAGTAAATGTAATTTCTTACTTTCTAACCCCGAAAATGTAAATCGGTTGATAATTTGCCAATGTTTGAATAACAATGACATATAAGCAACTGTCTTTCATCCATTCCAGTGTTTTAACAAGGTAGGGGGCTGTAAATTTGCTAGCGTAAAGCAATATAAATGCTGTAGAAGTTTAAAAAAATTCATAACACCATACTATGTTGTCACTGGTTTTAAATAGATGCTAAAAGTAATATCTGTAGTTCTCACTGCTGTTCAGTGATCCTGAATTGCACAAAAGTAATTTTCTTACTTACTGGTTCACCTGGAGGTCCAGCAGGGCCCGGTGGACCTGGTCTACCAGGGGAGCCCTTTAATTGAGACAAAGAATAGACTTAACGGCCCTACTGGGTGTAATATTATGCAGAAGTGCAGGACTATAACTTTTCACAGTCATCTCGGTTGGTGGTGATTTGTGGCCGGGAGCTGTGATACATTATACTTGGACATCCACAGCAGGAAGCTGACAATCTTTTATGCAACCAGTTATCTTTTATCTCCATACTTGTGGGACTGAATGAGATTAAAGTAACAGACTGTACTCACTAACCTCTCTTCCTGGAGCTCCAGGAGGGCCAGATAAACCTGATGGCCCACGAGGACCCTGAAGAAGACCCATAGTTAGTTTAAAGGTTTTAATTAAAACAACTAGTTAATTTTTATTTGTAGTGAAATAGATTTTTTCTGAAATCTTCCACATCCTGATTTAACCAAAACTCTATGAAAAACATGAACATGCTGTTTCTGTGTTGTGAAAGTGAAGATTTGCTACAGACCTCAGCTCCTGGCTTCCCTGGGGGTCCCGCGGGGCCCTACAACCATATCACACATCTTGTTAACACAATCCGCCCTCTAGCACCCAGATCCAGTACAGTAATTGTGTTAGGCACCTATTGCTCTATTGATTCTTTGTCTTCAACTATCTTGGGTTCCAAAAATCAACACACACTCATTTACAGTTACATTTGTGAAGTTCAAAGTACATATATATGGATAGCTACACTTAGTAATGGATCAAGAATGTGATGTGCCAGCCATCTGAAATAATAGCCAATGTTTTCACCTAAAGATGTATTTAATGACCACTTATCTTGACACTCTTTAGTCTCTATGACAAGTTATCATGGTTTGAGCTAAATAATAAATGAAGGAGTGATGGAGGAATCAATACAACATCATACTCACAATGATACTCTCCCCAGGTTCTCCCTTTTCTCCATGGTCTCCAGGCAATCCAGGCACACCTCTTTCACCCTGACACAAACAAAAGGTGTGATGAATTTAGAAGATGAGAGAGCTCTTGCACCGCATAATAATTAACTGATAAATTCAGCATGCCTTATCTCTTGTATCTGCTGTATTTTGTCAAAGACAGAGACAGTGGCAGGCACATGTTTATCATCATATTTTGCATTTAAACTCAGAATACAAAGTTTAATCAAATGACAACACTAGTGATAATTGGGGATCACAAAAAGGGGACAGCTTTGCAAACATGCAATGTGCAAACATTTTACATCTTTAAAACATTAAGACCTTTAGTTTTTCTTTAAGCTGTATGTCACTTGAAAAATTAAGCAAAGTACATTAATAAAAACATCAATATATGATAAAGATGTTGCATTACACATTTTAAATGCATTAAGCTAGAATATTTCTTTCACTTAAGATTCCTTATGGAGCACAAGAGGAAGGTTATTTCTTATTATTCTACACCTAAAATGGACTCGCTTGCAAAAGTGTTCCTACCCCTTTAACCTGTGTACATTTTAGCCCATATGCACATCACAGATATGGCCTTTATGAGAGAGTGGCAAGAAAAAAAAACATTGTTGAAAGAAAGTTGTTTCCAGTTTCAGTCAGTTTGCTACCAGCCATTTGGAGGACACAGCAAACATGCAAAAGAAGGTGCTCTTGTGAGAAGAGACCAAAACTGAACTTTCTGGTCTACATGCAAAATGTAGACAACTCACATGTTGGTATCGTTAGATGACAGGTTGGAATCCTCAACAAACATTGACCAAAATGTTGAATTCAATGGAAAGATGATTCATTTGACCTTAATGGCCCTGTTGCTGACCTTAACAGCCCTGTTACAAGCAGCTCTATGCAAGTGAGACCATTTTACCCCTGTTGAGCAGGGGGATTTTTCTTTCTAGCTCACTACAGTTGAGGAAAGGGAACTTTGGGTTTTTCTGGACTGGAGATTGTTCCTTTTTTAGTTAATCTTCATTTTCGAGTAGGATCCAGCTACAAATTTCATTTGACCTTTTTACAATAAAACCTATTTGTTTTGGGTACATCCTGCCTACTGCCTTTTTATTCACCTTGGTTGGATGTAACAAACCCTATTAGTGTGACTGTTCTGACTACAATTTATAAATCCATCCCATGTTCAGAAACAAATAAGATTTTTCCATGAAAGGTGAAAGAAACAAAAGAATAATCTACTTGCCCTCTAGGGATGCAAGAAAATATCAATACGCCAATATATCAGAATATTGTATCTCACAATATTGTATTAACATTCAAAAGCAATGTATCAATTTTTATTTTCATTTTATTTTTTTGAATTTGAATGAAACAATTAATAATGGCAGTAATTTTTGTAGTAAAATTAACCTATGACCGGTAGTTGGTTGTTGTTTTCACCTTCTTTGTTCCAATGGATCAACTAGATCTAGTAATAAAACTGGATGTCTTAAAGTATGAAACAGGTTGGAGTGTTTGGAAAGCTGTGATAGTTTTTTTACAGTCAAATTCAGTTTTAAAAATCACAATATATAGTCTAACTCATAGTACTGCAATATATTGCAATATATCGTGTTGTCCCCCTTGTATTTTGATACGTATCGTATCACCAGATTCTTGCCAATACACATCCCTATTGTCCTCTATTCAAGCATTTAAGACTGTCATGCCCGGGATGACTGAGACATTACAGCAGCACACTCCATTAAATTTCACAACAACTCTAACCAATTTATTCATTCATGCTGAAGAAAAGCAACCACACAACATCACAATGCCACCAGCGTGTTAGAAGATTAATGGAGCTAAATACAGGACAACTCTGAAAAACAAAACTGTTTAGTGTCTGTAAAAGACTTGACCAGGGTGGGGGTTCATTTTAGCAGGGCAGCAACCCTAAGCATACAACATCATCACAGAGCAGCAATTAAATTGATTACATTAAAGCATTTTTAGATGTCAGAATGACCTAGACAAAGTCTTGAGCTCAATCTAATTGAGTATCCGTGGCAAAACTTGAAAACATCTTGTTCCAAAGAATATCCATCTAATTTGCTTGACCTAATTTATTTGGCAAAGAAGAATGGGCTGAAATATATCTAGATGTTTAAAGCTGCTAGAGACACACCTAGAAAGACATACAATGGTATTGAAAGTCGGTTCTACGAAATGGACCTCAGGGGGTTTGAATACGTATGACACACTTTTGATTTATATTCCTAAAAGAATCTTGGCATACCAAATATAATCCCATAAAAGACCACACAGCCACATAATCACCTGAATCACATGTTACTTGTCAACACTTTGGACCAAAATACAGCCATCACTGCTGAAAAAGGCAAAACCGTAATTTTCGGACTATAAGCCTCTACTTTTTCCACATGCTTTGAACCCTGCATCCTATACAACAATGCAACTAATTTATAGATTTTTACAGGCCAATGGCCTCCAGGGGGCACTATAGCAGGAAGCTCAAAAGTGAGACAAACGTGGGGAAAGATAATGTGCCGAAGAAGACACTACCAGTAGTTTTGATGCCCACACCCTCATCATGGAAGACACGAAGAAATGCAGTTTTTATGTTATAGGCAATTGAGCTGGCTGCCAAAGAAGGAAATAGAGCTAGTGCATGTAAGCTTGACATCAATGAATCGATGAAGAGACATTGGAGGAGGCAGCGGAAAGAACTGAGTCAGTGTAAAAAGACAAAAGCTTTCAGAGGACATAAAACACTGAAGAAGATGACTTCAGTTGCTTTAGTGAGGAAGATGATGTAGATAGCGACCAATTCCTTATTAGTAGGCGAAAGTATGTTTTATTTTCTAACTAGGCATGTTACTGTCATGTTTGTGCAGCGTTTTATTTTGTAAGCAGACATGTTACTGTCGTGTCACGTTGGTGCTGTACTGCTGATTTTCGGGCAGAGTTTGAAAAAAAAAAGCACGTATTAAATTAAAACATAGAAAAGCACTCAAAGAGCGCAGACCTCCTCCAGGGCTACTAAATCTAACTTTCGGTACTTTTACAATAAAAAGTCTGTTAATGAGATGCATGGCTGCGCTCTTCAAACATGGGAGAGGAGTGGATGTTAGCATCGCTGGTCGGTGGGTGGATACGTGCTCTATCTCGGATCAACTCCAAAATTTAATCAGTTATTTATGGTCCCATTGCAGACATTTTCTGTAAATTTAATTGGAAACTGTCTATAACCTTTTGAGTTATGATGCTAACAGACTGACTGACAAACAGACAAGCACGAAAACATTACATCCTGGCAGAAAGTAAATAAATAAATCTTCGATGTACCATTTTTCTGTGTAAATATCTCATGTTACAACCTGAAAACGTGCGGCTTATATTCAGGTGCGCCCTATATATGTACAAAATGTATCTTCTTTTCAAATTTAGTTGGTCCGGTATATATCCAGGTGTGCTCAATTGTACGAACATTACGATACATGGTTTTGTTTCAACAGAGATTAAGACTAAATCCCTGGGTGCCTTTTGACAGAAGCCAGTCAGTACAATTCTACTTCTGTTTCTTGATTTTAACTTAATACGCCAAGCTCCAAAGCTCATGTGTAAGTTGTTAAAGCATTACTCTTTTATTCGGGCCCTCAGGTCATCTAACATGAGATTATTAGCAGTTTTCTAGCCCCAGGTTAAAACCAAGAAGGGGTTGTTCTTTTTAAACAGTCACTGAAATGAGCTTCCTTTATTTTTTACATTGCCTTGATGTTTTTTTCCTTTGAACTGCATAAAGTGTTGTTTTTACTTATTCAACCAACCAGTCAGTCAATACTGTAAGTCATTCAGGTAACTGTTTTCTATCTTTCATTATATGTATATCAGGGGGCTTTACATGCCAAATTCTAGCATTTACAGTGTACATGGAAATGTATAAAATATACAGTAATCCAAATAATTCTAAAGATTTTAGTTTTTCATGTAATCCTGGTAATTTGATATCACATATCATCTAGTCATTTGTGTCAATAGTTTTAATGTTGTGGAGTTTGGTTTGTATGTATTAAATTGTAAGTATATGAGTTTCTGTCTCTCATTTATTTACTAAACTGAGATCGTTACTGGTAACTTATTACCATCACTTGACTGCAACTGAATGGCAGATCCCATTCATCCCCATAGCGATCTCTGGATTGACAATTATATTTCTATTTTCAAATTCTCAGGTTATCTATGAGCTCAAAAAGGTGTTGTTCATGTTCCACGACTCCTAACTTTGAACTTCATTGCATGTGAAGGAGGGCAATCATACCATAGATAAATATTTTTACCAATAAATATCTAAATGCACTTATATTCAGGTACCTTCACTCTAAATCCAGTGAAATCTCTCAATTACTGCACGCCCCTTTGCAACCCTGCAACGATAAGCGGGTATAGATAATGGATGGATGCACAAATAAAGAGGAAGAGTAAACAAACAATTTGCAGTGTTTCTAAGAAGCTTCGATACATTTAATTTTGGTATCCAACATTTTGCTCTAAACTCCACAAAAATACCATATTAGTATATGTGTGTGTGTGTGTGTTGGCTAGATTGACTGGGTAAATAATCATGGAAAAGGCACTTGTTTTATTTATTTTTGTTATATATTTTCTTTTATGACTACACCACCAACTCAGATATTTGAAGGTCACCAGAAAGGCTACATAATATCCCAATTACCTCAAATCCCTGCTTTATATGACCTGTGGGGTGTAAGGGATAACTGTACGTGTAGACTTGCCAAGTATGATTAACATATGAAAATAATAAAAACTTAAAAGTATTCCTAGGATCAACTTTTACTATTCCAACTTTTACAAGGAAAGGTCAGAAGACATTCCATATTTGCCTTGAGGCTTAGACCTGTGGTTTGCTCATTTTTTGGAGATAATTGTTATGTTCTATTCACTCTTTGGCTCTTACCTTAGGCCCACGAGACCCTCGACTCAAAGACAGCCCATCACTCTGAAAAAACAACAGGAACACCTCATTAGAAGAGGAATTCTCTGGACCTCCATCAGCAAATCTTCTTGTCAACTGATTGCAGCTCCCCTCTCTTAGTATAAATTTTAGAACTTTAATTAAAACTGGATTCTTGAACTTGTACAACCTCTACAAACGATAGCGACCTGAACGCAGCAATGCATTATGAGTTCATGTTCCATGCTGTTTTATTACTTTCAATGTGAGGAGGCACAGCGATAATGCTACAACGCGGAGAACAAAATGTTGATTGGAACCGAGGCTAGTGTAAGCATTATTTACTGTGCCATCAAGATGAAGCATTGATTTCTTTGGTCAGCATGTATTAGTGTTACAAGCCCTACATTGCTCAATGTAAATTAGTTCTGCTGAAGTTGGATTTGGACTAACACAGCAATTCTACAGTATCGAAGAGGGGTGGGGTGTACATTTAAACCTGAAACAAGAAAGTTGGGAAAGTAAAACACTTTTCCAAGACAAGTACAATTTAATGATCGCCTTTTTAAGAGAAAATTTCTAATAGGTTTTATGCATCTGCACTTTACTGAAAAAAAACCCTCTGTCATTATTTTAGGGAACAGAGTGATTGCTCATTTGTGATAATAATTGCACAAAAAACAAACTATAAGAAGTTAATTGTTATTTATTTGAAGGCAAAACCAATTAGGTTACTTAAAGTACTCATTAAAAAAGCTCTAAGTTCTTATTTTTAGTTTTTTCCCTCTGGAATGTTATAAATGTTATCTCTTCTCTTAAAAATGACCTCTGTAAAACACAGTGGGATGTCTGCCATAAATGAAAGCTATTTCTCTTTGTTGAGCTTTAGACCTACAATACACTGCGGGTCAGTAAATCACCACAAACACACAAATCTTTCAAATCATTTTTTAAAGAGCTGGAGAATTTTCAAGAGGTTTAAATATTTCTGCAATCTTCCCCTTATTACGCCACTTACAGTGGGCTTAATGTTGAGCCTCACATTTCCACAGACAAACAAACTGTTTAAAGAGCATTGCCCGTGATTAAGGAGCCCAAGTGTTATCGAGCACGACTCAGGCACTTCTGTGTGTGTGAAGCTATTTCCATAAAGGAAAGTGCTTAAACAGCTATTAGCACCAAAATGGAAGGATAGGTTATTACATGGGTTGGAAACATCCAGAAATTGAGTGCTTAATGGCTTTGCATCTCTCTAATATCATGGAGTGGTAAACTGTGCAACAGGAATGCTGGGGCAGCAAGTGCACTCACTGGTGACAGAACACTTTTTCAGTACAAGAATGTCTACCCCAGTACACCCCTCTGTCACTGATTATAATACTTTGGAGAGATTCTGGCTTAGTACCTGCTGGGTAGCCGAGGCTCAGACAATTTAAAGGGCAAGTCACACCCCCCCAAATCAACTTTTTTTGTTAATAAACTGTATAAATAAGTGTCAAATATGGCTGTCTACATGTGTGGTCCTTGTTTTGGCATTTTAGTGCATCTTATTGAAAATATAAATTTTCTGCCTAAAACCATCAGTGTGTCACCCTCTTCAGGTTAAAAATCTGCACTACATTTCAATTGGAATTAGCCATCACTATAGGCTAAGCAGTTATTATGGATGTAAGCCATTATTTGTGATGTCAGCCTCATTACCACGGTAGCCTCGGTAGCCAGTTGGAGTTGGAATAGCAAACAAGTGTTTACATTGTTTAACAGGTTAGTGATTTTTTTAACATAGCATTTAGTTAGTCTTTATCATAGCTTCTTCTTTCTTGCTGTCTATGTCTGTGCCACTGTAGCATTGCCGCAGTCAAGATGTCAGTCGCAGCCTAGACCACGCCCAGCCCTCCCTCCCAGCGCGTTTGCTGGTCCACCAGGAAATGCCTCCTTTTGACACAACAGGAAATGTGGTTGGCATATGACTGGTAGGGGGGGGGGGAAATCTATGTGTCATTCGTGTATAATGTAAAAATCTCAACAGGTGTTCTATCTAGTTGTTGATGAAATTGTTCTTAAATCCTACTTCAAAACGTCGTAGCTAAACTAAACTAATTAGTATATGTCTATCATGACACCCACCATATATCCACCACCGGGTTCTCCAGGTTCCCCCTTAGGACCAGGAGGTCCCTGCGGCCCAATCACTCCACCAGAGTCTCCCTGTGGGCAGGAAGCCAGATGTTAGGTAATAAACAAAGTGGCAAATGGGCTGTCATCTACTCAGTGAAAAGGAAAATATGACACACACATAGCTGACCTGCATATGCAGACTTAAACAGAAGTTAGTTATAGGTGTGAGGACTCAGGTGTTTACAGGTATATTCTTGGGCTGGTTATCATTACTAGATTTTGAATAATCGGTGCCATGAGCTGTTCATTCACATTGTTGTTGTATTTATATATCCATATTCGTGTGTTGTGGTTGTGTAGTTCTTAGTTCACATTGTTTGGTTTGTTTTATAAATGTTGCTTCTTTTTTTTGTATTGTTGTTATTGTTTTTCTTGTTTTGCCCTCTCTTGTATCGTCATCTCACAATCTCTCTTTATTTGTTTCCTACCTCTCTTCTTCATCTTCTTTCTTTCTTCCCCCTTATTTTCCATCTCCGTGTCCATAACATCAGAAAAATAAAACCAACAGCAATCTCTAATAAAGATTTCTCACACATATATATCAAATGGAGTACTATAGCAAAAGGCATAATGCTCCACTTGAGAAAGTAAATCTGTTGGGCTTCTACTTGGTACTCAGACACCAATTCTGAGTGCCACACTGCCAGACAGGAAATGGGGGGGAAAAACAGAAAAAACCCCAGAAAAAAACAGAAGGTAGACTCTTTTCAACAAAAGCTTTCAAATAGCCAATAAGTTTTTTTATTTTAGGTTTCATTTTGTTAAAGTCAAATCTATGTGGAATTGTAACATGGCTCATGCTTATTTTTTGTGTCTTTGAGACATCTTGTGCCACTAAACACATTTGTAAATGGCAGCAAAAAAAAAGACTAAAAAAAATAGAGAAGAAATAAAGTTTTGAAGGTCGGACAAAAGGACAAAGAATATTTCACTAATCTCAAAAATACTATAACTAAACAGGAACATTACATTGCATTTTAGGTAAATCATACCAGATTGTGAGATAATTACAAAGAACTAACTTGATAACAAAACAGAAAATACAACAACAGAATAAAACATTAAATTAGTGTTTCAAATGATGAGTTTTCTAAAATGTTGACTTTTGTGTTATTGTAGCGCTTTGGTTTATAGTTTTGTCCAAGCACATCTTTAGCCGCTGTCAGATCAGCGTTACACAATTGTTGAGATAGAGAAGGGACAGAGTGTGAGTGATTTAATGTCTGGTTTAATTTAACATCAATAGTTATGACTAACAACTTAATATTAATAAGACTATTGATGAGATTCAATGATTTAACTGAATAATTGGGGCACCACTCATATTAACGTAATATTCAGAGAATTTCCGGACTTCCAGTCTCCTCTGAAGGATGTGAGCTCAAACGCTGTGAAAAGTAACTGCACGCACATGCTGAATAAAATAGAGAAGATTCTCTTTAGGATTTAACAGGGTTTATTAACACAATAGATTAACCATACAGGCAAATCACTGTGACAACAATCCCATCTATTCTAATGCATACAATCTACAAACTACCGACAATCTTAGAAAAATGTATAAATGGAGGACAATCATCAGGGCATCACTTGAAAGATGCTGTTATCACCTCTGTGTGTGTGTGAGAGAGAGAGAGCGTGAGAGAGAGAGAGAAGAGTGTGTGTGGGGGGACGATCATAAAGTCTTTGCTCTTATCGGTCCTATGCTCCACTCTGTGAAGCAATGAAACACAGGCTGGAAAGCATGGGCTTCAAAGGCCAGACTCACCCCACAGTAGAGATGATGTGGGAGAAAAGGGACAGTTAGCACCAGTTTTAGCAGACGATGGACACCACGGAACCTGGTCTAGGGCGGGCAGCTCCATCGTTTTCTCCATCGTTAGTCCACGACTAACGATGGAGAACGAAAATGTTCAAACGGTGGTAGAAGCGGCCGTGCACAGCCGAGGTCAGAGATGGACGTGTCCAAATGCAGGCAATGACTGGAATCGGGCCTGTCTTCAGAGAGCTATCTTGGTATAGTTTAGATGCCAGCAGACTTCCTAGATATTACCTTGGCAGGTAATACTTTGAAGTTTTCAGGGGAGTCCTTTCTGATCCAGCAGGTCGGAACAAAAGAGGGAAAGTTGCTAGCAATTCAATTGAGTGTCTCCATTCAGCTCAGCGATGAGCAGGGAAAAGACAAAGATTTCATGTTCCGCGCCCCTTTATCAACTATGTGATGTCATTACTGGCCACAGAGCAATGGAATTGCTTTGAGGGGCGGCCCAAGGGATGCTGGGAGATGCAGTTCATTCAGTTTGTGGAAAATGAATCCCAACACAATTATGAATGGGTTTGTCCCTTCACATCATACAAATTGATCCACTGAGATTATGGTCAATGTGCATGCTTGGAGCGCGCAACACAGATTACGGAACCGAAAGGATGTAGCTTACAACTTTTAGCATTCCCCCTCGCAATGCATCAGACAGGGCTGCTCTCTGTGTTGGGATGCTCCTGCAGACTGTTTTAAATACATTCAAGACTTTAATACAAGCAAATGTATCCTCAACATGCACCATCTTCAACATGTTATTATCTTCATCAGATTCAACTGATCGCCATATTTCTCAGATCAGATAGACAATAGAAGATCATGCACTGCCTACACAGACTGCTGCCGCTGCTTTGTTAAATATATTATGTTTCACTCATCTCTTAAGTTTCATTGTGGTTACATATTTGTAATACATGGGGGCACTATTGGTAGGTCGAATTTAACCCCTCATTCCAGTGCAATGAACATGTGTAAGTTATGGAACAAAATGATGATCAGAAAGGAGCTTATTTTTATTGTCTGGTTTTGTCTTCTTGGTATTTTTCAAATTTTTCTCCCCTCACCATTCTATACTTTTGCTGTCTTTTCATACCCAGATTTGTGGGGACAAAAAAGGAGCCATCTGCCATCTGTTTGAAAAAGGTGTAATAAAAACAGGACTCAATTCAGATTGAGAGCCCATGTCTCTCAATGATGCCAGGGTTCTAAACCGACCTCTTTTTTGAGGGAACAAACTTAGGTCAAAAATTTTATTTGGTTTAAATTAATATGCAATCATTGTTTTTTACTATATATATATATATATATATATATATATATATATATATATATATATATATATATATATATATATATATATATATATATATATATATATATATATATATATATATATATATATATCTGTGTGTGTCTTAAATTTGTGCTTTAATAAACAAAACATTTTATGACATTTTTGGGCAGAAAAGCAGAATCTACAGCTTTAACTAAACCTCAATTATCTGTTCTAAAAAGCAATCATCACATACAATGACCAATCACTGATAACCTATTTAACAAGTAAAGTAAATGAAAATTTGAAATTCTATGGTTACATAACTAAAATGTTAACATGAGTGTACTTCAACAAGGTATGTGGTTTTACTTCACCCTTAGGTATAATAAAGCGACTCCAACAGATAGGAAACCTTGAGTATTGCTTTTGAGATTAAATTTAAACTATACACTTTTCCACTTTCCTACTTTGCTGCCTTCAGCTTCTCTGCTGCAAGAGATCAGACATGAGAACATAAAGCCACAATGTAATTGAGGATGGTGTGCGGGATGAACAATCTGAAAGGTGTCTCCACAAGTTGTCTAGCATGTTCAAGTTGTGATAAAAGATCTTTGGTTTATATTTGTCTTTGAGGTGAAAGCTTGATTTGATGTTTACCTACCTTTTCTCCTTTCAGGCCATCTCTCCCAGGCACCCCTGGCTCCCCTGGTAAGCCCTGCAAATAGTGGTGAAAAGAGACACATCTATCACCAGGCCTTCATCTCCCCACACACACATTTATCTCCTCCTCCTCACTGCTTCAGCGGGCAGCTGTGCTCCAACAAAACTTCCCCTGGCCAGGATTTATGAAATGCCTCTTTCCCTCCCTGCTTTTGAATAAAGACAGATGCTCATTACCAAAGCAGGTGCAGAGAACAGATTGGACTGCTGCCTCCGTTGCTGGCATAAAATGCTTAGATTTGCCTCTTTCCACTACTTAATTCTTAAATTTGATTACTGATCGTCTAAGTAAGAAAACTAATAATCTGGACTTTATCTTCTGACCTGTTCTCTAGGTCTGCCTGTTCAGATTGATCTGTGTGTCTCTCTTTTGCCTTGACAGGATTAGTTAGTAGTGTAGAATATATGAATATATGGCAAGCTGACAGATAAGGCACTGAGGGAAAAGAGAACTTGACATTTAGCGGTGCTGCTTAGTGCCATAATACTTACAGAATCGCCTGGGAGTCCAGGGAGCCCAATGGTTCCAGGTAGACCTTGTTTTCCCTGGTAAAGTATAACGCAAAAAACAACACATTAGGCTATGTTAAGCATTTAATTATAGTCATAACTATCTGCTCCAGGATTTATGGCCCAGCTTAATTGAGAAAAAGCCTTATCAGAGGAGTTAACTTGTTGGTCTGGCAAGTAGGAGTTTCAAAAGCAAGTTTTAATTTAAGTAAAAGTTCATTTAGCAGTTTCTGATGTGGTAAATCATTTACATGTGCAGTTTGCAAAACCAATAAGAAGGCCTTAGGTGTAAATCCAGGCAAGATAATTCTGTGTGGAGATTGCATGTTCTCCCTGTGCTTGGTCTGATTTTCTCTGGTTTTCTGCAACAGTCTAAAATCGTTCATTTTCGAATTGTTTGGAGATTCTAAATTGTCCTGATTTAAAACCATAAATGGTTGTTTGTCTTGTATATCACAGTGCTGCCCTGGAGATAAACTGATGACCTGTCTGGGTGATACTCACTAAAGGACAACTGGAGATAGGTTTAGAATCCTGAGAAGCATTAAGCAGGCATACAAATTAGATTGACAGATCGATGGATGTAACTGTATATATTTTTGTCATGTCACATCCACAAAGTTCAATGTTTTTTAATTGGGATTATATGTGAAAGACAAACACAAACGTCTCAGCAATCATCCCATGTAATGTAAATTTTACTGTTTCAAACATCCCTCCCTCTCTCCCGCTCTCTCTAACCCCACTTCAACAATTCTGTATGCGCGTCACCTGTGGTGTCACAAGTGATGCAGAGGAAAGAGGAGAGCAGCAAACGCCATCGAGCATCACCCGATTGTATTTTTGTTATGGACATTTCAGAGGTGAGCGACTTTCCAATATGGCGACTGTAAACAGGAGTGGCCTGTGTGCGCAGCCCCATCTTCACAGGTTTACATGATGTGCATGCAAGTTGACTGACAGCTGACAAGGCGGAAACTTGAATTCTATTGGCTAAAACAATTTGTAAAATAGCTCAAGCTCAATCAGATTGAATCGAGAGAATCTGTGAACACCATTGTACAGATTTTCCATTGGATTTAGCTCCATTAATAATTTTTTATTTAAACCCCTATGTTGCAGCACTGGCAATAGGTTTAGGGTTGTTTTGCTGAAAGGTGAATCTTTGCACCTGTCTAAAGTCTTTTGTCTCCAAAAAGTCTTCTTGCAGGATTGAACCATATCTAACTATATTATTTTTTAAAGTAATCTCTAACTAGCTTTCCTGTCACTGATGAAAAAAGTATTGTGACACCTTGATGCTATCCCCACTATGTTTCAAAATGGGGATGGTGAGTTTATGATGCTGAACTGTGATCGTTTTCCTCACTACAAAGTATTGCGCATGTAGACCAAAAAGTTTACTTGTGATCTTATCAGACCAGAACAACTTCTTCTACATGTTTTATGTGACCCCTACAAAGCTTGCATGAAAATGGGAGATGGACTTTTCATGAATTTTTCTCTAAAATAGCTTTCTTCTTGCTACACTTCCATAAATATCGGCCATGTCTTGGTAGGTTTGCAACTGTGCCATACTCTTTCTATATTCAGATGGATGGAACAGTGCTCCTAGCCCTGGGTTTAACTTCTTTCATGATACTGTTTGTTCACTAATACTCTCCCAAACCCTTGAACCCTCAACAGAGCAGCTGGAACTAAACACTATTTTGTGTTGATCTTTCATATAAAACTCCCTAAAAATATGTTGAAGTTTGTAGTTGTAAGTTGGCATTTTCTGAAAGATTCAAGGAGTATTGTAATATATTTGCAAGGCATTGCTTTTATGAAGCAATTTTCACTGGATTCAACCCCTCCTCACATAAATGTAATAATCATTCACACAAAACATCAAAATTTAGTGGCAAAGCGAATCTGAGATCCAAGGCTTACCTGCAGTCCTTGATCTCCCTTCAGTCCCGGCGGTCCTATGCTTCCCTGTTACATCACCACAAAGCAGGAATAAGAGGGATAAGGGAAAAGAAAAAGTTGAAAAGAAAAGAAACATATTGGTATTTGTGCTTTGTTGTGAGAAAGCAAGAGTTCATATGTGACTCCTTTTTGACTCAGAAAGCATTAGAATTCTTGTACACACAAACAGCATTTACAAACCTTAGGAAAGACATATCAGAACCTGGCTTGAAGGGGAAATTAATTAAGTGACTGATGATAGCTCAGAAACATAGCTCACAGTGGGGCCAGTGTCTTATCTGAGAACTTATGTTTTCTCCACAGTGAGTTTTGTCCAAAGTAAAAATGACTATTAACCTGAAGTGCTATAACCTCCTGAAGTGCTATAACCTCCTGGTACTGTTACACAGACCCTGAGAAAGACTACAGACATTGGTTCTTTACAGACATGAAGGTCTTTTGAGCCTTATTTTGTTGACAGTGGATACTGATGTTCAGAATTTACTTCACAAGTGAAGTCCTCAATAAGTCACCTTTAAGCCTGGCGGTCCTTGAGCTCCTTTCTCGCCCTGCAGACAGGTAAAGAAACAGGAGGGCATCCTTTTTCAACACAGGCACAAACAAAATGGTGAAGTAACTCATTCATCTTTTTGTCAATGGTGAGGTTTAAAAAGACTCCATGAGGACTTTCAAGAAGTAAGCCTTTGTGTTACAACAGTTAGTGGTAAGAATTTGCACCCCTGGCATCACTCTTAATCAGGTGGCATGTAAATAGTCTAATGGGGTCTAGAGTTTATTGTCATGGACACTAAATAACCCGAAGACCACCTCCCCTCTCTCCTGCATTCCCCTAATAGTCAGCTTTGAACATAGTTGTACTTATTTTTCAATCCTGCTTATTGTGGGTGAAGGCAAAATAAATACGGCTCCTTTTCCAGCCTCATTGCCAGCGTCTGACAGAAATGGGCCTCAATGTTGTCATATTTATATCCCGGGAGAATAAGAACTTGCCTATTACTAATAAGTTCTTACAATGTCTGACCAATTTAAAAAATATAAGAGCATATAGAAAAAAAATACTTTAGTACGAGCATATACGCTGTAGTGGTTTTGTTTAAAACAACAGTTAACAGAGGCTCTTTTCAATGTTCTTTGCACATCTTTACCAGGAGTGCCAAAATACTGTAAATGCAATGAGCAGTGCATGTGTCTCTGCACAACTAAAAACTAAGAAACTAAAATGCAAAGAGATTTATGTTTGTGCCACATATGTAAGTAAAATACATTCTTGGTTCAAGCAGCATAGTTGGGCATATCCATGGAAAAACTCACCAAATCCTCTCTGCCAGTACCAAACAGGTTATTCTGCCACTGACTCTTTTTGGTGTTATATATTACATTGGATGGTTGAAGTTTAAAAAAGCAAGTAGTATGTTGGAAAACTGTACACAGCCATGGTAGCTTGGTATTTCTCTTCCATTGTGGTCGCTAGCTTCGTCTAACACTGTTGTGGGATGGCATTCCTATTCCTGAACAAGGACTTTCTGCAATTCAGTCAATATGATTGTGTTGATCACGCTGGCACAAACACTGCATAGCCAAGCTGATCCCACAAGTAAACAATAGGGTTGAAGTCAGGATTGCAGGCAGGCCATTTTATCATCTCTACTCCCAAATTCTGGAGCTAGTCTTTATCAAGAGTTGACATCTTGAATGTTAGACAGTGAAGATATAGGATTGCCACTGGTTGCAGAATTTCATCAGAATATCTCTCTGCATTTAGATAGCCTCCAATGATAACAAGTCTTGTTTGAGCAGGGAGTGAGATGTCACCTTATGCCATCAAAGTGCCTCCACCAAAAGCTGTTTGGCAGTGGCAGAGATTATTTAAAAAAAAATTTTATGTATGCAAGACACAAACCAAATATGCTGCTTGAACCAAAAATGTGTTTTCCTTTATAATGTAGCACCATTTAAAGGGCAATTACCAGGCTTCCCAACTGTATAGATAGTATTGGCTATAAGCATTGTTTCTGGAAAGAAAAGAAAAATCAAACAGAAATCTCCTTAATTTTGTTAATATTTAAGCTGTGTAAAAGTGCTGTGTGGGAAATAAACACTTGTCATTCAGTACACTTTCCAAATTTAGTTTATATAAAAGTAAATGAGGAGTCTCACTACAGCTTCATTTTGATTGCTTTCTCAATGTGTACTGTGATGCTGGGGTTTGGTTAAATCAATATTCCATCTCTTAACACTAAAAATGTTATGGGCCTGATTGATCAATATTCCAAATAAAGACCGCAAAATTGCGTGCACGGCAAAAAAATTCCACGAGAGGTGTGTTCCTGATTTGCGAGTGATCTACTAAGATTGCGTGTGCAAATCACAACAAGGGCAAAGAGCAATATTCAAATGAGGACTTTGCGACCACTGCTGTGTGTGCCAGTCTTTCTGGCCCATGCACTGTGCCACAGTCAGAAAAAGGAGGAATAGGAGCAGTGGATTACTGATGCTTCTTTGGCAAAAAAGGGAAATAAACGACATACCTGTCAAGTCTATGGCTCTTAGAGAGTTAATTACTATTAGGCTAGAATGTCTGTGAATGTTCTTTTTTTTGTTTGTCAATAATGACTTAATGCATGCGGTGTACAAGCGCCGCTTTCTGCTCCATGCAGGCGCCGTATTCTCGAGACAGCAGGTGCAGACGCGTTGAGCGCACAGTGACTTATATTGTGTCTTTGGAAAAATCGACATAACAGTCAGGTTTATGGCCATTAGAGTGTCAATTACTAGGTTAGAATGTGTTTGAATGATATTTTTCGTTTGTTAGTAATAAACTTATGTTGAATCGTGGTGGCGCAAAGTTAAGACATGCCTTTCAGAGGTGTTATAAATAGGTTGAAAAACAGCCACAGCAAACACTTTCATGTTTGATAAATCATACTGCGTGTGGAACGCCTCCTTATTTGCCTGTTCTTCTCCCAATATTTGTGTCTTCTGATAGAAACACCCATATTAAGTATTTATCAAGGACAAAAGCACTAAAGGGATTGCACACATTTTGCTGCACATTTAACAGACCCCCAGACCCCCCCCCACCCCCACCTGTTTGGTATGTCCTGTTCTTTTCTGCTGCTTCATGGCATTCCTGTCTGGCCTTGATAATCCTGAACTCCTTGGTCTTCTTCTGTCCTTTTTCTTTAACACTTGTTTGTTGTGTTTGCCCCTCTGCATGCTTCTAAGTGTTTTCACCACTAAAATATATGAAGGCTTGATTGTTTTCGGTTATGTGTGTCTTAGGTTTAAGCTCTAACCTAATCACAGTAATTGTGATTACTCCTGGTTGGTGAAAAGCCATTTAGTGTTATTTTTTGCATACATGTGTATGAATCTGTGCATCCTAACATTGCCTTTGTTTGCCTCTGTGTTCAAGGTAATGTTTCCAGAGTAATGCATTTGACACATATGGAGTTAAACTGCTGTTATGTGTTACGTTTCTTGCTGTGCACCTCTCTCATTATGAAAAGCATTCATTACTGGGAGTACGTTTTTTTCTTCTTTGTGTTACATTTAATCTTGTTTCTTCTAAGTTTAGCATCCTTTGTATAATTTTTTCTCACATCAGAAGGTCCTGATTCCTGATTTTCTATCAGTTCTGAGCCACATGTGACCTTATCTGTACTTTAACAACAATTTACTATCAAACACAGTAAACATACTCCAGTTAAAGTTCAGATCAGGCTCCTTCATATTGTTTATTTCAGATAGTGGTCACACATAAAAACCCTGAAGATAAAAAATGAACTATTTCCTAAATATTTTTGATGTGAATTATATGGAGATGCCTTTTGATGTCTGGTCAAAAGCTGCATCAAAGGCTTTATAATGTGCTGGCCTGAAGTAAATGCATCTGCAATTCTTGGATCCAAACAATAACTCCATGCTGGTTTGTTCTACGATTCACTTCGTGCTTTTCTACTGAGCACAAGGGCGCAATAAAACCCTCCATCTCAACAGGAGGTGATCAATTGTTATTTCGCAATCAAATGTCAATGGCACTTTTGTTGATGTTACATAAGAAATGGGAAGTATTATTCACGCTGTAGTGTTGGATGCAATGCCTGAAAATCAAAAGTGAATCACAGTACAGTTTTCCTCTGCAAGCAATAACAAGGAAAAATGGTTACCTCGTCTCCCTTTTCACCCTTCTGGGCTTTTTCATCCTTGAAAAAAAAAGAAAATATACTTAATCAAAATCTAACTAATATATTTGGTGCAGTTTAAACAAAGAACATGAGACAATAAGACAGTATGTACAAACACACAAAGAATGTATGATATACACATTTTCTTACAGTTCCAGAGAGCTGTCTTAACCCCTGAGATGTCATCACCTACAAGTAATAAAAGACACAGTGTTCTGGAAATGGTATTTAAGAATATGGCAGTTACTGCCAATAAAGAATATGCAGACCTAAATAAACTGGTTCACAAATCTCTTCAGCTAACTCACTGTATCAGAGTTTAACTATCAAATATAACATTTATATTTAGACCACTATCTTGCATTTCTTGTGAATGGGTGAATGACTGAATGTAGTATGAAGCGCTTTGGGATTCTCAGGACTAGATAAAGCGCTATACAAGTACAGGCCATTTACCATTAACCATCTCAACATTTCTCTGATTACAGGCTCTATGAACTTCACATGGATGGCTCTCTTTAGCAACAGTGATTCCTGGTGGCATAATCAGTCAAACTTTACCTGCTGATAGAAAACAAAAAGGCTGCTTTGTCCTCAGATATGAAACAAAGCCTGATTGCCAATAGTATCTGACAAAATGTATTCAAAAGCTTTTTGCAAGAACAGGGCTATTCTCAAAGCTTTTTGCAAGAACAGGGGTATTCTGCAAAGGACAATTTCCTTCAACATGAATTGGCATAACAGATTTGGCTTCACAGATTATAAAACACCAGTGTTCAGCAGTGGAGCAATAAAAAGAGGACTGTTTTCTCCCTTAAAGGGCATTGCTTGATGTGATGGCTGTGCATGCCTGTGAGTCGACATCCCCTCCTTGTCACTAATAAACAGTGGCACGGAAGTTTTATGAAAGGAGGGTAATGATGTGAACCCTTGCTTCTGCTGTGTAAGGGAAATCAATGCGTAACTGCCAAAATTATCTGCCATGGGAAGAGGCAGAGCACAGAAGGAGACCGGTATACTAAAATATTCAAACAGACTCATTTATCAAGTGACTAATGCCTTCCTCTCCACTGTATGTCTATAGAGGAACACCTCACTAAACAACAATGTTCAAATGCTCTACCCTACCATTTATGGTCGGGCAAAAACTACTAAACCCTTGGTGCTTTAAAAAGCTTTTTAAATCTCCTCCAGTAGTATCCAGTAGTATTAACTGCCTTTTCTTTGGTAAGATCAAAACCAGTGAAACCAGAAGAGAGCAAGCGATATTTCTTCGATCTATAATTAACATGTCTAATTTCCATATGAATTGCTTGTTAACAAGCACTGAAAATGAGAATATGAATGAGAGCAATCAAACTTTGTTTCCAAGAGCTTGTCCAAGGCCTTCAGTGTGTTCAATATACAGCTGTTCATGACAACAAAAGATATTAGTAGAGAGTAAACAAATGTCAAAGCTCTCACTTTGATGAACAAAGGCTTCAAGAACATGTTTTTATTTGACAATTTAAAGCATTTTTTCTATGATATTACTGCTGCCTTACACATCTTAATTGTCTCACAATGTTGTTTTACTTCTAAACACCTAAGAAATTAGTTCTCCCATCCAGCCATTTTGTGTCCCCTTTAGCACTCACCAGATATTTACCCTGACATAAATTTCTTCTAAAATGTGTACTTGCTTATTAACTAAAAGCTCCACTTAGCACAAAAAACATAATTTTCAATAATTTACAGTTATTAACATAAAAAACAATCTAAACTCTGTGACCCTCATTTATTCACATTATGAAGCCTTTTGAGTATCAAGAGGGAGATTAAACCATCATGGCTAGAGCAAGGTGTTTTTTTTCTTCAACAATTATCTGCAATCAGTAAAGATCTTTCACTGGGTGCTTGCTGGAAATAAGCAAATAATTTCTTTAAGTAACAAAGAAGCTTTTTCTCAGTTAAATTAACAAAAAATCTTATCTGCCACAAAAAAGGCTTTCCATATCTCAATCCCATATGCATTCTATTCTGCTGTTCATACACAACACACAAAGCAAATCTAAACATAACTTAAGACAGAATAAATCTGCAGCCTTTTCAAGGGAGATGAAATTGTTTACACAGTGACATGGTAGCATGTTGGGGGTGTGACAGCAAAGTTAAACACTGTTCTGCTTGTTTATTCCTTCTGCTTCGTCTTCAGATGGTATAAGCTGAACATTTACTGATGCAGAGATGTTTTGGTCTGTCCTCATGCTGATATAAGTTCATAGCAATAGATCACTCTTACAATAAAGCATAAATAAAACATAAATAAAACTGTTGTGGGGTCAGATCACAATATTGTACTTACGGTGACAGGAGGACCAGGAGGGCCAGGAGGGCCAACATCGCCCTGATGATAACAAGAGGAACATATTGCCTGTAACTATCAATAACCATTAGAAACAATAAAATGAGCAAAAATAAAAGTTTGACAGGACAAGAGATCTCTTTTATACACCCACCCCTTCCTTTTTTTAATCTATTAACCAGATTGCTGGAGTACATGTGTATTTTTTTTAGGATCCTGTAAGAAAGGTTACAGTTCTTACCTCCTGTTATCCTTTGCAATGGATTTATGGGGAGCTCCTGGGAACCTTAAATAGTTTTTAATTGTGACATTTGCTGAAGGGAGCCTCCAATCTCTAATTCATAATTTAAACTCAGAAATCTTCTCCCTCCAACAAAACTACAAAGCATCACATTTGTACTCTGTGCAGTATTGAACAATTAACACGCATGCAGGGAGCACATGCTGTGTCTTGCCAAGCATACAAACTGCTGTTAAACTAATACTTTTGATCACAAATGTGGGCTTTTAAAGTATTTAAAGTCCCTGTCAGTTTGAAGATATAAAACATGCTGATATTCTGAGACAATATGAAAATCTTTAAATCCTCAGGGTTGTGTAGTAAACCAGTCATTTACTTAATTTTAGGCATGGCTTCAGGAGAGTTGGTGTCATTATTTCTTTGATTGAGACTGAAATGTTGCTGTATACTAGATTGCTTTGAATGTAAATCATTTAAAAGAGAAGACTAAGAATAGCAAGTTTATTTTTCAATCCTTGAGTGCCTGTCTACATGAGGATTTTTATTTTCTTTGCACCACCAGCAGACCTATTCACAGCAAGCTGCTACAGAGGCTGTGAAATATACATAATCTCTTAAGTGCCACAAGATATAGTTGTGGTGGGTTATATGTTGAAGTTACATGCTGGTAAATCAAGTGCCAGGGCAAAAGACAGAAAATTGGCAGCTTTAGACCAACAAGACAGAGAAAAGTCTGCTTTTGAAGGCAGAAGAAAATGTTGCTGAAGCTGCACAAATTCAGCAGATTATGCCAAGTGGATGTGATTGGAGTTCTTGGCATCAGAGCTTGACTTTGACTTTTTAGTGGTTTAGGCAACTTTCCATTTAGGCTAGAGTTGAAACCAAGAAATTGACTGTCAGTAATCAGAAGATTTTATGTTTAACCGGCCCTGTGCGGCAAGTCAGAAACTTAAAATCCTTTTTTTTTCGATCTGCAAAGGTACCTTAAATAAATCTTACAGGTCACACTGGAAGTTATACTGGGTGAAAAAGACCCAATTGGCCATGTTCAAAATCAATGAAGTAATTAAAACTGAAGACAGATGAAGATCAAAAGTTGTAGGAAGGATGTATAAAGGAAACCATTTTCTAAGGAGGCATGTCGGCTGTTTATTCAGACTGAAACAACATATAACAAAGAAAATAACAGGGAGTTAAACATATTATACCAAAGTTCTTGTGTTTTATCCTTTTGTCTCCAATTCTGTCAGTCATGAAGAATGCCAGATAATGTCATGTTTATGTAAGAGTTCACTTAGTCCACAGAGAATTAATGTTTTTAACTAATAAAAAATGCTTAACACAGTATAAAATTTGTAGTCAAATAATTTTGTCTGGTTTAAAATA
This sequence comes from Valencia hispanica, assembly GCA_963556495.2. Lineage (NCBI taxonomy): Eukaryota > Metazoa > Chordata > Actinopteri > Cyprinodontiformes > Valenciidae > Valencia > Valencia hispanica. Next base: position 21,874,795 of record OY747711.1, read on the forward strand.
GTGAAATCCTCTTTGACTGCAGAGTAATCACAGAAAGGCAGCTTAAGGCTTCTTTATGTCAATTAATGATTCCAGGGTCTAACACACCACTAAATTAAGACTTTTTTTCTCTCAAATAATACGTTGAAAATCTCTGGTTTTTAAACTGAGTTGATGCACAAACACATATATCTTAACACATGGTAGACATGGAGACACAAGAACTCTGTTTGGGCTGTTTTTGAGAAATTGTTGTTTTAGTTTACTATAAACATTTAATTGTTACCACAATACAATTTATACTTCATCCAAAATGAATTTTTATTTAATTATTGTTGTTTATAATTCTTAAGAGAAATTGACATCAGGAGCTGTACAAAATCTGACTGGCAAATCTCTATTTTTAGCCACAACACTTGGTTTAGGAGGTTTTTGGTTTTACTCTGCTGGATTGTTCCTGAGAAAGATCAAAAAATGAAACTTGATTTTTGCATAAGTCTAAATTAAGTTTTCCACAGAATTTTTGTCTGATGACAACCACACGTCATTATAGAACCTGATGCTTCTAAGCCTTTACTGATTTGTCTGCAAGCTTTCAATAGAGTTTGGATGGAATACTTTAACATTGTAGGATATGCATGCCTGAAATATACATATGAAACTCGAAATATCTGAATAATAATCTATTTCAGTAGTTCAACGTAAAAGGTGAAACTAATACCCTGTGGACTCATTACATGCAAGGTAAAATATTTCAAGCTTTTGTTATAATTTTGATGATTATGGCTTACATCTTATGAAAACTCCGAATTCAGAATCTCAGAAAATTTAAATATTGTAAAAAGGTTCAATATTTTAGGCTCAAAGTGTCACACTCTAATCAACTAATTAATTCAAAAAACCTACAAAGGGTTCCTGAGCCTCTAAATGGTCTCTCAGTCTCATTCAGTAGGAATCACAATCATGGGGAAGACTGCTGACCCTTACAGTTGTGCAGAAAACCATTACTGACACCCTCCATAGGAGGGAAAGCCACAAAACATAATTGCAAAATAAGTTGGATGTTCCAAAAGTGCTGTATCAAAGCACATTAAAAGAAAGTTATGTGGAAGGGAAAAGTGTGGAAGAAAATGCTTTCACTAGCAGCAGGGAGGACAGCACTCTGGAGAGGATTGTCAGGACAGCGTCATTCAAAAGTGTTAGGGACCTTCACAAGGAGTGGACTGAGGCTGGAGTTAGAGCATCAGGAGCCACCACACAAAGATGGATCCTTGACATGGGCTTCAAATGTCGTACTCTTCTTGTCAAGTCACTCCTGAACAACAAACCACGTCAGATGTGTCTTACGTGGGCTAAAGAAAAAAAGAACTGCAAATTTTGCATCTCATTTGGAAACCAAGGTCCCAGAGTCTGGAGGAAGAATGAAGAGACACACAATCCAAGAAGCTTAAGGTCCAGTGTGAAGTTTCCACAGTCTGTGTTGATTGAGCCATGTAATCTGCTGCTGTCGGTCCACTGTTCTTTATTAAGTCCAGAGTCAACGCAGCCATCTACCAGGACATTTGAAACACATTATGCTTCCTTCTGCAGACGAGCTTTATGGAGATGCTGACTTAATTTTGCAGCAGGACTTGGCACCTGCCCACAGTGCAGAAAAGTACCAAAACCTGGTTCAATGACCACGGGATTACTGTGCTTGATTGGCCAGCAAACTCGCCTGACCTGAACCTCATAGAGAGTCTATGGGGCGTTGCCAAGAGAAAGATGAGAGACATGAGATTGAACAAGCTGTAAGCCATAATCATCAAAGTTATAACAAATTTTGAAATATCTCTCTTTGCATGTAATGAGTCTATAACATTAATTGGTAATTCAACCTTTTAAATTGAATTACAGAAATAAATGAACTTTTGCAAGATATTCAAATTTTTCAAATTTCACCTGTTGGACATACATATCCATTTCTTCAGAATGCCTTTTTTTTTGTTAAACAAGGACTTTTAGAAGAATTACCTGATTAACATGTTAAATTATTACAGAGGAAGAGAAGACATAGAGGGTCAGTAGTTTAACTTCAAGCAAATCTGTGCCCAAAAGTCTTTGTTTTGAAAACATGGCTGCTTTTGGAACAAGTGAAAGCAACAGGACTAAATAGCATGGTTTTAAAATAATAAATAAATCTCCTTAGAGGAGGAGATTTTTGAGCTGGAACCAAATGCCTTCTACATAACAGGTAAACAAAGGAGTCACTTTGAATTGCATTTATTGTACAACTATGAAATTCCATTAAATTTTTTGAGATTTGATATGGTTGCCAGATGAAAGCTTGAAATCCAGAAAAGGGGTTTTTTTTGCAAAAAGTTTTTTGAAATCAGTTTCGTTATTGTTAATTTATAGTGCCTCACAGAGGTATTTAAAGTCCTAGAACTTTTTAAATTTCATTCACTTTACACCCAGAAACCTCAATGTATTTTATTATGATTTTATCTGATAGATCAACACAATGCATAATTGGAATGCATAATTGTAAAATGGTAGGAAAATTATACATGGTTTTCAATTTTTTTGTACCAGTGTAAATCAAAATCTGATTTAGGTAATTTGATTCAATATTTTTCTTTGCATTTATAGCATCAAGTCTTTTGGTGGTATGTCTCTACCAACGTTGCACATTATGAAGACTGAATATTTTGCATATTCCTTTTTTTTGAAAATAGTTCTTGCTCAAGCAGATTGAATGAGGGACATTCATGAACAGAGATGTTCATATCTTGCCACAATATTACAATTGGATTGCAGGGTTTGTATACTTTTCCCATAGTAAAATTCAAGCACTTTTGAAGCATTTTCAAGGTAATCGAGCACCATATTTTAGACATAAAACAATAAAATTCAGGAAGAAAGTTTAAATTCACGTTATATAAAATTTTTATTACTGTTATCGTCTTGTGACAGTATTTTACATAACAGGAACAAAGTAAACTAAAATATTTTAAAAAATTGACGTTTTGAAATGTCTCTCACGAACAACATATACATCTGACTGGTCTGACACCAGAAGAGCCATTTAACAAAAACTTCTCCAATTTTAAGAGCTGCTCCTTGGATTCTTTTGTAGCGGTTCTTGATATGGGCGACTGGGGCGGTTGCCCAGGGCACCGTCCCAAGCGGGAACGCAAAGTGGGTTAAAATATTTTTTTTCTTTTCCCAGAAGAGTGGCGCCCCAACTTCACTCCAATGTATGCCTCTTTTAGAAAACATAGGCAGGGATCAGTTTTCCATACCCCATTTGTAGGTCGGGGACCACCAAGGTGCATTTGCTCTGCTGCTTGCTGGTGCTGCAAAGGTAAGAGGGGCAGGCCTGCTGAAGCGGCTGGAAGTGAAATTACATCTAACAAGCTCGCAAAATAAAACAAAAAACAACAAATACTGATGCATCTTATACTTCTATTCTCTCTTATTTATATGTAAGTTATTGTGTTTATGTATGTATACACTGTAAATGTATATATGTTTATCCAACTATCTGACTTAATGAATTCAGTATCGTTCTCACAACAGTGTATACAGTAACTTGTTAAAAACAAACAAGGCAGTATTTTCATGTTAATGAAGCATCTACTTAAGCTGATATATGGTAAAATGATTTGTCACAGGGTGGATAAATAGAGAATAGCACACTTGCAAAGGAAGTCTCCAAGCTGACCCCTCAAGCCTGGTCTTTATTTCTCCATCAGCAAGTTTGCACTCATACGCACACGTATTGATGGAGATGTTTTTGCGAAGCAAGTCCCCACCAGGATAGCTGTGGGGTGCAGACCTTTTCGGGCAGGTCTGCTTACCATTGTAGTGTCTCTGGTTGACGACAGTTTATTTACTATGGCTTCTAAACGTACATTCACTCAAGGAGAAAGGAGTGCACAGAGAGTGAGTTTTGATTGAGCTGGAAAAGTTTTTACTAGAACTGCAGCTCATAGAATACTTTACAAACATATGCAAACACATAAACAAACACAGCGGTCTGTTTTGCTGCTTTCTACCCTTCCTGGTGTTCAAAATTGCCAAAAGACAATATTAGGTAATCTGGCCTTGCAATATAAAGCATCTAGTACCCAAAAGCTGCATCAACTACTGATTCAATCGACTATAGAGCACTGTTCTGGTGAAGTGATGTTGGGCTGACCCATCACAGATGTAGGCTCTCTGTGGCGTTTGACAGATATTTAAAAAAAATTGGGACTGACTTTGTCCGTCTTTGCGAGCCTCCTGCACAGCACTTGCATCCAAGCAATGTTGTGCTCCATGTCTCCGTACCCTGAGTGACGGAGAAGTATAACTAGGCTTGAGTCTTGTGTGTATTGTGGAAGAAATGTAATGTTCTGTTCTGTGTAGTTCACATACTGATAGTTACTGATAGTTACTATGTGTCTCTTCCTTATGATATGGTGACCAATCTGATTATGTGACACTGTATGAATTTAGGTCAGGTCAAACCTGCTGATTCAGACTCTTACAGCCTGGGTTGGCATGGCAACTCTCTTTTACGTCTAAGAACGTCCTGACATACATTGATTATGCTTCTATATCAAATCTTCTACACCTAATGAGTCAAATGCCTACCGACTGAGAATTTTTTGTTTGTAATGTCATAGGTGATAGGCTCTTGATTACTGAACCTATATAATCCTGGGTCTTGTTTTGGAAGGCATATTCTCTCTGTTGACGCTGTACCTCCTTGTGTTGATCAACCAAGTCTGTATTAAAACCTGCAAGAATCTGAAGGGATCTCTCTCATCTTTTTTATTGAAGAACTTCGATAACAATTTGGCGCCAACGTGGATTCCACCGAGCGGAAGGACTGGAAGAGAGCAACCAAGAAGTCACAAAAAGACCCGGAGAGGAGCAGGCCCTGGCCTTCGAACCTCCGTTTAGCCTTTAAGGAGCAGGAAGGGACTTGGTCCTCTCGTTTCAGACCGAACGCCGCCTGGAATTCGAACCCAGTCTCTCCTTGAGGGAAGGGAAAACGGTGAGAGTGATTCTTTCCATAAAAATTAATTAGTCTGTTGAAAAAAAAAAAAAAAAAAAAGAGGTAGCATTTTTATATACTTTCGCTTTGAAAAAGAATATAAATAAGTGTTTTTCTATGCTTTGATAACAAGAAAGAGTGCTGACTGTTTCTGGTTCTCTAAACAAACTGGGGCTGTTTAATTAATCTTGAATAATTAAGCAGCGGGTGAGTTTTTAGTTTTTTTTCGTTGAAAAAGAAAGTGTTCCTACAGTTTAAAATATAACAAAATAGCAGCGCATAAAAATGGGGTCTGTAAACTCAAGTTCTCCTCCTCCAGACAGTAAAATATGTCGTTTGATGGCTGAAAAGTACAGGACAGAAATCCTGGACTATGTACATTTCTGGATATCTGAGTGGAACTTCCCTATCGGGGGCAGTTTAGATGTGTCTGAACTCGAAAAGATTGGAAAAAAAATTGACCTAGAATGGGAACGACTTAAAAACACAATGTTTGTGCGGGGGGGGTACTGACTATAAAAAGTTTGAAAAACTTAAAAGTTGTTGGGAGACCTGGATGAATGAAGCAAAATGCTGCGAGCGAAAAGCCGGTTTTAGAAATTTAGGGGGTAGATGGATAATTCTGGCACTATGACGGGCAGAACTGATAATACGTCTTTAAAACCTGATGGCTCCACACCTAAACACAATAAAAAGCAGACACATTTTCAGAAACAACCATCCACGCCAGCGGATCTCACATCAACAATTGAACATGTCAGACCTTCATGTCCTGAGACGGTTAGATATATACAAAATCTGCCTAGAACTCCTCCATATGTGTTAGACAAGGAGATGATTGGAGATCTACAAGCGCTCTCCATGACGAAGTTTGATCCGGATCTGGACTGTGCTCCACTGACGCACCAATCAACGACGGCTACGGAAGAAGTGAAGGGAGAAGCAGCCAATCCCAAGCAAGCAGAGGTGGGTCAAAAAGATGATGGGCAGCAGGGACCACCAGAGGCATGCGCCGGAACGTCCAAAAAGTCGGAGCCCAAACGAGAGCAACAGCCCGATTCACCAATAGCCGATGACCCAGAGCAACAGCCCACCAATCCAGAGTACCGCACATCAAATCAATTTGTAAACAAGCTGCCATCTTGCTCTCCTCCTTCCTCCAGAACGAGAGGAAAAGAAATAACAGCAGGGGAACAAAATCTTACTGAGGTAAGCCTACCACAAGCTGCTAACTATATCTTGTCGGCTCCCATGGTGGAAGTTGCAGGGAATAATGCCCCGACAATGGTTTTCCGGGCGTGGACTGACGGAGACATAGAGCAAGCAATCGGGCGCCTCCCTGAAATCGTGGGGAACGGGAAAGTCTTCGCTGCGGAGCTGGAGGAATTTTGTTTGTCATTCTGCCCCACGGGAGCAGAAATCAGGCGAGTCCTAAAGATGAAATTGAAAGCTGCAGATCCTAGCAAATTAGCTGATAGCTTCCCTGATCCTAATATCCGCATGAAAGAAATACCATCAGATGAATGGCCATCAGCTAAGGAAAGAGGAGCAAACGCTGAGTATTATGTGGCTATCATGAAACTGTGTAAAGCAATTGATAAAGAGTTTCCCACCAAGCCAAATGTAACTGTTTTACATGCTGTAAAGCAAAGGCCGAACGAGGCCGCGGATGACTTTCTCCACAGACTGAAGGAAGCATTTGAGAGACACAGCGGGTTGACAAAGCCTGTCAGGCGGTAGGGTAGATTGGGAATTGGGTGGGGTTGGTCAGAGAGGGTGTTCGCCCAGGGCACCAAACGGGCTAAGACCTCCCCTGCTTCTGCTGCACTGGTTCTGACTACATTGCTAGTTGCTGATGTGGAAATGGCTTTCCTTCTTGGTTCACTGATTGCTGAAGAAAAAAAATCCCCCCAGAGCAGGACCTGGATTTACATCACAAAAGTAAAAAAGCACAAACATGCACATGGAACTATTTTAAATAATCTTAAGAGATTACACATCACATGAGTGGATTTGTGACATCAACTAAGTAATTTTACTGTTACTGTTTTTCATTAATAAATAGTTAATAAAAATTCTGAGAGTAATTGTTTTTATATGAAATAGACATATAGCTGGAACCCAAAAGACATCAAAGGCACATCGCGCATGGCAGAAAAATTTCCACACCACAGCTTTCTAATTAATTAAACCATTTGCTAACCACCTTTACTCACATTTTTAATAAACATGTTTTGTTGTTGCATATTTTAATGTGCTGTAGTAGACATAAAGTCCCAGCGCGATCGATCTTTCAAACAATAAATTAGCATTTTGCATGCAAAATTGTAAGCTAGCTTAACCTCCCCCCACCACAGCTTACCTTTATCATGGCACCAGAGCGAATACTCCCCCATCGCAAAGAGCTGCAGGTCCTTCTTGCATACCTTGCAAGAAGCTATTTGAGGATTTGGTGCTCATTTCAGCCATGTTTTGTATTTATCATCTTCAAGCCAGCGGTCGTTGAAATGACAATTGCCTGGCATGTTAATTGACCAGCTCACCGGAGACGTGACCCTAGAACCTGCTCAACGCAGGTGGGCATTCGTATTTCTGCCAGAGAATGCCGCCAGTGCAGCAGCTTGTCTTTTTATCAGGTGATGTCTACTGCTCACGTGCCGGCTTTACGAAAAGAAACAAACCACTCTGAGCGGAGGCAAGCCTTTTTATTTTTTTAAATAAAAACATCAAATTGATGTTTTTGGCCTAGGTGTCCTTCATAGCAAAACGGTGCAGATAGAATATCAATCATTTTTAAGGACGTTAAACAAAAATCAAGCACTTTCAACACCTTGAAAACACCTTGTTATAATTGAAGCATTTTCAAGGATTTCAAGTACCAGTCCGAACCCTGGGATTTATTCATTGAAGTTTGATAAGAGGCATTTAAATTATTCTATGCACTTGCTATTTGGGGTTGTTGTCCAGTAAGAATGTGAGCTTCCATCCAATTCACTAGTCCTAATTTCTCGAGTTTCTCAGGTTTATATCCAGGATTGCCCAGTAGTTAGCTTAATCTATCTTTCTATAAACTCTGACAAGCTTTTCTGTCTCTGCTGAGGAAAAGCATCCCCACAGCATGATGATGCCAAAGTGGGGGTAGTGTTTTCAGATTTATGTGTGGCACAATGTCTCGTCACACACTTTGTTTTTACAGAATAAATATCACAAGGGTGGTTTATTCTTTAGGTGACTTCTGAAGTTAGTTGAATTTTTATTTTTGGAATAAAGAGCTCCAAATTCCAATCCATACTTTCAACTTTCAAATTTTTATATATATATTTTAAAAAAATAAAACCATGTATTTTTTCCCTTGCACTTGATGATTTTGCTCTGCTTTGTTTTGATCTATCACATATCACATGCTTTCAAATCTGTGGGGGAGGGATGGTAATGTAGTTTATGTGGGGTCATTTGTAACATGTAAAGCACTTTCAGTTGCCATCTCTGTACGAAAAGCATTGATTGATTGATTGATTGATTAATTGATTGATAAAACCCCAAAATAGCGCATTGAAGATTGGGGTTTAAATTTGACAAAATGCAGTAAAATTCAAGAGGAATAAATAGTAAGGGTTAGGCTTCCTCCAACTAACCTTCAGGGGTCAAGTTTTCCTTAAAATTTGTCAAATATATATTTCAAATACTATTAATAAATTAAGAACAAATTAGGATAGAAAATAAAGTCAAAGTAAGGAAACCTGTGTTATTTCTTCAACACTGTTGATAGTTTTTTACAGCAAAAATGCAATTTAAACACAAATAAACAAGAACAAAATGAGACACCGAACAACAGACACCAGACATTAGATCAGTCCGCAGTTTTCAAATCACTTGAATAATGCTTACTGGAGCAAAAGAGACAAACAAGTAATACACACAACCAGATTTATTATTTGCTGCAATATGATTTTAAAGACCTTTGAAGGGCATTCAGAGTCCAATAACATGACTAACACAATGGATTCTAAATCAAGGTGTCAGTAAATCAGTTTGAACTTCCTTACACCCTTTTAGCACACAAGCAGAATGAGTTTCAGGGAGTACAAACAGAAGGACTCATCATGCTTGACATTTGACATTGATGTGACTTACTTTTTGTCCTTTTGTGCCATCAGTCCCCTCGGCACCTGGCTGACCCTGTGGGAGGAGGCCTTGGTTAATGACTGTAACACGTCGGTATTGTAAATGTCATGGCAAGAAAATACATACGGGATCTCCTCTCTCTCCCTTTTCCCCGGGGACACCAGACTCCCCCTTCTCCCCCTGCATGTGAACAGAGCACAGGATTGACAGTGACTGACAGCAAAAATGGAGTGAAAAGACAGACAGATTTGAGAGGGAAGCTAAGGCCTGGACAGTCGCTATGAATAAGTAATCAGAAAAACCATACAGTCCTGTGTCATCTCAGACTCCACCATGGTGAAGTAAAAAGGACTCATTTTACACATATGGGCTGTGGTGTTACATGAGTCTTGCAAGATAATGAACTTTTTTAAGCTCCTGTTGCACTGAAGTATGTGTCTATGTTTTTATATAAAATAATTTCTTTGTCTGCCAACAGATGGCACTTTAACACAGCAGGTTCAGCATCCTTAGAGCATTTTGATTATATTTCTTCTTCTCAGTTATGTTGAGAAAACCCAAAATAAAGCTTAGAGTGAGACACACAGACTCAAACCATGGTCCCGGTGGTAACGAACACTTAGAAGACTTTATTTTGAGTAACATAAACCGAGGAGGATTTCGACATTTTCACCTCACAAAGTTAAATTGCTTCTTAAGACCTTTTGTCATGCAAAATCCCAAGCCACAAGTTATTTTTTTTACTTTCCCAATAAACTTTTTATCTCAGTTATGAGGAAATATAGAAAATAATCAACCAAATACACCAAGACTCATAGAAACTAAGTTCTTTCTTCCAGTGAAACTATTTTGTTGGCATGAACCTGCATGAGATTTCCAAAGTAAATAAATGTTATACCAGTTTTACAACTTCACTGTAAATACACTAATATTTCAGAGAAAAATCCACATATTCAATAGGGTAATTACTCTGATGTTCTAAAACAGTGTTACCCTAATAAAATTGATGGATGGTGCTCCTTTAGTTTAGACAAAATGACCGTGTGTACCAGATTTATTTTCATGTATTCCAACACAATGCAGCAACAAGTGGTGGAGGGGCAACAATGTGCTACTTTGGACACTTGCTTTCTTTAGCATCCTAATAAAAGTGCTTTACCGTGAAAACTGTATAACATTGAACTACAGTGGTTTTGAAACCATAATTTGGCAAAACCACAGTATATTTTGATACTAGTAAATGGCCCACGCCTGCTGTTCTGTATTTTCCAGTCATACTTTTGCTTAAGTAACAGGTTTATCATTAAATATTGTTGCTTTGTTTTACATGTGCGAATATTTACAGATATGGTTTCAGAGACTCTGAAGATAAAGGAGCATATGTTTAGAGATCTGAGGAGAGAGAAAGAATGAAGTGCATTTGTTCACTCCTTTGCAGCTCCAGGACTCCAAACAGATGATAACATTGAGATTCAAGTTTTCCATCCCCCATTCCTTCAACTTCTTACAGAGACAATCACAGTAATACTACACCACTCATTTAATGAGACATAGTGACTGTTTCCTCATCCAAACTAGGAGCTGTTATTAAGTCAGTGGACTGCTGGCATATATGAACAGATGGACTGTCACATTAATATTTCAGCCGAGGAGGAGGGATTAGCAGAAATTCAGACTTTAAGATTTAATTGAATTCTGAAGAGCTTTAGCAACCACATGGATATATTTATATACAATTTTGTTGATGTGAGCTTAATGAAAAGAAAATCTGCAAATTTTGCAATTTCAAATGACAGAATACTTCCTAGAAATTGCTGAATCATTTAGTTTTTGTATTGTATTTTTTAAACAAAGGGTCTACATCTTTCACAAGCAAACTCAAAATAGTGACTCAAATGGGAAATATTGTCCTTTCTTGTTTCTTGAACTTTTTTTTCCATGCTACACTGTACACTGAAAGTGATTTGCCACTGTCGAGGCAGTTTGCACTGAGTTATGACTGACACTCAACATAAATCACATCTAATGGAAAGTTGAAATTACCCGGGATGTCACCTGTTGTGAAAAACTTGTGCCCTGCATTCTGTCAGAGACTCAAAGCTCCATACTTCTCTCGTTATCTCAGTTAGATCTACACAGAACATCATTCACAGCCAATTTACTAGCTGAACACCACATAAGAAGTGAATAAACCTTTCAAATGAAATTAACTGCAGTGTGGTCAGTGTTTATGTAGATTACTGCTGTATTTACACAATGATAGAGCCCAGGGAACTGTTCCACCTGTGGCTGGCTGTTGGTGATGTGTTGACTTTGAGCCACACCGAGTCATCAAACAGCAATTAAGACATCACTCTCTTTGTCAATGTCTGCAGTGCTCTGTCAGAGCCCATTTGAGACCGTCAGTGGGGGGCACATTTATGGAGTTGTAATTCACAAAGACACTGACTTTAGAAGCACATCCTGCACAACAGACCTCTTTTTCTGTCTTTTATTCCTGAAACATTCACACTCTGCTGAAAGAGTGAGAGGAGCCTCAGTTCACACCAGCAACAGCAAGCATGGTCTCACTTTGGTCTATTTTATCCTGAATGAAAAATGTAAAAGTAATGGCACTGGGGAATGCTGTTTAATTAAAACTGCCCATCCAGACTGTTTCCTCTTCAAAGTGTTTGGTTTATTTTCTCTCACTTTTCATTTTGGCCTTTGTAAATGTCTTAATGTACACTCAACAAAAATATAAACGCAACACCTTTGTTTCTGCTCCCATTTTTCATGAGATGGACTTAAAGATCTAAAATTCATTCCAGATACACAATATAACAATTTCTCTCAAACATTGTTCACAAATCAGTCTAAATGTGTGATAGTGAGCACTTCTGCTTTGCTGAGATAATCCATCCCACCTCACAGGTGTGCCACATCAAGATGCTGATCTGACATCATGATTAGTGCACAGGTGTACCTTATACTGCCCACAATAAAAGGCCACCGTGGAATGTGCAGTTTTGTCACACAGCATCTCACCATCTCAGGGAAGCTCAACTGCATGCTCGTCGTCCTCATCGGGGTCTTGACCTGACTCCAGCTCGTCTCTATAACAGACTTGAGTGGGTAAATGCTCACATTTGATGGCCTCTGGCACGTTGGAGAGGTGTTCTCTTCACGGATGAATCTCGGTTTACATTGTTCAGGGCAGATGGCAGACAGCGTGTGTGGCGTCGTGTGGGTGAGCGCTTTGCTGATGTCAATGTTGTGGATCGAGTGGCCCATGGTGGTGGTGGGGTTATGGTATGGGCAGGCATCTGTTATGGACGAAGAACACAGGTGCATTTTATTGATGGCATTTTGAATGCACAGAGATACCGTGGTGAGATCCTGAGGCCCATTGTTGTGCCATACATCCATGAACATCACCTCATGTTTCAGCAAGATAATGCACGGTCCCATGTTGCAAGGATCTGTACACAATTCTTGGAAGCTGAAAATGTCCCAGTTCTTGCATGGCCAGCATACTCACCGGACATGTCACCCATTGAGCATGTTTGGGATGTGCTTGACCGGCGTATACGACAGCGTGTACCAGTTCCCACTAATATCCAACAACTTCGCACAGCCATTGAAGAGGAGTGGACCAACATTCCACAGGCCACAATTGACAATCTGATAAACTCTATGCGAAGAAGATGTGTTGCACTGCATGAGGCAAATGGTGGTCACACCAGATACTGACCGGTTCTGAGTCCCCAGACCCCCAATAAAGCAAAACTGCACATTCCAGGGTGGCATTTTATTGTGGGCAGTATAAGGTACACCTGTGCACTAATCATGATGTCAGATCAGCATCTTGATGTGGCACACCTGTGAGGTGGGATGGATTATCTCAGCAAAGCAGAAGTGCTCACTATCACACATTTAGACTGATTTGTGAACAATGTTTGAGAGAAATGGTAATATTGTGTATCTGGAATGAATTTTAGATCTTTAAGTCCATCTCATGAAAAATGGGAGCAGAAACAAAGGTGTTGCGTTTATATTTTTGTTGAGTGTAGATGGCTTTATTTTTTCATTATAACAAATTGAGATGTTCTTCTTTGGGACAGTAGCTTCCCTGTTGTCCACAGAAATAAGAACTTCATACTGATACAGTAAAGATGTAACCATAATGTAGGGGGAATACTTATTTTTAGCCAGGGAAAAGCTTGCATTTACAGGTATCCTGCAACAATTAAAACACAATTCACAGCTTGTTGTTTAGGACATATCTGCTAACATAAGTAAAAGGTATTAAAGAAAATGCACAAATCAAGTTTTTAATCAGGAGATTAGATTTGATCAAATATTATCTGGGGAGTTTCAGTCTCCTGCAGACATTGTCACCAGCAGCTATTATTCAACCTTCCATTTGAATCCATTTGAAGTAATTGGGTTACATCAACTCACCTCAAGTCCTTGTGGATCCATAACAAACTAATAGAGTTGCCATTTGTTAGTGCTACAATGAATTAACTTCAGACAGCTTTCTATGTACTGTTTTTACACTTCTCATTAATTTAAAGAAAGCCAATAATGCTTCTGTCACAGTTTTTTATCTTGCGGTTTTATATGGGGCTAAATAATGGAATTTTAAGCAATTTGTGAAACATCAACTCCTGTAGTAACAACAGTAACAACATACAAGGTGAATAGTTTGCTTTGCCACGTTGTCATCATCTTGTTTTTGTTTTATCTTCCATTTTTATGATTGCCTGACCATCTTGGGCTGAAAGTGAGACTGTGCTATTGGTGGACTGCTTCAAGCATTCATTATGCTGAAGTGAGCGAATGTTCACCATAGTCAAATAATTTGAATAGTGTAACATGAGATTAAGTAGTGTTATTATCATGTCATTGCTAGGATCGATTTTAAGGTTCTTTTAATGGTTTTGAAGTGTCTTAATGGTGTTGGGCCTTCTTATCTCTCTGAACTGCTTTTACCATATGAACCTTGGCGGGCTCTGCGCTCCTCTGGCAGCCATCTCTTTGTCACCTCAAAAGTTAGGACACACACTCACGGGAAGGCGTCTTTCCAGTACAACGGCCCTCACCTCTGGGACAGGCTGACAGAGGACCTCAGGGCATGTTCATGTTTTAAGAGCAGGCCCAAGACTCACCTTTTTAGCCTAGCTTTTAACAGATTATTATTCATTATTGTCTGTTTAATTGCTCTGCATGTTTTACATGAATATATTTTATCAGTGTTTTACTATTTAACCTTATCACATTTATTTACTGCTTATTTTTAGATTTTAATTTGTTATCTTAATCCCCGTTTCAGTGTTTCCTCTGTGGGAGCCCTCTGCCCCAGGGAGTGGTGGTTAGCTGTGGCTGCCTGGGTGCTCTCCAGGTGGAGCTTGGGTGGAGGTGGGCCACCACTCGGCCCAATGCCCATTTTTACTGTTGCATTTAACTGTGTGTGTGCATGGGAGTTGGGACAGAGGTAAAACTGTGTCCATGCTTTTAAATCTGTGGGGGAAGGATGGGAATTTAGTTTTATATGGGGTCATTTTCATCTGTAAAGCACTTTCTGATTAAATTCTTGTATGAAAAGCGCTTTATAAATAAAGCTTGATTTGATTTGATTGCTGTTTGTATTCACCATGGTTGGCAATGAGAGAAGTCAAACGTTTCCTATAGGTCTTCACCAGGTTTCCACACACAGCAGCTGGTATCTTGGCCCATTCTTCAATGTAGATCTTCTCTAGAGCTGTGATGTTTTGGGGCTGTCACTGGGCAACACGGACTTTCAACTTTCTCCTTATATTCTCTACTGGATTAAGGTCTGGAGACTGGCTAGGCTACTCCAGAACCTTGAAATGCTTTTAATTTAGCCTCTGCTTTGTTGCCCGGGTGGTGTGTTTGGGATCATTGTAACGGTTGAAGATCTAGCCACGTTTCATCATTAATGCTCTAACTGATGGAAAAATATATTTGCCCAAAATCTCTCAATACATGGCCCCATTCATCATTTCCTTAATACGGATCATTCGTCCTGTCCCCTTTGCGGAAAAGCAGCTCCAAACCATAATGTTTCCACCCCGCTTTCCCCTCCAAACATGGCAAGTGGCCTTTATATCAGAGTTCTGTTCTGGTCTCATCTGACCAGATGACATTCTCCCTATCCTCATCTGGATCATCCAGATGGTATCTGGCAAACTTTAGATGGGCCTTGACATGTGCTGGCTTAAGTAGGGGGACCTTTTAAGCACAGCAGGGCTTTAATCCATGATGACATAGTGTGTTACTAATAGTAACCTTTGTTAATGTAGTCTCAGCTCTCTTCAGGTAATTGACGAGTTTACCCAGTGTAGTTCTGAGCTGTTTAATCACGGTTCTCAATATCATCTGCACCCCACACTGTGAGATCTTGCATGGAGCCCCAGGTTGAGGGACATTGTCAGTGATGTTGTATTTATTCCATTTTCTAATAATTGCTCCAACAGCTGATCTCTTCTTACCAAGCTGCATGCCTATTGTAGTTTAGCTCATCCCAGTCTTGTGCAGGTGTACAATCTTGTCCCTGGTGTCCTTAGACAGTTCTCTGGTCTTGGGTAAGGTGGAGGTTGGAGTCTGACTGTTTGAAGCTGAGGACAGTTGTCTCCTATACAGAAGACGAGTTCAAACAGGTGTCATTGATACAGGTAATGAATGGAAGATGGAGGAGCGTCTTAAAGAAGAAGTAACAAGTCTGTGAGGACCATTCTTGCTTATTTGTAGGTGCTTAATAGTTACAGTTTATGCACCATTATACATTCTTTAAAAATCATACAATGTAATTTCCTGATTTTTTTTTTTTATATATATACTGTCTCTCACAGTTGAAGTGTACCTATTATGAAAATTGGTGGCTGCCAAATACTTTTTTGCCCCACTGTAGTCTACTCATAGTACAATGTAAATTTTACTTTATGATTCTAGTAACCGAGATCTACCAGCTGGAGAGGAGAAGTGCAGTTTTAAAAAAGGATCCCAAAATCAACACAGTTCAATCTTTTTCTGCCAGGTCAAGTTTTATGGCTTATTTATGTTTTGGATCCTTTTTTATGGCTCATTTTTTTAATAAATATTTCAATAAAAGGTAATGACAGGGTATCCAGAAAAAAACATGTTTGGTGTGTTCTGTAATTAAAATATTCAATGATAGCCCTTGTATACAGACTATTTCTAAAAAAAAGGAAAATTGTGAAATATGTTAATAGACCACAATCTTCTTTTTCAAGGTTGGCCAGCTTACAATTTCCCTTCCTCTAGGCAGAAAGACCTGTGAAAGCCATGCAGAAGGCAGCAGTCAGTGATGAATCCACACACCTGATGAGTATGTGCGGTCAAGAGGTTGTAAACTCCACAACGGCTTCCACTCTCAACATGATCAAGTATTGGCCACTGGATGCTTGGTAAGCAGCGGGTTGTAGGTGGATCGGTGAACGTAGCACGTTGCAAGAAAATTTGTAGGAAGCCTGACAGAGGTCCATATCTGAGAGTTTTTGTGTTTATTGTTTTTAAATCTTACAATCCATATATCATGTTCCGCTAGTGAGCTAAAACACCCATGGGCATCATGAAAATGATTGCAGACCCTTTTTTTGTTGCAAAAGTACGGTATGTAATGGCCATCTGTCAGTTTGGAGTGTGAGCACTGAGTCATGCTGTGCTGTGCTGCAGGAGGTACAGGCTGGAAGCAGCTATTTAACTTGCAGCAGATACGCTTCAACTCACTGAGCGGTGCCATTTCTGATGAGGGAGATCTGTTCCCGACTATTAACCCAAAAAGGTGTCAGTCATGGACAAAAGAGATCCTTCTGCTGCCCTTTTACATACATCTGGCTTGTCTGTGTAGGCTTAGAGGGGCAACAAGTGTACAGCTGATACAGCTAAAACTAAATAATTGTAAATTATATAAAGTGGGGCAAAAAAGTATTTGGCAGGCACCGATTTGTGCAAGTTGTTCCACTTAAAAAGATTAGAGAGGTCTGTAATTTTCATCATAGGTACACTTCAACTGTGAGAGACAGAATATGAAAAAAAACACAAATCACATTGCATGATTTAAATAATGTATTTGTTTAAAGGTGCAGAAAATAAGTATTTGGTCAGTAACAAAAGTTCCCCTCAATACTTCGCAATGCAACCAGGGTTGGCAATTGGAGAGGTCAAATGTTTCCTGCAGGTCTTTACCAGATTTGCACACACTGTAGCTGGTATATTGGCCCATTCTTCCATGCAGAACTTCTATAGAGCTGTGATGTTTTAGGGCTGTCGCTGGGCAACACAGACATTCAACTCGCTCCACATATTCTCTACTGAATTGAGGTCTGGAGACTGGCTAGGCCACTCCGGAACCTTGAAGTGCTTTTTATGTAGCCTCTCCTTTGTTGCCCAGGCAGTGTGTTTGGGATCACTGTAATACTGGAAGATCTAGCCATCATTTCATCTTCAATGTTCTCACTGATGGAAAAAGATCTTTGCCCAAAATCTCTAGATACATGGCCCCATTCATAATTTCCTTAATATGGTTCAGTTGTCCTGTCCCCTTTGCAGAAAAGCAGCTCCAAACCAATTCTTGCTTGGTTGTATGTGCTAAATACTTACTTTTTGCACCATTATACAAAGATTTTCTGGATTTCTCATTTACATTCTGTCTCTCACAGTTGACCTATGATGAAAATTACAGACCTCTCTCATCTTTTAAGTGGGACAACTTGCACAATTGGTGGCTGCCAAATACTTTTTTGCCCCACTGTACATTTTAACATACCTTCTTTCCTAACTGTCTGACAGTAAATTAGGCTAACTGTTTCCTATTTTAGGTAAGTTAGTTTCACCTAAATCTTTTATTTCCTCAATGCCAGAATATTGAAATTTTTGAGTGAAAGTATTATTATTCCCTTCAGGTTTAGAAGTTTACATATATACATATTAAATATTTACATTTACATATTTTTATATATGCTTTTTAAATAGTTTGTGAAATCTCAGATGGTGATGATATTGACGTAAACTATTGTGAAATGCTTGTGGGAGAATACCCAACATCTTTGAGCAAAGTCATACAGTTTAAAAGCTAATGCTACAAAATATAAAGAAAATACATGTAAATCTCTACTTTTTAATAAAATTATCTCTCAATCATTGTTTCAGCACTTATTACAATTGTTTTAGTAATACTAACATACCTAAATCATTAAAATGTAATTGTATTTTAATGTCAATCAGTGAGAATAAATGTTATGTGTCTTTTTATATAGAGAAGGTGTTTCTGGTTTTAGTCACATATACACAATTTAGTTTTAATCACACATCACATCATTTGCAAAAAATCCAGCTTTAAATGCTTTAGATGTGATCTTGGCACTTGCTCCATGTAAGGCTCCTAAATGACCCTGTTCAAAAAAACCAAAACAAAGGACAATCACATGAATGATCTGGACAGGAGAATGTAATTTGTTTTTCTCCAAATTGCAAATTTATTTGAGAGTAATCCACTTTGCAGTTGTTGGTCTGTGACATTATACTTTCTAACCTTTGCACTGGTGTTAAATCAAATAACACAACTGGACCTTGGTCATCTGCAGGTAAATTTGGATTGTGGCTTTGTCATGCCCTTCTGACACAAACTACTGTTGTTGTGTTATGCTAATTTGACATTGAAAACTAACCACTGGCCCCCTTTGACTCCCCTCAAAGTCCTGCTGCCACTGGACAAAGTAGAGTGATGCCCCGTAGTGTGTTCTGAATGCAAAATTTCAACCCTGAGATCAACCTCTGCAAAACAGGTGACTATGATAAATGCCAATATCAGTGGATGGAAGTTAATCTGGCACATGTGGAGGGCATCATGAGGACATTGCCATTTTGAAATGTCACACCTCTATTATGTCATTTTAATCCCCAAAAAAAACTCTGTGTCCAAAAAGACAAAGATTTATTGAGCAAGTAGGTGACACATTCAGTTATGTGGTAAAGATTTAAGACTCAGTAGCTCAATTATACCCGAAACAATTGAACTGGAGCACTGATGATAGAATCAGAACGGAGTGTCTCTTTATATCTTAGTGAAATAAAGACAAACCCTAATAGTGTCCTGATAGTGCAATCAAGGCGGTCATGCTTGAAAATAATTGCACACTCAAAGTATCTGAGCAACACAATAGCTAGACTTTCCTGTTTGTTCTGACATCAGCAGGTAAGAATCCGACAAGCTGTCTCCTTGAATGCTCAGTGTTGTCTGTGCCCTTTAGTCAGCGGGTAACTACACAACCTGCCCCACCCCACCCCACATACACACAGTGCCTAGGATTGGTTTGGACACCTGAGGGAAAGACCATAACTCAAGGACTCAATGGGCCTCTGAGACACACTTGTACTACTCATCAATACAAACACATTCAAGTGCTACCTTAAAATACCCCTTGGAGTTTTGTGCAAAGAACAGTTTGTGCAGTAACTTTTCACACAGATCAATACTGTCTAAGCATGGAACTACCTAACAGAGGTCTTTAACCATGCACAGAATTTGCATACATGTCAGTGACTCTTTAAAATGTATTTTTATTTTACCATGTTGCTGTAGCACCTTGAAGAAATGTTCATATCTTTTGAACTTTTTCACGTCTCGTAACATTACAAGCTCACACTTTAATGTGAATTATTTGTATTCAATGTGATTGACCAACAGAGAGCTGAACCTAAATTGTAAATGTCACAAAAACCATGGAAGAGTTTTAAAGTTTATTTTACAAATAAAAGTCTGTATGAACTGGCTTGCATTTGAATTCAGTCCCTTTTATTTTTACACTGGTAAATGAAATTATGCACACATCTCACATAAGTAAATACAGCTTGTTTGTAATTTAAGATCATTATAAGCATTTGTTCTGTAAACAAAGAGCAGCAAAGGTAAGCCGAAGGAAAGTAGCAGATTAGGTCTGGGATAAGCTTGTGGACAACTTTACAGCAGGGTTAGGTTATAAAACAATATCTCAAGGTTTGAGCAGCTCTTAGAGCATCAATTGAGCTGTTGTTGTAACTTGCTAAGATTCCCTTGGTCGCCTGCTCCTCGTCCATCGGTGACCTAACAGGATGACTGAATACGCAAAGAGCGCTTCAGTGGAGACCCTGTGTCATCTAGTTCCTATGGTTTCCGTCAACAGGCACCCACTCCATCCATATCCCATCCGACATTGCACCATCAAGATCCGGCTGTGGGTGGGTGACCACACATAGCTCATCCAGTTTCTCGTCATCCCTTCTAGTTCAACGCTACTCATCTTAGGCTATCCATGGTTCCGAAAACACCACCCGCACATCTCATGGTCAACACAGCAGATACTCGGCTGGGGCCCCGACTGCCAGAGGCAGTGTTTCTGCCCTCCGTCGCCTGCTCCGCCCAAGGCCACTCCAGCACCCTACAGTGAAAAGATCCCTCCACCCTACTGGGACCTGGCGGAGGTTTTTAAAAAGGACCAAGCCGCCAAACTACCACCCCACAGGCCCTATGACACGGTGATCAATCTCATGCCAGGGGCAGAGCCTCCACGCAGCTGTCAGTTTCCCCTCTAGCCGACCGATGGAGAGCAATATGGATCAAGGATTCATTCAACCATCCACTTCTCCAGCATCAGCCAACTTCTTCGTAAAAAAGAAAGAGGGGGCGCTTCGTCCCTGCACGATGCGCACAGAACAGGTGATCAAACAAGCAGAGACGCTGGATCCTTCTCCCGCCAAGCCACCGAACCGGCACCACCCAACAGTCGCAAACCTGGCACCCCTAAATGAGGTGCCCCAACCAACCAAGGGAAGACATCGGCCCAGTGCATCGGCTGACCGACACACCGCCCCCCCCAGGCCCGGCCAGGCACGCACCAGGTCCGAACCGGATTGACCACCGATGCACCGGTGCTCAGGGGCATCAGTTACTGGCAGGGAGTGATGGAGGGCAAATAGGCCCCCCAATAAATGTAAGCCCTGAGGTGCGCCAGGCGAGAGGGCAGCCCAAGACCCAACCTGACAGGTAGACAAAGACATACAGACACAGTCATATGTTCCCTCCCTTGTAAACACACATTCTCACTGACTCACCAAGACACCCAAGAAATGACGCTGTACCCTCACTCACACACTCCATACACACTTTATGTTCCCAGGTCCAGGTACCAATGCCCCAGTAGAGCAACCAGCCCCCGGACCCGGGAGATGGACCCCCTACCTTCTAGGACGGAGACAAGCAGACCGCCAAGGGCCCCACGGTGGCAAAGTAGCCTGACAGCCTAGGACACCGACCAGACCACCTTTTCCTCCTCCGGAGCCCAACCCCTGATGCCCCGTAGCGAACAGGGGTGTGAAAAGACCCCTGGCCTCCATCCTCCTGCTCGAGTATGGTGTTGATGCGTGTTGTTATAATGTGCATTTAAAACAGAGGGGTGGGATGTGGGGAAGGCAGCCACACATCCCCCAACCCCCACCCCGAGCCCTCAGTGTCTATATGTGGTTTAACAGTGGGCACCAGCACCAGAGGTGAAGCTGATTGAACAGCTGGATGCCGAAAAGTGTGCCCACCCCAAAGCCCCTACATGTGTGTCTCATGAAAATGTTATAAGTGGGAGTGTCTAAGTTGTATATTAAAATTGGGACCCAAGCCGCCACGGGATAGCAAGGATGGAAACCCCTCCTCGCACCCAAGTGATGTGCCCATGCCCCAAGACCCAGATGAGTGGTAAAGTGATGGAGTGGGTGGACAGAGGTGTTCGGGGATGGGGAGGGAAGGACTGGGAGACTAAATGTATTCCCAGGGAGCCAGCTCCCCCACTGACCCCAGTAGGCACCGCTGTTCACAGGGATCCACCAGGGGAGGGAGGCCTTGGCACGTTCAAACCGGGGCTCACAGCCACAGCACCACCAAGCCCCACGGACCCCAAGGCAGTCCCCCCAGCCTCATCCCAGAAGGAGAACTAAACCTACCCAGACATTTGCTCTACTATCAGAACACAAAAGACACTAGACACCCAGGTCGAGTTCGCCCCCCCTCCCTTGCGTAGCGACCACTGCTGTTCAATGGCCCGGCAAGCGACCAAACCCAGCACCCCACCCACTTGCCCTGCTAGCCCACTACCCGGTCAGTCCACCCGCAAGTCCGGATGGCCTTGCAGCACACCTTGACCAAACACGTCAGAGGACTCATTTAGTGGTGTTTGAAAGAGACTGGACCCATCCTGTCTCTCTCTCCCTCAGCAGCAGCGGCAGCCTCGGGCAGTGCTGACTCAGCGCCCCGAGCCAGCGGCTCGAATTGATACGGCTCGCAGCCGCTGGGCTCCATAAAGCCTCCCTCTACTCCTCTATCTCCGATATCGGCGGAGGAGATCCCCTGGCTCAGGGCGCCGACTCAGCGCCGCCCGAGCTCGGTGATGCTGAGGCAGAGGGAGACAGGAGGTGTCTGGTCTCTGAGTGGTAATGCTAACATAGGCTAACGTTCAAAACAGATGAATGTTTATCAGATCGATCAGTCGCAAAACTGCAGACGGTCACTGTCCATGTTTCAGTGTCACCGTAAGCGAGCTGTCACTGCCCTCCTGAACACACCCCCATGTTCCCCCCTCCGCTTTTCCTCCACACTTGGCCATACCCCTCCGTCCTTCCTGGCACCCCCCACTTTGTAGAATTTTTCAAATGTTGTCTGGGGGCGGGGTTATGATTTTTCAGGGGGTTCAGTTAAACTTTAAATATTTTGCTTTACTATTTTTGTTGAAAGTAATATTTTGTTTAGCCTTTTTTTATATAATGTGCACAGTGTCAGATAAAGTGGTGTACACAAGGGAAGAACTGTTGGAATTGTCAAGGACAAGATAAGGACTGAAACAATCTATTCCAACGGAACTAAGGAGGATGTTTCATGGATGCAGAGCCGGAGCCAAGGTAAAGGCGAAGATCAACGATAAGAGGTGGAGATATAAGCCTTTCCTACCCTGTGTCATCATGGGAAAAGTTAACTCACTCCCAAACAACTGTGATGAATTGGAGGCGCTTGTGCAGAACCAACAGGTGTATAGGGAGTGCAGTCTGATCTCTCAAACGGAGTCCTGGCTGAATGACAACACACCGGACTTATGCGTGGACATACCCGGCTTCACAGCTGTGCGAGCGGATAGAGATCCACGGAGGAGCGGGAGGTGCCGAGGTGGGGGAGTAATTTTATTCTGCAATCAGAGATGGGTTAACCCCCGGAACATGACGGTTAAACAAAAAGTATGTTGTCCCGATATCGAACTGCTGAAAATTGGTTTCCAACCATATTACATGACACTAGGGATCCATACGTGGCTGTTATAACCGTTTATATTCCTCTGAGAGCAGTTCCTTTAACGACGTGTGACGTCATCCATGACGTTGTTGCTAGGATACAGACCCAGCAACCAGAGGCTCACATTGTGATCAAAAGGGATTTTAATCACGTTTCTCTGTCCTTCTGCCTAACTAGCGTTGTACAGTATGTGGACTTTCCAATATGTGGAGAAAAGACTCTAGATCTGCTCTATGCCAACCTAAAGGAGGCGTCCAGGGCCTCTCCCTCCACTGGGCAGATCTGATCACAACATGGTCTATCTCCAACCCACATACAAACCTAATGTACAGATGCTTCCTGTTACCACAAAATCTTTCAGAAAGGCAAGTGATGCACTGAGAGACTACTTTGAGTGAACAGACTGGGATGTACTGCTGGAGGAGCAGGAGATGAACATAGACTGGAGTGTTTACATCATCACTGACTACATGATCTTCTGTAGGGACACGGTGAATCCAGTTAGAAATGTTAGATGCCATCCTAATAATAAACCGTGGATCACTAGTAACATCAAAAGCCTCCTTAACTAGAAGGAGATCATGTTCAAGGATGGTTATACGGAGAAGCAGAGGAGTGTGCAACGAGAACTGAAAAAGACTCTGAGGCATGCTCAGGTGGAGTACAAGAGGAAGGTGGAGAAACAGCTCGAGAACAGAGACATCAAAGAGGTGTATAGCGGGATGAAGACCATCACTGGCTACAAACTAAAGAATGCCCAGTCTGTAGAAGATGTTGTAGACAGAGCTAACTCCTTCAACCAGTACTACATCAGGTTTGATATTGCTGCTCCCTCCACCTCCACGTCTGGGGCTGCTACCTCCACCTCCACGTCTGGGGCTGCTACCTCCACCTCCACGTCTGGGGCTGCTCCCTCCACTTCAACGTCTGGGGCTGCTCCCTCCACCTCCATGGCTGCTTTCTCCACCTCCATCTCTACGGCTGCTTCCTCCACTTCCATGTCGGCAGCTGCACCCTCCAACTCTGTATCTGCTCGCTCCATCTCTGTAGGTACCCACTCCACCTTCAACACCTTTGCGGTCCCCCCTCCCCTGCATCCTGAGCTCCTCCAACTGTTGATAACAGAAGAATAGGTTGAGGTAGGTAGAGTTGAGCTCAGGAAGCTTCGACCGGACAAGGCTGTTGGTCTGGATGGAGTTTGTCCATGACTTCTGAAGGACTGTGCAGGATGACTGTAAAGGATCAACGTGTCAACGTGATGACATTATCATTCTTCTGGCGGTCTTCAATTTTTTCTCCAAAACATCCAATATGAATAAAACCAGTTTGCCATAAAAACTGTGTAAAAACAGTGTGCTTAGACATGTCAAAATAAAAGAACCCATAGAACAGAAAAGGGCAGCCTAAAAAGTTCAAGGAAAGATGGCAGAAACAAGAAGAAATAACTGGTAGGTTGCTGATATACTCAAAGGAAAGCTGGAAAACAGAACGAAACAGAACGGAGGAAATTATTATATCTAGATTAGGATTTGTTCATACAGGGTTAAACAATTAATTATTTAAACATGCTACATGTTAAATCGAGACTAAAAACCCATCTGTTTAGAATTGCCTTTGAGTAAATGCTTGATGTCATATGTATGAAATATGTTCATGCTCTCTTGCTTTTTTTATTTTTCTCTTGCTTTATTGTGTATCATGTGTAATGTGTGTTTCTTTTATGTTTTTCTTTTAAATCACCAAATCATGTAAAGCACCTTGAATTACCCTGCTGTTGAAAGTGTGTTATACAAATAAAATTGCCTTGCCTTGCCTTACAGGGAAATGTGACTTTTAACTTCAAGAAGAGACTGTGGAACATGTTATATTATTTTCCCTGAAGTAAACTGTTAAGAGGATTGGTACAAGATATCAAATTGCAACTGGACATCCAAGACCTTTTAAACAAAATTTATAGTTCTGAAAAAGAAATTGCTGAGATATCTCAAGAGCACGGAATTAATAGAGAGAACATAGTTTTTGTTTGTTTGTTCTTTAGTAATGTGTAAAAACAAAGTAGGGCACATTTAGTATGCATTGAACGTTGCTTGCAAACGCTATTAAAAACAAGTTTATGGCTTATGGTATTATTTTCTGTGTTTTTGTTATAAGTTTAAAGTTACTATGTTATTGAGCTCACCATGCTTTTTCGAACGTTCCTTGAATGCACCACAGGTGTGCCATGCAAGTAGTACAGACAAGCTTCTGCCTGATGTTCATGTATGGCTTATAAAAGAAAGACCAGTCTTATAAACTTGCAGATTTCTTTTTTACTTTTGAATTAATTTTAAACACAAAACAACTTCATTTGTGAGTTGGTGAAATGAACCGAGAAAGGTTTATGATTGATCAGATGTACTGTGATAATACTGCATGCATGTGCGCAGATCATTCCTTTTCTGAGTGTCTGGAAACAGTCTGGATGCAGAACAAGCCTGGATTCTAATCTGTAGAGAATATCGGCAAAAAGGTTTCACAGAATGTAACTTAGGGTGGTCAGAAATGTCGCTAGATTTCTCGCTAGCCGCTTTTTGGAAAAAAAAGTAGTTAAGGGGTTCTGAAAAGTTGTTAGAAATAGCAACAAAGTCACTAAGTTGGCAACACTGGTTGCGGTGGGAAGGGAGGTATAGCAAGGTGAAGTAACACAACAGACAGGTGAAGGGGCAGGAGGACAGAAAACTAACTGGTCTATTTATATCGATATAAACGATATTTGGATATTCTTGTATCGTATAGCCAGCCACTTGTCCAGCTCCTCGGGAGGAACCCCAAGGCGCTCCCAGGCCAGCCGAGAAACATAGTTCCTCCAGCGTGTCCTGGGCCTTCCCTTGGGCCTCCTCCCGGTAAGACGTGCCTGAAACACCTCACCAGGGAGGCGTCCAGGAGGCATCCTGACCAGATGCCCGAGCCACCTCAACTGACTCCTCTCGATGTGGAGAAGCACCGGCTCTACTCTGAGCCCCCTCCGGATGACTGAGCTTCTTACCCTATCTCTAAGGGAGAGCCCAGACACTCTGCGGAGGAAACTCATTTCAGCCGCTTGTATCCGTGATCTCGTTCTTTCGGTCACCACCCAGAGTTCGTGACCATAGATGAGGGTAGGAACGTAGATCGACCGGTAAATCAAGAGCTTCGCCTTTCGGCTCAGCTCTCTCTTCACCAAGACAGACCGGTAAAGCGCCCGCATAACTGCAGATGCCCCACCAATCCGTCTATCGATCTCCGGCTCCATTTTTCCCTCATTCGTAAACAAGACCCCCAGATACTTAAAACTCCTCCACTTGGGGAAGGACCCCATCCCCGACCCAGAAAAGGCACCCCACCCTTTTCCGGCTCAAGACCATGGCCTCGGATTTGGAGGTGCTGGTTCTCATCCCAGCTGCTTCACACTCGGCTGGGAACCACTCCAGCGAAAGCTGTAGATCACGTTCCGATGAAGCCAACAGGACCACGTCATCTGCAAAAAGCAGAGACCCGATCCTGAGGCCACCAAAACGGATCCCCTCAACGCCTTGGCTGCGCCTAGAGATCCTGTCCATAAAAGTTAGGAACAGGATCGGTGACAAAGGGCAACCTTGGCGGAGTCCAACTCTCACTGGAAACAAGCCCGACTTACTGCCGGCAATGCGAACCAAACTCTGGCACCGGTCGTACAGAGACCTAACAGCCCATATCAAGGGGCCCGGTACCCGATACTCCCGGAGCACCCCCCACAGGGCCCCCCAAGGGACACGGTCGAACGCCTTCTCCAAGTCCACTAAACACATGTAGACCGGTTGGGCGAACTCCCATGCACCCTCCAGGACCCTGCTGAGGGTGTAGAGCTGGTCCAGTGTTCCACGGCCAGGACGAAAACCGCATTGTTCCTCCTGGATCCGAGGTTCGACTATCCGTCGGGCCCTCCTCTCCAGAACCCCTAAATATACCTTACCAGGGAGGGTCAGAAGAGTGATCCCCCTGTAGTTGGAACACACCCTGTTGTTCCCCCTTTTTAAACAGGGGGACCACCACCCCGGTCTGCCAATCCAAGGGAACTGCCCCCGATGTCCACGCAATATTGCAGAGCCGCGTTAACCAACACAGCCCCACAACGTCCAGAGCCTTGAGGAACTCCGGTCGAATCTTATCCACCCCCGGAGCCCTGCCACCGAGGAGCTTTTTAACGACCTCGGTGACCTCAGCACCAGAGATTGGAGAGACCGACCCCAAGTCCCCAAACCCTGCTTCCAGATTGGAAGGCGTGCTGGTGGTAGGTCTTCGAAGTATTCCATCCACCGACCCAAAACGTCCCACGTCGAGGTCAGCAGCACACCATCCCCACTGTAAACAGTGTTGGTGGCAGACCGCTTTCCCCCCTTGAGACGCCGGATGGTGGACCAGAATCGCTTCGAAGCCGTACGGAAGTCGTTTTCCATGGCCTCTGCAAACTCCTCCCACGCCCAAGTTTTTGCCTCAGCAACCATCCGAGCCGCATCCCGCTTGGCCTGTCAGTACCTATCAGCTGCTTCAGGGGTCCCACAAGCCAAAAAGACCCGGTAGGACTCCTTCTTCAGCCTGACAGCATCCCTTACCGCCAGTGTCCACCAGCGGGTTCGGGGGTTGCCGCCGCGACAGGCACCGACCACCTTGCGCCCACAGCTTCGGTCAGCCGCCTCTGCAATGGAGGCGCGGAACATGGTCCACTTGGACTCAATGTCCCCCGCCTCCCCTGGGACGTGTTCAAAGTTCTGCCGGAGGTGTGAGTTAAAGCTCCTTCTGACAGGAGACTCTGCCAGACGTTCCCAGCAGACCCTCACAACACGTTTGGGCCTTCCAGGTCTGTCCGGCGTCCTCCCCCACCATCGGAGCCGACTCACCACCAGGTAGTGGTCAGTGGACAGCTCAGCCCCTCTCTTCACCCGGGTGTCCAAAACATGCGGCCGCAGATCAGATGAGACGACAACCAAGTCGATCATTGAGCTGCGGCCTAAGGTGACCTGGTGCCAAGTGCACATATGGACACCTTTATGCTTGAACATGGTGTTTGTTATGGACAATCCATGACGAGCACAGAAGTCCAATAACAAGACACCACTTGGGCTCAGATCGGGGGGGCCATTCCGCCCAACCACACCCCTCCAGGTCTCACTGTCATTGCCCACGTGAGCGTTGAAGTCCCCCAGCAGAACAAGGGAGTCCCCAGGAGGAGCACTCTCCAGCACCCCCTCCAAAGACTCCAAGAAGGGTGGGTAATCTAATCTGCTGTTTGGCGCGTAAGCACAAACAACAGTCAGGACCCGTCCCCTCACCCAAAGGCGGAGGGAGGCTACCCTCTCTTCACCGGGGCAAACCCCAACGTACAGGCGCCGAGATGGGGGGCAACAAGTATGCCCACCCTAGCTCGGCGCCTCTCAGCAGGGGCAACTCCAGAGTGGAAGAGAGTCCAACCCCTCTCGAGGAGACGGGTTCCAGAGCCAGAGCCGTGCGCCGAGGTGAGTCCAACGATGTCCAGTCGGAACCTCTCAACCTCGAACACCAGCTCCGGCTCCTTCCCCACCAGAGAGGTGACGTTCCACGTCCCGAGAGCCAGCTTCTGCAGCCGAGGATCGGAACGCCAAGGTCCCCGCCTTTGGCCGCCGCCCATCCTGCACAGCACCCGACCCCTATGGCCCCTCCCACAGGTGGTGAGCTCATGGGAAGGGGGGCCCATGTTACCTCTTCGGGCTAAGCCCGACGGGCCCCATGGGTAAAGGCCCGGCCACCAGGCGCTCGCCAACGTGCCCCACCTCCAGGCCTGGCTCCAGAGGGGGGCCCCGGTGACCCGCGTCCAGGCGAGGGAACACTGAGTCCATCTGTGTTGTTCATCATAGGGGTCTTTTGGGCTGCACTTTGTCTGATCCCTCACCTAGAACCAAATTGCAATGGGTGACCCTACCAGGAGCAAAAGCCCCCGACAACATAGCTCCTAGGATCATTGGGACACCCAAACCCCTCCACCACGATAAGGTGGCAGCCCATTTATTTATTTCCCTAAATAAATGTAGAAATTAGTATATATTTTTTTAAATTCTTAATTACTTCATTAAAGCTGCAGTAGGTAACTCAGAGAGGAGAGCAGACTTTGCTTGAAAATTTATACCGAAACAAGTTTCACATCACTCCCCTTCCCTCTCCGATGCACTCCTCCCTTTCGGCTGCGCTACTGGCGTAACAACTGCCAAAGATAATCAGCTGACGAGACTTAGAAAACAAACTTTCGTGAATATTTCCTAACATTAAACCACATATGACAACATTAGCTGTGAGTGCACGGATGATCGCACGCGCTGCGGAGGTTTACTGTAATACCACCACCCAAAAAAAAAAAGAAACAAAAAAAAGAAAATATTAATCAAGCAAAGGTAATTACCTGTCAAGCAGAAACACTGCCAACTCGGAATCGGTTTTAAACGCTTTCAGGTCCCGTAGCTCCCTCCATCTCTCAAAGGCTACGCCGATATTTACCCTCATTTTATCTCGGGCTCGGTCAACTTCTTTCTTCTTAGCTTTTTTGACCTCCTCGGTCATCTTCTTTTTTGTTATCTTAGCCGTATATGCTGTTGTTGGCAGCGGCGGTAAGGGCAGTTTCTCTTTAGGTGGGTGTTGCAGCCGTTTGCGTAGCGAAGCGAGGGGCGGGTCGCGGTGTGTGTGTGAGGAGTGATAGATGTCAGACACTCCATCAGACGCTGCTCTGGCTCTGATTGAGTGTTTTCTACCGGGCACGGTGGATTCTTGCAAATCGCAGTAGGGGCTGTAGGCGTGACGAATTGATTTGCTTTTTTTTAACAGATTACAAATCTAATTTCCTACTTTCAGGACATATGGACAGTTTTAGGAAATATAACAAAAACTTACTTTTATTCAAGTTACCTACTGCAGCTTTAATAAACATATTTTACCGAATGGTAAATATTAATTAATTTTCTATTAGTTACAGATGCCATGAGGGGAGGCCCATCTCAAAGGATATTTTCCTACACCAAGGTAAGGCTGTTGGCTGGGCTGGGGCTAGTCACAGCAAATGTCATATTTGCAAGACAAAAAGATTTTTAATTTATACACAAATGTATATAATGAAATCAATCTACGCAGACATTTTCAAATTCATATTACATACATACTCTAATCTGAACTTTGTTATAATACACTGCAGTCAGATATAGTTTGTTATGCCGATTAATAGAAAGTGTTTATCTAAAAAAGCTAAGCCGATCAAGTTGTATACTTTGGAGCAATTCCTCCTGCTTAGCAAGCATTTGGCTTTAGAGGATGGTAGAGTGGCTTCAAGTCATTATAAACAACATGAGAAAGTACAGCTACCATAATGTTTAGGATGGAGATGGGAAGGAGAACATGTTCTGGTCTGAAATATGCATGTCAACCCCAGACCAAAAGCAAAAAGACCTTGTGAAGCCTGAATCCAAATATGGTCTCAAAGGCCACTCAATGAGGAAGAAGCAATGACTACAAAACCAACATAAAAAGCCACATTACAGCTGACAAATGCAAAACAGGGATACATTCCTCAATATTGGAGACATACTGTGCTGTGGTCTAATGAAACTTCACAAAACAGATGTCACTAATAAAACACAACGTTGGAAACGTTGAAGCAGCATCTCAAGATATCAGACAGGAAATTAAAGTTTGGGTCAATATGGGTCTTCTAAATAGATAATGATCCAAGTATACACCAAGATGGCAATGAAGTGACTCAAAGGACTACAAATTCAAGATTTTTGAGTGGCCATCACAAAGTTCTGATCTCAGTCCCATATAACATTTGAGGGCATAGCTGTAATGAAGTGTGAACGCAAGACTGCATTGAAACCTGACTCAGTTCTGTCAAGAGGAATGAGCTAAGATTCCAGCAAATTACTGTGAAAAGCTCATGGAAGGGATATACAAGAGCCCAATTCATACAGTTCTAAAGTCAATTCTCCAAAGTATTATGAAAATATATACAACCCTTTGAATTTGGAAAAAAAAAGAAATCTTATATAAATTCTGTAACATAATTCCATTTCATGTTATTGTGAAATTCAGAAAATAATAATAATAATAATAATAATAATAATAATAATAATAATAATAATAATAATAATAATAATAATAATAATAATAATAATAATAACCAGGAAATGTTTAGTCTGAAATAATGTCAGACAGTAAGAAATACGTATTCGGTGTATTTAAATGTTTGTTTTCAACTCTATAAACAGGATGCATATCGTCTATAAAATGAAATACAGTAAAAGGATTTCAACTGAAGAATTTCTTTGCTACAGTAGATCACTTACAGGTGGGCCTCTCGCTCCAGGCTCTCCAGGCTTTCCTCTCCGTCCCTGAGGAAAATAGTGAAAAGAAACAGGAAAAAACTGGATGAGCATAAGATGAGTGGATGTACTACAACAGGTGCAGCAAGACATGCATGCTGCCAGCAAATAAGGCTAGACAGCAACTCCTGTCGCAGTCTCTAATTCACTTTTAATTAAGAACAAGAAAACAGCTTAATTGCTGCACCCCGTGTGGCCCACTAGTCTTTGTTCCCTCGTTTGGTTTACTGCCTCCTTTCCAGCTGTGTGATTCTCTCAGTGTATCAATCAACCTGAGATGCAAACAGGACAAGCCAGACTATGTTGCAGTGTATCACAAAGCAGGGTTTGAAAGAAATAATTTCTTTCCAAGTTTTTTGACAACTTGTAAATTGTTAAATCCTAAGAATAATACTTTGAAAAGTTAGTGCTGTAAATCTGAGATTTTAATAAGATCTATGCTATCTGAAGTGAAGCCAAATGAGTGATTCTATCAACAGATTGTGTGCATGTGAAAAGAGAACACTCTGCACAGCTCTGCAGGAGCAGACAATGGTTGGATCAGAGTTGGGAAGTTCCAGGAATTTAGCTGGAAGCTTGTAAAATCAACTCCAACCAGTAGCAATCTACTCCACAGCTGAATGGCAAAAAGCATGATACAACACATAGGCCTTTACCGGGGCTAAATGCCATTACCTTTTTCTAGTATGAGTTTCATCATCTGAGGGAAATGTGACATTGTGTTTCTCTCCTACTGTATGTGTTATTGCGGGTGACGCAAAAACACTTCTTCCTCTGCAGAGTTAGCTGCAGTGTGGATCTGTGAAAAGCTAAGTTTTCTGGCTGCTGAAAGAAAAGTTCAGAATCACAAAGTGACGCCCCCAAATCTTTCCTCTGACACTCCATACGCACACTTTGATTAACTGGGTCAAACTTGACATATACGATTGCCTGCAAGAAAGGCAAAGAAAGGAACCTCTCTTCAGCAAGAGCTACTTCTTTTAATCATCTGTTTGCATGTGTGCTCCAGCTCCTAGGCTGCATGTGTACTTTTATGTCTGTAGTCCAGAGATATCAGGATTATGGAATAGGAAGAAAGCAAGGTGTAGTAATGTAAATATTAACCCTAATAACAACACAATACAACCCATGTGTGACTTCTCTCAGGAATTGCCTGCTTCCCTCTTTTTCCTGCTGTTTGATGTACCAACAAAGTCCTGACCACCATCTTTTGATCAGTGGTGTTAATGCACCTCTAATGCCTCAGTATGGAGGCTTTAATGTGAACATGAATGAGTGAAGAGCTGGTAGAAGTCAAATTGCCTTGATGTGTAAAAGCACCATCTTTAAACCGTGTAATCTTTTTGCCTCATATGGCGCAATTATAAAACACCTGAGTAGCCTCTTTGAAGGCCTTGTTCTGTTTGCGGCACAAAAAAAGCTGTCAGAACAGGGAGCCAGTGTTCAGTCAATAGGTGTTTATGCATGTGAGTGTAACATGTGCATTCAGATCAGATTTTTTTTGTGTTCAAGGTTTTTTCTCAAAAGATAGCATTATGGCGAGACAGAATTTGATTTTTTCCTCCTTCGGTGATAATTAACAGGTAGATACTGAGTCATTTGTACAGTTGAGAAAAAAAAAGAACACAATGCGTTCTTGCCTCAGTCCCCACTGCTGCCCTTTCCTCCTCTGAACACAACAACAAAAGTAGATTACACAGATAAGTAATTTACCTGATGAATATTTCATGCACTATTATTCCAAGCAGGTCATGAATTATGCAGTTTCCAGAATTATTTCCCAGCACTTGCCCTTAAAATCCTTTTTAACACCAAAGTACACGCTGGTTTAACGTCCGTTTATTTACATGCAATCACAATAACAATGAGCGGTACTCCGTTTCTTATCAAGAGAACTGAGTTCAACATCTAAGGTTAATCCTAATGAAGCTTACTTACATTGTTGAGAACATGTTTTTTTTTTATTCTTAGGAGGTTTTGGTTTTGTTAGGTATTTCCTTGCACATCTAAGGATGCCTCTTTAAAAGAAATTGACTTTTGATTTACTGTGTTAAAGTGTTAAAAAGACAAATATTGGACAACTGATTTCCTTTACTTTTACAGTGGTCAAACATATATATTTAATCAGGTAACCAAAGACAAACTGAACTTAATGCACCGTAACAATATAGATAATCCACACCTTTGTTACACCTAAATGACCTTGTGGATTTGTTATACGGGGTAAACATTAGAAAAAAATAAAATGTAAAATTGCTGTGGCTATTTGCAAGTGCAGGGTGGGGTACCCAAAGCTTTTTTGGGAGTTTTTATTTTTTCCTAGAGTGTGTCCATGTGGAGGGCTGCCAGTGTCCCCTCAACACTATTATTAATAACAATTTAGGTAAATAAAATGATATGGCTGCCATCAGTCAGATGATGACCATTAACCAATGCTTATCCTTGACGTGCCTCTGCCTCCACTTCTGTTTTGCGAGTGAGGCTGCCGGTAAGTCGAGTGAGCAAGATAATACATGAGCAGATTACAATATACACATTGTTAAGTTGTCTTGTGGCAACTGATGAGGTGAAATGAGCCTCCTGTGTGTGCACTGTGCAACTGTGTGACATAGCCTGTTTTTTTACTAACAAGCTCGGCCACCTACATTTGTCCCAAGCCGATGGTACGGGTGGGGGGGAGGCTAAGAACTGGGCCCTCCAACAATCAAATCATAGCCAAGACTATTTTTTTTCAAAAGAGATATTTGTGAAGGAAAATTAGCTGTAGTTCTGATTTTAAAGTTAATTAAAACCGTTTTTATTTATTTATTATTCCTAAGTTTCCTTGCAGTAGTTGTTTCAGAACCCTCGTTGTCCCCTCAAACACAGAAAAGGTTTGGCTGCAGAGAAAATGTCTGACTTTCAGTTTATTAGGCTGCTGGATGGCTGGATAAAATAATCAGCATGCTACAGGCTGAGAAAAAACAAAAACGCAGCCTAAGTTGGTCCCTCTGCTCTGGGTCAGGTAGCTTCCACTTCACTTTCATATAAAGAAATGGCACTGCGACTTTCATCTGAGGAATACACCTCAAAGCACAGGTACAGCCGACTTCAGGTTCGCTCTTCGCTCTCCTTTCGCCCAACGTTACCAGCATCCTCATTGCTGCACATCAGATCTGGGCTGGAGGTGAGATGCCGTGAATAGAATGAAGTCACCGCTGTAGACCCTTTACTTCTGATGAAAGGTTGGGCCCATAGCCTTTGCACCTTACATCTAAATATGTCACATAAACAGTAGCCTAAAATAGCCTACTGTACCAAATTTTCAGACCGCAGCATGTATGGAAACCCAGATGTGCCAATATTCGTTAAATCAAATGGTCCCAAAATTTATATTAATACAAAAAAAACTTGAAATGCACCTGTCTAATATCTACCAGAGGCATGGGAGCTATTTTTCATCATGTTTGTGTGCTGAAGGTATACATTTATTTTTATTAATTTTAAAGTGTAACTCATCCCCAAATCAGCCTTTTTTGTTGATAAACTGTATACATTTGTGTCTAATAGTGCGTTCTACATGTCTGTTCATTATTTTTTTTATTTTAGTACATTTTGTAAAAAAAAAGTTTTTTTTGCCAAAAACCGTAGTGGAGTTCCCTCCTCAGGTTAAAACTTTACACAGCAGTTGAATTTTAATTGGCCATTGCTACTGGTTTAGCTTGGATTACTGAAGTCAGCCATCCTGCCGCTGAGGAGTATAAACAAGCCCAGTCTCGGCCACGCCTCCATAGCAAGTTAGAATTAGATGGCAAGGAAGTCCTGACGCCCCCCAGGCCTCCCCCCCCCCGCTGTCCCTTGGTCCGCCAGGCAACGACTCCTTTGCCGCATTTTTCAAACCGGAAATGTAGGTTGAGTTATGCCGAGTTCACACCTCACGCTTTGTGGGCATCATAAAACGCTTACAAAGCGGCTAGTTTGAAGCGTCTACATTTTTAAGCCTGAAGCTTGCAAAGCCCGCCACTTGCTGAGCAAAAAAAGGACAGCGTAGTTTGCTAAATAAAGCTAGACAACGTCGACATTTGTGGATACACCCCATACTTGAGAGGCGTCTGAGTTTGGAGAGTTTAACCATTTGCTCCAGGAGCTACGTATGGATGAGGTTCGCCTTCAGCACTACTTTAAATGTGTAGTGACATCACTACAGTGAGACGCTCTGATTGGTTGACGCTCAGGGGACGACACCAAAAGTTCAGCAAGCTTCACAATTAGTGATGTTACGATGTGTGCCTAGGCTACGAGACGTGTGTCGAGCAGTGGAGGGGGCATTTCCACAAAGGCCTGCTTCATTTAGGGGAGGAGCAAAAAATAACGACGTCTGAAGCCCCGCTGCACCACGTGACTGCTTCAGGAAGTGGTTCAGAGTTTGCGGAGTGGTTTGGAGTTTGGTTAGTGTTCATATAGTTTTGAGATTATAGAGACAGATTGTTTGAAGATTTAGAAGAGTGAGGAGAGAAAGATAAGATTTAGGTAGGGTGATCAACCGTCGTGTTGACATGTTCACTTTTCACGTGCTGTCCAGGGCATCCGGGGGGATTTCATAGATTGATGAAAATGTCCGGATTTTCATAGTTTTTAAGGGGACTATTAAGCATACTTAGATTGATTGGTGGGATCCATGCAATACGACACATTTCCTCTCATCTATCGTTTAGATGCTTTCGTGGATGGTTTTGAACCGTTTCATAGACGTGAGACAGCAGGCTGTGATGCGCTGCACCACTTTGCCCTTCACCGTGCTGCAACTGTTTACAAGATATTAAAGCGTAAGTGTAGCTTTACAGACAAACAGAGCTGGCATAGCTGGCATATGTGTTTCTTTGTGTAACAAAAGTGGCAAAGATCTAGTAGGTCCATATGGAAACAAAATCTTTAATAATAATTCATCTATAAACTGACTGAGGAGGATGAAGATAAAATATAAAAAATGGAGCAGGCATAATTGTGTTTTTGAGACTGCTGCTTTTTAATTTTATTATTACATTGAAAAGAAAATAATTGCCTACCTGTTTTCTCAGAATGTTATTTCAGATTTTTGTTTAATTTTTGTCCAGTAAAGCAAACTATTACTGTTTCTGGTACATTTTCTAATTCGGAAGAGTAATTATTTCTATTATTAATTAATTTCTAGAGATTTTAAAGTCTTTTTTGCACTTGTGAAAGCCTAGCTGAAGTTTGTTAATAAACTGTTCATTCTAACCACATGGAAAATGCATGCTTTAAATATGCTAAAATCAAAAGTCTGGTCACAGTCATGACTGTTTCAGGATTGTACCAAGTGTCCTCTTTTTTAGAAATCAAAATATGGTCACCCTAATTTAGGAGAATGAGGAGAGAGAAATAAGTGAGAGGATGGAGCCAGCTAGGAAGAGGAGGATTTCCCCTGTGTGGGAGCCAAATATTAGCAGGCTGGAAATTCCCCTGGAGTATTGGGAAAAGCAAAAATTACTTTACCTTAATTTATTTAGTCTAGCACTTGTGTTTTTGTGTACGCTGGCATCTTCTGTGCCATGTGAAAGAGTGTTTTGGAAGGCTGGTGAGGTGGTGTCAAGAAAAAGGAATCACTTAAAACCTAAAACTGTTGAGAAACTGCTATTTTTGAAAAAAAAATGTTTTTCCCCTGTTTTGTACATCATTGCCCAAGTTGCACAATCATTTTCAGTGCCCTCTTCCTGATTCCGCAAGCATTTTCACTTTCCTCTGCCTGCTTAAGCCCATGCCTTTTGCCTCAAGTGACAGAAAAACATTACACAACCTGCCATAACATATAATACTACCGTTTTGGGATAATTTACAGACAGAATACATTCAAAAAATATTTGTATTATTCACATTTGTACTATTTTGTCTAGAGAAATTATTTTTTTTGGAACTCAGTCATTCCCAAAAACCGTATCAGACTTACAACTTTAATGCATCACACATTAAGTGGCTAAGAGCTACAGCTGCCTGTGATTATGTACCTGGCCAGGAGGGGGGTTTGTGTTCACATGAAGCCCTGTGAGATGAACCCTTTCTTGAACCAATTTGCTCAAGTGGTTCAATGCCTCATGGGGCTTCATCTCACCATCACTATTCACAATGTCATGTTTGCGAATTAAAGGACCCAAATGCAGCAAGTAAAATAAAGATGATTTAATTACAATAACAAACAAGGAACATGAACTTACAGAACTAAGGAAACCAGAAACTGCAGCGACGGGGAAAAACAGGAACCACACAGGGAAGATTGACGACGAACCAGCAAGTAGTGACTGTCAGAGGAAGGCTTAAGTATACTGAGGAGGTGTGTAAGTGGGAGGGAGAGGGCTAAGGCTAATTAGGAGAAGCAGTTGCAGGTGAGAGGGAGAGAGCAGGTGGAAACAATCAGTAGCTGGGACAGAAAGCAGAGTGGCTAACAAAACAGAGGAAGACCAAGAGCAAAACATAAGGATTAGACAGAGGACTATACTAAAGAGGAATAAGGACTAACTATAAACTTAAGAGAAACTGGAGAGCATAAGAGTGAAGAAAACCGAACTGAGGAAATAAACCTACAAGGAAGAATTCTTTAAAGAGGGACTAGAAAGAGGAATTAAATATAACAGAACTAACTGGGACTAATAATGGATAAGTATAAATAGGAACTTAAAAAAATAAATAAGAGATGACCACGGACATGAGTAACCAAACATAAGAGCACCAGAGGGTGAAAAAACAGTGGAAGGAAAAACTCAAATTCAAAGCCCAAACACCTAAGGAACCTAACACACAAATTCCTGCGGCCAAAGCACACAAAGCACCGCAGAGACTCTGACAGCTCCAACCATAGAATTAACATGTAATCTTGCTGTTCTAGGCGATGACGTTTTGGGCGGTGTGAACGCGACATAAGACTCTGGAAAGGGGGTGAGTTGCTCTTTAAGGTTCTTTTAGCACTGAATGGGGGTGGTCTCTGTGGAGGAAGCCACTGTGGTCGAGGGTGGGCTGGCTCCTGGTATGGGTGGATCCTCAAGATATTGTTTCCTCAAAGCAGTGTCGAGCCAGAAATATATATGTTTATGTGTTTGTTTTTATTATATTTTTAAATTTAGAGACAAAAACAAGGGGTGGAGACTATGTTTATATTACCTGAGGGAAGGGATATGTTGAGGGGGTGGGGGGTTTCTGACTGTGTGTATGACTGAATATGTTTTTAATTAATTGGGTTTTAATTTTGGGTGATTTATATTGTTTTTATCTTGTATAGCACTTTGTGCTGCCAAAGGCATTAAAAAAGCTTTACTAAATAAAGATTGATTTGATTATTTTATTTTTATTAATTAATTTGATCTCTCCACTTTAAATTTCTAAATTTCTCTGAGGTGCTAACACTACCGTAGAGAAGTAGACTGACAAGGAGACCCCATGTTAGCGCTTTTTTTTCAAATAACTTTGACCACATGGTGACAAAAGAAAATTGGGCCACAGTTGTCAGTGCTATTCACACACAGTTGATTGTACAAACTTAAACAACTGATGGTGACAAAGACAGATAGCCACCTTTAAATGGACAAAACAGATCTAGACTTTTGAGATAGTCAAGAAAGGATCAACGATGTAGTATTTTTGAGATGCTCAGCAAAGCAGATTACCTCAAGAATAGATAGTGCCCAAATTACATGCTAAAGTTTTTCTGCATGTTATGTTACATACAAGCTATATTTACACAAGCGTTTCACTAGTTTGTGTTTTTAGCTTAAAGCTACATTGTGTATTTTTTTGAGTTAATTCTTAGCAAAAACCCCTTTTTTCTTTCAAAAATATGTGCTCATTCATGTGTAATTACTTCCACCTACTAATGGAAGTATTCTCGTAAGTGTAGAATCTGCTATTCAGAATACATACGCGCGAGTCGCGTGAATGGCTGAATCCACGTTGAGCCTCCATCTTTGAAATACATTCGCCAGCGAGGGACATTCCTGGAAATTCTAGCTCCGCCTTTCGCGCTTTGGCTACACTCAATTGCACTGTGACGAATGCCAGAGGGAGAATGTCTACTCGCAAACGCGGCAGACGCCTGACTATATAACTAAATGCAATCTTAAAACGTGCTCGGAATGGGGGGGTGGGAGGTGGGACTAGAACGTAATATTCAGTATATAATATTCAGGTTGTTTCACCGCTAGATGGAAGAAGTTCTCACACAATGTAGCTTTAAGAACTTGTTGTAGGCATACTTTTCTTGACTTACTTTATCTGACTGTACTTATATCCTTACTTATTGTACATATCGTAAATTACATACATATTGTATATTTTTTTATATTATATTTTTATGTACTTAAATTGTTTTATAGAATTGTTTTATCTACATCTTAATTACTAAATAAAATACTTTATTACTTATTTATCATATGTTTACTGATATACTACTTATCTTGACTTACACATTACTTCAAAACTAACTTATGTATATGAATATATTTTACTTTCTTACCAATTATATATGCATTAATTACATGCTATTTACATAGACTTCATTTATGCTTATGTGACCCTTAAGGACTAGTAAAACGGCTACAATCACATTTAGCATCTAAATAATGCCAGCCTAAGAAAGTGGTTCATCAAGGAGCCTGAGGTATGAAGAAAAACAAAACAAGAACAAAGTTGGACTTCGAAGTGTATTACATATACAAAAGAATAGACAGACAAACAAATATGACATTCGGGTGACAGTTTGTTGGTTGGTAGTGTTGGTAATGCTTTTAACAGTTCAAGGTAAAAGGCAGGATGTCCATAATCAGAAAATAAGAAAGAAAATGAGTTCCAGGAAAACCAGATCCAGAAAAATCCCTCAAAGGGAATGAGGGATAAAATAATAAAGTTTCTGATCTACCGCAGAGGTAGATCTGAGTTAGCTCGCCATCTTCTTCAGGTGCGTGGAAGGTTTGTAGCTCAAAAGATTCCAAACAAAAAAACCTGACCTAGAAAGGTAAAAAAAAATAAACAAATGAGCAATTGTATTACAAAAACAATTCAGAACTCTATACAAGTGTACAAGAGAGGCATGTGAATATAAATATAAAGAGAATAGTTAAATTACATTTGCAAACACATCTATGATACACATTATCATCAACATACAATGTGTGTAAAATGCCACAAATAAACTAATTGTGGAAAGTAATGCACATAGGTAAGCTTTCAGTAAGTGCACTTTTTCATAATTCCATATCTTATATATAAATTCAGAAGTACTTAAATGATTAAAACACTCAAGCAGATCCTTAACGTTGCGCAACAAATCACAGTGCTTTATCTTGTCGTATATGTCTGCATACATGCGAGGCCAGTAAAACCGGGACCTTGCAAGGTCAAGCGTTCTTTCAATGCCCAAATGGCCCATTTGGTCGTGGAGTTGGTACAGGGCTTCAGATTGACATTCTTCAGGCAACACAAGCTGGTAGGTGACCTCACTCCCAATCTGCCGCCTCCCAACAAGAACGTTGTTGTGGAGCTCCAATTTTGTTAGTTCTCGCAGGAGTAATGGTAAGTCTGGGAGCTATTCCCTTAGGGAAGTAGGTGGTGTTTCTCCTTTTTCCAACTGTGCAATGACATGTCGCAGGATGGGGTCCATGTGTTGCTTGGCTGCAATTTCAGCAGGAGAGAATGCAGGTATGACAGGCGAGGCGAACTGTGAATTGACGAAACTGTCTGCGAGACCCTCTGAGTCAGTGGAAAGCGTCTGGAAAAGAGCAACAACTTGGTTCTCAACCGGGGAACTGTACACAAGTTGTCTGTCGCAAATGGCACGGACCATGTGTGGGTCTAAAGAGACAAAGGAGGGGTCTTCAAGGTGATGTTGCATAAACCGGAAGATCCTCTCATGCTCCTTTGAAAAGTGGTCATCTGGCAACTCATCATGTGGTCGACGAGAAAGACCATCTGGATCAGCATTTAGTTTCCCTGCCCTGTAGATGATCTTAAAAGAGTAGGTAGACAGAGCAGAGAGCCACCTGTAGCTCGTTGCATCAAGTTTTGCAGAGGTCAGGAGGTAGGTCAAAGGGCTACTGTCTGTGACCACAGTAAAATGAGTGCCGTACAGGTAATCATTAAATTTCTCAGTCACCGCCCACTTGAGTGCCAAGAATTCCAGCTTGTGGGCGGAGTATCTGGTTTCACTTCGAGACAGGCGTCTGCTGGCAAAGGCTACCACTCTGTGCTTACCCTTGTGTTCCTGATACAAAGCCGCGCCAAGTCCTGACAAGCTGGCATCTGTGTGAAGGATGTACGGTTTACTGGGATCAGCAAAGGCAAGAACAGGGGCAGCAGTGAGCTTTTGAATGATGGTCTCAAATGCAGTTTGGCACGCAACAGACCACCGACCACCAAAAGGCTCGTTTGGATTAAGAAAGATCTGGGGTATTACCGACTTTTTTAGTTTCTTCTGGGTTGGTGGATAACCTGAGGTCAGCTCATTCAGGGGTTTGACAATTGACGAGTAGTCCTTCACAAAACGTCTGTAGTAACCAACAAATCCGAGAAAGGAACAAAGTTCCTTGAGGTTCTGTGGTACTGGCCAGGATGTTAGAGCAGCAATTTTGTCTGGGTCTGTCTCAACTCCGTTTCTTGACACCACATGACCAAGATACCGCACAGACTGCTGGAAAAATACGCACTTCTCCACAGACAGTTTCAGGCCAAACTCCTTTAGTCGCTGAAGTACCTTCATCAGCCGTTTTTCATGGTATTCTAGGGTAGGAGCCAACACAATCAAATCATCAATGAAGACGAGTGCCTCCTTAAGGTTTAAATCACTCATGCACTTCTCCATTAAACGCTGAAAGGTTGATGGGGCATTTGTGATCCCTTGCGGCATGCGGTAAAACTCCCAGAATCCCACAGGACAGACGAAGG
Source organism: Valencia hispanica (assembly GCA_963556495.2). Lineage (NCBI taxonomy): Eukaryota > Metazoa > Chordata > Actinopteri > Cyprinodontiformes > Valenciidae > Valencia > Valencia hispanica. Next base: position 21,917,570 of record OY747711.1, read on the forward strand.
CAGTTTTGCATTTGTCAGACTCTTCCATCTCAATTTGATAACAGCCGGACTTCAAATCCAGAACAGAAAACCATTTTGACCCTGACAGTGCTGTGAAGGAGTCTTCTAACTTCGGCAGAGGATATGCATCTTTGATGGTCTGAGCATTTAGCTTCCTATAATCTATACAGAGTCTCACTTTACAGTTCTTTTTGCGCACCACCACAATGGGGGAGGCAAATGGAGAGTCCGACGCATGCATTACTCTGGATTCCAGCAGCTCTTGGAGGTGTTGTTTAACAGCATCAATATCCTGCGGATGGATGGCCCTGGGTCTCTGCTTAAAAGGAGTCAAGTCGGCAAGCTTGATTTGGTGCTTGACTTTATCAGTACAACCAAAATCAAGGTCATGCTGGGCAAAGACTTCAGGGATGCTATTGAGCTTGGCAATAATACGTTTCTTCCATCCCGATGAGAGGGGCGAGTCTGCAAAGTTGTAATTCAGCCCTGGTTCTGATGACTGCAGTTGCTCAGCTAGCTGGTCAGGTGGCCTCACACTCTGCTCCTTGTGGAGAACCGACTGAAAGGCACACAACTCTGCTATAACAGCACGGGCCGGAAGGGTAACGTCATGGTCAGACTCATTTGTGATAAGCACTGGCAGATAGCAGGGATGGAACATAGGAAGATCCACCAGACACGACTTCACTATCAGTCCACCTGGCGGGGAGAAAGAAGTCGGATGCTGGATTAGTACAGCCTTCTCACCCTGTAGGGCTGGAGCAACAACTAAACCATCCATCACAACAGTTTCCCCAGCTGTGATGGACTGGGGACTAGCAGTCTGAAGCTTTAAAATGCCATGGTGATCGTCGGTCGTTAGCGTGTGTCTGAGCTCCAAGATCTTTAACATTGCTCCGTTCCCATGTAGTATTGGATGAAACCCAGAATCTTCGGTCTCTGAGTGTTTCTCATATACTACATCCAGTGTGTTGGTGCCAATGAGAACAGGAAGCTGAGATGTTCTGAAGTCGGGCACCACCAATGCAAGGGTCTCCACTCCCAGTGACTGCCCCAAGAACTCTGCAGGAAACGTAATCTCTAACTCCACATATCCCAGATAGGGCACAGATTGTCCGTTGGCACCTTCCACCTCCAGCAAAGTGTTCAGGGGCTTGACTTTATGATCGGACAAGTATGTGTTGTAGAAGGAGTGGGTGATGGTAGTAACCTGAGATCCAGTATCAAACAGGCAGTGAAAATCTGACCCTTTGATTTTGACTAGTCCTTTGCTCTTTGTTCCAATCAATCCTTTAGGAAGAAGGAGTTGTGGTGCGATACGATGATTTTGGGGACATGGATCCATATCAGCTTCTGGCTGTCCCTTCGAAGAAGCTGCCTTCAGTTTAACGGCTTTGAGTTCTTGGCTTCACAAGCCTGCTGCTTTTGTCTCAGTTCTCGACGCTTCTGTTCCACAAGGCTGGGGTTAGCAGAGTTTGTGCAGGTAGGAGCGATGTGTTCATCTTCACCACACTTAAAGCAAAACCAAGGCTTTGGCTTATTGGGGACGTGGGCTTTCGACTTTGACTTGTTCAGCCGGTAATCCACAGTAACTGCAGGTGTTTTCTTCGCCAGTCAGGCAGACATCTGATTTTGAAGTTTAAGCATTTGCTGTTTCAGTTCATCAATGGCTCTAGTATCGGTATGGCCACAGGAACAAAATGATGCGCTGTGAGACTGCAGGCCGGTACGATGTTTTGAGGATGTGATATGCTTCTTCATCAATGATTCCTTGGCCAACTGTCTATCTTCTTCTGTCCGGAGCAGGAACAAAAGTTCAGAGAAAGTAGGTGGCATGTCTCGCTTCTGCTCCAGCTTTAACTCCGCAATGACAGCATTATCCCAACATCCTCTACAGAACTGCTTCAGAAGGTGTTTATCAGTGTCTCTTACTGGGATTCCGCCTCCCTTCACAACAGCACAAAGTGTCAGTTGCAACCATTGTAGGTAGGAAGACGGCCGCTCTCCATGATCCTGGAGAGTATTAAAGAACTGAGCAAATAGCTCCTCCCCATCCTGGACGGTAGCAAAGGCCGAGTTGAACACCTGAACAAACATGGTAGGCATCGAGTTGGGTGCCAAGCCTTTAACAAGGTCAGCAGCTGGAGGGAGCAGGCTTTCTAAAATACGCCTTGTAACATGGAGTGGTGACAAACTTGAATCAGCATGCAGGAGTTCGATATGGGAACACCATGAGTCATAGTCTGCCTCATTACTTGGTTTAGGGACCCTTCCAGAGAATGTACGGAGATGTAGTGGGTACAGAGATTGCACACTCAGGTCATCTTTCCTCATAATGTGCTCCACAACAACTCTCTGTATTCCTGGGGGTACAAGTCATGGCCAGAGAGAGAGACCCTCGATCCCACATTGATCGATACACTGGGTTGAGGAGGACCTGCCGGCTGGTCAGTCGAGAACTGACCTGGTTGTTGAAATGACTGTGACTGAAATACAGCCTTTGGGCCCAATGTTGCCTGTCCTGCAGCGCGTACTCCTGCTTTAGTCTCCACTTCATCGCCATCATCCTCCTCATTCTCTCCACCGGTTTCCGCCAAGTGGTCACTTATTTGATCCATGACTTCCTTTATGACTTTTCAAAGGGTTTCCCACTTCGCTGAGCTATGCGTTTTAGCTCATGGAGGTAGTCAGTGGAAGGGACACTTTGGACAGCAGTGGGATTGTCACTCCCCTCTGTGGCTGTGACATAAAACTCATCTGCAAGTAATTTTATTTAACAGACAAAACCACTGATGTTTTGTGATTTGAATGTATGAGGCAAAAGTGGCTTTAGCTTATTTAAAGCAGCAGTAGTGTTATATTCCATGATCAGGTTTTTATAGAAAGAACTATTACTATCAGTAACCGTGAAGGCCGACTTCACTTCACCGTAAGCAAGTAATCAATGAGTTCATCATCTGCTTGAGTGTTCTTTGCACCAGTAACAAAAACAGTGGGCAACATTCACCCCTGACTTCTCAATGAAATCCATTTCAGAATCCTTCCAACACAAGTCCAGTGAACAAATTAATAGACAATAGTAACATTAACCAATGAATATTCACACGATCAGGCTCTCCTGGCTAGCTCGCTTGTGACCCTTAAGGACTAGTAAAACGGCTACAACCACATTTAGCATCTAAATAATGCCAGCCTAAGAAAGTGGTTCATCAAGGAGCCTGAGGTATGAAGAAAAACAAAACAAGAACAAAGTTGGACTTTGAAGTGTATTACATATACAAAAGAATAGACAGACAAACAAATATGACATTCGGGTGACAGTTTGTTGGTTGGTAGTGTTGGTAATGCTTTTAACAGTTCAAGGTAAAATGCAGGATGTCCATAATCAGAGAATAAAAAAGAAAATGAGTACCAGGAAAACCATATCCAGAAAAACCCCTCAAATGGAATGAGGGATAAAATAATAAAGTTTCTGATCTACCGCAGAGGTAGATCTGAGTTAGCTCGCCATCTTCTTCAGGTGCGTGGAAGGGTTGTAGGTGACCCAGCTCAAAAGATTCCAAACAAAAAAACCTGACCTAGAAAGGTAAAAAAAATAAACACATATGAGCAATTGTATTACAAAAACAATTCAGAACTCTATACAAGTGTACAAGAGGGGCATGTGAATGTAAATATAAAGAGAATAGTTAAATTACATATGCAAACACATCTATGATACACATTATCATCAACATACCATGTGTGTAAAATGCCACAAATAAACTAATTGTGGAAAGTAATGCACATAGGTAAGCTTTCAGTAAGTGCACTTATTCATAATTCCATATCTTATATATAAATTCAGAAGTACTTAAATGATTAAAACACTCAAGCAGATCCTTAACGTTGCGCAACAAATCAAAGAAAACAAAAAATCGTAGCTACATCAATATTATTCATTCAAACAAAATACACTACGGCTTGTATTCAAACCTTAATGTATTCGCATTAGCGGTGCTAATGCTAATTAGCTATGCTAATGCTAATAAGCTATGCTAATGCTAATTAGCTATGCTAATGCTATAGCACAAGCAAATCATGTTCACCATTAACGAGGTGTACCAGAGAAGCTGGTGGGAGCATGAGCTACAAATCACACAAATATATAAATCGGTTTTGGTCTAACTGCTACCTATAAATAATCAGCTAAACTAATTTCAACCAAAAACTCACCGTTGGAGATCATTAAGGTGAGCAGGCAACGGGTAAGTCGAGTCATGAATGCAGCCTGTGTAATGCAAACGATATTCACCTTGAGCATGCCACACCCACAGCAGGAAGTAGAGGACGGACAAAGGAAGTCACCTGGGTGACCCCGGATGTTAAGTAATCACATTTGACCCGTCAAAATAAAGCAGGCTTCATGGGTTGGGGGTTACACTTACTTTTTACATCTTTACTTAACGATTACTTGGTTACTTATTACAGACTTATCACTTAATTATCAATCTTGTTAAAACACATTTTTTTGCATTATCATTGCTTACCTATTAGTTACTTATTATTCACTTACATACTTGTTTACACGTACACTTATTACTCCCTTTTTTTAATGCCGACTAGATTTAATGTCTCAAGAAAGGTGAAAACCTGAAAAGTACTAGCCACGAGGCAGTGGCCTTAAAAATAAAATGAATGATTTGAGCTTCATTACAAGGGTAGAAAATTTCAAAAAAAGGTGATAGTGATAGTTCTGGAAGAAATAATTTTTTTGCAATGAAATTAGTCGGATGAACACCTTTGATCTTTCCATCTGTGTAAATTAATTTCTAAAAATATCCATGTGGTTACTGTAAATATGGAAAAAACGATAAAGTCAAATTCACCACAGAGAACAAGTTTGTGACTGTGATTGCTTTTTATAGCAAAGACAACTTTAACTGTATTTCATTATGAGCTTTCTGTTTAGTTAATAATCTCCCCTTCTGTGAATGTGATTGTTTTTTAAATTCCGATTTCCCTTCTCTCTCCTGTCTGCTGTTTTTCTCGTTAACTCACCTACCTTTCCCTGTTTTCTGTCATTTAGCCTTTTTCTTTCTTCACCCAACCTCCAGTGTCTGTTGAATCACCCTGACAATCTCTGTTGCCATGCAACGCTCAGTGTCCTATAAATCTGACAACATCCTAGTGCTTGATTATTATTTGAGCGCTGCAGTGTGAAGCCCTCCTTCAGGTCACTGCAGTAGATTAGATGGAGGTTGAGACGGAGAAAAGCAAGGAACGACATGATTGCTGAGGAGACAGAAAAGAGTTGGAAAAAGGTGAAAGCTGAGAAAAAAGTGGAAGTAAGAGTTTCAGAAAAACTTGCTTTCTATGCAAATAAAAAACGAATCAAAGGAGGAGTCACATATTCTGAAGTACTTATCTGTTCCTCTATAAAAACATGCAAACTAATGTGAAAATGCAGATTACAAGAATTAATTCAATTACAGTGCAAGCTAAAGCTACAGTTAGCACACATCTGAGCTAAAGTAAAGAGGCCTCATGTAGACTGACATGGAGTTTGAACTTCCAATGTAATCCACATGGATCCGAGACTTTGGCTCCAGCTCAGCGGTGATTTTAAAAATATAAAGGAGCCGGCAGCCACGGGGCTCTGCTCAGTTCTGCAACACAAGTCTCAATCTGAGTGCAAAGTCAACAGCAACGGTGACACTCAGCAGAGGCACTCCTTTATGATGACTACCTAATCCTTACCCCAAATGTCAACATGTTCCCTAAGAATTCCATATCGTGCTATCCACGCTGGGTACAGTACAACAGAACAGAGGGCAGAATATACATTTAAAGAACTAAAATGTTACAATTTTAGTTCTTTAAACTTAAACACTTGGAATATTTTTCCTAAATTTTGCTTTGAAAGGTCTATCTTTTCAATTGTTACAATTCTTTTGTCAATCTGATTGACCTCAAAATGTTATGCTGAACTTTTGTGTCCTTAGGGAAGCTAAATTACTGACACTAAGACCAAATTGGGTATAAAATAGTCTTGCCGGAGAAACCAATGAGCCACTCTATTTTTCTGAGTGAACTTAGTCCTGCTGGTCTTCAGGGACATGTTTTAAAGCCACCTGAGCCTTGTTGTAGTACAGTTATGCTGGGTGGGTTTAAAAAATATCTGCTTACTTCATAAGCAGCAGCTGTGTTTGTTTGATAAAAAATAAAGTATATGTAACATTTAAAGCGGTAAACTCTTCGCAATATTTTGGATTTGAAATTAAAGTTCACACCAGGATGAAGAAATATTCTATTATAATTGTACAAAAACAGTTATAGTGTTACAGAGAGTCAAATAAGTTAGCCCTCCTTCCTTGTGTTAAAAAAGGCACTGAACTTCAAAAATAGACATGTTAGGGGCTGTAGAAATGTGAACTGGTTATTTGACACACAAAAATGCACAAATGCCTTTTTTAAACATTGAGACCGGCTGGCATGGTACAGCCTGTGTCATTGTTTATTCCCTGTTTAAAATGTTTGCCTGCCGAAAAACTGTAAGAGGCTGAAAAAGCGAAAACATACATTGCAGATGCTTGTAATCTTCTCAGGCCTTTGGTCAAAGCAACCATTTCCTGTCAACTTTGCAGCATTTACTGCAAAATACATACGCAATACTCATTGAGGACTGCACCTTAACCAACATTAGCTGACTAAAATCAGTTTCCAGAAACACAGGATGAGATGGTGACTTCCTGTGCAAGCACATGCGAATGACTGGTGTTCTTGTCGGTGAATGGTAGATCCGCAGTAAGAATTGAATTTATGGGACGCATCATCAGTAGTGTTTCAGTTAAAACAAAGACAAAAAACTGTCCTTTTTAACATGAGGTAATGTCCGTATTGATGTTAGTCATATCTTATAAAGGTTTTCCAGCAAAGTATTTTCAAACCAAATCAAAGTTTATTTATAAAGCACTTTTTATGCAACATTGCAACTCAAAGTGTGTTACAGATTAAAAATGACCACATTCCCATCCTTCTCCCACAGATTTAAAAGCATGATCACTATTATACCTCCCTTGCCACCCTCCCTCCCTCGCTCCCTCCCTCGCTCCCTCCCTCCCACCACCCCAACCCCTATGCACACACACACTCAATAGGAACAACAAAAGGACATTGGACCGAGTACAGCTTTGCCATCAAAGGAGCCATCTGCACTGGCAGCACCACATCAACAGCGGAAGCCAAGGCACTGACACAGGGCGCCCAGTGGAGGCAAGGGCGAGACTCCCACCCTCACCCAAGCACTACCTGGAGAGCACCCAGGCAGCCACCGCTCCGGAGGCAGAGGGCTCCCACAGAAGAAACACTGGAAGGAAGATTGAAATAACAGGTTAAAATATAAAGATAAACAGTGGAGAAATATGACAAGACTACGTAATAAAACACTGATAAAATATATGTAAGTAAAACATGCAAAGCAGTTAAACAGACTATAATAAAATTTTATCAGTTAAAAGCTAAAGTAAAAAGGTTATTCTTGAGCCCATTCTTAAAAACATGAACAGTCTCTGCAGCCCTGAGGTCCTCCGGCAGCCTGTTCCAGAGGTGAGGGCCATAATAATGGAAAAACGCCTCGCCGTGAGCGTGTCCAGACTTTAGGGATGACAAGGAGACGGGTGCCAGAAGAGTGCAGAGAAAGCTAAGGTTTATATGGTAAAAGCAGTTCTGAAAGAAAAGAAGACCCAAGACCATTAGGACACTTAAAAACCATTAAAAGAACTTTAAAATCAATCCTAAAACATACGGGAAACCAATGCAATGAATTTAAGACGGGTGTAATGTGCTCCTGCCGAATTTTGTAGAAGTTGTAAACCTGAGATACTGTTTTTGGGAAGACAAGAAAGCAGGGCATGACAGTAATCAATTCTATTGGTGATAAAAGCACACATCAGTGTCTCCGTATTGGTCTGAGAGAGAATGGGGCGGACTCTGGCAATATTCTTTAGATAATAAAAAACTATTTTAGTAATGTTTTTAATCTGAGGGATAAAAGTCAGCTCAGAGTCAAAACTCACACCCTGATCTTTTACTTGTAAAGAAGGATTAAAAGACAGTTATTGTAATTTTGGTAAAAGTTTCTCTCTCTGAGCCTCAGGACCAATGACTAAAACTTCAGTTTTGTCCTGGTTGAGCTGGAGAAAGTTTTCTGTCATACAGAATATTATGTCTAAATTGCAGTTAAAAAGTGCATCCATTAGCCGTATGTCATCGTGAGAAGGAGATGTACAACTTTGTATCATTAGCATAACTGTGAAAGTTAACTCCATGTCTTCTGATGACATTGCCAAGAGGGAGCATATAAAGGTTAAAAAGCACTGGGCTTAACATTGAAGCCTGGGGCACACCACATGTAATCTTGTGGACCTTAAAAGAGCAGGTATCTAAACTTACTATAAAAGTCCTTTCTGTGCGATAGGATGTGAACCATTTGTGAACAGCACCAGAGAGGCCAATCTGTTTTAAATGGGTTAAAAGAATAGTGTGGTCCACTGTATCAAAGGCAGCGCTTAATCTTCAAAAGGGCCTTCTCTGTGCTGTGGTTCATTCCCTAAAACCAGACTGAAATTTCATTATGAATTTTAATAAAATCCATCCATCCATCCATTTTTTGTACCTGTCATTCCTATGCAGGGTTGCTTGAAAACGGTAAGTTAGATACTGGCCGAAAGTTGTAAAAACATTGAAATCAAAGTTGCTCCTCTCACCACCACCGCTTTAAAGGTAGCAGGAAAGATCCCTGTCTGAAGGGAGAAATTCAAGTTTAATATCTCATCTCTAAAAGATCCATCAAATGGCTTAAAAAATGAAGTAGGAATTTGATCCAAAACAGATGTGGTGGGGCTCATTGAGGAGAAAACTTTCTCCAGAGTCTCAGCTTCTACAAGGACAAAACTGTCCAAAGTTTCATCTAGAAAAGACACATGCTCATATTTGTCTGAAACCATGTTACTTTGAGAAGATAGAACATTACTTCTGATGGTGTCTACCTTCCCTCTGAAGTGGTCTGCAAATTCCTCTCACAGAGCGAGTGAGGGTTTTTTCTGAAATGCATTAGAAACACGGAAAAAAACTTGTCAATGGTGGAAAAAATAATTTTGGGATTCTTTTTTTATGATCTGAGTTGATTTAGGAAAAGTATGGATTTCGTGAATTTCTTACAGCGTTATTGTATGCTTTGAGAAGTTCTGTGTATATTTGATGGTTTATCGTAAATTTATTTTTACTTAATTTTCTCTCTGCCGCCCTGCAATTTCCTTTTCGTTTTTTGAGGTCTTAAGTTTTAAGTTTGTACCTTAAACTTTTAGTGGAGCAAGCGGGTTGAGAGTGGACTGTAGCCTACTGTTAAAATCATTGATGATAAAATCACAGGGGGCAGGTAAAGCAATAGGAGGTATCTTTCCAAAAACTTCAAGAAAACATGCAGCCACTTCGGGGGTTAGGTGACGTTTCCTGACAGTTCTCACAGAGGTCTCCCACTGGATAAAACTGGTGATGTTAAAAGAACACACAGTAGTGGTCAGAAACAGCTAAGTCAGCAATAAAGGACACACTGGTGGACAGGCAACGTGATTACTAAGTCCAGGGTGTGTCCTCTGTTGTGAGTAGGCTGTGTGACATGTTGACTAAAATCCATATAATTCAGAACATTTAAAACATTTGTTGATAAAGGGTCTAAAAGGTTATTCACATGTAGATTAAAATCACCAGTTAAAGTTATCCTTTCAAAGGAGTTGTGCATGATTGATAAAAACTCTGAAAATTCTCAAATTAAAGGTGTACTCTTTTTAGTAGGCCTATAAACTGTGACGCATAAAATCTGAGGAGTGCTAAAAACAGTGGCAGTATATTCAAAGGTGATATAGTTGCTATTGAATCAAATAAAACAGATTTGGCAGAAAGCGTTGATGAACTTTTAAAAGGAGTACCGCCTCCCCTTTTGGTACTCCTTGTGGAATAATTGAAGTTAAAATTTGGTGGGGAGGCCTTTGTAAAAACAACAGGGGTATTTGCCCTCAGCCAAGTTTCGGTTAAAAATAAACAATCAAGAATATGGTCTAAAATTAGAGCATTGATTATAAAAGATTTGTTCAGCAGAGAGCGGACATTTAAAAGAGCCATATTAATAGTGAAGAAGTGACTGTATGATTTAGGGAAAGTGGGACTTTTGGTAACTGTTTGATATTATCTGGGTTGCATTTGTTGGGTTTATGATTTTTAGTCCGCTCTCTGCTGATAATGACAGGTATGAATGAGGTAGGGCAAGGTCCAAGTTCGATATGTGAGTTACTGTTGAAATCAGTGCTGAGTTCACAAGAGCTGGACATCAAGATGTGGCGGAGGGGGGCACTAATTGCTAGCATGCGGTTGCCCTGTCTATTCAACTGAAGCCCATTCACCCCAAACAGGTACCTCCTCCCCCAGAAAATGTTAAAGTTGTCTATAAAACCAATGTTGTTCATCACAGTGGCAGAGTAAAGCCAAGTGTTCAGAGATAAAAGTCTGCTAAAATGACCAATTCCTCAGCCAACAGTGGGAGTGGGGCCAGAGATAAAAACAGACACGTGAGTTTTTTTAAATATTAAAAAGGTGGATGAAATTATGCTTTAGGAGCTCAGACTGTAGCTTATGAATGTCATTGTTCCTAGTGTGAATTATAACTTTACTCACACGTGTGGAGTTGAATGAGGTCCAGGATCTTTTCGGCAATGTCCATCACGGTGGTTCCAGGGAAAGACAGAGTGAGGGCTCCTCTCATCCTCACATTCTTTATGATGGATGATGAGTGTGGTGGGGGGCAGGTCTGCAGATTGTTGACTCTGGCCAGAGGTTCGTTCACCATCTCGGATTTGCTGTATGCCAGGCTGAGAAGCCAGGACTGCAGTGATGTATTTTCAGTGCTGTGGGCTCGTCCGGGTCCAAGACACTGTATTTTTTCATTAAGCGCAGGCAGGTTGGAGGAGAGCAGTGGCGACTGCCCTGTTCACCGCCAGCATGGCTGGACCCAACTGTGGACCAGCAGGACCAGAGTGGAACTGATTGGGGCTTTTGGTTTTGCCCCCTGCTGGAACCAACGGCCCTCCTCTGCAGCAGAAGTTACACGGGCGTTTGACACCCCAAGTCCGTTTGGATACCCAGCAGTGGATCCCCTCTCCACAGGTTCGTCAGATTGGATAGGAATTGTGTCAGCCAGCTGAGCACTATTGGCGGCAGCGAGATTCCGGGCCAGGATAATATCCACATCACGCTTGTGCTCCTGGATTAGGTGCAGAGTTGTGATCCTCTGCTCCAACTCCGGGATTTTCTGACTGAGCTGAACACAGCTATCACACCCAGGGCTGCAGGTAAGTGAAGGCCTGGTGGGGGGAGAACAGTACTCCACGCACTGCTTAGGTATTAATATACACCCGATAAAAGTATCTGATGATTAAAAAAGTTCACAGAGCATAGTTAAAACGCAGAGTGGAACTGCAATTCCCAGTCTTTTGTCGAAAAAACGATTTAAAACCAGATAAAACCATATTTGTTTGGAGCCGGTCGCATGTGCACTTCTAAAACCTTCTGGACAGTAGCGCTCTCTACTAGCTAGTCACCACTGAAGAGTGGCAAGAAACCTATTAAAAGCCCTGCTTGTAATTTACCACAACTACGGTCCTTTCAGTGCTAAACAAGATTTGGGGCTTGACCACTTTCTACCAGGTCCTTTAAAACAATCTATTTGGTAAATGCTTAATTTTTCTAGAGGATCACAGTGCAGTACACTAAATACAAAACCTGCAATATTTATTGCAGTTTACCTGTGAACAAATGTCTTAATATCATCTTTTTAACTGAATAACACAGTTTTAAACAGAATCCCTGTCAGCTTTTCTCTGTGCTGATTTATACCAGCAGCATAGCAAACAGGTAACAGTTAAACACTGAGTTTAGGTCAAAATTTATAAACACTATCTGAGGATTTTAAAAGACCAACAGTAAGAATGGATTCTGAAATGATGTCTTTAAAAGTTAATTGCAATTAATTACTTAAATTTCATGAAAGGTAATAAACAAACAGCTGGAAGATTAGAGAGAGTGACTGTGATGTTGTGACTGTTATATTAATGTTGCTGCTTTTTGTCTTAAGTTAGGCAAATCAAAAATAAAACTAACTAAATTCCTGTTTTGAAAATGGTGGTCATATTAGAATTTGATTGGTTGTTTAGTTCCTTAAGACCACCTTCAGCTCCTGATGAAAGCAGATTTTTGGTGCTAAAAAACAAACAAACAACAACAACAAAACAATACTGTTCATCAGAGCCGGAGCCAGAGTGTGTAATGATGGAAACACAAGCAAACATTTAGCATAAGTTTAACCCTATTCACATATGGTAGAGAGAAATAAAAATATATATCTTTAAATATTTAAAGGCTTACAGTACACTTTAAAATTCCTAGATTCCAACTCCAACCCAATATTGAATATTTTGCCAGCACAGTTTTGGTTCAAATAAAAAACTATCAGGCTCTTTGTTTTTTTTAACACAACAGGATAAGGTTGTCGTTTTGACGAAGCACACTGAGCTATGTTTTCCACCCAAAATAAAGTATGGACTTGAAAGCATAGTCGCACCCGATTACTAACAATCAGTATTTTGGTTTAAATGAATCTTATTTTATTTTCAGTTTAGTTCTCTATGGGAAATGATCAAACTAAAATAATATTGACAAAACAACTTAATGCCTAAAAAGATGTTTATAGACAAGCAATTGAAACTAACAAAACAATTCACACCCAATAAGAATATTATTCCCTGTATAAAATATTGCTTGTCTATATTGACTTTATTTTTCATTCTATGGTTAGAGTGAATTTGTACCCTAGCACTAGCTTGCACTAGCACTAACAATGTAGCAGGTAAAAAGCTAATGTTTTGATAAGTAAACTCATTGTCCTAAGTTAATTCAAGTCACGCAAATCACAGAAATTAAGATTACTGTACAGTATAATTTAACTATCTTACTATTTTCACTTTCTTCTTGTACAAGGCGTTCACTAACGTCTGACAGGTTGATTGTGTATTTAAAAATTACTGTCTATAAACAATAATGAACCAAGTTGAGTCACAGTTTTTGGCCCAAGGTTTGTTTGAAATTACTCATCCTCAGTTCCAACGCATAGACCAAACATTTGGGTTCAAAAATAACCCAGCAGTCTTTTGTGCAAATACTGATCATTCTGGGCATTAATGTCAATACATTATTAATCAGCCAGTGAAACAGGTAGGTATTCTGCACGTTTGCACAGCCCAGTAGGCTATATATAGTGTGTATTGTCAAAATCTGCACCAAAGCTATTTTTATTGAGTCAAATTCGATATCAGTGATTTTTGGGTATATACAGATCACACCTCTTGCTTGAAATGGCCCAAAAGGCACTACACAGAGCACATCTGCACCTGTTTGTTATAAAATATCCAATTAGAGGCAGACAGTGCAAATTTCCCACTTCTGACTATGCTTCCCAAATGCCATCTTAGGATACTGCACAATCTTAGAAAAAGCCTGGGCACTAGAGCTTGCAGAGATCCCTCACACTTGGTAAAAGCTGCAATAAAATAGGATTTGTTCCAGTTGTTTACTGAGGGTTAAGAGGAGCGGCCGGGGCAGGAAGAGAACGGCAAAGCCGACAGCTGCCTGGCAGGGTCTCAAATGCAGCTTAGCATTTTTCACCATTCTGACTGGCACACAATGCACTCTTTAACTCCCAGGCATCTAAATATTCAGGGACGTATAAAGAGATGCCTGACACTGCAGCCGACTTAAGACACAGCTCAGCTGGCCAAGATTGCACCTATAGTCTCTTGGCTGAAGCTTTCCATGAAGGCTCCCCCTCACCGAGACTCAATCATGGACCCTGTAGAACAAAATGGTTATTTGCACAAGAGCCACTAGATGGCAAACTGGTTTCATCAGAAATTTTGTGCATGGGAGGGTATACAACCACTGATGAGACTGTAGGCTCTCTTTGAGAGAGGATGGATGTCCTCAATGCATGAATGTATGATGTGTGATGGGTAACATCCCTAATTAGGCAGTCTGGCAATTAGAAACTGAATACTGTAAAATACATTTTAGGGCCTACAAAGATAAGAAGAAAGAAACAAACACAAGACAAGAAGCTGTATGAAAGTGAGAAAATAATTCCCATTCAGCATCACATGTCTTTTCAGCTGTCACACAATAGTAGGGGAAGAGGTGACAGTACAAGGGTAAACAGCTACAGAATTCAGCATAGTGTTGCTTAAAATAATCATTACAGCGCATTTTCAGCAAACCTCCTGCTAATAACCACTACATGGTGTGTAAACACTAAAGCCAAAGGCAAACACAGGAAGTGCAGACAGTAGATGTCTATAGAAACTGAGCCACAGAGGTCCTAAGGGAGCCTGAACACAGCTCTTTACAACAGCCACGTTTCTACCACATCCTCAGCCATGAGTTTTAAGAGCTCATTGACTTTAACGTCTCCTAAGGAGTGGAAAGAAGGCTGCTTTACTGTATGAATTTGCATCTTTATGTGGCAAGGATGTGATGATAAATCTATATTTAACTATGAGCTCAATACCCACCCATCAGTTAAATGTCTCCACAGTGTTAGCTGGGTGCCATTTGCATTGGCTCCTTACGGGGTCAACAATGCTTTTACAATGTTCACATTCCCGAATGGATGCTGTTATTAGTCTTGGCTGTTTCACAATTTTACAGTCTTATCTGGACTTTTGGCCATACTATTCATGTATACCAGATTGCTTTCATTCTGTGCTTACCGATACTGGGTGTTTTATGACCGCATTCTCTTTCAACTTAAGAGAAAATGCACTTTGAATATACCCTGATTCATTTACAAACCAAATATTTAAGGTCAGGGATCCACAAGGTGCTTTCTATGTGTTCTGTGGTCCACAGCAAGACTCACGCTTCATATCACCAAGCAAAACAGATTACAGAAAGGTCCCATACACTACCATGTGTATAATATCAAGCCACTGCCAATGCATTGCTCCCTTTCATTCAATTAAAGTGGACACAGATGGATGTATTTAAATTGGCTACAGGGCAGGATGACAGTGTGAAAAATCAGAATATAGATGGCAGGCTGTAACACGGCTTTAAGTGATGCAGCCTCCCACCACCACGCCTCGGTGCTCTGCAGCATTCAGGGCTACATCTCCTCCCCATTTAGCTTCCTTTCCCCATGCAACGCTCAGCTTTCTGGGTCTTCCTCTCTACCCTTGACCGACTTGGGGGAAAACGACTGACACAGACCAAGCTTATTGGGGGCTCACTCCAATCAAAGCATCAAGGAGCAAAAATGTCTGTTTAAAGTTATTCACATTTAGAGTGAACAAAAGTATTGCTTGTGCTTTCTCACCTGCTGGAAGCCATTGAGGTTCTAATATTTAAATGACTAAAGCTGTGTCTCGTAACCTCCTTCATGTTGACATATTTCAATAAGTCAGATTTGCTTACCAGGATGTGTCTGACACATAGCTCTCTACAGATTTGACTTGGGTAGCTTTAAAGAAACATTTAAAAACGTTGGGCAAATGTAAAACATAGGCTGTTGGGCTTTCAGACTTTTATGAACAACTTGTTAAATGTAATCTGCATGTTTTTATTGCGTTATATAAAAATATTCCGGAAGTTACTGCTTAAGAATTTGATCAAGTGCTAATTTCCCTTATTTATGGATATCTATTTTATTAGCTTATTTATCATGAGTATTTAGTTATTTGCATCATATGCACTTATATATATATATATATATATATATATATATATATATATATATCACTTGTTCATATATATAGTTCCTTCCTTCCTTCCTTCCTTCCTTCCTTCCTTCCTTCCTTCATTATTAGTTCCTTCCTTCCTTCCTTCCTTCCTCCCTTGCTTACTTATTTTATTCTTACTTAGATGCTTGATTACCTATTTATTTATTCTAATTTAGTCATTATAAAAAACATATCACTTACATAAAACATACTTGCAACATATTATTTACATATTTCTTACTTATTATATACTTAACTACTTCTAGAATATTCTATGTGCATCCCCAGACAGCTTGCAGCCATTTAGTTCTGATTGACTAAAACCGTGTCCAACCATGTTCTGTATATTAACATACTTCATTAAATCGGTTTTGTTTACCTGACCATGTTTGATACGTGACTCTCCAACAAATCTTCTGTAACCAGACAAACTATTAAAGCAACATTCAAAAACAATACAGAAATTCAAAACAGGCCTTCTGGGTACAGGAGCATGATGTATTTCAACATCAATTTGACATGTATCCTTACATTGCCTACTGTGTTTCTCCTTTGTGGTAAAACTATCTTCTAAAAAAAAACTATAGATGTGTGGATGAAGGCTGTGCTCGGCCAGCTATACCAAGTCTATGTAATACTCAAAGGGTGTGTTGACCTACATTACCCCTTGTTGAGCATCGGTTTTTCACACCTAAACCAACACATTGACTTAGAGTCACAAATACAGACATAAAACACAGAAATACTAGAAAAGCCACAGACCATGGTGCGATCAAAGTGGCCCTATTCTTGTCTTCTCTATTCATCCCTGTAATTAATTGGCCAATTAATGCATGTTTATTCTAGACACTCATAGATGTAGCAAAACTGTGCCTCACTGGGAGGGACGAGAGTCAGACAGATAAATCAAAGCTTTGTGCATCTGTCCTTGCATGTGCCAAACGCTTTCCCCTGTAACCCTCCGCTCTCCCAACAGGGCCCAAATGAGAGACCTTTTCATAGCCAATCAGGTCAAATCTTTGTTTCATCCCTCTCCCAATGCACTTGACATTGACAAGATTAATTGCCTTGTGCTCTGGGCAAACGTGTTACCTCCTAGTGTAATACAGGTGTCAAAAGCATGCCTCTCTGATTTTCCTCAATCTGAACGTGAGCAGAAAGGGGAAGAATATCCTTTTCTACTTTGTCCTGCAAAGGGTTAATGAGTCCTCTGCCTGCTTGTAAAATCACAAAGGGTGTAAAATCCTCCCATAAAGTCTCAGCTGTGAGCCCTGCTGACCTGTAAATTCTTTTCTCTGTGTTTCTCTGTCATTGAGCTTCTGCAGGTCAGGCCAAAGCTGTAACTACACATCTACATCATCCAGCTGCCTTTAAACACTGCTTTAAAAACCACAATATTTGTATAGTAGTGGGCTTACATGGCTATTTTTTATAGGAAAATAAAAGTAATGCATATAATGCTGTGAAAATGTTTTGCTTTCAAAGAGATTTCTCCTGTTTATGCTTTTTTGCACACATTATTTCAGACAATCAAAAAAAATTTAATATACGTCAAGAAACCCAAGTAATGTGAAATTGTAGTTGCCTCTTTATAAAAATAAAATTTAACTGTGTTTGAGACTTTTTTTCCAGATTTGAATGTCCACTCCCAGGCTGGGTTACTGCTCGATCAGTAGAATCAAGAAATTGCTTGATTCATAAGAAATTATGTTAATTATGAATACATTATTGATAACTATTAAACAGAATGATGCCCCTATCTGAAAAAAACAAAAAAACAGATCAGAGAACAGTCAGGCACACTTGGAAGTTCACCTCATAATGGTTGAAGAAAACAAGGTGAAGGTTTTGGAATGGCCTAGTCAAACGTCAGATTCAAAGCAAATTTAGAAGCTATGTGATGACCTTGAACAAGTCATTGATGCTCAAACATCCTCCAATGTCGCCTAATTTTAAAAAAATTGCAAAAAAGATTTGGTTCTTCCTTACCAATGGAAAAACTAATTTCTCTGTTATTCCAAACATGCAAAGGCAGCTGTTACAATAATAGACTAAAAACATTTACATTTAGCTGATGAATAAAACTAATGATGGGGCAATATCTGTGTATAGGTGCGTACTGTATTTGTATGTATTAGGATGTAAAGCTTTGTTATTGCACAACATCTTTAATTAGACAAGTAGAAAAAAGCACAATTTGACTCAAATCAAGGTGCTATTATTTCATGCATTTACTGTAACACCAAAATCAGTAGCAGCCTCCCATGGCGAACTTCTGGCAGGAAGGCTGGTATTCTCACCAGGGACTCGTTACTTAATAATCTTGCACTGCAGGTGCTCTGATAGAGGTCAACAGTCTGCAACAGCGATGGTTCATATCTGTTTCCACCGATAGAGTAAGAAGCTGCTGCCAAATGTTCCAGTGCTCCCAGACTGCGGCCATTACTCCCACCCTATCACTGCCGAAGCCCTTGCTCGTCTCCGCAAACTCGTACATCATCAAAATTAATCTCAGTCAAGTGCATTAGATATGATATGAATGTCATCCATACTGTGCTGGCTCAATTACCTCAAAGCATTTGCACCATCCTGCCGAGGAGAGGCATCCACATTACAGTTAGAGCATGTATGTGATTTGCAAAGAGTGGCATACTTTTTGAAATTAGGTTAAAATGACAACATGTATTAACTTTACAATGAGGATACGTAGTATTAGTTTTAAAGTAGATGAATGTTATTGAATCACATCTGACACTAATGGTTTGACCACAGAGAACCATCTAAGAAAGCACCAGTATGATAATGTTTCCAAGTTAAACTTTCACTTTCTTTCGTTTCATGCATATAATATACCTAATTTTACAAAGCTGAAGTGGTTTTCAATCCACGCTTAACGCAATTTGTACAAATAACCAATGAAATGTCTCATTGAAAGAATGAAAGCACATAGGTTAGGACTTATAGATATATGTATCTGTCATTTACTTCAGAGTACACATGGAAAATATAAACATATCAATTTCCTCCAAAAAATGGAAATTACCACTCTCCTCAGTCAAGAAGTAGACCAGTCTAGTCACCAAACAGGCATGAGACAATTTAACTTCCCTACTGTTTTGACAGATTAAATCAATTCCACTTTAAAGTGCCCCAACTGCCATTGTTCTGACACAAGGGAATAACTGAAAGTCTTTCTGATCAACTGTTTGTGATGTAAATTGATCTGGTATATTTCTAGGAAATAATTTTTAAGTAATGACAGCAGATGTATGTCATTTGACTCCAACTGAAGTGTTGAAGCACAAACTTGTTTTATGTTAAAACTGAATGAAAGAAAAATGCCTAAACCACCACATTAGTGGAGATCAACTTTACACCAAATGTCTCCATGTGTCTGATTGGTCTAGAGTCTTCTCTGAAACATTTGTGGTGAACTAACCTGTACAAGAACATGAGCGGAAGCCAGCCAAAGTTTAGAGCAAACTTTGTGACTGCTTAGTACCTCCTGCAGGCCTTAAAAGCACTTGAAGTAACATGGGTTTAACAATTGCACCAGTTGTATGGAAACCCCCCAGAAGTACAGTAATCTTAACCCCTAAAGGACATAAGGTATTTCCCCTAATTTCTCTCTTTGTCCATTTACTTTTTCGAAGCATTTCTACTCATCTGAATACTTGTGCTTTAAATATCAGACTGTTCAGCTTTATGCACCCAGATTACATTTACACAAGAGGGTAAAGGGTTTTGGTGCTTGAAATGGATTTCCCCAATCATAGCTTTGCAAAGGTAGTGAAGAATAAGATTAATTTAACAGACTAATATATGATAAATGCCCAAAATGAAAAGTAGTAATATCACTTTTTTTTAGAAAAGGTTTTGTCTGTCACGATGTACTCCTATTTTACAGCTGTATACGCTATGAAACAAAGTCATATTCAACGAATCAAGATATTATTGAAGGGTTAATGTTGAAATGTTAATAGAAATGTTAATATCCCAGATATGTGTTGAATATGCATTAACTCACATTAGTGGTGCACACCACCGTGCCTGTGTGGGATGAGGTAAGCTTAAGACAACAGTCTACAGTGAGTTAGGTTTCAAATTTTAATGTTATGTAACTATTATTGTTTGTTTTTCTGAAAGCTGGGGTCACATTTGTGCACATTGCTATTGTTTGCAGCTCGATCAGTAAGTAATTGCCTGTGTGCCTTTTTTGCATGTGAGCAAAAAAATTAAACTTGCCCATCCTCCCTGACTCTAGCCTATAATAAAAGCAGCTGGAAGATGGGCCCCACAATGAAATTTGTCTTAGGGCCCCATACAACCTTGGACTGGCTCTGACATAAATTCACATTTATGTCTCATTCAGGGTGATGTTTGTACTCATTGCCACCATATCTCTGTGAATAAGCATTACCTTAAAAATCCTTTTTACATTTAATCATATATCATTTCAAAGGGAACAATGGACATAAAAGCATAGTGACTTGGAAGTGAGTAATTACGGTGTTGGGCACTATAATTAGTAACCATGATGGCTCTAATGCAGGAAGACAGAAAAGGAGAACTGATTCAACACAGGATAAATCACCTGTTAGTAAAATCAAAAGCCTGTCATATCTCACAATTCTACTCTGTAATGTTTCTCCAATAACCATCAATAATCTGGCTGGATTCTTTCATTACTATCATTGATGTGGCACATTTTGCAGGAAATGTTTCCTCCCACAGTTCAACTGATTTTTAGTGTTTTTTTCCTCTTTGTTTTGTTTTACCAGCAACACATTCTAGGCCTTTTAATCTTTGTTATTTTGTTAAACAAACAGGAGGTATTGAGTGACAGTTGTAGTGTCGAAATAATGGAAAATGTTGCAACTTACTCAATAAAAACTCTGCAGCAAAGAATGTGAATTATTCACAGCAAACTGAGCACAACTCATAACCTCATAGACAAAAGCCACTCAACAAAAATCCAGCTATTTATTTACCAAATGTGCTAAACTGTTCATGCTTTACTGAAAAAGTAAAACACAACAGTAAAGGGAAGTTAACTAAATCTGAATATATTAAAGAATGAATAGATGAGAAGGAGAAGGCCTTCACTTGATGATTCACGTGAAGGTTTGACATCTAAAGTATAAGTGGAACATAAGCTCCTTCCTTCTTGGCTGGCCGTTTTTTCATGGTCTCTAACCCTGAAAAGTCTAGTGCAGCACATCTGTCAACTGTGTACATGAGTCTATAACACATTGACAACAAAGAAAAACCCTTTAGAGTGGGTTTCAAAGACTTTCATTTAACATCAATGACATTCTGCAAATTGAGTCAGTTCTTGGGTTTTAAAGCATAAATCTGTGATTCTCATGATTCATAGATCTGCATTCAGATCTGGATACAGAGCAAAAGGGGCAGTCAACATGGCCCAAGAGCCCATATTACTTTAGACCCTTTGATTTCAAAATAGATCTAAATTAGCCTAGAAGAATGAAATGAAATCCACTGTAAAACATGTATTATAATGGAATTTGGCATTTGTTTGTTGATACATATTACAGAAAGAAGGTCAAAATCATTAAAGAAGTTAGAGTTAAAGTGTAACTAATCCCCTATCAGAGTTAATGGGGGGGAATTATTCAAAATTGACTTTCTGAAGCTTAATATCCTGAGAAACTGTTTTTCCTTCATTAAAAACATGCTTGAAGTCTTGCTCTGACCCATTCACTTCTGTTAGAGTAATCTCTGCTGGTAGTTCTAAGGTCTCTGAAACACCTGCTCCCACCTATCCCCGCCTTTTCCACCCATCTCCTCCTCCGACTTATGTACTCAGCCGAGAGCCTCGCCCCTGCAGGGCTCGTCTGAGCTTGTTTAATACTCTACAGTGGCAGGAAGGCTGACGTCATTTACCACCTGCTGATGTCAGAAACCCAAGCTAAGCCAATAGCAATGCCCAATTCAAATTCAAGTGCAGTGTAATGTTTTAACCTGAAGAATATGTTTGAATATTTGAATATATGAATATTTTTTACTAAAATGTATTAAATTACCAAACATAAGGACCAGACATGTAGACAGCACTATTAGACACTCATTTATACAGTTTATCAGCATACAAAAGTTGATTTGGGTGTGAGTTCATCTTTAGGTTTTGAGGGTTTATATAAACTTAGAAATAGAGCTTTATAGGCTCATTTATCTGGGTGGCTAGGTATTCAAAAGAGTCAAATATGCCCAGGGATACTTTTTAAAGTTTATTGAGTTATGAAAGATTGTAGCTACGCCTCCACCTCATCTGTGTTTCCTGCTCTTGCTTAAGAAATTGTAGTTTGGAGGAGTAGATTCTATCAATACAGATGTTTCAGTATTTACATCTAGCCAGGTTTCTGATAAAAAAAGGGCATGTATTTTATGTTCAGTGATGAATTCATTGATTAGGAGTGACTTTCCTGATAAAGACCTAATATTTAATAAAGCTAACTTAAGTGGTTTGATGATCGGTAGCTGAACCTTCTGACAGGTGATCAATTTGAGATTTGTTTTATTGTAAAGTAGTAGTTTTTTGTTTTCTCTTGCTTGTAATGACTTGAATGATTTTTTCGGGGTGGCCGGACGACTTCTGGAAGACGGTGGGAGTAGATTTACTGTCCAGTTCCCGTCTATATCAGATGTCCGTTATTACCTGTTGGGGCATGTGCGGAATACATCCAGTGTTAGTCCCAGAGGCCTGATGTAGTCCAAGGTTTAGTGTTAGTTGTGACCCAATTCTGATTTGTGCTTTCAGTCTATCTGAGAAATCCCAAAACGGAGAGTCATTAGGTGTCAATGGATGTGATGACATTGAGATACTCGATGAAGACTTTGCAGAGCAATGTACATCTTTACTCGCTGATGGAGATGTTTGTTCTCTGTCAGTCCGTGCAGCTGTCTGGGCTGGTGATGTCAATGTTTGTTCTCTGATAGTATCCACAGGCCGTGCTTCGAGGTCAGCTCTCCGGTGCTTTATCAAGTGTTTATTCAGACAACAGAACATATTTGAGGTCAACAGTCTCAGTCCAGCTCTGTTAAGATAACGCTGGTTTGCCTTGAACAAGCGTTTTGCACATCCAAATATATGTAAAGTTATTAATAAATGGGATCAAACTTTCAACAGATTTTCTCTTCAACCATCTATAGAGCATGCAAAGTCTACTTTACCTTTCATCATTTCCCTCAGGGACTGGCCCGCTGATAAATATGTTTATGTTAAGATCAGATCTTGAGAAGTCTGTTTTGAGAATTTCTGATTGTTTTTTGGCTACATCATTTGCACCTGTGTGGATAACAAGCTTTTCCAGCTTAGGGTGTTGTTCTAAAATTGTCTGGATTTTTTCTGATATTTCTCTCACTGTATTCTTGGGGCAGCTGATAACGCTAGTGTTCTGGCTACAGAAATCTTTGATACCTTTAATTGATCTGTCATGTATGATGAGAACTTTTGCTGGGGGGGTTCTTACTTTCTTATGTGTCCGCTTCATGTGGATGGATTTCTTCTGGTGGCCTTGACTGGTCCCAGGGGCTGCATCGTCTTTCGGGGAACTGAGGGCTGCGAAGCTGTTTCTCAACGGTATTCCAGGGGGAGTGATATCTTTTGTTTTGGGTTGCAGTTTTTGTTTGTTTTTTCTTCCTCAGAGCAGAGAAAGCAGGTGTAGATTCAGTGCGCTTTAAAGCCAGTCTTCGTCGAATTGGGAATGGGGTGTTCCACCCATGAAACGCCTTTTGGCTGGAAGAGTAGCGTTGTTTTGTGGCTTCTGTGCGAGACTGTTGGACAGAGATAACACTGGGCTGTCAGGTTGTTCCTTCCTGCGTGTATTCATCGGTAAAGTGGTCTCATTTCCATATCCAGTGTTTAGATAAAAATTAATTTGAAGATGGTGTAACTTTGTCTCAATTGTTACAATTCTCTGGAGCAGTTTCTCAAAGTCCTCAGCTGAGCAAAACACCATTTTGGTAATCCACAGTCCTTAAGAAAGTAATCCAAAAAAGAGATCGGGTCTAACACAGTGACTCCAGAGGTTGGGTGTATAAAGTAACTAATCAAAAGGCTAAGAACAGAAAATAAGAAAAGAGAATTAGGCTAGAGATCAGGAGAGGTTGGGAGAGGCTGCTCCTCCTTCAGCAGCCAGCAGGAGAGAGGACAACAAGGAGTTTCTTTAATCTCATGACTTGTGTGCTGCTTCCTACTGCAAAAATACTACGATATAACTGAGATATTGTCTTTTAAAAAACAAATCATTATAACAATACTAATCAATTTTATTTAAATTTTGGTGATTTTTGTATTGAACTGTAAAAATGTTAGACATTAACCATATTAATAGCTTCTTAATTAGACTAAATAAAATGGAGTTTGGCAAAAAAAAGAAGAGAATTTCAAAGAGGCCCACTTTTAGAAAGCTCATTAAAAGCAGTGCCATTTTGGACAGCAAGTTGCTAGAATTTAAACTTGAAGGGCTTACCTCCACGACAGTGACTTGTTGCACATGAAGTGCCATTTATTTATTGTTATTTATTTTAGTGTGAAAATGTTGACAATTTATTTTTTGTTTAATGAAAAATACTGAATTTAAATTAGCCAAATTTAAAACAGTTTAGAGTCAAAAATGTAAGTGCCTTTGACTCACTTAAAGAGAATTTCCCGATTGTAGGACAATAAAGGTCTATCTTATCTTATCTTATCTTATCTTATCTTATCTTATCTTATCTTATCTTATCTTATCTTATCTTATCTTAAAGCGGCATTTGTTTTGCTTGTAAATTCTAAGCAAGTTCAATAACAGGGATTTGGTTATCCCCAGCTTTGAGCATAAAGTTCTAGAACCACCAATGCAAATGATCCAGTCTTTAACAAGTTCTAAGACTATTTTAATCAAACCTCAAATGTGCAGAATCACACAAGACAAAGTCCACCGCAATTACGCATTAATAAAGATGAAGACAAAATGGAAAATCCAAGTATGCCCACCAAACCCTAGCAATAATCAAAACAAATAAAACTCTAGAATTTAAAGATGTTTTCTTTAGTTTTTCTTTTGGAAACATGGGAAAAACATCCAATACTAATACAATGGTCCTACAATGGCCCAATGAATGGGAATATCACAAGGTTACACTTACACAATATTTGTTTTCTGTATATGTACAAGGGAGCAGCAAATAAAGTTTAATGTGATGTTATATATGAATAGAACCTACAGGCTATGCTTTGGGGATGGGGATTTTCAAAGTGATTCATAATCCAGAAGGAACCTGCTAACATTCCTATGTATGATCCCAGTACCTATACTGAACCCACTCGCAGCTTTATGCCAGCTACAGAAGCAGGGTATGCTGGGAAGTCTTGGCACAACATGAATAAGCCAAGCCCGTAGTGGCTTTCCTGTATACTTCAGCGTTAAGGAAGCAGTGTGTGCACTGTGCAGGTTTTCAGTCTATTTTGAGTGAGCAGAATTATATAATTTGTCACTTTTGTAATGCTCCCTGGCACAAAAACAGCACATCACGTTTGTATGTGTACAGCACGCGAATATGCTCACACTGTTGTGATGCAGGGAGGCACTTCTCTGCCATTCACCCTGAATGAGCATACCTAATACTTTGCTTTCCAAATGACTAAAGGAAAAATGTTTAGCATGCTTGTCTTTCACCTCCACCATAAGTATGGAGCAAAGCCAGACTACAATGACAACACAGAGCTTAGAACATCATTACTGAGTGTGATGAATATTTCAGCTCACTACAGTGAGCACAGGGGACATATCATTTTTGCCAGCAATCCCCATCTTCCCGTTTGATTTGCAATAATGGGCCTCTGAATCCCAGAGTCCTACTCTTGGCCTACCATTCTGTGTCAATGCTGCCCAGATTAGACAGAACCAAGCACATTCACATTATCACTAATGGAAATGCGCAATGTGAGAACACATTCCCATTAATTACTTGTCATGGTTGTCACCCTGACAAACTTGACCAGACATAGATCAGGGTAATAAGACAAGATCAAGATTCTGAGGATATTAGTGACAGGGTCGCAGATAGATTTGGGTGATTACCCTTGATATTCTCTGTTGCATATGTTGCTTTAAGCTTTGGAAAAGGATCAGTCCAAATGGCATCATTTCTTTTCCCCCCACTACAATGTCCTCCACATCTCCTTGAAGTAAATCTAGATGGCTTAGAGTGGTCGTATTTTCCTCAACAATAAATTAAAGCAGACAGTTTGAGAGATGGTCAGGCTTGAATCTAAGACTTTGTGAAAGCTTTTCACTCCCGGGTATTCCATGAAGGATATAGAGCAGCCCTTCAACATCAAGCCATTCTGCATCATTTGTACAGCAGCTATAGCTCTTTGTAAAACCAATAAGATGCAGGGATGGCCAAGAATTGCTAATTGGGTGAGAGCATCTGATAATGATACATGTCCCCTCCTTCCTAATATAGGTTATCAGACTGCAAAAATATACATTGGTCAACAAACTGGATTCCATGTGACTCTCAGAGCTCAGATGAAGCCGAAACCTTAGTGTATTAACAGTCACCATGAAGTCAGCCAGCCATCAAAGATGACGTATTAATAGATCAGAACTGTGTCTTCACCGTAACAACAAGACAAAGTCTAGAATTGCCACTTCAATGCCCTGTAGCTGTTTTACTATCCTACGTTATTCTCTTCTATCCTGCACGTTTAGTCAGCAGAAAGAGACACAATCAGGTGTTGTAAACGATCAGAAGAAGCGATTGGAATGAGCAGATGATTAAAAATGCAACAACCTGCAGCGATAACTTCACATCAGGTAAGCCTTGGCTAACAAACAAGCTAACATAGCTAACCAACTCTGCAGCTGCAAGATAACCATAAATGTTAACAGTGGGAAATTGAGTTATGTAAAGGTTTAGTTCCACACCTTTTGCGCTCAGGTTGATAAGCAAATAATCCCTCTATTGTTCAGAAGAATACAATTTAATTTAAACATACTTTATTGATCCCAGAGGGAAAATAAGTGTAGCTCATACTATTTAATTCTTGTAGGAGTTGTTGTAGATACTGATGGCTGTGGGCAGAAAGGATCTCCTGTAGCAATCAATGCTGCAGCAAAACTGTTGAAGCCTGACTGTCCAATATTAATAAGAAGTGGTCAGCTTTACATTCAGAAAAAGAGAACCAGTTACTTTGCTTTAGCAACTTGCTAAAAGATAAATAGGTTAAAAGGGCCACATGTAAATGTGATTGTGAAGTTCAAAAAGTTATATGTATCTCTCCTGTATTTCCTTTAATAAAAGAGCAAATGCATCTGGTTGTGTTCTTTATTTACGCTGAAAATGTTAGTTTTTGAGTCATGTTTAGGAATGTCTAATTAATTAGTGCTGTCATGAGATTAAAAAAACTTTGAGATTAATTAATTATGGTTTGTAATTAATTAATCTAATTAATCTCTTTTTAATTAATCTCAAACAAAAGTTTGATACATGTAATTTAAAAAACTGGCATTATGAAGTCATTTATTGTATTTAACAGACTTGAACAGATGCAGTCCTAGCCATTTACATTCTGCTGTTTTTGTGACTAGTCCCAAGTGGCGCCTGCAACCTTCTGCTTCGAGCATGCGTGATTCATTAGCGTTCTGGACGCAGTGGGGGGTAAATATTTTCTCTGAGTCCAGCTGTATTACAGGTTAAAACAACACGTAACATGTGAATTATTTTTGATACTTGCCATACCGGTGTACCTGGGCGGCTGGGTGAAGCTGCAGTGTGCGGTGCAAACTGCCGCCTGCTGTGAGCTCTGAGACAGGAGAGCACCCCGCTGCTCGGTGAGAAGAGTAACAGTTACATGCTTCACCCAAAAGTTTCCAATAACCCCATAGAAATTTGCAATGTTTTGCCGCTAGTTTTTTTTTCAGAAAGAATCGCTAGAGGGGTCTAAAAACTCGTCAAATATAGGAAAGTTGGCAACGCTGTCGGCAACTCCCCGTTTCTCTTCACCTCGCCCTCCCCACCACAATGGAAGCCAGTCATCTTCTGATGAGTTTAGAGCCAATCCATGTCCACTTCAGGGTGTGGTTAACCACGAACAACTCAACAACAAGAAGCCCAGTGCATAAAATGGGTTTTAAAGGGAACTCGCATGCAGAAACTGTGAAATTAAAGATTAAAAATTAGATTAACGCTAATAAAAAACATAGCGCTCTAAATATGGCCGTAATTAATTGATCGAAATTAACGGAATAATTTGACACCCCTTTTATTATTCATAATTAATTCACAGCTCACCTGTGATTAATTTAATAGGGGTTACCCTATCCTTAACCCTAAAATTTTAATCTGGACGATATTTTGAGTTTAAAAAAATATATAGTTTCATGTAAGTCACAACATGATCCAATATCGTTTATATCGAAATAAATATATCAGTAAGTCTTCTTGCCTCCCCATTTATCTCTTGCATTACTTCACCTTGCTCTGCCTCCCTTCCTGGCTGAACACATCTCACACTAACTGCCAACCCCACTGCTGCACTCAGTCTGCAGGCAACGACAGCATGGAGACAGACAAAAGCACGAGGGAAAGTATTGAAGAGGAACCGCTGGTTAATAAAGATAAATTGTTGGGATTCAGTGTCAGATGTAAAACAGATTAATGCGGTTTGTAGAGAAGGTCAAAAACACGTGTTAACAAAGAACTCCAGCACTACGAATCTTTACTATTTACTACCATTTAAAACAGCGAAGAAACAGTATAAAAAATGTGTAAAACTTTGTTCTGCAGACCGTCACTAACAAAAGTATTTTTTATTAAAATGATGGTTCTGCTTCTATCCTTAGTGCGATCAGATAAAAGGCCTCTCAGAACCAAGCTCCTCGGCTGAATTTCAACACTAGCCCACCCCCTGCTCATAACAGTAACTGTCCTGACCCAAAACAGTATATCAATAGCAAATGTACATCTGCAGGTGTATGTCAAAGTATCTGTGGGACATTTGAGAAATGTAGCTTAGATTCTTAATAGTTTTTTGTCAGCAATTTCCTTGAATGAAGGGAGGTTCAAAATCAAAAGTACTAGTCAATATCTGGTGTGGCCACCAGCTGCTTGAAGTACTGCAGTGCATCTCCTCCTTATGGACTGGACCAGATTTGTCAGTTCTTGCTGTGAGATGTTACCCCACTCTTCCACCAAGGCACTTGCAAGTTCCTGGACATTTCTGGGGGGAATGGCCCTAGCCCTCACCCTGCGATCCAACAGGTCCCAGAAGTGTTCAATGGGATTGAGATCCAGGCTCTTCGCTGGCCATGGCAGAAAACTGACATTGCTGTCATGCAGAAACTCACTCACTGAACGAGCAGTATGGCTGGTGGCATTGTCCTGCTGGAGGATCATGTCCGGATGAGCATGCATAAAGGGTACCACATGAGGGAGGAGGATGTCATCCCTGTACCGCAAGGCATTGAGATTGCCTGCAATGACAACAAGCTCAGTCCGATGGTGATGTGATATACCGCCCCAGACCATGACGAACCCCCCACCTCCAAATCGATCCCGCTCCAAGGTACAGGCCTCGGTGTAACGCTCATTCCTTCGACGATAAACAGGAATCCGTCTATCAGCCCTGGTGAGACAAAACCGTGACTCATCAGTGAAGAGCACTTTTTGCCACTCCTGTCTGGTCCAGCGAAGGTGGGTTTGTGCCCATAGTTGCTGGTGATTTCTGGTAAGGACCTGCCTTACAACAGGCCTACAAGCCCTCAGTCCAGCCTCTCTCAGCCTGTTGCGGACAGTCTGAGCACTGATGGAGGGATTGTGTGTTCCTGGTGTGACTCGGGCAGTTGTTGTGGCCATCCTGTACCTGTCACGCAGGTGTGATATTCGGATATACTGATCCTGTGCAGGTGTTGTTACATGTGGTCTTCCACTGCGAGGATGATCAGCTGTCCTTCCTGTCTACCTGTAGCGCTGTCTTAGGCGTCTCACAGTGCGGACATGGCAATGTATTGCCCTAGCCACATCAGCAGTCCTCATGCCTCCCTGCAGCATCCCTAATGCACGTTCACGCAGATGAGCAGGGACCCTGGGCATCTTTCTTTGGGTGTTTTTCACAGTCGGTAGACAAGTCTCTTTAGTGTCCTGCGTTTTTAGAACTGTGACCTTAAATGCCTACTTTCTGTAAGCTGCTAAGGTCTTAACGACCATTCCACAGGTGCATGTTAATTAATTGATTATGGTTAATTGAACATGCATGGAAAACATTGTTTAAAGCCTTTACAATAAAGATCTGTAAAGTTATTTGGATTTTTAAAACATTATTGTTGAAATACACAGTCCTGAAAAAGGGATGCTTCTTTTTTTGCTGAGTTTATATATATATATATATATATATATATATATATATATATATATATATATGTGTGTGTGTGTGTGTGTGTGTGTGTGTGTGTGTGTGTGTGTGTGTGTGTGTGTGTGTGTGCATGTGTAGGTGTGCGTAGGTGTGCGTGTGTGTGTGTGTATGTGAAATCAAGGATGCACATCAGAGAGGATAGCATTCTGTTTCCTCTAATCGAGTTATGATTTAAATATGTATTTCATAATAAATGTCAACATCCTGAATTGTGCTGCTAAAGCTCAGTTTCTGTATATCCCAGCCTTCTCTCAAGCAAGGCTATGTGTAAAAAAGCAATGTGACTAATGATGTGGAGGCAACCGTATGAAAACATCTGTGCTCACTTTTTTTCAATGGGTATTCTTCAGTTCAAACAGATTCTGTAGCTTCAAATGCAGCTGATCATGTAACACAATATTAAGAGACATTTTTTGACAAAATTCATGACCAACATGAATCTACATGCCTGGAGCTGGAAGCCATCAAATTTATGAAATTCATTTTATATTAGCCTTATATAAAATTAAGATTTCCCTGACCCACTTTTGGTTGCTCTAAAGCTCCTGTGTGGTTTTTATATACTGTTGAATTATTTTCCGTTTTATAACCATAGGTCAAACAAAAATACAGAGATGTATGGAGAGCTCTTTTTTTTATTTCTGGAAGAAATTTTCCACCCCATCCCCAAATATATGTCTGCTGTTAGTTCAAACAAAAAAATACTAGCACAGGGCAATCTTCACACCCCTATAATTTCCTGTTCACCCTATTAATATTGCAGCCCTCTGAATATACAACAATCGTCTACCCTATTCAAATGTAAATAATTTTTAATTATTTCTGTTTATGCCTAAATAAATAAATCAAATGCAACATTTAACAGGACAATAGGATAGGTGCATTTCTGTAACAGTTGGGACATTAAATAAAAAGAGATAAACTTGGAAGCCTACATTAACAGAGTTGTCACACAGTCAAGATTATTGATACACCTGGTACATTTAGATCTAAAATAGTCTTTTAATTTAACCAATATATTTCATTTAACCAGAACTGATATTAGTTTCAGAATGGAACAGCAAGAGTACTGACTTGAATCTAATAGAGAATCTGTAGAGGGAGCAAAAAATTAGGGTGGTGACAGAAAGGCTTTCCATGTCATGTGTTTGTGTTGAGTTTCAGTTATTTCACTTCCTATCTTTATAGACATTCTCAATTTTTGTTTCCATGTTTAATCTTTTATTTTCTTTTTCCTCCTTTCATTATTTGTCCCGTTTAGTTCTGTTTTACTTCATTCCTCTTCAGTATAGTTCTTTGTCTAGTCTTTACTTATCTTTTGTCCTCTCTGTTTCCCTTGCTATTCTGTCTCCCTTCCCAGTTACTGATTGTTTCCACCTGCTCTCTCCTTCTCACCTGCAAATGTTTCTCTCTCTTTAGTCCTGAGCCTTCTCCCTGCCACTCTCACACCTCCTCAGTATATTTAAGCACTTCTCTTTCAGTCACAACTCGGTGGTTCGTCGTCAAAGATCACATCTCTGGTTCCTGTTCCCTCATCTCTGCTTGTTCTGGGTCTCCTGAGTCTATGTTAGTTCGTTGTTTGTAGTGATGGTGAGATGAAGCCCCATGAGGCATTGAACCACTTGAGCCAATTGGTTCAAGAAAGGGTTAATCTCACGGGGCTTCATGTGAACACAAATCCACCTACTGACCAGGTACATAATCACTGGCAGCTGTAGCTATTAGCCACTTAATGTGTGATGCATTAAAGTTGTAAGTCTCCTATGGTTCTTGGGAATGACTATGAGTTCTGTATTCTGTCTGTAAATTATCCCAAAATGGTAGTATCATATGTTATGGCAGGTTGTGTAATAATGTTTTTCTGTCACTTGAGGCAAAAGGCATGGGCTTGAACAAGCAGAGGAAAGTGAAAATGCTTGTGGAACTAGGAAGAGGGCACTGAAAATGATTGTGTAACTTGGGCAATGATGTACAAAACATCATTGCCCAAGGTTAGATTTAGGTTTTAAGCGATTCTTTTTTCTTGACACCACCTCACCAGCCTTCCAAAACACTCTTTAACAAGGCACAGAAGAAGGTACAGCTATTTTTGCATTTCCCAATACTCCAGGGGGTTTTCCAGCCTGCTAATATTTGGCTCCCACACAGGGAAAATCCTCCTGTTCCTAGCTGGCTCCATCCTCTCACTTATCTCTCTCTCCTCACTCTCCTAAATCTTATCTTTCGCTCCTCTCCTCACTCTCCTGAATCTTCAAACTATCTGTCTCTGGACTCTCAAAACTATCTCCAAACTATATAAACGCTAACCAAACTCTCCTATCCAAACTACAAACTGACTGCAACTCTCTTACACAAACCCACATTTTAAGTGGAGCCCGAGGGGGTTTATATTGCTGTCAAACCACTTGGCAAACTCTGAACCACTTCCCAAAGCAGTCACGGGATACTGTTGGGCAGCGGGGCTTCAGATGTGAT
This sequence comes from Valencia hispanica, assembly GCA_963556495.2. Classification (NCBI taxonomy): domain Eukaryota; kingdom Metazoa; phylum Chordata; class Actinopteri; order Cyprinodontiformes; family Valenciidae; genus Valencia; species Valencia hispanica. The sequence continues at coordinate 21,950,327 of OY747711.1, forward strand.
TGTTTTCGGCTCCTCCCCTAAATGAAGCAGGCATCGATACACGCTTTGTGGAAACGACCCCTCCACTGCTCGACACACGCCCTCTGAGCCTCGGCACACATCGTAACATCACTACTTGTTCGTTGTTTAATTAAAACATTTGTTTTTTACTTCGCTGCATATGGGTCCTCAATCCACTAAGTCATGACATTCTAACCTTAAAGACGTGGAGCTCATAATCCAAGAAAAATTTCTAAAATACCAGTGAAAACAAACAAAACTCTAATCAGCTAAAATAGTTTTAGGCTGTAATGACAATGGAAATGTTTCTACTGATTTCTGCATAGGGTATAAATAATTTCAGAAATTCCTTATTTAATATGATGAATCAGAAACAAAGTTTGTGGTTGACTGAAAATAGTTTTAAATCTAAATTTGCCAGAGGTATGAATGATTGGGGTCTCAATTGTGTAAAGTAACCATAGCAATTTAGCTTTTTTATACCATAATGTAACTCAGAGAAGGCCATAATAATTATTTACTCAAACAATTTACAGTTACCTTAACCCCATACATGGGGTAAATATTGTTGTAAGACTTAAATACTATGACTTGAGTCTGAGTAGAGCATAAGTGAAGTTTGAAATATTTGTAACTTGAATGCAACTCAAGTCTAAGTTGCAAACTTGAGTCACCATGTCTGTTATTTAGACATCATTTAACACTCCAGACACATTTATTCTTAAGCCCATTTACTACATTAAGAAATGCCACATAAACAAACATGGTATTATATAGCCATTGAATCAGTCACAGACGTTGTGTCTATTCCAAATCGGGCTTTTAGAAACTTAATACCACCCAACACAACTACCCACTGGGATATCACCATGTGTGCTGCCAGTCATACTGAGTGTGTGCATGACCCTTTGACCATGGATCCCATTCATTAATTGTCATACACCATGCCCTCACAGACTCCTCCCTGTTTTTTTAGGTGTACTGCCATGAAGGGTCATCTAAAGAAGCGACAGCCACTCAGTTGCTGTTCCTGTAGGCTAAGGCCTCCCAGTCAGTGCAAGATCAAGCCAGGTCACACAACTATTTAACCATCGCTGTTTACTCACCCTTTTGCCCTCTTTGCCTAGCTGACTCGGCACTCCAGCTGATCCCTGGGGAGAGGACATGTATTACAGAGAATTAGGTACTATATTTAGCAATGCAGAGAGACTTTGTTTTGCGTCTTGTAAAGTCTGACGTGGGCTTATGTCTGTTCCACATGTTATCAACAGACCAGTGGAGTTTATAAGCAATAAGATGCAAATAAGCTAACCGGATAAGAAAAGAATTGGCTTAGTTAAAATTGAATGTATAGGTAGAAATGAGTATGTAAAGTTGCAGTTTCGATACTTGAATAGCTTCTAGGTGACTTCTCCAATATCTCCTTAATAGGCAATTTGAAGCATCAGTTGATTAGGGCTTCATTCCATTACTCTACAAAGTATTCTGATAAGAAACTATTAGCAAGCTAATCAAGATATAGTCTGAGTTGATGTTCTTGTTCAGAAGAGTGCACATTTTGGCTTCAGTAGTTTTTTGTCCAACCTAATAGTTGTGTTTGACTGAGAGAGAAAACATGCTCTGAACTTAGTTCAGCAAGAAAAACAAGTGATTGTATGCTTAAGAGTGGATCTAGGTTCAAACCATAGGTGTCATCAGACCCATTTTAATATGTATAGATCATCTATCCCCCTGTAAAATGTGTGATCAAATTTCAGCAAAATGCTGGGACTGTTAAAAAAAACAAAGTGTCTTGAGTACTTTCATGAAAAAATATAAATATTATTAAACCATAAATTAATTAGGAAAGCAAATATGTTTTAAAATAAAGTTGTTCCTCTCTAGTTTGATGTGGTGTTTAATTTGTTTAATGTTTTAAGTGACAGACAACTAAAACAGTAAATATTAGTGTTTAAACGTTGGATAAAATGTAAAAACGTTAATTAAAATATAAATTTGGTTCTAGAGTTTATTTAGATTTATATTTAGATCTTGTGCCCCACATCTTGCAAACCTGCTATTAGTTGTGCACTTTAAAAAATCTGGCCTTTATAGAGGAGTGGCAACAGTCATGGTTAAAAAAACATATATACTGTATTATCTCCAGTTTACAGTTTGCCACAAGCCATGTAGAGGACACAACAAACATGTAGAAGAAGGTGCTCTGGTTAGATGAGACCAAAGTTAACGAATTCTGGTGAAAAACTAACGCTGTATATGATTCTAAATATTCAATTCAGTTTTCAATTCAGTTTGTTTATATAGCGCCGATTGACAACAGATGTCATCTCAAGGCACTTAACAAGAAGTCATTTCAATACATTTATACAAACATTCCAATCTGTTAAAAAGTTTCCTATTTAAGGAATCCCATCAGATTGCGTCAGTCATTGGCGTGAGGTTGGGCCCCGTTGATGCAGACTTTCCAACCACAGCAATCCTTTAGCAATCTCTCATACTGAGCAAGCATGTAGCGACGGTGGAGAGGAAAAACTCCCCTTTAACAAGGAAGAAACCTCCAGCAGAATCAGGCTCAGTAGGAGCAGCCATCTGCCACGACCGTCTGGGGGTTTGAGAAGACAGAGGAGAGACACAGAAGGAACAGAAGATCTGATATAAGAGTACTTTCTATGTTACAGAAAGTAAAAAATTGATAACATGACACGATAGATGTTGAGTTACTGGGAGCATCATCCCAGTCGATACCCCCTGTCCAACAGGGCATTGCAGTCAGATGCCATTTTCAATGAGAAATGTGGTGGTAGCAGGCAGTATCATGCTGTGGATATAATTTTCTTCTGCAAGGACAAGAAAGCTGATTAAATTTTATGGGAAGTTGGGTGGAGCTAACCTGAGGATAATCCTGAAAGAAAACCTGTTAGATTCTGTAAAAGACTTGAAACTGCAGCTGAGGTTCAGCTTCATGAGGGGCAGCAACCCTAAACATACAAGAGCTGCAATGGAACAAAGTAGATCTAAGTATTTTGTTAATGTGGAAAAGTTCAAGTGGTATGAACACTTTTGTAACCCACTCAACATGTGTTAACAATAACAGCAATAACAGTTATGTGTAAATAATTTAATGGTAAATGAGGTAAGTTTCCTTGACCAGGGCCATCTGAAGAGAACCAAGCCCACAACAATCTCTCTCTTAACACCTTACTGGGTATCAGCTTGACGGAGAATGCAGTCATAACCCCCCCCCCCCCCCCCCCCAGGCTGTAGAGTAAATACAAGGCAATGAGCTGCATGTATCCACTTTCCCAATTTTTGCAAAATAATTTTTGACTTCTTTCAGTAGGCATCCAAGAGTCACAGGCAGTTGATTTTTCATAGACACATTTATAAAATGAACATTTTATGTAAATCAGTTGCTAAATGTAAAGTTACAAGGGAGAAAGAAATAAACAGCACAAGGTGGCTGACAACCTGAAAGATTTTGCAGAATCATCTATGACGACAGAGACAGCTGTGATCTGTAATGCTTAAAATTAAAGATGCCTTAGTCTTTCTGCAGTTGTTTTGTTAATAAATCATCATCTTCTCCTAGTCGGAATGTGAGCACAGTTTGACCTCAAGTAACAAGCAATGCAATACAACTGCACTAACAGCAAGTCGGCATTTTAATAGTCTACCTCCAACATTTTCTGCTTATGCTCACCAACTCATTTACTGCCGTAATGTGAAAAAGTTAGCTAAAACCGCATTTGCCTGTCAGGGAATGCTTGTTACTTGTTAAATAAAATTAGCATGAGAGTGTAGCTAATGAATGGTGGCAGAGGTCCGTGGAAATCGTAAGCATTTTGGCGACATAAAAGGAGCAAGCCAGCAGCAGAGGGACTGCTTTTTTATATATCCCTGCAGTGTTTATTTAAACTGGCAGGCTGATCCCCCCATGATGTGCACATAATTAACTAGCCACCCACAGAACACCTTTAATCTGTGGCAGCCTTAACTCTCTGGTCAGAATCCATTGAGAGCATGCGCCTTGAGAGCATGTGTGTCCACAAATTTGTTAAACGTGTTGATAATTTCAAGAGCATGAGAATGCATTTCCAGGGCCTTGCAAAAGTATTCATACTACCTCATAATCTTAGATTTTAAACAAACGTCACATTATAAGCACAAACTTCAATGGATTTTATTGGAATTTTATGTCAAAGATCAACACTAAGTAGTGCATCTATGAAGTTTTCAATCTGTTTTGGCAAATGAAAATCTGAAAAGTGTGGTATGCATTTCTATTTAATTCCCTCATACCTCCAAACAAAACCAGTTGCCTTCAGAAGTCATGTCCTTAGTAAATAGAGGGTTACGTTATAAGAACAATATCATAGAATTTTGTTCAATTCTGAAAAAATATAAAAAACGAACACACCACCTCACTCTGAACATATTATCCCAGAGATGAAACATGGAGGTGACAGCATCATGCTATTGAGGGTCTTTTCTTTAGCAGTGACAGGGAAATTGGCTGGACATGATAGGAATATAGAGCTAAATGCAGGGCAGCACAGGAGGAAAACCTGTGGGGCTGCAGGACTGGAGTTGAAACTTCACCTTCCAGCCACACTAAACATACACAGCCTAGTTCCACTAAAATTAATCAGATCCCATCACATGCATGTGTAAGAACTGCACAGTACAGAGCTAAATCAAACTGAGAATCTGTGGCAAAACTTAAAAATCCTTTTCAATGATGCTCTCAGGTTGCCCTGACTGTGCCTGAGCTATGTTGCATTAAAAACCAGTAAAGGTAGATGAAATCTGGGAGGTGAATACAAATGCATGCCTCACTTATTTGTAAAAAATATTTGAAAACCAATAATCATTTTCTTCCACTTTACAAATATGCAGTACTTTATATTGATAAATCACAGGAAATCCCATTAAAACACATGTGTCTGTTCATTGAACTTTGTTTCATCTCTGGTTTATAGAGTGTTCTCTGTTTTTATTTTATTTTACAAGACCAGAGAAAAAGCACAAGTCAGTCTAATTACAAGGGGGGAAAAGGGTGAATGACATGCTCTCACTGGGCACTAGCCCAGCATGTTTTACCCATGTAAGAAACAGCCAGTGACTACCTGTCGCTCTCCACCCCTCATCTTGGGGCTTGGAGCTGCAGTCTTTTTCCGCCTGGCTGCTCATCCCTATGCTTTTTGGCCCGAGTGAGAAGGCCTTCTAAGCCCCTTTTCCTAGCTGCTCCTTGTTTGAACCTTTCCCAGGCGATGGTAATGTGACACAGAGCTTCCACAGCTGAGCACCTCACTTCCCATCACTGTAGTCCAGATGCATGCCAAAGAGCCGTGATATTTACGAAGCTGTCTAACCATTTCAGGTCATACTCACGTGTGTATATTACAACCTTATAAGTTCTGCGAAATGACCCTATATACTGTACAATGCAACATAATGAGATGCAAATGAAATAGTGTGAACTTACTGGCAGCCCTGGGTTTTCAGCCAGGCCATTGTCTCCCTGTGGGGGAAGATAATAGCATGAGTTTGCAGCATCTTTATCACATACAGCTAAATCCATACTGTTCATTTTTAACTATTTGACATCCAACCCATAAATTTTCCATCATGTTTGTGACAAAACCTGAAAGTCAGGTAAAATGAGATCGATTATGAATGGAGGTAATTTTTCAACACATGCTCCAGTGCAGTAGAGGATCATTAACTGGCATTTACAGTATGTCACGAAATGAAGCATGTCTGATGACTGTTGCACTGTCTGACAACTGGCAGGTGGTTTGGAGCTATTAAAAGTGGCAGGCTCTAAAAGTAAACACAGCCGTGCAATATCATGTGAAATATCTGAAGCATTAACAGTAGACAGGTATTATAACATTGTTTGGTGACTGTAACACAGTTTGTCAACAAAAAGTAATACCGAAAAGAAGGACATAACACCAGCAACAACTAATGTAAGCAATACAAACACTGTTTGGGTTTCTTTTTTTTTTTTTTTTTTCTTCTTCTTTTTAGATAAAACAATTTTATTAATGCCCAGTAAGCAGTTTCATGTTTTATAAAACACTAGGCTGAGGATCAATAGACTTAATAACTGGCAATATGCTGCTTTCAGATGTTCTCGAAAGAAAACAAAAAAGGGGGGTGGGCATTTATATCAATTTTGCTGTCTAAATGAATGTCACAGATAAAATATGCCTGTTATATGATATTCAGAAGACTCATTATTTTTTGCTTCTAAATCTGCCTCCCTCTGTCAGTTTCAATACAAACACAGACACCCCCCCCCTATCATCTCCCCACACCTTTCCATCCAGAAAATAGGATAAAATAGCCAGTGATTCTCTGTTGTCTTCAGAGAGACCTCATTATAACTTCAAGACTGTCAGGCAGTGCAGTGCACCTACAAGGATGTAGTGCATTCTATGAAAAGACAACAACACTATAAAAAACAAGGGGAGAGAATAAAAGAGCAGGATACACCAACTAATTACAGAAGAAGCATTCCATCTCAAACCTAGCAAATAATCCCACAGTAGAAAAGAAAGGAAGAGGAAAAAAACCCCAAAAACACCTACCTTCCCACATTGGTACAACAGTTATTCAAATTCATGCCACTGATGTCATAGAACTGACAATGAGAAAGCTGGATTTTTACATCAAACTACCAGCTTGTTTGAATACATGGATTATAAAACTGCTTACAGCTTCCATGCAGGGCATTCCCATGTGCCACCTGTCTTTATATGCAATTTTAAAGCCAAACGTAAAATTTATTCTTACTCAGGTGCCTATCTGCAGAGATCAAAACAGAAAGGAATGATATGCAGCTCTCACATAGCTGTAAGTTTGGGAATAAAAAGGTAAAAGAAATTAGTTATAGATGTCCATCACACAGAATGAAACAAACGCATATCTTGAATTCAGTAATGTACACTGAGTGGAAATCTTTCATTCAGGCATATTAAAAGCTCCATGTTACAATCTTTTCTGCCAGGACAGGGAAGTTTGTCAGAGTTGAGGGGAAGATGGATGGAGCTACATAAAAAGCAATCCTTGAAGACAACCTGTTAGAAGCCACAGGTTCACCATCAGTAGGATAACACATCTAAAGATATTGTCAAGGCTACAGGGGAATATCTTAGGTAAAAGCATCTCTACATGTTAGAATGACCTAAGTTCAACTGAGAAGTCAGCTGACTCAAAATCATATTCAGATCATATTATCAAAAGTCAAACTAACTTCCTGAAATTCACACAGCAATACATAAACTACAAACTCTAAATCAAGGCCAGTCTGTTCAACAGAAGACTCTTAACTCACCCTTCAGCTTCCGAAAACCACAAAATTCAAAAGACATTGTAGTATTCTTACTTTTAGCTATGAGGTTGTTTTTTAATACAATAAAAACATAATGTGTTAATGTATGTCAGTATAATGACACGAAGCACACAATCACATCTGAATATAAGATTCCCAGCCATTCAAAAGAGCAGGTAATGTCAATCACATGCCACAAAATACTGCAGTGTGATTCACAATCAGCAGGCTACAACTTGTCTACCCCCGTTCTGTTTCCCTGTCTCCCTAGCTGCACTTTGGTTTAGCAAGGACACTGCTTGTCATTGCCTTTGAACCTTGAAGCAGGGAACCTCAGGGTGGAACTGAACTATGCAGGCTCAGGGAGCAGTCAAGCCTCCCAGTGGTGAAATGTGAAAGTAGAAGGACAGCTAAGATGAAGAGTTATAGCTGATGAATGAGCTCTGACACATATTGACAGGCTAAATTTGCAGCAACCCTTGTTAGGTGTGACACATTTGGGCCATTGGCACCAACACTTTAAAATAAGTTAGGGCGGGAGTAGAAAAGATGGAGAGTGTGAGCAGCCTGTAAAATGACTCAGAAATCCAATAATTTGTCATGGTTAAATTTAGAGTCAGATGGGCTATTAATAGTGAATTATATATCTGCAGAGGATGATTACCTACTCTTATCACATTAAGTCCTGCTACCAGAGACGTGACTAATTCCTTGCCAGTTCTCAGCAAGCCTTGTCTGAATCACTACCATTCAGAAAACAGAAGCCATGATTATACCGGTGTGACTGCATGTATAGTAATGATGGCTATACAATAACACAGCTCCTATTTAAATTGCATGGACATTGAAATGGCTATACTATGATTTGATCAGATTATATGAGTTAATGTGCTCCCTTAGCCCTCAGCCAGTCAGGAACAAGGTGACTGTCAAATCATTCACACACCGAAAATTTCTCCATTAGGATTTTACTGTTAATACCAAAGCTGCGGGAGAAGTTAAAGATTATGGAGAAAAAATACCTTTTAACTCTTTAATATTTTAAATATACTATAGATGTTTGTATCAAAAGTATTTGAATAAATGTTGGCATAACAAAGTCATAATGTACCCTTTCTGTTATTAAAATAATTTACACAAAGCAATGCTTCCACTCCCTTTAACTGGAATTATATCTATATATGTATAATGTCTCCAACAAAACATGGTCTATACACAACATGACACAACCAACAAACCATCTTCTACTTTACACATATATCTAATTCTTTCCTCTTTTTTCTCAGACTTTACAGCAGTCCTATGCTTAAAACAAAATATTACCAATATCTTGAAACACAATTTCAAATAAACACTGAGTTACAATATTTTCCACAGATGTAGGACCCAGGGGTTGCATTAACCGAATATGTTCTGTATTTGACTGTTTTGGCTTTCCGTCATTTTGACAGATTAGTATCATACCTCTGACCACTTGGTGCAAATGCGCAGACATTTTCAACTTTATGCCAAGAGTACGTGTAACTGAATCAATCAAAAAAAGATTCACATGAGAGCATCTGAGCATCATCTCAGACTTGGACACAGTACCTAATGTATCTCATTATCTGCAAACTGACAGCATGCTGAAGAGTTATGGAGACATGGAGAGCATCTGCGAATGCACCATGCACACACTTCTGGAGACAGATCGCTGCAGCCTAAGTACTGATGTAAAAAGAGCGCACGCAGGGAGATTTCCTCCCGCTGAAACGATAAGAAAAGCCCCTGTTCAGAGAGTCTTGCCGAACTTTGATCACTTCAATTGGAGAAATGTTCATTGATTTCAAAATATGGCTGAAGTGGCCCTTCAGCCTTGATTACACACAGGGGAATCACAGTTCAGCTCCTTGAAGAGCATTCAGGCCCCAGCAGGTGAAATGTTCATAATATATGTAGCTTATTAATCTGCTCGATGTGTGATGACATGATGTGAATTCTCTGATCAGTTTGTTCAGATTGAATATTAACTAAAATGAATGAAAAACAACTACTGAATGTGCTATCATTAAAAAAATTGACAGGTTAAAATGTATTATGAACACGTCAGTAAAAATTACAGACAAGAAGAAATTGTAGCACATCTGGTAGAAGCTGTGCTCAGTTGTACTATTTATTGTAATAAACATTTATGTGTTTGTCTGGTGTATGAGTTGTGGATTGTCATGTCATTAAAACAAATTATTTTATAGTTTAGTATAAGTATTCATCCACACATTGACATGATCTGCCATGTTCGCATGGATGGACGGACAGACAGTGGGATAGAAATAACCTCAAGGGGAGTTTGTAGTTCTAAACGTTTCAGTGATATTTTACATTGCAGTTGAATATTGAAATTGTATTCTTTACTATACTTCCTAAAAAACTGTAAAAATAGGACAATGACCCTTAATTTTCAAACAAGCTTAAGGCTGGAAAATGAGTGCATGGTCATATTTTTGGATGCATCAATTTGGAAGTGACTAGGTGGTATTAGGCAGTATACAAACAGTTTCAAGAACCACACTTTTTGATAAACAGTAGGGGAGACAGTAGGTTTACAAAATAACCATCAGACATCATCATTATTACAAACTAAGTAATGCAACAGGCATAAACATTAAAAGATTAGTTATTTTCCAGTTGCTCAATATGTCAAAAAACTTAAAGAAATTCAGTCAACCAGCAATTCACTGTCTTACTATTAACAGAATGTTAGGTGCTCACACTGTTTAGCAGTCGGGCCTTAAAGACTGCTGTGGCAAATTCATGTTCTGCTGAAATGGTTTCTAATGGTAAATACTTTAATTACATCAATCAACAAAGCAACTGTCAACTGGTCTGTTAGTAAGAAGATTTAGAGAAATGAACAGCACTTTATCAAAATCGGAATGTCTACTATTTTCAACATACTGAACAAACAGTTGGCTCATGCTGATTATTCTAAGGAGAGGATTTAAGAGAGGAAAGGACAAGGGATAAAGCATTGCAGCGTTAACGCATAACATGTTTATTTATTCCTCTATTTGTGATAATATGCTTTCTTTATTTGTCTTTCATAGATCCCAGTTTTAATTTTTGTCCCCCACTCCTGGCTCTGTCTTCATATGAGGCCAGGATTAAACATTTAGGTAAAAACAAAACAACAATCACATCTGTTTTGAAATCATATACACTAGACTATGCGGGGGCCATAAAGAGCATGTGATAAAACAGCTTAATTTTGCTACATACCTACTTAAGATGCTTAAAACAAATCCTAAGGAAGATCAATATTTTATTGGACCTAATCTTAAAGTTTCACTGCAGCAACATAGCCAATTAAAACCTGAAATTTTGATATAATTTTTTGGTTTTCATCTGCTACCCAAAGATTATTAGTAGCCTTTATTTGGTCACCTTCAACAAATGTTTCTGGAGATTTTCTGTTTTTTTGTTGAATGAGAATCAAATCCTTCAGATTTTTGAAGGGTCCAGGTTTTAAAAACCCTGAGTTGTTACTTGTTACTTTCATTTAGAGATACATTTAACTCTAATTTATTGTTTATTATGTACTATTTGATTGCCAGTGACAACTTTTATTGCCCCCCACCTGTTATACGCTTTATGATCACTGTTTGTCTCTGTAAATCCTTACAACACTTTCATAGTGGCTGCCCTGGAAAGACTTTCTTCAGTATACTTTCAGTATTTATGCAAGAAGGAGGGAAGAAGTGCATGAAGCACAGAGATGCCTTCATCATTGCTTATGTTCATTTTTAAATAGAGATGTGACTATTTGATACTCGTGAGCACTAAACTACATATTTTATCTGTTTTTGATACAGTAAAATGAAAAATAAATCCATGCTGGGAAGACCATGCATGTTGTTGTTTTTTTAAAGTATTGTAACTACGGGATTTTTACTTTTGACAAATACACTTTTAACACTACAGTTTTTTGCATTTTGTGTTAGGATGTAAAGTTGTGAATGAAAAAGAGAAAAGTAGAAGAGTAAACTTTTTACATAATGTCTAAAAATATTAGACATAATGATATCAGACTAAACACAGTCTGTGTAAGAAAAGGATCCAACCTTATACAGGTTAGCTCCAGGTTTTAAGTAGTGACATTTAATACCTTTTTAATGCCTATTCAGTAAAATGTAATGGTGGATTTGTGGCCAGAAATATGCATACAATATGCATGCACTTACAACAAAACATTTTTTTTTCTTTTAATTGGTAAAATTAAAATCCATTTCAATTTAAAATCATTTAAATCCTGTGTTAGCGCCTTTGCAATAAACAATGCAAGTCCAAGTTGGATAATGTAGGCCGTCTTGTTTTTACCACACGTGAATGCAGATGCAATTTTCGAATCTGTAAACATGCTTTTGAATATCTCCCTAATATCTTCATTAGACGTGTAGGATTGGTGATCAGAAACAGTTTTTAAAACCCAAATAACTTCTGACAATACCGTTGGTGTCAATTCACAGGTCCCTGGCTGCAAGTTTGTTGTTGTATTTAAAAGTCCATTGCTGTGGCTAGTCATAGCAGTCACTGTGGTAGTGGCGACAGTACTTAATGCCGTTGCTTGAGAAATTGCTGGTGATTGCCTTCCACAGTACTATCCAACTGGCACATGAAGTTGGCTAGAATTTAAGCTAGCAACATGTTTTTTGCTTCGCATGTGGGACTCCAATGCAGTCAGTCCCATGATTGTCCCCAAATTAAACGTTTGCGGCAGATCGGTAAAAAAGCTTTATGATCGTTACCGGGCATAGGTCTTACCTAGTCATATTTTGCGTTATACTTTAAGACCCCTAGGCTACTCTGTTATAAGACCAGACAGTTCTCAAATTTCCAATTTTTTTCATAATAATTTGATTAACAAAGAGAAAAAAACTGATGTTTGCTAATAGTGTCGTGATAAAGTATACATCATAAACTGGTAACTTCTTAGAAACAGTTTGATCTAAACAATAATATTGTGAATCATACGTTTCGGGGATCCAATATAGATTGCAAGCCCATGTTGAAAATTATAAACATCTACACATTTGCAGAGGAACATTAAGAAGGACAAAGGTGGCGAAGAAAAGGCTGGTGCCTGGCTGTGTGGCAGTTTTTCCTGCAGCACGAGGTCAGAACACTGTGGGGAGCTGTGCACACTCATCTGCTAATTACACACTGCTCTGTGTCTCGTCAGTCCTGAAACTGTGGGGCCACAGGACAATCTGGCAACTCCCCAGCAGAAGACAACTAACACAAGCAAACAAAGAGCCAGGGGAAGGAAGGAGGAACACATGCAAGCTAATTATGTTTACTTAGAACTTTTACCAGGCAGAGGATCTGCGGGTCAGAGAGCTTGTCTCACAAGAAATAAAACCATTAAAAAAATTCAATAATTGCAAAGAAGTTTGCCATTACCAGCTGGATCTTCCCAACCAGATGGAAGTTAATCAGCAGCAAAAGTGAAGATACACTAAATATTTGTGTTAAGTTGAGGCAAAACCTTGCTCTTGTGAGCAATGAATCTTTAAAGCTATGTGAAACAAGATCTGTAAGTAACACAGATATCTTGAGCCCTACAAATGCCAGGGAGGTTACAGCAGGAAATGCCTTTTGTGACTTTCCATCCACTCAGCAATACATCACCATTTTCAATGTGGTGGAAGACTACACTTACTGACACCAAGTCTTAAAACGAAAACAAATTAGCATGTCCATTACACTCCGAATAAATAAAACAATGCTCCATTGTTTGGGGATAACACAGTATACTGTCAGAGATCCTCTTGTGCAGGAGATCATGTTCTATCAGTGTTGCTCAACTCTGTTTTCTTTGACACTTCACTCTACAGCCGAACATCTTGTATCCACTTGAATTACCCACAAGATAACACAGAGTACACTCCCCCTTTCCCATAGGAGGTGCATCTGCAAAGTGATACTACATCACATGCACATACTCAGAATTCTTGGTTTCTCAGGTGTCAACAGGAGCTTTAAATAACACATTAGCTTTAAAAATGGAATATGAGCTAATTGCTGTAAAAGGCTGGTTTGAGTAACATAATCTGCCACATGAGTGGCACCAGTAAAGAGCTTTATATCAGTTTATGTGTAAAACAGAAATGTATTCACATTATTTTTGTATTGTTAAGTTTTTGTGGCCACAGTGGCCTTTATTGACAGTGGATAGTGTGTAGAAATGGGAGAGAGGTGGAGGAAGAGACAGTTGGCAAGTCTCCGCAGGGTGGAATCAAACCCCCAGACAACCATGTTGATGATTGAGGCCTCTGAAGATGGGGTGCCTGTCTTAACCACTCTGCTATGCGACGCCCCTGTGTTCTTTTTTTCTCGTTTTCATCTCTCCAAATAAATACATTAGAATCATATTCTTTGACTAAAAATATTATTCTAATATCAAAGGTTTATTAGAGAAGACTGAACCAATTAAAATCCCGTTGGGTCTGTAGTGCACAATACACCACAGATTTAACAATATGAACTGATATTAACAAATCAAATCAAACTTTATTTATAAAGTGCTTTTCATACACAAATTGCAGTTCAAAGTGCTTTACTGAATTAAAATGAACCCACATAAATGAACAACATTCCCATCCCTCCCCCAAAGATTTAAAAGCATGATCATAGTTATCCCCCCCCCCCAACCCAACCCTCATGCAAGCACACACTTAAAAGTAACAGTAAAAAGGACAAAGGCTGAGTACAAATGAGCCAGGTAAGGAAGGAGCCATCTGAACCAGAGCAGTAGATCATAAGGAGCCGCCAAGACCCCCACCTCCACCAAGCGCTACCTGGTGAGCACCCAGGCAGCCAAAGCCGACCACCGCTCCAGAGGCAGAGGGCTCCCACAGAAGAAACATTGGAGGAATATTAAAATAAGTTAAAGTAAAAAATAAACAGAGAATAAGTATGGTAAGATTAAGTAGTAAAAACACTGATAAAATGTATGAAGTAAAATATGCAGAGCAATTAAATGGACTATAATAAATAATAATCAGTTAAAGGCTAGGCTAAAAAGGTGAGTCTTGAGTCTGCTCTTAAAAACATGAACATTCTCTGCTGTCCTGAGGTCCTCCGACAGCCTGTTCCACAGATGAGCAGGACATAGATTATTTTACCAGAACTGCAAAATTTAAACCTTCTCATTGTGTAAGAAATCTAGGTGTCCTTTTTGACTCTGAGCTCAATTTTATTCATCATATCAAAAATACAACTAAAATGGAATTTTATCATCTTAAGAAAATTGCCAGAGTCTGCCCATTTCTCTCTCTTTCCAGCACAGCCTTTTAGTTGTTCCACAATTCAGAACAAAGACATATAGCGAAGCCTCATTCTACCACTACAGCCCTCGTTGTGAAGCCAGCCAGAGAACATCAGGGTCACAGAAACTGCTGATGTTTTTAAAAAGAAGCTCAAGACCTACCTTTTTAGCTTGGGTTTTAATTGAGTTGAGTTGATTCTATCATGAAAAGTGCTCTACAAATATTTTTTTTATTGATTTGATTGAAGATCAAATTTTAAAAAGTCTCACCCAGTAAATCTTGAAAGATACAATAATATTCAACTCTATATGTATTTACACAAAAAGTATCTTTAAAAACTACGACCACATGACCCACTTATACCATATGACAAACTCTCCACTGTATCGTTGCGCAAATAAAAGCCTAAGGGAATTTTAAGCCTCTAAAAGTAGATTACTGTAAGTAATTACCATATTAGAAAAGGAACCCATACTTCTGTCTTATTTAGTTAATAAACCTCAACTTCACGGAAACACAGGGGATACTGGTTTTAACCCATTTATCATGTGATGTTCAAATCTCACTGATAAACCACAGGGACCAGCTACATCCTGTCTTTTATTTTAGTGTCTCGCCTTCATATTGTTCTAAATCATACACGAGTGTCAGGTCAAGAAATCAAATAAATCACAAAGAGCACAGCTGCAGAAAAGACTAATAATGAACAGTCCATCACATATTGATTTATGATGTAATTTCTTTCATAGGGAGACCTTTCTGCAGGTTTCTTGAAAAAATGATCAAGAGGAAAAGAAAAAATATGCTACATAGATTGTGTTTGATGATAAAACTTGTCTTTGAGTTCAGTCTGAAAACAAAGCTGAAGGTAGAAATGAACAATTCAACTGCAATGAATATTCTTAAAGCAAATGTATGATATCTTTTTAAACAAAGAAAATTTTTTATATTGTTGGGGGAAAAATTGTTGTGAGTTTAAGAACCACAACACATACAGTACTTATCTATGTTATCTTATGTTAGTTTAACATCAAGGGGTTAAGTTTAAGAACTTTGAGGGAGAAGACCACAAACAAGAGTCACAGAAAAAAAACTGGAGAGAGCAACAAGATTTGTTTACTGCACATTACTGCAAGTCTAAATTATGCAAATGTGATTCACAGTTGTCCAGTCTTATAACATTATTTCCTGGCGAATCTCAATGCAATTTGGTTTTTAAAGGTAAAACCTTTAACATTTTAACTTAAGATGTACAGTCAATTTTTTTAGATTTATCCAACAGAATTCTTACTTAACTATCACAGTAAGTTACAGGTCAAGTAAAATAAATACAATTTTTTATCATATTAGTAAAGTTTGGCAAAACGAAATGTTTTTATTGATAAACCTTATACACTAGAAAGAGTATAATTCTCCTAAGGAGACAACACTTGGACTTTTGATGAAAATACTATTGACAGCTCTGAAGGTGCTCCTGAACTTAACTGATTTACTTCATGGATTTCACTGAAGAATCTGTAATTACATATGGCAGCACAGCAGTTTTTGTGGGCACAAAAAAACATTTAGTCTTTGTATGTGAGATTACAATGGCAAGTTTAAAATGTAAATTATAAATTGAGTTAGCACTGCTGTGCTTCGTGCATTAAATGCACTCGCAACCTCTGTAAATCTGGAGTCCGTATTGATCCTACTGCTGCTGCATAAACTTAAAACAGTTCAAGGGAAGAAGGCAGCGTCTTACATTTGTGTTTTTGAGACAGAACAGTGCTAGTCAAAAGGAAAGAGATCTGACAGGATGATACACCAGAAATCAGCCTAACTGATTGCTACATCAAAATTTTACATACTGCAGAAACATCAGTACATTTTCGTTGTTCTTTTTTTAGGCAAGGCAAGTCAAGGCAATTTTATTTGTATAGCACACTTTCAACAGCAGGGTAATTCAAGGTGCTTTACATGATTTGGTGATTTAAAAAAAAACACATGGAATATAACATTGGAAATTAAAAGTAAAAGAAACACACATTACACATGATACACAAATCAAAAAAGCAAGAGAGCATGAACACATTTCATACATATGACATCAAGCATTTATTCGAAGGCAATTCTAAACAGATGGGTTTTTCGTCTCAATTTAAAGCAGTTCAGAGTTTCAGCAGCTCTACACTCGTCAGGAAGTCTGTTCCAGATAAGGGGAGCATAGAAACTGAAAGCTGCTTCTCCATGTTTAGTTCTGAGTCTAGGGATGTTTAGTAGGATAAAGTTGGAGGACCTGAGTGGTCTTGGTGGTTGGTACTGTAACAACAGGTCTTAAACATATTTTGGTGCTAAGCCATGTAATGATTTATAAACTAGTAGGAGTATTTTGAAGTCTATTCTCTGAGCTACAGGGAGCCAGTGTAAGGACTTTAGAACTGGGGAGGGTGATGTGCTCTACTTTCCTGGTTCTAGTGAGGACGCGAGCAGCAGCGTTCTGGATCAGCTGCAGCTGTCTGATTGACTTTTTAGGCAGACCTGTGAAGATGCTGTTGAAGTAATCAATCCGACTAAAGATAAACGCATGGATGACTTTTTCTAGGTCGTGTTGCAAAATCAGTCCTTTAATCCTAGAGATGTTCTTCAGGTGATAGAAGGCTGATATTGTTATTGCCTTTATGTGACCCTGGAGGTTCAGGTCTGTGTCCATTACTACACCTAGGTTTCGAGCCTGATCAGTAGTTTCTAGCTGTATTAACTGAAGCTGTGTGCTGACTCTTAATCGTTCCTCTTTGGGTCCAAAAATAATTACTTCAGTTTTGTTTCTATTCAGCTGGAGAAAGTTATGGCACATCCATCCATTTATTTGGTCAATGCATTGATTTAGGGTTTGAATGGGTTCAGAGTCACCTGGTGACATTGTAATGTAGAGCTGAGTGTCATCCGCGTAGTTATGGTAGCTAATGTTATTGGTTGCTATAATCTTGCCTAGTGGGAGCATGTAGATATTAAATAAGAGGGGCCCCAGGATGGAGCCCTGGGGCACCCCACATGTGATTTCTGTTCGTTCTGATGAAAAGTTTCCTATTGAAACATAGAAGTCCCTGTTCTTTAGGTAAGACTCGAACCAGCCAAGTAGTGTACCAGAGAGTCCGACCCAGCTCTCCAGTTATTCCAATAAAATATCATGATCAACAGTGTCAAATGCTGCACTGAGGTCCAACAGAACCAGCACTGTGGTTCCACCACAGTCTGTATTTATGCGGATGTCAATGAATACTTTGAAGAGGACAGTCTCGGTGCTGTGGTGAGCACGGAAACCAGACTGAAAAACATCAAAACGGTTTGTCATTGTTAGGAAGCTATTTAACTGCTGAAACACAGCTTTTTCAATGATCTTACTGATGAATGGAAGATTAGAGATTGGCCTGTAGTTCTGCATTAACGTGTTGTCCAGATTTTTTTCCTTTAGCACTGGTTTAATAACTGCTATTTTTAAGGCCTGAGGGAAGGCACCTGATAGCAGGGATGAGTTCACTATTTGAACAAGATCAGACCCAATAACAGGAAGAACTTTTTTTTAAAAAAGCTGTGGGTAGGATATCAAGACAGCAGGAAGAAGAGCTTAATTGGATAATACATTTTTCAAGACTGTTCTGGTTTAATTTGTGGAATTCAGACATTTTCTCTACATTGTTGTTGATTGGGGATGGCACTGGTTGTGGGTTCGATATTGAGGTACAGATTGACCGTCTAATTGTTAGAATCTTTTCAGTCAAAAAGCTGGCAAATTCATTGCAGGCCCTGGCAGAGTTTAGTTCAGGGGCTACTGTCACTAAAGGATTAGTTAGTCTTTCCACTGTTGCAAATAGAGTCCGTGCATTATTAATACTTCTGTTGATGATTTCAGAAAAGAACGATTCCCTAGCATCTTTTACAGTTAGCTGATATCTATTCAGTCTCTCTTTGGAGATCTCACAGTGAACCTGGAGTCGAGTTTTCCGCCATTTTCTCTCGGCTCGTCGACACTCTCTCTTTTCACTACGTACCAGTGGATTACTTGTCCACGGAGACTTGTTTCTACCTGAGACTACTTTCACTTTAGTTGGAGCAATGGAATCCATGATGTCTGAGATTTTAGCAAGGAAATTATCTACCAGCTTATTTACTGAGTTTGAGTTGGGAGATGAGGGGGATGTGGTGGAAGGGTAAATACGTTTAAAGGTTTCTACTGAACTGTCCCCTAGAAAACGCTTTTTTATAGTGGTCTTACTGTGGCTGGATAATTTAGCAGAGATGGTACTATCAAAGAAAATTCAGAAATGCTCAGATAACGCAATATTAATTACCGAGATGTTGGAAATATTTAAACCTTTGCTGATAATTAAGTCCAGAGTGTGTCCTTTATTGTGTGTTGGTTGTTTGACATGCTGGGTCAGGCCGAAGTTGTGGAGAGTTTCATCTAATGTTTTTGCTTGTCTATCTTGGGGGTTGTCGGTATGGATGTTAAAGTCCCCCACAATGATTAGTTGGTCATAGTCGATACATATTACAGAAAGAAGGTCATTGAAATCATTAAAGAAGTTAGAGTTTAGCTTTGGTGGTTTATATAAACTTAGAAATAAAGCTTTGTTAGGCTCGTTTAACTGGGTGGCTAGGTATTCAAAAGAATCAAACGTGCCCAGGGTTACCTTCTTAAAGTTCATTGAGTTGTGAAGAATGGTGGCTACACCTCCACCTCATCTGTGTTTCCTGCTCTTACTTAAGAAATTGTATTTTGGAGGAGTAGATTCTATCAATGCAGTTGTTTCGTTATTTTCATCTAGCCAAGTTTCTGATAAAAAAGGGCATGTAAATTATGCTCAGTGATGAGCTCATTGATAAGAAAAGACTTCCCGGATAGAGATCTAATGTTTAATAAAGCTAACTTAAGTATTGTGATGATGGGCAGCTGAACCTTCTGACAGGTTATCAATTTGAGATTTTGTTTAATATGAGAGCGTGTGGTTAACGGATTATGTTTCCTGCTGCTGATAATCACTGGTATGCTAAGTTCGGGGGGGGGAGTGCCGGGCGAGTTCTGGGGGACAGTAGGGGTAGATTTACTGCCCGGTTCCCTCAAATATTAAATATCTGTAATAATCAGTGGGGGGAAGCTCCTAAGTTTAGGTGTTAATTGTGTCCCAAATTTGATTTGCTCGTTCAGTCTGTCTCTAAAGTTTCTAAATGGAGACTCATTTGATGTGGCTGAGTCACAGGAAGATGAAGACTTAATCTCTGATGGTTGTTTATCTGTTCGGTCCTGTGGTGTCAACATGACTTGGTGTTTTTGTTCTCTGATATCCATGGGTGCCTCAAGGTCAGCTTTTGGGAGCAAGTGTTTTACTTTCTGATTTTGATAAGAAAAAAATGTTTGCTGCTAAGAGCCTTACTCCGGCCTTGTTAAGATAACGTTGGCCTGCTTTAAACAGATGACTAGCACTTCCAAATACTTTGAAATTTATAATAAATGTGAACGACTTCTCAGCTGATTGTTTCTTCAACCATTTATGGAGCATGCGGAGTCTCCTAAACTTTCATCATTCCCTTCAGGGACTAGTCCGCTGATGAAGATGTTTACGTTAAGTCCATCAAGTCTTTGTTGGAGATCAGAAAAGTCTCTTATCAGAATCTCTGATTGTCTCATCGCGATATCTGCTGATCCAGCGTGAATGACGAGTTTTTCCGAAGTAGGATGTTGGTCCAAGATATTCTGGATTTATTCTGATATTTCTCTCACTGTATTTTTGTAGCTGTTAAAAACTTTGGTGTTCTTGCTACAAAAAGCCTCAATTCCATTAATTGATCCGTCTTGTATGATAACAATCTTTGTTGGGGGGGCTCTTACTTTGTTATGTGTCCGTTTGATGCGGCTGGGTTTCTCGTGGTGGCTTTGACTGGTCCCGGGGGCTGCATCATCTTTCGGGGAACTCAAGGCTGCGAATCTGTTTTTCAGCGGGATTCCAGGTGGAGAAATATCTCTTGTTTTTGGCTGAAACCTTTTTTGTTTACTTTTAGCAGAAGCGGCAGGTCTGGGTTCAGAGCTTTCTCTGTGCTGGAGTTTCTTTAGTTTTTTTCTTCCTCGGAGAACAGGCTGGGGTTGATGATTCTGTGCATTTTAAAGTTGGCCAGTGTTCATTAGAGTGCGGAGTTCTGCCAGTAAGACGTCTGTTTGCTGATGGAGTTGTGTTGTCCTGTGTTTTCTCTGTGACACGGTTAGACCGATGTAACACCGGGCTGATAGGCTGTTCCCTGTGTGTATTCAACGGTAAAGTTGTGTCGTTTCCATAATCAGCGTGGAGATCAAAATTAATTTCCAGACGACGTAGCTTCGTTTCAATGCCCGCAATTCGGTGGAGCAGTTTTTCAAAATCCTCAGCTGAGCAAAAAGCCATGTTGATAAGTCCATAAAAAAGTAATCCAAGAGGAGATCCGGTCCAATACAGTAACTCCAGGGGCTGGGTAGATAAAGTAACTAAGAAAAGGTTAAGAAAAGAAAAGAAAAGAAAAGAAAAGAAAAGAAAAGAAAACAAGAAAAGCAAACAGAAAAGAAAATAAAGTTAACGGATCTGGAGAGAGACAGAGAGCAGCTGCTCCTCCTTCAGCTGTCAGAAGCAGAAAATGTTTTACTAAAATATCTTCTGCTCATGCTAAATTGCCTTTAGGAAAGGGTGTGTTTGTATGTGTGTATGTGTGCGTGTGTGTATGTGTGTTTGTGCACATTATTGTTTGTCCAGTGTGTCTTTGCGTCTACCTGTGATGGACTTTCACCCTGTGCAGGCTGCACAACATATCGGATTGCAGTCATCATCATAATATCAGTGTGAGCAATATCGTAGTTACAAATAACTACTTGGATGCAAAATCTGAAAATACCTTTGAATGCCTTTACACTCATAGATAATGTAGCCTATTTAACAAACTTAATAACTAAGAAGACTTAAATAAAGGTGACGTCATCGTATCACTTTGTATCACTTGTTAGATGAATAATATCCAACCAGTATTTTATTCTTGGCTTAGCCAATGCTGGTTTTGCAAATATCAGTTTTTAACACATGTCTGAAACATATTTTTATTTTATTTTATTTTTCGGGCTGCGCAGTTAGTAGCACTATTGCCTTGCAGCAAGAAGGTCCTACAGTCAAATTTCAGCCTGGGGTCTTTCTACATGGAGTTTGCATTTTCTCCCTGTGATGCATGGGTTCCCTCCGGGTACTCCGGCTTCCTCCCACAGTTCAAAAAACATGACTAATAGGTTAATGGGTCTTTCTAAATTGCCCTTAGGTATGAGTGTGCATGGTTGTTTGTCCTGTGTGTCACTGTATTGCCCTGGGATCGACTGGCAACCTGTCCAGGGTCTACTCCGCCTCTCGCCTGATGACTGCTGGGGATAGGCACCAGCCCTCCTGCAACCCAGCAGTGGATGGACGGATATAGACAATGGATGGATATTTTTTTCCATTATACATATTTAAAATGATAAACAAACCCCCCTTCTAGAGGCAAAGTTGCCCCGGGCACAATAAAATGACATTCTAGAGAGTAAACATGAGACAACCGCAGATGGGGATGCTTGTAGCTCAAAAACAATTACTGCTTCAGGCGAACATATTTGTGTTCCACAAACTATTGCCCAAGACCTGATATTTGGCAAAAATGGGCATGTCAATTTCAATGTTTATAACTGAATTCTGATTGGGGGGTTTGTGGTTTAGATTCACAGAGAGCAGAGCAGAGCAGGGCAACCATAAAATTACAAGAAATGAAAAATCTTCACACTTTTACCTTCCACACATTAGGTAAACTCTTTACCTGTTAAATGGATTTTCCACGCCCAAGTGAAATTTAGTCTGTTGCCATATTTTCCAGAGTTAAATAAGTGGGAAAAAGCATTTTATAACCTACCCAGTAATTCTAATCTGGCAGGAGGCCGTTTGTTTTAGCTTAGCATAAACAATGTAAGTGAATGGTAACAGCTAGCATTTCATGTGCAAAAGTCATGAAAATTGCTCAGTAATGATCCTAATTTTTCCTTGTGACCTCAGTAATCATATTGATTGCAAATGAAATAATGAGTAACACAAAGGAATTGCAGGAACCGATTTAGACTTGGGACAATATTACGACAAAGCACCGTTGTAACCGGCAGCTGCAAGGCGCAAGGACATTACACCTACTTCTCCAAACACAAATACATGAGCAGCACAAAATTTTTACTGCCTTAGTTTGAGTACGTCATAAGTCTAATCCAAGAAAATGGTTCTTGCTTGTGTTGCAAAGGGTTACAAAAACAAGCCGAAGACATACAGCAACACGATAATTCACAGAATTCCATCTAAGGTGTAACAAAGAAGACAACAGCTTGCAGCCCAGGAAATTCCTCCAACATCACCCGTGGAGAAAATGAATCAATATCTGGTTTGCAAGAAGCCTTTCACACCAGAGGACTATGGAAAAGAAAATGCAGTATTCTACCAGAAGGATAATATTGCATCTAAAGAATATGGCAGTCCCATCCATCTTTTTTACAGATGGTGAATGAAGTGCATCATCAATGGCTATCAGTAATGTTCTATTTAATTTATTTCTTAGGTGTTGCTGGGCTGTTATGAATTACTATAGTTGTAATGTTTGGCTGACATTGTCACCTTCAGGTTTACTGTATAACATAACATTTCACACCAATGACTGTAAACAGCAAGTTTTGTAGAGTAAATCAGCGCTGCGTCTTATCTTTACACCTTGCAAGGACGGCTTAAACTGGTGCTTTGTCATAATGTATTCCAAAGTCTAAATCTGCTCCTGTAATTCCTTTGTGTTACTTATCATTTTCATTTGCAATCGATATGATTATTGAGGTTACCAGGAATAATTAAGATCATTATTGCGTAATTTTCATGACTTTAGCACACACATTGCTAGGTGTTACCATTTACTTACATTGTTTATACTAAGCTAAAGCAAACAAACTGCTGCCAGATTAGGAGAATGACTGGGCTGGTTACAAAATTCTTTTACTCACTTATCTAACTCTGCGTAATATGGCAACAGACTTAATTTCACTTAGGGATGGAATATCCCTTTAAGGAGGCTGTGCCTTTTAAGGATGCAAGTAAATTACCAAATATGATACTGTGAGTTTTACTTGTTATAAAGTTACAAAGAGTTTCAGTCTCAATGCAGAAAACCTGCTTCCAGCTGTTTCCATGTTATGTACTGCAAATATCAAGTCAGGGGAGCCCTGGCTGAAAAGCTCTACACTTTTCCCACTGATCATTGAAGGCATCTCTACCAATCAGTAAATACTGTGTATGATCCAAGGCACTGCATGCATTCACAACCTTCCAATAGTTTCTGTGTTGTTGTGACTACAAATCAGATGTGCATGAAGTAAATTTCTAGTTAGGTGGTCTAGAGATTCCTGTGTAAATAAACCTGATTATGTCATTCATATGCAAGTGTTCGCATGATGTCAACTGGCTTTTCAACATGTCAGGAGGTACTTATGCTCAAACAAAGGGTCCATGCCGGTTGTCGGGGTACAAACCAATGCTTGAATTTAGACACTGCCAATTCCGTTTTTTTTCTCACCTTAATTGGTTTACTGCTCAATTGCAGTTACTTTTATCTCAGGTTTGCTTCGCAAACTTAGCAAAGTGGACAGGACTGTAAGTCATGCAATCAAGAAGCACAAAACCATGTGTTTCAGAGCTGTATAACATACCTTTTCTATCTATCTATCTATCTATCTATCTATCTATCTATCTATCTATCTATCTATCTATCTATCTATCTATCTATCTATCTATCTATCTATCTATCTATCTATCTATCTATCTATCTATCTATCTATCTATCTATCTATCTATCTATCTATCTATCTATCTATCTATCTATCCGGAATGTGCCATCATAAAAAATAATGTGTGTGTGTGTGTGTGTGTGTGTGTGTGTAATACAATAGCAAGAGGGAGAAACAAAAGGTCTCATTACAAACAGAGTTTAGGTTTGCAAAATGTAGTTAAAGCAGTGTCAACTAGGGTAAATATTAACTTTTACTTCAGAAATTAAGAAATTGAGTCTGTAAAAGTATGAAATTTTGTCCTGAAAATAATTATAACAACATCAATAGTTTTAGGTCTACTTGACTGCTTATTCAACCATAAATACTTTGTGATCTAGTTTTTATCATCCGTAGCAGGCTGCAAAGCCTAACGCCCTCATACAAAGGTATATGGTGTACCAAAGTTGTACTAGATTGTTGTGACAGCTCAGTTTGAGTGTGGCAACATAGCATATGTGATGACAATACTCCCACTGAAAAGGTGCATGGAACAGACATCAACAAAGAAGACCTTGTCTCAGACTAATAGTAGAGCAGATTGCTGTGATGCAACTGACCTTAGAAAATAGCATTAATAAAAGCATTTTTGCATTTGTAAGCTCCTAATGGTTTTTGAGTGTGGATGTGGAGAAATGTATAACATCTTTTAAGTCCTACCATGCTGACTTGCACCACCAGCCAAAACAATATTCCAGAGAAAGTACTCATCCCCATGACAACACAATTCCCTGACTGCAGCAGCATCCCCAAGCAGGACAAAGAGCTCTGACCCCTTCAATTCTCCTACTCACAGAAACCTGGGTTTTTTGCCAACATTTTGCTACCCATGCTCCAGTGGGTCAGAAAGGTTTATGTAGCACAAAAATAATCTACAAAATACTGGGCAGGTGCTTTAGATTGGTGGTTGATGGATGTACGTTGAAATCTATTTTTATTTTCTTTCTCTTTTTTTCTCTGTAATAGACTACAGCTCTATAGCTGACTTCCAGTGTGGCTTTTTGGAAACTAAATTGTAATATGGTTATGACAAACATTTCTTTATGGAGCTAAACTGAAATCTCTACCTCTTCTTGTGGATTTTCAATAAATGTAAACAGTAGTTTGTTTTTTCAGCATAAGACACTTAACAAATACATCAGTAGAACATATCCCCCCCCAAAAAAACGTACTTTTAGAATATTATGTCTGATATGTAGTGCATTTCCATTGTTTTTCAAACTGCACATTTCTAAGTAAAGAACAATTTTAGACTTTATCATGGATTTTCTTACACAAACACTTCTCAAATGGACGAAGGTCATATCGTTGACTCAACAACCCTACAACGTTAAGTTTACCCTTGGATTCTTAAAGGTGCAAAATATTTGCTTGGAAAATGTTAATCTGTTCCAGATAGTTACATCTCTGATAGTACAGCAACATATCCTTAATACAGCGTAACAATCTCATGTGATTATCTTTCTACCACCATGATTTACAGGTGACTGATCCATGTTGGTGAATGGTAAACAGGCTGAACTTATATTGGCGTTTCAAGTCACACAGAGCAGTCACAGCACTTTTACACTAGAGCCTAGAATCTACCAACTACACTCACAGATGCACGCACATGTATACACTGATGCATGGTGTGGTAGACAACTTCCCTTGCCCAGGAGCACTCTAACATTTGGCAGGGATTGAAACCTTCCTTGGGGCCATCCGTTATTTATGTTTTGACCTTCACATTTGTCAGATATTGATATAAAAAGGTTTTTTGTAAAGAAAATTATAATAATAATTAAATAATAATAATAAAAGAAAATAAGATTTGAATGCATTTGCCAGAAGGATTGTAATGTTTTGTTTAATAAACAATAAACCCATTAACCTTTTCCTTAATTTATTTAAATGAATCAAACCTTTATACTTGCAGAACATGTAACATTCTAGTAATACATACATTCTTCTGTAAATGTATTGAAAATTATGAGAAGGTCCCAACTTTTAAGCACCATTGTACATCAGTTTAATCAAAGTAACCAGATTTGAGTGCATGCAATAAAGAATGCACTTAAAATGGCACAGAGTGATCTAATGGTAATTTAAAAAATTAGTTTAGTTCATTGGTATGCCAGTCTTTGGCTGCATTCTGCACATATCAATTAATTCTGCTGCAAGGACAGCACAGTGAAGAACACTCTTACTGCTTGAGCTATGACAGAACGGCCACAGAGAAAACTCAGCTTCATTCATACCTCCAGGACATGGCACACAAAAATGAAAACCCTTAAAGAATTGATTGCCTGGCAAAAGAAAGTGGAGCTTGTTGATGTCCCTGTGTATGGACTATATGTCTGCTGGAGATAGCAGTACTCACCCTCTCTGCATCGATTGCCTTTTGACCTTCTGATCCAAGTTCCCCCTGCAATGACAAGATTGAAAGTATAAAAGACACAAAATTACCCCTTGAAATTTTCACTTTAATATTTTTCATTTTCTAGATATCACTTTCCATGCAATATGGTACAGCTAAACTGTAGAACTGAAGCTTTAGGAAAGTTTGTAACATATGTGAGATTTTACGTAGCTTGTGAATAAGCTGTTTGAGCTTTACTAGCTGACTGCTTTCCACACACTGCCAGAAATGTGTGAGATGTCTTGGATTTTGTTGGCTCTTTATTAATGTGTAACTCATACACTGGAATGACCTCAACTGTCCCAAAGCTTGACCAAGCTGCGCTGTTGGGAGTGTCCAGGCAAACTATATAATTGCATTATTGTGTTAACAGCTGGGGGGATTTTTTGCTGTCACTAAATAGGCTGCCCAAAGAATTTGAAAAGCCAAATCTGTTTTACAATAGGACTAACAAAAATGCACCCCTCCAAAATAAATTGGTTTAACTTTGTTTACTGCTTTTTTATATTAAGGTTTGTGACATAAGTCACTGTGGTAAAAGCTTAATGTCTTCAGTGCAAAAAAGATGCTGGATTAAACCACGTCCCTCACTCACGATTAATCCCACTTGCTGCCAATGCAAAAGCTGCTTTTTGAAAGATCTTAACAGCTGGTATGCATGTAGATAGAATCTAGTACATGGATCTGCAACCTTTACAATGCAAAGAGACATTTTTGGCCTCAGTCCAGCTAAATAAACCATGTCCAGAGCCATGAATTGTACATGAGATTTTGAAAAAAGACAATTTATGATTTTTTATAAATATTTAGTAATCTAATTTTGTAATAACCACCATTTTATTATTTTTATTTTTAGGTTTTAAAATAAACAAAAGCATAAACCTTTTTGTAAAAAGAGGATGGATACATTTTCTTAAATAGGATGTTAATATTTGTTTAAAAAAACACATTTTCCAACCTGATGACAAGAAAAATAGTTCCTTAAATATTGCTGATACGTTTAGTGTCCTTGAGAGTTTAAATGAAGGCAACTGGACTTTTCTTGTTGTCTTGAATACGTTTCATCTGTCATCTATGAGGCTTCTTCAGTGTTGAAAACTGGATTGGGAGTATCAGATTTATAAATCTAAGGTCAAGGCTCACTAATGGGGCTATCGTTATACCTAACGAGGCTATCAGGGCTGCATAAGCTTCTAAGGAGCTGTATACACGACAACGTTGCCGTTTTTCTTTGAATACGCGGGTGAAAACGCACTGCGTTTACACGACAGGGCGCGCGATGGAAAACGATATAGTACATATGCCCGGCCTTTAGATGGCAGTGTGCCCCGTGTATGCAGTTTTCCAAGGTTTCCCTCTCACAACCCGGAAAAGAAACATTTCATGATACCCAACAATGGCGGTCTTCTTGTAGTTCTCCGCTCAAATAAAGGCATTGATTATTTGACGCACGTACTGTATGCGACCAAATAACTTCAGAAGCTGCATCAGCAGTAACCGCATACCTGGATCCTCCATTGTTGTTGTTTTCCTGTAGAAAGGTGGAGTCCTCAAGTTCAACATGTCCGTAGGCGGCTGGCAGTGACGTCATCGTTTTCAAAAGTCTCCGGCTTGCGTTTACACGACAACAAATCCCTCAGCGCTTTCAAAACTCTCCACTCTGGAAGCCGTTTCCCAAAAGCTGCGTTTTCGCCCCCCGTTTTCCCGTTGTCGTGTAAACGAAAGGCCGAATCGGAGAGAAAAACCTCAGTTTTGCTGAAAAACGTTGTCGTGTAAACAGCCCCTAAGCACGAAGCAATCTTGAGGATGTAAGAGTTGTTAACAGTGAAACGACCCCGGTTATGTAACTATGCGCTGTTTTGGTCACATGCCTCAATGTGTGAGTTTCGGTGAAACTTCTTAGGTTGCTTCTACACTAACACGGCTATGGTTATACAGGGCGTATCCAAAATAGATTTCTTTGTTTACCTTCTTAAGTGTGGTTGAAGATCTGTGATGCTGTGGGCATGTTTCACATTTAAAGGCCCTGGGAACCAGGGGATTTATTATAAAAAGTTAGTGGCCTATGGAAAAGAAAAATAAATAGTCTGTGTGTGTTTCTGCAGGACAATGATCCAAGATCTCCTAGGCACTTAAAAAAATAATAATAAAAAAGGACAGTTTTTTTGCAGTTTCCTAGACAAAAAACAAAATAAAGTATTTTAGTTACAGTTGAGACATTTCTTTCTTACATATAATCATTACTTACACTGTGTGACCCTGACCTAGTTTATGCTTCTTATGTTTTCCATTTGGAAGTCACTTTGGATAGAAGCGTCTTCTTCTATCACTATCTCAATACAAAGACCTAAACCCTATAGAAAAGTAGGGGGGGGCAGTATGAGGAGAAAGCAGATAAGAGGACACATGACTCTTGATGATCTAAAGAGAAACCAAAGATTCCTGTATGCTTCAACCTGTTGAAATGTTATATAAGACTAAGCGCTGCCCTACTGACAAAACATGAGAGTAGGTTTTACAGATGAGGGGGCAATAATTGTAGACTAAGGACTTTGTAAAATAAAATTAGTTAATAATGTGAGAAATCGTTGCCACTAAATAAATGTACGTAGAGGAGAGGATGAATTTATTTCTACACATCTTTAGCAGCGGTGCAATAACCATGGGGTGTGCTACATATGTAAGTCATTTGTTGTTCACACAGAAGCAGAAGGCTTCATCAACTGGGTATGCTTAGAGCTGTTCACACTTAGATCCTAACCCTCTCTGCACAAACAGCTCAAACATCTAGTAGACGTTGCTACTGCAGTGACAAGGACATGATTCCTTACTGGCATCCACCCAGGACGAATGCCAAGTATGTCCAACAGGGCGCACCGCCAAGCCAGAAAGGCCAGTGCTAGGAACTGAAACATGCATCTCTGCAGCAGTATGCAGTCCACCTTCTGCCAACCAAGTTTTGGGTTAATGAGTTTATAACATCACTGTCCCCTACATTGCTTCAATTTACTTCAGAAATGTTATAAAGCTGCGTCAGTTACAGCAACAGTATTTAATTACATCTACCCAAAGGCAAAAAAGGAGCACCACAAAGTTATGTCCAGAGCTTCCTGGAAGCCTGGCCTCCCTGTGTGTCCCACTGTGATGAAAACAATACGGACAACGGTTAGTGAAAGGTCTCTCATTCACACATTAGTGAATAGCATTATGAAGGCTTGTCATTTCGTCAGTGGTCCTGCTACTCCAGCTGTCCCACAAGTTCTTGCTGACACTTTGGCTCAGCAGCTGCGAAGTGGTATACTGTTTCTTAACAACTGGAAAATGCTAATCCCAAACCACTGTAAGAATCACTGTATTGTCCCAACAACTGTGATGATAACTGTATTAACCTGAAAAAAGTGAGACATACATTATATGTTACATTTGAGATATATGTTCATAAACAATCTGGAACAAGCGTTAGGGAAATATTGACGCCACTTTTAATAGAGATTGCCTTACAAATGTATTCTTATCCAATTAAGAAAAATCTTCTTTATATTCATAATGTTCATATTTGGCCTAATCTGATCTGAGCACCTTCTTCCACATTGGCTTGTGGCAAAACTGCAAAGGAACCTCTTTCAAAATTTGCTTTGTTCTTTCCTAAGTTCCTTACTCTTTCCCTGTTTAAATGGTAGACTAAGAGGTGCTCCATGGGATATTTTGTGGTATTGTTTGGTAGCCTATTTCTATTTAAAACTTTTCTATCAGCTTGAAGCTTATTTATCTTTAAATTGTCTGGTGTGATCATTGGTCTTCATTGCTGCTTCTTTACTAAAGAAACATCAATGAAGACCAATGTCTTTAGTAAAGAAACAGCATTGCGGGATCTCAGAGTCAAGGAAGCTGCATACAAAGACATGACACATTTTTCAGATTTTTCTTTCTAAAACCATATCAGAACTTTGTGTAATTTTTCGTACACTTTCTTCCAGACTTTTATATTTCTTTTTGCAAACTACGACAAAAATTGGAAATGGGCCAGTTAGGTCTGAGGGTTTGGTCTTAGGGTCGTAACACTATTATTGTTTCTTTCATTAAAAACAACTCAGCAAGTGTAACTTTTGCATTCATGAAGGTGACTCATAAGGTTTGTGAAGATATGAACAATTACATAATTTGGTCTTTAAAATAAATAGCACAAACTCCCATCTGCTAATGTCACTCACTGATAATAGATAAACCTCGTGTGAGAAAAACATATTTCACATTGTTCCTTCCGTCATTCAAATTTTCTTTTTACCCTCTGACACAGAACTTGTTCTCAGGAAAACCTAATAACATTTAAACACAGATGAACATAATAGGAACAATGAAAGGTTTTGGCAGCTTATCGTAATTCACCATCAGCAGCATAATAAACTGCTTTGACTAAAACTCCTACAGTAATTCACTTTACAGATGCAATGCGTGTTCATTGAATTCAAGGGCATAAAATAAAACAGGAGTCATAAGGGCGTCAGAGCTATGAACAGTGCAAAATATACTAAGTGTATTGTAAATGTGGAAAAACTGTTTTCCTTTGCATGTACACACAGGAACTGTAAATCTAGCAATAACAGAGTTTATGTGCAAGGCCGCAGAAAATGGATTTCCTTTCAAGTAAGCTGCATTCTTATAACCCACTACTTATCTGTTTAATTTCCTGGGGGATTCTGGATTAATCATAGCACTTTAATCCCTTTGCACTGCATAAGAATCCTCCATCAAACTCGCTGTAATGTGGGATTGTACTTTCCAATGGAGTTGCACATCTGAAGTAATCCCTGCACACTTTCTCAAGAAAATTTCTCCGTATAGGTCATGATGATTGGCCTGGAGCTCTCATTATGGGGTCTTTTAAATGCCTCAAATTGTTCAGATGCCTTTGATTAATCTCTACAAAGTCAAGTTAAATTGTTACAGAGTATACTCACACCATTTTAAATCTCCTACTGAATGAGATGCTCCGGTTGCTAATTGAAAGTATTATGAACTCACCTTATTAATCATATTTTTCTCTGACTTTGTTAACCCCCTTTATTATTTTTAAAAGAGTGAAGATCCGTTTAATAATCTCTGCTGGAGTTTCAGGGATCAATATGACTTAACAGAAGTGTGCTGCTCTCATAATTTAGTTGTGGAGTAATGACAGAAATGGTCAGAGTGAGTAAAAGACAAGAAGCAACTGCATGCTGCTCAGAAAAAGCCAGAGATTTTGTGATATCACTTGATATTCAACAGATGGTTTAAAAGAAATGACATTTGTCCTGATCATTTTTTTTTTATAACAGCAGTAGTTGCAGAGAAAAAAATGTAAATCCAAAAAGATGTAAGACACATTTTTACCGCATGATCAGTGACATTTTGTTGTTTGCGGCTATCATCTGCTCCCTCATAATGATAATCATATTCCAGCTGTGCTAAGGATTTATATTGCAGTATATAATGTTTTCATATCATATCACATAAAATCCCTACCTATTCAGTTAAATCAAACGTTCCTTTCATTGTGTTACTTCAAATGTACCATCAAAACTATTTCACATGAATTTATTAACCCATTGCACTCAGTTTGTTTAGACTCATTAAAACTTTAAATCAGGTGCATGAAATTATCTCAAGGCATCTCTCTTTGCTAATGGCTTGAGAGGCACTCTAGCTGCTGTGCCTTTTAAAGTGTTGATTTGAATTGTTATTTAAATGTGTGTCCCTTCCAAATAGTAATTAAGTCAGCATTAACCCTAAACCATGGTCTGTTTCCACATTTTAAATGTGCCTATTGTGTGCATCTTTAAAAAGTAATCGTTTCAATTGCATAAATAAACATGAAAGAAAATTAGCCAGTAGATTTATTGTAAACAAAGGGTGAATTAGAAAAAAATAACCTCATTAGTCTAAGTAGGGGAACATTTGAGAAAGAGGAAAAAAAAGACAGAGATCACAATTAAACAGAAAATTGTTCATGTTATGCTGTAGAAACAACAATGTGTTAAGACTGACCAGATTGTACTGTGGTATTATGACTTTGTACAAATAGATTTATTGCAAAGTTAACATATAGACTAGGCCTGGGTGATATGGCCTCAGTGGCCCCTATATATATATATATATATATATATATATATATATATATATATATATATATATATATATATATATATATATATATATATAATATAAACATATATATATATACACATACATATAAACATATATATATATACATATATATATATATATATATATATATATATATATATATACATACATATATATATATAAACATTCTCACTTTTGAGATACTTTGCAGCAGAACAACAACCTCAAAAAAGTGTAGAATGCCATTTAAAGAAAATGTACTGTGCAAACTGCATACATTTTTTTTTTTATCCAAAAAAGGCAATGCTAAAATTCTCGAAACATAAAGTTGAAGATATTTTTAAAAAATTAAAAGCTAAATGTTATTAAAAAACACAAACTTCAAAATTCCCTGCTTTCCTCGTTACTTATTTATAAATGTATTATTGCACAAAAATAAAGCTGCACATATTTGAATTAAAAATGCATCAAGTTCAACAGGATTTTTTCTGTTAAATAGAAAACAACACATTTTAAACTTGCAATATCTAGTGTAAAGACAAACACTTATTTATCCTCCTTAAAGACAGCTTGATGACATCATCAAAATGCACAATCGTGGTAGGCTGGTATAGTCAAAATCTGTACCTTAGGCTAAATTTAAAAAATGTCTCCCTTATAACTTTTATATCGCCCACCACTAATATAGATTGTTTATCAAAAGGCTCGGAATTATGCAGCAGGTGATTTACTAAGCAGGCACAAAGAGGACTGCACATGTTAAACGGACAGCAAGATCAAAAAAAGCAAGAGAGCATGAACACATTTCATACATATGACATCAAGCATTTACTCAAAGGCAATTCTAAACAGATGGGTTTTTAGTCTCGATTTAAAGCAGTTCAGAGTTTCAGCAGCTCTACACTCGTCAGGAAGTCTGTTCCAGATAAGGGGAGCATAGAAACTGAAAGCTGTTTCTCCATGTTTAGTTCTGAGTCTAGGGATGTTTAGTAGGCTAGAGTTGGAGGACCTGAGTGGTCTTGGTGGTTGGTACCGTGACAACAGGTCGTCAACATATTTTGGTGCTAAGCCATGTAATGATTTATAAACTAGTAGGATTATTTTGAAGTCTATTCTCTGAGCTACAGGGAGCCAGTGTATGGACTTTAGGACTTGGGGGGGGTGATGTGCTCTACTTTCCTGGTTCTAGTGAGGATGCGAGCGGCAGCATTCTGGATCAGCTGCAGCTGTCTGATTGACTTTTTAGGCAGACCTGTGAAGATGCTGTTGCAGTAATAAATCCGACTAAAGATAAACGCATGGATGAGTTTTTCTAGGTCGTGTTGCAAAATCAGTCCTTTAATCCTAGAGATGTTCTTCAGGTGATAGAAGGCTGATATTGTTATTGTCTTTATGTGACCCTTGAGGTTCAGGTCTGAGTCCATTACTACACATAGGTTTCGAGCCTGATCAGTAGTTTCTAGCTGTTTTAATTGAAGCTGTGTGCTGACTCTTGATCGTTCCTCCTTAGGTCCAAAAATAATCACTTCAGTTTTGTTTCTATTCAGCTGGAGAAAGTTATGGCACATCCATCCATTTATTTGGTCAATGCATTGATTTAGGGTTTGGATGGGTTCAGAGTCACCTGGTGACATTGTAATGTAGAGCTGAGTGTCATCCACGTAGTTATGGTAGCTAATGTTATTGGTTGCTATAATCTTGCCTAGTGGGAGCATGTAGATATTAAATAAGAGAGGCCCCAGGATGGAGCCCTGGGGCACCCCACATGTGATTTCTGTTCGTTCTGATGAAAAGTTTCCTATTGAAACATAGAAGTCCCTGTTCTTTAGGTAAAACTCGAACCAGCCAAGTACTTTACCAGAGAGTCCGACCCAGCTCTCCAGTCGCTCCAATAAAATATCATGATCAACAGTGTCAAATGCTGCACTGAGGTCCAACAGAACCAGCACTGTGGTTCTTCCACAGTCTGTATTTATGGGGATGTCATTGAATACTTTGATGAGGACAGTCTTGGTGCTGTGGTGAGCGCGGAAACCAGACTGAAAAACATCAAACCGGTTTGTCATTTTTATGAAGCTATTTAACTGCTGAAACACAGCTTTTTCAATAATCTTACTAATAAATGGAAGATTAGAGATTGGCCTGCAGTTCTGCATTAACGTGTTGTCCAGATTTTTCTTCTTTAGCAGTGGTTTAATAACTGCTGTTTTTAAAGCCTGAGGGAAGACACCTGATAGCAGTGATGAGTTCACTATTTGAACAAGATCAGACCCAATAACAGACAGCAGGAAGAAGAGCTTAATTGGATAATAAATTTTTCAAGGCTGTTCTGGTTTAATTCGTGGAATTCAGACATTTTCTCTACATTGTTGTTGATTGGGGATGGCACTGGTTGTGGGTTCGATATTGAGATTCAGATTGACCGTCTAATTGTTAGAATCTTTTCAGTGAAAAAGCTGGCAAATTCATTGCAGGCCCTGGTAGAGTTTAGTTCAGGGGCTACTGTCACTGAAGGATTAGTTAGTCTTTCCACTGTTGCAAATAGAGTCCGTGCATTATTAATGTTTCTGTTGATGATTTCAGAAAAGAACGACTCCCTAGCGTCTTTTATAGTTAGCTGATATCTATTCAGTCTCTCTTTGTAGATCTCACAGTGAACCTGGAGTCGAGTTTTCCGCCATTTTCTCTCGGCTCGTCGACACTCTCTCTTTTCACTACGTACCAGTGGATTACTTGTCCACGGAGACTTTTTTTTACCTGAGACTACTTTCACTTTAGTTGGAGCAATGGAATCCATGATGTCTGAGGTTTTCACAAGGAAATTATCTACCAACTTATTTACTGAGTTTGAGTTGGGAGATGAGGGGGATGTGGTGGAAGGATAAATACGTTTAAAGGTCTCTACTGAACTGTCCCCTAGAAAACGCTTTTTTATAGTGGTCTTACTGTGGCTGGATAATTTAGCAAAGATGGTACTTTCAAAGAAAATACAGAAATGGTCAGATAACGCAATATTAATTACCGAGATGTTGGAAATATTTTAACATTTGCTGATAATTAAGTCCAGCGTGTGTCCTTTGTTGTGTGTTGGTTGTTTGACATGCTAGATCAGGCCGAAGTTGTGGAGAGTATCATCTAATGTTTTTGCTTGTCTATCTTGGGGGTTGTTGGTATGGATGTTAAAGTCCCCCACAATGATTAGTTGGTCATAGTCGATACATATTACAGAAAGAAGGTCATTGAAATCATTAAAGAAGTTAGAGTTAAGTTTTGGTGGTTTATATAAACTTAGAAATAAAGCTTTGTTGGGCTCATTTATCTGGGTGGCTAGGTATTCAAAAGAATCAAACATGCCCAGAGTTACCTTTTTAAAGTTCATTGAGTTGTGAAAGATGGTGGCTACACCTCCACCTCGTCTGTGTTTTCTGTTCTCGCTTAAGAAATTGTAATTTGGAGGACTAGATTCTATTAACGAAGTTGTTTCGATATTTTCATCTAGCCAAGTTTCTGATAAAAAAAGGCAGTATAAATTATGCTCAGTGATGAAGTCATTGATAAGAAAAGACTTCCCGGATAGAGATCTAATGTACAATCCCTTAACGCTTTTGCCCTTGATGAATATTTAAAATGGACATTTCTGTGAGAAGGTGCAAATATTGGGAGGAGAAGATGAAAATAAGTAGGCGTTCCACGCACAGTGTGATTTATCAAACAAGAAACTGTTTGTGCCGGCTGCTTTTGTGCCTAAAGGGATGTCCTAACTTTCCGCCACCACGATTCAACATAAGTTTATTACTGAAAATCAACAAATATCATTCAAACACATTCTAATCTAATAGTAATTAACAATCTAATGGCCATAAACCTAACAGTTATGTAGATTTTGCCCCCCCCCTTTTTCCGAAGACGCATCATGAATCCACTACTCCTATTCCTCCTCTCTCTGGCTGTGGAGCAGTGCATGGGGCAGAATGGCACAGCAGCAGACGCAAAGTTCTTATTTGAATACTGCTCTTTGTGCCTCTTACGATTTGCACACAGTCTTAGTGGATCACCTGCAAATCAGGAACATGCCTCCTCTGTAATTTTCCTGCGGCGCACGTAATTTTGCGCTCTTAATTTGGAATATTAATCACATAAACCAGGCCCATAGTGAGTAAAAGAGGTTAAACCATAAGCAATCAAAATGTATGTCAAAATCTAAATTAAACATCACAAAACTTTAAACATTTGTAAAATTGACCTCACATTTTAAACAGTATCCTCTGTGTCCAGAGATGTTTGTGTTTTGATTGTTTTCTTGTTATTTTATTTATGTTCTATAGGTCTTGCCATATTCAGTACTAATATTGTTATAGGGTGTTGACATATTTGTTCCTTGCACATTTGAATTTATTTGTCTTGAATTATTGTCAGGCCTTTTCCTTTTTGTTTGTTGATCCTTTGAGTCTTCAGTTCAGACTGTTATTGTTTACCATGTTTCAAGACTTGTGAGTTTTCTTTTATACTATTATTAAACCTTCTACATACCTTTCCAAGTGGCTGTCATTTTTCCACTGCTTCAATCGCACACATTTTGATTCTCTGGTAGATATATTGCATTTATCTAAGCTTATTCCTAAATTAAACTGGAGTGAAAAAAGGCAAGTGTAAGAAAACTAAAATATTATTTTCTTTATTTGTTATAATTTTTTATCGCAACTGTGCAGAGCTCGTAATATTAAATGCATTGTCCCTGAGCATGTTTTTCCTTAACTTGATCGATTTGATGTTCAAGCCTGTAATAGGATTTGCTGTCAATCTTGTTGTCCGGTCAGTAAACAAATGGTGCAAAGTATTGATTTTAAATAAAGACCTGAAATTTGATTTCAGGTGTGAGAAATTGACTCATACCCAATGAGCACACAGAATCAATTATAATATTGATACCAAATGAATGACCTTTATTCATGTATAGACTGCTTTTTATCAATGGCGAAGCATTTGCACAAACAAACAAAAAAATTGAGTAAGTGTCATTTTAAATATAATTTTGTCCATAAGGTCAAAACAGTAGTGGAAGATTCTAAATTTGTGAGAAAATTAGAAAGTAGTGGAGGTCAAAATTGGTAAGAAAAAGACTTGTGTATTTCTTTGGAAAAGCAGGGGAGTCACATTCATCACAACGTGACGCTCAGGTAAAATGAACAACAAAGGAGTAGATTGCTGGAGATGGAATAAATAGTTAGCATAGAGAAATAGGTTTGGTTCAAACTAATATACAATTTAGAAATTATTCTATTAAAACTTATTAAATGTCTGTGTTCATTAGATCAGTAAGTAGACAACATGAAGAAGATAAAATAGATACAACAAAGTATAAACAAACAATTCTTACCATAACTTATTGTAAACGTTTTGTTCAAAAGAAGCATGACATTTTCATCCCTTAGGTTTGAATATACATATTTATATGTCCCTAGATCCTGTTGTCAGATGATACTTCAGTGGGGTTTTTTTGTCCAATCAGTCACACAGACACTGAAGTATTAATCCAGCATGTTATACATGTATAGTAAAGTGTCTTTTTAGAAATAATTGAATGTACTACAAGTACACTACTTTTTCAACAAGAGTTTTGTTTATTTTTTGATTTTTTTATAACAATAGCAACCCCCTCCTAGTGGGTAGTAGGTCTTACTGTAGTTAGAAGATGACTGTACATTATGGTACATTATGCATATTTCTTTGGAATCTATAAGAGCTCACGTGGCATTTCCCACGGGCATTGCCTCAGCTGGTACATAACCATCCATCTCTCCAGAGCTATGTAATGGTTGCATGTGGCTATATATGTATACTGTATGTAACCCTTAACCATGAAGGGTATACATGAACATGAGAATGGTGAGGAAACAGCCCATAACTACATGGGGAGGACTGATCAATGACCTGAAGAGAGCTAGGACCACAATGACAAAGGTTACTATTAGTAACACACTATGTCATGGATTAAAATCCTGCAGCGCTCGCAGAGACCAGAGGAGGATTGTGAGAATGTCATAGGGTCAGATAAGACCATGACACTCGTCGTGTTTGGAGAGGGAAGAATGCTGAGTTGTATCCCAAGAACACCATAGCCACTGTGAAGCATGGGGGTGGAAGCATTATGCTTTGGGGCTGGTTTTCTTCTAAGGGACGACTGATCCATAATATGGAAAGGATGAATGGGGCCATGTAAAGTGATATTTTAGGCAAAAACCTCCTTCCATCACTGAGAGCATTGAAGATAAAACATGGCTGGTTCTTCCAGCATGGCAATGATCCCAAACACATCGCCTGGGCAACGAAGGAGTAGTTACCTACAGAAATCTAGGTGTAGTAATGGACTCAGACCTGAACCTCCAGGGTCACATAAAGGCAATAACAAGGTCAGCCTTCTATCACCTGAAGAACATTTCTAGAATTAAAGGACTAATGTCGCAACAGGACCTCGAAAAACTCATCCATGCGTTTATCTTTAGTCGGATTGATTACTGCAACAGCATCTTCACAGGTCTGCCTAAAAAGTCAATTAGACAGCTGCAGCTGATCCAGAACGCTGCTGCTCGTGTCTTCACTAGAACAAGGAAAGTAGACCACATCACCCCAGTTCTAAAGTCATTACACTGGTTCCATGTAGCTCAGAGAATAGACTTCAAAATACCTCTACTAGTTTATAAATCATTGAATGGCTTAGA
The DNA here is from genome assembly GCA_963556495.2 of Valencia hispanica. Classification (NCBI taxonomy): domain Eukaryota; kingdom Metazoa; phylum Chordata; class Actinopteri; order Cyprinodontiformes; family Valenciidae; genus Valencia; species Valencia hispanica. Next base: position 21,990,078 of record OY747711.1, read on the forward strand.
ACCAGAATATATAGAACCAGACCTGCTGTTACATTACCAACCCCCCAGAACACTCAGGTCCTCTAATTCCAGTCTACTCAACATCCCTAGAATCAGAACCAAACATGGAGAAGCAGCTTTCAGTTTCTCTGCTCCTCTAATCTGGAACAAACTTCCAGAAAACTGCAAAGCTGCTGAAACACTGAGTTCTTTTAAATCACAACTAAAAATGTATCTGTTTAGACCTGCCTTTTAGTAATACTTTGTTGTATCATGTTTTGTGTATTCTTCTAGCTCTATTGCTGTTTTTACTTTAAATGCTTTGTCTGTGTTTTACTGCTATTTTTATTTTACCACTTAATCATGTAAAGCCCCTTGAATTAACTTGTTGTTGAAAGTGTGCTATAGAAATAAAATTGCCTTGCCTTGCCTTGCCTTGCCTACGTAAAAAGTATTTCAAGCTTCTAAAGTGGCCAAGCCAGTCTCCAAACCTCAGTCCAATAGAGAATCTGTGGAGGAGTTGAAAGTCAAAGCATCCCCACTCTAGAGAAGATCATATGGAGGAATGGGCCAAAAATACCAGCTACAGTGTATGCAAAACTGACGAAGACCTACAGTAAACATTTGACCTCTGTCATTGCTAACCAAGGTTACATTGCAAAGTATTGAGGTGAACTTTTGTTATTGACCGAATATTTATTTTCTGCACCATTATGCAAAATATTTATTTATTTAATCTTTTAACCAATATATCAATTTTCCTATTCTTTGTCACCTAGTTTCTAGTTGTTGTTTCTAACTAGACATTTAGTTTTGTTATCAGATATGTGGATATGTTGTTTGCCTGCCTGACATGATACCCTCTTACTGATAAAGCAGAGAGGCTATCAAAAAACAGCAAGTAATTAATCACCAACACTGCAACAACTGAATTATACAGTTTGAGAGCTTATCTTTATCACTTTAACTAAGGACAATGAGCAGACAGTTACAATTTATGTAAAACATTAATTAGCACATTTTACCATTGAACAGATACATTTCGTACAATATCTAAACTTGTTTTAGAATGGGTTATATGTCAGGTTTTGAGAGCATGGAGAGTGAGCTTACTGCAACATAGACAATGGAATAAACAATTTATACCTAAAAAGAATCATATGTTTATTAAATATTCATAATATGATTGAATGACAGATTGTTTGTATTTCTAGGTTCAGTGACATAGCAAGGCAACTATGTTATTGGAAAATCTGAATTTGTCCCTTAATGCAGAAGTTTTACATAGTTTCCAAACAGTTGAACCTCAGTGTTAATATAATCTGACTTTAAAGTGTCAAACAGCGTAGAGTGACAACATATACTGAGTATAAATGAAGTATTGTTTTTTTGAGGTGGTTGAGGTTTCAAAGAAACTGGAAACCTTTGTTTTCCAAACAAAATAAATCTAGAAACAATTCTACATACATTAATCACACAACTACATGATGGTAATTAAGTAAATGCCCATAAGAGCCACCTGGTCTTATCAGGCACACACTAATGCCACATGTTTTAATATGAATTCCATTCATAGTTAAATGCATCCTCCTTTCCAGCTTTCGTCAACCTTGTATGAACAGCCAAAGGGGGATTTAATCGCCCAAACAATGGGATTCATCTGGGAAAAATAACACAGTTTGTCTGGGGTTCTTTTTTTCCCCATGTCCTCCAGCTGACATAACACCAACAATTTTCAGTAAGTGGGCATTTACAATTTACAATTCAACATGTCTACGGAGCTGTCATGAAAAAGGGGCATACTCTTTTCAAACTATACCTGTTTTCTACTGATTCTACAAATCTATGATTTCCCAATCCACACCACTAGCGTGGGTTGGGAAAAATTTCACCTTGTGGAGGTAATTGTATAGTAGCCCCACTGAAGGACCTTGACAGAGGAACATGAGACTTTGCCAGACACTACAGCACTGACATTTGCTCGCTGTGGGAGAAATGAATCCTTTTTCCCCCTAACACTCAAATATAAATTTGTCCTACAGAAAATTGCTGTCTTCCCTGACATTCAGACCATGCAGAGATTCTGGAAGACTAACAGCACTGGCTAAATAAATAAATTCATGAACAAATATGGAAGACAAAACTGAGGAGAATTTATTTGAAAACAAAGGCAATGTAATTTACGGCAACAGGTTGAGCCAGGGTGTTTAATTGAACTGGCCAACTAACAATACTAAAATGGAACAACACTTTGATCCCAAACATTTATGTACCACCGGTTCAAATGTTGTCTTTACCTTGTCTCCTTTTTCCCTGTTTTGTTTAAACAACCCAAGCATGCCTGGAAGACCAGCATCTCCCTGTGAGCACAAATTAGTAAGATATTTTAAAAGATGCATTTGTATTCGTAACATCCATCCATTCATTGTCTACAACCACCATGCAGATGTTACTAGACATCCATTTGACATGTTACTGTTAAAGATTTTTTCTTTAGGGGGGGACTGTAAAGCAAGCAATCCATCCATTTCACTTTCAGGTGGTTCTTTTAGAATAAATTGCAACATTCTCCAGATTTGGAAGTGCATATTTAGTTTGAGGATGAGACACAAAAGTCTATTTTTGTTTGATAAAATACCTTTTTTGATTTGCTTTGAAACCAAATGGCAAGGGCAATTGTGAATAAGTTATGTGTCATACTTTCAAGATTTGTAGATTTTCTAGCTCTGAAATGTGATGGTATTTGGCTTTTACAGTCATGAAATTGTGAAATGTCAAACTAAACGTAAGCAGTATGAGGAACATGATTTTAATTAATTAAAATTAATAAATTACTGATTAAAATGTGCAGTAGGAAAGTTTTTTTCCCACATTTAAAAAAAAAGTCATTGGACATGTATATCCACCATCCTTGGAAAAATTGCACCAGAGCTTGTTAACAGATTTTACAGCTGCTTTTGGTTGGCTTCCAAAGAAAACAGTTTTAGGAATGAGTACATCTGAAATCAAATTAGAGCTGGCACTCTTACAATGGCCATTACCCTGGAGTCAATTAAAGCAGTTGTTGGGGAAAATTGATTGTACCTTCTCAGCTGGACAGTGGCATCTGTCAATTGACTGTGAGGTCGGCTGAGATGGCATCAGGAGATTCTGGGCTGTAACCAGAGGAGGGGAGGTCCCAATAAATGTCTTGTTGATTCCACACTGGATCGGTACAGAAATTTCAGCAATTAGACACTTTTTTTTACTTTGTTTCACAGCAGAAAAAAAAACTCTCAACTTCACAACTTCTTTCTTTCTTTTTCTTTCTTTCTTTCTTTCTTTCTTTCTTTCTTTCTTTCTTTCTTTCTTTCTTTCTTTCTTTCTTTCTTTCTTTCTTTCTTTCTTTCTTTCTTTCTTTCTTTCTTTAAATCTGCCCAATATGATAAGTGTGTATTGTGACTGTCACAACTCCAAAAGAGTAACTTTACACTGTAAAGACTGTATCCTCATGAACACATGGTTTTGAGGTTAAAAGGTAATTTATTCATTTGAAATAACTATAACATTAGCACTCATTGATTTGATTGTGATGGAAGATGCCTCATATTAGGTTTCTGGGAGGGTATATTTTTAAATAAATGTATTTTATTTTTATACTTTTATTGTCTGATTCCACTGTGTAGTAAAATCTGTTTAGTCACAGATTTAACGTAAACTAATTAACAACAAAACATCTTTTCTGCCTGACAGTCTACAAGCAAGGATTTAAGTTTTGAAATGCTAACAATTTCTATATTTGTTACACCTTTTTCCAGTTAGACTATGAAAAAATACAGTTTAAAAACCACCCATTTTGGAAAATGTACCGACTTAATTTCTTAAAGTGCCCCTGGCATGAAATTAGCATTTTTTTAGTTTTTTGGTCATATCATAGTTTCCCCAGCCTGCTTATGTCCCCTAAGGGGTTAAAATGACTGATTAGCGTTTCCTTTGTCCCCGGGTATGTCTGCCTACATAGTGAAATTAGCACTCAGAAACGGGCTGTTTTGCAGTTCGACATATGACCACACGTTTCGGCATATGTCGTCACTGAGTTCCAGCCAATTCCCCCGTATTACAACCTAAACAACGAGAGCTATAGTAATAGGCAAACAACTAACCGACAGCATGGAGTCCAGACCACATCGACACTGTCCTCCCCACTTCCGAGCCACTGAAAAGCTTGTGGATGGACTTTATTTATGCAGGGAATGTACCCGACCGACTCCCGAAGTGCGTGGTGTTTTGTTGCAAACATTTCTCTGACGAATGTTTTATTAACTTGGAACAATACAGCAGTGGATTCGCAGATCGTCTTAAACTTTTACCAGGATCAATATCAACTCTCCGTGAACCAGCAAATATCCCTATACAAGTAAGTATATGTCCGCAATAATGTCCTTCAGCTGTTATATACCAGTGTTTTCCACACATATATAGACGAATCTGTGGCGGTGCGCCACAGATTCAACACCGACCCAAAAAAAAAAATCAACACCGACCACTCACATATTGCGTTTCGTTTTTATGCTATTTAAAACACGCAGCGTATTCGTTCAGCATTTCGTTTCCCTGCTCTCTCTTTGTCTCTCTGTCACTCACGTCTCTCACGCACAAACATACACACACACAGCCCCTCCCTTCTGTGCACAGCACGTCTGTTTGGATCACCTGTGGAAGACGTCCTCTACCTTTCTGGTTTCCCCTCATGTGCCTCGCCGTCCGGATCAGATTGAAACGTCATTACAGTCGCCATAACAGTAGCCGATAACTGAGCCATTACTGTCGTGGTGAAGCTAGAAACGTAATGAGGACGGATGGATGTGTGGATGGATGATCAAATATTTTATTAGGCCTTTAATTTGTAAACAGAGTATTGTTCAACACACAATATAATTTGGCCTAAACCTAATTACATTTCATATATAACATTGGAATTTGGGCAGTTTTTGGTGCGCAAATGCATGTCTGGCAATGTTTCATCAGATGCGGACGTTAGAGACTCGTTTGACAATGGAGGCGCAAGGCTTGGGCCCCGCCCACCAAAACTCGGTTGTTCTGTGCTAATGCTAACAGAAGGGCCTCCTAGTAGGGGCTGCAATTCTACAACAAGGCTGAATTACGGCAAACGATCCTTTGATACAGTATTAAGGTGCTTAGAGTGTGACTAAAAAGGGCCCAAATGTCGCGGGGAATTTCATGCCAGGTCCACTTTAACTACTCAAGCTCTATACCAACAGCATAAATCCACCCTTTTGTTGTTAGTAGAACTTGTGAAAAATGAAAGCAATTTACCTTAGGCTCAAGCAGCTCACAGCAATTTTCCATTTCAGCCATGTAAGGGTCACAGTAGATCAGAATATGTCTCATCTCAATCTGTCAAGAAGTGTTCAAATTAATAAAACATTTGAGCAACATATCTTAGCTTTATTATCACATTCAGAGGTTTTATTACATATTTATTACAATATGTTTTTTTTGGTTACAACATTACAATTTGTCACTAGTTAGCTCTCCTATCTTTACAGTATTAAGTGGAGCCTTCCTTTACTGCAAACAGCTTGAAAACTCTAAATCTAAATAACAACACTTGCTTAAATGTTTTACCTTCTGCAAGGTGCTTACGGATTAATATAATTTATGAATTACACGGGGTAAAAAGTCAGCTGTTAATCCTACTTAAGCCAAAGTCTATTCAAAGGCATGAGTGATCAAATGGCAAAGCTGACCTTAGTTTTTTTTAACCCCTTGGTCTAGCTCCTAGATGAGGCTTACCACTATGAATCAATACAAGATTTACACCACTCAAGGAAGCATGTCCCTGAAGGATGATTTGTAGCATTTCAATGCATTTAATTGGCTGCCGATGGTTTATCAAACCAGGGAAAAGTACCAAAACTTGCATAACAAAACACTGTTAAATCTTTACGGCACCCCTCATAAGTATTAGCACCCCTAGTAAGGGATGTGTAAATACCCTTAAGGTATATTTTATTCAATGTATTATTTCAGTGTCATACTCTGGGAAATGTTATGCTGTTCTTTACCAATGGTCTTTGAACATGGTTGTTTTTTTTGGGGGGGGGGGTTGTTTGATTCTGTCTGGTTAACATCTATACACAGGTATCCACCAGAGGGAGTGCAGACTGGAGCTGCAGCTCCTGCTTGTCATCAAGGCTCATTACCTGCTGGATAAGAGAAGCTTGCTGCCAGTCACTTGACACCTGAGTGTTAACCCTTGTGGTAAGTCCAAGCCCTTTGTGTTCCTTGAGTCTTCATGTTCCTTGCATCACACTTTTAGATTTCCCTGTCTCTATTCTAAGGTTTCCCTCAGTGCAACTTCCTGGACCTGTTACTTCGTGTTCAGTGCTGATCTCCTCGTGTCTACTAACCCCCGTAAAATATCTCCTGGATCATCATCTTTGGACTGGTGGCCTTTAATCTTCACTTATCGTTCTCCACCTCCTTGAGCAACCTGTCCACCCTCCAACGCCCTCATTCCACCAATCTATCATCACTTCCTGTATCACCGAACCGAGCAACAGCCTGCAATCCACCCACCCTTCCTGGTGGAAAACCTCACCATCTACAGAAGGACATTTTCACAGCTTCTACAATCATTCTCATTCCTTGTATATCTTCTGCTTCACTTCAGTCTTCCCAATTTCCCCTGGACCAGAACCTGCACAATATACACTATTTCAATAAACCTTTTAATTATTCGTTGTTCTCCTGAGTGGGTTTTCTACATGTGGATCAGATCGCTTGCCAAAAACATGACACCTGTAGACATTTCCTGGCATGAAGATCAACACACATCTGCCTTACTTGAAGCACATGTTTGGTCTCTCCCATTTTAAAAGATGAACAGAAAGGGTATTCTGTGTTAGACTTCAATAATTAAAGAATTTAAATATGTAATATTTCCTGTGCAAGAGTCTATCATGAAATAATGCAAACTGTCATTGTTGTTGTTGGCTTGTTAAATAAAGCGGAGTATGATTAACCTGCACAGCAACTCAAATGCAGCCCAATTAAGTTTTCTGCAGCAGCGTTTACCCCTTCAAATTGCTTTGTTGGGGAAGAAATACTTAAACAATTACATATAGTATTAAAATAGATTATAAATGTCATTGAACTTTTACATTTCATTTTTAAATTAAAACATTTAAATATAAACAAATTATTTTCAAATGTGTGTTATCCAGGGTTTTAATTATCACATAGGTAAATATTAACAATGCATGTATTTCTTTGTGGCACTTCTATAAAATGTATTTTAGATTGTTTTCTTACAATTTTACCAGCTGTGCCAATAAATATGGTGCTTTATGTGGATTTAGTCCAGAACAAAAATATTTGTTATATAAATGTGTCATGGGAACTTACATCCACAGGCCTTCCATCTTCCACTCGTGTACTGATGAGTGTGCGCCCGTTGAGATTGATGCCGTCCCTCTCATCAGTCATTTTCTTTTCAGCCAGCTTGCAATCCACATAAATGGAAACTATTTCACTCTGAACAGAAATGCCGAGCTTGTGCCATTGGCGATCAAAGAGGACATGCAAGTCCCGACTCCTAAACGTGTAGCGGAGAGAGTTTTTCAGCAGGCCCTGGGAAGAAAACTCCACTGCTTTCTTATCGCCATCAACCACTACAGACACCTGAGGGAAAGAGAATTTTGTAACAGGTTGCTGATTACAAAATGATCATTCTGATTAATATAATACATTATACTTATCTACAGTGCTGATAAGAAGTTTACATACATTCATCATTGGAATGAATGTCAAATGACTTGTGGACCTTTAATAATGCATTTTAACTATTTCCTCAAGTGGGTAAAGATAACATAATCAGCTTTGATAAATTTGAATTCATTGGGAAATATTTCTATTCCACAAAGACTTTAATCCACACAGGGTGCATACAGTCTCAACTATATACAGTACACACACTTAAACTCTTTTGGAGCCATCAAAAAGTTCCTGGCATAATTCTGTCAGGATATTTGACCAGTCAGAATTGGTTCTTTAATTGGGTCCTGCTTTAAAGCATAGTTGATACATTTTCAACAGGGTCGTTATCAGAGATTATTACAAAAGCGTAATGTTGGCTTGTTTTGTTAAAGATCATTGTCCTGTTGAAATATTTAATTGTGTGAAACCTTAAATGATTTTACCTAAACTGTCAGTTGTGATTAAAAGAAATGGATCTAATTTTTTAGGAACAACCCAGGAACCACTAGGGCTCAAACCTACAATAAAATATAGAGATACCAGTTTTGCTGTCCACCGTGAAACCAGTTTAACAGCAACAAAGACTGAGAGAGGACCCAAATAGCCTCTGGAGAAAAGTTATATGTCCTGAAAACAGACAGAGTTTTGGCCACAAGGAAAAAAATATGTTTGGAGAAATCAAGATGAGGCTTTTAAATCTGAAAACACTATAGGTCTACCCACCTGTGTGTTGCACAAAGTAGATGGAAAAATAGAAAAGGAGAAAAATCTAAAGTGTTTTTTAACTTCACCACAACTCAGCTACAAGATATTTTAAACTTAAGCACAACAGGGTGGACAATGAGCTCAACACACAAAAGACTAGTTTTGGAATGACAGCACAGTGGCATTAAACTTATTTACCACCATGAAAATGTATGGACTAAGTTTAAAAGCCAGGTCCATAGCAGGAAACCAACTAATTTAAATTGACTCGAGCATTAGTGAAAAGAAGTGTGGTGACATATCCAGCCTTATCCCAGAATCTTGTTGATGACTACAGAAAGCATGTGTTGCAGATGCTACTTGCTAAGAGATATTAATCAAATTATTTCTAGGGGTGTATGTCTATTTCTGAGCTTGTAGGTATATTTTTAAAAGTTTTTGGTTAAGATAAAATCCACAGTAAATTCAACCTTTTGCCCTTAATTGTTGATTTTAAAACTCATTAAAGTTGTTTCCTGATCATCATTCAACTTTGGAAAATATGATTGTAATTCATATTTTTAATTTCAAAATTAAGAAGGCATTCAACCTGATAATGCAAGCCTCTGACCACCATTGTATGACATCACAACACGCCTACCTGACTGCTTCCTGACTGGTCAAATATTTGCCAAAGGTACCAGCGGTCTTTTTTTGTAGTTCGTCTCACACGGAAGATAGTGACCAGGGAGTACTCACTTGAAAGTCCCTCTGGAAATATCAATCTGAAATAAATACATGAATACATCATTGACCATTATACATTTATTTTTAAGTCGTCCAAAGAGTTTCAGTTGACTGTGTCAGTTTTCAGAATTGAAAACAAGTTAAAAGCTTTCAAGAACTGCATAATGAATAAGCCAATCAACTTTTGTGATCAATAAAATATTTTAGTATCCTCTTGATGCAGAGACATACCCATAAATAAACATGACAAACTTAATTCCATTTACTGTGGATTTTTTTCTCTCCAAGCTCTGATGTCATTCAGATAATGAAAGCATGTAGGCACTGATCCGAAGCCTAATCTTTTAGTGCAGCAGAACACCATGTGCTACAGTTACACATGAATAATAAGATGCAGCTGGGTTATAGGTTCTTCTCTATGAAAACTACTGTTTACTGAAGTGGGGTCCAGCTGAGGGAGAAAAAAAAAGAGGCATGTAAAGGAAAAATGTTATCAAACAGCATTTCACCAGGTTATTGCTCAACTTAAAGTTGCACATTACATTTTGTCAAAGAAAAGGAAAAAGTATGTAGACCATTTTGTTAAATACTATTATCGTATGGCCCCAACTCTAGTCAAATTAACAACTAAAAGTGAAAGAGCATAAACATAAACATAAGAAATCAAGATCAACAAACAGAAAATAATAATAATGCAAGAATAAGGTCATTTAGATTGCAGCACATAGTTGTGGGGAAGGAAGAGAGAGACAGCTTCCTCAGACAGGTTGGAAATTAGTTTTCACTTCAATATATCATCTCCTATTCCCTCACAGCCTCATACCTGCTTCTGTTGTATTTCCAGAGATTTTGTTTGTAAATGTAAATGGTACATGACTAAAATAAGAAATGCACTGAGATAAAGCACCTAAAAGAATCAAATTCTTCTGTAAGAGCCTGAGGTTTGTGAAGGTCATTTGTGGCCCTGTGAATGTGACTATTTCAGCTGCTGTTGGATATCAAAAGTGGCATCACAGTTTATACAAATATTTTATTTTATTTAAAAATTCAGCAAGGAACATAAGGCTATGGTACCTGTTAATGCTAAAATCTACCATGCAGAATTTCTGAACTTTGAGAGGGCATTTATTACACACAGCTTCTGAAACATGGTAAACGTACACTCAGCAGACTAAAGTACTGTTTGTTTAAGGGCCAAAGAGTTTACACTTGATTAAAAAGTGCCCATAACATCAACTCCTATTTCAAAACTTGGTACCTCTATGTTGTGTATACAAATTATCTCTGAGGGGCTCAAAGGGTTGACGTTTGTGACCTTGTATTGACTGCTCTCATTGTCTATAGTGGCAAAAACTCCAAACCTTAAAGTTTGAATGCTGTGTGTTTGATTCTTTTCTGAAACCCTACCCTGCATGCTTAAATAGATGTTAATGAGTGAATAAGAGGGGCTCTTCATTCATTCTCCCAACCACCATGTTTGTATTGCCAAAAGCGCTTTTACACTAAGTGTGTGATTCTGCCAACTCTGTCTCTTACAAGTCTCATTTAAATATGACTAATTTGCAGCAGCTAATACGATGTGGAATCAAGTTAATTGACTTTTGGATTACACACAGCAATAAACTTTTATTTTCTCTCAAGTCATGTGATAGTTGTATGCTTTATAATACAACAGTACAATTTGATGAAGACAAATACATCCCCTGAATTGGTCACAGCATGAAGAAAATTCTGCAATCAGTGCCACTGCTCTCAGACATGTGCAGTGCCTTGCAAAAGTATCAGTATCCTTATCCCTCGAACCCTTTCACATTTTGTCAGATCACAATCACAAAAGTCAGTGGTTTTTATTGGGAATTTTTGTGATAGACCAACACAAATTAGAAGTAATTGGAGGAAAGTAAAACAATACACATTTTTTCACGCTTTTTTAAAATAACATGAAAAAAGTCTGATATACAATTGTCTTTATCCCCTTTAATCTAATACCCCTAAAAAAACAGTACAACTATTTACTGTCAGAAATTAGCTATTAAATAGGGTCAACCTTTGTGCAATTTAATTACTCCACCTTTAAAAAGAGCTGGCAGCAACATGCTGTAGCGACTCTTTTTTTACACTTAATTATTTAGGTGTAACAACCTAAATGGTAATAAAAGATACAGAAGAGAGAGGCTCTAACTAGGGTGCTCTTACTGCGCAGCGGTGCAGGCAGGAAGGCAGAAAGGCAGTCCGGGTGCTGCAGCTCCGCCAGGTCCAGCTAGACTCACTCACAGCAGATATTTACCCCACTGAGGTCAGAATGCTAACGAATTGCACATGCCAGAAGCCGAAGTTGCAGTCAGCTTATAGGGACTACAGTCTCAAAAACAGAGAAATGTAAATGGCTGGGTCTGCATCTTTTAAAGTCTATTAAAACAATAAATGACTTCATAAAGCCACTTCTTTTGGTATATATTTGGTATATTTTGTTCTGTAATAAGTTTAAATGAAAACACCTCAAGATTAGGGCTTTTCTCAGCAATTATTAGGTGCGATTTAAAAAGAGATTAATTAGATTAATTAATTACAGATCTTAATTAATTAATCTCAAAGTTTTTTTTTATCTCATGCCAGCACTAGTTCTAACATGACAATATGTGAAAATGTTCAAGGAGTATGAATATTTTCTGCCACTGACATTAAAAACAATGACTGACAACTTAAGCAAATGAGTCTTAATAGAAGACCCTTTTTTAAAGAAACTGTTTCTTTGTGGTGCTGGCTATCAACACCACATCTTCTTGGTACATGCCTTTGATCATACATCCTGCCTGGTTGATATGGACCATAATGTAATCAGAAGCAAAGGTTTGAACATATGGCAGAGCAGTTTCATAAAAATGACCAGCTTAAAAGATGGCATCTGAGGAAAATTGTTGCAGTTCAAACTACTACAAATACTAATCTAGTTGGCTCACGTCCCTTTTTCTCCTGAACATGTTAAACACATTGTGCATTAAACCATGCATTCTCTTCAGGATATTGAAATTTGATAGAAAATTAGTCGATTTTGTTTTACCCTTGTGATAGCAAACTGACTAAACATCCACTATATACTAAAAATCAAAAACTGAAAACAAACACTGTGATTCTATATCATGTTTTTTTGTCTCAGCGTGGCATGTACCAAATTACAGAAATATGCGGCTGCTTGCAGAAGAAATGACAGTTCATTTCCTATTTCAGAAAGAAAAATTACTTTCTGTTAGAGAGGAAATGCTGCCAGTTTCACTTAAAGGTTCTGATTGTTTCACAAAAGCGTAAACAAGAATGACAATTTCAAAAGCCCACCCCCAAAGCATATGAAAGCCAAAATTTGAATAAAGATACAATAATGAGCATGCATTCTGTCTTTAGAACTCATTATGTTACACAAGGAAACAGCCAAAAAGCTCCACTCAAGTGTGGCTGTCTGCTATCTCACACAGAGCAAAAAATACACTCATTTGCAAAACCTTTAAGCAAAGAGAACCATGCTATTATAAACACTCATTATCCTTACTGCACAAGAAAATCTGCAGTGTAGATGGCAAAGACATATTCAAATGCAACTTAATAAATAAATCATATGTGATTATAAACACAAGTTAAGATATAAACAGAGGTAGACAAAACACAGATGTTTCTGAAGAGAGTGAGCAACTGTTACTAAACTTTACCGCTGTATGGATGAGTGCACGGTGCATTATGGCAGGCAATTTGTCACTTCACATAACTGCTTGAAGAGTGTGTCAGCCGTGATCTATGTGCCATAATGTGCACTGTGTCGAGGAGCTGGCTGATCGTCAGCTGGATCTGGAGAATAAAGCACGGGCTGCACATACCCTGAGTACAGTGAGCAACCTTTTTTGCAGCGGGGCAGTGGCTGAGGGGGCATTGTTCTGTACATTCAACTACCCTCACCTTCCCTTCTGAGCTGATGTGCAGTATCACATGTTAGAGTACTTAAATAATTGGATATGAGCGGGATCACAGCCTTGCCACTATAGCCAACAACACTGTCACCAGCATGGCAAACCAACATCTCCTTGCATTATGGGTCCAGACTGAGTGAGATGACTTGAATATAAATATATTTTCAGCTGTCTGAAAGAACAGGAAAGCAGATCGCAAATCATCTGGCTCAAAGATACATTAACCCAGCCAGCAGGAGGGTGGCAGTAAATGTTTACAAGTGTATGTAAAAATACTAAAAATACCCAGCCCTCCTTGAAGAATGACAGTATTCTCTTTCAGTGTTATAGCCTAAGGACGGGAAACAATAATCGTCTTCAGAACTTCCAGAACATCAGAGTATGCCAAGTCATAAATGATGTAGGCCTTCATAATATATTAAATAAGATCGCCACTTCAACAAATTCTCATCAGTATGGGGAAATCTCACTACCCAACCAGTTAGCTGGAGAATAACGATCTCTCAGACAAATGACACCTTAGTGTGTCATTTATGGAGTTATTTTAATATTCCTGCCATATATACATAATCTGGATTTTTATGTCCCTTTACATTACACATTCAGCCTCAAGGAGATTTCTTGAATAAATGCAATATATATTAATCCAAATTATTCTCTGTCAGTGAGTTCACCTCACTGCTTGCCCCTATTAAATGAGGTAAATGTTGCTCTGAACATGATATATGTGGGTTGCTTCAGTTCAACTCTTTCATGAATTTTATAACAATGCAATTTCTCCCTAAAAATCACCAGAGCTGAATACAAGAAAACTATCCATTGTCTACTGCTTATCCAAAAGCAGGTCGCGAAGGTAACTTGTCCAGGAGGAAAACCCAGACGTCCTTCTTACCACTGACAGTCCCCAGCACATCCCCAGGGGGATCCTGAGGCCTTTCCAGGCCAGAAGGGAAATGTAGCCCCTCCAGCAAATTCTGAGCTTCCCTTGGTGTGACCTCCCAGTGGGACATGCCTAGAAAACTTCCAAAAGAATGTGCCCACAAGGGATCTAAATTAGATGTCTGAACCAACTGGCTACTTTCGATGCAGAGGAACAGCAGCTCTACTTTAAGGCTGCATGCTGATGGTCATGGCTTGAAAATTTCATAAGAACTACTTAATCTGCAAAAAGACAAGGTGAGACCCCGCAGTTCCCAAACCAAACACTCTCTTCTCTATGACTACACCTTTAGTTGTTGAGATCGATGACAAGTGGGAGCACTGGTCACCAGGGACTGGTACAGTTCACTGGTAATAAGCCAGTCTTTGTGCGGACACAGCTGTCTATGGTCCAACAAAGACTGAAAAGCCCTTAAAACAAGCCAAGTACCACATACTCCCGCAGCTACCCAAACAATGCACATCAAAGGATAACTGTTACAACCTCCAGATCCTTAAAACACATGTCGATTGGAAAGCCACACTCCCATGAACCTCTCAGCAATTATGCATGGTAAAGGTTTGGCTCACTGTACTACAGTCATGGAAAAAAGCCACCCTGCTCTTCCTGAATCAAGGTCCAAGCGGTTCTTTTCCACCTCACTAATGTGGACTTTCCCAGAGTGGCTCCAAAATGTGATTCCTTGATAGCTGGAAGATTCTCACTGGTGCTCTTTTTGAATTGATTTTACAGGAAGAAAAACAATAATCTGTAATAGAGCATCAAATTTTAAGCAATCAACTTACTTTGTTAGCTTTATAAGAGGGCTACTTCCCAGTCGAAATGATGGCAGGTCTTCAGTAACTGTTCCCCTTCGGAGAAGAAATTTTTCTGTAAGATCAAATCCTGTGAACAGAGCCATAATGTGTTATAATCTAAATTTATGGTAGATTTCTAACTAAATTAGGCCTTTTATGTCAGCATTTACCTGTGATCTGTAAAGGACGATCTAAAACATCAGAAAATCTGTAATCCTCCACACTTAAAGAGGGACACACACCATCTATGGAAAAGCAGCCAACAACTTGTTTTGAGACTATCTTTTAAATTGTCATTTACTTTTTTCATAACACAAAACTTTAGAAAATTAATGTCCGAAAATTGGCCTTAATCACCTTGTTTAATGCTTAAAATTATAATAATAGTTACAAAGATGAATGTTTTTTTAAAGGTATCAAATGTTATGGCTAAAACTTTCATCCATGTGTTCATCATTAAATGGTATCCTCTTCTTAATGCTTTTTAGAACCTCAGAAAAAATAAATACCAATAAACTAACATACCTGCTTGTTCTCTCACGACCATTCCAAAAGCCCGAGGAACAGAATTAAAAATCCAAACGAAAGCAACCCATCTTATCAAGTAGTAATTCATGGCTCTGATGCTGAAACACAGCCCACCTGCAAAGCTGGAAAAAGTAGGACAACATTCATTTAAAAATCCTTTTTAAAAATATTGAAATAATAATTCAAATATATAGCTAATCTTAAAAAGCGCTGCCATTGGTGCCAACAAATGTACAACCGAAGGATTAAGACTTGGGGTAATCTTGGAGTAAGTTTAGTGAAGGGGGGGGTAATGAAAAGCTCTGGGAAGCTGCTAAAACTGGCAGCTCCACCAACCACCAATCAGGTGTTAAAGACTTCTACAAACAACTTCCATGGTATCTAAAGAACTCTAGAGGTATTATTCAACACTGTCCAAGCACATAGTTGCCATCCATCCATTATCTGTACCCCTCCATCCTATGCAGGATTGCGGGGGGGGGCTTGTGTCTATCTCCAGCAGTCATGGAGCGAGGAAGGGGTACACCCTGGACAGGTCGCCAGTCCATGCACACCATTTCCAATATGTTGAAAAAAGTAAGCAGACTTGCTTCTAAGTTAAGAAAAGTAATGACTGAAACTTGATACAAAAATTTTAACTAATTGCAATGTGCTTTCCAACGAAATGGCTTAAATATTTGACATTTGAGAAGCATAAATATGTTTTAATTTTTAAACTATGGAGACATTAGTAGATAGATAATAATAATATTTCCAAAACAGCACCTCTCCCTTATAATATAAATGAGATGCAATAGAAAATATGTTAAGATTTACCAACAGGTGAATATAATTTGTATAGTGTTGAGTGAATTTTTCTGTTACACTCATAATGACAATTTGAAAAATGTATTTGAGATTGTTTGTGGGTTTTGGAATAACTTTCAGCAATCCACAATATCATATTTGATTGGATTGCTAAACATGTTTGATAAGTAGGCTCATTGTATGTTAAACTACATTTTATATTTCCTTCAATATTTTAATAAAAAATATCAGTTTGGTGGGTCAATAACCTCCATGTACAACATGTGAATTGCTTGGTTTATGTCAATGAGTCCCTTCCTTATTTACCGTTTTCTTAGTCTTAAACATTCAACTATCTATTTTGGTTGTTTTTTATTGCTACATAAATGTAATTAGTATGGGGTTTGAAATATGTTATTTGTAGTTGAGTTTGTAATAAATTCACACTTCCTGATTTAGTCCAGATTAAGCACAAAAAAAATCAAACATGTTTGTTTGACTGGAACTGAGGTTAGGTTGAGTTCCAACCACACACTTACAGACTTCAGTCCTTTACCTGTGTTGAAAGTTGTAGGTAAAAACTATTTATTAGTAGTTTGGGCAGTTTAAATTTAATTAAACCTGTGGCACACATTGCACTGTATAACCTCTATATGAGATGTTCTTTCATGTTTGAACCAATAAAATTTAAATATATACAATTTTATTTGCTTAAATTGCTGCAGTTGTTAAAACTAAAACGATTTGCAAATGTCATAGGTCTTATTTGCATCTGATTTTAGAGTGCACTCATCTTTGATGTAATGTCATCTCTAGTTACAGATTCCAATTTCCAAGGCGTATAGAACAAAGTGTTGGTCATAATAAGGATTGTATCTTGCATAGGTGAAATACATTTGGTAGTAATCAAGCAAACCAAATAACAGCTAATAGCAACAACAAACCAGTGACATCCTTCCGTTTAACAGGCAGCCCTGCTTCTACAGCATAATCCATACACTCCACAATCCCTACCTTTTTTGTCAAAATAGGCAATTACTATTAAGCAATGAACATAATTTCTTAATAAAAGAAACTGTGCAGTACTTGTAATTTTTCCAAGATTAACTAGGTTTTTTTTAAGGCAAACAAAATCTGTCGCATATTTTACAGATATGATTTGGTATTCAGTATTTACCTTACTCAGATATTTTCTCTTAACACTCTCCTATTGTGTATCTGCTCCGATCTGTTGTTTGTTTGTTTTTCTTCACAGAAGCTATACATGATCTGGTGTTTTATGTTTAATATTTTATTTGTCTCTCTCCTGGAAATGGTCATTAGCAAAGCCGTTTATACCAATAGCTTTGTGTTCTCTGTCTGTTGATGACATCCTTTCATTCAGTGTTTAATTATCTCTCCTTCCTTGGACCAAACCATTAAAGGAGCTACTACTACAAATACCTTTATATGCACTCTTTTTCACCACATACAGTAAAGTCCACTACTGTCCCTGCAAAAGTCAGTAACTCCATCCAATTACGTTGGATAGTTAACCTTTTTAAAGATAAGCATTATAAACTGAATTTGAATACATTGTGTTATAAGTAGAAATGCACAGAATTGAATTCAGATCTTATGATATGAATGGGTTGACCTGATTATATATATATATATATATATATATATATATATATATATATATATATATATATATATATATATATATATATATATATATATATATATATATATATATTTCTGGATATGAATTTGGACCTGTATCTTGTAAAGTGCCTTAAGATGACATCAGTAGTGAACTTGCACTATATAAATAAACTGAACTGAATAAACTAAATTTAAACAATTCCTAGAATTCTCCAAAGAAGCATGCATGTGTAGCATGAGCTTTGAAGGATTACTCTTCAGTATCTTGTCCAAACATGGTTACTATGTTTTCAAAGTGACCTAAATGGCAAAGGATTCAAAACAACAGGTGATATAGCAAAGGGTGATGTCATTCATACACAGCAGGCTTCTTGTTGCAACAATGTGATGTACAGACACAAAACATGTAACTCGTTGTTACTAGATTAGAGAAGTTGTCTAATGGCATTTATAGGTTCTAGGAGTTTGATGAATGGGTCTGTACTGGCCCAACAGACGAACATTAAAATAAAAAAATATATAAAAATAGCTTTGGAACAAGGTGTGTGTGTTTGTTTGTTTTTAAGTGTTTGCAGGGGAAACCAAGCACAAACAGGATAAAAAATAACAATAAAAGAAAAGATAACAGTGATCGCTTTCAGCGATCACACTAATTAATAGCAGGGAAAGGCAAACAATGGGCTAAACAGACTTGTAATATGCGCCTATTGTCCTGGTTGCAGTAGTAAACGACTTTAATTAGTTTCATTCAGCTCGCCAGGAGCTGAAACTACTGGACATCATTGTGATGGCTTAAAAAGCTTATGACAAAAACTTCTAAACATTGCTTACATCTAAAAATGGGAAATGTCTATTATATTTGGTCTTTGGATAGTTTTTTTTCTTTTAAAGAAAATTGCACTATTGTGGGAAAAAAAAAATTTGGACATAATTTACTCCCAACTCACATGTGCAATCAAAGGTTTCAAAAGGTGCACTCAACAAGGAGTATGCATCTTTGAGTATTTAATTCCTATGATCTCATTAGCATCTAAGACACAGGGATGAATGCAGATGTCAACAGTGTATAACAGCAAGATCATTAGCACATAGCTTTGTTTGTGTTAAACGTTGAGCTATAGCTTGTTAGCCAAATTGACCTTATAAAATATTCCAAATTAAGATGGCTCTTAAAAGTGTACACACCCTGTTAAAGTTCAACCTAATTACCTAAATGTACACACTTTCAAACTAATATTTTGCTAAATCACCTTTTGTTTTAATCTGAGGATTCAGTCTTTTTTTAAATTCACACCTGCAATCAACTGTAGTGAGTCTGATAAACATGAAATAAAGTTCAGCTATCATTCAGCAAGAGTGTATAACTAAATCTGACAGACAGTCTGGGGAGTTATGTGAGGACAGCAGTAGACAAAAAATTTCCCACATCTGATAGATTTGGAAGGGAGAGATTTTCTGGTAAACTGCATAGGATATGGGTCACATACAAGGTGGAAATGATTTATTATCTTCTCACCTTTTAAGTCACAAAAACCTGCCTTTATAACAATGGCATGTACACTTCTAAAAGCCAGACGTATATGCCTTATGTTTTGAATAATACAACAGGGATGAGCTATGTATCGGAATCGAGGTTAAAGGGGAGTTTTTCCTCTCCACCGTCGCTACATGCTTGCTCAGTATGAGGAATTGCTTAAGGATTGCTGTGGTTGGAAAGTCTGCATCAATGGGGCCCAACCTCACACCAATGACTGACGCAATCTGCTGGGATCCCTTAAATAGGAAACGTTTTAACTCATTGGAATGTTTGTATAAATGTATTGAAATGACTTCTTGTTAAGTGCCTTGAGATGACATCTGTTGTGAATTGGCGCTATATAAATAAACTGAATTGAATTGAATTGAGGTATACCAGGTGTTATAAAATTATAGTATAAAAAAAAAAGATAAAAATTGTCCCAACTTGCCTTTAAATGAAAATCCTTTGATGAGTTGTTAATTTAGGGGTCAGCATTTCAAAAGAGAGCAAATCTTTCTGTTCGGAGACAGTATGGAGCTTAGAGTAACGGAGTGCTCTGTCACCCCAATCTCCTGCTGCACGCTTCCCGTTGTTTTCAAAAAGGCTACAGCACTTCTCTCTTGCTTACAAGAAAGATAAATCATGTGAAATTAAACTATTTTTACTTCAGGTTATCATACTCTGAGAATCTCATACCAGTCCATTCATACTGTACAGAATCTGTGACATGGTAACTACTTTATAGAGTTTTGTCATAACTGTTGACATCCATTTAGTTTGGTTATTATTTTACTTGTAGTTCAGTGTAGATCTGGTTCTGCGCTTTTTTTTCCTTCCGATATTTAATACAAAGTCTAAGAAGCTTACATTTTACATGCCAATCCATTTATTTATCCACAGAATAAGAATGAAAATATTGAGCTTTTTAATCACACCTTGTGATCAAACAAATATTGCCTCTTAACATTACAACTCTGCCAACTATCTGTCACCCTAAAAATAAAATCACTGGAAAATGATGTCATCTAAACAGGAAGTTGAAAAAATGGCCCCAACACTCCCAGTGTCTGGCTCTATAATGCTAAATCTTTTATCTTTGTCTGTTTTGTTATGCTCTGGCATGTTGTGATCTCAGACATTTCTGGAGGGGTCTTGGTCAAGGATGTGACTTATAAGGATCAAACTTGGGAACCTTCAGTACGAAAGAGATTTTCCTAAGCTGCCAAACCAAATCTTCAGGATTGCATGCAGACCATAGTAAAAGCATCACTGTGGATGAAGTAACTGTGGATAGGACGGGACATAAAGTAGAATTAGATCTGGGTTAATTTCTGAAATGAAGCAAAACCTGCAAACAAAGATGGTGGTGACATATAAAAAAGAGCATTTGCCTTTCTGACAACTTTTACTGTCTTGAAATACCAAAAGGAAACGGGTAAACCTAAGAATAATTCATTTTTAAAGGTAAAGAGCAGTTTTTAAGCCTCAATACAATAGTTGATTTATTGTTTAGCCTAATAGGCTACTATAATATCAGATTTAATAAATTGTCTAACCATTTAACTTTAGCAACAAGGCACCTGCAATGTCAGTAAACTTATCTGGCTGATCATTTTAGGTGCGCTTATATACAGTATCTCTACTGGGGACAAACCCCACAGAACACAACAAAATCACAAAATCTAACTATCTATATGCATAGTGCAACTAGTACAACCTCTTCACTAATCTCTACTTTCACATTGTCTTCTCCAAATAAATATATCTACAGAGGTTAATTTCCATGCATGCACATGCTCATCTCCCACTGGACCATAACGTTTTTGCATGCAGGCCCGCAGAAGGCTGTCATGGCATTTGGAGATGAGACGACTGTGCCACTTAAAACTTTAAGCATGCATGGGTAGTATACTAGCAGCCCAGCACAGGTATCACATTTCTGTTTGTGAGAAGGCGTTATGTTATTCCTGTGTAGCCTAGTTCTGCACTGCAAAACACTGGGCTGCATTTACTGCTTTTTCACACCACAAAAAAACATTTTCTACAAAAATATTCATTTGCTACTTAAAACCTGCAGGTCAATCCTTAAGGAATGGATAGCTGGGTTGATGGAACATCTGCCGTCAGCCGGCATCGATTTAAATTCTAAATCGACAATGTAGCAGCCAGGTCATTGTGTCACAGTTTGAGAAAAGAGCCCGCACAACACTCGGGCATTTAACTTTCCCTCAATCATCCCCTCAGACACTTTTTCTGTCAATGCAGTGTAGTTTAACACTCAGCAGTAGCTACGCAAAGAAGCGTGTTTCTCTGCCCAAACGCTGATTGGCTGAACGCTTAAATTCTTTAATAAATAGTAGATCTAAAGATGCTCTCAGAATCCGACACAATCTTGCACTTTTTTGTGAATAAGTGATGCAACTCGACAGATTACATTTTAAGGTTACCGCGACACAGCGTTTATAAACCAGAAAGAAGCAGTTCATAAGACATGTGCCTTGGAGTTAGAGCAACCAGGACAAATAAAACAAAAATAACTTTCATTTTATACGACCGAATAAAAAAGGACTCTAAAGAGAGTTTCGATGGGTTAAGATGTTTTTGCCAATATCAAGATCCATGTATAGGCTGTGTATATATATAAATATTAATATAACTTATAGTGGGATATTTTAATGCGTAGTGGCTACTTACAGGTGCTGATCAAGTTTCCTTTAAAGCAAAAACAAATCAAAAGCAGCGATAAAACCATAATCCATGCGTGATAACGATCAGTCCAGCTCCGGATTCCGGGACTTGGAAATAAAAGTCACAGTGGGATCGCCCGCTCCGATCGCGGTCCTTTTTAGTTGCACTGAGTGGCCCTCCCACTCTGTCATTATTACTGAAATACACTGACAGAGAGTTCTGCAAACACTCTGAAAGCTTTCTTATTAGGGGGAAATTAATGCCCGAAGGCAGTTCAAACAAGCTCTCCTATTATCAAAGCAGGTGCGGGAATTAACTACCGTTTGATGTATTGTGATTTATTCAAATTTGAATGAAGAAAAGCCTGAACCGTATGGATTTACTCGCCCTTAATGTGGCTTTTTGTGTCTTATTTGCTATAAGTGCTTCTAAGATTAAAAGTGAATGTGACAATAGGCAACAAAAGGCGTTCACACTCGCGTTTTTATCTTGGTCCAGGTCTTACCTGCCTTTTCATCACGTAGACTATAATGCTTTCAAGCCAGGACAATTACACCATATTATAAGCCCCAAACACTCTGATTATCCGACATAATCCATTGACTGCAGTGGCTGTTCTTACATAAATGCTGCCCTGGGCAAACCCCATTATTCTGCGTCCCAACACACACACTCACGGAAAGACGCACATAAAGAAGCCAGCGCAGGAAAATACTGTAACATATCTAATGTAACATGACTGAAACAATAATAGCTAACTCAAGTAAAAGTGCTATGTTGGAACTTAAACCTTGTTTTTAAGAAATATAATTTTCAAAAGAGTGAAAAATAATTCACTTTTTCTATATATTGTGTTTTTCACACTTGTCTCAATCTAAGATGGTCCTAATGCCTAAACATACTAAAAAGGCAATTTTTAGTGTTTTCACAAATGGCAAAATTGATTTAAGTTTTAATCTGTTACTTCAAATCAGACACCAACATCCATTCCTAATTGATTAGATATACAGTACTGTGCAAAAGTTTTAGGCAGGTGTGAAAAAAGGCTGTAAACAAAGAATGCTTTCAGAAATATAAATGATTGTTTATTTTTGTTCAATTTACAAAATGCAAAGTGTACAAACAAAATAAAAAATCTAAATCGAATTAATATTTGGCATTACTTCCTTTTGCCTTGAAATCAGCATCAATTCTAATAGGTACACTTCCTCAAAATCAGGAATTTTGTAGAATTATAGTCAGATGTATGACCAACCAACTATACCAAATAGGTGCTAATGATCATCAATGTCACACGTAGGTTGAAACACAGTGACTAACTGAAACACAAACAGCTGTGTAGGAGGCTTAAAACTGGGTGAGGAACAGCCAAACTCTGCTACCAATGTGAGGTTGTGGAAGATGGTTTCATGTCATGGCAAGATTGAGCATAGCAACAAGACACAAGGTAGTGTTACTGCATCCGCAAGGTTTCCCCCAGACAAAGATTTCAAAGCAGACTGGGGTTTCAAGATGCCTGTTGAAGCTCTTTTGATTGTAGGTGCAGTGGTGGGCCAAGGAAACTTATTGCACCAGATGAAACACATCAAGCTTATTAGCCTTCGAAATCAGAGGATGTCCAGCAGTGACATCAGCTCAGAACTGTCAGAAACCAGTGGGACCCAGGTACACCCATCTACTGTCCAGAGAAGTCTGACCAGAAGTGGTCTTCATGGAAAAGTTGCAGCCAAAAAGCCATACCTCCAATGTTGAAACAAGGTCAAGCGACTCAATTATGCATGGAAACATAGAAACTGGGGTGCAGAACAATGGCAGCAGGTGCTTTGGACTGATGAGTCAAAATCTGAAATATTTTGGTGTAGCAGAAAGCAGTTCGTTCGTCGAAGAGCTGGAGAGCGCTACAATAATGAGTGTCTGCAGGTAACAGTGAAGCATGGTGGAGGTTCCTTGAACGTTTGGGGCTGGATTTCTGCAAAAACTGTTGGAGATTTGGTCAGGATTAATGGTGTTCTCAATGCGGAGAAATACAGGCAGATACTTATCCATCATGCAATATCATCAGGGAGGGATATGATAGGCATGCAGCAGGCTCATAGCTGTGTGGTTGTGCTCAATCAAATCTGTGGTTGTAAATGTTTAAAGTTTCTTCTGTGTCACAGTCAGCATTAAAATCCATAGTTTTCTATTGATCGACTTGACAGGTCGTCACGTCCGGTCTGGAATAAGTAAAATTTTCCCTCAAAAAATTCCAAAAGCCAAAAATAATTTATCTATGAGTACCTTTTTTTAAACATCCTTATATATTTTTGTAAACGGTGGTTTAGGGGGCCCTAGCCTGCAACCTGCTCTTTAAATGTCATTACACAAATTTTTTATTTCACTTTTTTCCTTGACTGTTCTGAAAATGAACCAAACTGTGAAACTGAACCACGGTACGTACCGAACAGAGACTGTTGGCGTACCGTTACACCCCTAATATATATAGTGCTCATGGTGTCCCCTTCCAGTCTTTGGGACTCCTGGCAATGAGCCATATTGCCCACATCAAGAGCTGCCACTGAGTGATGCCATGTAGTTTAAGTTAAATGAGACCCTGACAAAAACTTAATTTGAAGCCTATCATCCCCTATTGTACTCCAAGTCTTTATTTGCTTTTTATATCTTTTTTGGCATTCTATATTGCACAGTAGGGCTCACACAAGCATTGATCAAGATACAACTATGTACAGATGGTTAAACTGTGTTTAAAATGCTTCCCAGCTTTGACAAGTTACAAAAATTATTAGTTTATCTTTAAAGTATGACTACCTCTACATTAACTTTCAAAGATTTGCCCTACAATGTTTACAACTGAGACATTAGGGGTACCTTTATTGGGTGAATAGAGTTGTTTCTTATCAATTTATAGCTGTCAATTATCTTTTACATACATTGAAGGTATCTCTTTGAACTGTGGGTGTTTTTTAAAGCAACACTAAGTAAGTTTTGCTCTCTGGGTCCCCCTACAGTTGGGAAAAATTTATTGTTTTCTACTACTGTCGTAAAATCTGTTATGGTTACACGAGGGGATTCACATTTACAAGCGATACCCTCTAACGTTACAGATTTTCAAGTCTTGGGCAGCCTTTGTGTCAAATGTCTTCATCCCAGGTACATTTTCTATATTTCAGCATGTCATATGTACGGCAGCTTTGATGTTGAACATAATCATCGGAAAATATTTTTCAAGTGACGGGATTGAAGTGGCAGTTTAGCAGTAATGCCTAACATAGCAAAAAATTATGAATAACGAAAACTTTTCTTTCAATCCACAGAACATGCTACCCGTTTAATATAAAGCTAAAACTAGCACATAAAGATGCACTAAAAACCGTGATCAGAAAATCCTACCTGTTAAATAGACCTATAGATGAATAGCACACTCTGGAAATCTGTTAGTTTGTAAAGATGCTAATGAATATATACCAAGCCAGTAAGACAAAGAGCAGATAGCAGTATTATTACTCCAAAATATTAAAATGTAGTAGCCTATGATTTTAAGCACAAATTGCCCGCAAAATACACCGCATTTACTGTACAACTCTAATTAATGGGACTTGTTTGCATGCAGTGTAACGATATCACAGAAGTGAAACTTACATAGGCTACAAGGGCTGTCATGTAAACTTGAAACTAGTAGCTTAAGGAAATCCTTAAAATATTTTGAATAAAAATTAGCCAGTAATAAAATAATTTGAGTAAAACTCACCGTAAACTTCAAAGAAATAAAACAGACGAAATGAATCTTCCAGGTAGGAATTCTTGATGACAGATTTGCTGAGTAAGCGAATTGTTATGTAACATCGAAATGTGCATGCGGGTAGCACAGATAGTCGGAACACCGGTGTACAGATGAATACAATTTCGGCTCCGTCATGATGACAATTGTTCAAGGTACCTGCTGCTAGGTATCTTCCATTTATATGTACCTGCCGAGTATGCTCCACCCAGAGAGTCTTGTAGGACGCTGCACCTACCGGCTTTTGTGAAGCCTGCCATAAAGCAAGTCACATTTGAACTACAAAACCACTACCCGACGACCCAAAGTTACATAGTGCTGTTATGGCCGATAGAGGGCCGCAAAGCCAATGCAGAAGTGCCGTTTCACCCTGTTATGAGTTGATCAACCACTGACACGAGTTCGGAAACATTATTTTAAGGTAAAAAAAACTCTTTAGTGTTGCTTTAACGTACATCATATCCAGTCAATGAGTGTTTCCCTTAAGTTAACGTATCTTGAGTGAATTTCATTTATTGTTGGGCCCAAAGGCTACTGGGGCTACTAAGCAGTTACAACCTTTGAAGTACTTCGGGTTGGCCTTGTCTAGTCCTACAACATTTGCCGCTCAATCTACACAGTCTGCTGTTTTAGTTAAAACATGAGAATACTATGTGGCAGTACTTCATTTATATATGGAAGCCAACAGCTTTAACACTCACTTTTAAACTGAACTTCAACATGTTTACAGATCCTTTGAGTACTTTCTGTAAATTACTGTTGAAATCCAATGTAAACTGGTTCTTTGATATGTTAAATTTGTGAACAAACAAACAAATAAATAAATAGATAAATAAATAAAGGTACTTTTCACCTCAGCTTGCCTGAAGTGAGCTCCAACAATTCAAAGTTTCCAACCCACAGAAACAGGTGTCCAGGCTGCACACATGCTAATGTTTAGTCAGATGACGCTAACTTGCCCTCCCTGCCCTCCCTGCCCCCCATTACCTTTACAATAACACATAATTTCCAGGGTTGTTATGAAACAAATGTAGGAAGAATGAAGTTAGCCTTTTTTGAGTGTCTTAAATATTTCTTTAACTCAGTAAGCCAGGTCTTTTAGCTACATTTCATGAGGAACCAGATTTTATAAAAAACTGTAATGCTTTTTCTTGAAAGTATTATTTTGGGATCTTAAGTTACTACAAACACAAACCCTGAAATCAGCTGCAAAGAATATGGCTCCAAAGACATGATGCACAAGCTCAGCCGAATTTCACCAGCACAGTTGACAGAAATGTCAATAATTAATTTCATTTGTGGACATGATTTTTGTTTGATTGCTTTGCACGAAGCACCAGTTTTCATCGTAATGTATAAGTGAGTTGTCCTGTGTCTGTCACTTTTATGCATTTTATAGTGTTGATAGACATCAGCCACTTGTAGTCTAGAATATGATGTATTTATCTTGAAACAAACCATAATGTTTTCCTGCATGTACTTTATTTTATAATTCCCAAACTTATGCATGATGAAAAGAAACATCGAAACAGTAGGGTTTCCGAGTTTGGATTCTACATTCAGAAGAGAAAAATTTATAGTAATTTGTGGATCATTAGCAACATAAAAAAATTGATATTCTTGCTCTGAAGGATTTACAATATTACATTGTTTATATCAACAAGTTTCATAAGTATTTTTTATTATTTTTGACTATATTTCTTTTCTGTTTTCACAAGACATGACAAACATTCTGGGAATGGGAGCCATTGTTGTTCCACCACTTTATTTGGACCCAATCCCATACTTGCTGGATAGCAAAAGAAAATATGTCGTTGCTCAGTTATGGGTGAGGCAGATTATGATTTTCACCAGGGGTTCGGGCTGAGCTAACCTTAAAATCTTCACATAATCAAATGCTGTCAAGAGCTGTCGCAAGTATTTCTTTGGCAGTTCCATTAAAAATGTGCTCACAGTGTAGTCCGACCGATCATCCTGAGTCATCAGCACATTGTTTCAAGGAGACATATTGCTGTTTTTTTTTCTTATGTGTGAACAGCTAAAATTGAATCCTTTTCAGCTCATTTCTACATTACAAAGGTACAAGTAGAAATCTCAACAGCTTTCAAGAATCTCTCTCTCTAGCTCATAACATCAACATTAAAAATGGAATATTTTGGGCTTTTAAAAGTTGTCAGCTGGACGCTTTATAATCTTGTTGACCTATATGTATTTCACATGATACTGTCAACATCCTGTATATTTAAAAAAAATATACTCAGTACTCAGTTAACGTCCAGCAAACGACGTCTCGCTGTTAAAATATATCATCGTTGTTTGTTGTTCTTATTGCTCCTTTTTACAGAAATGAACGAGCACGCGGAAAGGTGAAATGAGAGCCCAGAGAGCCCAGGGTCATAAATTAACTGGGTGTCTGTTCCTTTAAGAGAGGCTTTAAATTAGAGTGAAAACATCTTTCCAACAGTACTCAGTACTCGGTTTGGGCCCCTTTGCATCGATTACTGCCTTAATGCAGTGTGGCATGGATGCTATCAGCCTGTGGCACTGCTGAGGTGTTATGAAAGACCAGGATGCTTCAATACCAGCCTTCAACGCTTCTGCATTGTTCGGTCTCATGTTTCTCATCTTTCTCTTGGCAACGCCCCATATATTCTCTATGGGGTTCAGGTCAAGCAAGTTTCCTGGCCAGTCAAGCACAGTAATATCATGGTCATTCTACCAGGTTTTTGTACTTTTGACACTGCAGCCAAGACCCAAGTCCATCACCGGCTGACGCCACAGAGCGAACAGCAATGCCCGATTCAAATTCAAGTGCATTGTAGAGTTTTAACCTGAAGAGGGCATCACACTGACAGTTTTTGGTAGAAAATTTATATTTTTACTAAAATGTACTAACATACCAAAAATAATGATCAGACATGTAGACAGCTCTATTAGACTCCCATTTATACAGATTATCAGTAAAAAACTTGATTTGGTAATGAATCGCTCTTTAATAAAGTACAGTCAACCAACACCAGCAGATGACATGGCTCCCCATATCAACACAGACTGTAAAAATACTTGAAGTCCAGTGTGAACACTGGACTTCAAGCATCTTGGATTGTGTGCCTTTCAATTCATCCTCCGGACTCTGGGACCTTGGTTTCCAAATGAGATGCAAAATTTGCAGTTCTTCTTTTTATTAGCCCAGGTAAGACGGTTCTTGATGTTGTTTGTTGCTCAGGAGCAGCTTGACAAGAGGAATACAACATTTGAAGCCTATGTCCAGGATCAGTCTGTGTGTGGTGGCTGTTGATGCACTAACTCCAACATCAGTCCACTTCTTGTGAAGGTCCCCAACACTTTTGAATGGTCGTTTCCTGACATTCCTTTCTAGGGTGTGGTCATCCCTGCTGCTTGTGCACCTTTTCCTCCACTCTTTTCGCCTCCACATAACTTTCTATCAATGCTCTTTGATACAGCTCTTTTGGAACATCCAACTTTTTTTGCAATTACCTTTTGAGGCTTTCTCTGCCTCTTTTCCACTAGGGTTGGGACACCCCGGCCCAGCGCGGCCCGGCCCAGCGCGGCCCGGCCCAGCCTGGCCTGGTTGTGTTTCCATTGCTATCTCAGGAACGCAGCAGTGGCCGAGGACATGGGTGGGCTCAGCATAGCAAAGGTTCCAGCAAAAATCAGTAATCACTCACCGTTTTCCAACATTACAGATGCCTATGCTGGAGCCGGCATCTAGCCCACTCTCTCTCTACAGTTGCTCGCCGGCCTTTCACCATAAATGCTGCTCTTTTCTGCAAATCCCATCCAGTGCTTGTGGTCTGCCCCACTCAGGCCCGATATTTGAACTTTTATTTTTTCACTTTCCTGCCATGCATCGCTAGTGGAAAAGGGGCAAATGATGGTTTTCTGCACAGCTGTCAGGTCAGCAGTCTTTTCCATGATTGTGATTCCTACTGAACCAGACTGAGAGATTATTTAAAGGCTGAGGAACCCTTTGTAGATGTTTTGGATTATTTGGCTGATTAGAGTGTGACACTTTGACCCTAAAATATTGAACCTTTTCGCAATATTCACATTTCTGAGATTTTGAATTTGCCCTTTGAGTCCTGATGCCGACGAGTCTGAAACTGAGTCTGAGTGGGCCATGTTCTGTGCCTCCATTGTCGAGATGGTGGACCGGAGCTGTGGCCGCAAGGTGTTTAGTGCCTGTCGCGGTGGCAACCCTCGAATCCGCTGGTGGACACTGGCGGTGAGGGATGCTGTCAAACTGAAGATGGAGTCCTATTGGGTCTTTCTGGCCTGTGGGACCCCGGAAGCAGCTGATAGGTACCGATAGGCCAAGCGGAGTGTTGCACGGATGGTAATTGAGGCACGGATGGTCACTGAAGCAAAAACTCGGGTGTGGGAGGAGTTTGGAGAGGCCATGGAGAACGACTTCTGTGCGGCTTCGAGGCGATTCTGGTCCGGCGTCTGGTCCGGGGAGTATGGGGTACTGGGCCCCTTGATACAGGCTGTTAGGTCTCTGTACGACCGGTGTCAGAGTTTGGTTCGCATTGCCGGCAATAAGTCGGGCTTGTTTCCAGTGAGAGTTGGACTCTGCCAAGGTTGCCCTTTGTCACTCATTCTGTTCCTAAGTTTTATGCACAGGATTTCTAGGCACAGCCAAGATGATGAAGGGACCCGTTTCGGTGGCCTCAGGATTGGGTCTCCACTTTTTGCAGGTGATGTGGTCCTGTTGACTTCCTCGGAACGTGATCTTCAGCTTTCACTGGAGCAGTTTGCAGCCAAATGTGAAGGGGCTGGGATGGGAATCAGCACCTTCAAATCCATGACTATGGTCCTGAGCCCGAAAAGGAAATAGAGCCTTCTCTGGGTCGGGGACAAGGTCCTTCCCCAAGTGGAGGAGTTTAAGTATCTGGAGGTCTTGTTCACGAATGAGGGAAAAATGGAATGGGAGATTGATAGGTGGATTGGTAAGGCATCTGCAGTGATGCGGACGCTCTACTGGTCTGTCGTGGTGAAGAAAGAGCTTAGACGAAAGACGAGGCTTTTGATTTACTGGTTGATCTACTTTCCTACCCTCATCTATGGTCACGAACTCTGGGTGGTGACCAAAATAACGAAATCACAGATACAAGTGCCTAAAATGAGTTTCTTCAGCAGGGTGTCTGGGCTCTCCCTTATAAATAGGGTGAGAAACTCAGTCATCCGGGAGGACTCAGAGTAGAGCCACATCTCCTCCACATTGAGAGGTATCAGTTGCAGTGACTTTGGCATGTGATCAGGAGGCCTCCTGGACGCCTCCCATGTGAGGTGATCTGGGCACATCCCACCGGGAGGAGGCCCAGGGGAAGATCCAGGACAGGCTGGAGGGACTATGTTTCTCGGCTGACCTGGGAATGCCTTGGGATTCCTACTGAGGAGCTGGCCCAAGTAGATTGGGAGAGGGAAGTTTGAGTCTCTCTGCTGAAGCTGCTGCCCCCGCGACCCGACCCTGGATAAGCGGAAGAGCATGGATGGATGGATGGGTTTTCATAAGCTTTAAGCCATAATCATAAACTTTAAGCCATAATCATCAAAATTATAACAAATAAATGCTTGAAACATCTCACTTTGAATGTAATGAGTCTATATGATATGTTAGTTTCACCTTTTAATTAAGTTACTGAAATAAAATAACTTTTTCAAGATATTCTAATTTTTCTAGTTTCACTTGTATAATGTAGTCAATAGCCACCATCACCATGAACCAACATCAATGGTTCAAAATTTAGCTCATAAGGGATATTTGAAAAAAAAAGCAAAAACAACTCAAGACAGACATAACAAAAACCACAAATAAATGCAAGGTACAATGCACAATATTAGTTCCCTCGCAGTGCCATTTGAAAGATGTTTTTCATGACATTAAGTATATTAGACATTACAAAGTAAGATAACAGGGGACTAAGGGAAATCTGGCAAACAGCAGATGGTTATGCTGACTCTGACCCCAAGACATTCTATATTTTTCTATTTGGCACAAGCCCCCCAAAAAGATGTGACAGAAAATGCCCTTTCAGAAAGATCTAATACCCCTGTGATTTCTGTGCACTCATCTGCAGTCTGTTTTGTAAATTTGCATGGAAATTTTTGGGAAGGCCAGCAGGCTTTCCTAAAAAATATAGCATCTTGCACAAAATAATTATAGTATCTTGCTAAATATATTCATACCCCTTTAATCTTTGTCACATTTTGTCGCATTAAAACAATAAACTGGATTGAGCCTTTATGCAGTCTTATGCAATTAACCAACACAATGCAGCTCATAATAGTGAACTGTATGAAGAAGGGTACCTACAAAATTAGATACAGTAGAAACAATTGTTTGACAACTTTGAGAATCTGAAATTTATAACATTTGCTTGTGTTTGCCTATTTTACCTTGATACCTATAAATGAACTTCAGCATAACCAGTTTCCTTGGGAAGCAACCAAATTAGTAAACAGAGTTCAGCTATATGTAATTTATTCTCAGCACAAATCCAGCTATTTTGTGAAGGTCTCAGAGGTTTATTTGTGAACATTAGTGAACACATGGCACCATAAAGCTGGACCAGGTCCCAAACCAATAGCCAGAGCTGCAGTGGAATGGTTTAGGGTCAGAGCATGAGTTGGAATGATCTAGTCAAAGCCCAGACTGAAATCAAAACAGAGATTTTGAGGCAAGAGTTTAAAATATTATATTCACTGACACTCTACTCAATCTGACTGAGCTTGAGCTAATTTTGAAAAGGGATATAGGCAACGATGTCTGTCTTTAGATGTGCAGAACAGGTAGAGGATGAACCAAAGGAATTGCAGCTGTAATTGTTGTGAAAGGTCTAAATCCAAATTCACACCAAACTTTCAAAATGTTTATTAGTAAGTTATTTTCGTCTCTACATATGCTTTTCCGTCTGCTTTACAATTTATTACTTTAAACTACCATATCAAATTCCATTTATAACTGAACATAACGTGCAAAAGTTCCTTGAGTATTAATACTTTTGAAAGACACTGTCTGCAGTGGAAAGTACTATAAGGTTAGTCCTCATGAAAACATTATTGTGATATAGAAATATGGATAATAGTTATTTAAGCTTTGATTATTTATCTTGTATGCTCATTGCAATGGTAATTTCTAAGGTTTTAAATTTTGTGTACATATCAAGGATTTTTAAGAAGTATTTTTTAAATTTGGAATTATCTGTGTGCAATAAATGATGGCTATAAGAAATCTGTGTTTCTTGGGAGTCTTGAGGTTGGATTTAATTAATTTTAGAACCTCAAAATAGCCAGATTATTTATACATTAAAACCCTAGAACTGGCAGAGAGTGTACTTTCCTTTTTACCATGACTACAATAACTTACTTGGGTAAAGCCATCTGTCGGTTTGAGGATAGAGAAAGAAAGAATTGCTCTGTGCAATTTAAACTTGCATGGCAATAAACTATGTCAACAAGAAACAATGAGTTTGTCAGCACCAAAGGTGATAAAGAAACCTGAAAGCAGGTGGAATGGATCATGTGTTGAATTTAATTTTAGAGTTTTGTCGTTACTTTGATTTATATTTAGTAAAAAAATAGTAATAAGTGGTAAAATAGTAAATATATACGATTCAATTCAGTTTATTTTTATAGCACCAATTCAACTCAGATGTCATCTCGAGGGACTTTACAAGTCATTTCAATACAATCATACAAACATTCCAATCAGTTTAAAGTTTTTGTTAGTTTTTTATTCAAGGAATCTTCTGTCTTGTCAGAATTTAGCACCATCCATGTTTTTATGTCTACCAGACATGCCTGTTATCTACCTAAATGACTGGATTCATCAGGATTTATGGATAAATATAGTTGTGGATCATCGGCATAGCTGTGGAAATTTAACCCATTGCAATCCAATAATACAAACGTTCCAACCAGTATAAAGTTTTAATTAGTTTTCTATTTAAGGAATCCCAGCAGATTACATCGAGTCATTGACTGGCAGTTGCGCAGTTGATGCATATTTCAATTACAGCAATCCCTCAGCAATCCCTCATATACAAGAACGTAGCAACAGTGGAGAAGAAAAACTCCCCTTTAACAAGAAGAAACCTCCAGCAGAACCTGGCTCAGTACGAGCAGCCATCTGCCACGACCATCTGGGGGATTCGAGAAGACAGAGCAGAAACACAGAAAGAACAAAAAGAACTGATGTAACGCCGCGTTTACACCGCCCCAAACGCCAACGCCTAGAACGGCAAGATTACATGTTAAGTCTATGGTTGAGGCCGTCAGAGGGATTTCAGAGGGATGTCAGAGTCTCTGTGGTGCTTTGTGTGCTTTGGCCGCAGCAATTTTTTAAGCTTTTGCTGCTTTCCAAGCTTCTAAGCGGCAATAGCCAGCAACACAGAAGTTCAACCTGCTGAGCTTTTGGCGTCGTCCCCTGAGTGTCAACCAATCAGAAGGTCTCACTGTAGTGACGTCACTACACATTTTAAAGTGGCGCTGAAAGCGAACCTCATTCATATGCAGCTCCTCGAGCAATTGGTTAAACTCTCCAAACTCAGAACGCCTCTCAAGAATGGGGTGTTTCCACAAATGGTGCTGATGCGCCCGACTTCGATGTTGTCTAGCTTTATTTAGCAAATAAAGCCAAACCACTCTCTCGATATGATCTGCATCCGGCAACAGCGGAAACCCCGCCCACGCTCTCTTTTTTTGCTCAGCAAGTGGCGGGCTTTGCAAGCTTCAGGCTTAAAAATTTGTACGCTTCAAACTATTCGCTTTGTGAGCGTTTTTTGATGATGACAAAGCGTGAGGTGTGAATGTGGGATTAGAATACTTTCTATATTAAAGAAAGTAAAAAATTGATATCAGGACACGGGGGATGTTAAGTCACTGGGAGTATCATCGCAGTCGATGCCCCCTGTCCAACAGGGCACTGTAGCTAACAGGATACCAGTGCAGGTGTAGCTTCTATGCAGAGAAAAACACTGAGAAAAACAGTCGAAATAACAGCAAATAATGCAACTGGAGAGTAGTAGAAGAGAAAAGTAGTAGAGTGAAGAAAAGTGGTCAGTCTGTCCTTAAACAGTCTAAGCCAATAGAAGCGTAACCACAGAGACAGTTCAGGATGACCTAAGCCACTCTAGCTATAAGCTTTATCAAAAAGGAGAGTTTTAAGTTCGGCCTCAAAAGGAGACAGAGTGTCTCCCTCACGGACTAAAACTGGGAGCTGGTTCCACAGGAGAGGACCCTGATAACTAAAAGATCTGCCTCCCCATTCTACTTTTAAAAGTCCTAGGAACCATAAGTAAACCTGCGGTCTGAGAGCGAAGTGCTCTGTTAGGAACATATGGAACAACAAGATCTCTAATGTATGATGAAGCTTCGTTATTAAGGGCTTTGTTTGCAAGAAAAATGATCTTAATTTATATTCTGGATTTAAAGAGTAACTGAACCCCAAAACAACTTTTTTTTGCTTCTAAACTGTATAAATAGCTCTTTACCAATGCAGTCTTTCAATTTCTGGGGATTTTTTTTACATTTTGGTGTAAACTTGCTTAATTCTACACTTTTTGGTCTGAAAACGTCTTAGTGCTGCCCCCTTAGAGTTGAACTGTGGCTACTGCATTTGAATTTTGTGATTGGTGGAGAGTGGTACATCTCTACGTCACAGGCATTGATTGTGTCACAGCAACCATGGTCTTACAGACACGCCCCGTGGGTTTGGGTATTAAACTGTCAGACATACCGGCCCTGTGGCAAGTTTGGAGTTGGATTGCGTTTTTCAGGTTACCATTATTATCACATTAGTACTTAGTTAGCATAGCTAACATACTGTTTTGAACGTTAGCCTATGTTAGCATTACCATTCAGAGACTGGACCCATCCTGTCTCTCTCTCCCTCAGCAGCAGCACCAGCCTCGGACAGCGCTGACTCAGCGCCCTGAGCCAGCGGCTCTAATTGAAAAGGCTGGGGCCGCTGGGCTCCATAAACCCTCCCTCTACTCCTCTATCTCCGGTGATGACGGAGGAGATCCGCTGGTTCAGAGCGCCGAGCCAGCGCCGCCCGAGCCCGGTGCTGCTGAGGCAGAGGGAGACCGGAGGAGTCCAGTCTCTGAGTGGTAATGCTAACATAGGCTAACGTTCAAAACAGATGAATGTTGATCAGATCGATCAGTTTGGTCACTTTCCATGTTTATCGGCCATAACAGCACCATGTAACTTTGGGTCGTCGGTTAGTGGTTTTGTAGTTAAAATGCGACTTGCTTTACGGCAGGCTTCACAAAAGCCGGTAGGTGCAGCGTCCTGCAAGACTCTCTGGGTGGAGCATACTCGGCAGGTACATATAAATGGAAGATACCTAGCAGCAGGTACCTTGAACAATTATCATCATGACGGAGCCGAAATTGTATTCATCTGTACACCGGTGTTCCGACTATCTGTGCTACCCGCATGCACATTTCGATGTTACGTCACAATTCGCTTACTCAGCAAATCTGTCATCAAGAATTCCTACCTGGAAGATCCATTTCGTCTGTTTTATTTCTGTGAAGTTTACGGTGAGTTTTATTCAAATTATTTTATTACTGGCTAATTTTTATTCAAAATATTTTAAAGCTTTCCTTAAGCTACTAATTTCAAGTTTACATGACAGCCCTTGTAGCCTATGTAAGTTTCACTTCTGTGATATCGTTACACACTGCATGCAAACAAGTCCCATTAATTAGAGTCGTACAGTAAATGCGGTGTATTTTGCGGGCTATTTGTGCTTATAATCATAGGCTACTACATTTTAATATTTTGGAGTAATAATACTGCTATCTGCTCTACGTCTTACTGGCTTGGTATATATTCATTACAATCTTTACAAACTAACAGATTTCCAGAGTGTGCTATTCATCTATAGGTCTATTTGACAGCTAGGATATTTTGATCATGGTTTTTAGTGCATCTTTATGTGCTAGTTTTAGCTTTATATTAAACGAGTAGCACATTCTGTGGATTGAAAGAAAAGTTTTCGTTATTCATAATTTTTTGCTATGTTAGGCATTACTGCTAAACTGCCACTTTAATCCCGTCACTTGAAAAATATTTTACGATGATTATGTTTAACATCAAAGCTAACAGTTGTTGTTTTCGGCATGTAAACATACTTTTCAAGGGGTAGCACCGACAGATGCGCGCTACGGTAAGACATTCTGAAGAGGTAGCACAGATCTTCAGAACAGTGCTGTCAGCCATATAATAAAGAAATTAGACGTATCACGTTATAATGTGATAGTTTATTGTAAAAAAGTGAACCTATCACGTTATAAAATTTTTGTTTCAAGTGGTTTTCACGTTTTTACAATAACGTTATAACGTGATACGGTCTAATTTCTTTATTATATGGCTGACAGCTCTACGCCGCTGTACATATGACATGCTGAAATATAGAAAATGTACCTGAGATGAAGACATTTGACACAAAGGCTGCCCAAGACTTGAAAATCTGTAACGTTAGAGGGTATCGCTTGTAAATGTGAATCCCCTCGTGTAACCATAACAGATTTTACGACAGTAGTAGAAAACAATACATTTTTCCCAACTGTAGGGGGACCCAGAGAGCAAAACTTACTTAGTGTTGCTTTAAATTGACGGGCATAAAACCAGTATGCCTGCGTCACACTCGCATGACGTTTTGGTGTAAATTTGTGGTATGACAGGAAAAATTTGATTTGTGATCTCTCCTTTTAATATTCATCAGAACTCTTACTGCCACATTGTGGATCAACTGAAGGCTTTTAATTACATTTTGTGGACTTCCTGATAGTACAAAATTACAGTAGTCCAGCCCTGAGACAACAAATGCATGGACTAGTTTCTCAGCATCTCTCCTGGACAGATGTTTTTAATTTTAGGAATATTTCAGAGGTGAAAGAAGGTAATCTTAGAAACCTGTTTAATATGGGATTTGAATGCCATGTCTTGGTCAACAATAACGCCTAGGTTCTTTATGTTATTACTGGAGGCCAATTTAATACCATCCAGACAAAGTGGTTGACCAAGCAGTTTCTTTTTTAGAGCTTCTGGTCCAAAGACGGCAACTTCTGTCTTGTCAGAATTTAGCGCCATCCATGTTTTTATGTCTTCCAGACATGCCTGTAATCTACCTAACTGACTGGATTAATCAGGAATTATGGATAAATATAGTTGTGTATCATCGGCATAGCTGTTGAAATTTATGCCATGCTGTCTAATAATTATACCAATTGGAAGCGTATATATAGTAAAAAGAATCGGTCCAAGCACAGAACCATGTGGTACTCCACAAGTAACCCCAGAGGGTGAAGAAGATTTATCATTTACATGAACAAACTGGAATCTGTTAGACAAATATGATTTAAACCAGCCTAGTGCTGTTCCTTTGATCACTGCAACATGTTCAAGCCTTTCTAAGAGAAAATTATGATCAACTGTGTCAAAAGCAGCACTGAGATCTAACAAGACCGGAACAGTCACAAGTCCATTATCTGAGGCCATGAGTATATCATTAGAAACCTTCACCAGTTCAGTTTCAGTGCTATGATGAGCTCTGAAACCTGACTGAAATTCTTCATACAGGTCGTTACTGTTTAGATGCTCACATACTTGATTACTATATACATACTATTTTCTCAAGGATTTGGGGTAAGAAAAGAAGGTTAGATATAGGTCTTTAATTAACTAAGTCATCTTGATCGAGGGAAGGTTTCTTACAAAAAGGTTAAATTACAGCAACCTCAAATTCCTGTGGTATGTATCCATTTACTAAAGATAGATTCATCATATCTAAAATGGGGCCAGGAACCAAAAGGAACAATTCCCTAAATAATTTGGTTGTGATTGGGTCCAACATACAAGTTGAAGGTTTAGATTAGGCTAATATTTTTGATAGTTCTGAAAGCTCAACTGAATCAAAACAGTCCAAACACAAATGAGGTTCTACTTTCTGATGCTGCCTCACTTACTGAGAGAGAAGTAATCATGTTTGGGAGGATGCCAATGATTTTATTTTTAAAATAATTAATTTTATTTATGAAGAATCCCATAAAGTAATCACTACTAAGACCTGGGGGAATAGTTGGCTCAACAGAGCTATGACTCTGTGTAAGTTTGGCAACTGCACTAAAAAGAAACCTAGGATTGTTCCTAATTGTCTGAAAAATATGCTGTTCTAGCTTGTCGAAGGGTCTTTTTATACAGCAGCAGACTATTTTTCCAGGTTAAATAGGAATCCTCTAGGTGTGCAGAGCGCCATTTTCTCTCCAGTCTCTTAGTTTTCTGCTTTAAAGTACACAGCTCTGCATTAAACCAGGGAGTCAACCTCCTATTGCTAATCACTTTCTTTTTTAAGGGGGCTACACTATCTAATGCCAAATGCAATGAGGAAGTAACGCTATGAACCAGACCATCAATTTCTGAAGGATTAGAGATGGAATTGCTGCCCTTTATTGTGTTACCCGGAGACACTGAGGAAAGTGAGAATGGAACAGATTCTTGAAAACTTGTTACAGCCTTATCTGATAAAGCTCTACTATAATAAAATTTTCTTTCAGGTTTAAGATGATCAGTAAAAAATAAATTAAAACGTTATCAAAAATGGTCAGACAAAACCGGGTTATGTGGGAGGACTGTTATTTCTTCACACTCAATGCCGTATGTCAGTGCAAGGTGCAAAGTGTGTTGCCCTGAGTGGGTGGGTCCCTGTACTTTTTGAGTAAAGCCAATTGAGTCTAAGATAGTATTAAAGGCTGCCTTTAGGCTGTCACTTTCAGTGTCTACATGAATATTGAAATCCCCCACTATAATGACCT
This sequence comes from Valencia hispanica, assembly GCA_963556495.2. Taxonomy (NCBI): domain Eukaryota; kingdom Metazoa; phylum Chordata; class Actinopteri; order Cyprinodontiformes; family Valenciidae; genus Valencia; species Valencia hispanica. Next base: position 22,029,735 of record OY747711.1, read on the forward strand.
TATCAGTATTTAATACAAATTCAGATTAAGAATGTAAGATCTGATCTAAGAATTGAGAGTAAGGGCCCGGTGGACGATACAAAACCACAAACAAAAGTGGTCTTAATGTTTTGCTACTTGGATGAGGAAAACTAAGGCTTAGATGTTCAAAGGAACTGTAGCTACTAATTGGTCTGGGATTAATTAGTAAATCAGAAGGGAAATGTATAAAATCATATAACTCGTCTCATCCCATTATTGTATATATTTTATCTTCTTTTTTAAAATAGTTTGTCCATACAGCATTCAGTTCAGCATGATTGATACTCAGTATGATCAAACAATCATAATGAAATTGATATAACTCTTCAGGTAAACTGATCCAACACCAACAAATAGAGGAGCAGTGCTTTATGCACTAAACAAACAAAAACAGTACCTAACCTTGTGTTGTTCACCCTATGGAGTTCACAGAATGTAAAACCACAGGACAAATGAAGGACTTTTCTTGCTGAGTATAGTGTCTGTTTCAGCACATGGAACATCACATTTTAAGTGGTTATGCATGCACATGAACTCTGCAAACACTGTGGTGAGCCGTGATTTGCTTTTGTATGTGTGCTCCATTCTTTCTATGGATGATTCATTCCATTATTGCTGAAAAGGTTTTGAGGCAAAACACCTGTCTCTTTCTCCTCACAATTCACTATGTTGACATATGGTAAAGCACCAGACAAAGATTTCACGTGATCTGTATGACAACATAACCGCTGATGTTTACCTTTCATGTATTCATAAAAATTACGAGACCCATTAAGAAGTCTGTTTACTATTTCAGAGAGCTCATCTGTGCATGAAAGCCAACAGTATGTAGATGAAATGTTTATTATATTAACGAGATACAGTAAAATGTTGGCTTGGGGCAAAAGCAACAGCCCTGTCTGGTGATTTGACCTTCTATCAAGGTTAAACAAAGGAATATCAGATAAAGGTAGCCTCATTAAAGTCTGGTTCTTTTTACATTAATAAACATTTATTGGTTTGAAGCTAAGGTTGTGTTAAATCCCAGGTAGGCACAACTACTTCAGTTTGTCTACTCTGTAGTTACCAGTAAATCTGAGATATTGTAATTAACAAAAATGTGTTTGACCCCACAGAAAAAACAATGTTTCTATAATAAGTAAAAAATTAAAAGGACTAGATTAAGAATTTTGTCACAACAGAACAGTGCTGTGTAACCTGATCGTTCAACCTGTTTGTTCAGTGTTTATACTGATGACCACCAGCTTGCAAAGTATTTTTTATGAATGTACTTATCTACACGGTGTGCAAATTAGACACTCCCAAAGAGAAGGTTAGGGACTGGCTGCTGAACTGAAATTAAGACAGAAAGCAGCAGAAGTAAAAAGTACACCTTGCTCACTTTGGTTCAACAAACTATCCATCACTGCTGAGGGCGCAGTCATGCTGTGGAGCTCCCACACGCCTGCAGCTTATTGAGCCATCATCACTGGCTGGAAAAAAAGAAGCTGGCTGTCAGACCTTCAACGCCTGAGTGTTTTGCCTCTGTGGTAACCTCTAGCCCTCTGTGCTGTTCTCCTGAGTAACTCCTTGTTGTAATATCTCCTTGTGTAAACTTACATCTGCGCCTTCCCAGTTTCCTCCTGAAGAATCCTCCTCGTGATTCGTCTTCCAGGTTCTCTGTAAGCTCCCAATGTCGTTCCATGTCTCCAGCTTCAAGCTCTGCCTGTCTGACCTCGATCCTCTGTCTCTGGCTCCTTCATCATCGATCCCCCTGGACCACCTCTGGAAGTACTTGCAGACATCCCGGACTCCTTTCTCGCTCCCTGGTTTCAACTCCACCACCTACAAGCAAGCCTCACCTGAGTTCTATAAAAACTGTTCATCAAATCAAAACCCTGTGCTCACCTCTGGATTTTCCCTTTGCAGTAATGTTTCCCTACATTCCTCCATGCAGCTCTCCTGGTTCCTGTGATCATCTAATCATTGTTTCAGTAAAATCATTTCATTTTATTACGGGTCTTACTAGTCGTGCTCTGCATGTGGGTCAGGAAGCTAAATGAAAACATGACAATGGCAAGCAGTTAACCATACACTAAATTAGACATACAGTGCATTTTTTTCAAATGGAAAGTCTGGGTTGCATTTGTATTAAGTCCCCTTTTACTTTGTTTCTGCTTAAAACATCCACTCCAATCATTTGTCTTTAGAAGTCGGTTATTTGGTAAATAAACTCTATTTAACACTGTATTAAGTCTCAGTATAAATAAAAAATGTTATGTGAAGGCCTCAGAGGGTTGTAAGAAAACAGTGGTGAACAAGGAACAACATATGGACCAAGGAACAAAGCAGACAGTTCATGGACAAAGTTATGGAGAAGTTTAAAGAGGAGTTGTGTTATAAAATAACATCCAAAAGTTTTAATCTCCCATTTTCAATCCATCATCCACAAATGGAAAAAGCATAGCACAACTGCAATCTGTAAACAGGGCAGCTCCACAAATAAAAAAAGAAAACCTCATTTACAGTTTGCAACAAACCGTAAGTGGATGCAGCATAACTGCAGAAGAAGGTCCTCCATTCACACGAGCCCAACAATGACCTTCTGGCTTACATGCAAAAAAACATGTACAGCAAAAATATAATACTGCTTATCACCCTGAGAACATCATTCGCACCATGAAACATAATTTTAGTAGCGGACAATCCTTGAAGTAAGACTGCGAAACACTGTAAAATTCTTTATACTGAAGTACAAACATGCTAAATATGCAACCTGAGCTGCAAAGAAATAGTTTTGATCAATTTTAATATAGATGCTCATCCAGTCTGACTGAGCATGTGGTATTTTGCAAAAAAGTGAATAAAAATGTCAAGCTCTAGATTTGCAAAGCAGGTAGAAGCAGATTTAAGAAAGATTGACATGAATAAAACAAAATTCCAGCACAAATTGGGATAATCAGTGATAAACATCAATAACATCAGTTAAATTTTGTAAGCTTGCAAATTTTCCCAGATAAAATCACGTTTTTAGGAAATTATTCCTTTTTTGGAGTATGTGTGACTTTATATATATATATATATATATATATATATATATATATATATATATATACATATATATATATACATATATATATATATACATATATATATACAATGAGACGACAGGCATAATCAGAAAACAATGTGCTAAACAAAAAGATGTATTTTGATGAGACATGAAAAAGAATGCTTTATTCAACAAAAGTTTGTTGTTTAGTTAGCAGTTGTAATAATTTTATTGGATTTAAATGCATATTCTATTTAAATTGATACCTTAGGTTTATATCTTTTAGTGATTAACCTTTGGTTTGCTTGTCACTAAGTTGATGAAAATCCATTTTTACTAGAAAACCTAAATATCTCACTGCCTCACCCCACAATACTGTGAAAGATGTTTAAATCAAATTATTGTTAAGCAGAATGAACAGTACACGCAGATATGACATATATGCTCTGGAAGCTGTGACTAATACTAACACCAAACAATTTGAATATTGCCCTACTAAAATAATGAATCTTACTAGAAACGCAATAACATTTCAACTTCCTGAAAATCATCCACATCCAAGACAGTGGGGCACTGGAACAGATGAATGTCAGGAATTACCCCTAATTACAACCACAAATCGAATACAAATGGAAAACATCTACAGAAACGATTTTTTAAATTCCAGTTACACATTTCATATTAGGTCAGCAGTATCTTGTTTTGAGTTAGTTTGTTTTTATTTTGGCTTTAGTTTTCAAATAACTTCAACCCTACTGAACACTTAGTTCAGACTGACCACCTGTATTCTATGGTGTGTATAGCATTCTGCTATTGAATTTAATAACCGAGGTTAAGATATGACCATATTAAAGTCAAGTGAGATTACATGTGTTAAAGAAGATAAGTGTAAGACATTTTATTGCTCTGGTTTATTAATAGTGTCTGGTAAAATAATACACACTCATTGAATTGTTCCAGATTTTGCCACATATTGTACAAACTTTAAAATAGTGTGTAGGGCTTTTATGTGATAGACCAACACAAAGTAGTGCACAATTGTGAGGAGAATTACACAAAGTTTCAAAATCTAAAAACATTCCTGTCAAAAAGTTCACATTTGTGTTTTTCTTAGGTGACCAGAGCACTTTCTTACAAATGATTACTGTGTCTCCTATATGGGATATGGGAAACTGCAAATGGAACTTCTGGCTTTATTTCAACAGTGGCTTTTTTATACCATTCTTGTCTGAAAGTCAGATTTGTGGAATACATAACTTTTTTTGTCCTATCAGGATACTCCCCCACATATGCTGGGGGTCTCTGCAACCCTCTAATCTCTCTAATCTCTGACAGGTCCAGCAAGGATGCTGCTGCTGAACCTGTCAATTTATATGCTTGGGCATGTCCTGGTAGGTTTTCAGCTGTACCATACTCATTACATGTTTGAAAAATAGATTTAAAAGTGTTCTGGGATATGTTCGAAGTTTGGATTGTTGTTTTATACCCTAACACTGTTTTCAACTTCTCCTCATGGTTAACTTTGATTTGCCTGGTGTGTTACTTGCTCTTTATGGTGTTCTTTATTCACTAATGTTCTCTACCAAACTTCTGAAGACTTCACAGAACAGCTGTATATTTACTGATATTACATTACATACAGATGGGCACTTTTTGACTGGATTTTAATGTCTTTTTTTAAAGCAAAGTGAAGGGGACTGAATGCACATTACATTTTTCAGAGTTTTATTTGTAGAACGTATTGAAACATTAATCTTTTTTACTACATAGAAGTTTGTGGTTGTGACAAGATAAAAAATGAAAAAGTTCTAATAAAACTACTTTGTGAAATCAGCTATTTTGTGCTTAAATGTAAGCTTATGGGAGGTTTAACACTGATTTCCACTTATTTTACTGCATACTGAAAACAGATATTACACAAGATGCAGACAGGAAGTGTTTAATGTCATAAAATGTAATCCAAAATAGGTGAATTTATATGTTTATTTTGTTCTTGCTGAACTTAGTTTTATACTTTACTATACCATTGATATTATCTACTTAATGTTTCTTGGTTTATTATGCAATTTTTTAAATGATAGAGACCGGCATGCATGTTATTCCAATATTCAAAGACCCACTTAGTATGAGCAAATAAATAAATGAATACAAATTTAGATCACCTAGGACATTTGTTCACAATTAGAGCATACCACATTGCTTAATTTTTTTGGCCTTTGAAAGAAATTGAGACATGTACAATTTTACATAGATTTGGTTTGAGTCTTTGATGTAATCTTACAACTTTTTTACTTGTTGAACCAAAATAATTATTTATTACCTTTTCCTTTAGATAATAATGTTCATACAAATAGATCTTTGTTTCGCTATTTACTAAGCGGGATCCCCCGAGCTTTATTTTTTTATTTCCACACCTGGTACTTGCAGAGCTCTGTACAAACAAGCCTGTACTCCACTCTGGGCACTCTGAACTTTCTGCTTTACGCAAGCTGCGGCACACACGGCTGTGACGAGAACATGACCACGTGGGTTTGTTATTACAGGAAGTAAAGATGGCGGCTCAATCCATACTCTCAGAGTCTGTGATCGGATGGTCAATTTTCACTGTTGTTCTCCTGGTAAGCGCATTAACATAGCTTTTGGTCCCCTCACAGATCACTACGCTGTTAGATGATTTTAATTAGACACGTTTCCAGACGATTAATTTGCTTTTATACTGCGTTATCCAACGCAATGTGATTTCAGCGCACCACCGTCACTACTGGCTTTAGATTGGCTTTAGCCATGACACAGTTTTAGGCACATTAAAGCTTTCCTCGATGGATTTATCACCTTTTGTGTTTGAACCATTAAAAAAACCCGACATATGAAACATCACAGTTTCGGGGGGGAGCTGTGGATATTCATGTTTTATTGTTTTACTATATATCGTCTTAAAATATGCGCCTGTTGAGGATCCTCGTCCAAATTTAGGCGTGATTTCCTCTGATGTCATTCATAGTCACACCGGTGAAAAAGGAAGGCATTCCTGAACAAATGCCTTTGTTTCCCTGCCCACTTTTCAGAGCGCTCTCAGATCTTATTTGGATGCAAAGGCTGCGTCATTACCTGGCAAAACAAGCAACCAGAGGCTTAAAGCTGCAGGCCTTTAATTGATTGATCTTGTCTGTGAATGGCAGACCTTGATATTAAGTAGCTGTTGTTTGCATTGTCCTCACTTGCAGCAGTTTGTGTCTGGAATACGACCTTGCCATCTAGAAAGGTTTTTTTTTCCTACCCACCAAAGTTTCTCTCTTTCTTTAATTGTAGGATGCCTTGTGTTACACTAGTAGTTTGAAATGCTGTGACTGTATTGTTTAATTTACTTCAACCTACCTAAATATGTATTCCATGTAATTTCTAAAATATGTATTTCTGCTTTATATTTTTTATCACCCACTTTATTTTACATCTTTTCTAATTGCAGTTTTACTGATCCTGGAAAATCTGTATAAAATAGTCAGACCAGCTGCCCCTGAACAGCTACAGATTGACTTCTATGTATCTGCAGACTAAAAGACACCCCGATTGTTTCAACACATTGATAACATTCCTTTCTACATTTTGCACTGATTTCCATGCACTTTTGTTACCTGGAAGACTGTTTGGGTAAAAGGTCAACCCCTCTCTAATGATTACAGTATGATTACAGCATATATTCCTGTTTCATTCCACTGTTTAACCTCAAATGTTAACTAGACTAGAACCTAAATATGGTTTTTTTGCTAGAGTCCAACACCATACCATAAAATTAAAGGGTACAGCATGAGGAAAATTTATGTTTTTGAAAGTGTTAGTGCAGCACTGTCACAAGTTTCTTTATTTACTCTTAAAGGTTTGATTCCAGTCTTAAAATGGCAAATGTTTTTAATTATTTTAGTTTTAATTTAAAAATTTAAAAAAATACAGAATGTTGTTCTGGTTCATTCCTAATCATGAACACCCCACATATTCCTTGGCATTCTACTTCATTCACAGCATTTAGATACCGCCCACGACCCCCCATTTGTCACTTCTTATGTTGATTTAAGTAAATAAATCTTTTTATCTAACACTGTCTTTTTTCATGTTTGACTTTAACTCTTCTGACTGTATTGTATTGGAATCTAAAAACAAAATGTACACCGTGTATTTGTTTTGTGTTACATTTACTGTGATTCCACTTTAAAATTATTGCTCAGAAATGGTTTTTGTCCTAACTGCAATTCTTTTTTTTTTGTTCAGGTGATCTTGGCTTTCTGCTGGATATACATTCGCAAATTTCAGAGTCGGCAAGATAGTGAAGTTGTTTCAACTATCACAGCAATATGTGCACTGGCAATTGCTTTGATAACCTCGGCTCTGCTCCCAGTGGACATATTCCTTGTTTCCTACATGAAGTATCCCAATGGTACCTATAAGGTCAGTGTCTGTTTTGTTAAGAGTCACTGTGAAATCAGTTTGAAGGTGTCAGCATTCAGTGTTTTCTTAATGAAAAATTTTTCATAAAGTTCTTAGTGTTTTTTTGTCACAGAAGCTAGAAGCTAAACCTATTCCTTGATCCATCATTTTCTTCCTATAGATTGTATGTATTACAAGGTTTAGGGTACATTGTATTCTATAATCTGGATTTGTTTAACCACATTCTGTGATGATCTTAAAACTAACTGATACCTGTTGTTTGTGGTTGTAACATTTTACCTTTCTGTGATGCTTCATATACTTTTTCAGGAATGGGCTGCAAACAATGAAACAAGAGGACAAATTGAAGAAACTGTGCTGTATGGTTATTACAGTAAGTGTGTTTCGCTGAATGTTTTTGGCTGAAGACAATGAATGTGTTGGAGAAAAAAAAATGGCTTTAAATATTTAAAGAAGTGTATCCATAGAAGAGCTGGCATTATTTTTTGCTTTAAATATAGGTGGGGTATCCCATGTCTTGCGATACCAGCTCTGTTCCGTTTTTAAACGGATGGTCATGCTGGTGCAATTTTTATAACACCTGGGGTCTGTCTCATATAATCATCGTTTCTAGGGGGGTTAGCACACCATCTATGGGAGTCTTGCTGGCATGATGTTCTTCGCAGTGGTGACTCATTTGCACTCAGGGTTTCTATATAGATCTTTATGGCAGAGGTAATGCAAAAAGAAAATATCCATCAATGTTTTATAAAACCAGTACTGACTGAAGTTTTCTTTTTTCTTTTTTTTACAGAAACCTATGCATATTTTACAATATGCATAGCATATGTGAACTACTGCAATTCCTGTAGTTAATTTATAAAACTATATCATAATTCATCATTTAGATGAAAGAATTTGAGCCGTAGAACTGACTATTTTTATAATTAAAGTAGTAGTTGACTTTTTCTTCTTTAAATTATATCTTCACTTTGTGACAGAGACATTAACTATTTGCAGTAAATATCTGATAGTAGTACCCTTACAGGTGACCTGCTGTAGCTAAAATTAAACAAAAACCTTCATTGATTCATGTGGACTCAAAGTGAGTTTTGCTTTAGAACATAAGAAGCTTTAAAGAAAAACTTCTTAAGAAGGATTCGTGATTTTGTTACGCTTCTCTGTCTTGGATAGGCACTGGTGGGTTAGGGAGGGTTTATGTGGACATGGAGATTATACCCATTTATAGCTATACCCACTCCCACCTCCCCAGAATGGCTGCCTGTTTGGCTGTTATACCATAATTAAGATAAGCCTCAGTGCATTTATAGATGAGGTCAGAAATTAGTAATTCAGATGCTACCCAAGTGGACAGGTGGTCAAGGTACACATTAATATTGTTGCATTAAAGTTCCTTGGTTCTAATTAGCTGCAATGATGCACAACTAGCAGGTGTTTGAGAGTTAGAAAAGGAAGAAAAACAAACTGCAGATGTTGGTATATATTTGTTAAATGCATCCACAACTTGTTTGTAACTGTTAAACCTTTCAGTTTTTTGTTAGTTGTTGCAGTTTTACAATATATGTACGTTTGTACAATAGCCTGCAGATTATACCATTCTTTAAATTTATTCAAATGGAATTTAACTAGAAACATTTATGCTATATTGAAAGGAAATTATAATTCAAGGATCCATTAATGACTTTTGCCTACATTTGGTATTTAGAATACATATTTTGCTAGGTTTTCTTTAGAGTTTTTAAAAGTGGCTGATTTTTAAATTAAATCTAATAAATCAGTTTTTTTTACATTCCTCAAGCCTTTGGTAGAAAAAGTTCAGTGTATTTGCTGTTGTCTCCTATAGATAACTAGTTCTTGTAATCTAGATGTATTTACAACATTTTATGTAGATTTTTAATAGCTTTTCCTTGGGATACTTGATTATCTGCATTGCCGCGACTTCAACGGTGGCCTGATAGTTTCATCAAGTGTTTAATGATGCTTTGTTTTATTCATGTTGATTATGACTAGTTGTTAGAAAATCTTCTACCTTCTTGTGCAGAAAGTTAGAACAAGAAAATATGAATCCTGAACTCACAAGCTGTTAAACAGTATTTTGTTTTTATTGTAATCACGTAGTGAAGAAAAAGTCACAATCATTCCTTTGCTATATAATTGCCTGGTAAAGTGTCATTTGAGAGCTCCTAAATTGCATACTTGTTAGTTTCTACAATAGAAAACAAATCAGATGAGGCTTATTGGAATTTTTGCTACACTGTTAGGACATAAAAGTTAGCTGTGATCTAAAGGTAATTTTTTTTAGCTCACATAAAACGTAATTGCTTTTTACATTTCTAATATGCATGGTGGTATTTTTCCTTATATGTTTTTTACAGGCTCTGTACTCCCAAGGTAAACTTTGCCGTTCATGTTCAAACTAGTTAAAAATCAGTTATTTCTCTGAAACGTTGGAATATTGTTCCACTGTTTGAATGCAGTTTTTCTCCATGGCTTTTTACTGCAGTTTACGTATTTTCCTGTAGACACATAGGTTTAAATCCCTCTTCAATAATGGGTTATAAAAATAAAGATACTTTTGTTCATTTTGGCTCTTAGGTTTAGCTTTGGAATCAATGCCTTTTGTCCCTTTAATTGCTGTTGTGTTTGTTTTATCCATTCTTTTTGATTTCCCTTTGTTGCTTCTTAATATTGTGTGCAGCACTTCAGTAAACGTTACATTTTTTTAATGTGCTGTGTAAATAAATAGGAGTGAACTTGATTATTCTGTATACATCCTTTGATTGCTTTATATACAGTCTGTGAAGTTCTTTTAATCAGCTGTAAGTTTTCCCATCATCCACCTTTAACATCTGTTCATGAAGTTTGTGTACATGATGTACCTATAGAGTTGCTCCGTTTTGTTTGCCTATGAGTAGCGAGAAGAATCACTTTTTGGCAAATTTGTTGATTCTACAACTTTGTTTTTGCTAGATGTGATATTCACTTTAAATTTGTGTTTACTCTGCATTCTTGATTTTTACATCAAGGGGAATGCATGGGTTTGGTTTCAATTCAATTCAGTTTTAATTATTCGGTGCCAAACTGCAACAAATATCTCAAGGCGCTTTACAAGACTAGTAGGTCCAGTTCAAATCATGTTGTACAGATCCATATTCAGTTCAAATAAAATAAAATCAAGTACACGCACGATCCTAATTATAGTGCACAATCAAAGCCAGTTGGCCATTTTCTAACCTTTAGCAGAACCAGGCTCCTGCTACCAGCATGCGGTTAAGAGGACAGAGTACATACTTAATTGTAGCAATCACTGTTTGTTGCCCTGTCTTGAAAGGAAGCACATTTGAACAGAAACTCTCAAACAATAGTAAAATTTAGTAAAATCTATCCATCCATTTTCTTCCGCTTATCCGGGATTGGGTCGCAGGGGCAGCAGCTTAAGCAGAGAGACCCAAACTTCCCTCTCCCAAGCCACTTGGGCCAGCTCCTCTGCAGGAATCCCAAGGCATTCCCACGCCACCCGAGAAACATAGTCCCTCCAGCGTGTCCTGGATCTTCCCCTGGGCCTCCTCCCGGTGGGATGTGCCCAGATCACCTCACATGGGAGGCGTCCGGGAGGCCTCCTGATCACATGCCCGAGCCACCTCAACTGACACCTCTTAATGTGGAGGAGGAGTGGCTCTACTCTGAGTCAACCTGGATGACTGAGTTTCTCACCCTATCTCTAAGTGAGAGCCCAGACACCCTCTGGAGGAAACACATTTCAGCAGCTTGTATCCATGATCTCGTTCTTTTGGTCACTACCCAGAATTCGTGACATAGATGAGTGTAGATCGACCGGTAAATCAAAAGCCTTGGCTTTCGGCTCAGCTCTTTCTACACCATGACAGACCGGTACAGCGCCCACATCACTGCAGGCGCCTTACCAATTGGCCTATCGATCTCCCGCTCCATTTTTCCCTCATTCGTGAAGAAGACCCGCATATACTTAAACTGTTCCACTTGGGGAAGGACACCAGCCGCTTCACACTCGGCTGCGAACCACTCCAGTGAAAGCTGTAGATCACTTTCCATTAAAGCAAACAGGACCACATCATCTGCAAAAAGCAGAGATCCAATCCTGAGGCCACCAAAATGGGCCCCTTCATCACCTTGGCTGCGCCTACAAATCCTGTCCATAAAAGTTAAGAACAGAATCGGTGACAAAGAGCAACCTTGTCGGAGTCCAACTCTCACTGGAAATTAGTCCGACTTATTGCGAACCAAACTCTGACACCGGTCGTACAGAGACCTAACAGCCAGCATCAAGGGGCCTGGTACGCCATACTCCCGGAGTACCCCCCCACAGGACTCCCCGAGGGACATGCTCGAACGCCTTCTCCAAGTCCACAAAACACATGTAGGGCAAACTCCTTCGCACCCTTCAGGATCCTGCTGAGGGTGTAGAGCTGGTCCAGTATTCCAAGGCCGGGACGAAAACCACATTGTTCCTCCTGAATCCGAGGTTCAACTATCCGTCGGACCCTCCTCTCCAGAACCCCGTTATAAACCTTACCAGGGAGGCTCAGAAGTGTGCTCTCCCTGTAGTTGGAACACACTCTGTGGTCCCCCTTTTTAAATAGGGGGACCACTACCCTGGTCTACCAATCCAAGGGAACTACCCCCGATGTTCACGCAACATTGCAGAGTTAACCAACATAGCCCCACAACATCTAGAACCTCAAGGAACCCAGGGCGAATCTCATCCACTCCCGGAGCCTTGGCACTGAGGATCTTTTTAACCACTTCGGTACCAGAGATTGTGGAACCCGACCCAAAGTCCCCAGACTCTGCTTCCAGATTTGAAGACGTGCCAGTTGGATTAAGGAGTTCTTCAAAGTATTCCTATCATCGACCCGAAACGTCCCACGTCGAAGTCAGAAGCAGACCACCCCCACTGTGGACAGTGTTGGTGGCGGACCGCTTCCCCCCCCCCGAGAAGCCGGATGGTTGACCAGAATTGCCTAGAAACCAAATGGAAGTTGTTCTCCATGGCCTCTCCAAACTCCTCCCATGGTTTTTGCCTCAGCGACCATCCGTGCGGCACTCATCAGCTGCTTCTGGGGTTCCACACTTTAAAGTGGAACTGAACCCCATGAAAAATCATAACCCCGCCCCCACACAACATTTGAAAAATTCTACAAAGTGGGCAGTGCACAGAGAGGGGCATGGCCAAGTGTGGTGGATGAGCGGAGGGGGGAACGTGGGGGTGTGGTCAGGAGGACAGTGACAACTCGCTTAATCTGACACTGAAACATGGACCGTGACCGAAACGACGTTGGCAGTTTTACGACTGATCGACGTTCATCTGTTTTGAACATTAGCCTTTGTTAGCATTACCACTCAGATACTGGACCCCTCCTGTCTCCCTCTGCCTCAGCAGCACCGGCCTCAGGCAGCGGTGACTCAGCTCCCTGAGCCAGCGGATCTGTTCTGCCGTCACCGGAGGTAGAGGGGTCGGTGAGGCCGGCGCTGCTGAGGCAGAGGGAGACAGGATGGGTCCAGTCTCTGAGTGGTAATGCTAACATAGACTAACGTTCAAAACAGTATGTTAGCTATGCTAACTAAGTGCTAACGTGATAATAATGGTAACCTGAAAAATGTAATCCAACTCCAAACTCGCCACGGGGCGAGTGTGTCTGAGAGATGGTTTTATACCCAAACCCACAGGACGTGTCTGTGAGACCATGCCTGTGACGTAAAGAGTGGAAAAGATGTACCGCTCTCCACCAATCACAAATTTCAAATGCAGTAGCCACACTTCAACCCTAAGAGGGCAGCACTAAGACGTTTTTAGACCATAAAGTGTAGAATTAAACAAGTTAACTCAAAAATGTAAAAAAATCTCAGAAACTGAAAGATTGCATTGGTAAAGATCCATTTATACAGTTTATAAGCAAAACAAAGTTGTTTTGGGGTTTAGTTACTCTTTAATAAAATAGAGAAACCCCCTTACATCAAAAGTAGCTTAAACTTTTAATCCTATTTAAAACAATCCTCTAAAGGCCCTTAGTTTTTATTTAAAGGTCTCTTTCTCTGAGAAACCGCGTAATACTTGTTCTTTTTGAAATACGATCATTCTGATCACTCGGTCACTCTGAGTTGCTTATGTATGCTACACATGAACATTTTCTCCAACCCCCCACTGTCAAAATTAGCCACAGAAAGGAAATGCATAGCAAAACAAAGTGAGTCAGAAAAATCAATCTGTTCTTCGTCACGGAGAAAATTTGTATTCATGTCGAGACGCCTACCTTGACTTGCGACCGCCCATGGTAAGGCTGCATTGATTTTATGGTCAGGAGAGAGCAGAGCACGCCTCTGCTAGTAGAAGCTAATTGTTAGGAACTCGGCTAGTAGAAGCTAACCATTAGCAACTCCACTATGGAATCAAACGCTGCCAGCTTAAAATGAAACTGAAAATAAACATTGGCACTGAAAATAAAAACTATTAGAATAAATATTATTAGAACTGAAAATATAAATTTTGAATCTGAAATAAATGTAGTAAAAATTTCGGTATTGAAAGCGAAACAAAAATTGAAAGTGAAAAATGTTTCAATGAAATTCCCAATATATACATTTAAACAAATAACTCGCAATCAAGTTTTCACACTTTCATTGTTTGTTTTGTTTTTACAATGCCAGTGTAAATGTTCAATGTTTTTTCAGTGCTGTGCTTTTCTGCTTCATTCCTCATTCATTTCGCGCCTTGCACGTGCATGAGGGGCGGGGCTTTAGAGCTGCACATAATTGTTGTTTCTGAGTGTAAACACAGGTTGCAAAACGTGATGTTGGAGCATTTTTGTTGCGAAAAGTGACGTTGCGGAGCCTAAAACTCCGGTTAATTCTGTCCATACGCAAACGCTTGAAATGGAGAAAACGCTAATCTTCCCTTTGGCCGGAGTTTTTAGAAAGATTTGTTTTCGGTGCCGTAAATCTGCATTTTGGATGATAGGCCAAATCGCAGAAAAATATCTTCATTTTGTGAGATACCCGGCTACGTGTTTACAAGGCATTACATACCAGAAGTCATGGGTTCAAATCCACCCTGGAACTTCTTTTTTTTTTTGGGCTTAGTACACAAGTGCACTTTTGTTCTCTTCATTATATTGTTATACTGAGACAATGTTATTAAACTGTTACATTTTATATTTGTGTAAACATACATATAAACATTTGGAGTAAAACAACACCCTTTATCTTGTGAAATCAACAGTTTATATTGTAAAATCAGCATGTTATCTGTACCTGAGAAATCGTTTCAAATGTGGGAGGTTGATGAAAAGGAAGATTATATTTAAATTAAGTAAAGCACACTTTTAAGCACAAGGTTTAAGATGCTGCTGATGGAGCTCATAAAGCTAAAGGTTTGTGCAGCCTGCAGACAGTCAGCCGACTGAGGGAGCAGGACACCTGGTGGAAATTGTAAAATACATTTTTATATATATATATATATATATATATATATATATATATATATATATATAAAAAATCAAGTAAAAAAAAATGTTTTGTCATTTGTAATTTCTTAAATGAAAGAATAGTCAGGGGGATAAAATTGATTAATATGAAAAATCAAGTTTGGCATGAAAAAAAATCTAAGATTTTATTTTTAACCTGTGTCACCCAGCCCTAGCCTGTGGTAACCGAACTGATGTAGCAGTAATGAGTTTTAGGTGGCTTGTACAACTTCCGGCAGCAGGGAGCACATTGGAATGGAGTCATGGGTGGAGTCCAAAATCTGACTCTGCTAATGTTTATCTCCACCCCCAAAGTGCATAGATTACACCAGTGGAGTTGTAAACCCCCCTCGCAAGCTAAGAAAATATAATGTATGGACATGCACACAACCATATATGTTTATTTGTGTAATTTATTATTTTGGAAACTGGCTTTCTAATCAAGGGCCTGAACCTTTTTACAATTTTATAATTCTCTTTCTCTTTCATAATAATTTTCTAAATGGAAAAGGTAAAATACATGCCATTATGCCTATGTAGGTCTATTTTTCACCCCTCAGTTTCAAAATGTGGTCTAAAATCTGACTTCATTTTCAGCCTGTTTTTTTAAATTATTGTAATTTTTTTTTTGAAACATCACCTTGAAATTTGCCAGTAGGTGGAGACCAACTTCCATGTCAAGCAATGCACTGCTTTATTTCTAATGAAGCCTTTAAGGTTAAATTTTCCTCCAGGACACAGCTGTCCATTTGTATTTCACAAACCGTATAACAGCAGGGTTGTCATAGAGTTTTATACATCCTCTGGTGAAACATGCTTTTCTCCAGAGTAGACTGATTTGTATTCAGTTTGGACCACAGAATGCTGGACAGTTTTGCTACAGTTGAATTCAGTTTTAAATATCACAATTTATAGTCTTACTATATATTGTTTATACTATACTCGTATCTCTATATATCATATCGTCCCCCTGTATTACCCACTGTGATACATATTCTATCACCAGATTCTTGCCAATACACATCCCTAATTTAAACTGAAGTTTCCTAAGAAAACACTATATTTAAACATTTTCAGCACAAGCAGATGCATTTACATGCAGCAAGAGAAAAGCGAATTATTGCCTTAGTCTGACTGAAATCGGACTTTTGAAATGCATCTATACACCTCAGTCTGACTGAAGTCAAACCGTTTGAGTAATCGCACTAAGGCACCAGATAATGCAATTGGAAAATCGAATTTATCTGCAAGCAGCTCCAACCCCGCCTCAGCCGAGCTTTTTATGGGAAGTGACAAGACCGCGGAAGCAGGAATAACAAAACCACTACACAACATCAGCGACAAGTGTATAACACAATCAGACAGTACAGTACTTACAAATTGTACTGTGCTGCACTGTTGTTGTCGTCCATTTTTTTTCAGTTAATGTGCATATCCTGCTTTTACTCCGTCTGCTTCACTACTGTCAGCTTTTGTCTAATAGTGTGACACTCTAACCAACCAGAAAAATCCAACGTTAAAGGGTGCATGTTGCCACCTAGCGTCAAGGTGGCGAACGCACTTCTTTCAATAATTTGATTTTCTTAATGACATGTAAACTGGGATAAAGGCTCGCATTCTGGTTAAGCTATTAGTCCGATTTTGTCAAAAGCTGTATTTATATGTGCATGTAAACGTACTGATTCTGTTCAAGCTTGCATGTAATATTAACTTACCATGCGTTCCTCCTATGTCCTGCTGCTCTTCCCTTTTAGTGAGAAAGAGAAAGCTTAAAACAATAAGGGATGGGCAACATCAAACAAAGTCACTAAACCCGTTCTTTCCAGACAGGGCCTGGGTCGCTTGTTACAGAAATTAGTTCATTATGAAAATGATGCACAAATGAACCCATAAATAGCTCAATGTATATGGTCAAAATTATGTGCATGTGATTGATCAAAGAAGTTGATCAACTGAAAGAAAAACTTAAGAAACTTGTAAATACATATAATCAATGTATTTATTAAAAAATAAATATATTATTAAAAAAAATTCATTAGGACATTCTTAAACAATACATTATTCAACATTTTTCAGGGATACAGTGTATCTAAATTTAACTTGACAAAGGGGGTGAATGTCTGCTACAGAGATGCCCACATCCTTTTAAACAAGATGCTTTTGTGATCTAGCTTAAAAGGTTAGCTTTCAAGCTTGAGGTTTGTCCACTTTTTACATTTCCTCTGACTTTTTAGTACTTCAAAGCAGTGGTGCATAAGACCCTTAAGCAACAGAGCAAAATACCCCGAGCCTCCTGAATAAATAATTGGCTTTCTCTCTTCCTTGTCTTCAAGCCATTTGTGAAAAAGTAGTGAGACAGGAGGCAGTACTTGTGCACACTACAATAACTTTGTTTTGTCAAAAATAATGGGCCTGCTGACTAGTGCTGCCGCGAGTAGTCGACCTAACCGATGAGGTCGAATATGAAGTATTGTTGACGTTTTTGCCGTCGAGCATAAAGTTTCAAAGGACCAAGACAACATATTTCTCCCAAACCACTAGATGGCACAACACACTTTAGTCGCAGATTTTTCACTCAACTCAGATGACGACCTTCCCAGTTATTATGCAGTCTATGGTGAAGACGAAGCAATGGTTTCATAACCATAGACATATATAGACACATTTATATATGTCTATGGTATCAACGCTTCAGAGTGGCTCCATAGCACTCACTACGTAAAGTAATCATGGGACTTAACCCCGTTAGGCTGAAACAAGGGAACGGTGTTGCCAACCTAGCGACCGTGTTGCTATAGCAAGTCTTTAGACCCATCCAGCGACTCTTTCACAAGAAAGCGACAAATCTAGCGACTTTTTATTGTGTTTTTGGAGACCTTTGGAAACACTGACGTGAAGCACGCATCATTGTTACTGTTGTCAGTGAACAGCTGTGCTGCAGTGAGCCTAGAGCATTGACTGTATAAATAAGGCCTAGAGCGCTAACAACAAGTATCTCGGTCCGCCTGCATGCTTTGCTCAGCCTGATCCTTCACCATGAAAGACGAAAGAGAAATAAGGTCTGCCCCGTCTTCGCTGAACACAAATGTTTGGGCCATCTGAAATGACTTCTCCATGCTAATGAACAGCCTTAGCTACTTTTTTTTTTTTATTCAAATTTGCAAGTATATAAGAGTGATCTTTATTTTATAAGCCACACAAACATCCGACAGAGCAGCACACATGTGGCCCATTCAAGGAACGTTGGAAATATATGCTGAGTTCAATAACGTAGGACTTTTAAAACTGCTGACAAAAAACACTGAAAATAATAACATAAGCCATAAACTTCTGTTTAATGGTGGTTGATAAGGAACGTTTGGTGCATAGTAAATACACCAGACTTATTTTCTACTAAGTACTAAAGAACAAACAAAAGCTATATTCTTTCTATTAATTGTGTCTTCTTAAAATGTCAGCATTTTTTTCAGAACTAGAAATTCTGTTTAAAATGTCTTGGATGTCCAGTTGCAATTTGATATCTTGTAAATTTTGTACCAGTTCTCTCCTGTCAACAGTATACTTTATGCAAAATAATATAACGTGTTCCACAGTCTCTTCTTGACAAAAAGGTTTTAAAAGATTGTAAAATACATTTTGTGTTGATGCTACAACGTTTTTGTCTGTGCTACAAAACCAGCAACCTCTGTAGCACCAGTGCTATAAGCTGAGAAACGTACAGCCCTGATATGGCTGTTATTACACAACAAAATCTTGTTGCATAGAAGAAAAAAAAAAACATTTTATTTTTAAAGAAATGTATTTATAAGAATTTTTAAAATAAAATAAGAATTTAGTTAATTAATAAATGATTAATTAATAAATAAATACAATTTAATTAATAAAATTCTTAATTAGTGAATTAAGAATTTGATAAATAAAGAATTTTATTCAATTTAAATATTTTCAGTTTTGTGAATTGAATGGTAATGTTTACAGAAAATAAAATGATGTGGAGTTTTTTTTCTTAAAATAATCGTTTCGACTAATCGATTAGTCAGAAGATTAGTCGGTAGACTAATCTAAATTAAATTAGTCGTTTGTGGCAGCACTACTGCTGACGTATGCGGACAGATTTTTACTGAAAGTTGGTAGCTTTCTGCCCTCAAAGAATTCCTGAAACTACTGACATTTTTCAGTTTAACTTTGAAAAGCAGGTTTGGGTGATTAAGAGAGGCCTTTAGTGAAAAGAACATAGTCAAGCACACAAAGAAACCGAAGGCTAAGTTTTTGTCTCCATGTAATTAAATGCAGTTCAATTTAGTTTATTTATATTGTGCCAATTCACAGCAAATATAATCTCAAGGCCTTTTACAAAAAAAGTCCGTTCAGTTCAATCCAGTCTTACAAACTGATTTAAAGGGACTACATTTCAAATAGATCCTAGTTAAAACAGGTTCTGTTTTTATTCAAATTAGTAAAAACATTTTGTGTTTAAGGAATTGCATCGGCTGGGGGTTTTCAAGGGTTTAGAAACCAGAGCAACATTCAAAAAAAGAAACACTAAAGAATCGAGCTAGGATTACTTTTTATGTTAAAGCATTAAGAGTTAGATGAAGATGAAGTACAATATGAACTTGGATTTAATATTTGTTATAAAGACTTCAGTGATGAGAATTAATTCATATTGTATAGTTTTCATAAATAATTATTTAAACACAAAAAAGTGAATACCATTTGCTTATTTCAGTAGATTTTAATTTATATAACACAAAAACACAGAGCTAAATAAGAGGTTAAGGACATTCAATTGTTTAGCACTCCTACTCTGTCAAAGGGATAAATGGGATAAACTTTCCCAGTAGATGATCTGCATATAGAGTAATGACCAATTCATAATAATGCAGTATGACCTATTCTCTCTGTATGTTAAAATTGATGGTGTTATGATACATTTTACCCAGTGGTTAACCTGCAGGCATACACCAGCAGCTGCATACTGAGCATGGTTTGCATTTATTGGCTCTTGGCATCATCATAAACTCAGTTTGTCTAGCTGAAAATGAGTGCTAATGGATACACTGGTGAAGCAATGAGCATGTGCATATTGAAAGCAATGCCCTGTCACAATCACAGCTGGCAAAAGGCAAACCTTCTGTAACAGCAACATTCATTTTCCTGCAGCAGAGAGAGAACCTTTTTTTGAAAATGGTTCATTTTGGAGAGAGGGGTTTCTACATGCCTGGAGCGCATGCTCTTTTTTCTGACTGATACCACATGGTTGCTTTGTTGAAGTATGCTACTGATCTAATAGATTAAGTACTCATTAGAAGGACTACTTGGTTTTTGGTTTCCTTTTCTCATTGGTCTTGTTTTTCATTTAGTGGTCTCATTCGGCCCTGAAACTGATCAGTGAAAAATATGTATATGGTTTATGTTTTGTGTAAATATTTTACAAAATAAACTGTTGTATTGTTGTTTTGACTTTATTTGAGTTATCGGACCAAATGGTAAAGGTAAGATTATAGTATTATCTGAAAAATCTCTCCTCATAAAAGCACAGAAACCAATGTGGTAACCTGTTTGCATTCATTTGCATTTGTTTTTGTTTCTTCTCATGCTAATGATTCACATTATCGCCTCAGGGTGTTGAGCAAGTCATGCCAAGTGGGTGATTTTTTTTCTTTGTGACATGCTCTTCAGAGAGTTATTTTTGGATTGTCTGGACTGTCTTCCTTGACATCAGTTTGCTGCAAGAAGAAAATGCCCCCATCTTAAAATGGCACCCTTCTATGAATGTTTTCTTTTGGTTTATTGCATCCACTTAATATAATAGGTCACCAATTTTAGTTGAGAGAAGCTGTTTTTCCCCCCGCTGCAGTGGTCATCTCTGAAATGGAGACAGATGCTATCTACTTCGTCAAATAGGTTTAAGCAATATTTATCCCAGTGATGGTCAGGGGTTAGGTGCTTCACTACACACTATTTAGGACTGGAGCACATGCTGAGCTGAACCACCATGCTTGATTAATATTTTGAAAGACATATACTGCTAACAGATGTACACATACTTATTATTTTGATAACAGCATATGATCTGAGTATTAGAGGATGGAGTTCTTGTTGGGCTTGCAATTTATTTCAGTATGATTCTCAATTGGCATTTCATTGTTTGTGAGTGAATGGGTGAAGGCAGGGTGAGATTTCCGGTCCCAAACTTTTTACTTTGTTTGCAATTGTAAATTGGCTCCTAATTAATGTATGAAATTTTCAGCAGCACTAATGTTTCAAACTACATTTGCCATATGGCATCTTGTTTGGGTCTAACCTATCAAATAGGTTTAACAATTCCTTTGAAAAGTGCCTAATCTTCCTCAGAGTTTTTAATACTTTCTTTCTCCAATATTCCTGCATTTGTTAAGCTGATAATTTTTTCCAAGGTGACAGGAGGGTACCTTTGTAATGTCACCACAAACACCTTATAGGGGTATGACGAGCTCTTGTGGTATGAGATCTTACAATAATCAAACACCACAATATTTCTGTCAAAGTGAATTCATTCCTGCAATGCTCTATTCAAAGTCACATGTCAGCATGTGACTTTTTAAAGTAAGTATAACAGAATAGGATTTAAGGAGAAGGAGATATATTTTAACCTAAAACCCTGTTGAATCTTGTTTGACACTATCTTTTGAAGTTACAAGGGGAATACTTGATCTTACCAGTTTAATTGTTTGGTGTGGCAGCATTTTGGGTACTTGTGTGAAAGAACAAACTGTAATTAAGTGACAGACATATTTTTGGTGCTAATGACGCTAATGTTGACATCTGCCTTGGAAAACATTTGCAATATATTAAAGGCTTTTCTCACAGTTTTTTGCAACAAGAATCTCTAGTTCAAATGCAGTTCAGGTATTGTAAAAATCAAAAATATGTAGAGTGATCAAAGCTTAGCTGGATAATTCTACACTAAACAGTGATTTATTTCTGTAAACAATAGTTTATATTTAATAAAACCTTTTTATTCTATTTCACCTGCTATTCTGTTTCCTGGCATTAGGCAACAGCCTTTCATAAGAGCTTGAGATCGGTGTGACTGAAAGAAATCTTCTAGTGAAGGAATGTCTTGGACCTAAGTAGAAAAATTAGGCATTTTCATCACAGAAGTAAATGAAATCATTTTGGTGTGTGCTTATCAAAGTGTGTCAAAACAAACAAAAAACAGCTGTACATTTTATGTAAAAGTAGTTCTAAGGTAATATCAAAGCAAGTTGTAGTATATTAAAGACAATTTTACAAATCATCATATTTTTTTCTATAAACTCTGCAGAACGTATATTAAATAGATATGCTGTATTATAAAAGACTTTGGTGACATAATGTACAATTGAAAAAGGATGTGAATATTTATTTTTAGTAAAATGTATTATTACAAATGATCTTGTGACTAATATTTAGCAATTCTTTGTATCCCTGTAGCTCTCTACTCTATCATACTATTCTGTGTCTTCCTCTTGATCCCCTTTGTCTACTTCTACTATGAAGAAAAGGATGACAACAATACAAACAAATGTTCGGTAAGAATATATCTTAGTTTTGCTTTATTTCACTGTATTTTGTTTCACTGTAGCACACTTAAATGTAGAGTTGACATTTTTTTTTTCCATATGTCATTCTACCAAATTGGATCAGTTTGTCATTTGATAACATCCCCAGGTTTGAAGCAATGTACAAACATTATCTTGCAACCTCAGTCAGCTAGTTTGCAATTTTAAGTTGATTAAACTGAACTCTCTATCTCTTAAAAAGTTCACTATAAGTTTACAGAGCAACCAATTTAATAGTTTATCTTAGTAGTTCATATTTTAAACTGTCTGTAGCATCTTATATTAATCATGAGCGCAACTAACATTACTACAGTCAGAATTTCCAAATTCAGCATGTTTCAAGACAGACAGACTGAGAACTCAACATGATAAAGCACAGCAACTTTGCTGTATTTATTTCAACCATCCTGTTACCTCCTTTAACCAGGCTCTCTCTCAGCCTGAATAAACCAGAGATACTGTATGTCTAAACAAGTCAAAGAAAAAACATGTTTTAATTGGAAATCATTTCTTCATCATTTCTTTTGAGTTTGCATTCCAAAACTGTCAGAAGATCAATTTTATTACTATATGAAAAAAGCCCCACTGGTGGGAGCAGTAATTTATCACACTTATCTTACTTAACAAGATATCATGATATCCACTTCTTTATGATTTATTACAATTACTTATTTTACTTTTTAATTTTAATGAGTGTGTCCACATGGCTTGTTTACTCTAATATTTGCCTGTAAATCCCTG
The DNA here is from genome assembly GCA_963556495.2 of Valencia hispanica. NCBI lineage: Eukaryota > Metazoa > Chordata > Actinopteri > Cyprinodontiformes > Valenciidae > Valencia > Valencia hispanica. Next base: position 22,053,053 of record OY747711.1, read on the forward strand.
TCCTGTGGAGCTGAGGTTGCAGTTACAGTAGATGGGTGATTCACAATTTTTTTTTTTTCATGCAGTGGGTTAACGTGTAGCTATAAGTATGTTTTCTGTGAATAAAAGTAGCAAATGGGGTTTTTAATCCCATTCAGATAAAGCAAAATGTTGTTGAAACACTTTTGGTTGGTGTTTTGCTGAAATTATTTACCCCTCCTTTGGAAAAAATATGGCAGTTGGCAGGAAAGAAGCAGCATTACCACTGCCTTGTGATTGCATTGCTATTCCTGTTAAAACCTCCTTATCATTACCAATTATTTTAAACATTAGTAGAATTTTTTCAAATTTCGTCAACATTGTCAGCCAGTTGAGTCGAAACTCAATCCCCATCCTTAAAGTGCAGATGGAAATTAACATTGTGAAGAATTGTTTTTGTTTAATTTGACATCATAATCTATAATCCAGTGTAAAAGGAGAGAGAGAGAGAGAATTTTTAATCACATGGCGGTGACTCAATGCAATTTGGCATGCAGACATGGTCAAGACGATCAAACCAAGCATTGGAATGGGGAAGAAAGTCACACTTTGTTCAACCTTTGTGGCACCTGATTCAGTCTTTTGTTTTAAGCCCTGACACTTGTTTTAAACGCTTCTTTAGAAGTTTTTTTTAGTGTGATGGTACCAATCAGTAATGAGTGAGTATGATCCATCAGCCACAGCAATGTACCATCGTTTTCTTTTGCCATGTGTCAGTTTTGAGCTGAGCAAGGCACTTTCTCACACAGATAAGAAGGTCTTTTGTGTAGGAACTTTAAAAGCACCTTGAACAGCGCTGGATTTGAAATGTTATCTCCGCAAAGTCACAGTGGTTCTACACCCACTCTGTCTTCTCCTTACTTGCTTTAGTCCTTATCTAAATGCAGTATGAACCTCTTATCATACTCACAATTAATAATAATGTTTCACTTTATGGGCATGATTGACCAATTACATTTTTTCTTACATTACAGCAAGTGAAAAATGCACTGAAGTACACGGTTGGATTTGTCCTTGTCTGCGTGGCGCTCCTTTTAATTGGGTAAGTTTTAGGCATGGATCGGTTCTTCTGCTTCAGTACACAACAGGTAAAAAGGGGTGTAAATACATTACTGTGTTGATAATGAGAAGAAAACTCTTTCAAACAGCTACAGCAATATTTGTCTGCCCACAATAAAACATCAAAGAGAAAAAAACCATATCTGTTTGCGAAAAGGTTTATTTTGTGTATAGGAGTCTAAATTAAGTTATGTGAATTATCATACCCAAATCACCTTCAGAGGGAGTATCAAACCTTCTCCTTTGATGATCTATATTGAATCAAGAAATACAGTGTGTACTGACACACATTTTCAGTCATGTTCTATTTATCTTCAGATTTTACACAGGTTGTGTTCAGTAACACCAGAGAGACCTAATGGATTTCTTTGGGAGCTGTGACAGCAACATACCTAGAATCCAACCTGTACAATTGAATGTGCTCTCTGAACCATAAAATGGGACTTTGAAAAAAGGCTTATTTGCTTTGAGAAAATAAAGAGCACACAACTCTACTGTCTCACATTGAAGTTTAGAAGATAGAATGTAGACATAAGGGTTATAAATGCTTTTTTACTAAATAGACTGTAACTTTTGTCATTTTATCCTGTCAGTGGTTGCTTTATTTCTCTGATTTTTGACAGTGATGTTCTGATGCCAAAAGGCTTTTCTGTTCAGTCAGCACAGTATTTGGTTGAAGTTGCAGGACACAAGTTCTGTTTGCGACAAGTCTAGAAATTTTAATATTTAAAAAATGTGCATCTGCTCTATAGAAGTTTGTAAAAAAAATGTGGACGTGAATGGTCAGATGTTTTCACACTCAAACATTGTACACTGGGCAAGATATGTTTTGAATACATCATTGTTGTTTTTTAAAGTGGTATGAAGTTTACACTATTTCTGAAACATTCCAGGAAACTCGTATTTAAAAAGAAACTTAAACACAAAAGTCCATTAATTATATTTAGGAAAGTAAAATGTCATGGGTGATATGTATTAAACACAAAAATAAAATAAGCAGCAAAAAAGCATGGGAATCCAAGAAATCAGATGCCTTTCAGTATTTGGAAAACAATCAATATTACACTATGAGAAACACTATAAAGGCCATAATATGTTAAATAATGTAATTTAATGTTTGTTGCGGAACATTTTGACAAGACAATGAAATACTGGAAAATATAGTTCAGACAAGACCAAAATTAAAAACCTTTGAATGTCACTGCAAACACTAAATTTGCAAAAGAAATGTCACTATATATCTCCCCTAAAAATATACCAATGGTGAAGTTTGGAACCACGAACAAAATTGGCTGTTTTTCAGCATATGACACCTGCAAACCTTATTTATTTGAAAGAGAGGTGTATGGAGAAATTTAGAGATAACGCTGATAAGAATCTGAGGAAGGGTGTATCTTTTTTTTTTTTTTAGCAAGGCAATCTTTCCAAAAATAGCCAAGGATAATTTAGTATTAGAAAAACAGCAAAGCTGCTTTAAAGTGAATTGAAGGTACTAAAGACCAGAGTGCATAGAAGAGACGCCCAGAATCTTCATGTTTTTAAGGGAAGTATGAAAGAATGGGTCAAAATCACATCGGGGCAATACTTTTGAGTAGTTTCTCCATACATGAGACATCTTGAAGCTGTCAATAATAAAACAGGTTTCTCTACAAATTATGATACCTTCAGTCTAATAATTAGTAATTTTGTTAAATTTGTGGATTACCAGGATTGTTAATAACATCTGATGTGAATTTACAGGCCAATTCAATATTTATTTATTTATTTACAATTTTAAGTGTGTATACGTTTTCAAATAAATCTGAACCAACCAAATATTTGTAGGACATAGTGCTTTCCTGGAAATAATATAGTCAAATTTGAGACTTGTTCACAGCCATTTTAAAGAAAAATATGGGAGATCCAATTTTTATCTTTAAGTTCTCCTTCTACAAGTAGTATTATTAGCCAGTATAAAACAGATATTATGGTATTTCAGTTTTACATTTAAATGTAAAACATCAAAGATTAAATTCAATTAGAGAGTAAGCAAGTACAGGTCAAGTTGAGGTGTAGAAGACGAAATAAATATATTCATAGAGATAGTTTCAACAAATTAACAACTCTAACATGTTAATCCAAGGGATGCATAAGTAATGATCTTAAGTAGTGTTAAATCCGGTTGCACATGGATCACTTTACTAGTATTGAAAATAATTATTTACTAATTTATTTTTTTCTAATTTATTTGACCAAGGACAAGACATAAAACAATGTTACTCAAAAAAAACAAACATTGTCTATAGGCCCTAATTTGCAGACCTAGTTCCTGGTCTGAAATCGTGTTAAATGCTGTCAAATTTTACATGCATCTCACAATTGGCACAAAAAGGTGAAAAAAAGAGTGAAATTACATTACAACTGATCAATTATCTACACGCTCCAAAATCCACAGCACATTTTCGCGGTGAAAGCTTTGTTTTCCTGCAGCTCCCTTAATGGGTTTCAGCTGTCAGTAGATGGGATTGCTTAGAATTTTTAGAATATGAGAAGCATAATAAAATTCAAAGAGGAGCTGTCTTTTTTCATTCTTACAGAGCATTTGTTCCATTTGAGGCCCCACCTGGACAAAATTCCACTCAGTGGGAGAAGGTGCAGTATCTTTTTGATGAGCTTGGTAGTAGCCGTAAGTATAGCCACATACTTCTGTAATTTTCAGTAAAACCTAAATTTGAAAAAAATGCTTGCTATTATAATTACCCTTGGAGCCTTTTTATAGCTCGAATTCATTTGTCACCCCTACTTTTATTACGTATGCATTTACTGTCTATTGTGTTCTTTTTTTCTCAACTGTTATACAGTCATATTGATTAATGTTATTGTTAACATTTATTGGAAAAAATAGTTTGTGGTAAAAAAAAACAGATGCACTGATCAGAGATTAGTGACCTATTTCCAATTTGTCTTTAGGAACTATAATTAATAGCATTAAGAATATTTATGTCTACCCTTCCCCTTGTGAGACCATTATGAGGGATTTATATAAGGAGCAGAAGTGACATTACACTTTATAGCAGTAGCTTATACTAGCAGGTAGTATCACTGGCATTCATAGCTATGTGTCTTTTCTAGAGAATGTAGACCCTTACCATAACAATTTCATTTTCAAAAGGCTGCCAACATTGCTGTAATGCATCCAGCCTTATTGGATCTGCTGAACTCTCATCCCTATTTAAAATAGCAGCCTGAATGAACAACATATATGGCCCTGTACAAAACACAGTTTCTTTCTAATGAGCTTTTACCCTTTTTGTGCATTCTCAGAAATCATTTTGAAACATCTAATTGAAACCGAAAATGTTTAAAGTTATCCTTCCTTCAGCAGCCGCTTTCACACTGAAGAGAGTGGTTGTTGTTAGAACGGCCTATTAATGATGGATATTAGTGATTTGGCATGCTTACTATTGTTTGGGGAAAAAAGTCATTTCAGTCATCGGCTGATTTCACAGTGAATGTATAGTGTGGCTAAATAAAACAAACATTTTCAGATAAATAATTCAGTTCTTTATTGATTTATTCCAGAACGTTTACTTTTTCAGTCATAACTACTAATTTGCCATTTAACCAACTTTAGGTCATTTTTTTTTTTATTGGCCCATGTTAATACCTGAAGGTAAACTTTATTAAATCTACATGTATCTTTCGATGAAAAAGATCAAAGCAGGAGATTCCTACAAGTCATGATGCTGTTTTGTTTGTTCATCTCTAATTCAAACACCTTGAGTTCTGATGTTTCCCCAATATCATTGCTTAAATTTACTGTTGAAATTGTGTTCCTTTGATTAAAAGCCACATGTTAAGTGAAACAACTCAGCTGTTTGAGTACACAGATCAGAAAGGGTGAACTTTGTGAAAACAACCACCTGGTATAGATTCTAGCCACTTGATCTCTGATCAATGTGGCAATTGTAACAACAGATTTCTTTTTGTGTTCCTTGAATTGATTAGACAAAAAAAATTTCAGGTAAAATAAGGATACAGTACTTCAATAAATATTAGATTAAATACTTAATTTACATGTGCATTTGTTTTCCATCAGCAGAACACTATAAACCATATAATTGTATCTATAATTGTATTTTTCACATTTTCCTAAATGGTAACTTTGTAGCATAAATAGCATAGAAAAATCTTTAAGAAATAGCTTTTTCTCTGCAGTAGTATAAAATAGGTAGCTATAAATTGTTGTTTTAAAAATATTATAAATTTTAATATTATAAATTTAAAAATGTTATAAATTGTTTTTTGAGCATCTTCACTTTTAAATATAAAAATGCCTTTGAATGTTTCTACGCTAATGCAGGAACCTTACCCAGTATGGATTACTAACAGTTGCTTGGCATGTGGCCATATGGGGACCAAAGAGGAAGTTGAACCATCTGCCTCTCTGCTTAATTGTGATCTCATAAACGCTGTCCCCAACCTTCCTCCACTGGTGCAAGGGGGGAAATTGCTGGGCCGCAGAGGAAATTTGAGCATCATCCTTTTTTCTAATTCCCTGATTTTTTTTTTTTCCAGATGGGAAGTTAATTGTGTGAAGAAAAAACACTTTGGTCACATAACTCTTCTGACTTTTCTGCAACAACTGTTCATTAAAGCTGCCACATCTTTTAATAGTTTAAACATTACACTTGTTAAACCAGTGTTCCTTGAATGTTTTACATATCAGTACTGCAGCTTTTGATTTTCTGATTCAGGACCATCTAGGATAGTTTTCTAATTTTTGGCTCTGCCTTGGGAAAGTACCTGGGGGAGGCTTATAATATTTAACTTCTTTTCTTTCATTAGCATAGAGAATAATAGCTCCTTTTCACTGCATTTACAGAGATACAAGTATATGTTGGTGTATTTTTATGAGCAAATCTAATCCATAAAGCTAATTTAGCATATTTTTGCCATTTCTTGACTGGCATTATTACCACGCCATAATTAAGTGTTGGATTTTTAACAGTATAGTCCAGCAGACATTAAATAACACTTTTCAGCATTCTGATGGGATAACTTAACCTGATGAAATAACAGTCAGATTGGTTCAGACATCTGTTGGTGGCAAGCCCAGTTCAGAGACCCCACCCCAGAATCCTTAGAGCCCATAGAGCATATTGCTAATGTCCCAGTACCAGACGCCCTCTCCTACAAAGCTTAATCTGCAAATATTGGTCACCTTCTGCGGCCTGTTCAGAGAGCACCCACTATTATGCGTCTGTGCTGATGGATGGATTGATGGATCGATAGAGCTAGCAGCTAGACTTTGGTTATGCTTTAAGCTGCAAATTAAGCTTGTTTTATAAATTGTATTAAATGTAATGTATATCATGGCTCCAGGATCGTTAACCACTGGTGGTACCTGGAGCACCACATTATCAAATAAGGATTACACTGTTCACTCAAAAATACTCATGACTTTGTGTTATAATCATCTCTGAAAGAATAAACTTGACGGCAAATGCAGAGGCTGGGTCAGGAGCAACATATCTACTCCCAGACAGGGACTGTAACAGTTATTCATTTTAAATGTGTGATCTAAATATAAGATTTTCAGAAAACCTTTTTTACTCACAACGGGTTTGTTGGTTAACATACTTTCTAGTCAGCCAGTAAAGTATTCATTAGGGGTTTTAGGTAGTTTATCAGCTAACTTCCTGTCCGAGTCACACACTCCTATGCAATCCTACTGTGTATATATAAAGCACTTTAAAACAATCAAAACATGACCACAGTGGTTTACAGTTGAAAAAAGTTAAAAGGTGATACCTCAAATCTGTTTAACAGATTAAGTTTTTGTGTTATTGTAAACAGTGGAAATCAGAGACCAAGAGATTAGAAGAATTATTTGTAGGTCAAACCAGGATGACAAGACAAATGTATGATCAAGACAGAGACAATATAATGGTTTTCAGTAGTATTTTCGCAATTCAGCACTAAACTATATCTGCGTCATCTTGAATCACTTCTTATCAGGTTTGTCTTTAGGACAGTTTTCTTTTTTTAAAGAACAATGTTGGTGCTCAGGCTAATCCCAGGTAAAATGAAAAACAAAAACTGAAAATGATGCTTTGCCCATGCATATAAATTTGCAAATAAATCTAACCAGTAAACTGCTCTTTAACATTTGGTAGGGGTCCAGTCCATCAATATATTTAAAAATTTATTTCTTCAATAGCTCCTTTTGAAATGCATGTGTTGCCCTTTCACATAATTTTTTTCTCAAATATGTGCTACTGATATGTTTTTCACCACTGATGCCCACACATTGGTTAACTGCTGATAATTGACTTTATCTGTCTTCAGACGGTAACCAAAGCTGTGATGGCATAACAAAGCTTGGGTAATTCAGTGCAACAAAATGTTGTTTGTGTTTTGAATTTTATTTAGAAATAATGTACTGATGACATTTATCTGTATCATTAACCTCCAGTCAAGAATAGTTGTCCTTATGTTATGAAGAATCCAAACTCGTTCATTATATTTTTAAAAAAGTTGTCCACATTCACATTGCTGTGCAACTTCGAACTGAGATCATTTCTCCGCCCTTTTCTAGCTTTTTACAACTTTACATAAACTATGGTTTATCATGTTCTGCGTTCCAACATATGGTTGCCTTTGGAGCTACTTTTGATGATTCTTTCATTTCAATGAAATTCCAATAAAGTAGGGCGCCAAAGCTAAAGGAGCTCCTGGAAGAACACCTACGTGTAAGGCTCATACATGAACACAAGCCTGAAGGGCTATATGTAGAAAGAGATAAGAGCTTCCTCATTCCACTGGTTTTTGAATTGACACTGTACAGATGTTGAAGCACAACCGATAATGAACAATATTTCCTATGTATAATCCCTGGAAAATCTGCTTGAGAAGCAAAGCAGACTGGCAGCAAACATCCAACCTTCGCTTTGAGTAAAGCCCATGAGCAGAATGTTCCCTATACGGAACACGAGGCTATTGTCTTTTTCACTAAGCACACCACCAAACAAAGGCAGTAAAATTGCAATGAAAAAGCCGGGAATCAGAAAACAGGTATTCAAATGTTAATGCTCGGCCAGGCTGTTAGACCTCAAAGTTTTCTTTTTGCATACAATGAGAGAAAAAAAAACATATATATATATATATATATATATTCACACTTTTTCACCCTTGAACTGCTAAATATGAACTGTCTCTAGGAGAATGTGATTGATGATGTAAACAGCACAAATTATACATGACCTGAATACTGACTTAATTTTCCAATTGAAATGCTGCTGTCAAGGAGACAGACTAGGAGAGACCCACCTATGACCATGGTGACAGGTGGTCTGGGGTTTATGAAGTTGCTGTTGAGTGGATGGGGGATATTTATAAAAGGACAAATGTGTGGCTTTTTACTTAGAATGTTATGACAGGTGGGATCTTGACAGGGGAGTGAGGCAATCACTCTCCTCATCAATCGCTGTCTTCTAACTTTATCTCTGGCAGCTGGCGGGAAGCCTAATGTTGTGCTTGCCTTATAGGTGGTCCCCTCTCTCTCTCAAGGGTTACACGCATTAACTCAACCTAGATACGCTGAAAAACCAAGCTGTTTGAACGCCTATTGTGTAAAGTATTAAATCTACAGGGAATGTGATTACTAATATCATGTGTCCTTGTCTAAAAGAACGAAATATATAAGTTACAGGAATGTTTACTTAAAATCCCGTTAGTTATCAGAGTTTTCATTTTAGATTTATGACCTAAATTATTTACTATAGTGTACTGCAGCAATTCAGAAGGCTAGTCTGTAAATTTAAAAGGCCGCTACTGACAACATAAAAAAAAAAGATCCTGGACAAACCAGATATAACGAAATCATTTAAGGTCTAATACTGTTTAAGGATTCTTTATCCCTCATCCTGAGTTTATTTCAGTTCAGTTTAGTTTACTTAATTTGTATTGCATTCAGTTAAAATGAAAGTTATTTTGTAGGAGAAAGTAATGGTCAATCAACATTGTAAAATGAAAAAATAAATACAAATAAAACATTTGAAGAAAACATGATAAATAATATTACCAGAAAAGTAAACTTCTAAGTATTAGGCCTGAAGTGGCTGCAGTGCATAAGGGAAAAATCAGGTATTCAGTTTTTGAGGCGGTTTAATATCCCGATGGCTTGTGGATAGAAAGTGTTCTTAAATTTGCTTGTGCATGTCCATATGCTTCTTTACCTACTGCCTGATGGGAGAAGCATGAACAGTGTGTAGCTGGGATGCCAGAGGTCAGAGATGAGCTTGTCTGCCTTTCTTCTACAGCGCAGTCCATGAAGGTGCTGGATGGCTGGCAGTTCAGTCCTGGTAATGCGTTGTGCCAATCTAATCACCCTTTCTAAAGCTTTTGCAGTCCAGAGCATTACAGCTGCCATACCTGGTTGTGACACAGCCTGCCTGAATACTTTCAACTGGCAGACCACCTTTGATCTGCCTGTCAAGAAACCCAAGATCGTGTTTCTTACAGAACTACTGATTAGTAAATCCCGGAGCTCCTTGATGAGTAATGCTGTAACGATACATACAGCTTTACGCTATGAGACGATTCACAAAATTGGGTTGAAGAGGCAATTTTATCAAAATTTTTTTGAGAAAGTAGGTTTTAGTACTTTTTGTTTCAAGTTAAAGGTTTCATAAATTACAAACTGTGTAGTCTTTAATGAGAGTAGAATATTTCAGTCCAGGTTTGGATTTTGCTATTTGCTTGTCTATTTCCATAGCGGCCCTCACGCCAAAAGGAATTGCAAGTTTGTTCTTTTTTCACAAACAAAATGAAGCTTTTTGAAACACACACTGTGTTTGATGACTTTTTGGGTGTTTATGACATCAGTAAAAATTTCAAGTCTTTAAAATCATTTGGAAAGCAGCGCAAACCACTGCCTCAAATGCAGATTCTATCATCAGTGTTTTCAGGAGCTAACTGTTAGTCAGCCTTGTTTTTTCTACAAGGTTTTATAAATCATTTGCATCTTGTCTGTCACTGTTTTGTTTTTCTACTGGAAAGCCAAAGTGCTGCCAAATAAATGATTTAAAAGTAGTGGGTGTTTCATCAATGATTTTGTAGCAGTTTTGTGGTCCAGCCCAAATAGAAGTCTGGGTGAAATCTTACTATTAAAAACAGAGCTGTGACTATCATCATCTGTGGATCAGTTTGGCCAAAAAAGCTGTTTATAACAAGTCAAGAAAGTACACTCTGGGCTTAGATCTTTGATAAAGTCCTTGTAAGCTTATGTTTTTACATCGTCCTACCTTATTAAACATTCTAATGTAGATTTATACTTTTATAAAACCCCTTAATCTATATATTAAAATATCCAATGGGTAGTTTAGCTTAAATGAACTACATTTACGTAGTACTTTGCTTGTCTTTCCGACTTTGTATGCTCACACATGCAAGCAGTGTCTTCCACAAGGATACATTATCACATGATGCATCAAAACTGTATGCTTCCATATATGTAAATGTATATAGAGAAATGGTAAATTAGAAATAGCCTTTTTGTGTGGTTAAAAAGAACCACTAACTGATCAGTTTGTGACCTACTACTTGACCATGATATTCATTTTAAACACACGTTTTATGAATTAACTGTTCATTATTGTAAAACATAGTCAAACATATTAGTTAAAGGTATTAAAAAATCTTTATTTTTTATTTGAAAATGTAACCATATGTTGATTAGCATTCTTTCTGGAAAAGAAAAAACAATTTAAATAACTATCAAAATGTACAACAGCAAGTAGCCTCTCGATTAGAGATGTATTAATTTTTTCCCTCCAATGTTGAGAATGAATTTCCAATGGTTTCCTTTTCTCTTACAGATGGTCTTCCAGCTCTATCTTTCTCCATCAGCTCTTTGACCTTGATTGGCATGTTGGCAGTGATCACCTATACGGTGAGTTGAGATCTAAAACAGGTGATCAGAGAAACTTTATAATGGGGAAGACTTCTAAATCTTTACATTGTTGTGACATATTATTTTTAGATCTTTAAAACTAAATGAAAATATCTATTTTTGAGACATCGACTGAACATGTTATATGTTCTTTGTATTTGTGCTATACATGTGATTGAGAGGCCCTTAACAATGATTTGTGATTGTAAAGCTCTGACATTTAATCTCTCAAATTGCTCAGTCATTTCACCTGAACATCTGAGACTCTTCATGATGTATTTGTGCTCCTCATAGGCTTATCAACCACTTATCTGCTTTCTATTTATATACATAGAAATTCCTCAGTGCCCATTAATATATGTCTATGCTTTGATTCCCATGGCGTTTTGCTGTTTTTTTCTTTTTTTTCTGAGATCAGAAAACATTGACTAGTTAATGGTGTCCATTTTTCATAGCATTATCTTGGAAACTAGACTGTGAATATTCCCCAAAGTTGATGTTACTAGTGTCAGAGTCACACAATGCATATTGGTTACTGCTGCAGAAAGACGCACGCCAAAAAAAAAGAAAAAAACACTATCGGATAGGAGACTGAGAGTAAAAGTGACAGCCAACCCCAATCTATCCAGTTTCTGTTGAGCTCAAACAATCCTGTTTGACAAATTATACAACTGAATGTGGAGCTCTTAATAAATAAAACACCAACCAGCCAAGTAAATTGTAAAAGCCAATCTCTCTTTAGGACATACAATTAGTCTTAGCTGGGATTTTATCCACTGTTCTCACATGGCTTTCACAGTTCTCTATAGAGTGGATAATTACCTAGTTCAATTGGACAGTGGTGCTGTGCTCAGATTTGCACTGACCAGTGTTGCTATGGACCTGGTGAATGCTCTGTGGAAATAAAAATTCCCACTGTGTCTTTGTTTTTGATCATCGCGTTTTTTTTTTAAAGTCTGTCAGAAAAATAAGCCCTTCAGGCTGCAGCAGCAAGTAGCCTTCTCTTTTTTTGTAGTGACTGGCTTCAGAGACCATTGTGTATCCTTTTATTGTCTGCATTTGGTCTCTATTCTAAAAGAAAAAAGTTTATTAGTTGTAGTCAACACGAATTTGCAATGATCTGTGGGGTTTAATATAATTTTAAAAATGTTAACACTACAACCAACAAACTTAATTGTGTAGTACATGACTCATCTGCTAGTTTATTAGCAGAGTAGTACTAGCTCTGTAACCCTGTAATGTAAAGAGTGTATAAGACAACAACCTTGTGCAGTTAAAATACATTTGTCAAAAATCCAAAGTGAAGCAAATTTATGCCATGTTTACGTCTTTGAAAATTTAGGTTTGTGTTAATTGACAGATCTCAGACCGGCTCAGAAAAACTGTAATAACAGGTCTAATTATGCTTACCACATTTTTACAAAAGCAAAGCAAAAGATGTGAAATTCCAAATGCATTTTGCGGATTTAAAATATTTTTGTCACCTAGCTTTGATCTATCATGATCATACGTTGTTGCATAGTGCATTCTTTAACCCCAGTTTTCCCCAGTTCTTCAAAGTTAATAGGTGAAAAATGAATTATATGATGCTTATTATCTGAATCTTCATCACTGCACCTCTGCTCTGTTTGTTTTTTTTATGTCATTTCTCTCTAAACCAAGCGTTATATCTCTGCACTGTATATTAAATCTCACACACATATCCTTATATCTTCCCAAGAAATACACTGTTTTAATCCTTCATTTATATTATCTTGTAGCTGGTTTGAAATAATACTGGCAGAATATCAAGTCTGAAGCAATCAGAGAAAATGATAAAACAAGCACCCCCAGCATGCATCATTTTGCCTTGTAACTTAGACATTGACAACAAACTAACCACTGGTTTAACAGGGAAACTCTTGAGTGTACAACCTGCAAATATGGGCTTTCACTAGTATAAAATATAGTATAGTATAATATAAAGTGAATATATATTTTAAGGCAGACATTCTCTCTACTGGGGCTTTGAGTTTAACTGATAATTGCCATTCATTCTGAGATAATTTATTTATATATATATATATATATAGATAGATAGATAGATAGATAGATAGATAGATAGTACTCTTTAAAAACCCTAAGTAATGGTATCCCTTTAGGTAAAAATCAGTTTAGATAAAGATATAGATAAAGTTTTTGTACTGTGCAAATCAGCTCAAACAATTTGAATATCCTTACTTCCTGTTTAAAGACGATGTTGAACTTTTCTCATAAAGCAAAATTGTCATTGCAAAAGGCAGCATGTTGCATTCCCGTATATATATATGTGTGTGTGTATATATATGTGTGTGTGTATGTATATATATATATATATGTGTATATGTATATATATATATGTATTATAGAATATAATTGTACAAAAGTTTTAGGCAAGTGTGTGGAAAAATGCCGTAAACCAAGAACGTTTTCAAAATTGGAACTGTTAATCATTTATTTTCATCAAATAACAAAAAGCAGTGAATGAACAAAAAAGAAATCTAAACCCTTCAACAGAGCTTGAACAACACATCTTGAAACCCCCTTCTGCTTTAAAATCTTTGTCTGGGAGAGACCTTGCAGATGCAGTAACACTACCTTGTTTCTTGTTGCTGTGCTAAATTTTGCCATGACATGAAACTATCTTCCACAACCTCACCTTGGTAGAGTTTGGCTGTTCCTCACAGAGTTTTAAGCCTCTTACACAGCTGTTTCAGTTAATGACTGTGTTTCAATCTACGTGTGACATTGATGATCATTAGCACTTGTTAGGAATAATTAGTTGATCATACAGCTGACTATAATCCTACAAAATCTCTGACTTTGTGCAAGTGTACCTATAAGAATTGATTCTGGTTTGAAGGCAAAAGGTAGTAACACTGTTGTTCCATCTTCAGCATGCAAATAATTCAGTAAGGTTAAATAAACAGTCAGCATTACTTCACTCTGAAATGCACAGCTTTCAAGCTGAATTTATTAGTTGCATGATTACATACCTCTGAGCAGAAAAAACAATCTGTAAAATACAATTATGTCTTCTTCAATTGCCCTAAATATACTCACCTTTTGTATCATATCAAATCAAATTAACTTTATTTTTCTGTTAGGAACTTCATTTGCAGATAATATGTCAGCACAGGCCCAATACAAAACCAAGCACATTAACACCCATACAATAAAAAAGTTAAAAAATAAATAATAATAAAGGAAATATTAAAATAGTCCTCGGACAGTCACTTTGACTATGACTTGGCATTTATCAGGCGGATTGAGGAGGGGAGGAAGCTGAAAGTAGCTCTTTTTGTTTTTAGTGAGAGGGCCCTGAACCTACAACCTGATGGTAATAAGGTGTAGTCAGAATGAAGAGGATGTGAGGAGTCTGTGGAGATCTGGAAGCCTTTCCTCAATAATCTGGTATTGTAGATGGTATTGAGTGACTGCTGCTCCTGTCCAATAATTTTGCTACTTATTTTGATAATTTTTTTGAGACTGTATGATCATCAGCACACAGTCTTTTAGCCCTAGGTTTGTGCGTCACTGCGAAACACAAACTGTCCGATAGGAAACAGATGTTTTCCCCCCAGCAACCATTTATCAGCTCGATGTTCCTCCAAGTTTTCATTTTGTGTCAAGTTGACCAAAGAAGGAAGATTTGGTGAAATATTGACTGTAAGGTCAATATCAAGTTTATAATGTCTTAAGTGAAACTGCTGATGTATCAATTAGAAGATTTACAATTTAATATGCTTCGACAGTCTTCAGTTAGGGTTTTTATAAAGTTAAACACCTAATAAATCTGTTGTACAAACATACAGTTAAAGCACTAAAGGGATAAATAGTTAAATATGAAAATATGACACTGTCAGGTTCCCACTACGATTATCAGACATACTTCACAAAATCTTCTAAAGGATCATAAGGAAATTTTGGGTTGCCAGCTTGATTTGGTGGTCTGTGGTCTTTCAATGGAAGAGGCTCATCAATTTGGGATTTAGCACCTTCTTGACCAACCTACACGACTTACAGCAAATATGAAGCGGCATCAGAATTTATAGTGCGACAGCTTCTGAGACCGTGATCCATTTGTGAAGATTGTTTTTCGCATCCCAGAGAGCTTCCACACCTGTCTGTCTTTTTGTCAGCCGCTTCTCCATATGTCGTGTCTGAAGCTAATATTAAAAGCATTAATGCCAACCTTCACTTTCAATTTATTGTTGGACAGATGCCTCTGTTAGAACATTTTCTACAAATCCGTGTGATTTACATCCAGCCATATTGCCTGGCTCCTTCTATCTTATGTTGTGAAGTGGACTTCTATAAAGATTATCAAGATATATCAAACTTGCAAAAAGTGACAAGTTCAAGTCTTGTGGAATTTTTAAACATACACGGTGTGTGCTAGACCATTAGTGGAAACGGCTGCTTTAAAGGTTTTTTAAAAGCGAATTTACGATTCTTCTATGTTGTAAATTTTACCTAATTTATGTAATGAGAAATAAATATTGAGTACATTTGTAAAAAATTCAGTAAAGAGCATTGTAGGGCTGACCTGCAAGGGTCATGACAGATGGGCAAAACTGCAGAAGGTAGGGTAACTTTTTAGTGCTCCTTAATAAAGTTAACAGCTTTGGTTTGCGTTTTCAATCTTTAGCATATGAGTCTTTGAGAATGAATTCAACCTGTTTTTTTCTTAAACTGATTTTAAAAAGGTGATTTGTATTGAATTTAGTGCCATCTAATGATCAAGTTGCAGATAACAACTAAAGAAATCGCTGATTTGTTTCCAAGACTGTGTGAGAATTTATGAACTTTATAATACGACAAAATAATTTGCATAAAATCAGAAACCTAAGTAGTTGTTTCCATAAGAAAGGGACCTTCACCATCCATGAATGTAAATTCTAAGCTCACAAAAACTCAACAGTTTTATTTAACTCACACTGCTCCACTTCCTCTTCCTTTTGGCTGCACCATCACAAGTTTATAAAGCAACAAAGGGGAGGCTTGTGTCGGAAACCTGTATCCAACTAAATCTCCCTCTTCCCTCTCAGCAGGCATAGGGATCACTCTCTCTTTGAGTCTCGCTCTTAGCCAACACTCACATGGAGTCACACACATAGACATTCCTCTCTTCTCAAATAAGGTATTTCTGGTTATTATTGACCATGGTTGGTTTTAAATTCAATTTAATTAGCACGCATCATTATAGTTGAACTGAAAATGTGAACTCAGAATGGCAGAAGTCATTTTAGATTTCTCCCGTGTAGTTGCACATTTGAAAGGGGAGGGAAATGTTTCTTGTGGGATCTGGGACAGGTTTTCCTTTTATGAGTGTATTTGATATTCGGGACATGCTCTGGCCTTAAGAGCTCCATGATTCATTGCAGGAGGCGACATTCGCCCATAGCATAGATCCACTGCAGAGACTAATAATAGTGTAGCCTGACTTTGTATCCCATGTGGCTCTCTTAATGCTGCCTTAAAACCAAACTAGTAAAAGTTATTTTACAAAAAGAATAAAATAGGATGTGTCAGTGCTTGAAAGGTCGCAGCATGTTTTGAAATAATTTTTGAACGGAATGATTCTGTTTTAATTTGCCCCATAGTAACTGCACTCCTGTAAGTTTGTAAACGTGTCAGAACACAGTAAAAGTATGTGACCGGTGCCTTTTGTTTAATGTTAATAGGTTTCCTTTTGATAAACAGTCCCTACATTTTTTTATGTAAAACTTAAAATTTCTCTTCAAGTGGCTAAATTCCACAGAATTTGAATTGCCATTTTATTTTTGGTTACGTATTTCATGTTTTTTCACTGCTGTTTCTGTCATTCTACCTTTGTCTAACTACTATTGTTTATTATCACAGCTTTAAGTCAAATAAAATAAATGAATTAAAACACAATCAAAAAATAAAGAAAGTGTAATATGGATTTTAGATTTTTCTCCACAGGCTGATTGTTGATTGTTAGAATGCTGAGTTAGAGGATACTGCTGTCACATGGGGGCACTGTTAAGCTGTAAATGCATCAGGGTGATATAAGGCAGTGATATCCACATAAAATGGTTGCAGCAAATTCTTCAATAAGCCTTAGCACAATTATAGATTCCACCATTTTAATCTTTTTTTCCCTCTGCCAAAAGTGACACCATCTAGGAGGCCAGGATCTGTGGGATTTTTGCCGTGCTCGTATGTGCATGCGTGTGTCCGTGTTTGCTTACCCTCATTTGACTGTTGTCATGTGCCACAATGTGATGGGTTTGCCACCAGGCAGGAGTGACTGTGTGTGGGAGGATACACGTGGCATATGTGCCACCCTTGCTTTGACAATAGTGTGTGATTATAATGGTACTTTTGCCTCTTGCAGGCATATGGTATGTCTGTCATGCCTTTGAACCTGATAAAAGGCACACGGAGTGTCGCATATGAACGCCTTGAAAACACAGAGGACATTGACGAGGTTGAGCACCAGATAGAAAATCTGAAATCTAAGGTAGGTCTTAAAATGGCATGACCTGCCGACAATGGACATACAAGTGCCATAGACATAAATATAGTGAAGTTTCATTAATATGTATCAAATCTTCTATATTATCAATTCTTTACCAATACAAATATTGTATTACCGGTTTTTTCTTTATTTTAAACATCTGCAAAATGTTAATGATGCAAATTCTACAAAACAATGCATTAGCTAACAGCTACACTAAAAAGCCACACATTGAGCACCGCCACTTCTTTATTTTTATGCCCCCTCTCTTTGCATGTTCTTTCATAGTTAGTTATGTCCTTGTCAACCACCCACTCAGATGCTCTCTGTCCAATCAGAATACTTCAAGTAAACACATTTTTTTATATTAAGTAAAACACTTAAGAGTTTAGCATTTGTCACTCTTAATGTCAATTTTTATTAAGTGGTTGCAAACAGTAGGTAGTAATCAAACCTAAATTACAACATTTAAGAATATACTTTATTGTTCCCTTAAAATTAGCAAATCTACTGTATTTTTTTAGAAATGTGTGTTAAATGAATAGTAGGGTTCTTTTCTCTTGTTAAATAATAGTTTGATTATACTCTGCTGCATATATGATACTGAAGTGTTTTTTACTTATTATATCCATTCTCTGACAAAAAGTCTAGCTAAATGTCAAGATTTCTTCTAAATCAGTTACTAAGGCAATCTTTATTAAAGGTCAGTTACGTCAGATTTTTTTTTACTTTACTGCAAAGTTTTCTCTAAATATCTATTTGAAGCTAACAGCCTGAACATATCAAAAACACATATCTATAACAATGCATTCCTTTTCTGTTGGTTTCTTCAACAGTGTAGTGATGGACGTCCTCTGTCCTCAAAGGACAGACGCAACCTGCAGGAGCTTGAGGGCAAACTACAGGTTCTCCAGCGCAGAGGAAGACACCTGGACATTGCAGAGAGGAACTGCTGCTCTAAAGTTGGCAGTGCTCTCAGACCTGTCAAGGTGAGTCTCCATTATGAAATTGGCTCCCATTTACAGATGTAAATTTTATGTGTATTGTGGGTAGTGGCCTAAACCAAGGTAAAATGTGAGGATCTCAATACCCATTTTGTTACCTTTCTAAATATATGTTGTACAGGTTGTTGAGAGAAAACAGTGGATGATTTTAATGTCTTTAAAAATAAGAATAGGAAAATGTGGTGTGCATTTGTTTGTAGCCTCTTTTAATCCAAAGCAATCAATTACCTTCAGAAAATACCTAATTAGTAAAAAGTCTGTCTGTGTGTAATTTATTCTTATTATAAATACAGCTGTTGTGGGAAAGTCTCTAAAGTTTGTTGATAAGTTGGGTTATAAAACAATATCTTGGCTTTAAAAATCTCAGAGAGCACTGTTCAGTCCATTGTCTGAAAATGTAGAGAGTACGGCACTGCTGCAAACCTATCAAGACATGGCTGTCAACCTAAACTGACAGGCCGGGTGAAGCCAACATTAGTCAGAGAAACAATCATAAGGCCTATGTTAACTCTAGGGAGCTGCAGAAATCTAGCGTCCAAATGCCAGGGCTTTGTCAGGACAACCTTTAGTAATGTACCCTACAAATATGGCCTTTTTTTTAGAAAGGTTGCAAGCATGTCACACTTTTTCTTTTTTTTGGTTCAAAAGTGTTGAAATTATGTATCCTTTTCTTTCCACTCCATAAGTATGCTCCACCTTGTGTTGGTCTATCACTTCAATTCATCCATCTATTCATTGCCTGCTTAACCTTGCAGAGTCATGGTGGGGGGACTGGTACCTGTCTCCAGCAGTCATTGGGCAAGAGGCAGTGTACATGCTAGAAGGACATAGATTCCCAATAAAATAAATGTAAAATTTGTGTAGTAGTTGAGAGGCAAGGCAATTTTATTTGTATAGCACACTTTCATCAACAAGGTAATTCAAGATGCTTTACATGATTAAGGGGTAGAATAAAAACAGCGGTAAAACACAGACAAAGCACATAATATAAAAACAGCAATAAAGGAAGAAGCACACACAACACATATGATACATGAAACATTACTCAAATGCAGCTTTAAACATATGTTTTTAGTTGTGATTTAAAAGAACTCAGTTTTTTAGCAGCTTTGCAGTTGTCTGGAAGTTTTAGATTAGAGGAGCATAGAAACTGAACGCTGCTTCTCCATGTTTGGTTCTGATTCTAGGGATGTTGAGTAGACTGGAATTAGAGGACCTGAGTGGTCTGGGGATTTTGGTATAGTAACAGTAGATCTTCAACATACTTTGGTGTTAAGCCATTCAATGATTTATAAACTAGTAAAAGTATTTTGAAGTCTATTTTCTTGAGCTACAGGGAGCCAGTGTAAGGAGTTTAGAACTGGGGTGATGTGCTCTACTTTCCTGGTTCTAGTGAGGACGTGAGCAGCAGCGTTCTGGACTAGCTGCAGCTGTCTAATTGAGTTTTTTGTTATTACCTTTATGTGACCCTGGAGGTTCAGGTCTGAGTCCATTACTACACCTAGATTTCGGGCCTGATCAGTAGTTTCTAGCTGTCTTAACTGAAGCTGTGTGCTGACTCTTCTGGGCACCCCACATTAAAGAAGTCCCTTTTCTTTAGGTAAGAACCAGCCAAGTACTGTACCAGAGAGTCTGACCCAGCTCTCCAGTCATTCCAATAGTATATCATGATCAACAGTGGCAAATGCTGCACTGAGGTCCAACAGAACCAGCACTGTTGTTCTACCAACTAGACTTAGACTAAACCAGTTACAGCATCCTGAGTGAATGGAATTAAGACTATCAACACTTTTGCAAAGCGCTGTACAGTTGGTTCAATTTCAGTTCAATTCAGTTTATTTATATAGCGCCAATTCACAACAGATGTCATCTCAAGGCACTTAACAAGAAGTCATTTCAATAAATTTATACAAACATTCCAATCAGTTAAAACGTTTCCTATTTAAGGAATCCCAGAAGATTGCGTCAGTCATTGGCGTGAGGTTGGGCAGACTTTCCAACCACAGCAATCCTTCAGCAATCCCTCATACTGAGCAAGCATGTAGTGATGGTGGAGAGGAAAAACTCCCCTTTAACAGGAAGAAACCTCCAACAGAACCAGGCTCAGTAGGAGCGGCCATCTGCCCCGACTGTCTGGGGGTTTGAGAAGACAGAGCAGAGACACAGTAGGAACAGAAGATCTGATATAAGAGAACTTTCTATGTTACAGAAAGTAAAAAGTTGATAACAGGACACAGTGGATGTTCAGCCACTGGGAGCACCATCCCAGTCGATGCCCCCCGTCCAACAGGGCATTCCAGCCAAGCAGTATACCAGACCAGGTATATCTTCTATGGAGAGAAAAACACTGAGAGAAAACAAAGTTAACAGTGGAAATAACAGAATGTACTGTAATACAAATGGAGAGTAGTAGTAGAAAAGGAAGTAGCAAAGTGAAGAAAATTGGTAAGTCTGTCCTCCAGCAGTCTAAGCCTATAGCAGCAAAACTACAGAGATAGCTCAGGATGACCTTAGCCACTCTAACTATAAGCTTTATCAAAAAGGAAAGTTTTAAGCCTGGCCTTAAAAGTAAACAGAGTGTCTGCCTCACGGACTAAAGCTGGGAGCTGGTTCCACAGGAGAGGAGCCTGATAACTAAAAGATCTGCCTCCCATTCTACTTTTAGAAATCCTAGGAGCCACCAGTAAACCTGCAGTCTGAGAGCGAAGTGCTCTGTTGGGAACATATGGAACAATTAGATCTCTGATGTATGATGGAGCTTGATTATTAAGGGCTTTGAATGTAAGAAGAAGGATCTTAAATTATATTCTGGATTTAACAGGGAGCCAATGAAGGGAAGCTAAAGCAGGAGAAATGTGATCTCTCTTTTTAATATTCATCAGAACTCTTGCTGCCGCATTTTGGATCAACTGAAGGCTTTTAATGGCATTTTGTGGACTACCTGATAGTAAAGAATTATAGTAGTCTAGCCTTGAGGTAACAAATGCATGGACTAGTTTCTCAGCATCACTCCTGGACAGGATGTTTCTAATTTTAGCAATATTCCGGAGGTGAAAGAAGGAAGTCCTAGAAACCTGTTTAATATGGGATTTAAATGTCAAGTCCTGGTAAAAAATAACGCAGATGTTCTTTACGTTATTACTGGGGGCCAATTTAATGCCATCCAGATAAAGTGATTGACTAATTAGTTAATTTTTTAGAACTTCTGGTCCAAAGACAGCAACTTCTGTCTTGTCAGAATTTAAAAGCAAAAAGTTTAGATTCATCCATGTTTTTATGTCTTCCAGACATGCCTGTAATCTACCTAACTGACTGGTTTCATCAGGATTTATGAATAAATGTAGTTGTGTATCATCGGCATAGCTGTGGAAATTTATCCCATGCTGTCTAATTATTTTACCAATTGGAAGCATATATATGGTGAAAAGAATTGGTCCAAGCATAGAACCCTGTGAAACTCCACAAGTAACCCTTGAGAGTGAAGAAGATTTATCATTTAGATGACCAAACTGGAATCTGTCAGACAACTATAATTTAAACCAGCCTATGCTGTTCCTTTGATCCCTGCAACATGTTCAAGCCTTTCTAAGAGAATATTATGATCGACTGTGTCAAAAGCAGCACTGAGATCTAACAAAACCAGAACAGACACAAGTCCATTATCTGAGGCCATGAGAATATCATTAGTAACCTTCACCAATGCTGTTTCAGTGCTATGATGACCTCTAAAACCTAACTGAAACTCTTTAAACAGGTCGTTACTGTTTAGATGCTCACAGACTTGATTAGCAACAATTTTCTCAAGGATTTTGGATAAGAAAGGAAGGTTAGATATAGGTCTGTAATTCACAAAGTCATCTTGATCAAGGGAAGGTTTCTTGAGTAAAGGTTTAATTACAGCTATTTTAAATTCTTGTGGTACGTATCCGTTTACTAAGGATAGATTCATCATATCCAAAATTGGTATACACAGTATACAAGTAGCTGGTTTTCTTTGTACATTAAAAAAAACTTATTTAAACTTTTAGCAGCTTTAACTGCTTCTAACAAAGACTGTCCTAATGTTGTAGCTGTCATTTAAACTGCTCTAGATTTACTTTCAGTTCTACTTTACAGCACAGTATATTTACATGATTCCCACGGGTAGTTTCTTCACCTAATTTACTCTGAAGTCTCTAAGGGAGACTTGTATTTCTCAGACAGGATCTCATAGTTCCCATGGGGTGTTCCAAATCAACCTCGAACCTGTCGTCTTTTACTCCTTTTTGGTCCACACAGCCGGTAGCTGGACTTTACATAGTAATAATATTGTCACTATTCTTTCTAAGAGGGTCACACAGTTGGTATGTATGGTCAGGCTTTTTAGCTACATAGAGAACTCGATAGGTTTAAGAATACAATGTTCTTAATAAAAATTTATGCAGTAAAAATTATCATGCGTTTTAATTAAGGAGGTGGTTTTACCATTATAAGCCAGAGGAGTATACCTATCTAACTTTCCTTTAATGAACAGCAAATGTCATGGAGTGCTGTCATCGACTGACTCTGAACATTGCAGAATATTTTGACTAGAATTTCAGTTGTTAGGGATCCGGATCTGAAAGAAATCAAGTAAATTTTACTTTGGTTTAAAATAATGCAGCTCAGATTGCTTTCCAGTTAAACTGATGAGGCAATTGATTTGAATTTTACCTTTATTGTTGAGTGCTGATGCAGTAGAAACAGTTTCCATTAGGCCATTTTGATGTGCAACAGATTTGGTAAACAAAAAAAGGATAAAAAAAAGTATTTAAAAAGAAATACTCTATTTTAAAAAACACTAAAAAGATACTTTTAAGATGCCAGCTCGGGATACAACATTTTATCCCAGAAATAATCACTGGGAGGATGCAAATTATTTCTGGACCCACACATGAGTGAGAGTTGTTTTTTTCAGGAAAATATTAAATTTCTCTCTCTTTAGTTCTTGTCATTAAAAAAGTGCATTGAGAACATGGTGCTGGGGCTCAAACTGGTCATTTGGTTTGTTTGAGTGTAATAAATCAGCAGCACTACAATCTGTCGGGTCTTAAAAAAAGTCACTGTTTTAGAAAAATTTATGTCACGTCGTTCGATATTTACTGATAATAATACTCTCTCATGTCTCCTACATGTTATTATGGAAAAACCTTCTAGAAAATGTTGCTGTTCTGTCCTCTTTGACCTGATGATGCTTAGTTCTGGTTCTATTTTAATTGTTTTTCAAAAGCGACCCCAAACCTTAACCCAAGAACAGTTATTAAAGTCACTTCAATTGAGTTATGTAGTGACTTTACATGCACTTTATGAATTATAAAACATATAAATGCATTTGTTTATAATATCAATTACCACACAGTATGAGTCTTAATAGATGATCAAAAATGGGGCAGAAATACAAAAATTTTTGAGTCTTGACGGGGGGAAAAAGCTGGCTTGGCAATATTGACATGTTTAGCTGTTTGTCCCCTTACCTTATTATAGTGAGTCTCATATCACCACAGGTATTTTCTGGCATCAACCTTCAACTGTTAGGGCCGGAATCCTTACTATCAATTCCAATACTTTTTGGGTACTTTCCCATATAATCCAGCAATGTTTTGTCGTATTACACTGTGATTAAATAGTGGCGGTCTCATTTCTTTATGGCGTCTATTTAATACATTCCAAAATCAATCTAACACACAAAGGAGAGACTGTGTGCATTACATGGCTGTGGTTGTATTCCACGCTGCTTTCACTTGCACTTGTAAATCTGACATCTGACAAAACTTGAAAAATACAGAACATCACCCCAGTTTTAAACTCTTTACACTGGCTTCCTGTAGCTTAAAATACTTTTGTTAGTTTATAAATCACTGAATGATTTAGCACCAAAAGACATTAAGGATCTGTTGTCATTGTATCAATCTCCCAGACCACTGGGTCATCTGATTCAAATCAACCTTGCATCCTCAGAATCGGATCCATGCATGGAGAAGAAGCATTCAGTTTTATGCTCCTGTATTCTGGAACAAGCTTCCAGAAAACTGCAAAAATGCTAAAACACTGAGTTCAAAGCTTAAAACGTATTTGTTTAGAGCTGCCTTCAATTAATAACAACTGGAACATCATAAACTGTAGTGTGATTTTCAAACTCTCATAATTTTCCTTTGCTTTCTCACTGCAATCTAATGTTTTTGCTTCTTGTTTTATCTTCCTTTTAATCATATAAAGCTATTTAAATTGCCTTGTTGTTGAAAATGTGCTATACAAAGGCCTTGTAAGCCCAGGTCTTGATAAGAGTAAAGAAAAGAATGCCCCATCATTGGTGGTAAGAGGTTCAATGGATTCATTTTGTTTGTGAAAGTCACAATTCTAATCTGTTGAACTGACAATGTGGATCCAATAGTCTGAGAATCCTAAAAACTGCTGTGAGGTAAAATAGACCAGCCAGACCACAGACATTTAGTCAAACGTTAAAATAATTGGCATTAGCCACTAGTCTGCTATAGTGGATGCTTGTGTGAAAGAACTACAGTACTCATATCATACCCTTCTGTTTTTTTATGAACAAAAAACACTTGGTGTTCTTTGGTAGTTCAAATAACTCCACATTAGTTTCACCAACTTCTGCTTGTATAGAGAAGCATCTGAAATGTTGTTAGATGGGCATAAATAACTGTCTTTAATAGGGATGTAAAGTCCTAGTCGACTTATTGGTCGATGCGTTCTGAGTCCACCAAAATTCTGATTGGTCGATTTTAATCCGTGTTAATTTTTTAAATTTGATTGGACAAGATACATTCCATGAGCTTATCGGTGCTGATGGTAGAGTAGGCTACAACAGCGCTGCCTCTCGTGTGATATTGCTTTAACAGTCTACAGGGAGATCGAAGAACGTCCACGTTATTCAACGTGCTGTGGCTTCAGTGCTTAATTTGTAAATCATTAGGTGCTGGAACTCAAAGTACATGACAGCGCAGGCATGACCAGAGACGCGCACAGGTCCCAGAACGCAGTAAATGGTAGCGGGAAAGAAAACGTGTAAAAACATGATGTGGGCCTTACAGGCCTGAAAGTTTTAAATATTGTAATGTTCTCCGATAGATGCAGACAGTGGTTGTAATCGAATGCTTTAATGCTGACTGCTGTTGGCCGCAATCGCGCCGTAAAAAATAAAACACACATTCCACAGCATTACAATCTCGGGATTGGGTCTATGAATGCCTATGCATATTATTATTTCATTTAATTAATTTAAAATATTTTTTTTTAATATAATATTTTATACATGAGAGGGGTGCCGGATCAGCCAAAATAGGTCAGAATCAACAGGTGGGG